>JAOPFQ010000004.1:3477500-4721500 GCA_030064505.1 Chouioia cunea | reverse complement strand
GCAAATGCGGCCGATTAAGCTTTTATTGTGAATTTCTTTAATTATACACCTGTACTGGAGTCCGTTAGAGAAAGAGAAAAGCACAAGTTTGGCCAAATTGTTTTTTTAACGTCTTGACTATAGTTGTTAATCCGTACATGTATACAAAGAAAACTTTTCCCACCTTAAAGCGTCATATCGTAATAATAGACGTATATATATATATATATATATATATGGTTGATCCTAAAAATAATCAGACTCTACAGATTCTCCAGGCCACACAACTACTCATCGTCAAGAGAGTCAAGGACTTATATTCCCCGAAAGGTGTCGCCTTAATAATTAATATGACTTGCGCTTTCACGCTTTTGGAACCGCGTCGAATTATACATTACACGAACACGTCACTAAGTCCGACATAGCATCAAAATTCGCGCTGTATATCGTTTAATGGCCCATTGTGAATATACAGCGGCCTCTTTTTTTTGCGATCTATTTAAAAAAATAACCGACAGACTACTGTAGTAGCAGCGACTTTGTAGAATCGCTTTTTTCAAACCCTTCATAAAATATTAGCCTTTCTTTGTTTATAAATGAGAATATTTTTACATTGGCTTTTTTTCGATTTGACAATCAAATTTTAACTGTATTTTTCTTACACCTTTGTGTGGAAAAAATTATAATCGTGTGAAGAGTTGGAAAACTAGTTACTCCGATGTCACGGTTGACCTAGCATTTAATCAACAACGAAACAACATTCAAACTTTCGTTGCGGTAAACTAAAAGCTTCCTGAACTCGAACCGTCATAACAACATTCGAAAAGTCATTAATTCAGCTAACTGATCAATCGTGTAATTGAATCCGACAAAAATACAAGTGAGAGAGCTAAAGAGAAAGAGAGAGAAAGAATGGGAGAGACTACAATTTTGCTGTCAGCAAACAGTCGGGAGTAGCTTACGAAACGAGCTCCGGATTCTCTCTACAATAACAATGTTCTCCATGAAGCCGATGCAAAAAGACTATTCCAAGCTTCTCGAAGTAAGAAGCTTGTAAAAGTCTTGCGTTATTTCTGGTATATTGAATAAATTCGTGTAATAAGCCCATTATTTTCGTATTTTCGACCAATATCGTTAACAGTTCCTTTGCGCGTCGAAACTTCTCTCTATATCAACGAATTAAAAAACAAAATTTTAAATATCACTAACATTTTCATTTTAAGCTCGCAAACTTGCATTTTACAGACCACATTATAGTCAGCTTCATAATCGTTGAAAATACCGAAAAACGCTATGCTTGATATACAAACGGTAGAAGCAACTTCGAAATGGAGATGAAGTTTTGAAAGCCACGGTAAAATCTCCTTCCGCACGATATTAAGAAACTTTTCATCGCCGTACTATCAGATCGCAAGAGACGTTAGGGCATGCGCTACCACCGCTTGTAGTACGTTGAGCGCATCAGTAGTCCAAGTCAGCGTGCGACCCGACGTCTTGACTAATCGCTATTCTAATAACGGATTCCAACATAGTCTCTTGCGACCATCTTTACTTGAAAGTTAAGCTTGTCTTTTTTCCTATTCCTCGGGTGATAGATGGTTTTTTGTTTCTTTTTTACCGCGAGATTAGTGAAATTCCCATTAGGCATTTGTGGCGTAAAAAGTTATTGTTTCTTAACGTCATTTTGTAAATTACAGTTTTTTTAGCAACAAACAAATGAAAATATTGTAATAAAACTATTTTACTATTTGGAAAATCGGAGAAAAAGGATCCACACTGGCAATATTGTTCGAGCACACGTATTTGGGCTGCTCACGGAAACATTTATATTGACTCACTTTCATCTTTCTTTATCCTTTTCACGCTAGAAACGTCAGGATCTTCTTTGAGAACGTTTTCGAGAGATGGAATCGTTGATGGGCTACAATTTTTTCCCGTATAAAAATACTTAGGCGCGTCTATTCGTTTTCAAACCAATTGTTACTGTCTGATGTACAGTTTGTCGCGTATAAAATATCGGTATGCTCATAAATCTACTTTATAATGAATTGTTCATTTTATAAAAAATAATTTGTTGTTTTCCAAGTCGGAAATTCATGGGCGTTCGTTTTCGCAAAGAAGAAAAAAACTAGCAAATACCTACTGTTGCAACCTTGCTAACACTCGAGCATAATTTGAAATAATTCCAAGTGTCAACTCAAATTGTCATGAACGTCCACTTAACATTATTCCCTCACCTTTTGAAAAAATTACGCTCATATCACGCAAAGCTTTTAATACTCATATTCGCAAAATCTCTACAAGCGTTAAAAAAAAAGAAACATTTCAAGAGTCTAGAAAAAAAGAAGGAAATTTCAAAGTAATTAAAACTTTCTAATCTAATCGGTATAATTAAGTCTTACAAGTACGATAAATCGGCACAGCGACGTAGTCACGTCGGCTGACCGAACACTGAGTTTTTCCACTTGTCGCCCGCAAGAGATACAATGGACTTCTTTTTCACGAAAAAAAAAGGAAGAAAGAAAGAAAGAAAGAAAATCATAGTGGTTACTAACGATTTCGCGGCTCGACCCACTTTTACATCCTAGTATGTACGTCGCGCTCTCTCTCTCTCTCTCTCTTACGGATTATTTCTACTTTTTAATTATACCCCCGGGACCACCACCACAACGTCGAGAGCTCATCGCGTTTATTAGCGCAAGAGAGCGAGAGAGAGAGAGAGAGAGAGAGAAAGTTCGCGTTATTTTACAGTCTATGGAGGATTTATGCTTGTCGCGGACGTTGGCCTTTGTGAAAATTTTAAAATTACGTCTGCGAACTGAGTTTCTATCTCCCTCTCTCTCTCTCTCTCTCTCTCTCTCTCTCTCTTGCGTTTCGTAGGGGAATGAAGCTTGTTTTGTTTAATTAGGCTCGGGTAAAAATTTCATTGTATACAATGCAGTCTCACTGGATGCAAAACTTGTTGAGCGTTACTTTCTTACAACAACGACTTTACTTGTGTATACGAATTAACATTCAAATTAACATACAAAGAAGAAAATACTGCATAAAAAAAAACATATAGCAAGAGTAGATGGCAAGTACCTCCTAACGTAATTGCGCGCTAATTCTCAAGGCTTGCATCCATATCTTAATTTTCCGCAAACTGAACTGCGCGTCATCTCGCGAATCTCACGCGCGGCCAAGTGTCAAACGCACTCCTCTAATTACACGAGAGATGACGACGACGACGCGGCTCAGATCTTTGCACGGCAAGAAGGCAAAGCTAGAGATAGAAAGAGACAGAGAGGGAGAGAGAGAGATGCATTTGTGCAAACAAGTGTTACACACACGTATGAATACACACACAATTAGCCAAAATATGTATACAACGTACGTTTATATGGTAAATTGACATCGATTGTCTAGAATTTGGCAAGTGAGTTATGGAGCATCTTGATGCCAAAACCCTTGAGGTTTCCCTTGATTAGTTGACGAAATTAGCAAATTAGTATGCAAACGTGCTGCTTTGCTTTAATGAGCTAATACTCGTGACATGACGTGTGTGTGTATGCACGTCGAGCCTCTTTGTCTCTCTCTCTCTCTCTCTCTCTCTCTTTTACTCTCTGCTTATAATCGTAGTTCTTTCAATGCCTGTTTTTCATCTGGGGAAAAAACGATATTCAAGTATGTATGGTTTAAAAAAATACAAAATGTTAATCGCTTAAACCAACTTTGATCCAATCCATACAAACAATAATAATCATAAAGAACCATTCTTTTATTTGTTTTAGGTAAGGTTTTGCACTACTGTCATCACCTATATCAAAGAGACCATTTGGTAAGTCATAATTGCCAAATATTAATATCGTCTCAATCGTAACCTCCTCTTTCCCCTTTTTCTCTTTGTCTCTTAAAAAAAGAAAAAAAAAATTCATCATACACATTTTTCGTCGTGATTTTTCTGTCTCTATCCCTATTCGTTAGCCAATTTCACAAGCGTGCCGGAAAACCACGCGATCACGAAAAAACCAGATAGAGAGGAAATAAGAAAAAAAAGCATTCACTGGCAAAAGAGATATAACCAGCGACGCGCGGCTAACGAAATCCGAACTTATCAAAGGCCGCGAATCGAGCGTCGCTATACTATTTTTTTTCGGGGATATCGTGCGAGAGAAGGAGAAAGAGAAAGAAAACGTCGTCGCATGAATACACAATGTAACGAGCGCTCGTGCAGACGACAAGGAACCTAGATAGGGAGAAGCTGGAGCGTAAAAATCCACGAAACCGTGGGTACTGTAAGGGAAAAGCGACGAGTTTGCCGTTCTTTCTTTCACTTTGCGAATACAATTCAATTGAGGCGAACGCGCGCGCGCGAGAGAGGGAGAGAGAAAGAGAGAGAAGTCTTTTTTCTCGTTGTTTCTTTCTTTCAGATTCGTCGCTCTCATTGATTTTTTCCGTTTATGGCGTCGTTTCACGATTAAAAATTTCTCTGTATAGAAAATGTGTGTTTTATTGTATGTAGCTGGCTCTTACAATCTTTGCATAATAACACCTTGAACAATAGTATTGATATGAACAAATGAAAAATTATTAAAAACAATTGCTCTTTAACGTTTAAAACTCGATTAACATATTTGATTGCGCATTGTTAATTCGTCTATTCGAGCATCGTACGATGACTTGTCTGCACTCACAGAGCTAAAACAAATGGGACTATAAAGTTGGCGACGAAAATGAATATGCAACTCTGTACAGCGCGTCTGTGGAAAGAAGGTACATTTGTAAAATAAAGAGAATGAACATAAATTTAAAAAAAAAGACAAACGAAGCATAAATAACACGCAAAACAAATAAGGAGTTTACGCTTGTATTTTACGTGTAAAGTTTACCTCTTGAAATCGTTAAATGTAGGGAAGAGAAGAAAGAAAGAGAGAGAGAACAAATGCGAAATCAAAGCCGATACGTAAGGCGTAGACGATTTCATACTCTACGGCAAACGAGAAAATAATACGCGCGAAAGAACGCAATTTTATGCCAGCTCGCACTTTTCCCATTTTCCATGCCGACCCTCCTCCCCCTTCTCTCTCACATATACACACAATGGCTGTAGACAGTAGATGCTTCGTGCACGCATACATGTGTGTGTCTTATTCTGGCTTCATTTTTTGTAGTAGCTGTACGTTATTTACCATCCAATAAGAAACAACCAGAGATAGAGAGAGAGAGAGAGAGCGGGTCTTAAAAATTGAATTGAGACGACAAATACAAAAATTGACGTTCGGGTGGTGCTCGTAATATTTGTCGCGTGATATACGTCGATATCTACTACTTTTCTATATATATGACAACTTCCAAGAAGTGTCAATTTTCGTCGCCGGTTAAATCTTTCCTCTTGATCTGAAAATTGCACTACGCGCGAGAGAAAGAGAGAAATAGAGAGGATGCGATATATCGCCGCGAACTGGTATTCGTTTTCCACGGTGAAAAAGTGAAATACGCTAGCAGCGTCAATTTGATACATCAACTGTGGCTACGTACACGTTTTACGATCTTTTGTCTTTCTCTCTATCTCCGCATCAAGTATAATAAAGCTCGTGTATATGCGGAGAAAAATTTGAAAACAACAAAAAAAGGTACAGCCCTTTGCTATCGTGGAATTTTCGAGACCTTGCTCGAAGCGCTCGCCAAAGAGGCTATTAAGCATTATTACTTGGCTCGTTTGGGCGATGATGCGAAGGCGCCGAGATTAAACGTTATATTGCAACCCTTGAGAAATATTATTATCGTGTAAGATTGGAAATTAAATATTACACACTGTAGAATACAATAGCTGTAGCTTTTTAGTTTGATATGAATGATCATTGAACCAATTAAATCCAACTCGTAGTTTTTTAATTTGAGTATTGACATCTCGAAGAGAATCAGTCAAGCGTGGTAACGAGAGAAGCATCGCGTAAAATAAGCTATCAAAGCGTCAAACGTAGAGAGCTTGTGTGTGTGTGTGTGTGTGTATGTGTGTAGGAGCTCCATTAGAAGCAAGAGAGTATATACGACAGCTTTCTCTCTCTCTCTCTCTCTCTCTCGCAACTGACAAGCCAAAGTCAATCCCCCAGGCGGTTGCGCGCTCGTAAACCGTATCATCGTGACTACGTCGCTCTTTGGCACGTACGATCGTTTAGACGCGCGCTCCCGCACATTCCACTAGCTCTCAAGCAACTCAACTTCTTCTTTAAGCCCCGCCCCACTACCCCAAGAGAGATTTCGTTTAGGGATATTTTAACGCACTTTCTCTCACTCTCGTGAGAACGTTTAAAGTTCTTCAGCTGAACCTAATCGAGCGAATTATTATTTGGCTTTGAAGAACCATTATTGCGATAGCTTTTTATGTTTAAATTGAAGCAATAACATTGGAAAATTAAACATTAAAACACTCAACTACTTATACATATAGTATCGATAACTCTGATAAATCTATGGAAAAATAAATAAAATCTCTGACGCTTCGAAAAAAAGAAAGAAAAATACGACAATCCAGTATCACCTGCACACGAATAACGTACTTTGAACCGATTCTTCACGCGAAAATCCGTTGGTTCGCTTCTCTCTCTCTCTCTCTCTCTCTCGCTCTCATTGATATTGTGGTGAAGTGGCCGATGGCAACGCATACATACGCTTATATGCAGCGTCTCGAGTATCATCGACCTCACTCTCTCTCTCTCTCTCTCTCTCTCTACCTCTCACACAAATCGATCGCAAACTCGAGTAGGTGTCTGACGTGCCGTAGCATACGTTGAAGCTGGTGGTGCTACCAACAATTAAACTTCATGTGTATAGTAGGAACTGTATTTATTGTACTTCCTTGCAAAATATTTAATTATTATCTCTTTTCAAGATAAATGACACGTTTATTTCATTTTTTCAGTAAAGACTATCCCCGTAGTAGATTTATAACTCAATCGTATGTTTTATCATCAAACTCGTGATATTTTATAACAGTTGTTAAGAATAGATAGTAGAAAAATTTAGCCTCCGATAACTTTGAATGATAAAAAAACTTGAGGGCTTACATACAAAAAATAAATAAATAAAACAAAACAAAACTCGTTTGAACAGAGGATTGAACTATGTTCACCACGAGAGAGCAAGCTCGCATTCATCAATACAAACAACAGCGAAACTCCAATATTCCGTGTGCACTCGATAGTGGAAACGTCGAAGGAAAAACGAATGAAAGAAAAAGAGAGAGAGAGAGAAAGTCGGTAGTAGGTAATTGAAAGGAACCACCACAGCGAGAAAAATAAACGAGTGGATGGATAAGACGATAGAAATTGCCGGAGTATTTTTTTCGAAAATATCATCTCAAATGAAAAAAAAAACAAAAATGAAAACTAAAAATGTTTATACGTGTATTGAATGGACACGGTTAGTATGATTACGAAAAACGATGTACGTGTACATTATCGTCGATATATATCAAACGAGATTTTTTAGAGATTTTTAAAACTCGTAAATTCTTATCGTCTATGTAACGAACAATTGAATCAAAATAGTATAAATATGTCGTTAATACTACTGCGGTTTAATTGATATATTATCACAATCACCTTTGTTATACAAAGCTCCGTCAATTAATATTTGACAATGTGTTACCATATTTGCATACGTTACACGAGTGACAAATATAAATAATATTGCATAAAATATTCGTATATCAAACTTGATTAGATGAACCATGTACTCGTTAATTGGATCTTGTTTAGACTTGGAATATTTTCGTGCTCCTTCCCCCCCCCCTCTCTCTCTCTTTGGCACTCATTCAATCTAGCTAACTCAGCGTCGTTTTCTTAAAGTACAGAAGCAAAATCGAAACATTTGACTAACGAGTCTCATAAGCAGTCGCTGAAAGAAAAATAAGTGCAAAGAGAGAAAGAGAGATTGAATTAAGGCCAAAGAGAAAGAGAGAGAATCATAAAAAAGATCGAACTCTCTTGCACAGCCTCTCTTTCTCGTGCTTTAATCTTCGTAAGAGCGTGTCTCGAGAGCGAACCCGATTTTCCCCGGGAGTGCCCTCATTTATCTCGCGAATCAATTCTGACTTTCTCATATTAAATATAACGTGAGAGAGAGAGAGAGAGAGAGAGAGAGAGAGAGAGAAAGAAAGAAAAACGAAGCTTTACTCTGCGCGTTACACTATACGCCGTACGTTTTCGGCACTGAGTTATATTACGTACGTCGTCTGCCAGAACACTTCGTTTCAAGGAGCAGCACACTTTATTAACTTAACAGACGACGATGAGACAATATAAAGTTGGACATTGTTTCAAATATGAAATGCTTTTGGTTTTTTTAAATCGTTCTCTCTCTTTTTCTTCCGCGGTTGAAAAATCAATTTATGACGCTCAGAGAAGTGGATGTGATACGCATTATTTACGCGCTGTTTGTACAAAATTATAATGAAATCTGTGGGTTGTAGATTAACTAAACTTATGTTTTTTAACTATGTTTTAATTTTCTTTCCTATCTACATACTATAAAAAACATACGAAAAACAATTCCATATACTTATACACGAAGGAAAAAATATATCGCGATTTAAGTTAATAAGGTGTCTTTTACAAATAGTAGAATGACACTAAAATTTTAATTCGTTGTATTAATTAGTTATAACAAACACATCTTATTTCCATTTTTTCTTATTTGTTATTTATGTATTTTCAGTTTACATAAACATTTCTGACAATCTTGTATCATTGGATAATGAATATAAAAATTAAACCATGCTGGTAATAGGAGGTGAAAATCGCGTGACGTTGTTAAAAATAAACGAGTGTCCATATTTGTCGAAACTCGTGTAATAACGAATCTCCAAAGGTTTACACACGCATGTACACGCGCTGGACTTTCAACGAAACGACGAAAGTACCGTAATATATCACATTGATGTCCTTACGATCTGCAAAGATAAATGTTGTGAAAAATCAAATAGTAGAACGACCACCCATAAATACGCTTCAAAGTTAATCAACGTCGCGATCCATCAGCACTCAATGTGGGGGTACGTAAACATCGTATCATAAAGATCATTAATAATTGTTTAGCAAGCGGGGAGCGTTGAGTACTAATCATTGCAGTAACTAGAATCACATGTTTGACGTGTACGAATCTTTACAAAGCAGTTGCAGTTCGGCAAAATTAACAATTCTTTGACCTATATAGAAAAGCAAGAATAGACGAAAGCTTAGCCCTTAGATGCATGAAATTAATTTTTGCTAAATGCATAGTGTAGGATATATCCTACATAGAAAACAAATAAAAATTGCACGCAGTACTGTTGACAGTCGTCAAGGTTAAATTAGAAATGTTCGCAATAGTTACCAATCGTATAAACTGAAAAAAAGTACGTTTTCGTTGTGCAAAATACCGGCAACAAATACTTTAAGCAAATGCATTCGGCTGTACAGCGATGAGAAATATTACGTTGTATATAGCCTACATCATGAATTCAAGAGTTAATGTCAATAATAAAAGCGAATACGGATCAAAAATATTTTCAATTGTTACTTTCTTTTGCTCACAGCACATGCGTCGAGAGAAATGATAACAATGGTGTCCGTAAGTTTAAACAAAAAACACATGGAATATGCACCGTTAACGACTCGAGTAAATCTCATCAACATCAAGTACATTAATTATTATTTCGATATATCGGGGTAAATACGCGATGGTATACTTGAGAGCTATTGAATGAAGCTTCACAGTTATGATGAGCCATTCGAAGAAATTGGATATATCGATTCTATTGGTCGTAATAGCAGAGCCCATTGGAACGCAGTTCCAGCAATCGACGATTATGACCAGTACAAAAGTTATGCGATAATACTTGGTCAACACATTTTATAACTTATTATCAAATTTGTTGAATCGTGTCAGACATGTTTCGCACGTTCTTACCTAATGTTAAGACAGACACAAAGCATGGTTTTGTTGGACAGCAGCAAAGTAACAATAATCAATAACTGATGTGACGATAGCTACGAGCACGACTTGTGCGAGATAAGCAAAAAAATTGATGTATTATTCCTTTCAATCAATAAAATATTCACCCTCCAGTACGAAAAAACTCTTCGAGCAGAACTTCAATGTGGCTTTTAGAACTTTCGGATCATTATCCATGCATTATGTTGTCGATTGTCGAACAATTCAACAATCAATTCTGCGTTTCTTCTTTGAAAGCTTCAGCGCGAAATACCAAGAACAGTACAAATTGTTCGTTGCCTCGAACCCTTGATACCAATTGTTATCATCTTTTGTGCGCACGCGCAAAAGGTGTTGAATTAATTGATAAAAAAACTAAAGCGAAAAAAAAGTCATTTATCGAGCGTAAAAACTACCACAAGTCAATTAAAGTTTAAAACTGTCACACATCATAATTACAAACAATTATTACTAATTTTCTTCCTTCGTGAAAAGTTTTCTGTCGATATTTACAAAACTATGGTATCACTTCCACGCTATATCATTCACTTGATTTCTTCTTATAACTACTATACCATATTTTGATAATATAGATACTATACCGAAATGCCGATATATATATATTTGTTTAACTTACGGAGTCAAGTGGTACTGAGTTGTTCTGATTGCATCTACCTAATCGATTATTTTCTGCTTTAATCAAACCACCTCTAAGATAAATCCACTAAAAAAGTAAAGATTTTTACAGAGTCATCAACTTTCTTAACCTTTCGCACTTTCATGTATTATTGTCTCTTTTTTTTCTTTTTCTTTGGTAGTCCAATGATCACCTCGTTAAAACTATTACGATTTTCGCAGATTTTTTTTTCTTGGATGGTTAGATTACCTCGAGGCTAAGAAATCAAATATAGTGTCGGGAACATAAAAACAAATACATTGAAACTTCTCACAAAACCTACGACTCTTCTTCTTTACTTTTTACGTCTTGCAAGCTGGCCGCAAGTCGCCTTCACCAAGTTGACAAAGAGAGAGAGAGAGAGAGAGAGACGAGAAGCTTTGTCTTTAGGATTGTCCCTTTAGCTAGCAGCCACGGAAAACATCCCTGCAGATGTTGACTCTGTGTAAAGTGTGTTTCTCTTCTCTCTATCTCTTTTTTTTCTTTTTTTTTTTGTCAGTCGAGCAATCAGTGTAGAAAGAAAATTCACAAATATCCTCCCACTGGTGGTGGGAAACACACTTGCTATACTTTTCTACATATACAGGCAGCAGTAAATAGCCTTGAGGGGGTTGTATAAACATTAAATAGTCTTGCCTACCAAGTCCCCGAAGGAATGGCAAGAGCTCACTGTTCCGGAATTCGTTGGTTTAGGTATTGCCTCTCTCTCTCTCTTTCTCCCTGCACCTTAACCATTCTCAGCGCTTAAACTGCCACTTACTGCGGTTGGTTCGGCAACCTCGGGTGTGGCAAACGTAACGCTGTAAACTTTATCGTTTTGATGATTTCAAAGGGTCGTTAATGCCGTATAAATATTTCGTCAGCTTATCAAATGCAATCGTTTGATTATTTGTTTGTTCGATATTCTTTTAGGCAAAAATTAAATTTGAATTAATTTAACCGACAAAGACTAGCTGCTCTCCTCTTCCCCTAAGAAACAATCAATTCTGCGCAAAGAAACAAGCAGCTCAAACTGTGTGTATATATAGGAATACTCCATCGAGGCATGGAGATTTAACATTCCCGAAGCGTTTGCGAAGATAGAGAGAGAGAGAGAGAGAGAGAGAGAGCGGCACGCGCGCACGCTGGTAGTGCAGAGGCTAAGCCCATGTTACAACTCAAATACCAGACACGCTCACACATACACAAAGATACACGCACAAAGCTCACTCTCTGTTTGAATTCCAAAGTTGCGCACGCCCGTTTGACGACTGGCCAGCCACTCGGAATCCAAATAAACGTGTTCTTCGGATCGATCTCTCTGCTACTTCGCATATATGTATATATATATATGTACCATGGGAGTTGATGAGGAAACTTGTTGAAAATCCACTAGACCAGCATATATTGAAGGTGCTCGAAGATTTCACCAAGCTTTTATACTATGATGCGAGAAAAAAACAAACAAACAAACAAAATATTATTCAGTACTCTTCATGTATGTACGCTTTTAACAAGACTTTCATTGTTGTTGTTGTTTTTATTGTTATTCTTGTTGGGTCAACTTTTTATAAAGCTGCTGGAATGAAAAAACAAGAGAGTTGTAGTTTTATCAAGCCTTTGGCATTTGACTAGGCGTTCAACATATTGCTTCAAAAACACTCGAACAGGAAAAATAAATGCAATGAAAACTCTTGAAACAAACATCTAAAATCGGCTTTTTGTTGTTTTCACTTTGACGTTAGTTTAAATATTTTACGATTTCCTTTGTTAGAAATAAAAAAAATTATAATAATAAAGTAAGTCGATTCGACGAGAAAAATGGATAAGTTTCAGCGCTAACATCGTCGCATGGCAGTAGACCTGTTGCATTTTTCATAAACACTCGACATAGCTTAATTGAAGAAAATAATCAACAGCAAAATAAATAAAAGACAAATAAAGACAAAAAAAAAGGACAAATGGGAAAAGGGAATCCTTTAATTTGTCCTAATTAGCGTAAACCGGCGTTAACGAAGAACCCTCTCTCCCTCTACTTTCGTGGAATTAATTAAGGCGAACTTTCTCTTTTTCTCTCTCTCTCTCTCTCTGTCTTTCTCGCTCGCTCGCTCTCACACTCTGCTCGAACGGAAGTACACTCGCGACTCTTATAGCGTGCGGAATGTTTGTAGGAAAAAAAGTACGCGGCGCGGGGAAAGAAGAAGAGAGATACAGAGTGCAAGGGTAATTACGTAGGTGGAACGGGAGGCAAAATATCTTTTTTTTTCTTTTTCGTTGAAACATTTGACCTCTCTGGTGCAATATACAGTCTTCATAAAGATTGATGAAGAAACTTTTCTTTTTTTATTCAAAATTTCATCTAATTATGATGGTTATTT
Organism: Chouioia cunea; assembly: GCA_030064505.1. Lineage (NCBI taxonomy): Eukaryota > Metazoa > Arthropoda > Insecta > Hymenoptera > Eulophidae > Chouioia > Chouioia cunea. The sequence continues at coordinate 4,708,531 of JAOPFQ010000004.1, read as the reverse complement.
TATTAAGTTAAAATTAATTGCCCAAATTACGATTTGAAATTAATTTGTCTCGTAGATTATTTTGAAAAGAAATATATGATTAAATATTCAAGGTATTATTCTCATGAATAATCCAACAAAGCCGAGTAAAATTAAATTCGAGTAAGAAAACACTGGTTACCCAGCAACCAACTTTGCATGCGTATGCTTTTTGCATTAACGTCAGCTCTTGTTTGTTTGTTTGCTTTCGTTTTTTTTTCTTTTCAAAATGTGCAAATTTTTTAAACTTCCCACTCGCGCATTGCAAATAAACAAGAGCCTCTGCTGAACAAAGATAAGAAAAATTCTGACGGGGAAGAAAAAAAAGCCAAAAAGAGGATAGTGAAGTGCAGTCTCGAAAAGTGAAAAGATGACTGCGCACTATGAAAAGTAAGAAAGCACGCATTTTAGCACTCGCACTAAATTGGAGGGAGAGAGGAAGGAGAATGAGTTATGCATTTAGCGCGAGGAGAAAAAAAAGTCTAGAAATCTGGTGCAGACCCTTGAATATTCATCTATTGTAATTAACCTACGCCTTGCCAGGATCTCGATAGTTTTCTCTGCCTTCTTCTTGTTTTTTCTATCCCTCTCTCTCTCTCTCTCTCGCTCTCTCTTCTCGACTTCTCAACGATTAATTAAGATGTGCCAATTGAAATTCATATTGTTGCTATGCCTTATAGTTTTTTCGGGAATATTTTAATTATAGAAAACGAAGTACTTGTGTCGTATACGCAAGAAGGAAAATCTAACGTGTCAGGTACTGTATTTGAATTGTATTTTCTTTTTCTTTTTTAGACCACGAATATATTTGAAAAGCGACAGGCTACAGTGTAAGGGATGGTTAAAAAAATACAGAAAGGAAAAAACGATCTATTTCTTCGAGAATAGAGAAACTATAGTGCATTTAAAACACAAATATTTGCCCGCACCAAACAATAATAATAATAATAATAGCAATAAAGATCGACGATAGGCGAGCAATGAAAAGTCACAATAGCGTCTCACGCGACGACGGCCCCAATCCGACCCCAATCCGACGGCAAAGGAAAACCACATTGAAAGAGAAAAAGAGATAGAGAGAGAGAGAGAGAGAGAGAGAGAGAGAGAGAGAGAGTGCTCGTTAATTTTCCCCTTGAGGTGGGGGAAGAGAGAGAGAGGGATGAGGAAAAAAAGCCGGCTACTAGAGCGCGCTAAGTGAAAATAATCCTGGTAACTGCGTCAACCACGCGACACTATTCGATATCATCGACAACGCGATAATTAAAGTACTATCAGTGATTAATCATTAGCGAAATTGGGATGATAAGTGAGTCCGCCTAGGATGATATCGTATCACGTATAATTCATTACAACGCAACATTAATACGTTCGAACTAATCAAATATTCTGATGTATATTTTTATTTGTTACAGGTGAGTCCAATTTTTCATTCATAAATTTTCCATTGCAAACTTACGTCACAAGGTGAGTAGACGAATACGTTTCTGTAAAGGCAATGATTTTCGATTACGTTATTCTCGACAATCCCCCACTAACACCATCAATTGTCACGTCGTTTGAACGTTGCCTGAAAAGCATACGAAATCCACTCATCACGTACACCGCAAGTACATAAACAATACCCCATTTTTTTTGTTTCTCTTCACTACCCTTCCCACGCGGTGGCGTTTAGTTAACAATTGGACGCGAACGCGCGCGCGCGCACTTTTCGACGAAGCGATCAACGGGAATAAAGTCAACAAAAGCGTTCCACAATTCGAGCGCTTTGTAAAGAGCGTTGAGCGCGAAACTATTTTTCCAAGTGACAATTTCCTGCGTCCAACTGGATGACAATTTCGCGACCGAAACAATTTGTTGTGTAAAAAAAAAAGAAATTTGTAACATTTTGATTGCGACACTTTAGTTCTGAACCTAAATCAGCAAATCTTGCTGCAAACTCATCAATAGTAACGAGAAACAGAGAGAAAATAAAAGCTGACGTCGTTTATTTATTGTCACGCCGTCAAAAAAAAAACAATAAATAAATAAAAACAACAACAATTTTTCGAGTCTATAACGAGCATGGAAAAATCCATGTTACACGTACATGTTATAACAAAGGCAAAACCAGTGTAACGTAAGTTACGCTACCAGTAACTCGTTAATGAGACAAGCGCGGCAGTGTCGTTAATGACAGTTATCGTTGCATAATACGCAATCCGAAGAACCAGTGCTAAAGTGCACGCGAGTCGTTGCGCAATTCGAGCGTTTCGCTAATTCTTTTTATTCTAGTTTGTTTTGTCTTCTGTATCGTCTATTCTAATGTTATCGTTAAGACAAGTTAAATTTTAGATTTTTAATTTTTCCTTGTCCATTTGGTTTTTCAGCATCGTGAAGTATATACGTTACAAAATAACGATAAATCTAATTTGCCAATAGAACCTCGGTGAACGCAAACCACAAGCACACGAGTTTTTTTCCCACAACGCATTCTCGTTATATTGCTGTAGATTCTTTCTTGTCTCAGGGACACTCGTAATATGCCTTCGTGATTCTTATTAAACACAGCGGAAAATTCATGCGCACTTCTAGAGCGGAAAGAAAATAACTGAAAATGAAAAGCACGGCGTTATTATGCATATAGTTTACCGATGCGGTTTCTCCGTTCGTACACGCCAAAGAGATTATCTTTGGATAACTCATGCCGAAGGGTAATTTTTATTTTATTCGTTAAAGCCGTCTCGGTTATCTTTTTACGCTTTTCCGAAAACAGAAGTAGGAATGTTCTCGTATCTATCTCATTGTAAGCGCTCAATTATTTATTTTCTGTACTTTTCGTCGTTCTTTTATCTCGTGTTTAGAATACTCAACAATCACCCGAGAGCATTTGTTGTCCGAGAACAAACACTCGAGGTTTTTTTTATTGTTAAACGTGGGAACCAGTCGATCGATTACAAATGTGAGTCTTTGTGTATTTGCATAGAGACGGCATTGAGAACATTCAATTGCTCTCGCGAGATTAACCTGTTGGTTTTCGTTACTCATTCAGGGTTTGTTGACGAATCGCGGCAATAAAAATCAAGAATAAATAATAAACACATTAAATGCTCTATAGTGTTTTAAAAGTGGGTTCCATACCAATCTACCAATCCCTCCATTGCTTCTGAAACATTGTTATTGTAATTAAATTTCAACAAACGCTTTTTCAACCTCGTGACGAACAAAATCGAAAAAAAGAGCCACGTTGTTAATAAGCGCAAACAGTGTCAATTGGAGCGCGATTCTTGAATAACCCTCAAGCGGTAGCCTAACAAGGTACCGAAAAATAATATAAAATCTAACGACATGGACGGTCGTAGAGTAGACCCTTATAACCCCCCCCCCCCCACTCCTATTTTCACAGCATCATCTCCCTTCTTTAGTTCTATCTTGATCTCCCTCCCCTTCCCTTATGCGCGTGTTTTCAGTCTCTTTAACTTTGTCGGGATGCCTTGCATATATAATTTTGCTCGCTCCACCTCTACAATTTTTCTACCCTTCTCACGGTGCGTGTCGTAATTATCACATTTCTTTTCTCTCTCTCGCTCTCTCTCTCTCTCTCTCTCTCTTTCTTTCTCCCTACTACTAAAATTCTCTCTCTCTCTCTCCCTGTGTGTCTCGTGCAAGTAGTACGTCCCTCGCTGTATAACTTCAGTATCTCGTCGTTCGTTCGTTCGGTCAAAAGGACTTTGCAAAAAATAATCGAGAATTGGCACGTAAAGTTTTTGCGAATATTATTCAAAGAGATAAAAACACGTATAGAGTGAGTCAAGTGCTCTTTGACAGAGATGTATATCGATCATATTGTTACGTAATATCCACGTTGAATGGGCGAGAGACGCACCTATACGCGAGATACCACGTCAGTCAGTCAGTCGTCGCATGCGCTCGGGAAATATTTTATTCCGTGACGCGTCTCGAGCTTTTCTTCGACGATTGAGTTGTGCACGTGCGTCGTCTCGAGCTGTCGCGAAAGTATATAGTGTTAGGGGAGTGTGTGTGTGTGTGTGTGTGCGCGCCTTAGAGTGCAGATAATATATACACCAACTTGCTAGTGATGCTCTCTTGTGGTTTTTATTTTACTCGTGACATTATATAATCGATTCTAAATTGTTTGCTCAATCGAGGCATCACGTTTTTTGAGACTGAATATTATCGTTTTGTAGTTGTGAGATTTTTTTTAAATTGAAATTTTTTAACTTAGTCTGCTGACGGTTATACGATTCAGTGTTGTTGTACAGTGATTGATAGATCGCCGGAAAATTATATTTTTATATCAAAGCATAACACCCAAAACAACGTTAAACATCCTCGATGTCGTCGAATAAATTCCCTGAATGATAAAAAAATAGTAAAACAAACACCAAATTAATTACGTTTAAAAACAACGTCCATTTATTAATTACATATAGGTTCACGACGACGTACGAATTTGACACAAAACGAATAAAACACGTGTAGCGTAACTTGGATTACAAAGGACCTCGTAAAACAGACGCGCAGCCATGATAATGGCCTTAATACATCATCGCGCGAGTTACGCTTCGCTGAGCTCTGATTGTCGCTGTCCCTCTCTCTCTCTCCTGGCTTATTTGATTACAGGCCTCGCAAGCACAGTTGCGGATCGCTGGCCGTTTGTGTGCGTGTGTGTTTGGTCTTGGCCGAGTTGCGGTATCCAACCGGTTTATGGTTAGTTAAGGGATCGACTGATTGGTTGAATTTTGGCAATTATATGATTGATGAGTATTCACGAGATTCATTGTTCCCAAAGTCTTTTGTCTTATTGTTGTTGTTGTTAAATTGCTCGAATATACGATCGATTTTTAATAGCTTGTATAAAAAAAGAAAGCAATCGACAATAGATAAAATGACTGTTATGTTAGGAAAATAATTAAGCTTTTCACCTGATGTATATACCACGAGCAAGGATAATAGATTTACCGTAATAAAACTCCTTTCAGTCGAAGCACGTCGAAGCGAAAAATTGAATTGTCTTGAACACTTCCCTCTCTTTCTCTCTCTCTCTCTCTCTCTCTCTTTCCCTCTCACACACACACACACAAAGACATTTGTGCAGTCGTAAGATTCTTTTGTTTTTCCAATGAAAAACGCCTCGATTAACATAATACGTTGAGCATTGAGAGGCCAAAGAAAAGTGTTTTCTCGACTCACTTACAACTAAGCTACTTTTCACGGAAGCATGAAGTCTCTCCTGACTATAGACGAGAGACTAAGAGAGAGAGAGAGAGAGAGGGAGGGAGGGAGATAGAGAGAGCCAGCCAAGAGTTAAAATAGCATTAGGTTCGTGCGCCGACCAGACGAAAGTTTACCCCGGCCAACGCCGTGAAACTTAGTTTCACAGTTGTTAATGTAAAACAAGCGGGCTGCTTCAAATAAAAATCCCATTTTCACTAGGCTAGCCACGAATTTATTAAAATTTCCATTTAACATTCTCATACTTTTCTGCGTGAAAAAATGAATTGTCGTTAAAATCTTGGTTAAGAAGTTTTAGCAAAAAAATTAAAACATTAATAAGCAGACGTAAACAATTACAAAAGAAAGTACTATAACAAAATTTAAATTATAAAACTTGTAACCTACAAAGAGAATCCCTCCGCAAACAAAAATTTTTTCGCGCGAAGAACGAGCAAACTTGTTTGGAAAGCGAAAAAAAGAGATCAGTGCCATTGTCGAGGCGCGTGATAATCATGCCTCATTACCGACTGGGCCCCTTTGACGAGAGCGTAACACGTGAGCGACACGTGCCTCTCAAACGAGTCGTCGCCTATATTGAAAGGAGGGGTGCGGAAACCAGACGTTCACTTTTTTTTTGCTATGCATGGGGAAAGATGTTGAAATATGTTTGCGTGCTGCAATACTTTTTTAATCGGATCCTTTGAAGATTAACAAAAAGACTTTTCTTTAAAACGTTGTCTTTTATCTGTTTCGTTTGTGAAAAATGCTAGATATTTTCTACTCGATTTCGCGGGCAATACCCGAGAGGATATTTCAACAATTATTTACGCGATGAATTAAGTGGATAAATTGTTGACGTGTACATTATGAACGTTACTATCTTTATTGCAAAATACTAGCTAATGATTATTTTTGTACGTTTCTTTTTAATAATCGTTAGTCGAGCAAAGTGATTTTGCTCGTGAATTGTTGAATTAGTGCGGTTAATCTGGGCTTTATTTCATCTCTTCTCAGAGATGAAAAGCAAACATTTGTTCGCACGAAACTCACAGAAATGATTAAAAGATTTCCACGAATTACATTTATTCATTTGCTAGTAATGCAAGCCTACTTCAACGAGTTCAAAAGATAAATAATAACTTGTAAACTCATTCAGTTCTCTGTCGAGAGTCAGCAAACCTCAGGTGAAGTTCGGTTTGGTTTCGATAGAAAAGTAGAGTCCAATTTGTCCAATGAGATAGAGTCCAGCGACACGAAATGGGTGGACACGTCTTTCAACGTATACGATTTTCTCGACGCCCATCGCTGATCTCTCGGCGATTTTTTCATTCCCACCACACATTCGTGAAAGTGTACCAAGAGGAAAAAGAAACTAATGCAAATTAAACGATAAATTAAAAAACAAAAAAAGAGAGACCGCCTTCTAAATTTCAATTCCTCCGCGTAAATACTAAGAGAAAAAGAGAAGGAAGGCATTAGCCGCGCGCTGATTCGCATAATACAAGAGGATTCCACCCACGGGGAATCCCACTTTTATATTCTTTCGCGTTGCATCCATCGTCCCGAGAGATATCTCTCCAAGAGCTCTTCGTCTTCTTCCCAGCACGACGAGAGAAATTCAATTGTTGATTTCAATGTCGTGACGGAGAAAAATTTTTCCTTGCATACGCGACAATGCTGGATGTAATTTTTTCGAAGCTATGTGCTACTACTGCTGGTACTATAGTGCACCAACTATGGGTTTTCTTTTTCCTTGAAGTAACACAGAAAAATGCCTGCTTGTTTGTCCGTGCTCTCCCTCTCCTTCTCTCTCTCTCTCTCTCTCTCTCTCTTGCTCTTAGATAGCAAGGCAGAGGCCTATTGATTGAGATTCACTTTGTATTTTTCCATTGATGATACGAATAACGAGGGGATAAGGGTAAAAGCAAAGTCAAATGTTATCGTCAATACTTTATCGCAGTACACTTCTGGTTCGCAAAAGCGGAACGACGAATTGTTATTTTGTCATTGACAAACCCTTTTCTCTTTTTGTATTCTTTCAATTTGTCAATTGATCCAATTTCATTCGTTGTCAAGTTAACAATGATTTTCATCGAAATGTCTTTAGAAAAATCCCTCATGTGTTAACGCAAAGAGCAATACGATTCAAGTTTAGAGTATGCAATGAATAAGCCAATTCACTCTCCGTTATGGAGGGGGAAAGAAAAGCAGAGCCTGCAAGCCAAGAATTGCAATGAATTTCATCATGATTGCCATGTATATGTCTGTTTGTGTGTATGTGTATACAGTATAAACGCAAGCTATACTCTGTGGCTTATATAGCCGACCGTACAGACGAATTCCGGGACTTCTTCTTGACTCCGCAGTTTCCGCTTTTCTTTTTCCGAGTGCCTCTTTTCCGGCACAACAGTAGCAGACAGGCCTCACCGTTTTCAATCACTGAGAGTGCTCTCTTCGTATACTCTGTACTACTTTTATTTTTCTCGAGAATAACTCGCTGTCAATGTTAATTGATCAAATTTATTTTCAAATCAACTGATTTTTTACGCTATGCACACAGAAAAGTTATTTCTTTGCGTGTAACACACAAATTGGAACGCTTCTTGAGGTATATACGAACTAGAAGATTCCACTTTTGTTTGCTTGTTCTATAACAAATAGACACGCAATTTGGTGATTTAAGAAAGATTCTGCTCCTGGTGTTCGTGTCGAGGTATCGCATTTGAAATTTTGGATTAGACTTGTTTTTAAGTTTTTTATCTGAATTAATCTCAAAGTTAAATAGTATAACAAAACAACAACATACTCAATTAAAGAGAGAAAAAGAGTTGTATTACTTTTGCCGTGTGGAAAATCACTTTTCAACGTGAGCGTCACTTCAATATCCCGCATTTACACGTAATAACATACACGTGAAATGCTCAGCAAGAGAATAAAGAAACAAGTATAGAGAGCGTGAGAGAGAGAGAGAGAGAGAGAAAACGAGGATTTTGGCAAAGTGGATTAGAGAGAATAAAGAGAGAGACAGGGACAAAGAGAAAAATTGATGAAACGAGTAAAAAGGGAGTGTGAGGGAGAGAGACAAAGCAAAAATGGAAAAAAAAGCATATCAAATGAAAAATTCCCTTTGAAGCTTGGGTATTGTGTTAATGAAATTCGCACGTGTAATTACGTCCTACTACGCGAAATATTCAATTGTACACGGAAAAACGATTAACTTACTAAGAGAGATAAGAACAAAAAATAGTATCCCTGCGATAATATCTGGAGTTTTATATAAAATAACATTAAAAAATAAGTGAAAGAGGAAGAGTCGATATAGGCGAGCAAGAAGAGTTAAGTATGCGCTTTATATCGAAATGCCTGTGAGAGTACGCGGGAAATGTTTGATGCGACGGCTGCAAGTTGATTCCTAGGAGAAATCATAAAGGGGTGAGAAGGAGTGGGGGTGCACAAAGTATCTACGCTTGAGACGCATGGGTATGCGTCACTCCGGGATTTAACGTAGGATTGCGGACCAAGACGAGGTGTAACGTTGTTTGATGAAACATGAAATATTCGGGGAAAATGATAAACGTTTATGATCAAAGTCGTATGTTAATATATTTGTAGTTAGCGTTGTCAAAGTACTGTGCCAGTAATATTAATTTGTATTCAATGAGCCATTTAATTACAATTTCGAATAAGAGAATATTTTCGAAATAATCTTCTCACGATTAAATACGCCTATGAATCCTCTACTTTTTTCAAATGTTTTCAATTAACATATATTGCAAAACTTTTTCACACTAAAATCATCAACCGACAAAAAGTCGGCCTTTTCAATCGCGATTAAAGCCGTTGCGTCCGCAGTGTAGTGAAAGCTTAAACCTAACCCTAACCTACATTCTCGTCTAAAACTACGCCGAAATTACACCGTACAACGAATGCAAAAAAAAAGCCACTACTACTACTACTACGACTGCATAGCGCTCGGTAGCGAATTAGCAAGAGAGAGAGAGAGAGAGAAAAAAAAGAAAAGTTGAGAGGGGGATGAAAAGGCTGACGCGCGCACCTGCAAAAAGGGTGAAAAAGAGAAGAGTAGGGGGAGAGTAGTACACACAAGCGAGAGAGGTTAATTACACGAGCTCGGCTCTTTAATTAACCGACACGATCGATCCGATGTGCTTCGTTGCAGTGCAGAGTGTAACCTTTTTTTCCAAGTCATTAAGGAATAAAGACGCAGACGCGTTTATTGTGTGTGACCGGGCAATTTTTCGATAGTCTCCCCTACGTCACCCTCTCCCAAACTTGCAACGAGGTGATTAAATATTGGCTTTTAAAATACAACCTCTCTCTCTCTCTCTCTCTCTCTCTCTTGTTCCAAATAAGAATTGAGAATTGTAAATTTTATTCATTTTCATTATCAACATCTATCGTCTAAATTAATATTGTCTTTATTTTTTGTTGCAACTGTCGGCTGTAAATATAAGAAATTATTGCGTGGCAGTTTATTACAGAGGACTTAACGGAAGAACCTTACTTTTAATGGAAAACGTTACAGTGTGGGTCTGCGTGTTTCTTTTTTTTTTTTAATTTCAATTTCTATAAAATAAATAAAACATTAAAAATCTCGGTGTGATTCGTTTTTCGATATCCAAGCCTGCCATAATGGCCAATAAAAGTTTCATTATCGGAGTATTCCATCTTCCTAAGTACATATATCTACGCCACGTCTTTGAAGATAAATGTCCTCGACGTTGCGAGAAATGGAAACAGAGAAAATACGTGCGTCGATGAACTCTTCAAGTTATATATTCGTTTTAACGTAATTCTCAAAATACAATTCCGATGGATATCATTTGACAAACAGATCAACTTCATTTTTAACAATATCCTAATTGATCAAATAACGTACGTTGTGCGTTGTCGCGATTATCGGAATGCGATACTAGATGGTAACAAAGACGCAGCGACACGTATAATTCAAGTTAATGCGAGAGAGAGGGGGGGGGGAGTGACTCGAGCAAAGCGACAAGTGGGTGTGTAAAACGATCACCTTGCTAATCGGTGCTGTGAATTACCACCTCGAAGCAGCACAAGATACCCTCGAGGTGTCAAGCTAGACCTTACATACCAAGATTATAACGTGCTAAGAGTAAAAACACATTAAGATTTATTTGATAAAAAATACAATGTTTAAGTTCAGAGACCCCCCGAGTTTCAATCGTTGCTAAGTGAACAAAAAAAAAAGATACGCTGTGACGATAACTACATTCGACTGCACTTTTCGCACTCACGCAGAGCAAGCGCTTTTATGTATCGATATAAAACGCCTTTGCTACTACTACCACTACTACTACTACTACTACTACTACTACTACTACTGGTACTACTACTACTACTACTACTACTACTGGTACTACTACTACTACTACTACTACTACTGGTACTACTACTACTACTACTACTACTACTACTGGTACTACTACTACTACTACTACTACTGGTACTACTACTACAACGTTTACTGCTACTGCTGACACGACGATTTTTTTTTCTTTGTGCTTCGTTACGACAATTTAAACCTTTGAGAGAGAGACAGAAATTCGGCGTGTAAATTTTTATTTGTATTTATTTATTTCATCGTTAACTTAAATTTACAATGTTTGCGTTGCGTTTTCTTTGAGAAATTTTCGCAATAGATCGGAATTTATCGAGAGGTTGCTAATAGTCCCGTTTGTACGTTACGAACAAATTGACGTTCAATGATTGATTCTTTTCAAAACTTTACGTTTATTCCGATATTTCACAATTATCGATGACTTGATTCATAATTATAACGACAAAATGATGTATCGACGTGATAGCACGATGGAAATCAAATCTACATTTGTTTTCCATCGAATGAAAAAAAAATTATAGAAACTTGTCGATTTTTGACTCCGCGAACACGTAATCACTATCGACAAACGTGTATAATTTAATTTAAGACGACCTAAATCCATTGTCTTACGATAAAAAAAGAAAAAGTACAAAGAGTTTTTAAACTTGATGTCCCATTGGGAGACAATCAAATGGGAGTAAGCTTTCAGAGAAATTGCCTATATACCAAACATGAATTAGCACGTGAAATTGTTATCGGATGGTGGTCGATGTGGTAGATTGAAAAATTCCCATCGATTCCGTCTTCCTTTTTTTTCAATTTTAATTTGTTCTTACTAAAGTCACACTGCGCGTGGAGCGTTTCAACTTATTGTTGAGTCGATCATGGAACGAAAGATTGAATCTCCAATAAATATTAAGCAGGAAATTGAATTTCATGCTTCTTTCGCTCGCGCGCGCTCTCTCTTCTCTCTCTCTCTTTCTCGTCGATTCGCCCGACATTTTTCTTCATTCTTTCTCATAAAGTCGCGCTCGAAATGAAAACGACCGAGTTGTTTATAGTTGCGAAAGCTGATGTATTTCCACAATCAACCGTGCATTACGCCATGATTTATGCCCTATAATTTTCAACAATACAAGCACATTCCAAGCGAAAGTTTCTCATAAAAAATGCATATATATATATATATAATCGAAAAGTATTTTACTCATTGAGTGCATTCGATCTATATGTATAATATAATGTACCGATTGAGACGTTTTCAATGTATATATTTGTATATCCATTAATCGCGTGCGAGAGTCACAATATCGTCGCGTATATCCCCGAGGCAAACATCTCATCCACGAACATTGTAAACTCGAGTGATATATATATAGATAGCACCTCGAGTCTATAAAACATTGGCACGCGTTTACACACACACACACAAAGATACACCCTGACAATTTCCTCCGAGAAAATAAGGTAAGACGCTCAACAGCAGAAGCAGCAGTAGAAGCAGCAGCCTGTGTGTCCTGCTATTGACTTCTTCTTCTTCTTCGTATTTCCGTCTCTTTTCGCTTGGGCACCGCTCCAGCCAAGATAGTCCGATTCAATTAGCTCGCACACGTGTGTTATCCTGCTTTTTCCTTCGTTTTTATTTGTTCAGTTCACTTTCCACTTATTGGAGAGGTGAGCGATGGCTCAGTCGAGCTTTTGTCCTCTCTCCGTCCGTTGTTTTTTTTTTGTGACTTATGCTACTGCTCGTAAGCTTGTACGGAACTGTACATCATATACTTTTATATCGATTGAAGCTTCTCACGCTAAAATTTTTATGCTGATTTGTGGTGTGTTTTTTTTTTCATTTTTGCGAACATTGCCTGGAAAGTTTTAAAAAATCGTTGTTTTTTTACATAAACTACTTGAAACATAAATGTAACATAAAAAAGTAGACGCGTTAACGCCATCGATGAACAAAAAAAGAAGTAGTGTTGCCACTGGTAAAAAAAAAGGAAAAAAAGTACTTTCGCGGCAACTTTTGACGTTTTAACCGTGTGCTCATGAAAGAGAAAGGGAAAAAAGTACGAAAAAGAGCGAGCCGCAAACTCTCGCGGCGCGTTGCAGCTTTATGAAATCGCGTTTGCGCGCGTAGAAAAATAAAAGAACTTGAACGCGCGCCGCCTCGACGACGAAGCCTCGCCACCGCTATATAGCACATACTAGAAGAGTCGCTCGTGTGTTAACAGCCCGACACGGTTTCACTCTTCGCCGTCGTTACTGAAAATATTATTATATCGCCGACATTTTTCTCTTCTCTCTCACACATACGTGGCCTACTATCGTATATGAATCTCCTTTTTTTTTATTTTACGCGCAAGAGTGAGAGAGAAAGAGAGAAAGCGAATGTATTTTCCTCGGGTGGAAAATTTTTGCTGAGGATCGCCGGAAATCGGTAGTTAAGATTTTCCGATAGGCCCGTAGAGAAAGAGGTATTTTAACGATTTTCACGCTTCGCTCGACAACCCGTTCGATGAGTTATTACAGGTTTAAATCATTGGTTTTTATTTCTCAGGGATTTTGATTTTTTTTTTCATATCGTTTCTTTTCTGTCTGGCTATTTCGAAATCCAGTTGACTTAAAACTTGAAAATTTAGCGAACGAAACAAACAAACGCAAAAATAAGCCAGCTCAAAGGAGCGGAAGCAAAGTGGAAAAGGCGACGTGAAATAAAGCAGTTGAAATGAGCGTGGCTTTAGATTTTTTGCTTCCTCGTATATTTTATTTCACCGGAACGAAGAGAAAACGAGAGAGTAGCGAGTAAAAGGAAAGCGATGAATCGCGAGAAAAATGTCGAAAATGAGGTCCGCATGCGAAAAAGCTCGCTTGAAAGATGAACGAGGCAACACTTTGTGCAGTATAGTCGTACGGCCAGAGCAAGTGAATTTCAATCGGCGAATGCTACTGCGTTGTTTGATAGTCTCGGTGATTTCTCGGTGACTTTGATAGATCGACTTCAACTCCATTGTCACGTGTGTTTTATTTAACGACTGCTTTTTTTAATCCAGATTGAAAGAGTAATTTCGACGTTTAATTAGGATTGGCAAAGTATCGATATAGTCGTAGCTGTATTAAATTATGTTGAGTAGTTTAATTCAAGCAACAATATCGATTACCAATTTGAAAACTTTTTATACGCGCTAGAGGAATTATTGATTTCCAATTTTCGTTACAGTTATATTTCGGCATTAGCGGTGGCAGAGTTCGTACTTATAGTTCTATTCGTAACAAAATTAAACTTTATTCGCAACTGAGGTCGGTTAAAGGACAAAAAAACTTTCTTCCGCCAAAATTCAATCTTTCGTTATACGTAATTTTCGAACTCGAATTATATATTTCAACGCGAAAGAAAGCAACGTAACGCCTCGCAACTAAAAGCCGTAATTTTCTTTAAACACCTACTACCAACTAAATGAAAGACCAACTCGACGATGCGTGGTACTTATTTTTTTTTTAAGCTGTCGTCGAACTTTCACACCGTGAAACGTTTTCTTGATTGCTTTTCAATGGATTCGTTAAATATCGTAAAACTTTCGTTCAATGGCTTACCTTTTTCAAATTAAAGGAAAAGGGGAAAAGGGAGAGAGTGCAAACCAAATAATCCCTCCAATTAAACTCGTCGTCGTTGCGACCTAGTTATTTTTCGGTGTGCCATGGCACTCGAAACATCGCTCATAAAGCACTACCGCAAAAAAAAATACGTTGGTCAAAAAGTTTAGCGAACTAGCCCCAGAGCACGCGAGCAAAGCAAATAACTCCTTCGACGCGCGAGAAACTTCCATCGTGGCTCCGCAATAGCTTACCACCGAACTTCAAAATAATGTTCACCGTATAACTTTAGAGGTGGGAGAAGGGGCGAAAGAGAAAGAAGTTTATTTTTTTAACTCTCTTTGCCGATTATGACCCTCTTAAAGCCTTCATTGTTGCTACCTCTTTCTCCGCAAGCGTTTTTCGCTTTTTCATTTTCCATTCAACGCTACGTAGACGTATATATATATATACGTGTACTTTGTTCTTGGGATATAACGTAAGCCGCGTTTTCGTTGTTAATTCAGCTTTTGCTATTTGCTGATCGAAAAGCTATTAATTTTCATTTTTCGCGAGTCGTTGAATTTCGCCGTGTATACATACCTTTTGTACAAGGTTGCATAAAATCTTTCACAAATTAAATTCTTTTCAATGTCATAACGAAAGGATTTGTTGTCAGTCCGAGGAAAAAATTTTACGAGTATTTCCATGTAAAAAGAATTTTATGGAATTTCATAGAATGAATACGACGTTTATATGATTTTACAACAATAATGAACACTTTCCCACGTGGAAATATTAAGTTTTTCGAGGTAAAGTTTAGACGATTAATTTACGAAAAAAAAGCCTAAACATAGTAAAGTCAAGCGCAAATGTAGAAGCAACTCGTGATGATCCAACGATGAATAATTCAATTTTACAATCGTTCAAAAAGACATAAATGAAGTCTAGCGGAACAGTTGGAAAGCCGCGTATTACAGTATCCATAGAGACAAACAGCATCTATTACATTGTAAGCTACACCACAATATCCCAGCTCAATAACAATAAAAACATCTTACAATTGGGTTGCGACAATAAGCGATTTATACAGGTACGAGTCGTTGCCGTTTGCTTGAGAGCAGTGTCGTACAGCGGAAAACTTTAACGATTAAACGGTCGAGTCAGCCGTCGAAGCTCATTACCTTACGCCGTATAATCGGACCGTGTGTTGCACACGATAATATCTCATTGGAACTCGACCGGCTTGCTAACGTGCACCGAGCTTTTTCTCCACCCCCCCCACCCCCCCTCTGATATCTTAATCAAGTAAATATGCACTTTGAAAACTCTGTGTGCGATTATGTACAAAGGAAAATCTATTCTGTTGAGCGAGTTCTTCGGTACACCTCGTTCATTCAAAGCTTTTCGTTTCAAAATACGTACTTTTGTTCTTCGACTTGTATGTATATATATATATACGTATAAATGTATTCTCTTACACGTTATTCTTGACCACCCATATATATCCGATTATAAGAGTACAAAGAATCAACCACGTTCATTAAACTTTAACACGTTTAAACCCACAAAATAATCGAAAGTACAAAATCAAAGGCTATTGCGTACAAGCTGATTCCAATTAAGCGCCTGTTTTTTTGTTGACAAAGATCAATGAAATTTGCATGTCAAACACACCGACAACGATCAAAAAACACATTTGTCACGACTAAAATCGAGCGACGCGAATATTCTTCCCTCCGAGACAAAATACAACAGGATTTTCATTAAATAAAGAGCTTTGAGCAATCAAAGGAAAAAGGACTTTATCGTGAAAAATAACTAGATGACACCTGTTCTTTCTTCGTTGTTTACTCGACAAAATGAGATTTCCCAACCACTTTGTCGTGGCTAATGTTGCGTGATACTTATATATTACCTTTTTTTGTAAGTATTGCGGAGCAATTGACTAGAAACATTGGACTGGTTATTTGTTGTTCTTTGACAAATTGTTTGTTTATCCACCAATTTGACCAATGTTTTGTTCTGCAAAGTAATTGTCGTGAAAAAAATTGGTAAAATTGAAGGAAAATAAATGTTGTTTTTTTTGTCGTAATAATTGGACAATTTTCGATAATACTTGCCTAACATTTTTCTATCAAATTGATAGAAGTAATGCGATTCCTTTCGATATAAATTCGATACTAGATTTTGTATTGTCAAATCAGTTCTTTAAATGTACGAGATTTACTTCAAATAGCAATAACATTGTTAACAAAAGCGCACAAATAAACATTGCTAAGTTTAATATTATATCACAGTGGCAAAAATATAATGGAGCAACTAGAAAAGAGAATTTATAATATACCTCTCTCTCTCTCTCTCTCTCTCTCTCTTTCTGCGCTCGTCGCGAATGCTGCTCGAAGTCGACACTTTATGAAAACCGTGTGGTAAGTGTATAGACATAGCTTGCTCAGCAAACGACGCGTTCATATAATCTCAGTGAAATACCATCTTTTTTCCAAATGATTATTTACGCGGCGAGGGCGAATCTTTTTATATTTGCTCACCGCAGCGCTGATTTAAAGATATTAATATACAAAAAAGAACAAATATTGCGTCATCGCAATAATTATTGTTAGTTCATCAGTGTGAAAGCCGATTTAATTTATTACTTTCCCTTTTACTTTTCCTAGTAATCGTTTAATCACGCGTCATTAGGCAGCTCAACTGATTAAAAATCATTGTTTCCTACTGTGTAGGCTGTGTACGTATATACCTCGTATATACATCGGTATCCAAACACTCTTTAGTGTTATGCCCACTTTAGGTTTTATTGGACGCAGCTCATCGATCTACTTTACAATCTCTCGTTATTTCTTCTCGAGGTATTCCAAGGCCAAAGCTTTCACTAGAATTGAGTCGGGGAATTGTAATCTCGAATTGTTGTGACTGTAGTTATGATCGGATGGATAATGGAATTGGCATTAAAGGATGGGTAATCTCTACATGGATTTTAACAAAAATGGGTCAGATATCGACTAGATTCTCGATTCGGATGAGTTTGAACAATTTATTAAAGCACTTTCAATAGTTACTAAGATTAATTTATATATTCTAGTCGTTCAACGAATTTCAAAAGATTACGGTAACGAAATTAAAAATACAACGCTTACCCTTGTATAAAACTCGAACAAGTAAACGCATAAATTTCGCGACAACCAAAAGGAAAGAAGAACGAGCTAAGGAATATAATAAGCTTGGATGAATACGCGGAAAGTCAGAACGGAAGTAAAAAAAAAGAAGGTCCAGCCCCGCTAGAAAAAGAATGGATGAAAGAAAAAAAAGTCCCTCGCAAGTCGGGTCGTTGGCACGCGCGGTCAAGTTTAGCTGCGCGAGGCAGAAGCGAGTTCGGAATTTCATAACTTCGAGCTACTGCTGCTACTGCTGCTGCTGCACGGATTTAATCTCGATAAACTTGATTTCATGAATTACGTGCCTATTGAATTGAACGGTAATTTTTTTTCTTTTCTAGAGCACCGAATAATGACTTTAGATTCGAGCTTTTTATGCCTTTAAACTCATAATGTTTGCTGATTGAGAAAATAGAACGTTTGTATCCCTGAAAAGCTCTTCTACAAAATTTTCACGAGAAATTCATAAAAACTAGGCGTGTTGGGATGAAACAGTTTGCTCAAACACACACCAAAGTTAATTAAGCTCACGAATAGTAGGGAGGAGGGTTAACGCAACCAACAAGAAGTATAATGAATCGTTCGCGCAATAAAACGGATACAATAACCATGTGCGTGTAATAAAAAGAAAAGGAAATGTTCATCTCGACACAAACGTAAATCAAACAAAGAGAAAGTAAAATAAGAAATCAACTGTGCATACGCGAGACGAAATTTATATTTAAAGTAAAAAAAAAATTTCTCTTATTATAGATACAAAGTATCGTTACAAAAATTACAAGAGTACCATTTTCATGCATGGAAAAGCACATTTCTAAAAAAAGAACAATGTAGCGAAGAAAAAAAAAGTAAATAAAAATCGAGTAGTCGAGCAAAGTTTATCGTGTACCAACAACGTCAAGGGTAAAGAGCCGAGGGAGAGAGAGATTCTCACGTGTGATGTGAGCGCATCGATTCGGCGAGCCCACCGCAAATGATTACATTGTGGCAATTCGTCTAACAACTCACGATCCTCTCCTCCTCTCTCTTTGATTTGTTTCCATCGTACGTTCAAGCTAATTTACACAATCGCCTTGGTCAACGTGGAATATTAGTTTATTAATTAGATGTTTGCATTCGTTAGTTATTTAAGTGAACTTTAACGTTTATTTTGTTTATCATGCTTTGACGTTGATTTTTGAAAGTAATAAATCATGACAATTTGTAAACGTAAATTCGTAATAAATACGTCAAATTATTGATCTCTGAAATAATCTTGTCGAAAAACAATTCTCTAACGTTTACCTTCAAAAAACACACGCGTAAGTCGCATAAACTCATTGGCGAATCAAAGTAAATCTGTAAAGCCAAGCACGTAATATCAGTATGTGTGTGTGGAGAGAGGATGACTATGAATGTATATACGTGCGAGAGGGTTATTACATCGTGCAGTTGCACCATATGGAGAGTCGCGATAGCTGCGCTCTATCGAGCTGCATGCGCACGCCCCGCGGCAACTAATCTGCGCTGGTCCACGCCTCTCTCTCTCCCTCCCTCCCTCCCTCTCTCTACCTTACACCTATGCGTCAGTTCGCCTTTTTTGTAATCCAAATGTTTTTTTTTTCTTTTATTCGCGCTGAAAGTGAGGTTTAGATTTCGATATTTATTTGCTTGAGGTATGGTAAAGTTAGGATGGTAGAATTTATCGATGATTTGATATATGATTTTGTTTTATTTTTAATTTACAAACAAGAGAGTAAACTTTGGTGGTTGTCACGTATATGGCTCTGTATACAAATATATAGCATTTCGTTAAAATCCATGTTTTCGTACTATGAATTATACAATTTTTACGAATATACGTTCGTTTTCAAAAAGCTACTAGCGATAAAATAGCGATTCTAAAATTCGTCGAATACAATTCGTGCGCGCAAGAGTGGCCGAGGGAGAGATAGTATTTCGTATACTGGGATAGCGCATTGATCCCATGGCGGGTACATTTCGATTTTACCTGGTTTTCGGCCGAATTAGATTGCCCAGCCGACGCCGCCAACGCCAGTTTAGAAACTTGTCAGATTCAGGCTCGACCGGAAGAACCGAGAGTTCTATGCTCTAACTTCGACTTCTGATAAACCATTCATGCTAGCCCTTATTCCCTCATCCATCTTCCATTTCCCGTGTCTTGCCTCAAAGAAATTGTTACAATACCAACTGGTATTGTAAGGAAAATTGAAAATATTTCGAAAAACGTTATGTATTGTCGTTTTTTTCCTGAATCCCCTAGACGAGCGTGATGCGTCGCGACGAGCATTTTCTTTTCCAAATACACATAAATTCATCACAGTGAAAAAGAAAAAGAAATAAATCGCTTGTTACAAGCTTAAACCAGCCGCGCATTATGATTTTCTAATTCCGTCGTCGCTTCTCGTCGTCGCGCGTTGGTTTAACGACGTTACGTCATTATTGCGTCGACACAATTAACACCCTCTATCTAGCACAAGCTTTTACCCTCTTTACCTTTATTACGTCCTGCCTGGCGAACATTTATTCGTCTCGTGGCCAGACGTTTCAATTAAATAACGAAAATTTTGCGTTTGTGACCTTTGACTTCTGCATCCCTTCCACTCAATGGATTATGCAATTATTCGAGAATTTTAAGGCTGATGAGGTTCGCGTAATTTGAAAGCACGTCGGTAACGTGATACTTTTAGAGATGAATTTTTTTACAAAGATGCATTAAAGTTTAATCGTCCGATGAACGACGAGCTGAAGAATGAGTTTTTTTTATGTTTAAGGCTAAGTGAATGCGATTAACGTTGAATACGGAAACAAAACGTTGAACAATCACGTCAACTCAAAATTCATTATTTTATTATAGGCAGCTTTAGGAAATTCAACGTCGCTGCCTACGCGTATTATTGTGAAAATGATGAACAAAACACGTTCAACAAGAAAATTTCACACGCGAAAAACCCGATTAACAAAACCATTACGCGCGCTATGCGAATGTATACAACCTCGCTGCGGGCTTGCAAATCACACCGCAAATAACCCCGAAAATCATGAAAATAAATCTGGGCTCACCAACGAAAAAAAAAGGAAAAAACAACTAGATGGGGGAGGCATAATTACGAAAAGTCACGCAGCGAAATTAATAATACAAAGCATCGAAATTTTGAATAAACTTTGCGCTCGCGATAAATCGCTTCTGTCATGTAAATTAGCTACACTTTTTCCGTTGTTCTCGTTCACTTTGTTGTTTTTTTTATAGTTCGCGCGTTAATTGGCAACGTGCGCGACGAGAAAACTCGTCATCCCGATGAAACTGTGAACGAACGTTCCCTCTTTTTTTTTTATTGTTATTTTTTTTTATATTTTTTTTACGGATAGCTTCGAGTTATAGCCTAGTCGTTTTTTCTTCTGTCGTCAAGGTGTGAGAGATGGCCGTTTTGTTGTTGTGCAGTATAGTTTGATATTGACTTTTCGGTTATTCTTTTTTTTTTGTTTACTTGCGTGCGATCGTATTGCGTGGATTGATGTGGAGTTATTTACTTAAACGTATACGTCACTGTGTCTCAAGAGTGATGTTTTTATTTCGAAACAATTTTTCAATCAACCTCGTTTTAGAAATTTTCACAAAAAAAGAATATATTTTTATGTAAATTGCATCTTGTCGGTCGAAAGCTGATTGTCTATTTTGATAAAAAATCGTCGTTCAATAAAAAAGGTAAAATGTACACGAGAAATAATTCAATTGGGATTCTTTGTACATGATCCATTGCGTATTTGTATTCACAAACAAATGCAATGAAAAATCAAACAGCCGTGAGAGCAAATAAAATTCGCAGAAAAATCCGCACATATCTCTCACTGAGTATAATATAATTAATTCGCGGTAAAACTTAATGAAATAATAAAAATGTCGATATTCCAAAAAAACCCTTGATTAGCTTCATATCGAGAAAGATAGAGGAAGGGTGAGAGAGAAAAAGAGAAAGAGCGAGTAGAGGTATATCGAGTGTGTGTACGTGTAGCCAACAAAGAAACAGCACTCGGAGCTTGTCGGTTGGGGGGGGGGGGGGGGGGTAGCACCGTAATTAATTAAGAGTATAGGTATAACACGAAAGAGAAGTCGATGCACTCAACCTTCTTCGACATGATGGATAGTCTTTGTTTTTCCCTTGGATATATGCTTCCGCCACCGCCTGCGGTTTTCACTTTTTAGTTATTTTTTATACCATAATAGACTTGTCGATACGAATGTTTCGTATACGTATATTGATTTTTTATCTTAACTATCCTTTCTTTTGGAAGGTCATAATTAATATTTTGAAAGAGAACGACAAACTGTAGAAATTTAATGGATTATCGATAGAAGGTTACTCTCTGAGCTTATGAATTATTAAATTGCCAGACATCGACTCGGGGTGAATGAACTGTGTTGTAAAACTGGCAGTCTGGGTAAATTATGAGTGACGCATTTTCAGTTGTACAGTCGAAATAGATAGCTGGGTGCCGTATAAGTGCTAATTATTAAATAACTCGCCAATGCATTGCGTTATACACAGTGTATAATGGTTTTCAACATACCTATGTGATCTTGCGTGTCTCTGTATTAATGTAAAAATTATAGTACTGTGGTTTTTATTTCGTGCTAAATCGATTCGATCATAATATCTCTTTGATAACGTTAATTCGCTTTAACGTATTTATCCATCCAATATTTAACACAGCAGTATTTAAAAAATTCGTAGGGTCTCGAAGGTCATCTATAGCTCTCCTATTAGTGCTCTTTCTCTCTCTCTCTCTCTCTCTTGCTCGCTCTTGCTAACGAGGCTCGACCCTATCAATTTTCAGCTTTCCACTTGCTTTGCATATGTATGCCACAACGAGTTAGAGCTGCTGTAGCGGTTGCAAAAATTTCGACGTGAGAAATGACGAGATTAGCTTGTATTCGTTTTTTTAGCCGTAAGCGCGTTGTTTATTCGCGATACAACGACGTAAGGAAAAAAAGAAGGTAAACGAGGTCAGTGAATTTTTTTTTTGATCGAAGGAGGAGCGAAGGCAACAATGATTACGAGCTTGGTACGTTTCACTGCCGTTTACGTTATACTTTTTAAAAATAGTTAAACAATCCAAATACCACGGGTATAATTAACTTGTAAGCGCTCTAATAATCATTTCTACCAATTCAAGTTATTTGCAGTACCGTCAGTGCTTTTGTAACAATATTCTTTCAATGAAAAAAACCAAAAAATAAACGCTCATCACTCGTTAACAGAGCAAAACCACAGAGAGACAGATGGAAAGCTGAAGAGAGAAAACACAATTAAATGCATTAATCCAAGCTTCATAAACAATGAATATACACACGAGTTGGTGTAGCTTGATTACACGAGGCTAAATTTTCAATTTTCCAAACCTCTCGCGGTGCAGAGCGAAACAGTAGAGTATCCCCTCCTTCGCCCTCTTCCTCATTCCGTCGGTAAGTACACACGAGACTGCAGCAGTGGCGCGAAATTCGCACGCTCACAAGAGAAAGAGAGACAGCGGCAAGTCATAAATATTCATGGAGCGCGGGCGAAAGGGTACTAGATAGAACCAGACACGGAGCATGCGTAAGGGAAATCGAGACTCGAGTTTAGATAGGCTTGACGTTCTCTCCGCGATAGACGATAGTTTTTTTTATTTTACAGGTAGAAAGATTGTTGGAAGTCGATTTTTTTTGTTCGATGATCGGAGAAAGATTTTTTATCGAGATTTTTGTTGAATACGATAAGCACTCGGCCGTACGAGCTTCTAATTTGTTTTTTTACACTTCTATGGATCTATCATTGAACAGTAGTATCGATAGAGTATTTTGTTTCGTTTACTCGCAACTGCTATTTATCATTCCACGCGAATTCTCATCTACAAAAGTAACATACCTTCGAAATCTATGATCGTAACACGAGAAACGGTAGCAACATAGCTCGTAAAACGTAAACTATGCAAGAGCTGGATGGATGAGGGAGGAGACGCATACGTTTCCTAAATTTGCATGAAAATTGACTCTTGGTGTGATCCTATCCATTGCTTTTGTTATAGCGAGCGATTCAACGACATTTTCCTCGTTGGAATTCATGACTTTATCCTTTCTTACCGCAATAGCGATATATTGGTTAGTCGCGCGCGATCGATTCATTACACCGTATCCCAATATCTCGCGTGCCAATCTGAATGTTGGCAAACAATCGATTACTATTACACGCACATATACACACACATCAGTGATAAATTATACCAAGAAGAGAGCAAATTAAAAAGAAAAAGACTTCACAGGTGTGTCAAAGTGGTTACAAAACCACCACGCTTGCCTATAGTTCGACGATTAAATGCAAAGCTCGTGGTAGTATAGGAGCTTTGACTAACGCCTTGTTCCAATATTTAGACTCAATTTTGCGCTACGACAAGAACTTGCGACACGACGATCGATACATGTACATATGTGATAGTGCTGCAATGACTCTTAAGGGATTATTATTACAGGCTAACTAGATAAAGGTAGGAGGATGGTAGCATTGACGGCGCAAAGATTTCGCATATTTGTTACACAAAAGAGAAAATGTACAACGTTTTCAAACAATATTGCAAGACAAACGCAACTTTACGGCTTTTCCTACGGAATACGGTTATACGGGCGTAAACAATAAACCGACACACGACGTACGGTCACGCGTGCTTCCATTAACCGAATCGACGAGAGTCTGTGTGTGTATGTGTGTGTGTGTTACACGTGCATCACGTGTATAATGGAGAGAATCGATGTATACCGTGTAGGATTTTCGAGTGATGTTAACGAAATTGAACAGAAGAAGAGCAGCAACAACAAAATTGCTTTTCCCTTGAACAACGTACTTTGCAAGGCTCGACAAAACAGCAAGTAAACGTGCAACATTTCTGAGGAGTTTTATCAATATTACACGTGTATTGCTGTTTTTTTCTACTTCTAATTGGGCCATGGGTAGAATTAAATAAATTTTTTGTTCTATTCGTCGAATTTTAACGTTAAAACAATCAGTTGGAAAGTTAATCGGATATTTTTATTTTAACAATGCACTTGTAAATCAAACTTGGAGATAGATCTATCGAGAATGGTCTACGAGAAAGGGCTAGACGAGAAGGCTTCAACGTTAATTACTCTCAGATACGCTCGACCGAACATTCAAAGTTTCAGCGTGCCTCGGTATTTATGGTACCAACACACGCCACGAATATTTTTACTAGAATAAATTCTTCAAGCGTATTTACTGCCGTAGCTGTGTATAAAACCATTAAAAATACATTGAAATCGATTTACCACTGAACCTTACAATTTTATCACTGAACATTCAATATTTCATATTAACCTCGCCTCATAATCTTTTGTAATGACTGTAATATATAGTTACTTAAATATTTATGGAATCTGCAATAAAACAATCATTACGCGCACATCTGTTCCAAATAGCAGGTATGAAGGGAGCAGCCAAGCCGGAATTAATCGAGTACGATAAAAAAAACGCAAATCCGCAAATTGATAAAAACATAAAGCCAAATATCGAGCGTATAATCGTTAATACAAGCTGCCGATATACCGTAAAGTACAGCGTCCAACTTTTCATCGAAGCTAGTGCGCACGCGAAAGTTGAAAAAAAATTGTTCATTTGCCGAACGAGGAATATTTGCACTGATTTCTCCTACACATGTGCGCGAGCGAGCCAATAAGTGAGTTATGGTCGTCTCTTTCACGTTGAGATTTTTACATTCAACAATCTGCATTGCAAATGTTCAATAAAAAAAGGAACAGAAGAAAATCATTGCCTCCCGTAAAAGTAAATTTTATTCCATCACTCCATTCGATCCCATTAAACGCTCGAGACAGTAAAAAAAAGAAGGGAGAGAGAGAGAGAGAGAGAGGGTGTGCGTAAATTCGAGAGTATAAATCTAGCGTCAATTTTCCGGCTCGACGCTCGCTTAATTGTGTACGAGCAGTCGTCACTTCCGTTCGGTAAAAAAAAAAGGAAAAATTATCATCCTCACTTTGGTGTAGGTACTTGCTCTCACTACTCGTTTTATGAAGCGGAAAATCCTCTTTGCACGCTGAAAGAGCTACGAAAAGCTATATGGATTTTCACGTTACACAAGGCCTATTTACGTGCTGTAGTAAATGTGGACGATGGCTTTCTTGCTCTGATTCTTACCCGAATGATCTTTTTCTTAGTGCCGCGAAAGAGATTGGGCTTGTATTTTTTTTATTCTGTTTCATTTTATGATAATGCTGTTGAATTTTATTCTTATTTTACCTCTTTCTTTTCTTAATGTCAGTAGGTAATACTTTGTTCAGATCTGCAAATTTCAGCGATAGATCTTCGTGTTGAATATTCCGATCACTAGCTGACTTCGTGTAACCCGAAACAATTTTTTATTATTTTCGGTACATGCATCGAACGATACCAAATCTCACGAATAGAAACATTCATAATTAATATTTCGTAGATTGCATAACAAAGAAACTTGAAAATCCGTCAATTTATGCAACGAATACTTCTATAGAAACCTACTCTCCATCGACCAAACGACAAACTCGTAATTAACAGATTATCCATCGCGTTCTATCTAGTAATCAATCCGATTAAAAAAGTTACATCTGAACATTGCGTAAAAGGAAGAAAAATCTGTTGTTTCGGTCGAAAAAAAGCAGAAATGCATATCGCAAAAATCTCGCGTGTAATCATCGTTAATAAATAAAAAAAATGAAACGAGAGCATTTCCATTTATTTGTCGTGTCATTTATTTAATAATCCGCAGGCGCGAGAACGCCTGTGGCAAAAGCTTTAAACTGGATTAGGACCGACGCGCTTGGTGTGCGTTTAATGCGTTATAAGAACCGCATACACACATGTACATAGTCGCTATTCAAATTGTGGATAATAATTCGTAATTACCGTGATAATTGTATATACCGTTATATTTGTATTTAGTAATAAAAGGAAGGAAAGCACGCATAAAAAGGTTCAACTGTAAAGGTGAAATATAATCCATTTTTAACGAAACAACGTCTGGATAAATATCGATGATTTTGGCAATTAGCCGCACGTACATTCGACATACTTTTAATAAATACTTTGTTCAAGTTTTTTTTGTGCTTTGAACGCGAACCGTGGGAAGAAAAGGATTATATCGCTTGAACTTTCTTGGTGGCTAAGTTTTCAAACGGTTTACGCTTTGCTTATACATATTCATTCGTAATAAAAGCCGACTTTAACTTTGACTAATAAATTATAAGTCGTGTTTTTATTTTGGATAACGAGATGATGTACTTACAATTGATTCAAGAGAAAGATTACAATTTTACATAAAAAAAAGAAATGAAAATGATATCGTCTATCGTCGAAGTATCAACATTTGACGTTAAACATACATTTTTGCAGTATTTAATTAGACCAACAGAAAAAAAAGAAAAGAAACCTCAACCAGGAATTATTCGCGTAGCAAAAGTTTCCGTACAAACCGCTGAAAGTTCGTTCGTCGCCGTACTAATCGGTCCGCAAGCCGCTTACCGCTTATCCGTCTGGCTACTCGTTCACGTATAAAGTGAGAGAGAAAGAGTGAGAACTCGTGGTATATCCCCGGAGAAAGAGTTTAATCGAAAGTGGGAGATGGTTGTCTATGTGTTTCTTTTTTTCGTTCCTGGCTTTTCTACTAATTAACCCTGACTAGGGGAATTGAATTTAGTCGACTATTGTTTAGGGTACACTCGAGTTTTCGTACATACCACCATTTACACAGTTTCGTTATTGAAATATTCGAAATAAAAACTTGCAAAACCGTCGTCTACTACACTCAGTCGTTAATTAGTATTGTAAAAGAAAGAATTCAATTGGCTTTTTAGCACGCGTAATTGTTATAAAACATAAAACATCGCTGCTTTCTGCCAAAAATAAACATCACCGTTTTCCATTATCCAGCTATCATAGTAAAAACAATGGCGAAACATCAAAACAACTGTAACGGCCATCGTACTACACCCTCTCTCTCTCTCTCTCTCTCTCTCTACTCCCCTATTGTAAAGCATCAATTCTTTGCGGCTAAACAAACCGACGTAATAAATCAAGCGCGAGTAACAAACGAGCTACGCACGGCCAGTGCGATCGACAATGAATAGAATAAAAAGAAAAAAAGACAAAGCGGAAGCTGAATATTTGCATTCGCATTCATATTCCTTGTGCGAGACAGAGAGACAGAGAGAGAGAGAGAGAGAGAGAGAGCTACTTCAACAGAAGCGCGCGACTGATTAAAAGAGACTTAGCGTGAGTTTTGAGTGGCACGAACATCGGGCGAACGATGAACTTCGCCAACCAGACCGTCTACGTCGAGGATTTTACCCGCATTGAGTGTTATGCTTTTGGATATATCGAATTATTTTCTTGGTTTTCAACAATATTGCTTTGACGAAAATTTGCCAAATACTAGCAACGGATGAATAAACAAGAGTGAGGACAGGAACGATGCTGAGGAAAAGATCGCAACAATCATGTTGTTTGGTTACGTGGTCACAGTGGATTATGGGGGTGGTAGCAAAGGTTTGGGCACTTGGCCAGGCGTCCGTTGGCGAAAGCCACGTTACTATCATAATCCAACGACGAGTTTTAAACATCGACGATTGTCCAGTTATTACTGGGAAGACGCGCGACTTATTTATCTGTCGTATACGCTTATCGCCGAGCTACGATATTTCGAGCAGGTAATTAGTTTTTATTTACCATCGATATGACGGCAAAGAATATAAAGAAAAGACAGTACGACTAAACAATATTTTTATATTTACGGTCTATTTTAAATTCTTGCGATCTATTGTTTTGTAACCAACTAACGAAAATAAAAAAAAATAAACAGGAAGTAGAAGCTCTCAATAAGGCATGCAACAGAAATTCATACCAACGTGAAAATCTCAATAAATCCAGATTCGCACGAGCTCATCCATTCGAGAAGAAGAACGAGAAGGAGTGCAAGCATTATCCTTCTTTCCTATATGTATATATATATATACGGTCGAGTAATAATCGAGAGGTAGTGCCAAGATTGAAGGAGGGTAACAAGTGATGCGAAAAAACTTGGATCTCCAATTCATAGGCAACAACGTCTTAACACTTCAATGTTTCTCACTGCATGGAATCATTTATTTGTAGGCTATAAGAATTTCATATTTATTTGGATAGACAGTAATGTGATCACTTTCAAAATAACGGAAAATATTATCGTTGAAAGTTTAACCAGATTTATCCTTGTAATTCTAAAATAATCCACCAAAATCCGAACAAATTAAGTGGATCAATCTCGGGTACGAGTCTCCGTTATTCATTGACTCGATTAATTGTCGAAAATCTATATATTGTATTTCCATTGTCCCTTTCCCTCTCTCTCTCTCTCTCGATCCCAAGAAAGCCACTATATCCAATCTAAAAATAACATATTTCACTGACTCGTCAATACTCCAAATAATCAAGCTGATGTACACTGTAAGTAGTACAACTCAACTTTGATCAAACATACATATGTATATATTATATACATCGAACCACTAGCTAAGCAAATCCATAATACACGTACACGCAGAACAGAACAGTCGAGAGACATCCAAAACGTATATATGGATTATAGCTAACGTAAGCGTAATTTTGAAATTGTTGCAGGACTTGCAGTCAGAGATCGAGACCCACCAGGACGTATATGCATCGTTGAACGGTACTGGTCGCAAACTGCTCAGTTCTCTCGCAAGCCAGGATGACGCGGTTATGCTACAGCGACGTCTCGATGAGATGAATCAACGTTGGCATCATCTCAAAGCTAAAAGCATGGCTATCAGGTATAATTTGTTTATTTATTTTCATTCGTTTTCAGCTATATCAATTCTCGGTTCTCGAAAGAAAAAATAATATTGATTACTTAACACATTGGTAAATGTATTTGTGAATTTCTCTTTCGAATCGCGACAAAAGGAATGTTCAAAGTTTATCTAAGTAACAATTTCAAACTAATTCCTCTCCTTGTTGACGAAGGTAAAGGGGAAAGAGGGGTGGTAAAACTTGATCGTTTAAAAGACATGCCAAGGGACATAATAGATCTTAGTATCGTTGGAATGCCGTTAAGAAGCCAAAGAGAATAGGTTTCTACATGCACACACGTATACAGACACATACATAGTCAAGTCTTGAGATGGCGAGGGTAAAGGAACCAAATGGCTCTGTCTCCCTCTCTCGCTGGACTTCAAAGGCTAGAATTTGCACCACTGGCCAACACACTCGCTCTAGTATCGCTGAAATTGTTCGATCAACAAAGTTCACCGTCGTCGCGTTTACGAGCGTAATTAAGTCAAAATTCCCCTCTCCCACTCGAACTCCTCCTCGTACACTCTGTCTATCTCTGCCGGAAATTTCAGTTTAAACTTGAAAGATCTCTTGTGCTTTTTTTATCCTTCGTTTCATTTACGTAGAGTGTATCGAATTGTTAATTCTGTGCACAGTTTTGACGAGAGAAAGACGCTCATCGTGTGTAATTAAAATTTTGTTTGCACACGGTGTCAAGGTGCTACTGTTACTACCTATTACGTTGCCTTGTGTAATTAAATAGTATCTTTGGTATATCGTGTATGCGCGTGTAATTAGTCGAAAGTAATGGAGAGAACGTTTGCACAGAGTGCCTTATCGTGCCTAGTCTGCCTATTAAGCTTATTTAATATTGGAACAATTACATTGTTTGGCATTCGAGTTTTGATTAGCTTTCAAATATTTCTGTCAATGATCTTTGAGATTTTTCAATTTTTTCTTCCGACACATTGATCGTACATTGACTCGCTAACTAACGTCCGTTGAATTGCAAACGTACCACTGTGAAAACTATTAATATTCTCAAGCCTACGCTCATTTACGAAGATAAATTGTATGAAAAAAAGAACTACAAAAAGAAATGGAAATACCGTAGCTCTCAAAAAATCCAGCTTCATAAATTTTCTCCTCTTTCATCGTCCACACAGCGTACAACTCGCACTTTCCATTACGTATGGCAATCGCTCTCTTACGCAAAGCTTTCGTAGGTTTATACCGCGGTGCAAGAGGAATTAGCGCTTGGCTTTTCTCGCGAAAATATGTCCAGAAAAGAGAGGAATTTCTTAATGGCAAAAATACTTTCGGCCACGAGGTATAGTACAAAATAAAATTGAAGTTGAAGAGCTCTTTTTGGTTCTTCTTGTCGTTCACAAATTAAGTTGTTTCTTTTTTTGTTCTCCTTTAAAGCATCGCAACAAATATAAACGAATTCTTTTTTTGTTTTAATTCGTGCTTGATCTATAGCGATAAAAATGTTTAGTAATGATTTAATTTTCGAAAAGTCAAAAGGGAAAAAGATCTAGAGTACTAGAGAAATATCTATAAACAGTATTCGTATCCTCACCGTCGCGAAAATAAAACAAAGTAAAACAAAATGGAAAGTGCCATGGTAGGAGATCTTCGCGCGTATATCAATGAAAAAAGAAACGACGACGCGTCGCTCACGCGTATAAATAATACATCGCCGTGGCTTATCACTGAGAAGAGGGAGGGAGTGTTCGATCGATTGGCAATTTTTCGAAGCGGGCTTCTCTGCACCGGTTTATTTATTCAGTTGAACGATGGCTTGGTTAGTTTTCAAGCTGTACAATTCTTCTTTTCTTTGTATATAATGCATGATACTTCATTTGTGACTGTTCGATCTTGATTATTAATCGAATTTCTAATGTTTTTCAAAGTTTTAAGCACACGTAAGCTCAAAGTCATTAAATCGATGTAGAATGTTAATTAACGATTAGTGGTATAATCGTTTAAAAAGCCACAAAACTACTTAACCACTTACAAAGAAACCGAGTGAACGTTTATCACGCCCGCTTCCTTCTTTTTTTTATAAAAAGAGAACAACAACACCGGAGCATTTTCACTCTTATCACTGTAGAACGTTCCTACTGCCCATTAAAAACCTCGTCTCGCGCTACACTGACACATTAACTTACATTTTTCCTCTTGACGCTTTAACAGTTGCAATGACGGCAGCCGCAGGGCGTCCTTTAATTATTCCCGTTGATTCGTGGTTGCTCGTTATAACGTAGAACGATGAATGAATACTCTCCGCGATAAGAAAAAAAGAATAATAATCGAGAGCTCAAGCGCGAAGAAAGCTTTCGTTTATGATTCTTTAAGTGTAAAGGCTACGTTGTTTATGGGCCGGCTGTTCGTTCGCGTACCTCGCCACGATTGTTTATGGGCTTTACGCTTGACGAGAGAGATTTTTTTTCTTTGTTCACAAAAATATATAACGCTATCGTAGTTTTTCATCGAATGTTTTCTTCTTTGTCTCTTTTTTATTCGTGAATTATTTATCCACAATATTAAAACATTTTCCATTGATAATAATTTATTTGCTTTTATAAATATTATACGATCCAATCGATAACAAATAAATAAATCAGTCCGTCATATAAAAAGAAAAGCTCGAAATATATCGTTTCCACACGAACAAATTCAAAAACTGACGTGAAATCTGATAGAGCGCAAATAAGTTGATCATCTTGAAAGTCTCCCTCTCTCTCTCTCTCTCTCTCTCTCTCTGTAGCCTAAGTCAAACCGATAAGCTTATAACATCGTATCCCTTCGGTGTGCATCCCTATCGTCCTCCTTCTCCTTTCCGTGAAATCCCCATGCACTTTACGTCTTCTCTCTCTCTCTCTCTCTCTCTCTCACTCTCGAATAAGCTATTCCGCGATACATGCTTCCTTTGGAAAAGCTCTATGGATATACCAAGCCAGATGGGACAGCTTGTGGCATGTTACCTTATATACTTATATATATTGAGTTATAAGGACGCACTACTCGTGGGGAATGATGTAGTTGCAAGTTAGCATGGTTTACGAGTATAAGGTTTACGATAGAAAATTCCATCGTATATAGTGCATTCTAAAAGTACAAATTAACTGTAATCGATAAAAGTAAAACAAACAAAAATGAAAATAAAACAATTCAATTTTCAAAGCTCAATTGACGAAGCCAAATCCCATCCATGAAGCTTTCAATAATTCAGTATCCTGCAAGCACGGCGAATTTCAAAAATATCCATGAGAGATAGAACAACGTCAGCACTGAGAAGTTTGGCTTGCACTCGGCAACTTTCTCGACTTTCGGTTTACTTTAATAATTTACGGGTATCCATTCTATGTACTATCCCCTCTCATCCGCGAATGTATAGGAGCTTTTATAGAATACATGCGAACAATTTTTGTGCAGCCTCTAGGACCTTTCTAAAGTTCCGTTTCTCTGTCCCTCTCTCTTTCTCTCTCCGTCTAGTGTATATATATATTTTTGTAAGACAGTATCGTTGTGAATTATCGAGTGGATTTACGAAAGATTTGGTTGGATGTTGTGTACTGGTTGTTGGCTTTCACGCGTGTTGCCGAGGTAAGAAAAGTTTTAAAAGACTCGTACTTTAGGAGAATGTGAATTCTTTCGTTTTTTTTTATAATTTATGTCAATCGACCGAGGTTGAATAATGCCGAGGGGCACTTTCAAACGATTCAATAAAAGCTTTTCTTTATTTACTATGTACATTTCATTTTTTGTTTTTACTAATTAAGATATATTAGATTTGACAATCTCACCTGCAACATATCCATTAAAAGTTAAATAATTAATGAGCTAAAATCAAATAACAAAATAGAAAAATGTAACTCTATACATTCGGTTAATAGTCGTTTCGGTGGGTTTATAACGAAGTATCGGTTACATGGTCGCGGCAAATAATGCATTTCCCGGTTATAATTTTATTATCGAACGAAGAGGAAAAAATGTTGTCATAACAGCAAAAAATTTACATTTATATTAAGTTCAAAGTCATATTTCCAATTTTCAAGCCACATCTTCGGCATTTATCTAGATACTATATTTAAAAAAAGCAGATCGATATCAATTAATTCATAAAAAAAAGAAAGAAAGTAAGTAAGTAAGTAAAAAAGAAAGAAAGAAAAAAACAGCTTGAATACTCTGTGAAAATTAACGGCAGCTTTCACGTCTCTCCTCGCGAGGAAATTAAATTACGAATCATACTTCTCTCTCTCTCTCTCTCTCTCTCTCACTCTCGGTGCTTAAGACCATTTCTTGTGCTCGCGCGCAAGCTTTTGAAACGCTCGACTGATTTGATTTTCTCACATCGAATGGCTCTTGCGACTTTTGAAATTGCCAGGTAGCCCTTTCAACACTACGGCTTTTTAATTAATATTATACTTGGAATTTCCTAGGAGTTACTTCTGGAGGTAAAATATTCAATGTTCAACTATAACTCATCGCGTGTCATGCTTATATATCTGGAATTTAATTCTGCATATATCTAAATCTATATAAAGTTAAGTCCCCAAGGTAAGGGTGAAGGAACTTTGGTCAAATCCCACGAGACGATCTAACTCAAGAGAGACACAAAACTTTGATTAATAATTTGATCCTGCCTATATCAAGCCATCAATCACGATATTAAGGATGATAAATCATAATCTATTCATGGATTCCGCTATTTTACAGCAGTGAATTTACAGCAAGTGTTTCGCGTAACTTATCAACAAGCTAACATCCACAAAGAAATTTGATATTTTACAAATAATTATTTGTACGACGTAAACAAAGATCTATACTAAAAAGTCATCATCCGTCTAGTCTATACTTCCTTCCATCCGCATTAACGCATAGGGTGAGACGTAATTAAATTTCCTCGATTAGAGAGTAATCAAATTCAAGGGAACTCGTCATTCATCCTTTATGGAGGCAAGCGACTTTACGAGCAACTATCGAGCCTCGCTCAACGCTATTTTCGTCAATTGCAAAGTTCAGCGTGCTCGAGGGAGAGAGAGAGAGAGAGAGAGAGAGAGCGCTAACTGGTGTATAACCAGCCACGAAAGTGCGACGTGAAATCGATTGTATGTCTGCGCCGACGCCGCGACATCTGCATGTTTATCTCGCTCTAAAAAGTCAATGTACTTGCAAACGAATAATTTGTCAATTTTTGTTGTTGTGTTTTTTTTGGACTCTATTCGTGTCTAATTAAGTCATTGAGAGAATAATTAAAGCCTGAAAGGATACTAGGAAAATTAAATTCATAAATATCGCAATATAAGGGCAAATTATGATTTTCTAAAGCTCGTAATTTTCATGTTATACTAATTGAATTTCTAATTAATAACTTTTATGTCAAGTTGATAAACTAAAAATAGAGGAAAACTTTGTATAACGGTTGTGATTAAATTATCAAAAGCTTTTAATCATCTTATACTTACTTTTCGTACACTTTTGAATAGATTAATTATCAGTTTACACGTCAAATACAAGTATGAACATTATTATTAGTTGCTATCGCTTAAGACACGACAACTTGATAAATTATTCTTTTTTTATATGTTAAAGTTTGATGTACGAATAAAAACTCCAATCTACCGTAGCAAATCACGCTGAAAACCAAGTGGAAATGGCCAAAACCACGAGCGAACAATCAAACATATATAGTAACTCTCTCTCTCTCTCTCTCTCCATCTCTCGCTCGACCACTACGAGATCCCAGCAACAGATATCAGAGACAAAGCTCAACGCGTTATCGTCGTTAAAATTACACATAGCATGAGTCAGTAAACAATACCACATAGAACCGATTATTCGAGTATTAGTAGTATGTGATCACTCGAACTTGTGGACTTTTGGTTAAATGCACACGTGAAAAGAAAAAGTACTTTCGCAATATGCCTCAGGCTTGGATTTTTCTCTTCTTGTTCTTCTCGTCGTAAGAGTCGATCAATGGTTGGTAATAAATCGGATTTGCAGATAAAAAAAGAAACAAGAATAATAGGATATTTGAGTCTGCCAAAAACTTATCGAGTAAAAATATCATGAAAATTTTTATGAAAGTCATATTACCGTGAAATATTTATGAAATGTTAACGAAGCCACCCCCCTCCTCCCTTCCAGAGATAATGAGGTAATAAAAGAGCCAATGATCCTCAATAAAACATCATTATACGCCTCTCTTCGACAATAAAGCGAAGTTATATATTTATTAAAAATACCAAAGGTCGCATTGTTTCGTCAAAGCTATAA
This sequence comes from Chouioia cunea, assembly GCA_030064505.1. Taxonomy (NCBI): domain Eukaryota; kingdom Metazoa; phylum Arthropoda; class Insecta; order Hymenoptera; family Eulophidae; genus Chouioia; species Chouioia cunea. The sequence goes on along the minus strand of JAOPFQ010000004.1, from coordinate 4,673,042 downwards.
TTTAGTCCGTCCTACGTTCTATAATCAAACGATAATTAACAAAAGATTCCAATCTTTGTTGTTTGCTTGTTTTTATTTCATTACTTGTACATATGCGATAGTCATTTCATTCGAATACAAATGAAAGTACAACAACGCTTGCAAAATTCATATAACTATCTCGTTATCTATTCTTGCAGAAATCGTTTGGAGAGCAACGCCGAGCATTGGAATGCGTTATTACTGTCGCTGCGAGAACTCATCGAGTGGGTAATACGCAAAGACACCGAGCTCACCGGTCTTGGACCGATATGTGGCGATCTAACTGCTCTTCAAAAACAGCAGGTAACAACGGATAAAAATCCCAATGTCATTTTCGACAACACTAACAAACTATTGTATCTTATAACTTTTGTTGTTCAATTGTACGGGTATACAAGCGTTTGTCCATTGGACATGCTACGTAATATCGCACGCTACCGTTAAAAGATCTAATCTTCTATTGGTGTTGCGAGTGTGTATATATGTATATGTGTGTCTCGCACGAGATAAGACGACCGACGAAGTAGGCGGTTGTACGACACGCAAACCATTATAGGTTTAGTTTTCATTGCACCGATAACGTTTATTAGTAGGGTTGGCTTGTTGTAGTTATTTTTTTATTCTGCATTTATACAAGGGCTAACGCGTTCGAACTGACTTTGAAAGATTCTTGAGAGAGTGAAATATATTTAACGAAAGACGACGATAAAGATTTGATGTGACGTGAAAAAAGAAAAATTCAATGGAATTACTCAAGGGGGCATAAACAAAGTTTATCGATAAGCTTATATGTACGTGTATACGTATACCCGTGTAACTAATTTGATTCGTTGCATAGCTTTAACTTCGCCAGTGCGAATATTAACAAACTTTCGACGTGTATAATGGGCATAAAATAAATGTATTAATCAAATGAATTCATGGAAAAAAAGAAATAAGCACGTATGAAATTAATGTTCTCGTGATATACAGGAATTTCTTTCTTGCGAATTGAGCTTTTATGATCAGTGAGAGAACGTTATTACCTGGGGGGGTCGAAGGCAACGTTAAACGATCTAATATAAAGCGTAATGACGTCGTAACGTCCAAGAGAGAGTGAGAGAGAGATATCTATACGTGCACGCGTCTTTCTTTTCTTATATATATATATATATATATATATGTGTGTGTGTGTGTGTGTGTATACACCTTTGCCAACGTTGAGATTTCAAGGTATAATGGCTTCTCTTTCTCCCCCACTTTCAACTATCTTTCATGATGGCTTCTTGTAAAGTTGTGTACTCCAGAACGCGCGGTAGTTGCTGATCAAAAGGATCTAACTTTATTTTATGCACGGCCAGTTTGAATAAGACGATAACGTAATTTGATTAAACTCTTGTACCCGTGTGATTAAATTTTCTTCGTCATTTTTTTTTCTATTTTAATCCAATAGATGACAAAAACATTCGAAATGAAGTTGCGTTTATGTGTCTCTAGTCTTTTAGTACGTTTTTATAAACGGCGGGGAATTTGACTAGTAGCAAGAAAAAAAAACATTGTTTTTACCTACAATCCATTAAAATTAACGTCTATTGTAATGGGACACTAACGCTGTAATAAAATTTGCCTCAATTCCTTTCTCTTTCCCTCTGATCAATACGAACGTTCTGGAGTGGATGAGATTATATTCGATTAATACGCACTGCCACTGGAATATAATATTAACATTTTAATTCAATATTGAAATTGGCAACGATGCGCGATAATGAAAACATGTTTGTAAAACTAAGCCGCTTACGACTCTCTCTCTCTCTCTCTCTCTCTCTCTCTCTCTCTCTCTCTCTCTCTCTCTCTCTCACACTCTTACTCACTCACTCGCTGTAATATCCATTAATTAATGTGACGTTACGAACACTGATGCGTATAGGTCGAGAGAGAATATCAAGCGATGAGCGTGGTATTTATACAGAAAGAAATAAACAATTTTTTGTTTCGTTAAACTTTTACCATCGCTCGTTATATTCAACTAATTCTCTCCCTATTGAAGATTCGTTCGCTTTAAGTAACTTTCGTTAATGGTATTGGATTAATAAATTTTATATGATTTTACAATATGATTACTTTGCGGATACTCTACTTTTATTCGACCAACGTAAAAAAAAACTTGTCGTATGGGTTGTTTGCATGTTGACTTAACTCGCGGTTGTACACCTGCGACACTCTTGTCTCTTCGTCTTGTACCCACGTGAATTTATACTTCGTATATACATATATACACAGCGGTATAACTGTGATGAAGCTAAGGAATTTTCAAGCAGTGCAAAGTTAAATGTTTGCGATAGTTGTCGGTGTTGAAAAAGTTGTCGACGCTCGAAAGTCAGATGAACTTTCGAGACGCATGATTTACCATAGATAGATATATATGTATATGGTACAACTTCCTACGGTGATAATTTGACAAGAATGTCTTTCAACCTCGTATCATACGCGCGAGTTTCTTCGCGAGTTCTCAACGCCTGTTTACTTCCCTTGACAAACTTCATATTCTCTTGATTTTACGTTAAACAGCTTTATCTTTCATCTTTTTCATTTCTTTTTTTATTTACGATGTTTGAATGCCATTTCAGACATTGTTCTTGTAAGAATTTTAACGGTGAGTAGTCTATTGAACTAAAATATAATAATAAAGTCCCAAGTCTTCTGAATAACTTCTCTTCCTCATCTGCAATTCTCAAATATCACCAAAGTAGAATTCTCGTCTTACCGAATGTATCTCTCGCATTATTCAAAATTCATTAAAGCCTCGCATATATAAATACCGAAACTCGTGCCGTCGACGAGGAACTAGCGAAATTTGAAGGCAGGAAAGGTAACCGGAAACACCAAACACTTGCCAAAAAGATGTCGAGGTTATCTTATATTACTTACACACCCATATACACAGCACACTGTCAATTTCATCTCGTGTACGCGTTGTACGTTATTTTGCATACGCAAACTTGGATAGGCGCCATGACAGCAGCTTCTTTAAACTCTTGACACCTTACATTGTGTAATTTTACTATATATCAAAGTTCAAAAACCTCGCAGGAAAGCGTTTAACGAACCAACTTTTACTTTAACTTTTAATTCGTAAAATTCATTTTTTTTTCTCTTCTAACTAACGTGCAATATTTGAAATGTTTACATAAAAACGACAGATCCATTAATCTTTGAAAAATGATATAAAAAAAAAGAAATATAGAAACGTATAAAAAGCTATAGCTCTCTAATCCAACTGAGCGTTTCGTACTCGCGCTTCGACATCATTACGTCGCTCGTTAATTACCTCGGCATAGCATATTGTACGAACGTTTTGAAATTAATAAAAATTATCCGCTGTCGGAAACTGCTGTTCATTTTCTTGTTCTCTCGTGTCAGTCACTTTAGCGAGTTTCTTTCGATGCCCAATGCAAGATTCACGTTTACGAAATCGAAATTTATCGCGCTAAACTCTCACTTTAATTTCTCGATTTAAGGATGTTTTTTTACGGTTGTAGAAATAATATTTGTATCAACACTCATGGTAACACAAAATATACATTTTTTTGTATTCTCTTTTTTTAGCAGTGTTTTTCTTTCTTTTGCAAGAAAACAACTTTTTTCCCACAAAAATCTTGCAGTTGAATCCTTAAAAGAATAATGTTTTGAAGATGCACTTAACATTTTGAGAAAGCTACAAGAAGAATATCAGCTAGTGCGACAAAAAAAGTTGAAAAACTTTGTAAAGTGCCTTATGCAAAATTCAAAACTATTTACCGAGTTAATATAAAAAAAAGATTGCTAAAAAACGTAAAATTTCTCTCCCTCAACGAACCGTCTGAAGTAGATACACTTGAGTATAAAAGCTAAGGAAAATTCACGCTCGAAAAACATAGGCTTTCTCGCAAAACGAAAAAAAGAAAAGAAAACGAAACGAGCATCATCCACCGACATCAAAAGAGATTGATTGCTCAAGTGGCGTGAATTAGTCAAAGGGTAAAAAATGTAACGTCACAATCCACTTGACTTTCTTTCTTGGAGAAAAAATATCTCTTTTTCTAACGTCGGATGGAAGGGAGAAAATGCATATCGTCGATATTTGCGCTTCGATGGATTCTTCCAGGCGTTGAGTCTGCTCACTGGATCGGATTTCTTCCGAATGTTACTTTTGTGTTGCCACTTTGTCTCTTTTTTTTTAATAAGGAAAAATTCGAATGTTCTTATTGTTAAAATAAATACACGTTTGTAAAAGTTTACACGCGAAACGAAAAATTGTTACAATAATGACAATCCTTATTGCAGGATGATCACCGAGGCTTCCGAAGACAGCTCGAGGACAAGCGACCAATCGTCGAGAACAGTTTACTGAGTGGACGGCAATACATTGCCAACGAGCCTCCTTTGTCCGACACCTCCGACTCCGAAGGTCAGTCAAGTTTCGACTTTGTATTTCAAAAAACTTCTCTTTTTCAAGTTACAAACGGAATTCTACTGCTCTTTCTTCATTTTCAAACCTATCGATACAATAATAGCCCTCAACGAAAACAAAAACAAAACAAATCAGCAAAGAAAATCCGGCAAAGACACGCGTCGAACAAGAAGTAAAACCGAGCAATTAATTGGTCAATGAATCACGCGGCTATCGCGCTAGAGTCAAGTTTTTCCGTGCATGTTTAGCATTGATAACGTGGCTATCTGGTGGCCAGCTGTTATACGTTGATTTATTCGCCGTTGAATCCGCAGTCTTGGGAGGGGGAAAGGTTTGCAGTAGAATAGCACCGGGTATTTTGGACGGGTTGACGCGGTAATCGCACGAGCACTCGCGAATGATTCAATTTTAATCGTGATTTTCCATGTATGTATGTATCTATAAGTTGAGGTTTTGCTGTGCGCCGGTGACAAGCATTTCGTTGATGTCAAGTGATGTTTTACGAGTATGAATCAATCGATTCGTGTTATTGTTCATTAAAAATCTGTTCATTAACAGTCGAATCCAAATGATAAATGAGAATCGTAGTTTAGCGTTGGCATTGTAGTTCTAACGTAAAATAACGTAAACGTAATACCAACCGCGAAACTATCGAGTTTCAACCAACCAAGTAATTAAGTTTTCACACTCGGTTAATCTAATTGAACTGTTGCGAAATCAATAGTCAAAACTTAATCCTCTCGAAAGGCTCAATTTCGCAATCAATGCCATATAGATTCTCAACGATTGGGCAGACATTATCAAATAACCACGACGGTTAATTGAACTCATCTTTCATGCCCACCGGTATATATATACATACATACACACGCGCTTTTATACATATACATATATATCCTTTCTCGTAACCGTATCGATAGAACCACGTAAAACTAGCAAAATGGTCGATACTATCTTCAATACACAATGAAAAAATATTACGAGCTACACGTACTTTTATCCGATTCGAGCTTCCAACTTTTTCACTTGGTTTTTTCGTATTTTCCCTTTTGATAAAATTTTACAAAACTCTTTTCATAAGCTTTTGTAAGAACTCGCGACTCTAGAGTTCAAGCTTGACCGCCAGCTACGAGTTAGTAATTATGCAGTCATGGCTTCTTTTCGACTAGAATGCACGCGTACCAAGTACGGGTTTCACCACTCGATATCGAATAGAGAAACGCTCGTACGCGTTTAACGAAGGAAAATTGTTCGTGAATTACGCGAGGTAATCATCTCATCAATATCATACCCAACGCGCGTACTTGCTTGTGCTAATTTCGGTACAACGTCGAATTCAACATTTGTTGCTTCCAAACTGCCTTGATTATTCGTTATTATTCAATATTACAGCTGGCCGTGACTTGGACATCGACTCGCGTGTTTACAGAAGTGCCGAGGAGCAGGCACGCGAATTGACACGTAGTATTCGACGCGAGGTGAACAAGCTATCGGAGCAATGGAACGCTCTCATCGAACGTAGCGATGCTTGGAAACGGAAGCTCGACGAGACTGCCACCGTGAGTATCTCATCCTCGTTATCTCTTATATACGCTTCAACGATTTCCCATCAATCGTCAATGGATTGACGCTTGATTTTTCCATACGCAAGGTGTCGATGAAAAAATTGAGCTTTTTTTCATTGATTCCTTTGCTACTGTCGATTTGATTACGTAAACGCACGGTCGTGCCGGTTCACAGAGCGCAATGCTGCAAAAAATTGTATAATGCGGTTGACTGCTCTTTGTTTGCCGAAAGTTTTTCGTTTGCGGTGAGGCGTGAATTAAAAAAAAATAAAGTCCGTTTTTAAATTCGCACGGTAAAATTTAACTGGGTTTGAATTTATCGACAAATTAGGAGCGCGATTCAGTTGAAAAAAAAAAAAAAAAATCTGGTGCAGATTTGGACGGAAACGTGTAACGATTGTTCTAGATTGGCCCTTTTTAAATGTCCAAGAACGAAGACTGTAATTTTAACACAGACGCGCGACAAAAAAAATATAGTAGAACATCCTTATGATCTTGGTACTAGTACTATCGTATTTCTTGATCGACAAATTGTTACAAGCCCGCAACACAGTAAAAAGAAACGTTACAAATTTATCAACCCCTATCGAAAGAGTTCAAAGACCAATACAACAGGATACCTCGATAAAACGATCGTCGACACCATTTTGTCTTATCGCCTTCTACTCGATCGTTTCTTGTCCTTTTTGTTTCTTCTTTTTTCTCGAGCAATTTCGTCGCGCTTCCATTTGTCGAAACGACAATATAACCGTGAGAGAACGGCTACCGGGTAGGAATATCGCTGCATCTTTTTTTTTTCGACGGTTGTTCGAGGTGCCCGTAATTGCTCAGTGATCAACGATAAACGTTTTCTTTTTTTCTTTTTATTGGCATCACGTTGAGAAGTATTTATCAGCTGAAGTGTATTTCTCTTTAGTTTTGCTTGATCGTTTGACGAGTGTTGAGGTTAGTTGGTTTATACTCTTTTACTTTTGTATTGTATACGCTCGATCTCTGCAAATAGAAATACAATTCGAATTGTGTCCTCGATCGATTAAATCCAATTCAATAAATAGATTCATTAGAATTATTTTTATGGACAATTCATTGTCTATATATACTACGTACATATTCTAATTCTTTACACATCAAGCTGTAATGAGTAATACAAATTCAATTAAAATGATTCCTAGGTCCACGTATCCAATTAACTCTCGCCTATACACACATACAACGTGTAGTATATATTCATTCTATCTCGTAATTGCGTATCCGTACAATAACCGCGAGCTAAATTTTTCTAATCGAATCAAAAGAAAAAAAGACGATACGGTTGTTGTGACGGTTGTTGATTTAAATCGATTTATAAATAACAAAAAAAAAGAATAATAAGTGAATTTGACTTGAAATTAACTATTATAATTCAGTATATAGGTTAATGTAGATGACGGTATATATACATGTCAATACACAGCAATCGACGTATATAGGCGTACACGCGCTAATGGCAAACAAATATACAAGGCCGCGGGCAAACGCACTACTCAAGTTTGCGAAGCTATTCTCGCTGGCGTCTACACATATTTCGCTTGTTATCGGTGGCAAATATAGCGCTATACGTTCGTTTCACTCGATAATTATTTATATCTCTTAGTATCACCACATCGTTTATTAGCCATCTAATATTGAGCCATTTACCTATTAATTATCGTTTATTCAGATCGTCAATTATAGATTTGTTTGCTATAAAGACCATAAATACAATTTCAAACAAACAGTAACATTTCCTCGAGTGAGATTGCCTAAAAATTCACACCTACCCGCACTCAATGACCATCGTTTACCTACTCGTTTTCGCGTAGAGCAAATAATACTCTGCAGTTTCATCTACGTTTCATCTTTCGCGCGCGTGCTCTTCGAAAACGTGCAAGAGGATGAGGAAGAGAAGGAGGAAGGGCATTAGTATCAATCTAGCGCTCAATTCCGTCGAGTGCCCACTTAATCAGACCGTTCGCGCACGGCCAATTACTTAATTATCGGAGCACCCTGGCCGAGATGAGTTTGCTTGCGGTATGAACAATCCTCCCTCTCTATCTATCTATCTCTGAGCAAAGTTTGACGCTGTCGGTTAATGGATATAATTGAGTAATGTTGCTTTTTTGGTTGGGGAAACGGTAAACTATGTAGCATGGGTGGTTTCGATTGAAATTCAAGTGTTTATTGCATTCGAGTTTTAAGTAGTTTTCCAAAATAAATAACGTTCGATGTATTCTCAAGTTGCAATAAACATCATTTATAAAATAGAAAATAACACCAACCGTGTTGTTACCAAAGCAATTACATAATTGGTCGAGTATATACGCGGTACAAAACAAAAGCAAGCGCACCGCGATAAAGCCCGTAATTCCTGCTCGTGGATCCGTCTCACGTAGAAAGAGAGAGAGAGAGAAAAAGAGAGCAAAGACGCGCTGGAATGCAGCGCAACACCGGGAAAATCGCTTCGCGCTGATTTTCTTTCAAAAGCCCACCTGTCGTGTCGACAAGAGCACCCACTTACCTTTCTTTCTTTTTTTTTCGTTATTTATACGTTATATAATGCGTATACTGTTTGACTGGAATGATTTCACACTTGTCTGTCAAGTAAGACTCTGTTCGTATTATATTATTATTATTATTATTATTATTATTACTATTTGTGACGTTGGAAACAATTCGCATAAGCAAAAAGATAATTACGTTTGATTTGGTAGAAGAAAGATAATATTCCCTCTAGCAATGTTAAATGCAATATAACTACGTTACAATTACACGACTTACTCTATTCTCAACGCATCAACGTAAACTTTCTCGAAGCAAATTTTATTCGCGCGACACGCGCATTGTTCGAATAAAATAAAACGATATAATCTCCAAATCATATACCTCAATATCAGCGATAAATAACGAGATCAAGCAGCTTGATCGGATAATCATGTTACCTGTGCTACCGACGCGATCCGGTTTCCTTTGCTTCTCTTCTTTTTCGTTTTTGCACGCCCACACGTACATATACGTACGTATGGTTTATCGCTCTCCCCGAGATAGATGCGTCATCGCGTATCTATACGCATTTTGAATTCTATTTGGATAACGTTTCTTTTACGTTAGGAAGTAGTTGTAATACAAGTTTCGATGAACAATCATGAATAAAAGTAAATGTTATAAATGAAAACAACGATTAATTTACTTAGGCGTGTGGTTTCAAACTAACCCAGCTTTAAATACCAAGAAAGCTAATTATTAAATTCGTCGTGACAATGTATTCAGCAGCTTTTCTCCGCACACACGCTTGTCAAGTCACTAGAGAAATCCCAAAGTAATCCTCACATCTGCGCATACAGTGTAGCGCAAGTTAATCCCTTCAACTCTGTCTTTTTCTCCCAAAGGCTACGCAATATTTTCTTTTATTTTTTTTTCCGGGAAGGAGAAAGATTCTTTTCGAATCTCTTTTACGCCAACCTAGACAAATTGTATTATACGCTCGAAAAGAACGAGGGAAGGAGGGAAGGGGAGGGGGGACTGTTTGTCGCGAGCTCGTTGTAAAGTGGCGACAAAAAAAACTGAATAACAGGTGGGCTTGTCGCTATAAGTAACGATAACGCTATAAGTTTTTCAATCGAATTATATTTGGACTCTTCGGTTTTAACCTTAATTGCAATGGTCACTGTTGTTTATCACCGTGGTACTAAATTTCCCATAAATACCTTTAGCATCGTACAACTGAAATATCAATTATCACATTGGAACAATATTTGCAATAAAAATTTAAATCTCCAACTCATTTCAATCTAAATCATCCTCTAGTGAAAAATACGATCGCAGTTTGTACACACCCATCGAAAAAGAGAACGTACATGCGGGGGGAGACCCAACCCCATAGTTCGTCATCGACAAAAAAAATAAAAGGCTGATGGCTAACAAAAGCGAAGTAAAACAAAAAAGTCCCACGTGTAATGTATACTCTTCTTTCGTTCGGGGCCTTCTCTCTCTTCCGTTAGTATAATAATATAAAGCCGAGTCTTACCGAGTTCAGCCGAACGTTTGAAAAGAGAGAGAGAAGGAGAACCAAGAATCCCCCTTCGGATTTCTTTGTCCCCTTCTCGAAACGTATATGTGTATGTATTTGTATGTGTGCAAGCAAGACCGAGAGTTTACATGCAACGTGTGTCTTTTTTAGTTTGCCGTGCGCGCTAACCGCGAACTCCACGACAGTTTTTACGACGCGACGATGTATTAATAATATCGCAGTATTCGACTTAATTGCACGCGGTTTCCGATCAAAGTGAGTTTTACCTTTGTGCAATTACGTGAGCAATGTCGTTTTGAAATTCTGTGTGTCGTCTTGTAGCGAGTGAGGTTGCGTAAAATTTAGCAAAAAAAATGTATTTATCAATTTGATAATCCTATCCCATCCTCTTATCTGATAATAATCACTTCCTTGAATAAATAAATCAACTTCCATTCCCTACACACAACGATAAACATACGCGTCTGTAATCCAAACTCGCATCTTTGCCGACACGTGTTTCTCACACGAGAGACACATGGGTTTACACGTATGAATGTATACGTACGTACATCCACGGCCACTCCCGCGCGTCAAAAATTGCTTGCATGCACAGCATTCCACTGACCATGTAAAAGAAAGGAACTGCGCTTGTTGGGTCGAGTCAGTAGTGGGTGTGTGTATAAGCGCAGTCTGCATTTTCGCGGAAGCCAACTTAATGAAATTCGTTTGGTAGTTATTGCAAAACTTATTCGTTCAAATGGAATTTTCATTGGACGTACAGGGATGTTTCAACTCGAGCAAATATTTCTTTTACTCGATCTTTGGCGAAAATTTCTATCTTTTATTTTTGTTCTTATTTTAGGTGATGAAGAAAGTTGTTGAATTATTCATTTGAATTTAAATTACTATAACAGAAGCTGTCAAGCGCAATTTGTATTTTTGGTAAAGCTTCACTTTACAAAGCTTGTTGAAAATGAACTTGGCTTAATCCATCGCATTATACTTTTGCTCATTTGTATAAAATAATTTCCGCGTAAAACAATTTCCACGTTAAATATGCATGATTCCGTCAAAAATGATCAATAATATTTCACGAAATTAGCTTTAAAAAGAGAAATAAAGTAAATCGAAATAAAAGAATAAGAAATCTTTTCGTTTCTCTCATTCGAGATTAAAAGTAACGCAAGCGTGTCAGACGAATAATTCAAAGCTCCATTCACGAAACTCTTGTGTGTAAATCGTCAACCACGCAATTGTTCCTACGCGTTTTATATATCTTAAGGTTTTCAAGGGTGACAATTACATTTTGATAACTCGATCGTGACATAATTTTCTACAAAATTGAAATCTCATTATCAATTCGTATATACTATTAGAGTTAGTGTAAACGCAGAGAATCGGCACACACGCGTACTTACACAGTTGGTTTGGACAACCCAAAGGGGTCCTTTAATTAATGCCTCATTCGCTCGTTGATTTCCGTTCTTGATTGTTTAATTGCCTCGCGGCTCGTTGTTGTACCCGCTTCTCGCTATCGTTTTTTTTTTGTATTCCGATTAATTAAACGAAGACTTAATTAGGGTGAGAAATTGTTTATACGACATCGCACGAATTGATTCTCCTTTTGGTGCGTTATTTGATATGAATTTTTTTTTTTGCACTTTATCTCGTTGAATTTCTTGACGATGTGTCATTTCCAAATTTAAACTGTTCTTTCTTTTTTAACTGCCTCAAAATCCCATAAACTCTCAATATTCAGAGCTAATCAAAAGCGAAACAATGCGTCAACTCATCTTGTGAAATAATCAACTCAATCGAAATTCATCGTTTTCTTAGAACTTTCACTTAAAAATAAAAATAAAAATAAAAATAATATAAAAGCAGCATCAGCGTCATACACGAGCCAACCATTAATTCAAACCGATCGGTTGCTATATGCCGCGGGGGATCATATCGTTCGTATATCGCATTACCGATGCTCAAACCTATAACTGCCCCTACCTTTATTTTTCTTCTCTCCTCTCCTCCACCCCCCCTCCTCTGTTGGCGCTTTAAGCGCGTGCGTCTATCTTGATTTACCTTGGCGTCTGTATAGACTGCCTATCTCGGGCGCACGCTCTCTCTTTCTCTCTCTGCCGTTGCCTCTTGATGAATCGTGAGAATTTAGCATTTTTTTTTCAAACAAAACTTAGTGAAATGATTTGAATTTTGTCAGTTTCTTTTAATAATATCCTTTTAAAAAATCACTATCATTTGTCTTGGTCATTGTTTTGATAATTTTACTATTATTCCATCGTTTGTATCCGCTTCTCGTTTTTTTTTCTTCACATAGAGCCAAATGCGTCCTGTACAAATAAAAACATTCTCTTTTTCGTGGATGCAGCGTAGAGGCGTTGGATTTAACGCTCATACTAGTGAATTTGGCTGATCTGGGTTTTCACGGATTGCACCACACAAAAGCGTTTATTTGAGTTGCACGGAGTACCAGTTTGATTTTCAAAGCTCATCGTACTATGTTTTCTTTCTGGACTTTGATTGCTTTGTGCTCGTAAAATGTGCGAGATTTTATTTTCGAGTTTAATTGATTAATCGTAGTAAATGTTGGTCGTTGTTGTAGATACATTTCAATTTGACTCAACTGGTGTAAAATTTTGAGAGAGGCAGGGAGTGGGCATTTTAATGACGAATGTATTAAATCGAGCGTGTTAAAAAATAGATAAAACTAATTACAGGAGGTAATTCTTTTCTACTATTACGCTAAAACTACAGCGAAACAAGAACGTGATGGTCCCAATTTCATCCATCAAAAAAAAGGCTGCTCACGCGAAGTAAATTGAATTTTCCTTCACCACTGTACCTCATCCCCAAAAACAAACTTGAAAGAAAAAAAAATCGAGTACAACTAGGACACATAGAGAAAGTAAAGTCACTCTATCTCTCTTTCTTTCGCGAAATATCCAAAACAATTTACGAGGGTGTATCCATCACCACGCCCAGAGCTCCGAGTAATTCGCGGAGGTGTCTCGCGAGATTGCAACCACAAGATACACTGTTTTACCTCCTATCTCAGCTTGGTTTTTGCTTGATGGAGATGTTACATGCCTCGCTTCCTAAATATACATATATATATATATATATCATTGGGATACTTCTCGCTCCGATTGTTTTTATCGATAATTACTTGTACGTAGAGTTTCCGTTGCATATGTACTGCGGAACTTTGGACAATAAACGAGTCGTTGATTTAGTCGATGAACTGGTAGATCGTCACAGGCAATAATACGTTAGAATGGGTTTACGAACGCTTTGAATTGGTAGAACGTAACAGAGGAATATTTGTATGTAACAGATTTTCATAAGTGACATAATTAATGAATAAACGAACGTAAGAACAATTTTATATCGTTTGAGAAAATAAGCAAACGGTAATTCAAGTAACCGAGAACCGTGTAATCGCTTGAGTAGCATCGTCGAAGCTAGTATTTGATACATTCTCTTGTAGCAAATAATAGCAATTAACGCCGACGGACAAATTAAAAACTGCAAAACGCGTGTTTTCGCGTAATTGACGGTAATCAAACTAGATGGCTCCTATTTTTCAATTATTCTACATGTATATTTAATGTTTGCATCGTAGATTTAATGAAATTAACGTCCAAGTGAACGATGGTTAAAAGAAACGATACGTGAAACAACTTATGATTCCATGTTTGACATACCACCCGACAACTAGCCTCGATGCATGCGTGATAAATTTATTTTTGAAAAATGAAAACACAAAATAATTTAATATTAATCTACGCGTATCTTGCGCGATATGAGTTTTGATGTATTTCCAATAACAGCTTGTCAATGTCTTAACGGAATCTCAATAAAAGAAAAATTACCCGAAATCTCAATTCCCCGCAAACCACATAATAGAATGACATTCAATAAACCGCAGTACCATAACACAAAAATCAAACGGAATCACCGTGAAAATAAAAAAAATTAAAAAGACGGAGATGATGAAAAAAAAAAATAAAATAAGCGAGTGTATAATTTCCAAACCGGTTGTACAGCACGCAAGACTAATTCGTTTCCTACTCCACCTCGTTGTAAAGGAAGAGGGGATTGAATAATGCGACTGCAGTTGCTATATATGCTGCTCCCGGCGTGTCTTAACGCCATTCATGACTCTCTGGACCCGCGACACTGCACACGAGAATTGCAGTTATAGCTTCACGACTGTATACTCTGGTGAGTTTTGCGCGCGTCAACTCGACTGGAACAACGCTTTGCTTGAAACTTCTAAAGGAAGGAGAGAAAGGAGGTGGGGAAATTTATCGTAACATCATGGGAATGTTATGATTTCGTATTTATACGCTTGTAAATGATAAGATTTATCTTGTTTGTTCACTTCGATCAAAATTTATATTCTACACCCGGATCGTTACAAAGAAACCAATTCAATCCCAAGGAAATATACGAATGCCATGTCATTTACAAATGTCGTTCATTCCTTTACACTTTCACGCAAGGCAAAACGTGCAAGAGACATTCTTATATAGACGTTAAGCTGCATCTTCAAAATACCATTGCAAAAGAAATTGAACTTGCAAAAAATCACCATCGACGCATGATGCATTATTCAAAAGAACTAAGTGATTCCTTTATACGTATATATATATATATATATATATATATATATATATATATATATATATATATATATATATACGCATCTACGTCAATCGAGCACGCATTCATTCGAAAGTTTCTCGAAGAAAAGAAAGAGAAAAAAAGAAAACAAAGACGTAATGATTCCACGTGCAAGTTTTTTTTTGTCTTCTCCCCTTCTTTGATATTTCGCAAGGCACGAAAATTCTCGCCATTCCAGCCGAATTACTTTGTCCGTTATATGAAGCGACGTTCTCTCTCTCTCTCCCTCTGGCAAGCTGACGAGAGCGAAAAATTTTCACGCCTCTTCTTTTTTCGCTTCCTCGGCGACACTAGTCTCACTCTCTTTCTCTTTGCTTCTTTGTGCAAACTCTTTGCCATATACGCTTCTTTTTTTCCCCCTTTCTTGTGGAATAGTTTCTACCGTTTAAATTATTCCACATTTCTATAGGATTATCGTTTTAATTTAGTTGCTTATTAAAGCAGAAAATTTACCGATTTTTATTAAATTGAAAACGATATGATTTTAAACGATACAATTGAAATTTGGCTATACAATATCTCGCACAATCCGCAATCATCTCGCATTTATACTAGTAAAACAACATAAAAAACTCATTCCTAAATGCTCTTCGTTCTCAACAACAACAGCAGTAAGTACACATATTTCATGCAAATGAAATTTAACACATAGAGACGTACATTATATAGTGGACAGTTGGCTACAGCCGGATGCAAACGCTTGAATCGCGTTTGATTGCATAATACGAGGGAGAGAGAGAGAGAGAGAGAGAGAGAGAGAGAGAAGGGGGGAGTGAAGATGAATACAGTCAAAGACTTATGACATGCATCGTTAATACAATGATCAAAATTTAATAACCCGAGTGTGTTAAAAAAAAACGTTTGTTCCGTGTATCAAACAAATATTTTCCGACAAAAAAATATTCGTAAATGGTTATGAGAATCGTTATAATCATAGCATGGAGAATTCATTTTTTCGCAGTAGTATAGCAACGAAGCTCGAGTGTTGCGCACATAGCAAGAAAGCCTGCTGCATATACACGTACCAAAATAGCATCAACAAGCAGCAGTTTCGAGCAGACAAAAAATAAAGGCGTGGGGGTATTACGGAAATATGCGACTGTATGTTTGCTAATTACTCGCATGCTTGTTTGTTGATTGATTTTCAAATGGTCAAATTGTCTGGTAAAGATGATTTTAGAATCATCTTTTTTCTTCGTTCAAAGTTGTGCTCGTTTAATCGGAAGCGATGTAATCTTGAAAATTTTCTTCTTTTCCTTCTCTTTCTTCTTTCTTATATATATACAAAATACTCATGTTCAATCTTGCAATCTTTGAAAAGGTTCATGATCATCATCAAAAGCGTATTTCCCGAGTAACAACCTGAGCTTTATCCATCGAATTAAGCCGTATATGCATAACAAGGCCATCAAGGTTGGTACACGTCGTCGTATACCAAAAGACATCCTCCCTCTCTCTGTCTCTCTCGGGTAGCGACAGCAGCAGCAACCAAATTCCATTGCGGTTACCGATCAATACCACCACGAAGCTGTATCGAGCCTTTATATATATACACACACATGCAGACACAAATATATATATACACACATACATACATACATTTATATATACACGCATAGCTATACACCACACGACACATCGCGCCAGGGGATTATCTCGCTCCTGCAGCTCTACTCCTGCTGGTGCTGTATGTTTTGATCTCTCCTCGTCGAGCAACACCGTGCCAACCCACCGATGGAGATTCCGAAATTGGCTGTATATATAAGTATAGACGTTTCTTTTTGAGTGTTTGCCGATTATTTTCACGGTAACTTGGGAATTGGTTTTCATTTTTGCCACGGAGGTAATTGTGTTGTTGTTATTGTTCGCGACAATATTGTCAGGTGATATCTTCGATGGTTTCTCTATATCGCTTTTTAAATCAACGGATATCGTTGAAATTTATACAATCGAAAACATCGATCGAATAAGAAATTAAATTGAAAATACATAAAACGTGAGGTTCTCAATCATGAGCGCGTGAGATTCATTAGTATTGTAGCCATGTAGAAAAGTGACCGTCGGTCCTTCATTTTGAAGAGGGTCTTAGATTTGAGATGAAGAGATAGTAAGATAACCCCTCGACTTGAATCCGATTATTTAGTAGTAGCTCACAAGAACACACTCCAACGTACAAGCGTACATTGGCGGAAACTTTATCGAAATTCACGAGCCGCAGGTGTATGATATACCTTCCTCTTCCTCCTATTCGTCCGCTTATCGAGGTGTGTTAACTCGTAGTCTCCGTACCCAAAAGCGCTACTATAGGCTAACTCTAACAGTAGGTATATCAATTTCCATACACGAGCTCCAGAGAAACTTGTACGTCGACAATAGAACATTCGCTATTATGCGCGAATTAACTTTTGTTTTTGTTAAATTACGAGCTAAACCTATCGATGGACAAATCCTTACCTATCAGATTTATCGTTATAGTGTTTTTTTTAACTCGCTGGCTCTTTGATATTTATTCAGCTGTGCGATTTAAGCACGCGTTAACAATTTCCCACGCTTAACGCGCATTTGAAAAAGAAACAATCCAATCGGTCGTACGTTCAAGAGAGGATAGGGTCACGAACAAACAAGAGAATACATTCTCACGAAATACATTTGTCACGCCTTTCTATAATTGGATGGCGAGTTTCTTCTTTCCCGTCCCTTTTTTTCCTTTCATCTCGGGGAGTCCGCGCGCGTATGAAAAGCAAACATACATATATGAATCACTATATATCTTTGAAACGTCGTTACTCATCTCGTCGTTGGCCGTTTGACGAATAATAGTCATCGTAGATATGATTTTGTCAATGGCAATATATTATCAAACTTATATCCTTTTAGTCATTCGCTTGGATTTGTCAATCAACTTTGAACAAAGTTTTTCTTCGCCACTATCAATTATTTCAGATTACACAGTCTCGTCGTTTGTTCCGTATTTTTCCGAAAAAAACTTACGTCCTTTTCCTTTCCTCGATAATTTAAATTTCAATCCATCAGCTAATTAACCATTCAAAGTCATGTTAATATATAAGAGGGAGTCTTAAAGGCTCGGAAATGTTTCACGTACGCTCGCGCGCGCACACGCACACACACACACAGACACACACACGCACACACTCACGCATACACATATACATACGCAAGAGGCGAAGAAGGGAAAAGAGGGAGAGAGAGAGAGACTACTATAACGAAACTTCTCTTTCTCTCTCTCTTTCAGTTCACTCTCGCTTGTCAACGTGCGCGCATGCATTGCAGTGAGCCTGCACGAAGGTGGCGGTGGTGGCGGCAGCGGCGGTCATGTTCAAACGCTCGATCCGCCTCCTTTTTTTTTCTCTTTATCTCTCCCTCTCTTTCTCTCTTTCACTCTCGTTGTAATTCAGCGCGATAGTGATATTTAGTTTGACTTTTAATTTGCTGTTGTACTCGGCTGTGATATTTATATAAGTGAACGATGGAGCTTGTGAACGGAGGTGGTATTGAAATGTTATCGAGACGAAGTATTCACATCAAGGACTACGACGATGGCGACGACGACGAGGATGACGAGCTTGATGATAGATTTCGCGAGAAAGATGAAGATGCAAC
Source organism: Chouioia cunea (assembly GCA_030064505.1). NCBI lineage: Eukaryota > Metazoa > Arthropoda > Insecta > Hymenoptera > Eulophidae > Chouioia > Chouioia cunea. The sequence continues at coordinate 4,654,678 of JAOPFQ010000004.1, read as the reverse complement.
ATCGTTGAAGATTGATCTATCGATGGCTGAACAGTTTTATTACGAGGTCATCTCTTCGTTTCACAAGGAAGAGGTACGCGTAAACGCACAACGAATTTTATATATCATGACGATTCCTTAAGAAATAAACAATTTATCAATGACTCGCCAAACAAATTATTCGGATCCTCGTTGGCAATTTTTCTCAACGAACGTTTCAAAGTAGACAATGTAACATTAATCAATTGGGGTATCGGTTATATTTGGCCGACCGCTATTTCGTTATCGTTCGATCGTTTCTTTTATTTTTGTTTTTTACGACGTGTAAAATTAATGAAAGTCACAACAAACATCACCGGGAAAGAAAAAAAAAACGACAGTACATGGCGCCGCGGCGCGTGAAAGCACGTTGAACCTCCGCGATGCAGCGCGCTCGAGAAAACGGGAACGTATATATATATAAAACCAGTTTCTCATTATAATACATATGGTACACGTTTAACCAAAAATCCAGTTAAAGCACACACACACACATACACACACACAGACACACGTGCACACTTGCGAAAAATTGATATGTAATCGAGATTCGTTTTGCATTGGTAGAATTTCATTTAGATTATCAACGCGTATACCGTTCAAGACAATTGTATCGCGAAAGATCACACACGCTAGTGTATAGGACTGGTTTACTTACGTATACATATATATGCAGTTGCGCGTTGTCGTAACGGGATTTCTCTTACCCAACGACACGTGCTGTTTGTAATAGATTTGTTCTTCTTTTTTTATTCAAACAAAACGTATTTACCAAGGGGGCGTCAATTATACGACAGACTTCTTTTGTCAATGAGTCAACTATTTCGTTTTTTTTTCTTTGATGGGTTCTTTAAGCGCGACTACGTTTACCGAGAAATTCGCCCGCTTTATGAAAGATCTTTTATTCGCTAGAGACTTTTTTTTTCGCGACGCGATTTCGTTTTGATGAGATGAAAGTTGTTTTTTTGTTTTTTTTTTTTTTTGTTTACGAACGAACAACCAATGTGTCTTTCGTACGAGATTTTAGCATTGAATGAATCACGATGTATTCGTTATTAAAAGGCTCGTGTAGTATAATAAACTCGTCAATTGACAACGAGGAAACGTGTATTTTTCAACAATTACTAAGACGAAACAGCAGAAAAAAAACACAAATAACCCTAAAGATTTGATGAATAGTCGTTCGGATATACAAATGCAGCATTATAAAACGACTCTTTTACTCGCTCTCTCTTTATCTCACTCTTGCACAAAACGGAAGCGAAATGTATACAAGACTGTTAAGTAAGTAATCTGGCTTCTATCAGGATCACATCCATATGGTACGTGCTAAAAGAGACGTGTTAAGGGATTTGGCACCCTATATGTTTTCAAAGAGGTTTCGCATCTTCTTTTATTTAATAGGATTAAAACCGAGCCACTTTGTAAAACGATATGCGCGTATTTGCGCGTAAAAAAAAAAAAAAGAAGAAGAAGAAAAGTTTTGCAAGTTTGTAAAACCTAAATTAGTCATGCATAGATGGTTTTATGTAATTGTTGTATTGGTATAAGAACGATCTTGCAATTATTGTTTGGCAAATAATGATGTTCGAGGAAAAGATCCGAAAAGTCAATGTTTTGGAACGTTTTTCTTTGTCTTCCGCTAATGAGAAAATTATGTTAAAGTTCGTTTGCAGCACGAATTTGTGTCCGATCGTCCAAATTAATACCGTACCATAAATTATTTGGCTTTGCTTCCTTGCTTAAAGCAAGTATATGTTAATTTTAAAAACTCAATTACTTATTGTAGGTAAAGCTTCGATTTTCTTGAAAGGCTATTGGTTTCGATCTACAGTGATCACGCTGGATTTTACCTGAAAAAAAAGGACTCGATCTTTCAATCGGTCGCATATTGAGAACGATCGAAGCCGGAAATTGGCGTTCTTGAGAGGAAGAATGTCCGAGTGCTTTCGTGTCTTGCACTTGGCACTTGCTCTCTCTTGCTCGTATCGGTGTGTACGTACTTTACACAGACAAGTCCATTTAAGGTTTCTCGTGCACGTTGACGCTTGGTAATAGAAGCTCTTGAAAGAGAAAAAACATTATACGAAAAGAAAGCTCGAATACTAGGTCGAATAATTCATCGATCAAAAACGAACAAGTATTTCGATATAAAAAACTTCGGATAAAATTTTTGGAAGAGAATTTATTATATCAAATTGTTTCGTGTAAAAGATTCGTCGGTTGAATACTTTCTCAAATTCTCTAGCGTAGCAGTAACGCGCAGAGCTGGATTTCCAAGCGAATATGATGCTCGCGTGGCATTCTATTCCGCCGAGTTTGGATTTTCGCTGCACGCGAATTCTCTCGCCCCATTTTTTTTTTTTTTTTTTTTTTTTGTTATCGTTGTTATCTTTCTTTTCTTCGCTGAATACTTTCGCATACTTATACTGTTGTTGTGCACAAAATTACATATTTGACTCGAGTCGTTTTATTTTCTTTATTGCAAACTTTTAAACTAACTCTATCGCGAATTCAACAGTTTTACAACCGAAGAAAAAAGAATATTCGCACATAATACAGGTGCAACCTCGTATAAATCTAACGTTAGCTCGCTCTGATATCCGAGCATAAAGCGGCTTTTGACTCAGCATCACGATTCTTTCTTTTTTTCTTTGGTCTACGTGTAATCTCGTTAGAATGCGCGCACGTTTTCTCCCTTTGTGTACACAGACGCTTGCCAATTGCCCTTTCCCTTTAAAGCCAGTTGTACGTTTTGTCTCATACGTGCATTGGAAATGAGGAGGTAACTTTGTTGTTGTTTTTGATTTAACTCTAAGCCATTTTTTTGTGCACAGTTTGTTAAAATTGTCGACATGGCTAAACGACGAATACAACGAACCAGTGTAACTTTTAATTCGAATTTATCTTTACGCCGTAAAGAAGATCAACAAAAGCGTTAAAAAATTCCAACGCAGTCGCAACTGACTTGTTGTCGTGCAGCTAATCACAACGCGCGTTCGTTAGATACAATTTGTAAGACCACTAATTAGTTTGCCCCACCCCCCTCCCCGCTCCTCCCAATACATGCTAATTTCTGTACGTCTCGAAAAAAAGAGGACATGGAGAAAGTTCTCGAACGATCTACTTTCGATATTTTCCATCGTGTATAATAAATCATTATATTCACATGGTAAACGATGGTGACGACAACGAAGATAACAGGGAGGGCACGTGGTATAGCCCATCGTAAAAAAAGTACATAGGAAACTTCATTATTCCTTAGGTCGCATCGTGATATAATGACGCGTGTCTGACCTATCGGCGATCTTACAAAGCGATAGGGAGGGCTGATATTTCAAGGTGCGTGTATATATACACACACGCACACATACATACATACACACTAGGGATAATAACAACGTGTTCGCCTTTTTTTACCTTCGTTGAGATGAAGGTACTTACTTTGTTAGAGAGGCGTGATGCACCTCTCATCTTTATTTTTTTTTTGTTGGCTATGGGAAAATATACTCGAGATTATGGCGGTTTAAGAGTTATCGAGTTTCCGTTTTTTTTTTAAGAACTGCGATAAGATTTGAGACCTTGTTGGAAAATCAAACGTTGCCGTATTTCTAGTTTAAAAATTATCTACGAGACCTCGTCGCTCAAGCGTACGCGTGCAATTTTCGCAACAATAAAAAAAAAATTAAAGCACTTGCACTAATTGCAACAGCGGATTACAAGTGACGCCGAGAAAGCGAGAGAGCAATGGGGCGCGAAGTGACCAACTTAAAGCGTAACTTCCTCGTTCCGATAAGCTTTGCTCTATTCTCTCTTTTACGTACGTTACATTTCCACTTCCTCGAATTAAATAGAATCCAACGCTATGAAGCTTTTTTTTCTTTTCTTTTTTACGCGCGAGTTTATACACAGCCGTTTGTGTAACGCGAGTTAAAAGGTCGACTACGAAATCCGAGAGATTGACGCTCTGATGCGTTCGCTGCACTTTTTGAAGTCTCTTTTGTGTTGCGGAGTTGTTTTAATGATTCTAGTGTGATTTGATTTTCGAACGATCAACGAGTTTTATCATAGGTAATTATTGACGCGTCAATCGATAAATTTTTTCTCTTTTTGATGACCCATAGGCAACGTCGAAGAGACTCGACGGTTATGGAAAACCAGTTTTAACGAACTATGAATGAAACTGATCGATTGATCGTGTTATCAGCGGATATCGATCGAAGGTTAAATAAACGCATTTGTATATTCCATACGGAGTACGCCTACGACGATATTATTAAACAATAGTTCTTTATATTGTACTTTTGGATTGTACAGTTGAAAAAAATAATCGTAAATAATCGTTGAACAATAGAATCGCGAATAATCTCGCTGAACGCACAATTTTAATTAGAAAATAACGTACTTGTTCGATTTGTTGCGGTTACGAGATCGCGGCAAATATTTCAAAAAGACAAGACCAACTATGTTACGTTGTTCTATCGACCAATTGGAAAACATCGTTTCGCGCATGCGCTGCTCGCGTCTACGACAAAATACCTTTATTTAGTCGTTGTTACCACTCACGGTTAATCACGTACAAGTTGCTCGCGGTGAAGGGAAGAGTGTGTGCGTGTGTGTCTCGACTAAAAAGCTATTACGTATACATACGTATAGTTTGAGATGGATGTTTTGCAACCGTTACCTATAAAAGATTGGGAGAAACTGCAAGAATCTTTGAAACGCAATTGGCCCAAGTATCTGAACGTAAGTTTGCTTTGTAGTCGAAAAATAACGCGTCTTACAACAACAACAACAACAACAACAACAACAACAAGTAACGTTTACTTTTAGCATTACAGATGGGTTGATAACGCATTGAAATGGAAGTTGAAAGATCGTCGAATAAAAATTGATATTTATTGTCCCAGTGGTCAATTAAAATCTGGTATGTTTGTTGGATTAGCGGAAGTAAGATATAACGATGTATTTTTACGTTGAAAATTTAACGCGAATACCGACTGTAAAATTGTCTCCTTTTTCTAATACACTTAGTACGCCATGCACTTTGTGACTGTCTTTGCGTTTGACGAGACGATTAATTTGTTGCAACAAGTACTTTTGACAACGAGAATAATCGAGTGGAAGAAAACGATAGTAATGGCACCAGGTTTCGAAAGTTTCTTAGAGGAATTTTGTCAAATCAAAAAAATCGACGTGATAACGACTATCAAGGCCAATTATCGATTTAAATCCAAGGAGGAATGCTCTCGTACTGAAATTCAGTAAGTGTACGTACGTCTTTAAACTGAGAGACGGCATTTTAGTTTTCTTACTAAAATGCATTGCATTAACATTGTGGTATATTTTCGACAAACCTAGTGTACCGGATGATTACGAATTACGAAGTTTAAATAATTCGCACGCCAGTTTAATACATTCTTTATGGCCTCATAACGACATCGAAGGATCCTATCAATTTGTGGAAATAGTACTACGAATGAACGGTGGCATTGGTCTCTTTTCTAAAACAGACGGCAGTCTTGTTTCTTGGATCGCACAATCGGATTTCGGTGGTTTGGGTTTGTTACAAACTGTCGAGGAACACAAACGCAAAGGTTACGCTCGATTGATGATTCAAGCGATATCGAAGAAGATTGCGGACGAGCAGAATTTGGATTCAATTTTATACGTCGTCGAGGGCAATGAATTATCGAAGAAATTGTTCGATTCGTTGGGTTACGAGAGTAGAGCTACTATCGCTTGGTATATTTTATGATAAACGATGACAAATTATCGACGTATATTGTGAGAAAAGAAACGATATTTGTAAGGTTTGAATATCTCTGAATTGTATTCTATTATTGTGTACGTTTAATAGACGAATTAACCATTCGATTAAAGATCAAAGCAATAATCTGCATGAAAGATACAATCCCGTCGTTATTTCTATTATTAAACGTATTTATATTTAATCATGCACGAGTGTAAATCTTAACGCGTATCGTCGACTCTCTTTTGACCGACGGTAAAAGAGCCATCTGCCAATAAAACGCGAACGATAAAAAAATTCAAGTGTCCGCACGCAAAGTAGTAGCTATGCGCACTACGTTACTTTGAAGTAACGTTTTTATTCGCCTCGTGTCTCGACGTGAGTATAGGTATCAACGCGAAAATCGTCGTCGATGTTGCGACTACTGAATTCTCGAACGACGAGAACGAGAACGAGAACGAGGCACGACGATGAAAATCCAAGTATAATTGTAATAACGTATCCCACACTCGCGGGACTGATATAATCGTTGCGCTGCAGTTACGCCACTGAGCGATGCGTGTGTTTATTTCAAATTTTATCCATCAAAATACTTATTTTACAGATAATCGCAACGGATTAGGAATGTTTCGCTCAACGATCATTCTCTCGTTTCCGTCAAATTTATCAACCAATTTCTACTCGCAATCTCCATCCGACGATCAAAAAGAGATCACGTATGCCAAAAAAAAGAAAGCAAGAAAGTTACAGCACAAAGGAAGGCGCACGCTCGCGCTCGATTAAAGCGCGCGTGTAAGCATATGTGTACTTATGTGTGTGTGTGTGTCTACGGGCCCCGAGAGAGATTGCGCGCCGTGCTGTTATCAATCATACAATGCCGCCGAGTACTGTCTACTGCTGCCTGATGGTTCCGTTTGGCCTCGATTGTTCTACGCTCTTTCTTCTGCGGAACGTCACTACTCAAGATTTCCCCCTTTTTTTTTCTTCGTTGTCGCTAATTTTGTAATATTTTAAAATTTCTTACGCGAAAAACAATTTCACACTCGCATCAACGGCAACTAGTGAAAATGTAACAACGATCGATTCGCCTACCATTATCTTGATGAATCTACGTCCAAAGGATAGGATGCATCGCGGAAAAATCGTCACTCGTGGGATTCGATAGATTCAATTCTGCTTCAACAAGTATTTAAAGTTGGAACGAGATTCATTTTTCGATCCCTCTCTCTCTCATTCTCGGTCATTTTTATAGGCACTCGCGCGCGATAACGTGAAATCGAACGCCGCGTACATCAAAAGCTAAAAAACTCTAGAAAACCACAATTTTTTTTTTCACACAAGTATGTAATCCAAACGCTAGGATTTTGGCTAATTTGTTTGGCGTACGAGTGCCGAGTGTAAAGAATTTCACGGTAAATGTTTGTCGAATTTTTTTTAGACTGGAGTTTATCTTGTTGTTGAATACTGTATCTCGATCGATAATTGGATAGTCATTTGTGTTACGCTTGTTAGATATTCCGTTTCGGCGGAAATAAAACGTCGTTTTACGATACCCTTGATTTTCAGAGCGTAAAAATAACACGAAGATCAGCGTTAAAATTAAGAGAAAAAAAAAACATAATCTCCCGAAACCATCGCAACACAAAACAAACATGTACGTACCATATCACAGAAGAAGAGAAAAAAAAACAAAGAAGAACCAAAGTGCATCGCACTGAAACAGCAATAACTCTTGGCTCTCCTGCTGTGGGTTTTTCTTGGCAAACAGCGCCCCAATGAATCAACATGCCTCTATATACATGCTATACGACCGCTTCGTCGTCGTTGTAGCATACGGACCTTAACCTTTTCGCGCTCGAGAGAAAGTCTTCGTACGCTATAGCTAGTATACAGTCCACATGGAATGCATTGTCGATTGATCGGGCTTCCTTTCCTAATGAGGTGACGCTCACAACGGTACTGTTCCCTTTTTTTTTCTTTTTTTTTTGTTTTGTAAATGGGTTGATCTTGATTGGTGAAAAAGGTTTTGCTCATCGTGAGTATTGACAAAAAAAAATAGTACAAACTCGAATGTCGATGGAAAAGACTTTAATCAAAAGCAATCTCGCGTCGATGTAAATATAGGTAAAAAATTGAATAATTTAATATAGTCCATGAATGCATATCGCAAAAGTATTTATGCGGGCAACGAGCCAAAATCGCCGCCGTCACCATCGTCGTTGAGGAAATTCTCAGTCGTCCGCGCGAATAAGAAAGCTGCATAAACTCCGTGCCGGCAAAACTTCGAAAATAGCGACATTCACCCGTAATAAATATAAACGCGCGCGTGCCTGTTTATAAGGGAACGGGGAGGATGGAGTGAGAAGAGTGACTTTCTACTGAATATTTATGAGAAGCTATATACCTGCGCCGTCATGAGCTTTTGTGTCTTGCGCACAAGTAGAGTCAATGGACTCTTTTTCTTCGCTTGTCAATAGAGAAAACTGCATAGACGGGTAGCATATATATATACATCTTCGTTACTGTTACGTTATTACTTTATACGTGAAAAATAAAATCTCTTTGAAAAAGTAATCAGCTTCGTACGAGGCTGTTATCTAATGCAAACTAAGAATTTAACGCGTATCTGTTTTCTGTTTTTTTTTTCTTGCAACAAGCAGCTTCCTCGCGTTCCAATTGCTCCAGATATTTTGTTTGGATAGTTAAGTGCTCGGCAAATGTCCTCTACCTTGTACGTTAAGGAAGGAATATAAGTCTTATCTCGCGCTGTGCACTCGCGAAATTTTTGAACGAATTCATATCTGGCACAGCGTCTCTCTCTCTCTCTCTCTCTCTCTCTCTCCCTCTGCTGAATGGAAATTCCGCATAAAGTTTTTTTTCGCGATTATGAATTTCACTTTAAAATTATCCGATTTTCTTTTCTTTTTCCATATATACGTATAAAAGCCCAGTCATTCGAGTACTGTATTATTCACGATGCTCGTTCAGTTGTAAAGTAAGCTTCGATTAATACATACAATGCGTTGAAATAAACTCACTGTGCGTCATACAAAATAATTTCAAACAAAAAGAACGTAAAGTACGATCAAACTCGGGGTTATTTTAAACGTTTGAATTAAAACAAAAACTTTTGCATTTTTATCTTTGTTCGTTGAAAAATTTGTTTTCCAAAAAGTTATACTTCTCAATAACAACAACGATGATCTTTTTCAATAAACTGTAGTAAATAAAAAAACCCGCACTCGCTCTCTAAAAGAAAACGCCAATCGACGACTAATTAGAGTCCTTTTTTCGTACAACGGATTCAAAGCCTCTCTCTTTCTGGCAGTAGCGCAAGAGAATTAAGCTGAACGTACTTACACACATGCGGGTGCACTAGAGAGCTTTCAGCTTGGACTCCTTTGGAGCCCCTTTTTTCGCGAAAACCTTTTCTTCTCTCTAGTTTCTCTTATATACAGGTTCTGTGCTCGTTACAGCAAGTTCGCTCTCTTCACCTTGTGTAAAATTTTTATTCTTCGTTGTAAGTTTTTTTCCGTTAACTTTTACGTCCGTGTAATTAATTATTTTGACGAAACAAGTAATACGAGTTTTGGGTCAGTGAAATTGTTTGGATCTTCGTTGCAGAAGTAGCCACTAACGTTGTCGATCAATCATCCTACAGCTACGTTAGAAAAAAGATAAAACACGTGTATTTCTCCTTACGCCCTCGATCTCTTTTATCGTTCACCTCCAAAGCTTTGTTCTCCAGTTAAATATCGTAGGTCTTCAACGGGGAAAATTTCTCCTTAATTTTTGATACGTGTGTCTTGTAGATGCCTGAATTCATAGAGTTGTCGAGTATCGAAGGAAGATCTACAGGTACTTACCGATTGCACGCGGCCGTTAACTTTGTACTCGATTCTCATTTTCTTCCCGTCAATTTTTGAACAACTCAGTGGTGTCGAATACTGTTCCTTGAAAATGTAGCATCGTTGACTAAAACTGTCGATTTTTTGATTGTAAACGTTACAGAAAGTATGCGCTTTCCAAAAATCTCTGGAGGAATTGTCATCGCGCTTAGCTGGAGCCGAAGCGATACAAAGTGGCTGGCAGCAACCATCGACTGTCAATGGTATGAATGGAAGTACTACCGAAACAACGGAACAATTGGAGCATTTGCACAAATTTGGCGAACGATTGGCACCCATAACGAGGCTCATCGAGGAAGCAAACGATCAAGCGAGTTCATTTGCAACCAACAGCGTTATTGTCTCACACGCGTTACTCGCTAAACTCGAGGATCTCAATACTAGGTAGATACGTTCGTATTTGTGCTCAAAAGTAAAACGTATGTAACGACGCCAATCGCAATCTCATTGTTGTTGTTGTCTTACACAGGTGGAAGGTGCTGCAATTGGCAGTAGACGAGCGTTACAAGCAATTAAGTGGTTTTGGTAATGGCGGCAGTAACAAGGACGGCACAACGCCTGGCAGCCAAGCTTTCCTCGCGAGTAGCGTCGAGCCACCATGGGAACGTGCTTTAACGCCCGCCAAAGTGCCTTACTATATCAAGTAATGAGACGTTTCATTGAAAATACTCGTTTGTTATCGCTAGACGTACCAACGAGTGGGGTCGTCTTGAACAACGCGAATGTTCCTTTCGTTTCTCTCGACTGTGTATACAGAGACGCGCAATACTTGAACTCTCGCGATGAGAAAGTGCTTACCGAGAACGGACCGTACATCTAGATTTATTTGTTCTTTTTGAATGTATTTCGACTTGTTTTTTTTTCTTTCCAAAAGTCCATTTGTCTCTGTTACGTTTACGCTAAAGATTCCGAGGCTGCTTTGATCGCCTAATACATACGTCTAAGCGTAAAAGTCGTTCTAAAGTCTGTTTTGCTTTTTTTTTCTTACAAACAACTCGTTGAATCTAACATAATTCGACAGCCACCAACTGGAAACGACGCATTGGGACCATCCAAAGATGATCGAGCTAATGGCATCGTTGGCCGATCTGAACGAGGTCCGTTTCTCCGCTTACCGAACAGCTATGAAACTTCGTACAGTGCAAAAGAAACTTTCTCGTAAGTATACATGGATAATCCTGAACAAATATTAAGCTATTAGGCGTGTCTACTTTTTATCTACTTTGTAATACACCGAATTACGTTTTTTTCAATACTCGTAGTGGACTTACTGAGTTTGTCTACGGCACTCGAGCAATTCGACTCGCACGGTTTACGCGCGCAAAACGACAAACTGATCGACATCCCGGATATGGTAACGGTGCTTACATCGATCTACGAGCATATCGCTGCTGAGAATCCTGGACAGATATCAACACCCCTTTGTATCGATCTTGCCATCAACTGGCTGCTCAACGTTTACGATAGGTTTGTTGATTATCGATAGTACAGACTTGCCTGTCGACATCCAACTAATGTCAAATTTTCGTTTCCTTTACTCGTGCTGCAGTCAACGCACGGGACAGATTCGAGTACTCTCGTTCAAGGTAGGACTCGTGCTACTTTGCAAGGGACACTTGGAAGAAAAGTACAGATGTAAGTATCGCGTTGATGGTAAAATAGCCGATTGACGAGTAGGTTCGACGTAAACAAGCGTAATATTGCGTAGCGAACGCTCGAGTTTGTCGAACGCTGCGTAGGCTAGTTGCGCTAAGCGATATATCCAAATAAATTCAATCATTGGCATTTTCGCTCGACAGACTTGTTCCGGTTGATCGCCGATCCGAACCGACTGGTCGATCAACGCAAACTGGGCCTGCTACTGCACGATTGCATTCAGGTGCCACGACAACTTGGCGAAGTAGCAGCTTTCGGTGGTTCGAACATCGAACCCTCGGTACGCAGTTGTTTCGAAAAGGCCGGCAAAGACAAGAACGAAATCGAGGCTGTTCACTTCCTTGGTTGGTTACAACAAGAACCGCAAAGTATGGTTTGGTTACCGGTATTGCACAGACTCTCCGCTGCTGAATCGGCAAAACATCAAGCCAAGTGTAACATCTGCAAAGAATATCCGATCGCTGGATTTAGGTATCGTTGTCTCAAGTGCTTCAACTTCGACATGTGCCAGAACTGCTTCTTCTCCGGCAGAAAGGCCAAGAATCACAAACTCACGCATCCTATGCAAGAGTACTGCACGGCGGTTAGTATTATTATGCTTACGAACGCACACAACGCGTATTGAATTGCTCTCATTGAGAGGCTACGATTGCCCGATTAAATCGTCAAATTGACGACCGAGAGTGTGCAACGTAAACTCAAATGGAGTTAGATTAACTCGATTTGTCAGCAATTTTCATCGATCGATTATGCGTTCAGTGTACACGCTCTGATAATATCATTCTCGTGTACAGAGTAATTGTGATCAATCGATTATCGAAAGCATAATTACACGCTTTATAATTCAATTTCATTCGACGATAAAGACTACGACGGCACATACGTAATGACTCTTTCGAATTTATCGTCGAACTTGGACATAATATTTGATGAATTATTTATAGACGACATCGGGCGAAGACGTACGCGACTTCACGCGTGCTCTACGCAACAAATTCAAGTCGAAGCGTTACTTCAAGAAGCATCCACGCGTCGGTTATCTACCAGTCCAAACGGTTCTCGAGGGCGATGCATTGGAAAGCCCAGCGCCGTCGCCACAGCACAGTTCTCTCAGCCAAGATATGCACTCGCGCCTCGAAATCTACGCCTCGAGATTGGCCGAAGTAGAGTTGTCGCGTACCAGGAGCAATTCCACTCCCGACAGCGACGACGAGCATCAACTCATCGCGCACTATTGCCAGAGTCTCAATGGTGGTGATGGTGTTAACGTACCACGAAGTCCTGTGCAGGTAAAGTACTTTCTTTCGTGTTTTCGTTATTTATCGTTGCCATTTTGCGTATTAATTACGTTTTGCTTTTGTCTCGGAATAAATTAACACAAACGATCGGTTTGTCGCGTGCACAGGTAATGGCAGCGATAGACGCGGAGCAACGCGAGGAGCTCGAGGCGATGATTCGCGAACTCGAGGAAGAGAATGCAACGTTGCAAGCTGAATACGAAAGGTTACGCTCGAAACAAACACCAGGATCGACGCCCGAGGACGGCGTGCACGGCGGTGGCCGGCAACCCGACTGTGATATGATCGCCGAAGCTAAACTGTTACGCCAGCACAAAGGTCGACTCGAGGCGCGAATGCAAATACTCGAGGACCATAATCGGCAACTTGAGGCACAGTTGCAAAGACTTCGACAATTACTCGAGGAGGTGAGTGTTTCGTTGGTGATTATGATTTTCATAGAAACGAAAGATCAACTTTCAATCGTGAAATTAGATCGTTGTTACTCTTTCTCAAAATGCAGTTTTTTTCTTGTTATTATTTATGCAAACATACGCACGAACGCGATCTCGAACGTAAACAATTGAGAGAAGAAAAGACGCCAAAAAGGAGTGTCGTCTGGGAGTTTAATTCATGTCGTTTTACGGTTGCCCGTGTTATTTTTAACTCTGCTGACTCATGAAATTTGTATCCTCCTTAGCCAAACGCGGCATCGCCTTCGAAGACTGGAACGCTGCAAACGCGTAGCGTCACTGCTTCGCAACTTGCAACCGATTCTCCCGCAAAAATGAACGGTCACTATCACGATTCACCAGGTACGTTCAACAGAAAACAAGTGTTTTCGTTTATTTTATAGCAACTTAACGTTCATTTATCTACGTTAACATTTGGTTTGCGGGGATACATAAAGAGTCACTTACATGACATGAAATTCTCATCGTTTTACTAACACGACAAACATTTTCTCATACGTTGTGGATGAACATTTTTCTTTACTGCCATCTTTCGTAAGGTAAATGACGTAAACGAAGTAAATGTTTGTCAAAAATAATACGTCAAAATCAGAGTTACGGTTAACGTGCAATTTTTTTACAAAAATTTAATTCGATCAAGGACGTTTGTTTGAGTAAATGTAAGCCAACCGTTACCAACGCTACGTATAGTTTTAATTTTTTAAAAATGACAAAATTTCAACGAAATAATTGTAAAGCATGTTGCAAGACTAATTGGCTTAGTCGTTGAAAAAAAAACCAAAACGAACCATTTACCTTACCGCAAACTCATCCGCTATCTGTCTGTCTATTCATTCTGTCACTGTCAATGTAAAACGGCTCGCGCGGGCTAAAAAAAAATCAAACAAACAAACGTACCCATTGGCGGCTTAGGTGGTGGTGGTAATGGAGTCGCGGGTGACGGACGAGTAAGCAGCTTAGAGAGGCCACCGCCTCCCCCTCATTCTCACAACGTTGCTCATAACGTCGGCAACCTCTTACACATGGCAGGTTTGTGCTCTCGTTCGCTCTCTCTCTCTCTCTCTCTCTCTCTCTTTTTATTTTATTCACTTCATACGCTTATCCCATCTGCCCATTGTAATATCGTTTTCATCGCTATTTTTGTCATCCCTGTAATACTTGATTAATCGCAAGAATGAGGCATGATTACTCGATTGCTTTGCACCAACGATTTCAACGACCGAAAGGTTGATCGTTAGGGTTTTTTCTAATGCAATTGTGCCTCAATCTTATACTAATACGTGTTTAAAGTGTTTAGAACGTTGTAAGATCTATGTCGTAAGTGTCACAACAAGAATTTCATTGTAAAGTGTATTGGAGAAAAAAAAGACAACGTATAAAGCTAGCCCTAACCTATTCTTAGTGTCTCATCCGATATATCTAATAACAATTGAATTGTCTTTGGTACTTAATTTGAATAATACCCTCTATTCTTCGATGGCATGCGAAACTCTTTCGTCAAATCTAAAAGTTCTTATGTCCTGACTGCTTTCACTTTCTAGGATGGATGTAAGAAGGTGAGCTCTTGAACAACTAATTTTTCAATTATCAATGCATCATTAATTACACTAATTCATTTGATAATTAATTACGTGTAGATTTTTTTCAACACTTACACCACTTAATTTTGAACAAACCGTTTGACACTCTTCCGTTAAAGTCATCTTTCGAGACACCATTCATCTCGTACTCGTTGCTTCGCTGTATACTTCGTTGTATTTGTTGATTTTGTGTGAAACTCGCGTTATCGAATAAACCGCGTACACAATCGCAAATAAAAATGTAACGCGCAAACGTTGTGTTAAAAAAATTCGTTTGTAAATATGTTGCTGTAGGCGTCACCTAAAAGGACACTTAAAAGTAGCTCGAACGTGAAAGCTGATTTAATGGTGAAAATGTCGCAACTACACGTTGGAACTACTTGAACAAAGAAAATATTATTTGTATCGTAAAACGTGTCGATTAACAGTCGATGTATTATTATTGCAGAGGACTTGAGTAAAGCCGTCGGTGAATTGGTGACCGTAATGACCGAAGAAAGCAAGCCAGAGACAAACGGCCAACAAGTGCATCAGCAACCACAGCAACAACAGCAGCAACCACAGCAACAGCAACAACGAGCTCCGCCTCCGGCATTTAAACAATGAACGCGAAATCAATTTTTAATATACATATATACATATATAAATATATAAAAAACATAATAAAGATACGCAAACTAAACTCTAAGAAATCAACAGACCAACACTTGCATACAGACAGACACACGAAAACAACAATCGCGCTTTACTCACTGAATTTTCACGAAGAGGTAAAAAATACAAGCGGTTAAGTAGCACAAATGCGTGAGAGACGACGAGAAGCGGAAAATCGCGTTAATCGCTGTTGTAGGATCACTTTATCGCGAAAAAAAATACACCCACACACACACATACACACACATACATACATGCGCGCTAATCATCATTAACTTTGTAATCATCGACCAAGAGCGACAAGTCTGTTTTATTATTGCATATCAGTGAGTGAGTAATTTTAAACGACGAGGATTCAAAGAAAAAGTGAACGAAACGTTGCATCATTGCGATGGTTTTGGGTATTTTATAGGGTTCTTTTATATAAGTCGACGAGGACGACTCTTTTATCGTGGGATTTGAAAATTCGGAGTTTTCATGCGTAAAGGATAAACGCGGAAAGAGAATACTACATATTACGACGACTCGTCATATCATTGCCAAAAAAAAAAATAAATAAAATAAATAAATAAATAAATAAAATAAAATAAAAAGATAAAGTGAATAAAATTTGAGAGAAACGCTAGAGAAAGACGATGAAAAAAAAAATGTTATTGTATTGTAACGAACGAATCGATTGTTATACGCGCCTGCTGTAGCTAAGCAAGTTATTGATACTTAAATGCGAATCGCGAAAAAAGGGGATTTAAACGATTATTATAAATAATATTACACTTAAAAATAAAACGAGGCGATACAGGACGTTGCTTCGCAAAAGTAACGTTATATTTAAACAAATTGCATGCAAAAAAAGCAATGTGTCAAATCGCATACTCTCATAGAATGTAGAATTGTAATTTACACTCAACACACACTCACTAGTGTACTATCCAGATATCTATTTGAGACTATACCCCCTTTTTTTTCTTTTCGTGAATCTTTTTATCGAAACTGCCCAATGTACTTTGTACCAATTATCGCGAGGAGAACTCGACAAACAAAACGCTAACGAGCAAACAATGAGCAACGACGTTTCTTTTGGCAGGTGAATTGCGTCGATGATCTCCGGCGACTTTTGTCTAAAAAATTTTTGAAACTATCAAACACAGCACACAAATGGAACGCACGCGACCATGCTATCTTTTGGTTTTCCGACTTCTGTTCCAACTAACGAACGAATGTTATATATATGTTTAAAGATATTAATAAACTATCAAACTAAAAGCAAATTGTAGTCTGTACTCTAACAACCTGCAATAAAGCTATTATAAACAAATATAAAAAGTATCTTCAATCTTTGTGGTACGTTGTTTGGTGTCCAAAAAACGACCCACACTTTCAAACTATGAACTTATAAAATGCTTTATGTATAATTGTATTGATACTGTTTTTGTTTATATTTTATGAATAAAAAGATATTTAGTATGACACCGATTTGTTTGTTTTTCTTCTATTTAACACGCAAATTGATTGATTTATCTATAACGTATAATTTTCAAAACTGATTGTTCAACAGAAGAGGAGTTCAATGCAAGGGATGAAAAGTGGAGATGTTTCTGATGTGTTATTTGAAAAACGATATTTCATTTGTTTTTTTTTTAATTTAATATTTATTAAATTAATACAATCTCAGTCGAGTACTTTAAGCTATTTTCACTTTAATTGATATGACATTAACGTTTTGTTAAAAAAATAACCATTGCTAACCCACGCTTTGTTTCCAATATTACAATCATTATTTTATTACCCTCTTAAGCTAATATCACAATGGCTTAAAACAGTCGAGACTTCGATAAATTGCGCAAACATCAATAAACTTCTTTCACTCTTAGTACTCTTTTAAACAGTGGCGTTTGAAAATAGAAAAACAATATTTTCCTACATCATTGGCTACATAGTCATTGTCTTGAGATTTCAAACGGTTACTAGCAACACCATGAAATAAAAAATTAATTAATGACGTTTGGCGTACTCGATATTCAGCAACGTTAATGGCAGTTTCGTGAAAAAATTTACATCGTTTCGTTATTCAAAAACTTCTTTTATACAAATATTACACGATGCTAAACAAGTGCCATTGTATTTTCAATGTTAATCAAAGGCACTGACTTAGCTGACGCTAAGAACGATTTTATTGTTCGTTCTCGGGGGATATTGTAAGTACTGTACAGACATTTTTCGTAGATGAAAATTTATAAAAATTTCTCATTCTATTAATAAATAAATTATCTATTACATAACATTGCTCTTGTCATATGTTTATTATGAAAACGAAAGCAACGTGGACTCGTCAATATGATTTAATATTCAGATTGTCGCATACGTGTCGAAAGTCGATATTTTTAAGGAATGAATTCATTAAATCAAAGATAATCAGTAATGCTTCCAGAAGCACGTGTCTGTCTGTAAAATAAACGAATATCATTCCGTCAAAATATCGAGGAAACAATAATTGATCATTCATTTGTACAATCATAAATGTTCAGAGTTTCATACACTTTAATTTCATTTATTTTGCACTATTAGATTTGTATTAAGAAATCTTATTTATTGATTTTATTCTTAGCATGAGACTATAGAATAGAATCAACGAATATCATTATTGTTTTTCTTTCCTCCACATTAAGAAAAAAAATCACATTTCACATTTTAGTGCAATCCACTAACTCATATCCTATACAAACCATTCATTCGTCTACCAAACATTTCAATTTAAAAACATTTTCTCTCTCTCTCTCTCTCTCTCTCTCTCTCTCTCTCTCTCGCTCTGACCTTCTTCGCTAGTTTCATCTTGAAATGATTATGCCTACGCTAGCAATCCAAAAACCTTACAAACTACATTAATTCTATTCAAATTATTACCATCTGAAGAAAGAAAAAAAAAAAGCAATATTAGCATCTTCTCAATCAAACACATTTAAGTTTATATATTCTAAATGATAAATCCTCGTTGCAACACTAAAAATTTCGGTAACTCACACTCTCTATGTACAAGCCTATCATTACCGCAACGCGGACATAGCTTTTGGAGTCATTTTCCTAACCCTGCCTCGACTGCTTACACTGATACCTCGCGTGGGATCATTTCTGTTGACCTCTTCGTCACTTGCATCTTCACCGTAATAAGGTCTTTTAATGGCTCGACGAGTTGCAAGCGGCGTGCCTTCGATATAATCTTCATCGTCATCGTCTTCGGTATCGTACTTGTAACGCATTCGTTTGGAAGCGCTGCGACGAGGATTACGTTTGGTCGCACCAGTGTTCGTTTCATGTGAAATGCGAGTTTTGCGTGTTTGTATGGTAGAGGTACGAGTATAATTATAGT
Source organism: Chouioia cunea (assembly GCA_030064505.1). Taxonomy (NCBI): domain Eukaryota; kingdom Metazoa; phylum Arthropoda; class Insecta; order Hymenoptera; family Eulophidae; genus Chouioia; species Chouioia cunea. Next base: position 4,635,996 of record JAOPFQ010000004.1, on the reverse strand, counting down.
TGCTGAGCACTTGATTATTCTCTGATTCATCGTTACTGTCACCATTCTCTCGCGCTTCCTCATCCATTTCGTATTCCTCGTCATTTTGAATTTCGGCAGTGGCACCTTGATCGCCCTCTTCATCCTCTTCCATAACTTGAGGTTCATAGGCGTTGTTTTCTTCCTCTTCCTCTTCTACTTCTTCTTCCTCCTCCTCATCCTCCTCCTCCTCCTCCTCCTTCTTCTCTTCCTGTTCGCCACTATCTTCCTCTTCTTCGCTTGTATCGTGAATATTATTTCGATAAATACCACTTACTTGTTTTCTTATATGTCTGATCTTCCTATGTACAACATTTGAGCTCTCATCACTTTGCTCAGCCGCAAACTCTTGCTCTTTCTTCTTGGCCTTGACATGTTGAATTTGTTCCTCTTCGTCTTCTTCATCATCGTCATCTACAACATACCTTTTTTCCGGAGTTCTATTGGGCCTTGTTTTCATGCTGTTCTTTGCTCTGTGATGTCTTGTTTGTTTACCCTTCGCACTTGGCTCATAGTCGTCTCCTGAGTCGCTATTATGACCATTCGTCATGACGCTCTTTGGCTGCCGCGTTCGTCTGGGTCTTTTACATGCATTTTCTTCGCTGTAATCGCTTGCACTTGAGCTTGTTGATCCACTCTCTTCATCTTCATCATCGTCGTCGTTATCATCATCATTATCATCATCGTTATCGGAATGCAAACGATTAGTTTTATTTTTATAGCCGATACCACGTGGTCGAAGGAACATTCGGTTTTGAGACATTCTTGCAAGACGTTTCGAGTGAAATTTTAACGGATGAACAGTTGAAGGACCTGGAACTGGAAGATAACGATTTAAAAAATCAAATTTTTCAAGCACAAATACTGTATTGTATTAAATGTACCTGGATGTACTTCTTCCTCTTCCTCTTCTTCCTCCTCCTCTTCTTCTTCCTCTTCTTCTTCTTCAATCTGCTCATCATCAACGTCAATTTCTTCTTCTTCTTTCTCATCTTCGTCTTCGTCTTCATCACTGCTAAGTCTTTTCCTCTTAGATGGACCTACAAGAAATATTTTAATTTATATTTGATAAAAATAAACTAAACTGTTTCGCTATTTTAGTGTACTTACCTGCGCCATTCGTTGTTTGATTCTTCGTAGGCGATCCTTTACTACTCCTCGTTTTGCCTTTACTTTTATTTCTATTTTTATTGGAGTTCTGATCTTTAGCACGTGAAGCTGATTTCCACTTATTCATTATTTTACGCATGTGCTCTTCGAACATCGCCGATAAACGAACCGTCATTGAGTAAATCTAAAAAATATAAAAAATTAATAATTATTTATATCTGTAATGACCATTAATACATCGATTTATGCATATTTTTTGCATACCTTCGATCGCTGATTAGTATTGTAATTTTTACTATTTGTGAATATCAGCCTCATGTCTTTGGCAAATTCTGCAGGCGACTCATAGTTTCCTCCCAACAAATCTTCTTTTACAGTTCCCAAATCCATCGGTGTATCAATAACCTGGTGGTAATCTTTGTGTTCCAAATGATCAACGGGCTCTCTAAAATATCACAAAAAATACTTCGATAAATAAAACATCATATAGAAAAGATTTAATTGCTACTTTCATTTAACGTACCTGAACGGAATCGAATCTTCGCGCTGCCACAATAGATCAAGCAGCTGCTTACAGGAAACTCTCCAGTCATGACTGATGCCTGGCATTACGTTAGCGACCTTCAATGTTGCCGATCTTGTCGACCTTTGCGAGCTCGTTGACGGTCTGTTAATATTCTCCACATCAACATCCGTATCCGACGACGAGTGATAGATATCGGTGATCTCGTGATATAACGCCATAACGTCGCACTGAGTCACGTCTCTGTGAAAACAAAGCAATTGTTTATCGAGGATGTTCCTCGAGTCATACAAATAAGAAAATAAAAGGGAAAACTTACTTGATGATTTTTAAACAGATATCAGTGACTATTCTCGCGAATTTAATAATCTGACTGTGCGGCTCGTTGAAAGTTTCAGCATTAGCGGCAAGATACCTTACATCAAACTGCGCGGATGTAATTCTCCTGTAGAATCGGTTCTCGAAACGAGCTTTAATTGTAGACAAATCGATTGGGTATTCTACCATGAAGGCATAAGATGGGTAGACGGATAGATCGACTGGTGCGATGAATGGTTCGGCAATGGCCAAAGTCATAACTTCGTCTAGACCTTGAATAATTCGATTACATGCAGCATCTCGATCACCCATTGGCCATTCCTCAGGCTGAGGCTGATAAAGAGTTTCTTGAATCTCTTCGGGTAGTACTGGTACCGAATCAGCGTTATCCGTTGGTAGTCCTATGATAAAATATAGATATCAATCGTTAAGTTTTATGAAACAATAATAAACACCTATTATGTACGATTTATAGGATGATTGAAACAAAAAAATTGCTGTGAACAAACTACTCACTAGATTGATCAATAGGCTCAATATCCCAAGGGCTCATAAATTCCGTCTCTCCGCTATCCCACCTGATATTGTAACCCAAGAAAACTGAACCAGGAAATCCTCCAAATTCCGAGTTTACCGAAATTATTGTTCCAGTCCACCAACTGTCATCGATCATACACCTAAATCTATTGCCGCTTTCCCAATTTCTCTCCATCGCAATGTCATAGGTTTGCCGTAGCACCAAAAAATCAAGCACATCCGGTATATCGTGGTATTTTATCGTAAACGTTTTCCTCGTCATTTGACCATCCTCGTTCATCTGCGCAAGTTTTAGACAGCACAGTCTTGGTGGACGGATTTCGTATTTGATTCCTATGACTTTAACGTACTCCTGTGCCTGTCGATAGATCATTTTGATTAAAATCAAGCGACTTTTATGCGAAAGCAATCATTCTACCGAATGAGTAATACTTGCTTTGAGATCTAATTTGGTCCAAGGCTCAGGCACACGACTAACGTCATAGATCTTCTTGTTTATTACCGCGTCCAAGTACATTCTGTGACCGTGTCGGAAATAAACAATTTCGTCTCCCATCTGCGGATAGTAAGGTGTTTTTCTTGGAATAACTTCGCTGAGCCATTCCGGTGGACGGTAAATTTCAGGTACTTCAGTGACTTCCGAGCTTGAATCTGTTAACGTAGGTACCACCTGAAAGTCCACGGAAAAGATATTCGGTTGACGTTTAACGTTTCCTTTAAAAATATCGATTTATACAAATAAGGTGCAAACCTTCTTCTTTGGTCGTTGGCTTCTCCTCCTCTCCGGGTCGCTAGTAGGTGTGGATGATCTAGGAGCTGCGGCAGCAGAAGGTGGTCTTTTCTGTACAGGTTTTCTTTTACTTCGCTTAGGTGGCTCTAAATTAACACCAGTATCTGCTATCCAGTCCGAATATTCCGTACTACTGTCAGATGTCGAACTATCCGAACAAAGTTCTTCTTCGTTGGAAGATGATTCGTTGCTGGTTCCGGAGCTTTCTTCGTTCTACAAATGAAATCAATCGATAAATATTTTTACGCACAATGTATTACTGTTAAATACGCTATTTCATCATTACCTCAAAGTCTTCATCTTCCTCCTGCTCTTCACCGCGAGTGGCTCTGGTTCTGTAACCGTGTCTGGCTTGATTTTTCTTGCGCGTTTGCGATCTACTTTGATCGGGCGTCGTCACAGTAGAAACTTCTTGTGGACGTCTTTTCATTTCACGTTTATAACAATCCATTTCCGCGTCAGCAGTTGCATTTCTACGAATCGAAAAAAAATGTATCAGCCAAACTCAAGTAAAATGTACGTCCTAGATTGTACAAGAACATTCAACGTACAATTGTCGATAAACAGTGTTTAGTATTGCCGGATTTATAGGTCTCGCTAGAATAGGTTTGTTCCACGGTGTCGTATTATCCCTCTGCCAATTACCGCTGCTTTGTCTTACGCCCTCGACATCACCGACGCGACGCAAAACATGTCTACTACCACGTGGACTCGCAACTTGACGAGCTGGATGTTCTTCTTCCATCTGTTGGTCTGCGTATTGATGGTCATTGTTTTCACCGTGTAATCTTTGACGTTGGGCCAAGTCTTCGATCAACCTGTCGATATTTGAACGGGGCTGCTGTCCGTCTTCGGGCAATCCTTCGATGATCTCTTGGTGCCCTATAATCCAATGAAAAATAAAGTGTGAACTTGCACCGTTTGAGAAACCGTTTGAGTTATTCGTCTGTATACTAACCACTGGCACCCACTGCAATATTCGGAACCAGTTGTTCACCTCGACAGTTTTCTCTTCCAGGCACCAATCTTTGCAGCGAGGGTGGATAAGGATTACCGTCGACGTCTACAAGGAATGGTGGTGGCATCAGATGTGGTGCTGTCTGTGTTTGTTCATCTAACACGTAGTTATTAGCATCCCTTATCAAAGGCCGATAATCGGTATGGAAAAATAATTCTTTCGGTATCTGAAAGCAACGTATAATGCTTAATTTTTTGTTCCACTAATGTGAAACACAGTGAGACTTACAATTTTTAAACGCTCAACACCAGAACCAAATCCATACATCATCAAGTGCCCATGGGAATCTGTAGCGGCAATCATTGTACCATCGGCTGACCATTTAGCATCGAAAACGGCACCATTCCCTTGACCCTCGATAAAGTTTTGGAAGCACGCGATTGGCTCGGTATTGAGGACATTCCAGATAATTAATTGGCCATCATGTCCTGCACTTAGAATTACTCTTGGATCTATCGGATGTGACTCCAACACGAAAACTTCGTCTTTGTGACCACGTAAAATTTTCACTAGTTCGCCGGTCTTTGAGTTCCATACTTTCAGCGAACTGTCGTTCACTGCAGTCACTACCCATTCGTCACTCACGTCCCAGCATACCATCGTCACTTTCATCTTTTTGTTCGTGTCTTCGTCTGCCAATGGTTGACTGCAAAATGAGAAGAAAATAGCGAATGAAATTCGGTATAAAGTGAAACGAGTGTCAAAATTGTAAGAATATTTGCAAAAATACTAAATAAATAAATGCAAAACATATATGCATTTAACTTATGGATTTTACTTAAAATAGTCGTTGAAAGCTAAATCTTATATAATTGACAATTAATATCTTTAACGCTTACCCTGGCAATTTTGTGTGCATAACTAATATATTATGCTGCCACTGCTGTTGTTCAAAGTTCCACACGTTAGCAGTACCATCCTTAGATCCCGAAATAAATCTCAATCCGCTGTGCGCCCACTGTATACTATCGACAGTATCACTGTGTGCTTCAACTTCTAGTACACGTTTAGGTCCCTCGTCGCCAAGCATCATGTAAACACGTACATGATGATCGGCTGAACCTGCGGCCATAAACGCACCTCCTGGACTGAACGAGGCGCAAATCATTTGAGCTTGTCCTGGCCGCATCTTTTCGTGATACTGAATTGGTTTTGGTCTAAAATGACATCGATTAATTAACAAGTTAATTAATTAAATGCTCGGACAATAACAAGTTACAAGGAAAATACAGGAGTAATTGGCTGCTCGATCAAATAAATTGAGATACTCACTGGAACACCACTCTTTCAATGCCTTCTCTTGAATGCGACCAAAACGCAACAGAGCCATCACTACTCGTCGATACTAAATAATTGACTCCTTTGCACGAGATAGGGCAAAAATTCACAGAAGTGATCATTCCTGTATGACCTGACAGCACGGCAATCTGCAAATTATCATAACGTTTGAACATTACATCAAAATCTTACGTATGATTCGCATAAAACAAATACATACCGGTGACATAGTTTGAAAACACCAAACTCTGATAATTTTATCCAAACTACCTGCTGCCAGCAATGAATTATCAAAGTTCACAGCTATGTCCATAATTTCGGAGGAAGCACCGCGAAAAGTAGCGAGCAATCGACCATCGGTTGAACTCCAAACTTTGACAAGTAAGTCGTCGGCACCGGTGATAATGTACTTGCCAGTGCGATCGAACAATACACAATATACTGCCGAAAGGTGTCCCAAAGTGTGTCGATAAAGTTGCATTTTGCTGTAAAACGACGTAGGTACTATTTCGCGACGACTCATGGGTCCAGAGTTTTCTCGGCCTTGAAGTACTTTCGCTAAAAATAAGTTTACATTGTGCACCCTGTTCGAATTCTACAAAATTGAGGATTAAGAAGTGACTGGAAATTATGTTTACCTATACTCAATATTGGATAATGGTTTGGAGGATTTAGAAGAGGTTTTCCTCCGATTCTCGTTGTATAATCGGTGATCTGACGAAAAAATCTCAGCATGTCTACGGTAAAATATATAAAATTTAATTTCCTCGGAAAAATTACAATAGTTTTACTTATAAATCAAGATGTTTATTTACCTTCTTTTGTGCGCAACAAAGACTGACGACCTGCTCCAAGCAAAGAAATAGCTCCTGCAACGCATGGTGGCACTTCTTTTTCCAATACAGGACCTATTCGTGAGCATATTTGCAACAAATGATCCGGGCCTATATGAGAATATTTCCTTTCCTGAAAATTACAATTTTTTTTCTTTGCATTAGCCGATCATTTTCTGATAAAAAAAGCTAATTTCTCTATCTGGACAATAACATAGTGTGCTTCCTTTCTCCCTTACGCAAAAATATAAATTTTTTTCGTCTATTAATATACACATCGATTTGTGCACTACACGCAAACATACACATGCAATATCCGCACGAGGATCCCCTTCTTCGCGTTTAGCTCATTGCGCCAACAATACTTTTCTATACACTGTTACCCCTCTTCTCCCCGAGGGGGGAAGCGGACAGCTGCTGGTAGATGAATTTCAACCCTTTTTACGTTTATATACCCATTTTGCAACGTTTATATCAATACAATTTTTTTATTATTTAGATTTGTCGATCTTCAACGTTTTCATTCAACTCAATCTATTGAAAATCAACTTTTTAATAAGCAAATTTCTGTTTTGCTATTGGTTGCATGCAATTATTGTTAAGATTTGCAATCAAAGTACCAATCAAATCAATTTTATCATAATGTACCTGAAATATAATAAGACGAATCAATATAGTTGAAAATGATTTTTATCGGATCAAAAATAAACGTAAGTTTTAGTTTATTTTCCAAAGTTTTCTAAATTTGAATGTAATTTTATACTCAACAATCAAAGTTGTAAATATCAACGGTTATTAATACACCTTTGAAATGCATCGATTGAAGAATTGTCAGATCAACTTTTTCAATGAAATGATAAAAAAAAACAAGAAAACAAAAAAATTAATAAAATGCCAGAAACGAGCAAACAGTAGTAAAATTTCAGTGAGAAAACCTATAGTAGCGTGAAACGGTTCGACCCGCTACCCCACCACTCTACGATGCCATCCGCCATATCTTTTTCTCTTTGTCCAAATAAATAGGTGGGACGAAGACAGAACTATCGCGAGTTAAAGTGGGGATACATTTCTCTACACTGAAGTACTAAGCTCAGAGATTGCGCGAACAAAGTGGAGGGGATGTTGGATCGAGCGAAGTTGCTCTGGCAGTGCGAGTAGTGAATAAAAAAAAGAAGCAGTCTTTACCCTTTTTCTACTTGCTCTGTTGTCGCGCGAAAATGTTTAAGCGCGTAACTTTTCTCTCGTCATCATGCACACGTGCAATTTTAATGAAACTCACCAATTCCTCGAAACTTTGTCCATGCTCGTTACCCAACCAGTCCAACCTTTGCGGTAGTATCTGCGATAAAACAAAATTTGATTATTTTTTTATTAAAAAATTAAAAAATCTAATATTTTGAACAACAAGTGCCAAGAAATAGAAAAATTCGAAAAAATCCATAATTATCGAATTTTCCATTTATTTTCCAAATGTTCGAATGTCCGATGCACGGCACTGTGTTTGTTTTGACACTGGCTCGATGTATACTCGCGAAACCACGTGCGAACCATGTGGAAAACGTCAACCGAGACAGTCGCACAAACGGGCTTACAGCCGTAGAGTAATGTCTTACCTTAGCTCGCTCCAGTTCGTCTTTGAGCACCTGCAAAAACCATCGTTGTCAAGAACTCAAGATTCACCAAAGCCACATTGACCTTATCGATTCAGATCAACGAATTTTCAGGAAAAAAGAAGGAAAAACTTACGTCAGCGACGGCGCGACAAGGGCCCTGCGCCAGGAATTTCGTGATGAGGAAGTAGAGCTCTGAAAGACAGACACGTTTAAGTTACACCGTTAATTTCATTTGCGTTCAATCCGACTCGAGTAACACTATTATATTACCTGCTGCGAGACTTGATTCCGACGACAAATCTCGCTCCATTTTTATGGAGTTTTGCTCAACTTTAAAGCCTGAATCCGGGGCGACGAGTCGATCAGGGGCCTGCATCATCCTCCGAGCGTAGCAGCTCCATTTTACTAGCAGCAGCGCGCGCTGCTAGTGCTATCCTTCTCGCACTCCATCGAATGTTTTCTGACGGTCAACACGGCCAACTTACCTACGCTCAAAATGAGTTTCATGTTTTTTTTCTTTCGAGGCTTTTTTCAGAGTAACAGAGACAGATGTACGCGTGTTTGACCTAATTCCCTCTCGGGTGTTTGTTTGCTAATGTTGATAAATTAATGATTAAGTGACAAGAGGTTAAAAATTAGGATCGTTGTAAATACGCAAAGTTACAAGTGTTGTTTAAGAATCTAATGCAATATTTTCCGAATCCTAATCGTATGATTTAACGTACTGTCTTTACAAAATTTATCGGTGATTTTTTATCGTTAGTTATTATCGCAGTTTTTTGTGTTACTGAACGATACTTTTTAACTACCACTAAACTGAAATAAATGACCCACTAATTAAGAATACCATCCCGTTGCGTTCGGTAACAATCTTACGAAATGAATTTTCAAAAATAATGCGATAAATGAAACAAAAAAGAATTCTACAATGGGAATAAAATACATCGATAGGTTGTTCGTCTATGAGTACGTTTCAAGTATCATTTTAGCCATTTTCGCAACAATTCAACTATTGATCAAATTATCTATCAAATCAATTCTTATTACATGGATCTGTTTGACAAAAATACTTGCACGTGATCGCAAACTATTAACCAAACGTATCGTTATAGAACAACCAAAGCTCACCTCCAGGAATAACAAATTCTTATCCAATGATAAAAAAATCTTTGAAATTAACTAGCACCACGAGAAATCACAATATCACTGATGAACAACAATAAACAACATCAATGCGTATAAGAGAGTTCCAAGCGTACCCTGACGGTCACGCTTCACACTTAGTTTGCAGGCGAAAGCTATATAACCTCTCGAACACGAGCGTTCATTAGCCCCGCCGCTTGGTGAAAGCACCCCCGCGCGATTCACTTCAACTCGTTGACCGTTTCTCGCGATAGTGCATTCAGGGAGGTACGACCTGCAACACATACGTAGATACGAGTTCGTCAACAGCTCTAGTTTTTTCTACACTTACGAGTCTTCCACCGTATATCAGGCGAGATTTATCACTGACCGATGATGAAAACCTAAAAAGTTGATCGGTTTTCCCCAAACTATATAGCCAATCACGAATGTGAGTTTCCGTGTGAATCTACGATTCTACCTTTGCACACTTTCTATATATCACACCACTATCACTACAACATAACTGTCGAGCCGACGCGTCGTCTCTCTCTTGGACGGTGAACCCTTGTACTAAGCAAGTAAAAGTGACCGTCACTATACACGTTTTGTATTACGTGACAAGTAGAGCACGCGGCATGGCTTTCTTCCCCTTTCCCCCCAATGATTCATCGTTAGACGCTGTGCTACTATACGAGACAGCAGACGTTATAATTTTTGCATTTTATCAACGATTTTGACATCCGTGATCGGATTTCGTAACACATGCGTTTATTCGGATCTATACAAGAAATTGTCCACTTACAAACGAGTAAGGTTAGACGATGATTCCAGTGAATTTTCACTGATGATTTGCAACAGAATCGACAATTATTTACCTCGTACTACCTACATGTATATTCTCGGGGCGCGAAAAGCTACTATGCCGATGGCATCGTTCATAAACTTGAAATTCAGACCGAGACGGACGAACCTACGCTGACGACAACGAACACAGAGAACGAGCAAGAGAGAGAGAGAGAGAGAGAGAGAGAGGAATAAAGAAAGAGAAAGGTGGATGAAAAGCGCATGCGCGTTGTTAGGTGGGGGGTGAAGACGCAACATTTGAGCAGAAAAATTGGACGAGGGCGGATGGAGGGGGAAGGTGAAGAGATTGGTAATTGACGTTTTACTAGTTTAACGTGTAGACATTTGTACAGGCGCTTTATTTTGACCGTGTATAATACATCTTGATCGCGTTCGAATTCTACATAGTTCGTTGATTTGATACGCCTGTTCGATACAGTAATCTTCGTTTATCTAAAGACACGTTTTTATATTTGAAATATCTACCGATTATACAAGTATATCGCGAGTCAACATGTTCGTCGTATATATAAAAAATGGAATTTAAAATAAAAATGATTCTTGTCAAGTAGCAGCAATCTCACGAATTGTCACGTACTTTGCAATAAGTATACTCGTAACGTTGAAACAACCTTAAATGTACAAAGTACACACATAAAAAATATCTCTTATAAATTGGCAAAAAAAAACAACGAATAATTGATATTTATAGAAACGAATATGAAGCTTGTTTGTATTGATGCTTGCTACGGTATCTCGAAATGAAATTATAGATATCCCCTTGATTGATCACACCAAGCAGAGCGTTATTTTCATTCTCGTCGTATACAACTGCATAGGACGAATGTTCGATGATCCGCGACAGCCTTCCAAGCGTAATCGATTTAGGAACGCGTTTAAATTTGGTATTGGCCACTGTTATTATCGATTGATCTTCCCTTACTCGTCCAGATACTAAAGAACTCAACAAATAGTTGAGATTAACAAATCCCAAGATGTCATTTTTATCGTTGTCCACAGCCATCTCGTGAATATTACTCTTTTGGAAATATTTTAAAACATGTTTACAAGACAAAGAGTTTCCTAAAAGTTTTGGACTCTCTATTGGTATCGCTTCGTACACGGTCAAATACCACCACCACTCGTTGAACCCCAATGGCATTGGTGGATTCTAAAAATCACATTTCACTTATTTAACGCAAAAATGTATCGATTAAACGCTACAACCGGATTACCTCGAAGTATTTCCACTCCATCCACGAGTCGTTCAAGAGTTTGTTCGTATAATTGCGAACGGTGTCCGGTAACAAAATCACTATACGCGCTTCGGCTGGCAAAGTTTTGGCAATTTTAAGGGCTGCGCACAAAGCAGCTCCACTGCTTATGCCACAAAGTAAACCTTCGTATCTAGCCAGATCTTTGGCCAATTTAAAACACTCGTGTTCATCGACATTTACGTAATGATCGATCAAATTAAAGTCCGTCGTAGGTGGCTTAAAATTGATCCTGCCAATAGAAACAAGCAAACGTTAGGTTCTCGTCGCGGATGTACCAATGAATTTGTCGAAATTTAACTCACCCGATGCCTTCGACGTGATGCAGTTGATCCTCGGGATCGACGCGCGGGTAATGCGATATCGTGGGTACAGCTACAATTATTTTGGTATCGTACAACAAATTTCGAAGCAATCGAGCGATGCCAGTGATCGTTCCACCAGTACCGATACCTCCGACCACGTAATCAACTTTTGAATAACATTGTTGTATAATCTCGCGTGCGGTCGTATCGTAATGGGCCAAAGGATTCGATGGATTGGTAAACTTGAACGAAGGAAAAATAAAAAAAAAACAACGTTATTAGTTGGTTTGGTAAAAGACGTCGAACAAATCTGTAATACATCTCGATACCGACCTGATTAATGATCACGCTTTGTGGAATTCGTTGGTGAATTTGTTGAGCGACCGCGTGCGGTCCTGCGGGACTGTTCCATTCGGCATGTATCGGCGTACGAACAATTTCGGCGCCGAGAGTTTTCATTATGTGAACCTTTTCGTCGGCAAATCTATCGGACATGACTATAATACATTTGTAACCTTTAACGCTAGCTGCGAGTGCTATGGCGATACCGGTATTGCCGCTTGTTACCGCGATTATCGTATAACCTGGCTTCAACCAATATTTTTTCTCGGCGTCTACGATCATCCGTATTCCAATGCGATCTTTCACCGAACCTCCTGGATTCATGAACTCGCATTTTGCAACTTGACACCGGCACCAGCAACGACAACGATAAGCTCGTTACACTTGTCTTTTTATCGTTATTCTTATTATTCGAACAATGCGAATCGTTCAATGATACTTACGCAAATCACACTTGATCCCGTGTAGTTTGGGTATGCGATTGAGCTTGACCATCGGTGTTTGGCCAATCGCGTGTAGAATATTCGGTAAGATATGTTTCTTTACGGTATCCCTAAAATGTACAAAGATATTTTACGAAAATGACACGTATATTTATTGGTAGATGTACTTACATCGAGCAAGATTGATCGTGCGGGCTGTTTTCGGAGCACGGTGTCCACGTGCATAAGCTTGGTCTATCGGGATTATCAAAGTCGTAATTCGTATTGGTTTCCATGTCGTTCGGTCGTCTAATAGAATATCCTCCCGTATTAACATGCAAGTCGACACTCCGTCGAACGAATCTAAATAATTTAATTGAAAAATACAGCTTTGTATCGTAATACGATCGAAGACGTAAGTGTATTAAACGATGTACATCGTCGTGTAATAGTGTTAAATATACGAGTATACGATAAGTAGCGAGATACCATCAAACTTCAATCTTGATTACAATATCGGAATTTATCGCGACTGTAAACTTACAACGGACTGACCACCAATTTCTTAGCCGACTAATTTGTCGGACAAACGTACGTTCGACAACTAGACGCTACAGAACGGATGCCCGAGCCGCGTCCGTCACTCGTCCGAGAATTTCCTCCCTTTCTCACTCAAACGCACGTATACATAAATATCAAGGTTGCCTCTTAGAGCTATCCTCCTAATATACCTCACGTATACTTGACAAATCCAGTTTAACGCGCAAGATTAGGTGTGTACGTCATCCGAGGGCAACGATGATCCTCGACAAACCCAAATGAGCTTAACTGGATTATCCAACGAACTAGGAGTAGGGCAAAAAATATAGACGCTATTTATCGACGATTCGTTCGGTAAATTGCTTCAAACCGATTAAAGCACAATCGAGGCGTCTTCGACGAGGAGGTACGCTTGACCAATCCTAGACGCGCTTTGTCTAACGTTGATTCCCGCGCTTGTTAATTTTCAGGAGAAATCGACGCATCGAACGCGAATTGGCGAATAACTCGCAAACAAAAGCAACGATGGAAAGCACGTAACACGCGATTAAAATCGAAACCAATTGCGTAAACAATCGTCCGTCTCTTTTGATCGTCCCATTCGTTTGTCTTCCTTGAGAACCGATCGATCGTTTCAAATAATCCTTTGGTCTCCAGAATCCAGCTTCGTGAATTCTCATAATAATATCGTTGAATCTCGAGGCGTAAGGCGACGAATCTTCAAAAAACCACACGAGCTTTTCACACCTGAATCGTGGGGTAGCGATTCTCATAATAGGATTACCATCCCCGTTCACGTATCTCATACAGTTCAATTCGGCCTTCTCGTAAGGCATCACGCAAACGACCTTGCGACTATTCAATAGTTCGACGATACAGTCGTCAGGACTGTCGACTATGCGCACTCTCGACGACAGTCTCGCGATGTCTGCTTCTTGCGTAGCGGCGAATACGCTCGTGTACACCACGGTGTTCGTCAGCAATTGCAAATGCGAATCGTACATGTCTTGGAACGTCTCGAATGGCACTTCGATCAAAGTTACCTTGGCGTCTACTACAGCCGAGTAAAGTTCGTTGGTATACGTGACGGACACGAGGAACAGAGCTTCAAAACGATAAATGCATTGATTAGGGGATAAAGCAAAATGGTCGTTTCGTTGCAATAATACTCACATATAACGACAATCTTATCGGCCGCGTATCGTTTGTCGTCCGAGATCGAAACGCCAAGCATGAGACGTATCACGTTGAATCCTTCCAAGGTGTACATGGGCCCGACTTTTTTTCCGAACAAAACAAAGATGGTCGTCGCCACGGGAATTATGAGAAAATAGGCGAATGCGTTTAAAGGAATAGCTATGCGGTTTCGAACGAGAATGGGCACTACCGCAACTTGCATCATGCAATTTTCAAACGTATCCTGGATAAAGTGGTCTTCGTCTTGGTCCATACTCTGCTGCGATATTATCAAATTGATCGTTCCGGCATCCAACATCGTTCTGCTGATGTTTCTTGATTGCGAATATTTAACGTTCGCGTCCAAAACGGTAAAATTCACGCGAAAATTCATTATTTTTATGACCATTTCCAAAACTAAAAAGTGCGTTCCTTCCGCGATAATTTCGTTTTGAGCGTTTATCTTGTAACTCAAGTACGGTGGATTGTTATAAATAAGTAGTTTCAAAGGATATCCGTTGACGTCGTGCAACTTTTTTGGGAAAATTTTGGTACCTGCTAAGAACTCCGATTTACTGTATTCGTCGAAGAATGGGTTCAAACTGTACATCAATTGGATTCCATTGCTTTGGATGATTATGGAAAAATCTAAAAATTTCATTAGCCAAGCGTTACTCAAAACCCTGTGTATTTCGTATTCGTTGTCGAAACGACCGTTTTGAAGGACAGCCAATACTTTGGGCCTAGTCCGTTTTGGAGATGATTTGGCGAGAAGATTTACGAATTTGTGCAACGTTTCGCATCGGCTTGTCGTTAGAATCACCGTGGACCAATCGAACTTTGTTCGAGACGACGACGTTCGCGAGAAATGCTCGTCGTTCGAAAAACCCAATGTAACGTCTACGATAGTCAACGGAATATTTTTATTCAATTCCTTGAATATAGCCAAACTTTCCTTATTTTCTTTCGTTTGATGATCTACGAAAACTGCCACTTGATTGAAATTATCGATCTCGGAAATCTCTTGCACAACGTGATCCAACCACCGGATCGTTGTGATATTACATGCAATTTTCGTCAAACACAATAGGAATGTAATGAAATTAAACAATTTTATCATTATTACGAATCTAGTTGTGGTACTTTTCTTCGGGTGCTTTTTACATTCTTTGAGAATCCATTTGAAACTGTCGTTCGTATTGTGAAGTATTTGTTTAAACGCAAAAGTAAAAACGTTTTATTTATTTATTCCCTTCTCGTAAAAACTAACTTGTTTTTCACGTTTGTCGGTACGAAATACAATCGATTACTGGGAAAATCGATTTTAAATAATTTGTTTTGTTTTTGCGAGGTAAATTTGTTTAGTGAGACATTCGGTAGCAAGCTCGTATCGACGTTGATCGTACGCAGTACTTATTGAATGCACTTTTTTTTTATATTATTGACTAGTCATTTATCGGCAACGTTAAAGAAATATATCTCGTAATTATTCAAATTTATTTTTTGCTTTCTTACAAAGATATTCGAACGAATAACTCGGTAAACATTGATTTGTCACTTTGACTTTCGTGCATATAAAAAATACGAATGCGTTAAAGAACACAAACTACCCATCAAACATTTTTCGTTAAATCACCTACTTAATAGCCACTTATATAAATTTTGAAAATGACACGGTCGAAGCCTTTCTCGAAGTAGGCGCTCTTTGCATAGTCATAAACGACGGAGCATAATTAGCGCTGGTTGTTTCAACCGTTTGGTCCACTGCATCTCTGTACTTCTTAAATCCGAAATTATGAAAAACCGTAGTCATCATATTTTCTTCTCGTTCCTTAACGACTTTCATTTGTTCGTCACTTTGAACAGTGACATTTTCTACGGGATTAATCGTGCTTTCCACCTCGGCTTTGGCTCGTTTCGCATGTTCAATCATGTGCTTCTTCTCGGCATTGATTTTTTTTCGTAATTGTGACAAAGAAGGCAAACTCAAGTTACTGATTTGTTCCGTTGGATCGAGTACTTTTATCACCGCTTTGGCTTTGTCCACGTATCTTTTGTAGCGCTCTTCGAGTAGCGATAGTTCTTGATCTTTCTTTAGCAAATGTTCCTGCAACATTACAACTTTTCGTTTTTGTAACTGTAAATCATTTTCATTCTCGTCGTTGTGTACGTTCAAACGTTCGCACTCGGCTTGCAATTGGCGAACGTCGCCTTGCAAGCTTTGAATTTTTTGTTGCTCTTTGATCGACTCGGACGTTTGAATTCTCTGCATTACCTCGAATTTACTTTCTGTAAACAATAATGAAGAAATCGATATAGTTTGATAGACGTGCCTTTGAAGGCTATAAAAAAAAACAAAATGCACTCACCTAATTCGGTGATTCTTTGAGTGGCAATTCGATTTTGCGTTCGAAGTTCGTTGACTTTTTCCGTTGAGTCGTCCAACAACGCTTGCATGGGTGATTTGTCCTCGCTTTCCTTCTGTTGATTCAGCTTTAACATTTTGTTCTCGTGTTCGAGAAGCACAATTTTTTCCTTGACCGATGGCGGTATGAATTCTGTATTGACAATTGCTTCTTCGTTAGTCACGTACATAATATTTTCCGTTGTAATAAGTTGATTGCATCTCAATTCTTCATTCGTTTCCTTCAGAGTATTGCACTCCGTAATTATTCTATCCTTCTCGCGTTGAAGAGAGTTCAATTCAGCTTCGAGCTTTTTCACTTCAAACTCTTGATTATCGCTTTTGTTAATTTGCTCGTCCAACTTTTGATAAGCTTCGGTTAATTGCTTTTTACACAATTCCAAGTGACTTTTAAGTAGACCAGAACGTTTCACTTCTTCCTCGTAATCGAGTTTATTACGTAGGTACTCCGCATTCTTGTCTTCCAAAATTTTCACTTGTTTTCTCAAATTACTAAAGTCTTCCATTTTCTTCTTGTAAGACTCAATTGCGATTTCGTATTTCACAAGTTTATCCGCAGTCTCTCGTAAAGCATCTACTTCGTCTTTCAAATTACGTGCTTCATCGGAAGTTTTTTGATATTCCAGCTGCTTCCTTTGCAGCTCCGCTCTTTCTCTCTCTAGGCCGTTTATTTTCGACAGGCAATCGTCTCGCGACGTTTCCAACTTGAATATTTCGTCTTTCAAGTTTTCCATTTGCCTTTGATGCTCGAACAATTTGTGTTTGGTTTTCGTAGCGTCAACTTCCACATTTTTAAGCTCTGACAATCTCAATTGCAACCTGTTATTTTGCGAGTTCAACGTGCTATTTTCCTCCTGCAAAATACAGAGCTGTTGATCCAATTCGGTACACTTGTAAAACAATTGGTCCTTCTGTTCCAAGGCAGCTTGGAGCTCATCCAGTAACAATTTCTGTTGAGTTTTGTCGTTCTCGTTCAACGATTCAAAATTCAAATTTGCGCCTAGACTAAGAGGAATCCCGTTTATATTTTTCTCCAAGTCTTGAATATTTTGCATGATCACCTATACATATCGTAAAAATGTGATTGTCGAAATACCATAATACGAATAGAATCAAAGTATATTACCTGTTGCACACTTTCTTCCAATCTCATGATTTCGGTTATAAAATGCTGCCTTTTTTGACAATTAACAGCACAGCCCAGTACAAGTTGCAACAATTTTGTCAACTCGTCAACATCGCAACGTTCGCCAATTTTCTGAGCGTCAGGTTTTGTGTATCCAATCAATGGTTGATTCAGACATTCCACGTAATAATCGGTAACAGTTTCGATAACTTTTTTTAGGTTGCTGACTTTAATGCGCCAATTGGTAGCTACGTCGGGTTTAATCTTGGAAAACCAAGAGTTGGAAAACCATTCTGGTGCAATCTGCGTGAGAGCCTCTGCTAACGCTACTCCAGTACTTATTTCATTCACACTTGAATGTGGTGCTTGCAATTCAAAAGTGTTGAGCCATTTTATCAGACTGCTCAAATGTTGATCGCTCATTTTCAAAAGCACATGCACGTAGCGACGTTAAAATAAACTTAAACAAAAAAAAACCACACGAATTAACTAATTTTTTAATGTTATGAAATAAGAACCATACCGATACTTCACACACGCCACCATATTAACTAGAGTTTTTTTTATGAGCTGTTTCACCAAAGAGATAAAGCCTATCTATCTCGTTGTGTGGATTGATCGATATCTAATCGCGACAGCGTGCTAAGCGACAATCAAGACCGTACCGAGTATACTGAACATGACGTCGACATACATACGGAATTATGAAATCCAGAATTTTCACGATACTTTAAAATTATTATTTTATTGTTTTTTTTTTAAATCTAACTATTGGTTTGTAACTTGAATAAAAAAATGAGCAACTTTTTTCTTTTTGTCAGTTAATATTTACATTTACAATCGTTCACAATTACAAGCACTTTACAATTACATTTTCTCGTGATTGGTCAATAAATAAAATGTTCTTGTCAATTTAAACGTATGATACAAATTGAACATCGGGGGTGAATATCAATGGTATTCCATGTCTTCGTGATCCGACTTTGATTGTCTACAAATTTATTTGACAGTTAGACAATAGAATTTTAAGAAAACCAGCGATTAATGTAAAATTTAACTTTACTACCTCTTATCCCTTTGTTGTCTCTTTTTAATTTTATCTTTTTCTTGTAGAACATGGTGTTCAAAGTCAATGTAATCACTCGGCTTCTCATCGTAAGGTACCGGAACATTCATACCTAATACTTCTGGCAGCATGTAGGGTTTTAACCACACAACTAAAGGTGTCTGTCCACCTGTATAATGAGTTTCCTTGTGGTAGAACAATAATCCATCTAACTTCATAGATGTTACAATGCTCTCTAAACTACCCTTAAGATCTGTATCACACGATACATTTGGCAGTAATTCAAATGGATAATCATTATATCCCTTTCTTATTTCTCCAATTTTATCCAATTCTGCCATTTGTGATTTCAACCAAAAAAACCTGCATTCAGTCTGTCAACATTAACAATCCCACTATAATTTTTCCAAACTTATTGGCATTGTATATTAAAATATATTTTATGTTGTACACTCACTTCACAATCAAGTAATTCTTGCTTTGACCATGTGAGTACATCCAGAATATAAAACATTTTCTTCTCTTTATCCCAAATACAATCTAAAATTGTACAATTATTTTTACCTTGCTTTTGATTGCCTCCTGGAAGAGCACTTTTAAACTTTGTAACAAAGTTTCCCTGTTTAGTAAACCACTTGGTTGAACCCTACAAAAATAGTCATAATGCATTATTAACAAAGACCAAAAATAACCAATTATTTTTCTATGATAAACCATACGTACTTTATAAGCTACCACAAAAGATCGTTTCCCTTCGGGGCAAGGAACCATGATCCATTTCTCTGTAAAATCTTCAGGTACTTCAAGCATCCATTCTGATAACATTAATAAATTTTTGTATTTCTTAGCCACTCTATAGAATTTTGTCTTAACTGGGTCCACCTCCATATCTACATATTCCTCTTCGTGGTCAATTTCTTCTTCATTTTCAGAATTGAATACATCTTTCAATAGTCCTCGTTTAGCGTTGACAGCTTCATCTCTATTCCTGAGACAATTATTGAGATCTTTGATCAACTGAGTCATTGTAATATATATACGTAACTAAGATATTCAAACTTACTTTTTTTGTTGCTGTAATATGTTTTGTCTTCTAATTTCTTGTGGTGTATCACTAAAGTCCAATTTCAATTTGATGTTATCCTTTTTGATTGGCATTTTATATAAAGCCGCTCGTTCGTTATAACTCCCTTTCTTGTCTACAATATTTGTAATATTTTGACATGCTGATTCAGGTTCTTCTCGAGTACTCGTTTCGTTTGTAGAAAACACAAAAGACGCCATATTTATACTATTTTCGAATTAAATCAAATAAATTGATTAGAAACAAATTAGTCAAGTTGTTCGAAAATATATTTCAGTCGATTTTTATTGAATTATTAAATAAAATTCATAGAAAACCGTTCAGTAAACATGTTCCAAGAGGTTAATATGGTTTTACAACCCTTGTAAAATATAATTTATTGCACTCGTTAATTCTAATAAAAATGCATATCAGAGCAGTTCATTAAATACACATAGTTGACTACATTATTATGTACACGGAACTAATCCTAAATGGTTAAACGATACATTGTTTACGTCGGATATATAAAATATACAATACGTTCCCGGCTTTAGATCCACAAGCAACTGATAGAGGCACGCTTCAGCAGTGACACACCGGTCGATATCGTATATAACATATGTATACATATGTGTAAAGGGTGCTTACCGCCATATATTAACGTATTTCTCGGACGTTATTGTTCTCTCGTTCCCAATAAAGATAATAATTTGTTTAGACTAAATTATATTAATTTCAACTTTGTAGAAAACAGTTTTTATCGGATAAAAGCAGCCTCTTTCTACTCAGTTAATTATGATACCTGCACACTTTTTTAAGATAAAAATTGCATTCAAGGAATAATTAAAACCAAATGAGGAATAATTCACGATGGATCTTATAAATAAACAGCAGATATGTCTATAAACAAATAAAATTACAACCATTTTATTATCAATTACATTTCTATTTACATAAATTAGAGCATTCCCTTGTAGGCTTCCACTATTGAACAAATACATTGGAAATGATTTTACTATTTACAATGTATACTTTCTGTTTTAGTTTGATTTAATCAACTAAACTTAGATCAATCAAATTGCAAAACTTGTTGGGTGTCGATGAACAAAAAACAACAATTTGAATTGAAACTCATGAAACGAAAGTATTTTGCACTGTCAATGTAGCATATTAACATGTCATAATGTATACAATGAGTGTCTTATTGAATATTGTCCATTGTTTACTGGAAATATCACTGTTTCATATATTCAACACAACGCGATGGATCCGTAGGATAATATTCTTGACACTTTGTCATAAGTCTTTTAAGGGCTTGAATATATTTTCGCTGTGTCTCGTCGTTCATCACGTGTGCCACATTTTTCGAGAAAATTTTTTCTCTTCCTGTACGCGCGTGAATACCAACCATAGTTACTCCAATAGGCCAAGGAGAATTTCCGATTGCCATTTGAAGATATGCGTCACTTGCCTAAGAGAAAGATATTCTTTAATTTAAGTACTATTAACAAGATAAAATGTATTATTTGTATTTTTTTCAATAGACATTTACCAGGATATAATTTCTTTCTAGTAAATGTTTGACTATTTCTGTCAAACTATCGGTAATGTCCTCGGGCAAAGATTTATTCTTCAATTTCCTAAGAAGTGGCTTCAAGTATTCTTTGGTTTGAGCGTAGACGGCACCTTCCATTTTTCCTTTTGTACCCATTTTTTCTGCTCCCGATCGGCTTTTTAAATGATCACCCCAGGTTTTCACTAGAAACTGTAAGAATGTAGTAATGATGTGCATGTCAGTTTCTCTGCCTTTCTTTTCAAGATCCGTTGCCATAGTTTGTATATCATCATATGTAATTTCTTCTTCTAATTTATATACATCTTTTTTCTGTTGTTCTTGGGGTTTGGAAGACTCTAAAAGTTCGTTGAGGTAAGCTTGATCTACTTGATCCATAGCTTCTTGGAAATCGTTTCTTAAGCCCTGCATAACAATTTATGATACATATTATTCTTATTCTGTATATCATACATGTAAAAAACAACAGTTTACTTTAAATACAGGGCAATGTAATCCATGTATTACAGTGTCTTACATACCTTGTTAACTTCTGGTTCAAGTATCTCAACCCTTCTCAATCTCTTGAAGGAATCTATTTCGGATTCCCCAAAAAGTAGAATCGGTTGACCTCTTTCTCTCAGTTTACGAACCACCTCTGCTCTTGACAAAGTCTGAGCGCTATCGATCATTGAATTTTCAGCATCGGTTGATCTTCTATTAGTGTCAGTGTTCGTATTGCCACTATTTATTTCACTGGATTCATTGGATTCTTTTTCTAATAACTCAGCTCTTTTAAAATATTTTTTGTTTCCTTGCTATAATAACACGCGGGAGATTAAATACTTTGTTAAGCATATTTATTTAAACGTTGCTATATATTTCATGTACTTACAATCAAATTTTTGTCCTCTAGTTCTTTCCGTTTCTTTGCAATGATATCTTTCAACACTGAATTCATCTTGAAAAAGTATAGTGAAATATATCAATGAATAATCAACCACAAATCAATTAAATAGCAAAAAAATGTTCTTTCAAAAAGTCATTGATTCCATTGAAACAGCGATTGTTGTTGACTGCACAATACAGGTTATGTTCGACGATCAATGGCGACTACCGATCAGCGCTGTTGACGATTGACTGCTAACTGCAGTTTGCACTATTTACTGTACACAATGACGCGCGCATATACACCGTATACACTTCTCGGTGCAGCGTAATCTAACGCATTTGTACGTATATTGCTTGTAGTCGAGCAGAACAACGTTGCTGCGTATGGTTCATACACAGGCCAACGTCGTTCTATGTTCTTCGTATATTTTGCTAGGCGCACTAGTGTCGGGGTGTAAAGTAAATACATTATCTTTATTTTATAATGCGTTGGATCAATTAATTATACCCAATATTCATCGTTAACAAGTAGAATATAAAAATTCGTTTGTTTTTCAATCTTCTATTTGAATGTACTGGCAAAAGAAACATCAAAGTTTATTTGATAATTAGCCTTTGCATCGATCTACAATTCTTCATTTCATACTTTTCTGAACGTATGAAATCTAATTTTCACAAGGACATGCAGCAAATGAAACTGTAAAATATTGTAAATAGACAATAACAAAAATGTGTTGGGAGATTTGAAATCGAAAATATAGAAAATATAGGTTTAAGTTGAAATATTTTGTTTATTTATTCATAAAAAATGATTAATAATGCGTCGTAATTTGGTATTTAGTCTCGAGTAGGAATGACGAATGAAATAAACATATAACTACAGGAACACAATGAAAATGGTGTGACGCACGATGCAATAATAAGCAGTCATGCTAAACTTTCGAAGAGACACCGCATAAAACGCGATGTATTATTTCGCTAAGATTAACACGAAGTACAATGTTAAATGCTAAAAATCGAATGATCTAATCGACTTCCTCCATGCGCGAAGCGTCGTCATCGGCAGCACCCTCCAGGGGTGGCACATCTTCGACTTTGGCTTCCTCAACGACAGGCTCCTCCTCGTCAATGCCAAGACCAAGCTTGATCATTCTGTAGATACGCGAAGCGTGCACCTGAGGTTCGTCGAGGGAGAATCCGGACGACAGAAGGGCAGTCTCGAACAAGAGAATGACCAAGTCCTTGACTGATTTGTCGTGCTTATCGGCCTCAGCCTTCTGTCTGAGGGTGTCGATGACTGGGTGATCAGGATTGATCTCGAGATGTTTCTTCGCGGCCATGTAGCCCATAGTGGAAGAGTCGCGGAGAGCTTGAGCCTTCATGATCCTCTCCATATTGGCGGTCCAGCCATACTGAGAGGTGACGATACAGCAAGGAGAGTCGACCAGACGGTTGGACACCAACACCTTCTCAACCTTGGTGTCGAGGATGTTCTTCATAACCTTGCACAATTCCTCGAACTTGGTCTTAGCCTCCTCGAACTTTTTCTTCTCCTCTTCGTCCTCGGGCAGCTCCAAACCTTCCTTGGTAACAGAGACCAGCTGTTTGCCATCGTACTCTTTGAGCTGCTGGACGACGTACTCGTCGATGGGCTCGGTCATGTAGACGACCTCGAAACCACGCTTCTTCACACGCTCGACGAACGAACTGTTGGCCACCTGCTCTCGGCTCTCGCCGGTGATGTAGTAGACGTGTTTCTGATTTTCCTTCATACGACCAACATAGTCCTTGAACGAGCAAGCCTCGTCACCAGAAGCAGACGTATGGAAGCGCAGAAGGTCGGCTAATTTTTTACGATTGGCGCTGTCCTCGTGGATTCCAAGCTTGATGTTTTTGGCGAACTGTTCGTAGAATTTCTTGAAGCTTTCCTTGTCCTCGGACAACTCCTCGAACAAATCGATGCATTTCTTGACGAGATTCTTCCTGATGACTTTGAGAATTTTGTTTTGCTGCAACATCTCACGCGAAATGTTCAATGGGAGATCTTCACTGTCGACAACACCCCTGATGAAATTCAAGTATTCTGGAATCAACTCTTCGCAGTTGTCCATGATGAATACTCTGCGAACGTACAGTTTGATGTTGTTCTTCTTCTTCTTGTTCTCAAAGAGATCAAATGGTGCACGCTTGGGCACGAACAGGAGAGCCCTGAATTCCAATTGACCTTCAACGGAAAAGTGTTTCACAGCTAGATGGTCTTCCCAGTCGTTGGTCAATGACTTGTAGAATTCACCGTACTCTTCATGAGTGATGTCATCTGGATTCCTAGTCCAGATGGGCTTGGTCTTGTTGAGCTCCTCATCCTCGCTGTATTTTTCCTTAATGGTCTTCTTCTTCTTTTTCTTTTCTTTCTCAGCGCTGTCTTCCTCCTCGTCTTCTCCAACATCCTCAACCTTTGGCTTTCCATCGTCTTCCTCTTTCTTCTCCTCTGTTTCAGCTTCGGCTTCGTCGTCGCTCAATTCCTTTTCGCGTTCTTTCTGAACTACGAGCTTGATGGGATAGCCAATGAACTGCGAGTGTTTCTTGACAATCTCTTTAATTTTGCTCTCTTCCAAGTACTCGGCTTGATCTTCCTTGATGTGAAGAACGATCTTTGTACCTCGGCCAAGAGGCTCACCTTTGTCGGGTCTAATGGTGAACGAACCTCCTGCGCTTGATTCCCAAACGTACTGCTCGTCGTCGTTATGTTTGGAAACAACCGTGACTCTGTCAGCAACGAGATAAGCCGAATAGAAACCAACACCAAATTGACCAATCATAGAGATATCAGCGCCAGCCTGAAGAGCCTCCATGAATGCTTTGGTTCCGGACTTTGCAATGGTACCAAGGTTGTTTACCAAGTCTGCCTTGGTCATACCAATACCAGTATCAATAAGAGTCAATGTGCCGTCATTTTTGTTTGGAATGATTTTGATGTACAATTCCTTGCCAGAGTCAAGTTTGGTAGGATCCGTCAATGACTCGTAACGAATTTTGTCAAGAGCATCACTGGAGTTGGAAATCAATTCTCTGAGGAAGATTTCTTTGTTGGAATAGAATGTATTGATGATCAAGGACATCAGCTGAGCAATCTCAGCCTGGAAGGCAAAGGTCTCAACATCGGGAGATGCAGCCATCTGAAAATATACAAAACATTAATATTCTTGCCTACTCTATCATTTTGAGAAAAACTGTTCGTATTACAAATATAGATATACAAAAATGTTCTTTTTCGAAAGCATTTTTAAACGATACTAATAATAATAAACGTTTTGCCCACAAAGCATCCAAATACGTTACCGGAAGTTTGGCTTTGGGCCATGAGGCGTAATTTGACGCGCTTTTAAAAAAACGTATATGGGCGTGCAAGAGCAATTATAAATTAACAATTGATTTTTTCACAATATTTTATCATTTCGTCATTCTATGACATAAAATTTTATGACTCGAATAGTTGAATAATGGCGTCTACAATTTCAATCCAATATAAAAAACGTGCTCGCGCGGTGCATTGATTCTATATCTCATATCAATGCGTTAAAGCTTAAAATTGATTTTTCTTTAAATTGAATATGCTAAATAAACGTTTAATTATACGATACTTAATTAAATGTCACGTTAATAAGATATCGAACTGATCTTATTAAAAGAAATTGCCTCATGCACGAGTCCGTACGAAAAAATGAATAGTAATTCGCTCTTTTCGTTAGATCGTATAATAAGATATATTCCAATAATACAGTAATTCAATTATACAATAGAAAAATCAACAAATAACTCACCTTGAAAGATTATAACGAAAACTGTCAAATGAAAATCTAAAGTCCGATGAAATTCTCTCGAAAGCAGGAGCGTGTGACAACAACCCCGGATTCTAAGAGAGTAATGCGGCGCGCCTGGCGGCAGAGGACTTTATATACGTGCGCATGCGTTTCTTCTTGAACCTTCCAGAATATTCTCGAAGTCTCTCGAACTTTTGCTCTCTTACCGAAGTTTACCGAGTCACTTCCGTTTTCCATCTTCGAAATCGGATTAATTTTCAATTTCGTATGAAAGGAGACGTAAACAAAAAATCAAGCATCGTCTAGATGATTATTGTTTTGTTCATAAAGGCGGTAGCTCGGAATAACGAGTTAAGTTTGATCTCGCGCCAAACTTGACTCGGGTGGTCATTTCCAGGCGCTACATGAATGGCCCCTTTATCTTATCGCATATATACATATATGTATATAGCCGTAGATGTTTGCGAGCGTAGGTACATATATACAAGATGCATACGTATATGCATATACATATACATATATTATTTATGGTCCGAGCCTTTGCCGTATACGTACAACTTGTTCCATTCTACATTGAAGTGTGTATACAGTACATATACACACGCGGTTAGGAGTGTGAATGACTGGAAAAGTGAATCAACACTAATGTGTGCAGAAATGCGAGACAAGAATTCGAAATTACAAAGATACCCTTCTGTAATTGAATCAAAAGTAGGATGAACGACGGCAGCATTGTCTTTTAGTTTTCTAATGTTCTGCTATGATTTAATGACACGTCAACCTCTAAATTGCTGGCGTATTCAAATAATAGATGCGTTTAAATCATTTTAATTGTACAAACGGGAACAACGTCACGATGAAAAAGACTCAATAGCATGTACGTGAAAAAGAAATTTTATTAATTTACATTCGCAAGTCGAACTTGATTGACGTAACGATAAAAACACGTCAAAAACAATACAGATATGTATGGTACATACTTATTGTATCAGAAAAACTTGCATGTGGCTGAAGTTCTGATTTATCCACGCTCGGGATGCTTCCATGGTTTCCAGTAGGTGCTGCCACCTTACGGTAGAGCAACAAATTAAAGGGAGAAAAAGACAGACTGGAACGACTGGATCACGAATTGGGATTCGCGAATTCGCGAACTTCGATCAAAAATCGAAGTGAGTGATTCAGGTGATACGAGTCAACTTATGGCAAGACCAAACCCAAGGATAGAGACAATAACACATATACATAAGCATAAGTGAAGGAAAAAAAGATCTTTATTTGATTCCCACAGGAGGGATCGACGAGCGTAATCCGGTGGTGCTGCGATCCGTGTCTATCTGGAACAATAGACGAAATTCCGGAGCGTAGCGGCAAGGCTACGGCAAGCAGCGGCGGTAGCGGCAGCGGAAATACCTTTTTTTCACGCACAGCACACACATCCTCTTTATAGGAGCATTTTCTCAAGTGTCTTGGGTGGCTGGCTCTGCCGCCGTCTCGTGGGAACGGGTCGTAACGACGACGTTGAGCCGATATACCTACCTGAAAATTCGAAGGTGAATCACACAGCGTGTCGAGCAGCAGAGGCGCATAGCGCATATCTGTTTCGTTATCTGTTTGGCTGAGAACCATCGTTGATACGGCAAGCGGAGCTTAACTCCGGTAACCTAGCTTTATGACGTACAAAGAACACTCATACAGCTAGATAACCAAAGAAAATGTCCGCGCCAAAGAGGATGAACGAGCGAACAAAGGCTACGAGAATCGAAAGAAAGAAGAGCACGTGACAATTTGCAGCTCCTTTCGCCGACGCACGTGCCGCCACGTAGAACAGGGCCACTTGTGGGCCTTGCTTTCCTTCGGGCAACGCCGAACTTCGTTGCCAGTTGCCATGCAAGAGCGAGAAAGAGAGATAAAGAGAGAGAGAGGTCTCGAGCCAACGAGCAACAGGTGGGCGCGGAGAGTATAGCCAACTGTGCAGGCCTTGCGCGCGACCGCTGCAATAACGATCTCGGAGCCAGTGAAGAAAAAGAAGCGATTGATCGTCCGCGCGCACCGGCAGGTCTATCCAAGAGTCGCGCGCTACACTACTCACCTGGAGCCGAGCCGACTGCCGAATGTGTAATTGCAGGCTTCGGAGGTGAGAAAGAGAGCACGCATGAGCGAGACAGAGAAGAGCAACCGTTCTCGGCTCACTCGCGAAGAGAAACTGGCGGCGTGGCCGAGACGACTGGCGCGCGCACCTTTCGCGTATGTGCCCCACTACGAGAACGGATGAGTGCTCATTGGCCAGTTCAAATGGTCCGCCTGACGTCAGCTCGACTGAAACCCGTTTGCCTCCCCTCGCTCCATGCATACCTGTTCCGGCTGCTGGTTCTCTCTCTCTCTCTCTCTTTCTCTCTTCTCTGCTGTTGCTGCTCGAGGGGAGCCGCCAGGTAGGAGGCTGACGGTTGCCTCTCTGCTTAGCTCGCTCGCCTGCTCGCACACAGACAAAAAGGAAAAAAGGAAAAAGGAGCGCATTCCAAGAGCAAGAGCGAGCGATCATTCCCATACGCACGCTCACACTCGAGCCGCCGTCGCCGTCGTCGCCGATTTGACCCGAGGGATCTTTTGTCTCTCGCGAGCCTGCTTGTTTGCTTGCTTGCTTGCTTGCTTGCTTGCTTGCTTGCTTGCTTGCTTGCCCTTGGCTTTCCGCCGGATGCGCTACGGCCTTGCTTTCCATTGGCAAATCTTAACGTTGGTCTGTTGCTAACGATACGATATGATTCGCGCCGTTCGAAAAGAAAATGTCTTTCTCTGTCATTGCCTCTTTGTTGACTTGATTGTACGTTGGAAAATCAAAAAGTACGAAGAGAAACAAACGAGAGAGAGGAAAGAGAAAAAGAGAGTAGCGCAGAAAGCGAACGAGTTTGCAAAGGGGGAAAAGGAAAGGAGCTAAGAAAGAGAAATACGAAAGCCTCGAAATACGCGTTCGGGAGGCAACACAGCGCCAGCATCAGCCGGTCAGGCCACATTCCAAGCCGAACCCTTCAACAAAATATGGTCCCTCGTTCGCAGAATCGGCCAGCAGTGCTACTCATTCCGCGCGTGGACGCCCTACACACATGCAAATCCGCCCACGCTCCAAGGTAGGGACAGCAGCAGCAACTCACACGCACGTACTCCATTCGCTCTCGAGTCCAACTCTTGTTCCTTGCTCCTCGAGAGGGAGAGAGAGTTGCAGAACCGGTTGGCCTTGGGCAACCTCTCGACCGGCTCGCGCTTTTGGCGAGCTGGGAAATCGCGACGCTTGACCTTGGCTTCAACGCTCAATGATACGTATATACGCACGGCTATATACTCTTTCTATCTCTTTCTCTCTTTCTCTCTCTCTCTCTCTCTCTCTCTTCCTTCCTCTCTAGCAATATTTTTTGCTTGTTCGTTTGCCACGCAGACGAATAACATACGACAATATGTATTGCAATATTTTTGTTTTATTATTTGACATTAGATGCGTATGTGAAAGGTCGACAGAAAGTCAGCGGCACGAGTTACCACGTGCTCAAACTCTAGATATGAGAGAGCACCGTCCCCGTCGATGTCGCTTTCTTCCAGCACTTTCTGGCAAACCGTTGCCACCTCTTCGTCGGTCAAACCGCCACGGACCAGTTGACGACACGTGCGCTCCAAATCGTTCAAACCCACCAAACCATCTTCGTCGAAATCTGTGCAAAATTTTTTTTCAACCGTTACAAACGAACGTCTATAACGCTTTACCACCTCCCTCTATATACACACACACACACACATATATATATATTATATATATACACACTCGTATCCTTGAGCAAACGTCAAGACGTAATTAATGTAAATACGTTAAATCTGTCGCTTTTTTTCCTCGCGTTGCTCATGCCAATGGCCGTTTTTAGCAGAATCATTCGATAGTACGTTAGAAATCAAAGTAAAGAAAACGAAGGTGCGAGTGTTGGTAATATGCACGAGCTCAAGTTGTTGCTTTTGTGTAACAAGCACAAAATATTTTTTTGCAGTTTAGGTAGTTTCGTACCATAAATGCGAAAGGCATAAAAAACTTTGAGATCCCTGGGCGCGTGCTCGGAAAATACAGACATCATCTCAAGAAAGTCTTCGAAGCATATACCCAAACAATCATCGTTAGGTAATTGTCCAGGTTCCAGTGAAGTCCTGGTAAACACTTGTCCAATTCTTTCTCTAAATGGATTTTCCTGAAGAAAGAAATATTTGCAAAAATAAAATATAAAATTATATTCAGGGTGACGCACGCATACGTGGTAGTATGATCAGACACGGTGAAGCAAGAGATGGCGAAAAAAAGAGAGGGGGAGAATGAGAGAGAGAGAGAGGGAGAAAGAGAGCCAGGTGAAAATCATGCAAACCAACGTCGTCGCGGGTCAAGAACCCATTTCGGTGGCTCTCTCTTGTACGAATTTTGAAGCAAAACGAGTGAACGCGCGGAGCCACACAAAGGAAAAGCTTGTCGAGCAAGTATATACACACGCGCGCACATACACGAGCACGCGTAGAGAAGGCACAATAAGAGGGGAAAAGAGCGAATAACAGGCGCGCGAGCGCGCAAGAGAGAGAGAGAGAGATCGGGCCAAACTCCTTCGGCTGTAAGATAGGTTGTATAGGTGTATAGCTGTACACGGCTCTTCTTTCATTTTCAAAATCTCGAGAGCCGTTGAGCAACTCTACGTTCTTTTGCCTTTTTTGGTTCTCTTTTTGGCTTCTAATGCAGGTGCCTCATCAGCCCTCCAAGAAAGGGATAGAACAGATAGCATAAAGCTGCAGCTGTGGTTTTTTTGTTGTTGTCTCTGTTCATTGAGAATTTAAGGATTCGAGGACATTTTATATACATAAAATGATGCTCATAATGATAATAAGCGTGCGAAACAAAATATTTGTAGAATTACACGACAGAGAATTGAAAGTGCATTATATTGAACACCTTGAGCTCGGGTATCCTCGCCAAGTAGTCGAGTGGCAGCCGTAAATTGGAAGCCTCGCGTGGAGTCATGCTACGCGGCACCATCCCTGGGTCGGCCATCTCTCGAAAACGTTTGTGTAATCTATATCAATTTGATGGAATAAGTCGATTCATTGTCATTTTGCACGTATAACATCGACATTAATTCGATAGCGATTACCTTAAAATTTCCTTACGCGTAAAATACGTACAGTCTTGGTAATCTTCGAGTTGTTCTTCGGAAAAGGTTACTAGCTTGTTGCCCATTCTTGAGAATCTATGGTGCTACTACTACTGGGCTTATTGTTACAGACCGTATAGAGACGGCCGCAGTAATTTCCGTTAAGGGTGCGCCCGTGACACACCCTGCAAGCAGCAGTAACACGCGCACCAAACTAGGCGCGCAACCATCCCCGCGCAATGTACTGCTGCTTATGTATACATATATCTATTACATACACGTATTACATGTATATAATTCTTCAATTTCCTTAGAACGTTCTGATTCTTTATTCGCGCGCAACAGCAAAAATTCAGACCGGCAACGTCTCGCTCTCTCTCTCTCTCTCTTACTCTTCCTTTATGTTCGCATCTATTATGCCTACAGGTATATATCGCTGAGAGATCAACCAGAAAGCGATGCTGTGTGTACCGCTTTCGTAGGTTATTATAGTTTACGTGTAATTGTTACCATTGGTGTAACGAGGATTGCGGCTCATCATGATCATTTGTGCCTAAAGAATAGAGTATACCCTTGAAAACGAATAAAAATTCAAGACGCCTTGGCGTACTCTTTAGTACACGTCTACAGACAGACAGCGAGGGAGAGAGAGAGAGAGAGAGAGAGAGAGAAAGAGAAAGGGAGATGCCGTATCACTGTTCAGTCAGCCTAAAATAACATTATTTCGTTGTGAATAATGATTTGAACATGTCATTGTTAGAGCAACATGTAGGTTGCGCACGCGTATAGGTAATATTCAGGTAAAGTATACGCACGTCACGCACACATATTGACCAGCCGCCAGTGCAGCCAACTTCCTGATTTCTGATCGAGACTAAGCCTGAGGTTATGGTAGTTGACAAAGTTGCCAGTGTACGCGCTACACCATACATTACTCTGCGTCGATTTGCATGCTGCAGCTTATATTCGATAATATTAATCATCAACTATAAATATGAATTTTACCATTCCTTCGTACAGAAATCACGAGTCTTGTCCGTCTATACGCAAACCCGAAATTCTGGGCTGTTTCTGTCTGAATGGACAGGACAGGATGTATTCCGAGGATTTATCGCAATTAAAGTATTATAATGAGAGCAAAAAGAAAAAGAAAGTACAGTATGATTTGAATGAAGGCATTAATAGCGTTCTAAAAAAGCCGAAGGATATAGACGAGCGAATTGATCACATGTGTAAATGGATTATTAATAATCATACTAAGATTTTAGCCGATCCTGATCAAAAACGATGGTTATCAGCTGTCACTTTCTCTTATATCTTTCGTTTGCTGTCTCGCTTTGGAATTCAGAGTTAATTTTTCAATGTATCACTGTTGCCATTACAGGCTGAAGCCAGAAATTATATGTTACCGAGGTTTACTGACTAAAATCTGCTGTACTCCTTTTGAAAATCGTGATGGCTGGATCATATGCGCAGCCAAATTTCATGGAAATATTTACTTATGTGCCTTTGATACCGAAGAGCAGATAGCTAAAAATAATAATATGACAGATAGACACAGACGATTTATGTCTTGGGGCTTTAAATTTGAACAATTCATACTGTCAGGTGGGTAATTCTGTAAAATTAATTTGTTTCAATTGTTATTAAATCATTATTATATAAGAAATCATATTTTCCTATATAGATTCTCCAGATAAGACACCCAACACCAAAGAACCTGTCAACGAATCTGAAGAATTCAATTGCGTTCTGACAACCAAATTGGGCAATCATTCATTATTGTACGGGGCTGAAATGGATGGTATTGTCTCAAAAGAAATCATCAAGGAGCCAGTAAACTGGAAAAGCTTGAAATTTGTAGAACTAAAAACATGCAAAATAATTAAAGGCAGATGGGACTTGCAAACTTTTAGAAAACGATTGTTGAAATGGTGGTGTCAAAGCTTCTTAGTTGGCATAGAAGAGGTTGTATATGGTACGAGAACAGATGATGGAATTGTCGTGGAAGTAGATAGCATAGCAGTTTCCGAAATGCCAAGAAAAGCACAAGTTAGTACTTACCAAATAATTGATTTTCGTTACATATATGTATATATATTTTTGATTCAGTTTTAAAATCAGTACTTACTTTATAGGATTATTGGAACGCATCGGCATCTTTGCATTTCTGCAACATGTTTTTAGATCATGTGAAAGATGTTGTTACCAATGACTGTAATAAGTGCATCTACAAATTTGAATATACGCTTAATGGAACAATTAACATGAAGGTATTGCCTGGTTCATCAAAACTGTCATTCCTCAGAGACTGGTACAAACAAGAAGCAGAGAAAATAATTAAAATAAATGCCCAAGGATAACTGAAATAAATTAAACTCAACTGTTTTTTAAGTTATATTTTTTGTATAAATGCATGTATATTTAAATGTATCATACAACTAAATAACTACTTTTTCATATATATTATTTTAATATTTACAATTTACTATTAAATTACAGACTTTTCCCTAAAACCTGATTCATGGCTGCCATTTCTGATTTAGACATAGGTTTCAACATAAGTCCTGGTACAGGAGGGTTGTGTTCCAAATCTCTCAATTCGTTGACTTTGACTTTTAAATCACTCCTTATTTTGTTGATTTCAATATCACATTGAATTTGATCTAAAGACAGCGATTACTTAAGTAAAATTATTAGATTTGATTTATCATAGCAACGGCAATAATGTTATACCTTTCTTAAGTAAATCTTCTGCTTCTTTTTTTCCCATTTTCAATAATATTGGTCCAACGGTAATCCACGTCTTATCAACTTGTTCTTTTTGCAAAGCTCTCATTCCAACTCTGTCATCATTTCTTCTTTTGTCAAGAGCAATAACTTCATGTCTATCAGTTATTATTTCAACACCTTTTTCTTCAATTTTCTGGATATAATCCAGCATTTCTCTTTGTTCATCAGGCACCTGAAACTAAAGAGATACATTAAATTATTAAGTATAATTGTATTATTGGATAAAATTTCTAAAATGCACTTTACATTTGACTTTTTTTATCATATTGCTTGCCTCCAAACTTTAGTTTTAGCAGCTTCTCTACTCAATTGTTTGTTCCTGTCTCGTTTTGTTTGTACTGCCTTTTTGTTCTTACCAACAGATTTTACAGCACTAGCACTGTTGGGGTTAAAATGTGTAACTCTGGCATGTTTTCTACGTGACTCTGAAAATCCTTCCCTATCTCTTTTCAAAATTGTCTTTACTGGATACTTTTGCCCTTCGCCATTTGGACCTAATCCATTTTCTTCGTTCCATCCCTTATTTAAAAGCATTTGATATCCTATATTTTGTTTAGGGATTCCGTAAAAGCTGTTTGCTATTTTAGGCTTACAATTAAATATGTGAACAGTTGAACTCTCGTGCTTTTTTCTTGAACTTTCAATAAAATTTGTTTGACATATCTCGCAATAAAACCCTTTCAAATCTTTGGATACCTTAATTTTATCGTCGACTTGACGTTTGCTACTTTTGTCCAAATTATTGCTATCGTTAGTCGGACGCAATTTCAGCTTGAGTAAATTTATAATTTCAAAATTATTTCTTTTTGAAGCTATATCAATTGCGGTTAAACCTGATTTATCTCTAATTTTTAAATCAGCTCCTACTGATAACAAAAAATCAACTATTTCTATATGACCAGAGCAAGCAGCGGACATTAATGGAGTCCAACCAAACTGATCTAATATATTAACGTTTTCCGTATTGAAATGTTGACGTACAAAATCCTGGTCTCCTAACTCTACAGCTTTAAATAAAGTATTCAAATGACTTGGCGTTTTATTTGTATTTGCTGGTTTGGTTTTTAAATCATTTTTCGTATTCCTACATTTCAAACTACTCTTTGTTGATTTTCTTTGGCTTTCTTGTGATATTATTTCCTCATATACTTTTTTGGCATGAATTCCCTCAAGTTCAATAATAGGTTTTTTCGAACTTTTCGACAGTACAGAAACCTCGCGTGTTTCTCTTACGAACGTTTTGATAGGTATTTCCGAATATGCAAGCGCAAGATTGTTCACGGCGTGCGACATTATATTGGTAAGTAAGAAGTTTCAGATTTTACTTACTGTGCGCTGATTTGCCATTGTAAGATTTAAGTTGACTATATATCACGTAAAGTTAATAGGAAATCAGAACTCTTTACACTGGTACATTACACCAGAGATTGATCTCTTCTGTTTACACTATTATTTTTATAGGTTAAGTACGCGAGTGTCAAATAATCGTCGACAACTTATCTAGTATTTTTTGATTATATTAACGATAAAGTATTTTTTTAAACTAGTTATGAAATAAGAGATATTTAGATGGCGATAATTGGGCTTTCAGGTATAGACTTTCGATTTTAGACCCAGGAAATCAGGAGTCTGGATTAATGTGATCGAACGGCTCGGTCAGATTATATAGGAACATACGATATATGCACTCGATAAGTCTGGTGTTCGCGCATCTAGGGTCCCTAGAAGACCACTAAAATCATTTCAAAAACAATGCGCCTTGGAACTCAAAACAAAAGGGATCTAGAGTATGTAACAACCAAGAATACAGAATGGAGTCAATAAATCCAGTTGTTTAAATGTTGTCTTGCGAGCAAAATACTTCTCAACCATTGCATTCGATGAGGTAGAGCGTTTCTTACGTTTCGATGACAGTTTTTTTACACAAAAATAATACTTGATCGGCAAAATACAAACTGAATTTGAGGACGAAATTTTAAACAAGTCGGTGACTTGTCGAATTGTTTATACTCTCTACATTTAGATGGTTAAACTCTTGAATACAACATTACTGAATATTTTCGATGATTCACATATATCGTTTATTATAATAATTACACAATAGAAAACGAACATGAGGCGATAAAAAAGCACACTTTCACGAGAGAAAGAAAGAATAAGAAATATAACACATCGAGGCAGGAGAAATAACAAATAACAAGTGAAAAATGGGTTTTTTGTTCGGAATAACTTTTACAATCTTATTCGCGATACGTTTCATCTAAGTTTTGCTCGTTTGAAGTATATTGCTGTACTTGAGAAAAGTCTTGAGGTTGAGCGTGTTGTTGTTGTTGTTGTTGCTGCTGATTGGTAAGAGAATGGTCCTGATCTTTGAAGCAATCGTAGTTGTGAGCAGCGAGATCGCACTGATGAAATTGTTCCATCGATTCATTTGGATGAGAGGTTATTTGGTCCGTTAATGGTCTCGGCTCTACACGGTTGCAGGGTGTCGAGGGTGTATTAATTTGATTATTCTGCTGACAATTTTCGGCATCGTCGGCGATGCTGCTCAGCAACGGCTCGTCGCTCGATCTCGATTCTCCACTGGGGTTCGCTTTGTCGAGTTCTGTTAAGCAAACAACGATACACTCGTATAAAGAGCGGAATGTACATCGAACGATTATGGTCGCGAAAACGATTACCATTTTCGTGCTCAAGAGATTCTCTAACGATACTCGACAGGTATTCTATTTTACTTTGAAGACTGGCCATTTCTTCCCTAAAAGTAACAACGATCTTTGTGAATAATTGACGTGTTTCGGGCATACGCGATACACCGAGTCGCTTGTAGTGCAGCATACGAGGCGTGTAAACAATATTGCAGAGGATAATGCTAAGGGCATGCACGTGTACACGCATAGAATAAGAGACAGATTAAGAGCGATACTGCGATAACAAAGACAAAACTACCGTACTACCATAGCTACGAAATAGGCACCTTGGAGGGGGTTTCCGATTGAGCGGACTTCTTTTTGGGTATAACTTTAACTTTGAGATCAACCTTGACACGGCGCTTCTTAGACGAAGCCAGCGCAGCGTTGTCATTCGGTAATTCATTATCGTCTTGGTCGGTGACCCCCCCTGCTAATATACAATAGCATATATATGAAAACTCAACGCACTTCCATTGTCTATATGCACTACGTGCGCAACACTAACTACCTTTATTGCATTTCGTATAAATCACTCTGTTTCTACGCACGTAATAATTATTCGCATACCGATGTATATACGTATATACATATACATATATACACGCAGTATTTGATTCGCAACAAAGACAAGCAAAATTAATCGTATCATTTAGTAATATTAGTAGTAGTATTAGTAGTAGTAGTAGTAGTAGTAATAGTAGTAGTAGTAGTTGTAGTAATAGTAGTAGTAGTAGTAGTAGTAGTAGAGGCAGTAGTAGAGGTAGTAGAGCAAGATTTAAAGAAAGAAAACGAGAAATAAAAAAATTAAAAAAAAAGTTAAATTGTACTTGTGTTGTCGGTTGTTAGTTTCCAAGCGCCGTGTGAGAGATTGGCATTCGTTGGTGAGACGCAAGACCAGCGAGGCCTGCTTGCTCAGGCTGTCCTCGAGTTCGGCCACCGTTTTTGCTAAAGCAACGAAGCTACTTCGTAATTTGTATAATTTGTTTCGTTATACATCTATGTACGCCGATGTCTCACACGATTATACGTATTTAGGTATATCTCCATCTCCAACTCTCGTTCTATACCCCTTTCTCGTAAATATTTACACGTTATATCGATAGATACATGCGCAACTCTCACAGCAACGACTCGTGCGATATTACACGCGGATTCTTACCGGAACTCGCGTGTTTGCCTTCCAAGTCGTAGATCAAAGCCGCAAGCTCTTTGTCCTTGTCCTTTTCTTCCTTGCTTTTGTCCGATAATTTCGAAGTGGGCAACACGCCGACCCTGGTTTCCTCCACTATCTTGTTCATGTTGATCTGCGCGAAGTCAAACCACGATTTAACAATCGAATCAAACGCAACAACAAATCGTTGTACCTCTTTTTCCAAAGCTGCTATTTCCTCGGTCAGTCGAACGTGCTCGCGCCTCGCGTGAGCCAGCTCGTCCTCGGTTCTCTCCAAACGCGCCTTGTACGAATTGATCTCCGATTGCACGCGACCTTGTTCCTGTCGCGTTTGGCGTTCGCTCGTCTCGGCCGCAAGCTTCAAGTTGGCAACTTGTTCTCTCGCTGCGTCTCTCTCGATTGTAATCGCTCTCGCTTGTTCCTCGAGTTTAGCTGGACAATCGGCACGACGTAAACATAAGCGCGTAAATTAGGCGTCGTCGGTAATCAAGCTCGAGATTGAACAGTCACCGTTAGACGTAGTCTTCTGCCGAAGATCGTTGGTGAGGTCGTCGACTAGAGCCTGCTTCTCCGCCAGATCCCTGGCGAGATCGGCGAGTTGGCGCTTGTGCTTCTCGGCCTCGAGGTGAGATTTGGAGGCCGCCTCCCAGTGACTGACCACGTCGGCGGACAATTGCTCCATCTGTTGACTGAACCTCCTTTCGACCTGCTGCTTCTCTTCGACGATCCTGCGATTGGTCTCCTGCAGCGCTTCCCTCAGCTTGTCTTGTCTCCTCTCGAGCTCGTCCTTCAAACGACTGATCTCCAGCTCGGCTTGCACCTTTTGGTACTCGGCCTGTTGGGCAACCTCCGTAGCGCGTTTACTCCTCAACCGTACGTCGGCGTCGCGCGAGCGCAACCGTGCCAGTTCCCGCTGATACTCGTCGAGTTTGGCCTCGAGCTCGTGCTTCTCCCGAGTAGCGCGCTCGAGCTCCAGTTGCTGTTGTTGCTGCTGCTGCTGTTGGTGGTGCTGCTGTTCTTGGCTCGAGTGACGCGTCTCCGTGAGCGACGATCGACTGTCTTCTTGAGCCTTCCGCAACTCCAGTCGCGTCTGGGTGAGCTGTGCCTCGAGTTCGCTTATACGCGACTCGAACACTATGCTCGGGCCTTCGTAGCGTTGACCCGTAGAGTCAGCCGGCGCGTGACTTCTGAAAAATTGCGTCTTGTTCTTGTCCTGAAGAGCTTCGTTCTCCGCGATCACCTGCAACGAATTTTCATTTTCACGGCGTGTTATTCGATCGATCGATTGGTCCTCGTCTCTTACGAACGATACCTCGCGGACTTTGTCTACGAGAGCTTTCAACTCTTCCCGACAGTACTGCGACTCTTTCTCCAGTTGCTCGATGTACTCCTCCTGTCTATCGATGAACGACGACAGTTCTGCGGGTGGCACTCCAATCTTGTCGTTGTTGTTGTTGTTGTTGTTTGTGGCCGTTCGCGTGCTATGACACTTGACGAGGCTCCTCGTCGATTCGGCAAACGCGGAGGTATCTTGTCTCTTGGACGCGTCGCTCGTCGCGCTCTCGAGCTCCTCGTCTCCGCGATACTCGTCTATTTGGCCCAGCTGCTTGCCCATTGCCGATCCTTTGCAACCGATTGACCTGTCTCGATTGCACACGCGGATATTCGTTACGCTCTATTCTTACCTATGTATTTGTACGCGTGTCGTACTCACGTCAAAGTGGCGACTCTCGGGGCGTACGACTCGGCGAGTAGATACTTGAGCTTCGCGACTGCCTCTCTATAAGCGATCTCCGTGTGATTGGGTAATCTTCGTTTGAACAGATCCATTTTGCAGCAAGACCTAGCGTTATACTTGGCGCAACTGCGCGTATACAACAGTGATACATACGAATTAACCAATGTAAGGGCTAAGCCGTGTACGCGTGCACGCGAAAGTGTACGCTCGCCGGAAAATCAATAAGTACATTACGAGCACGAGCTCGGTATAGCTCGAATGACTCAGCTCGTATTGTTAAATATTCATGAAACAATAGCGTCTATTACGATGGGTAGTTTTACCGAATTTTCGTTCGCGATCCAATACGAGAAACGTTGATTGCAACCTTCAATCCTGTCGAAACAAACGTCGAATGCGTCACGGAAGTAACGCGTCGATGTCGAGGTCTTCTAGCGAAGCGATGCTGATACTGATGCAATTGCCGAGGACTGAATGCCGCGAACATCGTCGCTGACGATTCCAATTCAAAAGAGCGAGCTGCACGAATTTAGTACGCTCGGAGGGCTGACGGATCGATGGAATACGACGTCGGTGGCTGGCGCTAGGGACTCCTCTCTCTCTCTCTCTCTCTCTCTCTCTCTCTCTCTCCTTCTTTTTTCTCGTTTCGCTACCAGCCGGTACCGAGTATCACGACTCGTGGCATGCAACTTAACTTTGCCCATTAATCCACCCGTATTACTCGATCCCATTTCGTCCAACGACTTTTCTTGCACTCGTTGCAATTATTCAATTTTAGACGCGTAGTATCTTTTAGCGAGACACGCAAAAACGTACATCGACCCACGAATGATAGTTTCCAAGAGAAAAACACGCAAAAATTAATGCGTACTTGACGAATAGTACAGAGTTCGTCGTTATATCGAATTATACTTTAATTTATTCGTTTCAACAATTCGATTGCGTTTATTATTGTACAATATAAATATGTATTGTATAAAATAGTTATAAAATAATTCATCCGCTCAATCGTATCGTTTCTGTTATAGATTATGGACCCTGGTCCGAAATAACTTACGATTGCATTGTTCTCTTTATACAAAAACAACTAAAGAGTCTATTTTTTGTAACAATTTGATAAATTAAAGCTTTAACAATCAAGTGTTCTTCCCTTCTTTTTACGCGTTATACATAATGGTTGTGC
The DNA here is from genome assembly GCA_030064505.1 of Chouioia cunea. Taxonomy (NCBI): domain Eukaryota; kingdom Metazoa; phylum Arthropoda; class Insecta; order Hymenoptera; family Eulophidae; genus Chouioia; species Chouioia cunea. Next base: position 4,595,244 of record JAOPFQ010000004.1, on the reverse strand, counting down.
TGCACGCAATTTCGGACTAACCAACATCGAAAACAATACTAATCGCAAACTAATTTCCATACTTTGATTCGAACAACTAAAGTACGTATAAAGATTTGCCATTCAATGGCGCGATTTTAAAATTGAAAGACTTATCACAGCCAAAAGAGGGGATACGTAACGTACGTGACCCACTTTTGAAAATACTTAAATACATCAACAATAAAAAAAGACATTCGCTGCACGTCACGGACGGGCATCTCGAGTATTATACGCTTTGATGATTAGTCTGATTCTCGAACTCGTCCGATACCAAATTATTGTAATTTATCGCGCTGTCTCGTTCGTTGTTGCACATTCTGCTGCTCCTGCTACTGAGCGTCATAATTAGGCCAACCAGTGCAGAACCGCCGCATACGAATACCAGGATGTTCTTGTAATAGTACTCGCATGTGCAGGCATTCGTGCAGCGCCTGTAATTCGATGGAAGAACACGTTATCAATGTATTTAGCTTGATCTTTTCAAAATATATTCATAAACAAGTAATCTCTTAATATCGTGAAATTGAAAATAATTTTTGTAATTATTTGACACGTATCGTTAATCTTTCAGAGAAATTGTATAATTAATTTCACGTTAAACGTGATAATGTTGTCGTCATTTATAATACTTACATGTATTGAATCACCATAACTGCTACGCCATTGGATAGTTTATCCGTGAAGCTCATGATGCCATAAACAAAGGCCCCATTCTCAGTACTGTGACCTATGAAATCCGCTGTTATCGCGAGACTAGTCACAAGCATCATTGAACCTCCGCTACCTAGGTTGTTTGATTTTAATACACGTACGTTATACATCGAATAATACGGCATATCAGTTGCAACTATTCATACCCAACAACAGTGAGATGGGATAGATAAACAATCGCTCTATTTTATCCGCATCTCCAAAATATATCCATATGCAAGCACCAAGCCCCATCGAAGCTCCAATCATATAGGATAATTTCCTTCCTACTTTTGAATTGATGTAATGAATAGTTAACGAAGCTTTGAAACTGCTTAAATACATTATCAATGGTACGATAGCCAAAGACGTTGCTGGCATGTGCAACGTATCTTGCAAATAGAATGGTATGTAAGATTGAGCCAAATTGAAAAACAATCGAGTTGGCATGTAAATTAAAGCTAGTCTGTATAATTTCCAGTCTTTAAACAGAGAGAAAGGGCTTATCGTTCGTCTTTGCGACTGTCCCTGGGAAGACGATCCAACTGTAAATATACATTCAACCAAATGTTGAGTAGGTAAAGATTAAATACATTAATGCGTTTAAAAATTTACTTGATCCGTAGTTTGTGTTGCTTTCTTTTACAGAAGCGTGAAATACAATAGTGGCTAAAAGACCTATAGACATGCCAATTAGAACTATCTTTTGAAATTTGTACGCATCTTCGGGATTTATTTGTTTTGTTGATTCTTGGCTTGTAATGTGCAACACAACCCATGTCACAGAATAGACTAGGACGTTCGAAAAAACAGTGAAAGTATATCTGATAAATAGACAATTGATTACTAAGGTTCAATGAAATCTGTGAAATATAAAGTATTGTAAGTTAAGGCAGATACAATTACCTTATGGCTGTGAGTGCTGTTCTTTCTTTTTCAGATGTTGTAAGATCGGGAATGAGCGACAGGTGGGATATCTGTACCGAAGCCCAACCAAATTGGAATATACAGACAAACGCTGCATAATAAATAAGTTGTGCCCATTGATGAGATCCTTGACAGCCAAGACATTGAGAAAATATAAATGGAAATGTGACAAGTACACAAATTGTTCCTAGAAGTGATTAAACTTTATAACGCTTGAGAAATAAAATTCTGCACAAATTTCAAGCGATAGTTCAAAGCCTTACCAATCAAATGCCAAGTTTTTCTTTTGCCATATCTACATAGCCAAAAGTTATCTTCTATATCGGAATGTAAGCCAACGAATGGCGTAGCAAGTGCATCGGCTACCTGTCCAATTAACAAAACTAAACCTGCGTTGGTGGCATTGAACAGAAGAACTTTTTCAAAATAAACAAGTAAATAGGTAAACCACATTGAGGCACAAACATCGTTCAAAATATGTCCTATTCCGTATGCTAATTTGCGTTTGAACGGTAATGCCGATTGTTGTGGTTGATTTTCAAACGACTCTTCTACTGGATGTTCCATTCCACAGGATATGTTATGCATATAGTATGCCCGATAATGTCAATTTTGCTTCAATTAAATTAGAAATACGACGTGTTAGTTTTTATTATTATCTATATAAAGATTAATCTACCAGAGGTATATTTGCACTAACCTCTAAAAACTTTATTGAATTGCAAAATACCTTGCTTTTTCTATTACGTTTAAATATGTAAATTACCGATTGATATATCTCATTAAGAGAACAGAAGAACATCAATGTAAAAATAAGCTCACACATATTTCATGTTAAATAGTAATTGAAACACTAAACAGCTGTAGCAGGATCTTATCTCTATATATACACCCATAACCCATACTTATATGTATTACATGTATGTGGAAACATATTTGTGTTGCGACGTATTAACTACATTTGTCATCGTGCTGTTTATGTTTTTTCAGCTACCTCAAGTGCACATAACTATGACTAATAACTTAATTCCACAATTGAAAGAGACATTGTTAAATTTAAGCAGAAATGAATTATTTATTAGACTTGAATTTGAATTATCTGTACATTTTATTCAAACAGTTGGATTTTTGAAAATCGATAAACAACTAATCAAATCTACACATTTCGTCAAATAACCGTATGCAATTCTGACAAATTTCAATTTGTACACTCTAGAATGTTTACATAGTTAGTGAAGAAATGGCATTATATAATATAGAATAACACAATGATGTAAAATTAAAAATGCCATTAATGCAATTTTAAACTTTTAATGTGCTTGCGACACTTGAATATACTAAATCATTTGAACATGTTTATTTACAGTAACTTAATAACAGGATTCCCGTACAATTATTGTACAAGGAATAACTTTGATAAAAATCAAGCTTTCTCTAGGCTTTGATGAGAATGCCCAAAAATACTGATTGACTTTAGTGGAATAATCAGATGAATTTATCAAGCTTCATTCTTTCCCATGGAAAAAAAACAGACAGTGTATTATAGTTTTGGCGTGCGATGATTAATCAAACACTGAGCGACGATCTTGAATTGAGATAGAACTGGTGACCGGAGAATAAAAATGTCAACACGTATATACAGGCAGCAATCCAACAATTGTATGCATTTGCATAAAAGCCATTGTTTGCTGCAAGGTAGAATTCTTCTGGCTTACTAAAAGTGTATCCTTCCAAAGGGAGATCTTCAATCAAAGCAACACTCTTGATGTAGAAGAAAATCCCCATGAGGACCTAAACAAGTAATTATCTAAAGTAGTAACGTTAACGTGTATCGGAGACTGGCAATTGTTGTAGAGTAATAACGATTGCCATTGATAAAAATGAAAAAATTACAAGCTGTACGATGCCCCAGGCAGAGATGACAAGACCGCAAAGTGCGTATTTCGGGCCGCAGATCTTCATTGTTGATCCTTTGAGCTTTTACAAGCTTCGCTCGACTATGCACAGAACACCAAGTTCCAAAATCCCTCGAGGTGTTCGTGGTCAAGCGCTGACACTTAGTCTTACCTCGAAGAAGAGCAAGTACGCCCACAATAGTGTTAAGAGAGATCAGCGGATCGGGTCATATGATTGCTTATCGATTCTCACGCGGTTAGTCGTCCGTCCCGTGTCTCGTTCACGATTCGATATATAATCGACTTTCGAGTGTTTCGAGTTTAACACGCGAAGTTGTCGGCGGGAGATCATCCGCTCACGGGCACGGTACAGTAACGTCAAGCTCACCCACCCAAAGAGAGAGAGATAGCGAGTGCTCGGGAAGGAGAGTGGAAGAGGAGGCGAAGGAGGAGGAAAATCTATGGGCGAGTGATTCATGTAATGTTTCCTGCTGTTGCCAGCACTGTTGATTCATACACACGATCATGGTTGACCGACTTGGTTAGTTGGATTATTTTTTTGCTTTTCTTTTATTTATTTATCCTAGTAAAGTTTTTTACCAAACGGAATAGTGCTCGATGTATTGAATACTTTAGATTGCTTTAATTGCGAGCTGTGTTTGACGCCGATTGAGTGCACGGAAGGCTCCCAACTGGCGCATCAATAGACCAATTTTGACAGCTAGTCGCGTACTATATCAATATTGTCGAATTACCTGCGGGAAATGTTCACTCCACGTCATAACACAAGTGAAATATCGAGTTACTCATTGTACATGTTGTTTGTTGCAGTTAATAGCGAGGCCAATGCCAGGAGGATAACAATGGTGGAGAACTGCTTTGGCAGCTCTGGACAGGTATTTAATCATTTATATTTGGGACAAAAAGAAAGTGTTTTTGAACATGGTGATTTCATCATAGTCAGCTTTGATAACTTTCAAAATGTCCAGTTACTAAGCTATTTAAAGTTCGTTCTGGGCTTCCCATTGAAATTACTATTTTATTCTAATGTAGCCACTTGCTGTCTCTGGAAGGGTGCTGGTAGGCGAGGGTGTTTTGACAAAAATGTGCAGGAAAAAACCTAAAGCACGTCAATTCTTCCTTTTCAATGATATTTTAGTATATGGCAACATAGTGATGAACAAGAAAAAGGTATGTTTGTATAAATATGGTTGATAGCCAAGGAAAAGCATTGTCGCACAAAATTGTACGTAGATGACTAATGTTATTCCTTTGTTCCAGTACAATAAGCAACACATAATTCCATTAGAGCAAGTCAAGCTGGAATCATTGGCTGATGACAGTCGTGAGTTGAGAAAAAATGCTTATGCTTGACCAATAGGTTTGATATGGTCAAAAATGATTAGATTTTATCGTTACAAGTTTCAGAGTACAAGAATGGTTGGTTAATAAAAACGGTAACAAAATCATTTGCGGTCTATGCTGCTACTGCTACAGAGAAACAAGAATGGATGGCTCATATAACAAGATGTATCGAAGACTTGCTGAGAAAAAGTAAGAAAAAAATGACAATTTTCGTATGAAACTGTTATATTGGTGATTGTGATATCAATTTTCGTATTGTTTAGGTGGTAAAAAACCTGTGGAAGTTCACGCAGCTGTTTGGGTCCCAGACAACGAAGCTACAATTTGCATGCACTGTAACAAAACACAATTCACAGTTCTAAACAGAAGGGTAAGCAGTGGGTGCTAGCTGTTGGTTCAGTTGATTACGTTATTTGCGTTGGTTACAACGAAAAATATTGGGCTTTGTTTTCAGCATCATTGTAGGCAATGTGGAGCAGTGGTTTGCGGTCCTTGTAGCAATAAAAAGATGATTTTACCCGGCCAAGGCAATGGAAAAGCAGTAAGAGTTTGTTTGCAATGCTTTGATGCCGCGAGTAAAGTCAAGGTAACAAGACCATTGACGGAAGATAACAAAGATCAGCGCAATTCCGCGGATAGCTCAGGCGGCGACAGCTCTGGTGACGACGATGATACCGTTAAAGAGGAGAATCACGATGAGGTAGGTTTAATATACCTTGGCGTGAAGTATTCTTTACCAACGATCTTTCATTGTCGATTATTTTTCAGCCGAAATTCTACTCGAGTCTGGCGCGGTGAATATGAAGAATATTCATAAATTTATCACTAAAATAAATTTGGACAATCATTGCAGAACTTGGTAGATGCTCTAGAGAAGTGGCAAATAATTAATCGTCGATAAGCGCTGTTATGAGATGTCCTTAATTGATATTTTTAAATGTACGTACAAGTTGTTTTTACAAGCGACGAAATTTGTATAGAGGTCAGTGGCATACGCCATTCAAAAGAGATTTGTGCGTGAAACATGAAATTCTTCACGAGTTCCAACCGAGAAACAAAAGAGGCAATGCTTTGTACCTATTTTTAAGAATGCCACATTGTGCCTTTCTGAAGTAGATTGCTTGGAATATACTAATTAAATTTTACACAGGTTTTCCAATAAAGGCAGAAACAATTCTCACTCAATATTTTCTGCAAACATTTTATCCAAAGAATTGAAAGATATTTTGATAGACAAATTTAAGAGTGTTTTCATAAGATTTTTTTTATTAGGCAAAGTAAAGCTTTGTTTATTTTTAACCAATCAAATGTACATTTTAATGCAACGAAAGACTACACAACTTGTTGGCCAATTTATTGTGTAAATTAATGAAATTAGACAGTGTAATTAGAATGGTATATTTGTTGGTTCAACATTGAACAATTTTTATAATCTCAAAGCACGTGTAACTTTTGTACATTTAATGATTATATATTTACTACTATATGTAACATTTAAATAATACAAGCAACACTTTGTATAGTTATCATTCGATCATTTATTATCACGTTCTTGTAAAATTTTTTTGTATCTCTCAACCAAATCGCTGATCGAGCGCCGCTTCTGGCTACTTTGAGTTTCTTTTTCTTTTTCTCCTGCTTTCGAAGTCTCAATTGTAGAATTGAAGTTGGGATTTATCAAAAGAGAATTTTGAGAAATTTCTTGACTTGAATTGTAATTATCGATTAGGGAGATGCTTTGTTGCTTGGACATTAACGGTAGCATCATATTCATTATACTTTTGTTGGCTGAAAGAACAATGGTATTTTCGACAAGATCTTTAAAAATAATGGTAGTGGTCGACGAAAAACATTTTTACCTTTGTTGTCGTGTTTTCTACTTCTGGTTGAAAATATTTTAGAATATTTGTCAACGTTTTTTAACGATGACCTATTTTTTAATAGATATTGTTTATCGATAGTGGTATTATAATCTAGCCTAGATGACTCAAAGGTAATGGAATCATCAAAATTTATTCTTTGTACATGAAGGGGTTTTTTTGCAGACAACATATTCTCAGTACTGAAAATATGTCTTGAAAATAATTCTTTATGTACACCTGCAATAAACAAGATAAGTATTTTGTTACTTTCAAGTATTTCGTTACTAACGATCAAAATTTTGGCTATTTTCTTTTACCTTCCACAGGCGTGAGTTGCAAGTAATTTTGATTGAAATTTGATCCACCTTCAGTACTATTTATGTGTATCGATGGAGAAGACATAAATAGTACTTTGTCAAACTCGGGAACATTTGAAATGATTTTCTGAGTGTCGTTCAACTCATCGATTTCTTTAGCGACACTTAAATGAAAGTTATTAATTTCCTCTAGTAAATTTTGAAAATGACTGATTGCTGTTTTTAAATCTTGATTGCTTGTCTCCAATTGCAGTTTGCAGGTCGAAAATTTATTTGCTTCACTTTTCTCACGGCTAGCTTTAAACTTTTGTAACAAGAAAAGAAAAATTGTAAACAAGTTTTGAAGATTCAAGCTTTTTTCACTGCCCAAACTATAGGGAAGAACCTAAACATGAATAGCATATCCAAGTAAAAAATGTTTGTTAATTAATATAAATTTGTACGCTTGTTATAGTGAAGATTTTCACCTGCATTTCTGGTGGTACAAGTCGACATATTGGATCTAAATTGATTGGATCAAGATTTTTTGCATTCAATACTGCCAAATCGCCTTTAATGATTGAAATAATGTTTGTGATTGATTTTAAAAATGCACATTCGTCCGTCATAGACTTAAATTCCATTTCCAATGATGTGAAAGTATTATTGATACAGTCTGCCCACACTACAATTGTGAAATAAACAATAATTATAAAGTTTCTTACATCAATTACAATGCAAAAAGAAATCTCACTATTGATTATCTCGTTAACTTCTATAACGGACAAAGTTTTCTTGGCAGCTGTATTAACAGGAGCGTCATTGATAACTCGTTTCAATTCTTCTCTTGTATTTAATAATTTTGTTTTCAAGAGATTTTGCTTTTCATTCTTTTTTCTGAAGGAAAAGTATTTCTACTTTTTATATTGTTAATAAATAATTTTTACAAATGTTCTCTTACTTGAGATAATCAACGCCTTCTTTTTCAACATTTTCTCTTTCTTTACGAATGTCAGAAACTATGTTATTATTGTATTTTGTAACATTGGTTAGGAATACCTTTGTCAAGTCTAAGCAAGGACCTGGTTTTGGATTAGTTGTGAGGACACAATGATGTTCTGCAACGATACAATTGAATTATTATTTCTGAAATTTGATGCAAAGCCAATATTACTTACTGGATTTTAAATGCGTGCGCAGCACTACTAAAGAGAATTTCCACATAATCAACAAAAACTTGGTGCCTCTGGCCAACAATAAATGAGAGGCAAAAATTGGAGGAAAGTTAAGGTCTACATTTTCGCTTGCAATTGACATTAAACATTCCCTCACATCGTTTCGAAACTTATTTTCAGTCGGTTTGCAAATTACAGGCCATTGTACTTTGGGCTTGTCTTTGTAATAGACACTCAATAAATAATAAGATACATGTATGAATCCTAGAGTATTCGGCTTGTCAAACATCCCCTGTGAACGATAATTGTTAATTTAACTGTTGTCAACAAATTTAATAATCAAACGTACCTCTTTGAAGTGTTTTTTAAAATCATCGTGAGGTGCAACAAATTTAGTGAGTAACAGTACATTTTTATAAAATTCACACGACACTCTATCCATTATAAAAACTCGACTAACAAATAAACATAATCATAGTGTAAAAGACAAACAACAATGCAAGAATTTGAATGACAGACGACGGTTGGCGCCTTCAAATGTGTGCGTGTAACGTAGTATCTATATGCATACATATAAAATACAAGAACATGGGTGTTGACCAAACACACATATGCACATACCCAATAGAATATGTACGGTTGACACGTGACGAAGAGCGCTCAATTTAAAAACGTACGCGCGATGGCCATCAATTTTGTACAAATCTTATCACGTGTATACGTTTATATGTAACGAAAACAGTAACAAGAAATAAATTCCATTTTATATATATATCATTCGATCTTACGGAGTACTTTTATTGCATACATCGAAAACAAAATATTTATGCAAATAAGAGTTATAGTAAAGAATACACGTATGAGCTTGAATCAAGTTGGTGAATGAAAGTAATTACAATGAAAATAAGGCGACAACACGCGTATAAAAGCTCACGGAGGATGAAAAAATCTTGAATAGCATTAAACTTTAGGGGTTATGTATATGAGATGTCCAATGAGATAAAGATGGAAACCGAGCACGGTATATAATATATAAGTGAAGAAAAGAAGTAATTATGACATCATCGAGATAGCGATTAAAATATAAAGACATTGTAGAAAACTCGTCGCAAGCGTCGAAAGCTGGTAGTGTTGAACCACGTTGAATTATGCCAAAGCGTGAATAAAATTTAAAAAAGAAAATTATCGTTATAAATATATATCGATGATAGTCGTACGACGATGGCAATGTGATGTTTCGCGTAGGTCGATAAAACCACTCGTTTTGTACTTTTGACGATTGTTGTGTCAATTTGGAGTCCTACAATATGTATCTTGCTATACTCGATCGTTAAAGTCATTTCCATTGCGATCTTGTTTACGAACACTCTTCGTTAACCGCCATCGAGTTAATATATCGTTTACATTGGTGGTCTCATCGACAAGTCAGCGACCTCTCCACTCTCTCTCTCCCACTTTGATTGGCATCGATGTGTCTCTTTCACTATGGAAAAAGCGAATAAGCGCAGCCACCTAGTCTAAAAAGAGAGAGAGAGAGAGAGAGAGAGTGAAATCCGGAGAGGAAAAGAAAGAGAGAAATAGAGAGACATTCTATAGTGAAATAACGGAAACTCCGTTAGCGTAGCGAAAGTTGCGGCACCCTATTAGGGACAAGCGGCGTTTGTGCTACTGGGCGATGACGTTTCGCGCGATTCAAGCTATGAGAGAAAGCGTCGACTTAAACTCGCTTTTCACGAATTCAATAATCAACGAAAAGTCAAGTTGAGAGTTTCTCTCGTTGCTGTACGTTTAGCATACTTTTTCTACGTTCCATGTACATAGGAATGCTCAATTAGCCTCAGCAGCCAAACGAATAATTGGGTCATCGTCGTGAAAATAGCTTCCCACACAAGAGAAACATTGTGGATGATAATATTGCTTTTTTTTATTTTCTTTCTCAACGTTCTCACATTGGCTCTCGATCTTTCACGCGTGGCTTTCACCAAAAGAAGATCTGGAATACCCAATTAACGACAATCGGTCAAAGATCGCAAACTACGGCCCAATAATAAGCGTAAACATGCTTTCTGCTCCAATATTTGCAAGGAGAGAAAGTTGCGCACCTGTTTTAACGAGTAACTTGGCACTATGTTGCTAGCAATTCAAGTAAATGCGGAAGCAACGGTGCTGTAGGTTATATACCGATTACGCAACCATACAAAACCAGGTCTGCTCCCAAGCAATGCACTGCATACCAGGCCAATGTGTGTGTGTGTGTGTGTGTGTGGAAAGAGGTGGCGGTTTATGCATTCGCGCGCTGACAATTAGCGAGAAGCGTGCACTGACGAAACGCTATACGCGATTTGAATCTGGCGCCTCCGCGGAAAATCGAGGTTATCCGTTGCGCAATTAATCGATCCTTATATATACTTGTCTCGGCATTGCCGTACAAGTGCATGGAGCAAAAAAAAAAAGTCAAGTTAGATCCTTCGTTTGCAGTTGTAAATAGGAAGGACGCTCGTTGCGTCTCTTCGTTGCAATTGTATAAAGTGCGTCTTCATCTTGATAGAGCTTGCTCAATATTATTATAGGTTATTGCGAATTGCGTAAAAAATATATAATACCGATTGACAGCTTTTGTAAGCATACGTACACTTATGTAAGTTAATCGTCATGTATCTGTTTCTTTTTATTCTTTTTTACATAATAATTGACTTAATTTTACTTTTGTGCGCAACACTTGACTCGAAGCTCAAACGGAATATATTTATCCGTCAAATATTACACGAGCGTCAAAATACCGTACGCTCTCTCTCTCTCTCTCTCTCTCTGTCCTGGTGCACGGAAAGTATGTGCAAACGCAGCCAGAAGGAGAGAAAGCAGCGTATAGAACAACCTGTTTCTCTCTCTTTCCATGCTTGATTACCGAACGCTCGGCATATTTATCCCTCCCTCTGTTTTTGTCGCACGACAACTTTCTTCAAAGTACTTTATTGTCCTCGATATTATAATCCAAAATATTAATCGTTTAAACAAAATCACAAGGTAAAATGGTGTCGATATCGCGATATTTCATCGAATATTTGTCGTTTCTGCATTGCTTACATTAATGTTTCAATGATTTCCATTTGCGATACAAGCTATCCGAGTATGTATAAGTCTTTGCGGCGCTTGAGAGAATCCACTGCTCGATGGTAGTGGGACGTAAGGTAAGCGGGAGGTGAGAGAAGGAAGGTACAGCCTTGCTGCAAGAGAGAGAGAGAGAGAGAGAGAGAGAGACAGAGACAGAGAAAGAGTCTTTGGAGCTCAGTCAGTCCTGTCCTCTCACCGCTGCGCTGGCGCTCCGAGAGAAGGCACGTTGTTACTTTAGTGTGCTTGCTACCAAAATGGCTGACTCTTGAATCAATCGATCAATAACAATCGTTTTTTTTCCACACTATTGTCGCAAGTTTGTGTTCAAAGTGTGTCAAGTGCACGTGACAAATACAAGTTAACGACAACGAGAATAAAGGTACGAATTTGAACAAGTGCGTCGAGTAGAAGCGTCCTTGAGAACGTCGCCACGAGCATCTGCGGTTTATACGCGCGTTTTATGTACGAAAGGCCAAGCCTATGGACCGAATCAGTGAGCGAGAGAGAGAGAGAGGGAGATCGGGCGCATTCCACGCGAGGTCTCAAGCTCCTGTCCCTCTTAACTTGACTTGTCGTACGTTGTCGATTTTTTTGACAAAATTTCTTTATGTTACTTGTAAGATTTGTCGTTTGTTACATTGGTTTTTCGTATTTGTTTGTGTTTCTTTTTTTTTCGGTTTTACGAAATATTAAATTGCGTTATGTCGTAAAATTTCAATAACGGTATGGAATATACCTCGTCAAGTTTGGATAGAACGCGGAAAACCACAAATTCGTATTAATCGTAACCGCGGATTTCGCTAAAGCCGCATATGGTTTTCCGTGTGCGAATAAAATACATTCTGATGAGTATGCGTGTGCATATATATATATAAAAGAGAAAACCATTTGAAAAAGGAAGATACGTTTATCAGTTAATGGGTTGACTGTTGCTGTTACCGCTGTTATGTATCGTAATTTTGTCAGATTGTGCAGAACGTAAAAACAAGCTGTAGCAAGGTAACTAATCAAACGAGCATTCCACTAGTCGGCACCGTGAAATATGCTTCGTTGCAAGTGAGAGAGAGAGAGAGAGAGAGAGAGAGAGGGAAAGAAAGGTAAAAGAAACGCAGCAACGTTCTCTTCCTATTTCATTAAACATCCGCCTAATCATACGATGCGACGCTTCGTTTTTTTTTTTCTCGTTCTTCTACCGACCGAGACCCGTTATACTCGTGCATATACATATATGCGCGATCGTTAACGTCAAATATTCATAACTCGTTGAAAAAAATATCGACGTCGTTGTAAAATTTGTTTACAGGTATAGCCATCAAAATAGTCGGACATCGATGAGGATCAGTACGAGACAAGAAGATAATGACGAGTGTGCCGGTGTTATCGTTAGGTTTAGTGCTATTATTAGCTACAAGCTTAACTTGGGTTCAAGCTCACGTTGCTTTAACTTTTCCACGAGCTAGACATTTTGATTTGGATTTCCTTGACAATGCGAGAACACCTGGACCATGTGGTATGCCAAAAGGTTTGTCATTTTTTTTTTATACAACGTATATACAACATACGCATTGTAATTACACCGTATGCATCGCGATGTTTCGCGTTTTACGACGAGTTTGCTATGCAACTCGTAGCAAAACAATGCTAAGAAAGTATACTGCCAACACTCACCGTATATACATTCGTTATTTCACGAATAGACTTTCACCGTTGGCGCTTTCGGTGTAAACGCTTGCACAGGTGCACATACACACACACACGCGCGCGCGCGATATAGATGTGACTTTACGTGATCTTCATAGCCCTGCGCATCGTTCGATCTAATTTGTTTTCCGAACCAATATCCATACTAACCGTACGACAAGATTGCATCTTTCTCGCGTATTCGATAGTCGTTCTTACAGCGTTCAAACATTGAGAAGACGAGCGTGTAAAATCCCACGCGTAACTCGCGTGCAACTAATTTTCTTTTTTCTCACAACCAAACACGCATCTTACACGTGTGTATAATACTTGTTCGCGTTATATAACGCTCGATCCTTTCGATAGTTATGATCGATCGGATAATATAAATTAACATGGGAAATAATAAATAAATCGTAAAAAAAAAACAACGTAGAGACGCGTCGATCGTTGTTATTTTTTAAACGAAAAATAAAACTTTCGCACTTTCTGCCGTACGAAAAGTGCGAAAGGATTGGCGGACGACGCTACGTCGGGCTCGTTTCCGGAGTTCGTTACAGCACCCACAGGAAGTATAAACTCCTTGACTGCACTCATATGGGTTCTTTGAAAACAAGGCTTCATCCGTGTATTTGAACAATGTTCGTTTGATCGATTGTTTCTTTCTTCTTTATTTTTTTTTGTTGTTTTTTTTTTCACAACCATTGAGAAATAATGATTTTTAACTTTGGACGTATGAACGAAGATCAAACGTCTGTAAGAGACACGATGAGCGTGATTTAATATTCGAGTCCCGTACAACTTGTCAACGAGTCACAATGAAAAAAAAAGTTGAACGTACTTTAAACGAACGTTACTCGTCGTAAAGCAAACTTCCTCGATTACCTATGAACGCAAACCTATCGCGTAGGTGTACGTGGGCAACGCGATGCGTAGGATTCTCATTTCGATAAGGATCGCAATACGATGACTCATCGACGATGTATCTATTCTTTTTAATTTTTTTTGCTTTTACGTATACGTTTGCTCTAACCATGGTAATGCATTATTTATGAATTTTCTTTGCTTCGATTGAATTTTGATTTAGAGTTGCACTATCGTGCTTGTACGTACGTACAATTGGAGGGAATAACTAATAAAGTTCCAAGAAAAGAAAACGCGTTAAGAAGCTTGGTAATTTTCTACGTTTCAATGACCATCGGTAGTTTCGCCATAGAGCAATTAACCTACCGGATTCTTGCAACAGCGCAATTGCTTTTTTATCCTCGTGCGTTTATTTATTCGTTGATCTTTTGTTCGCAGGCGACATCAAAACCTCCTTACTATCCGGTAGCAGTTTCAACGTCACGTGGCACTTGGCGTATCCACACAGGGTGAGTTTGTATACTCGTTCTCCGTCGATAAACAAACGAACAAAACAAAAAAAAAACTCCAATCAACTGTTAAATATCGATTTATTCGTTACGTTATAACGCATTTCTTCGTGTACCACGAGCAGTGTGTCGCCGAAAATTATACGTAGCGTAAGAATGTCTCGTACAAATGTGGGTGTTTCGCGTTTGAACGATTACGCAATAGAGAGAGAAAGAAAGGATTTATTTGGTGGATCAATACGGAAAACGTTCGATAGCAAACGCGTTGTCGATCGATCACCTTTCTTTCCCCGTTATTACACGCCTGAAATCTCAATCGAACGTTCGCCAATATCGATATATTTGAAATTCTAATGCACATGCGCGCGCGCGCGCGCACGAGCACCAATGGGAAAATGTTAATGCGAATTCCAGCGTACATACGACGACACCGTTATGACCTGGAATCTGCTACGCCGCGAGAAGGGGGAAAAGTATTAATCGCCGATTATTACACGAACCACGTATAGTCGGATCGTTTTTTCACATTTTTCTTTTGAAAGATCAGCCGTTAACCAATCGACGGATTCTTCGATTAAAATCAAATATTCGAGGGATTCGAAGGAACCGTCCTTCTCGATATAGCAAACTCGCAAGAAAATAAGCGTCGTCGAATAGCGCGTTTGCAACATGATTAACGGGTTCGTTGGTCGTTTCTAGGGTGGTTTTAGGCTGCAAGTACTCGATGCTCTCGACAGACCTCTCGTCGATCTTACCCCTGTGACGAAGCAAAGTGAATTCGTGGAGAACGACGCCACGTAAGTATGCCGCGCCTCTTGTACGGATATATTTGCTCGATCAACGGAACCAATAGCACCAATAAGGTATATTCATGGATGCACGTGAATTTCAGAGCGCAAAGCTATTTGGTCGAATTGCCAGCAAATTTTACCTGCGTCGACTGCACCGTACGACTGCTCAGAGAAGCCGAAGAATGGGGTACTTCCTACAGGTTCTGGTCGTGTGCCGACGTTGACGTGAGTTCGATTATCTTCCATTTAGCAAAGGATTTTACTTTGTCCAACTTTAACGCGAATCCTCGCGTGTACAGATCGTCGACAAAAAGACATACCGCGAGGATTGCAGCGGGCATGGACGTTCCGTGGTAGGACGTTGTCGTTGCGATAGATTTTATCATGGATCGCGATGCCAATATCGAGAAGAGTGTCTCGACGATTCCGACTGCGGTACTCAAGGAGCCTGCGTCGACAACGAAGGTACCACTTCGCCAACCAAGCATTGTTACTGCAACGTTGGCTGGTATGGACCTGGATGCTCTAAACGTGAGATATATTAGCTTCGCTTGTGCAACCTCGTGCGACTCATCCATACGAACAAACTACCGTGGTTACTACGCAACTTTGTATTACAGGCTCGGTAATGAAGAACGTCGACCTGGATTTAGAGTCTTACACGATGAAACGTTTCTCCGAGGACTTTACCTTCTACTGGCGTATTCTCAAGGATTCGCACGAGTTCGAAGGTGTGGCGGTGGTGAATGGTACCTCGTGGGTGGGTATCGGTTGGCGATCGGCAAGCCTCACTTCTGCGTGTCGTGCCGTACCCGAGATTCACGAGTACGCCAAACAAACTTCCAACGCCGAACCTCTACCGCGTCCAGAGCCAAAATCCGAATCGGAACCCGAACCAGAGAGCTCGACGATACAGCCGGAATCCGTACCTGCCGAACCCGAACCTGAATCGACTCGTACTAGTAATAACAAACGTTCCGCCAAGCACGAGGTAACCTCGAGACCAGATGCCGAGGTTACCGTGCAGACCAGCGTCACGTATCGCGTCAGTACCAAGCAAGGTGAGTCACGCGACGCATATTTGTCAGGACGACGCAAGAGCAAAATCTTCGATAATCTTAGCTTTACGTTTTCTCGTTGACAGGACGTAGAAGACGATCACCGGAGCCTCTCCCGACTGGTCAGTATTGATAACGTTTAACGTCGTTTGCATCCCATACCTACGTATTCTTATTCGTTTTTATCAGTAGCCATTTAACGATATAACCTTGCCATTAAAATGTCAATGCTCCAATTGCAACGTTCAGCGAGTTGAACGTTTCGATAAGCACGTTACTAAAACAGCACACAACAACCAAAAACCAAACGAACTTTGGCAAAACAACGACTTATGGACATGATTCGAGTGTTGCAAAAACAGCACAAACAGCTCGTCCAAGTAATTGACTAGAGTAAAAAAGAAAACAAAACACTGAAAAAAAACGTTAATAATGCACTCGCAAAGCAGCTCGAGTGCTTTTCCAACGAAAGCGAAGCAGACGTGGTAATTCTTATTCGATTGTTCGTATTAACAGAACGTTCCTTTCGCACGCCGAGATAATTCACAGCTGGGAGTAGAATGCATATAATATGAGAAGATGCAGATGAGGTCAACGGTCGTTGGGCCGCTCTCACAATAGTCAACTTTCTCTCCGTTACCTCAACATGTTAACTTTGTAGATTATATTTAATGACTCACGTGGTGATGGTATGTAAATGGTAGCATGTATTGCTTGTTTGCACAGGGGAACCAGTTACCAGCGAGCCCGAACCAAGCTCGGAACCCGAGCCAAAATCGGAACCCGAGCCCGAATCCGAACCAACGTTGAAACCCGAGCCCACGTCCGAGCCCAAGTCTGAGCCCAAATCCGAGCCCAAGTCCGAACCCAAATCCGAACCCAAATCCGAACCCAAATCCGAACCTACGTCCGAACCTACGTCCGAACCAGCGTCCGAACCAACATCCGAACCGAAATCCGAACCGAAATCCGAACCCGAACCGAAATCCGAACCCGAACCAAAATCCGAACCCGAACCAAAATCCGAACCCGAGCCACAATCCGAGCCCCACCCCACGGAACAAGCGCCAAAGTCAGAAGGGGTTAAAGGTAATTCAGTCAAAATTCAGATTCCTTTGCAAAACAACTCGATCTCTACCGTCTTTGCGTTTATCTGGAAATGTTGCTTGGCATTGCCGATATCTAACGAGTTAACGTTACACGCTCGACAGCTCACAAATACACACCCAAACACGACTTCAATCCAATGGATTGCACGGACATGATTATTGGCTCGGCGCGTGGTATGCGCCATCGTATCGCTGATTATTATACGCGCGATCGTTCCACACCGCGTTTGGATTCGTTCTGGGGTGGCAAGGATAGTCTCACAGCTGCGATGGGCTTCGAGAGAGACGGTCTCACGACCATTCTATTCAGACGGAAATTAGCTGGCGATGGACACTTTAGCGACCACGAAATTATCGACGCTGCAATGCAGGTATGTAGAACGCGCTCTGACGACGAACCTCGTACCTCGGTCACTCGAATTGTCGACGTTTCACGATGTATCGTCGCCACCAGGTGATTTGGGCAAAAGGACAAGAACCCGGGCGATACGTGCACGTACCGGCTAGCGGAGTCGAGCACGGCAAAGCTAGTCTCGAGGACTTTTACAAGGCCGACGAGTTGAAATATCACGGGCACAAGTCGCAACGAGGCGTCGCTACCATCAACTTTTTCGGTAAGTATTTCGAGTTTTGTCGTTGAACAACCAGCGCGATTCTTGGTATTGACCGCTCGACTGTTCAGAGGAGAAAGGAAGACAAGATTTCGACGGTGGGGTTCGCCAGGAAAATGGACATTGCGGTGGCGAATGGCGTCATCCAAGACACTGCTCACCGGAAAATTATACCTGCGAGTACAGAGTCGAATGGACGTACAAGGCAAGGAAAGACGAAATATCGTTTACGATCGTGACGAAGAACGTCGATACTTGGACGGGCATCGGTTTCTCCAAGGACGAAAAAATGGTTTGCGACAATCTCTTCGTTGTACACATCGAGCGAGCGTCAAACTCGCAAATGTTTTACTCGTTCGTTGTCTAACGTCATTCTAGACGCAAACGGACGCGATTCTTGGATGGGTGGATAAATCCAACGGCAGGGCCTTCCTCATGGATACCTGGATCAACGGCTACAATTCACCGGTTCTGGACTCCTCGCAGGACATCTTCAACTCTTACGGGCGTATCGAAGGCGGAGAAACAACGTTGACGTTCAGCAGGAAGAGGACTACCAACGATATTCGCGATTTGTCTTTCGGCGACGATCAGTGTCTCTACTTGATGTTTCCCGTGAAAGGAGGCACCTTCAATCCAGTCAATAAAAAGATTCGCAAACACGAGCAGGTTCCAATAGTATCCGCGCAAAAAGTTTGCGTTAAATCGTGTGGGATCGAAGGTAAACGATCTCTCGATTCGACGAAACTTTACAGCCGATCGGTGTATTCACGCGAGATCGTTTGTTGTTCACAGACGACGACGGTGTTTCAACGACCGCGCCACCACGATTGAGCTACGACGTGCAAGTACGTCTGGTCAACCTTGGCGACGGTTACAGGGCTCCACTGCCCGGAAGTCAGGACTTTGAGGACTTATCTAACGTTATCGCGGCAAGTTTCTCGCCAGTTTTGGAAAAACTTGCCGGTTTTCAACAGCTAAAACTCGTGGAACTATCCAAGTACGTTCTCTTTGCAAACTTTGCAATCGTCTAGATTGCGTAGGTTCTCTGCTTAGTCTACTTGCCAACTTTGATCGTAGGCCCGAGGACAACGGTATGATAGCAAAGCTAAACTTGGCAATGGACAAGAACGAGATCAAGAGTCGAGCACTGAAGCTGGACGAGACCGAAGCTCTAGTCGAAGCTGCTATCGCGGAAGCTCTACTCGCGGGCAAAGTTGGTGCCCTCGGCGTTGATCCTCGTTACCTCGTACTACACTCGCAACGTACGCTATTTATCGATACACTCTTATGCGGCTGTCAATAGTATTCGTTTCGTTGCGAGCGACCTGCCTCATTGGTTTTTCGTTGCAGAGGGTGAATTCGACAAGGATCTAGAGAACGACAGCACCGACAACACATTGACGAGCGGTCTGTTAATACTCGGTTCGACCAAACTTTACATCGTTATTGGATGTCTCGTGGCGTTACTGGCATTGGCCTTGTTGCAAGCGAGCTGCACCATCTACAAAGCGTCGAAAAAACGAACGACTAAGGTACGATCTATGCCTTGCGTATTTTCTCTAAACAGTCATATTTATTTGTGTTGCGCTTTACTAGGCTGTGCGAGCATAGGTAACTTGTCGCTAACGGCACTATCTTCGTTTTCTTTTTTATTCACCCTTATGCGTATCTTGTCTACGAGTGTGTGTTTCGTTTGTCACTCGCTCAAATTGCAAAAGTCACCGGCCTTACGGAAGCCACTGTCAGTAGATTAGTGATTCCCTCTCTCTCTTTCTCTGTCTCTCTTTCTCTCTTTCTCTCTTTCTCTAATAATCCTCCTGACTTCCGGATTAAAAGAAAACTATAAATATAGTATATATACATATATATATATATATAAGTGACGTGATGAAAGAGGAGAGATGAGCAAGAGTCGTTGTGCTTTGCTTGTGTTGCATATAATCTTGTGTCGCGTATGCACGAAAATTGCGCGTACCATGAAAATGCAGAGGGTGTATTCGCTGCCATTGGCTGTTTCGCCAACGGGACCAACGAATCCAATTCATCAGAGCCGCTCCGCTCCACCGCGGTACTACAGAGAACAACAGTTTCATCAACAACATCATCAGAACGTAACGAACGCTAATGGTAATGGATATCATCACAACGGACATCATCATCATCAGCAGCAACACGAGCAACCACAGCAACCACGTCACTATCAACAACAACAACAACAACACCTTGCGCCACCCAACATGCATCGGCCCTCCCCCAATTGGTAGCGAGCGCGCTTATCCGCTTCCCTTCCAGTCCAGGTATCTCTTTCTCGCTTTCTCTCGCCCTATACTCTTATAACGACTCTTACTCACTTCTCGTCTCTCACATTGCTTTCTTTTTTTCTTTTTTTTGCTTCTATGTCTCGTGCACGCGCTTCTCTGTATCTCTCTCTCTCTCTCTCTCTCTCTCTCTCGCTTCACTCTACACCAGCGCATCACTCTAATAGATAGATGGATAGATAGATAGATAGATCGATAGATAGATACATACGTTAAACGGTAATTTTGCCGAATTTATAGCGAATACCTTTGGGTCACTTTACGATATCAAAGTGCCGAAAATGTTGACGAATCGATCGTTGTTCTGGTTGCAGGATCGGCTGATAAGCAAGAATCCATGGCGCGACTATTCTTCGAGCGCAAACACAAACTTTGCATTCGAAGCTTTCGAGACCGAGGAGAAATCGCCACCACCACCGATTAGCCTTCGCGAAAGTCTTCCAAGACCCATGCGAGAGATGACCGTGAGCAATGGACACTCTACCGTGGATTTTAGCGGTAACGACCATCACCATCATTATCATCATCATCAACAACAGCAACAACAACAACAACAACAACAACAACATCAACATCAACATCAATTGCTCCAAACACCCGGAAATCGCAATAGCATGAGCGCGTTACCGCCTGGTCCTAGAGCTACCTACAGTCTTCCACGTGCCCCAGCTCCTCGACAATCCTCGGCTACTGGTGTGTCACCGATGGCTGGCCCTACTCAAGGTTACTATACTCAAGACCGTAGACAAATGCCAAGACACGCCAACAAAGCTGTAAATGGCCATCACTCGGCGACGCTACAACCACAGCCAGATTTTTACTTTATGCCTAGCCAACGCAAGTACAGCGGTGAGGTGGTGCGCGTTTACGTCGATTATGGCAATCAGAAGCACAAGTGACGAGACTCGAGTGTGCGCGAGAGAACAAACACATGACACACCGAGTCCGAGTACCGCGATATTATAGTTATATATTTCGTTTTTTCTTCTTTTTTTTTTTCGTCCAGATTGAAAGACGCGTGATCGGTATACTCATTTTCAAGTTAATTTGCGCGTTTTCCAATCGCGAGGATTACGAGTTATGCAATAATATTTTGTGTGTATATATACATATATATATGCAGCGCTTATTATTGTTGTAGATGCATCGTTGATTCATCATGATGCCGTCTTAATCGTTGGTCAAACCAAATTCGCAAAACAATTTAATCGTTTAGTACACGTTTTTTATATGATTTTATCGACTAAAGTTTAATAATAACATGTAAATATGCTATGCTCGGCAAATGCCAGCCACTTGCACTTACCATCAACGAAACAACAATTTTATTGCGATATGTACAATTTCCTCGAACGATAGTGAATGCAAGTGACAAAGCATTCACGTATGAAGCACGCCTGTACATTTGCTCAACCGTAGACTTAATAACTTTAACCGTAGTTCAATGCGGCTAGATTACATCAAGCTTTAATTTATAAGCTAATTTAACGTTAACTTTATGCCAAGAAATTTGAACAGTCGATTCTGGTGTACCGTAAATTCTGTTAAATGTTCAACAATGGCGTGCATGTATCTAATATGGATGAGAATAAAACATTTGTACATTGTTTTTTGTGGACTTTTTATTTTTTATTTAATTGATTTTTCGTTTTTGTTTTGTTTTTTTTTTCATTTACCATTTGTAATTTTAATTATTTTTCTTTAATCGATCAAACAACATCGCTACAAAATTTCCCCGTTAATAACGAGTAACAAGTTGGCGTTTAAATCTACGACAAATCGATCCAAATAAAATACAAATTGAAACTTAACAAATTCAAATGGCTATTCTCCGAAAGTACAATTGTGTTGGTACAAAATACAGCTTCACAAACAAAGTATGACAAGAGAGAAAAATAACGGGAGTTAACGTTAACGCGATGACGTTGTCATTCCCTTATTCGTAATGAACCATCGAAGGCATTAGTGAAGGGTACTCGAAGATTCTCGATTGTCGTCAGGAGATCGTCAGATCAAAGTGTAAAAAATACGTACAATAGTTTGATCGGTAAACGAGAGAAAAATACAAATTGGAAGGCTCTATGAAAGAAAAAAAACACTGAGTGATGATCTCCCGAGGAAACGGAGAATGGACAGACCCCGAAAAGGACATGGTTTTAATATAATTGCATTGGCCGACGTCGTGCGCGACGCAAAAAATGTGCCCGTCCGCTACGCGTGTTAATGCTAAGCATGGTATGGTGTCGTCTTTATTAGCGTATGTTATTTTATAATGTAGCCTTAAAACGAGAAATATAGCACAAATGGTATAATAGTAACAATGAAAATCTTGGACGTAATACTCAAAATAAAAGACGAGAAAATTATTCACAATCAATGATCGATCGTAATCGATTGGTAGTAATAGAAATAGTAATAATAATAATAATAGTAATAATAATAGCAATAGCAGTAGTAGTAGTAACAACAATAATAATAGTAATAATAATAATAAAATAATGACAATGAGAGGATAGGATAAACGACTTGTGGCGCACAAAGCTCACGAAAATGCAGAATAAAAGAAGAAGGAGATGGCTAATGACTTGTTCTTATCGGCTAGAATATTTATATAAACGAATAAAAGGGAATTTGAAAAAATTCAAGGAAAGCGTCTTCTTTCATTCTCACGCGGCCGCTCGTGCATTGCTCGTTATCTAACAAATGTTTTCGCAAACGCAATTGAAAAGCTGTACGCTTGCACGTAAGTAAAAGGTGTATGGATTTCAAGAGAACAAAAAACTCGTACGTTTGTTATCTGTATCGTACAGACGTGTCGTTTAGCGCTTCACGTGCCTTGCGCGTATACGGATGCTTTGCTCGCTCCAGAGAGAGAGAGAGAGAGAGAGGTAGAGAGAGGAAAGTGTTCGCAACGGCAGCAGCGGCATCAGAAGCAGCAACGTTCTGTTTTGTTGTTTTTGCTTGTAGAAGAGGAGCTTCTTTACTTTCTCTGTCTTACGTCAGAATCCTTGTTCGGCGTGGGCTTACTATCGATGATCGAACAAACAAAAAGAAAAGAAAAAGAGTCATACGATTAGTCAAGGTCGTGAATGTTCCACTAAAGCCAATGGAAAAAATCAAGTAAAGAAACTTACGTGTCGGGACTCTGATCGGTGTCGGACTCTTCAAGTTCGGACTTGTTACGCTTCTTTTCGTAGACGAGAATAATGGCGCAAAGTACGATTACCTCGGCGAGAATACCCAAGAACGGCCAAAGCGCGGCGAGCTTGTCTTTGACCCTGAGGAATGTGACGGTCGAATAGCCGTGGAAAGAAATACTGTCGGTTACGTTGTACAAGCCGTAACAAATGATGTTACCACGATCGTCCATAGTGATGTTGTCGAGACTAAGTACAGCATTGTTCAAACTGTGTTCGTCGTCGCGCGACAACTTGACTCGACCGTGAGTTGCCGTGTAGTTTTGTCCTTTAACGTTCCAAATTATTTTCAATCCTGGCTCGCCAATTTTTACTTGGCAGGTCAAATGCAACTTCTCGCCTTCGACTACGTTCGTCGACGGTGGTAAATGTACTACGGGTTGTTCTGTAAAATAAAATACACGTTCGTTTAGTTTGCTCGTATTATTTTGAGAATAAAAATAAGAGCTCGACATCGAGTGACGCAATACTTACTGACAACGCGGTAGTTGTAAGTAGAGCTGCCGACGGTACACGTGTAGTTTCCGTACAAGTCGTCGTCCTTGTCTTTGACGTAGTGAATAGTGATGCTTCGATTGGAAACGTGCTGATGAATAAAATCGGACCAACCTATAGCTTTGTCGTTTCTTTTCCATTCCATTGTTCCGTTACCAGGGCATTCCAGTTCTACTACTGTATCGTTCTTGGACATCACTTTGAACGTCACGTCTGCGTGAAATCAAGTACGAACAATTAGAATATCGTTGAACGATAATCGTGGCTAAAGGACGTAATAAACATTTAATGCGTTGTGTGCACATGGGACATATGGTTATTTACATGAAGCTATTCAAACGTGTACGGCTCTTGTTAATCTTACTTACGCGTCTCCTATTATAAACCTCATTTTTTTTATTTTTAACGATGCTGACTGCTCGTTTATTTACGAATCAATCGATACGCTGCGTGCTCATTTTCACACCACAATTGCTTAAAAATAATTCAGAAACAAAGTCGAAAAGCAAACGAAACTACAAACGTTTAAATATACGAAAATCGTCGTAGACTCGTTGTACTTGCACGTGTTTCGTTCGCGTACAACGTCATAGACCACGAGACAGTCTAAAAAAAAAAAAAAACACGTTGATCGATATCGTTACTTAGTGGATTAGCCGATAAATTTGCCAACGACAAATTGAACCGTTGGTTCGTTGACTGGCTAAGTACGTAATAGCGGGTAATTGAACGAACGACTACGACAAGGCAATTCGATGCCGTTGTCGTTAATAGTCCTAATTGTTTACGGTGCGTAATAGTATCTCATTTTTTGTTTGCTTTTTTTTTTATTCGAAAGCCTCTTTTGAAAATATCAATGATTTATGAAACGTATAAACCGTGGAATAAGGAATTGTTTGCATAGACTATTGTGAAAATTAAAGGGGATAGCCGACAAAAAGGATCGTACTGCTGCTGCTGCGTTTGCAATAAATGAAGATGCATTCATAACCAGAGAGGCGTACGTTGTATATATATATATTTTTTTCCCCCAGAGAAGAGAGCATTAGCAAATGAAAAAGTCCTATTGTGTTTGCTTAGGTTTTTTTGACTATTTACGCAACTTTTCAGAAAACAAACGAGAGCAAATAGAAATATTATACATCGAGATGCATCTTTGATTTTCGTTGACCGTTGTTATTGACTTGTTTTCAATAGAATAGCATTTATTTGAGCATTTAGCAAGTAGCACGCGTACAATGAAGAACGGAAGATCGTTCGATTTGTTTTGTATTTATAATTCAACTCATTTGGTTGGCGTATCCCAACGTAAATCATAAATCAGCGACGCGCGCATAAAAATGTCGAGATTTTGTTTATGGACCCGGTAGAAGAAAGAAAGACTACAAACAAGAAATCTGCATCTGGCGCTTTATCATCTGCGCTCTCGCAAGCTTTCTCACTCTCTCTCTCTCTCTCTCTCTCTCTCGTATTCGTTGATTTATCGTTTCACCCTTTTGGTTTTTCCGTAATTGTGAGTGATCACGTTATAAATCATGCTAACGCGTATCCCATCTACATAGCGAATTGATGTTGGCTATGTAAAGAATGTAAAGTGGTTCGCGCTCTAGTAATTATCCAAGGTGAGTTTCTTCGTCGTTCGGTAATGCGTAATCGTTGGTTGAAATGCTTCGCTTATTTATCGTACATAAGACGCTAATGAAACGACGATACTAATATCGTTTACGTACGTACATACGACAAGGACACAATTTTGTCGATTACCTGTAGCATTACTACAGGTGAATAAAAAAAATCAACGATGGAAACAACACACATAAACAACGATATAAGCAAGCACATGAAAATAATAAATCGAAAGCATGAAAATACAATGCAGACACTCGTGTCGCGAGTAAGGAGACTGTACATTGACTAATACTACGCAAACACGGAGATGATGCGTAAACAAAGAGAACAAAAAATATTTAAAAAAGCATTGTATTCGGTGGGGTGGGGGGAAGAGGAGAGCGAGCCACCGAAAAATAAATGAGGCGGAGCATCGAGCGGCAACGATGAGTAATGGATGGCGTAATATATAAGCAAATCGATGTTTGTCGAATCGATATACGATCTTGGCGAGAAAAAAAAGTACGATAAGAACGTCTACTTGTTTTCTCGACTACGAACCATAAACGATGGTAAGATGATGAGGCTCGTTGCCATCGATACAGGTATAAGCTCCTTCGTGTCGTTCAACGGATTTGACAGCTGTTACAGTACTGTTGATTATGTTACTCTTGTCGTCGAAATATGATTTGACGCTCATCAAACCACTCGACAAGTCGTCGTCGTCGAGCGATTGACCGTTGCGTTTCCATTTTGCTAATGATCCTGGTGGTAAGTCGCTGCACGTGATATTCCACGACTGACCTGGCATCACCGTCTTCGAGCCCTCGTATTTCACTGATCGCACATTCCATGTTTTTAGTTTGTTTGTTTGTTCGTTTTTTTTTTATCTCCGCAACACGCGTCACTTTCTTTACACGAACATCGTTTATTTTTCCTCTCCTTTTTTCTTTTCAAGATGGAATTTCTACGCGACAGAGATCGCACACGCGCCGATAACGTTGAAATACTTTGATAGCTTACTTATCAAGTAGCAGATAGATCTCTTTATCGCGATCTTCTGACGTTAATTGTTCTCGAACCACGTGCTCGCGTTTTAGCAACGGCAAACGTTACGTATTTCGATTTTGCCACGAGGAACGAAATATCTTTAAAAATAGAATCGACGCTCTGTTATATCTCGGGAGGAGAGAGGTTTTTTCTTTCGCTTCGTATCCAACGGTGTCGGGTAAACAACCGCTCAAAAATTACGACGAACCGCGTAAATTTCCATCTCGACCTTAAACAAATGTCCATGGAGAGGTCGCGAGTCGGACAAAAAAAAACACGCAAAAAAACACTCGAGGGCAAATTCGATTAAGTCTAAAGTATACTTACGGGCAAACGGAGATTTATTCGTCACGTTTTACGCACGTCGTGCGTGCGCGAAAAGTAATAACGATCAAAAACATGCATGTATCGAACGAAGATAACGTTAAAAATATTTAAAAGAAAGAAAGAAAGAGAGAACAAGATTTGTGTGCCAACAAACGTCGTCTAAAGAGCCTATATAAACATTGAATTACGTACATATTACGTAGAATTAGTAGTAGTAGTAGTAGTATTAAAAGCTCAATTGGAGCCAAAATAAGTTAAATAAAACTACGCTGACGCATACAGCCAGACAATGAGACTTATCTTTCCGCGCATACCAGCGCGTTTCGATCGCGACAAACAACGTCGATAAAGAGAGAACCCAAAAACTATGCTCAATATTGTTCAAGGATTAGTTTCACAATTACTAGTTAATCATCGCGAATTCTCGACAGTTGCACGATTCTCGATTGTTGTACAAATTAACTCTGCGCGAATCAACTTTAAAGGTGTATTTATTTGATAAAACCTGTTATAATGCATAATACATGAATAAAACGAGTTTATTTGAAAACAGTCGCGTCAAATTCATGTTTTTCCGACGAACCAATTAGCACTACCTTGAAACGTTTAATCTCCCGAGTTTTCAGTCGACGACACTCTCGTTGAGAATGGGAGCACTTCCACTCCAATTTTTTTATCCCTAAATTATCCAAATGGCTTTCTTAGAAATAGAAAGTCAATTAATCGTAAGTAGGTCGAAGGAAAATTGAAGGCAGTGAACCGACGTATGCATTATCGACAAAAATAAGAAAGCAATCAAGTTCTGTCGTGCGTAAAAAACGCTGCATCGATAGACTGCAAGCGACCGCAAAGCTACTTTGAAATCTAAAAAGAAAAAGACCTCGTGTGAAAAGTCACGTGTGCTATTTGATAAAAGCACCTTCGTCGCGCGTGTATGTATTTCGAGAAAAGCTACGAACGAACAAGCGCATGCGTACCGTAAAATGTTCATTCGCTATGGCGCACCTCCCTTCGTTTCATTCCCTAAATACACACACTACCCATTTTCTCTTTCTTTCTTTCTCTCTCTCTCCCTCTCTCTCTCTTTCTCTCTCTATCTGTCAAGGACGCGACATCGATTTCTCTTTTTCTTTCTCTATCTTTTTTTAACTGGTTCCAATCGTTTGATTAGAAAAAAATGCTTTCGAAAATAAGTTGTCGAACGATAAATTTATGTAACTCGAGAGACCTCGATACTAGAAAAGCTTTTATACTCACCGGAATGTACGTCAGCCACGAAAGCGAGCAGCAAGAAGCCAAGCATCGTCAACAGTTTAACCTTTTTTTCCATGGTAATGGATGTTGTTGTACGTGTGTATATGTATCGAGAGCAACGACGTTGTGCTTACAGGGAATGGACCTGCCCCTTTCTAACCTCAATCACCGTGGCAGTTGAAAAAGCACTCGATAGGCAACTGCGAGACGACGAAACGATTCTCGAGTCGAAATGGCAACTTATCTTATCGGTAAAGCTACCGCTGATGCCGATGAGCAGCAACACTCCGAGAACAATCGCACAATCTCTGTTTCTACTCGTTGATCACGGGATCACAAGGCCGCGCGCTCTCGCGATCACTGTAATGGCCGTCGTCTTCTGCTCTCTCTCATTCTCTTTCTCTCTCTCTCTTACTTTCAGCTGTGTACGTTTGCCTCGCTTGGCTATCTCAATTCTCGACGACTCTCGAGCGAGCTACGGCTGACGGCTCGCATGCGCTTGCCGTTTGTATTTACGTCATATGTGAGCTACAATATCGCCAATCGTAGGCGCCAAATTTGAAACGTTTAACTTTGACTTGGATTTATTTTTCGATCAAGTTTTTTTGTCGATTTTGTGAAATTTTTCCGTCAAAATGATCAAGTGTATACGAGTGAAAACGCATTAAAAGTGAAAGATAAACGCTTGCGCGTCAAATTTTTGTTTTGATCACAAACGCAACGAAACGTTCGAAGCGTCTCGTCGTCGAGTAAAAATCTAGGCATTCAACGTTCGTGCATTGGGCCCGACTACTTTCTCGACGAGAGTACATGCACATTTTTTGATAATTCCGATAATCGTTTGAAATTAAATAGACGTAAAAAGTTATTAATCGTCGATGCTTACGAGGATTGGTCAAAGATGATGTTTCGTGAAAGCTCCGATAGATAGCGCTTAAAGTCGCCAAATCAGAGATTAACATGGGTAACGAACTGAAACAATTGTAAAATGTATCGTCCGTCTTGTTCGTAATTGTAACGAGAGATTCGAAAGTTCGTTTATAGCAATGTAATAACGCTCAACGGACAATCTCACGACGCATTGCGCAAAACATAGCAACGAATGGGATGGCAAAGTAGTGGTTCTACTTCTTTTTCCTTTTACTTTGCTCTCTCTCACTCTCTCTCTCTCTCTCTCTCTCTCTCTCTCTCTCTCTCTCTCTATATATATATATATATATATATATATATATATATATATATATATGTGTATGTATATAAGCGTACAAGCTCGCAAAAGCTCATTCATTATTATTCATTGCTGTTTACTTGCTAATGCTAATGAACTTGTGGAATTTCCAAGGTGCATTAATAAAAAAAAACTTTTCACTTAATAAAAACTTCACGACTGCGACGCATAAGAGAACAAAATATCGAGTCAATGAATTAACAATCTCTATTAATATTAGTCATAATTTGCATATTTAACTCGCATCCGTTGTCACTTTAGACGTATGCGCTGATTAAACTTGGAGGAACATGGAAACAACAAGGTTCGATTGAAACAACGTTCGTGCTTGCGATCTTTGTTTTGTCTCGTTCATAGAGATTTACAAAGACAAGCTAACGAGTAACGACGAATAATTCGTCAAATAAGACTATAACGTAAATGTACAATTTTAAAGAAAACAAAAAAAGAAACGAAATATCACGAAGTTGCAACGCGTTGGTTAGGGTATTAGCGTAGCTCACTGATGCAGGCGCCGGACGAAGCGGCGCCCCGATACATTGATCGCAAGCTTACAGAACTGCCTCTTGACCTCGCTTACCATCGCGGACGTCACCGTCATGATAATCCTAAACATCGTCCTACCGCTATGTTTATGTACATGGCTATGACGATAACGCAAGCTTCCTCTCTACCCCCCCCCCTCCCCGCTCCCGGTCTTTAACGCTCTCTTTTTGACACACGCGAACAAACTTTGTGAGATTTCTTACTGCATTTCATTCGATATTCCCCGACGCGTAACAAGTTTGTTTTTTTGTTCTTTTTACCAATGTTTACATCGAGTAATACCGATTACAATGAACAAAAGAGAGAGAGAGAGAGAGGTATGTATAGAAAGCATTATTTGAATTCAATAGTTTGTTGAAATATCTTGTGCGTTCGATAATCCTGGATTTAATTAAATGTTAATAATAGTCGAATTTTCGTCTATACCTGTCGATTAATTGTTATTCGTAAATTATTTACGCTTACCATTAGCTATTGCGAGTATCGTACGGGTGAATAACGATATATCCTGTACATAATACGTTGGTCTATTGACTTTTAAAATCAATACTGAATATCGCGCGGGATTACTATTCGACCAACTTTTAAACTCATGTTTAATCCAACGTAACAATTATGCAGTTATTATGTAGTTATATTATATACATTTATAAAACGATCGTAGAAATATTAAATATTTCGTTATTTTTCCGATATTTCGCGAAAAAATCTCATTTTCTTACGTGTAAAACTATACAATGAAACAAAATTGGTCGATCAAAAAATCAATATCAGTGTCGTAAAAAATCAAAATATATGGATTATATTATTCAATATTTACGCTTGTAACGACGTCATCAAAAATATTCCAAATATAGTATTTGGCAAACTAAAGGACCATATTGTTTGGGATTTACGTTATTCCAAAGCTGCTGACAAACGCTCGCACGCCAGTCGACGGAATAGTCAAGCAGTTTTTTCATTGAAAAGTCTCGTGGTAAGTGGTCGAGAGAGTTTAAATAACGCAGTGTTGTTCATGGTATAACCATCAGCCAAAATAGCAAAAAAAAAAGGAAAGTATATTGTTAAAATAAGCGCGTTTCCACACCACGTACAACGAATGTCGGCCCTAATTTCAACGAAATGTGTTTACCGTCAGCTAATTTTTTTTTTTTTTTTTTTTTTGGCAAGTTAAAGAGATTGAGAAGCAACACCAAACAAAGAGGGAATCCTGGCTACCGTTGAAAAAGTAGGTCAAGCCTCTGCTAGGTAGGCGGTTAGCCATTCGTCAGCTTAGCAATGTACTAAAAACACGCACACGTGCACCATTACTTGTTGTTGTTATTTTTTTTATTTTTTCCATTGATAGTACCAAAGTAACATTTCCGGAATAGAAAAGCATTGGTGAAGAAACGAAAGAGAATGAGAGAGAAAAAATACGAACGACGTAACGGTAGCTCACAGCTTTTCATCAGTGCACAGCGACTCTGTGCGCGCATTTCATTTCGCCTCGAGCGCCCACTTCATTACTTTCGTCATTGTTACCTTTTTGGCTTTACCTAGCCTCGTCGCCGTCACCACGGCTATTCTGCGCTATATCCCGCCTTGTCTAATCTTTTTCAACTGCGCGAGACTACCACTGTTTTTTTTTGTAATCTCGACTCGATCGAGAACTCTGGGTGTTTTTCCTTTGTATATTTCGTTGTTAATCTTTAAAAAAAAAAAACTAGTAATTTTACTGATTTTTTTATCTATTTTGACCATGTATTTTTAGCATCGTAAAACAATAATCACGAACATTCGGTGGGAAAGGTAGTCCGTAATTTTGTGGGAGACGCAATTAAACGTTTGTTGATTAAACTTGTCAAAAGGCTCGTTCTTTCAAAAGATACCTAATAGTTTGTATCTCGTTTTATTTAAATTGACAATTGGCATACGGAATTTTTAAATTTAAGCTGTATATGCATCTGTCTTAAAGCGAAAAATACCGTACAAAACTCCACTGCATAAAAGCTTGCGGAATTAACAAAAGCCCCAACGGCGACGTCGGTAGAGTCTCATCGATACTTTATTCCTTCTAATCGAATGCAGCAGCAGCAGCAGCAGCATCACCACCACCACCATCACCACCAGTACCAGCAGCACCAGCAGCAGCACCGGCAGTAGCGGCAGCTGCAGATGCGACTTTTTTTCTTTTTCTCGAGGTAAACTTTTCAGAGAGGCCGTGGGATTTACATCGGCAGACGGCCGACAGCTGGATAACGAACTAATTTCACGCTCAACTTTTTTTCCAGCTTTTTTCCAGATGCCTTTCTATGTTTTTTTCTCCCGAGGCTATTGTTTTTCAAATGTGAGATTCATTGAAATATTCTCGCTGATTATATAAATAGCAGCAGTCGCGAACAGCGAGGTTGTCATCGAACACGTCGCTCTATAATTATTAGCTTACGTCAGTCGCGTGGAAAATGTAAAATTTTGCGCGAATAACGCGGGTTATGATGTTTTACGGATAAACTCAGTTTTGTTTTGTTGGTAAAAAAGATGGTCGTGAGTCAAGAGATCCGATTGTCCAAACTCCATTTGTAACACGAGTATTCGTTGAAATTAATTGGCGACGTGCTTCGGTTATCTACGTGTATAATCCGTCCAACAGGGCAATAGCATCTGCCGTACGCTTGTCGTGAACTCCAAGTAAAACAACGACGGACGACGTATAAAACGAGAAGCTCTAGTTAACGTCCGTGCTGGAATTGAATCCAAAGTATATAAACAACACGCGCCGCAACCACAACGAATTCAACTGCGTCGAATAAGCAAAGTGAAAACAAATGATTTGTCATGCGAAAATGATGGAGCCTTGGATCAAAAGAAAAGTCTCTGGAAATTATTCCAAAAGAAGATTTGTTTTTTCCAGTATGACAAATGGAGCATGGCAGCCTTGAAGCACGCAATAACCATGAAGAATTGGCATACTTATAACGAAATGAAGTTACTCAAAAGAAATAATAATATGCAGCTAGCCTCCGACTGTGAAAAATGACGAGGGTTGCTAATGTAGTGTCTCTCTCTCTCTCTCTCTCTCTCTCTCGCACTTTTTCTCTTTTTTCCTTCTGCTTTTCGGCAAACGTCGACGAATATATTTTACCTTGTAATTCCCTTGCGCGCTTTTTAACTGGAAAGCGCACTGTTACATTATCACCAAGCTCACCTCGTAATCTTTGTGGATTTTCACCTATCTCTTTCCCTCCCCAGCATCAGCCTTACTGCTTTATTACTTTTCCGCCCATATTTCGGTTTTGTCGAGTTGTGCGGTGTACCATGCCCCAGCAGCTCTCGAGCTTTGCAAGCTCTTTCTTTTGCCTCAAGCTATGCTCGAGTTATTGTTTTCAAACGCTCGTACGTTTAATCTCGTTCGTTCGTGTTTTTCCCAAACCAGCTTACAAATTATTTTATAATAACAAATTTAATTTGAGCAACGTCCAACGAAAAACTACGCACGAGTCGCACGAGTTGAAGTAGGTCCGATCAATTAGCTTGCAACGACGAGAGTCCTTTGACGTTTTGGCAGTACGTCACTCCACGTTATTTCGATTAAAATTCAAATCAAGCTCCCAAGAGATAGATTCGGTATCGATCGAATAAATGTTTCGAGGCGATTCGTTCAAAGTGTAGCTCGTCAACGTCAACGATTGCGCGAGAAAAGACAACGAATAAAGGCAAGATTCAAACGACTATCCAGGCGATACAGTTTTAATTATAATAGAGGCACTCGCGTAGTTGAGTTACAAGCTGAAATTCCAATAAAACTATTATCCTCGCTGGTAGGGTTGTAAATTCCTTTCGAGCTTATATGGTTGCATGCTAAAACACATTGGCTATTTAAATTTGCTCTTGATTGTAACGTAGTTGGCTTAGTAATTTCGTGGAATACTCTGGTGGAAAGGAAACTTTCGAGTGTTTTTTCAAAGGTTATTACTCGGATATATGACGCGCGTTTATTGGAAGCTACACCCAAGTCACGTTGCTCGACCCTATCTCGCGTGGCTGTATCGTAGGTTTGAGCCAATTTATACGTCGTTCCTTGCGAGACAGCGCTACTGTATCATTCGTCGTACAATTATTATACACGTTTGTTGTT
Organism: Chouioia cunea; assembly: GCA_030064505.1. Classification (NCBI taxonomy): domain Eukaryota; kingdom Metazoa; phylum Arthropoda; class Insecta; order Hymenoptera; family Eulophidae; genus Chouioia; species Chouioia cunea. The sequence goes on along the minus strand of JAOPFQ010000004.1, from coordinate 4,561,137 downwards.
TGTTTTTTGTTGAAACCGTTTAAAGCACCTTAATACTTGTTGGATAAAGAACGACTAGAATACACCGAGGGTATTTGCAATGCCATTGTGGAAATAAAAAACAAATCGAATCGAGTAAAAGGTGAAAGGTCGGCAAAGTTTACACCAATAAATGCCCCGTAGTTTTGGTGGAAAAGCTCGTAAAGTAAGGACTTTGCGCGGTGCACTTGGTAAACAAGTAGCATTACACTTGTCGCGATAATATTCCAAGTTTACAAATCAAAGAAAGCGCATATAAAGAACAGTGCATACTCTCTCTTTCTCTTTCCCTTTCGGTCAAATAAAAGTTGAATTGAGTATTCGCGAATAGAAAGAAAAATCAAATAGAGTTACTATTCAGTAGTCGTTTAATTAGAAATTCAAGCCAAACATATCGATGGAGTCAAATCAAAAGCACGTGAGCGTAGCGGTACGACCAACTTTAAAATTTAAATTTCGATCACTTATCCGTCTATCTTGCGAACGAGTGGGTGAAAGAGAGAGAGAGAGAGAGAGAGAGAGAGAGAGAGAGAGAGATCCTTACAGAACTTTGCTAATCTCCGTTTGCCTATAAATGTGTAAGTATGCTTTGAGAAAAACTCAAACTGCAAAGGAAAAGCGTATTACTCTTGTGCTTCAAACTCGAAAGAAGCACATGAATAAATAATATTTATTTTCCGACGAGTCGTAGTTCTGCAAAGCTGTAAAAAGCTACGTTATAATATGTATTTGCACTATTAAGATATTCCGTTAAAAAAAAAAGGAAAAAAGTGGATGTAGTTTAACTATGAAAAGAAAGAGTCGCCTACATTGATATTCCAAAGAGAATGCATATCGTTTCAAGAGTCGAGATGGATCGACGATATCCGTAGGGTTCATTCGTTATTTATACGGACAGCTATTTAAGGCGATCTTCCTACGCGACGTTGTAAGCGAGCGAGTTTTTTATCGCGTTCGAGAGAGAGAGAGAGAGAGAGAGAGTTGTTAAGTGTACGAAAAAAAAAAGAAAAAAAGAACAAAAAGCTAATTATCGCGAAGATCCTACGTACAACTATGGGAATAAGAAATAAAAGAAATTAAAGGAAACGTACAAAGTAGCCTAAGGCTAATCAAAACTGCGAATATATAGAGACGTCAGAGAAATAAGTGACGGTAATGAGAGACGACGTCTGAATACGCAGGGTACGTGCAACGACGGTAGAGTTAGACGAGTATAATGTTCGTACAATGCGGACGACAACAAGCGAGTACTCCCTATGCGCCAATTGCCAACAGCAAGAGACCATATCAGTAAGCCACGCGACGACGCACTTCATTACGATCTTGCCTTGGGGACGAAACCCACCTATCTACCTATCTCGAGACAAAGACTATGTCTTCCTGATTCGTACTATCCTTAAACATTGCCTGCACTTATTTTCTTCTTCTTTTTTTCGCAGTCGTTACGCGCAATCGCGTTTGTACATTAAAACAAGATTTGTCGCTGTTTGTCGTTATATTCTCGTTTTTGCGCTTTCTTTTCTAATGAAAACTTGTAGCCGGAAAATTACAGGTATTACCGCGTGCGAACTCGTACAAACTTTCTTACTTTCGTTCGCGAATACGGCCTTACTCTGATTTCCACTTTTCCTTATAACCTACGGAGTATTGTTGTTATTTGTTTTATTCGATTGTTTTCGACACCAAAAAAAAAAATCAATGAAATTGTCAACGTGGCAATCGAAAAAGATACATCCGTGGAAATTTATCACGTTAATGGAGTAGATTGCACAACGTTCAATTGCAAAAGTGTACGTAGTAGCGTAGTATATAACAACGGTTAACTCTAGCGGCACATTTAAATGCAAAAGCGTTCAGTGCCAAATAAAACGGAAAGGTGTCACGGTAGAATAGATTGCAAATAACTGGCGAGCGTTTTAGCCTCGTCACCTTTTGCGTCAACCGCGTCGTCATCGAATGAAATCCTCTTGAATCTAGCCGTCAATTGGAAGCTTGTTTTCCGTCGTAATTACATCGTTTACATTGTGTACTCAACGCATGGAACATCGAAATATCGACTCGACGATATGGTGGTAGTTGTGCGCGATAAAAAAATGAAAGGTAACGCAGTCGTTTGTAAAAAAATCAAGAGTTCAAGTGTGATAACTGCCAAAGTTTACACGAAGTCGCGCACGGCACAAGCTCGGGTAAGAGCCCCAAATGGAGCTAAACAAAATTAGAACTTGGGACAAACGTATATAAGCGAAGCGTTAGCTTGTTACACGTACTGTACAACGTTGGCCGACTGGCTCGAATGCCCTTGTAAACTTGAAAATTCACCGTGGCTAAAGTTCAATGTGTACGTATTCAACAAACACACGACAACGCAAAGTAAGCAAGGAATAACAGAGAACGAATACACTTTGAAAAATATTCAATCGTCTCGCGAGAGTAATAAACTGTACGGGATGGGGTAATCGAAAAGTGGAACGAGATGGCACTAACGCAGGACCTGGATATTCCTCTCTCTCGCTCTCTTCGTCTATCTATCGTTCTTTTGCTCTCGTTCATTTTTCAGATTTCAATATCCTTGGCTTGGACATTTTTCACGTCTACTCGTGACAAACAAAAATACTCGAATTAAACACGAACAATCTCACGCGAGGGGTAATACCTGTACAATGAAAATCAGTTTGACGGGTCAACGAGTTTTCTATCAAATCCATTGTTCGTGGAAACGTTGATTTATCCATCGTGAGAAACGTTCGATTTGTTCTTTATTATATTGCATCGCGTACACGACGAATAGCCAGCGCAAATTCGATGAATACGATCGAATGCACTATGCGCTAATCCCTCGCTAATGAAAACCTGCTGCGCGTCTATACGTTATCGTTATCGACGCATACCGAGTACCAAGTCGTACGTGCACAATTAGCCATGCACGATTAATTACAATAATAATATTGGACGTCGACAGTTTTAGAGTCGAGCCAAAAATATTTACCGGCTCGTTACTTGCCAAAGGCGAGACGACAAATAGAGAACACCACCGTTATCGGACGAGTTGCACACCCGTCAAATCGCCACGCCCGATCGGGACAAAGTTTACGCGGTATACCGCGCTGCTTATTTTCACGGTGAAAACTTGCCTCGAAAAAAAATCTGCTTTCTTCTCCTTTCAATTTGTCGTCTTGGCTGGGCGAGCTCGTTTGAATATTCATTCGATTGGTTTTCAACGGAACAATCACAAACACGGATAACGCCAACGCGAATAAATCGAAAATTGTGCAAATGACTGTTCTCGAGGAAGCGAGCTACAAGCTCAAGCTTAGACCATCAATCCATTGACTCGACTTTTATTCGTGCTATAACCAACGAGGAGCAGCGTTATAGCGAGCGAGAGAGAGAGAGAGAGAGAGTATACGACTCTCGTGAAAAGTGACTCTCTCGACGACCGAGCTTACGAATTTTTTCCGAGGACTTTGCTCGTACTTGCAACCGCAATTTTATTTCTTCGTTCGCCATTTCTCCAGAGTACTCGACACAGCGCACTTACCTGCACGTTATACGTCGACTTTTTCAAGTTCACACGACTGTGGCGTTTTAATAAGAAAACGGTGTTCTTTTTGTTTTTACGACTTGACAAGGTTATCGTGCTTTTACGCCAACGAGTATCGATCGCGTCGTCGATTGACGAACAACCGTTTGATCCGCACACTACGGAGATCTTTTACATCGCTGTCCAGCGTCGCTGTATCGATATCGGAAAGACGGCCCGCGAAACAGTGGGTAGAGCGTCGAGTGAACCGACGTGTAAACGAACGTTGAACAAATCCAACGGAGCACGATAAAAGCAACGAACGACTGTATTTCCATGTTTGATTTACTCGCTAAATTGAGTGAAAATTGACTAAAATTGACGAAACGCGATAAGAGAGACGAAGCTTTTACCGTATAAAGCACGAGAAACGAGAAAGAACGAAACGAAATACAGCGGATTTATTGGATTGTTAGGCGCATACCAACGTTTATCGTTGTATCGAAACCGAGGCGAATAAAAAGTGGCAAACTCGCGCAAAACTTGTTTATTTACTCGAGAGAACTTTGAGAACAATATAGCGAAGAAGCAAAGCGAATAGAAAAGACGGACAAATAATTGGAATGAACAAACAAACGATCAAACGATTCGTCTAGAGAAACCAGCTAAGAATCCGACCCAGAGTATGTACCTCGATCTTGGCTCTCTGGGACTATCCAGCGAACACGGGCAATCTTACGGTTACGAATCTAGAAAGGCGGGGGAAGCAGTATCGCTGAAAAAAAGAGGAAAAAACGAGGACAGGAGTGGTAGGACGCCAGCAAGACGCGGCAATCGATAGAAATATCGGTGAAATCGTAATTAAAAAATGCAATTAAAAAAGTAACGTAAGTGCAATTTTATAAATGCAATTAGCTATAGCGAAGAAGAGAGGATTAAAAATGTCGATTCGATTAATTTAATCGAGTCTTGATAAACGTCGATAGAGGGAGAGGGGAGGGGGGGGAAGGAAAAAAGAAACGCGAAGGTTGTAGGCCGTGCCAAGTTTCGGATCAGTCTATCCCACACACGAGCCAAATTAAACGAACGAGATACAATTTTTCATACTCTATAATCTCACATAAATTTCAGCCAGCTAGCGACGCTGCTGGCTTTTCACGAGGATGATAAGCGTATCACTCTATTTTCCCGTACTCGCGCGTCCAAGGGATTTTAACGTCTCAGTCGCAGCTGCACCGAGTTTTCCATTAGGCCAACCTCGCGCGAGTTTCGGATTATCGTGAATTATGCATGGAATATATCGCCAACTTGAATAATTTCTTTTTTCAAACCACAAATCATTTGATTATACTATAATACTTTGCAGTTGACGAGTCACCAATCACCGATAAAACTCCGCTCGACAACGTTTGTTCGTTCTATTTCAATCTCGTCACAGCTGCGTAACTTAACAAATGGCTATTGCGTCGTTCATGCAAATTACTTATACGAGCTTTGGAGTAGAAAACTTGATAAAAATAATAAATAAAGAGGGCAGGAGCTTTCGCTCGTTTAGATTTCGAGTAGCGTTTGCAGCGATCGCGATTGCGAGCTTTGTTTCGCCAAGTTTTCAAGAAAAAACAAAGAAACGATCGTTACGCGTTAGCTTGGACAATTTACAAGGGAGCAAACAACGGCATCCACTCTATGTAGCCGTGTCAATATTTTTATTCGAACGCTTGACAATCGAATAATATTCAATCGCAACCTATAATATTGTTATTATTGATTTCCATGCGGAATACTAGAACGTAAACGGTTGCAAGCAGCATTCGGGGAGGATCGATGTTATTATTGAAGCTTGCGCGTACGTGCTGGTGTTCGTGTCGGCGTTCCTGCAATCGTTCCTGCATTTCGAGCAACGTTGAGCTACGATCGAGCACGCCCATTCGTAAACGATCATTTTGTCTCTTTCTTTGTTTTCTAACGAGTTTTGTTGTTTCGGCAAAATTTCATCATCAACATCGGACCTCGCTGCAATCGCGTTTCACCGTTAACCTAATAAACCTACGTATTAAGGGCGTTGTTACTAAATCAAACCTTTTCGCCTTTTTCCGAGCTCCCTCTCTCTCTCTCTCTCTCTCTCCTTCCTCTCGCTTTGAACAAACGAGAGCCGCTGCAATAAAGTCAAATTGCAACGTACTCTGTGCTCGCATCTGGATAAATATTTATTAGACGGCTAAACGAGCAAAATAATCGGGTCGACGAGGACAGCGGCAACGCTGATGGGCGGCACCTCTATGGAGTCAATGAGAAAAAGCCGAAAAATGTCGAAAGTGATCGATGCGAAGCTACAATGCCGCGACAGCAGCACCGTACGACGCTTGCCTGACTAGAATTGATGCTCGCCGATACAAAACAAAAAACCCACGAACAAAACCACGAAAAAACGTACGCACGTATGATTTTCGTGCTCTACGTCGATCGAGATCTAACGCGTACGTATACGTATAGACGCGCCTGTGTACGCGTGTGTACGCGTGTGCACTTGGCCTCTGTTCGACCAACAATTGTCGAGGTACGCGCAGTTTAAACCCTGACGATGCAACGCACGTCCTCGATAAAAGTGAGCTTTCGATAGGCACGATTATCGCGTCGAGTGTTGTAGCTCACAACTATCAAGATGCTTTTACAAGCCCTTCTCTGCTTTCACAACCAATGCACGTGCTTGGACTTCCTGAAACTCGATCGTGCAAATTCTTGCGTTTCTCGCGGCTGCTTCTACGCTAACTTGTTCCAAGTTTCAAGCGGGTTTAGTTCATAGCTTGATGAAACCAAATTAAATGAAAAAGACGAAGCAAAAAATACGCTAGACAACGTAAACGCATGGGTACGTTGTCTTTGTCGTTGGCCACGTTTTCACGTTGAAATTCGATCGTTCGAGACGAGTATCCAGGTGTTATTTAATTAAAACTTACTCGAGCGACCAGCGAGCGCGCAATTATATAAATGCTTAAGCTTGAAAAACGACTGAAGGTATTATAACAACTTCGTTAACACGAGGAAAATACCTTGCAACTTGACGTTTCAAGCTGCTCGCACCTGTAATTTGTACGCGAAACGAGATTATAGCTTATTCGATGACAAGCTCCCTCGAGAAGAATAGCGATCAAACGACAAAACGGAAAATATATTCGATCGAACCATTTCGCGCGTACAAACGGTATTTGTATAATTCGATAATAGAGAAACTTGGTTATCTGTAAAAGTTTGACTAAAAGGAACGTATCCGTGGAAACGCCGTATAAAACACCAATTCTCGCTAGGTATGTTGTTTCTTTCTTTTTTTTTCAGTTTATCGGACGGAAGATTCTTGCTTCGCGACAATGGGGGCTCGTCCGTGGCTACACAAAGGCATAAGCTGCAATTTCACGCAAAAGAGAGAAAGAGCGAGAGAGAGAGAGAGGGGGGGGGGGGTTCGAAGCTTAACTTTAAGCAATTTTAAATCGAGTTAAAGAACTTCCACAACAGCCACATCTTTTTTCGTATAGTTCAACAGCGGCCGCGCGCGAAATAAGAAAGAAGCTACATCGTCCGTCTTGATTAACGTTGAAATCCGTCTTTGTCTTCTTTTGACCTCCCTTGTTTTCCAGTCGTTATCTCGGTATAGCCAATCTTATTTCCGTCATTGATAGCCAGATCCCACAAAATATTTACCCTCCAGTTTTCTCTTCGTAATAACCGTACCTCGCATAGAGATAGTCTTATCGACGCGAGTCGTTGAGAAAATTACATCCAGGCTACTCGTTTACGCTTTCCTTGATCAACGCTTCGCGTCCAATCTTGTTTCGTCGAAAAATTTAAGAAATTATTTTACTTTGGACGATCGATGTGGTTCTCTTCCAATTAGACACGATACTTTCTCTCTCTCTCTCTCTCTCTCTCTCCGGGGAGTTAATCAAACGAAATAATCGATGAAAAGTTTATCCAACTAGTATTAACGGAACAACGCGCGGACGAGAGATGAACGCGCAAAGCTGTGAAATTATGAATACACATAGCATCCGCAGTGCATCATAAATTCCAGGCAATTTGACATCAATGTCGTTACTGGCATCTCGAGGGGTTGCCCTCGGCAAGCGCAAAGAAAAGAGAAACGTTGCATCCATTCCAGCCATGCAAGTCCATTTATTACCATTGAATAACGAATGGACTTTTATAAGCGCGAAAATTCAATCAAATTTGTTTTCATACTAACAACTTTCGTTCATTCGCTCTTTTCTTCGCTTCTGTCCTCGCTTCGAGTACTTAGCTTTATATACAGCATTAAACGCGTTGGGTCACTCTACAAATGCTGCCTTTACTACTTTCTCGAAAGCTCTTTGAATAATAACTCGATAATTTGTTTTAATCGTTGTATTCGCGATAGAGCTATACGGTTTATTAGGACTCGTTATTACCAATCCGTTGATGGGAAAAAGCGTTGGATTACGATTCAGTCAACCTTCTTCGTTAGTTCGAGTCGAAATGTCATTGGTAAAAACTCTATAATTTCTCGCGTATTTCATCCAAACGAAAAGAACGTCGGAGCTTGCAGGATAACAAAAAAAACTCATAATCAACGGCTATTTTTAGCGACGTTTCGTACTTTCGAGCTCTCGTCCTCGCGTACCAAGTATCAACGTAATGACAAAAACTTTCACCAAGCTTTATTAACCACTTGTAAGCTCTTTGTTAATTTCGTGTTTTGCACTCTAGTGCAGACGGGCGTTAGTGGTTTTTTTTTTTTTTTTTTTTTTTTTTTCAAGAGGACTTTGCAAAACTGCGAGTTGCACATTAATTCAGCTACAGCCAGGTGAGAGCGTTGTACTGCGTATATCCCACAGGATGCCCATTAAATATTGTTCGCACTCTGGAACGAAATGAATGTTATGGAGTAATAGCTATAATAATGGACATTTGCTTGGATGCGTAACTATAGGAAAATGTGTAAATGGAATTGTTCGTTTCAGTGGTAGTAGTCAATGATTAGTCGTACATCGGAACCGCATACCATTTAATCGATTATCTATTTGTTCAATACACATTGTGCGAGGGCTTAATTATCGATATACATTTATCGTGATAAAAATTCGTCAATATTCCTCGCGCATCTATGCGCGCACGTACACATACACATAACACACACACACACACACACGCATGCACTCGTACACGCGCGCTCGCGACATTCTTTCGGTAGCCAAAACCCACTCGTATGGTAATCGTGTTTCTCTTTTCTCGTCTTCTTGCATGCAATTTCTTTGTAAAGTCCTTGATCCATCCGTTCCGTTGGAACGGAATATTCGTTGTAGTCACTCTTAATACGTTCCTTTTCGTACATTTATTCATAAATTTACCTATTTTTTTCATTATTTTCGCCTTCGCGTACGTAGTTACACATAGCATATAATGATTCGTACGAGCGTCTAGACGAGTCGAGACATCGCACTTTCAACATTTATGGTAAACGTCAAAATTAATCTTTGTATTTCGTGTTTGTTTTATTCGCGTACTTGTTAGAGATTAACAACAATTTATCGTACATGCCCCATTTACGTGAAAACATCCGTTCGTTCGTCGTAGCAAACAATCGTAGCAAAACAAATAAAAAAAAAACATTTTTTTCATCGTCGGCTTGTAACCACATAAAAAGTGAAGCGTTGCGCAATGAAAAAAGCTTGGAAAATTCCACGACTTTATTATTCGAGTACGCCTTTGGTTTGATATGCTCACGGGATACGTTGATGCCATGGGCTTGGGTAAACTACGCGAGTTCTCGGTTAGATTAGTTGGATATTGGCGTATACAAATAAATCGACAAAGACAACAGCGAAAAATGAAAAAAATATGTTTTTTACCGGGCAATTTGTTTATTGCTATTTGATTAAAGGAGTGAGGAGATCGATTTGAAAGAATACCAAACAAAACGATATTTAACTCGGAACGTTGTTTAAGAAGGGAGTAGAAATAACACGAATAGTTTGTAGCTATATGCATGGTCGTAATAACGACAATATATATATACACAATAGACTACTATTGCTAAAACTTGACGATTGACAAGCGCGAGTGTAAAAACTTGCGCTTACGCGTCGAGAGGATAAGTTATACACGTATATATATTGAATGAGTCGTGTGAGTACGTACGTATATCTTACAAACATAATGTCAATCAAACGTATCTCGCTTGCCGACTCGTGTATTTACAATTGAATAATTGTCAGAATGAGTAACCGGCAACAGTTGCCGAGAAAAAGAGAGACCGAGGGACGAATAAAATTGGCATAGCTCTCGCCTCTCTAGACTGTAGCCGGATAATTAAAACCAACTTTACTTGGAAATCGTTTTGCTTAATTTTTTTCACTATCGTTGGATGTTCAGTTTGTTCAACGTTGAAAAAATCTGCGTGCTAATTTGTACGATCCTTACCTTGTTCAATTCGATATCTACTATTTCAATTATTTCTCTTATTCACTTTTCGCACTAATCTCCAAGTGAAACGAAATTAGCTAGCTTTTACATTTACGTTTTTGCGTAAATTTGAGCACTCGTGATCATTTGACGTGGTTTGCCGTGCAAATTCTCCAGTCGTACCTTTTGTTCGTTGTGAATTAGAACTATGCATACATGTGCCGCCCGGAAATTTCACGGTTAAATTTCTACACCTGAAAACGACGTTCTCGTTGCGCTCTTTCGTACACCCGACGTTTCTATTGTTATATTGTTTTCGCTTGAATAACTGTGAAAATAATACATGCTCGTAATATACATTTCGTCCACTTGTGATGTTCCAAGGTATCCATTTAATTGGAAATCTACTTGGAAAAACTCTCGTTTCCAGGCAATCGATGAATCAATATATACGACGAAAGAGCTATTTGTTTACAAAATGTACAACAATATCCTGATCTAAAGAGAAAATACCAATAATAAATCAAGCAAATGACTTTTTCTCGTCCGCATGGCTACAAATGATAACAAACAAAAACTACATTAAAGCTTGCAACTCGAGCTTGAGTTGAAAAGTTTCGTTTTTATCGTGCTGTCGTCCAACTTGTTTGTTAGCGTCGTTCTGTGTTTTTTTTTATTATCGATCGTGAACGACTACGCGTTATTGGGAAGTAAAAGTTTAAGTCAAATTACCAAACACGTAGTACAAAGTCAACGCTAAATTTGGTGCTATCTATTATCAAACAGCTGGCTCTGTGAGCTCATTTAGTTCGGCCGATAATAAAAGTCCGAGGTTGGATGAAAAAAAAAAAAGAAAAGCTCTTGTCTACTACTTTAGGCCCCGAGGCTAAGAAAAATATTACACGTCTTCGTTTACGGGAAAAACTAGTTGAACACCGTTATAGCGGAAACCCGAGATAGCAAAAAAAGAAAATAAATAAATAAAAACAAAGAGGAAAAAAAAGAACGACGTAAGAATTAAATAGAGAAGTCAAAAGAAGAGTGTAAAACGAGTGTTACTATAGAACATAGAACACGTTATAACCAAGTCTTTATATAAGCTTATTACTTCTCTTTCTCTCGGTGCTACACAAACATTTGCATTATACAAACGTCCCTTGTGCTCGTAAGATAAATTAGAAACAAGTATACGGTATATTAAAAATTAATAGTCAAAGAGCAATGTATTTTCAACGAGTTCTTCAAGTTGACTCGTAGATGTTGTTTTGTATCTATACATTTAAAAAATCTGTATCTCGCACAGGCACACTATTTCCCTCTCTCTCTCTCTCTCTCTCTCTCTCTCTCTCAATCGCACGTTGTACTTTGCCACGTACGAGTATTTTCGACATCTCGAAAATAAAGCTTTTATGGTCGTCACCTCGAAGAACAGTGTAATAAAACGTCAAGCCACAAGTTACATAGCTGATCGAGGTCGTATTAAAGTTAGCATTACTAAAGTATTTGCAATAATATAATTGGAAAGTTGTGGCATTTTGCGAGCGCTCGAGTTTCTCGGGTTTCGTAATTTTCCGAGACAGTTCTCGGCTGTCTCGGTTAATCCATAAACGTTACTCGAGTGACTCGGCTGTGAAAACGTTGACAAATGAGGCGAATTAAACGCGACCTTGTTCTGTAATATTGTTATTAATGGAATTTCGACAAGTCATAATCATATTTACACGATATTCTTTAACAACGACGTAATGCCATTTAAGCTCGATATCGATAACTAAGATACTTGCATTTTTCATCGTATTAAGATTAGACTAAAGAGAAGAGGGAAGAAAGAGAAGGAGTTCTTTGGCAAGTTTTAACGATGGCTAGGTATTATATATATATATATATATATATATATATATATATATATATATATACACATATATGCGTGACGTAACGGGAGGAAGGAAGTCAAGGGAGCGGCACTGACAAGCGGATCGTTAGTTTCACGGATCGAAGGATCCATTAGATGCTGCCGCCGAGCTGTAGAGAGAGGTAAAACGAGAGAAAGAAAGAGGACGCTTCTCTCTTTCTCTCTCTCTCTCTCTCGTCGTATAGCGATCGATGTCGTAGTCGTCCAAGAATACCTTGCGCGGAAGAATGAATAAATAAAAAAAACAACAATAAAGAAGAAGCGAAGAGAATGAAAGACACGCGAATTCGAATGGCGTATAAGAGTTTCACTTCTTGCCGGAATTGTTTCGCGACTTGTCCCATTCGTTATAACGATTGTAAGCTCTACGCTCGACTCCATTGACGATTTGTTCGTGTGTGTATATATATAATATAGATGAACGAATGGGTCACGTATCAAATTTGCTATAGGTGTGATGACAAAATGGAAAAAGCTGCTAGAATTGGCATTTCACACTCTCTGCTGCGTAAAAAATCTTATAGTAGGTCTTGGGATACTCGAAACAAAGCGTGCTTTCGTTGATTGAAGCTCACTTGTAATTGGCAAAGGTGACGAACGATTGAGCATTTCGATTTATGGATTTATTGATTATTTGTAAATGAAACGCAAAGCATATATATACATATACATTGCATTGTCGATGATTCGCGAGTGACAAGTAATGCGATCATTATTTTGCAAACGCTCTCTTTACGTCTCAGTGTCGAAAGGCGAGTAACGTTGCCAGCATCACGACAAATGGTGGATTACTGAGTCGTAGTTGGCCACCGTGTTGCATCGCTGCTGGATGTTCACCTGTAACATATACGTACGCGTAGATGCGCGAGATTTCAAAACAAATTACCTTCGTAAGTAACGACTCGGACGAATGTGCGCTATACTCTTTCGTTTTTCGCCTTAATAATGGTATATCCATGGACTACGCAGGGAAACGTATCGTCGAGCCTTGGGCAATTTTTTGACGGTAGCGTTTTTCTTCCTTTTTCGTTCGTTTTGCTATGGGCAACAAACGGAGCAAAGGAAAAGGAAAGAAAAAACGAATAAAGAAGAGAAAAGAAAGCCGGGAGGTGTTTGCGAGTTTTGAGGTCACATAAAAACCAATCGGATTTTGCAGAATCTTAGGTTAGTAGAGCTATACTTGGTGAACGACGCCGACGCGTATCGAAACAACTACATCGTTCGAGCCGTTACTTTGAATATTAAAAGCTTTCGTACACCGCTAGTCAAAGAATAGAACTCGAATTACGTACCATTGAGCACGTGCACCATGACAGTCTTGGTATTGGCGTTACTTGGATGGCAGGTATATTTGCCACTGTCGGCTGGTTGAGCTCGTTGAATCAGTAGATACGAAGTTGTCTGCTCGCCTTTTTCCGTTATCACCGACACTCCACCGCGAGGGCTGTCGTAGTTGATCTCCTGTCAAACATTCGTCATCCAAAAAGACCAATCAAATCAAGCGATCGATCGAATAAAAGGACTAGTTTTTAACGAGCGTTATTTTGGAAACCGCGCGTTCCTCCCTGTTCGCCCTTTCATTTTCGTTGGCTTAGGTGCCCTTTCTTTCTCGGGTATCAATCGTTAACCGTTCTCTCTTTTCCCTTTTTTGCGCGATGCGCACAAAGCTGAAAAATTGGAGTACGTTTCCCCAATGTGTCTTCCAACTCAATCCACACAAGTAAAAGAGTACAAGTTTTCTAAAGAGTGCAGTCACATAAATACAATTTGGCCATTTGTCACTGGTTGCGCTTGCAAGACGTAAAACTAGACTAGCTACTGGAAGCGGCACAAGAGAGAGAGAGAGAGAGAGAGAGAGAGAGAGAGACGGAGATGGAGACGGAGACGTACGAGCTCGATAAAGCTCGAGACGTTAAACCAATAGCGAAGGAGTTGCAAGCTGCGAACGCGAATGAGTGTAGGACTAGCTGGAACGTCGCTGGACGGAAAAAAAACTTATTGACCTGAGTTATATCGTCGGTTTAGCGCCCAAGCCACTTGCCACCGAGTGTCGATCGATTGATTAACGGCAGGGATTGAACGCGCCAACCTCCTCGGTGCCGGAATTACTTTTTTACTTTGTGACGTTTCTCGATACCACCCGTGAAAAATCGACGTTTCAAGGTATACCCCTACCACTCTTGCCCCTCTTGCTCTCGTTCCTTCTCTCGCATCCTCCTTTTTTCCCGGACAAATCTCGAACAGTCGAGCGTGTCTACCTCTGTTCGGGCCCTATACGCTTACGCTTCATTCTTGCGATCGATGTTTGTTCAAAATTAACGCTCGCGTTTGGATGCTTTCTTCTCTCTCGAACGCCTACTCAATATAACGGCAAGATGCTCTTGCCGTTATGGATTTGCGGCCAAAATACTTTGCCCAGATTTTCTTTTCTCTTTTATTTCTTGCAACAAATTTATCGTACCATTTTGACAAGACTTATCTCAGGCGAATTATTAGTTTTCTCTGAAACAACGGATTTCCGTGTGTCGCGGCGAAATTGATGGCTAAACTTTGTTCAACGTCAACATTCGGTCACATCGACCATTGGAACTTTGTCCCGTCTCTTTTTTCTCGATCTTTGACTTTGTTTACAGAGCTAACCAGAGGAGAGGCATCCAGTTCGTAATTAACGAAAACCGACGTTTGCCGATGGTTAAAACACAAAGAAAAACTGCAATTAGAATCAGTTCCTCTTACCTGCTGATCGTGAGTCCAAATAATTGCAGGAGGTGGCTCCGGGCTGTGCAATACGACGCAAGTGAGGTTCATCGTACTGCCTCTGTTTATGTACATGTCCGCGTCTCCCAGGATTTCCGTGACTGGCTCTGCGAGTGAAAAAAAAAACGCAAAATCTATATAGCTTGATCGAGGCGTGGCAATTGAAAATATGTGTCATTCGATAAAAGCGTTATATCGAATGATTGCAATTGTAAAACGCAAGTCGGTACGGGCAATTACAAGAGCTCGACGAACAAGGAGTTGCAAGTTAGCTTGTCGAAATCATTTTTGAAGTAAAAGTTGCATTTGAAAATGCGAACGAGAGTATAGCAAACTTTAATTGGGCTATAGAGTTTACGAGGTAGCGGCAAGTGCACTGCGCAAACAGTTGCAGTAATATTTAGCAAAAGCTAAGAAAACTTTAGTTTTAATTCATCAGAGTCGGTAGTCAGTGTTTACGAGCAAATAAATTTACAAGTGGCACGGTCATGGCTCAAAATTAACGTTCAAATTTAAAGGCATGACGTATGGCCTGATTAAATGGATCGTTGTACTCGTGAGCTCTTGCCGTACACAAAAGGACATTATTTACACTTACTTCGCTACGAGACAACGTATCGTTGTTGCAACAACGATGTACGAGGAGTTTCTTCGTAAAGTTTCCAATATGCCGTTTAACTTGGCTCGAACCATCCTTGTTCTCGCGCATATTTATCGACCAATTTATTCGAGATACTTCAAATATTCGATTCTTCGATTTTTTTTTATCGATATTACAATTTCAACATAATTTCTATCATCCGATAAATCTCTCTCGCGTCGAGTATTTACCCTCGCACTAACAGCAATATTTCAAGTTTCCCAAGCGATTCTTCGTCTTGCTACCGTTCCGTTTGTTCGCTCGTGGCAATCGAATCAAGGCCTGTCCTAATGCCACAATTGCGTAGGTTCGATGAAAACGCTACAAAACTGGCAACTTTGCTTATAATAACGAAAGCGCTCGGTCAACTGCGCCGACAAATACGAAGAAACTTTCTCAATAAGTTTACCGACGTCAACAACGTGCTGAGATATAACTTTGAAAAAACTAATAAGTTTCAACGGAAGATTACACGGAGCTAGTTCATACGTGTACACGATTCGCGCGCGCGCGCGCGCGAGAGAGAGAGGGAAACAGGGAAAAGTACAAACTGTCGAGTTACTCTTGTTGTACTACTACTACTACTACTACTACAAAGAGTGGTTTGGGGATAAGCTATCGTGGAACAACTGACCGACTACCGACAGATGCATCGAGTGTCCAATTGGCGGCGTCGTTGAGACTTGACACTCGTAAGTTCCAGAATCTCGTCTCTGTGCCGATTTCACTTGTAACGTCCATGTTTGCGTTTGCGGATAGTGCACCGCTACGAAACGTGCGTCCGCTGTGTACGTAGCCGTACCAACTGTCAATAGATGAATGTCTTTGTGACGTACCCACGACACCTGTAAATAAATCATCGTCGTTAAGATCGTAGCTTTTGCAAGAACGACGACAACAACAACGACAACTCTTTTTTCGCTTTTTCGTTGAATGATTCGTCCGACGATGGAGAAAATATCGACTCGCGTTAGATGTACTATCACGACGAGCATCCCCTTATCGCGGTTAACATGACGTTTCCACTCGAGCCAGTCCATTGTGGCGCCAATGTTCCTCGTCCTACTCCTCCTCCTACTGCTTCTCTCTTGCTCTCTGAATAATTATTTTTGCTGTACGTTCAGAGAAACGTGCCGGGGATTAGCCAATTAAGACTCACTGTTATCCCTGTGAATTTGCAAACTTACTTTTTCCCTAAGATTATGTGCTCTTGCGAAAGGATTAACTCCGTTCCCTTTTGTGAAAAGTATCTCTTTGATCGTCGTTCTATGGCACACCAAGTGTTTTCTTTGACTTTTTGCGCTTAACGTGGAATAGAACTCATCGGGGATGGGTTAATACGTTCCTTGCGAAAAATAATAGCCTGGGTTCGTCGTTTTATTTTCGTTTCTTTGCCATCAACGAGACTTTTACAATGACCGTAGCTCCTCAAACTTTCGTGTTTTTCGATCTTGTCAACGTTTGGAGCTGAATAAAAAAAAAAACAAAAAAAAAAATTGGACAAGCTCCCTTTACGGACAAACTTTTACACGAGGCGAGTTGGCACTCTACTGGGAGAGCCCGCGTGGCAAGAGGAAGCTTGTACAATGTTTTCCCCGTGATTTCTGTCTCAACGCGACGACAATAGACAATTTTTAGCGAGTGACGTCGATAAAAAACTATCAATGGAAACATAACAATCGGCATAGAACGGTAAAATACGAATACTCGTGTCGACTCTATATTAAGCTTATTCTTTTCGTTTGGTTAAAAAGTCACGTAAAGACACGAAAATATAACGATTCGTACACATTTGTGTACGTTAAATGCTTCAATGACGTTTCACTTATGAATATTACGTGAAACGAGAATTGAATTTATCGCGAAATATAACGACGCAATTAATCTCGTAAAACCCGTGACTTTCCAAATAAAATGTTTCCATAATTCGTCTAAAAGCTTCAAGCTCTAAAAAATACAACAAAAATAACGCGCGCATCTGCATAAATTAATTGGCACGAAGATGAAATATTTCTTTTCGTATAGGTGTATAAGCTCACGTGAGCGAACGTACGAAATTATTCACTTAGCGAGACATAAAATACGAACAAATACTCGGGGAAAAAAAAATCGGCAATGTATTGCCTTTCAATTATCGCAAATGAAACATCAAGTTGTCAGTTTAGTTGGATCTGTCGAAAAATACACTTGATAAACTTGTAAACGTAAATGACTCAACGAATAAGTGTACGTCTCAAAGCTTGTTTCTTTGTTCTCTTTTCGCGAAGGTTTGCGCTCGTATGTATTAAGCGACACGTAAAATACGTCAATCATGAATGATTTATCGACGTAACGTTGATTAGCGTGAAATCAAATTGTTATTCATAACGCATATACGCCATAACGGACTCGTGCACGTTTGAGTGGTCCAATTAATACATTCTCCCACGCGTGATTGATTAACGCGAACGAGAGAGAAAAAATGACACAAAAAGCAAAGGGCACGTGAGCGCAGCTTGACTTTTTGGTCGTTGATCCATGTTCGCCAAAATTAAAGAGAGTCAGAGAGACGGGATGCTAGAAATATAACGTTGAAAACGACGAAATACGTGATTTTTGACCAAGTTGTCAAGAAGCGTCGAGTATTGATTGACAACATTGAGGCTATACGCCTTGTGTGATTTTTCGATGGTATACATAGCGCGTTGTGTCTTTGTTTGGGATTTCGTGCAATTGGGAGGTCGTATCAACCGATATTTTCGTAAAAACAAGGCATTTATTGCCTTGACAACGAGCAAACGCACACGATCGCAACTAGCAGAACTACTTTGCCCGATTATTTTCCATTTGTACTACTTGGAACGTGGCTCTCGTACTCAAAGTCAAAGCTCAAATCTCCGAGTTGTAGTTGGAGCCCCTTCGGAGAAATTCGTTCCATTAACGTTCTTCGAAGGCAACTGTAATTCGAACCATTTGGAATCTATTATGCACGGATTGAATAAAAGTACAGGTGTAATATCGATCGATAGTTTAAGGCTTATCGAACGACTCTATTTGTCGTTGTGCTCGTGGAAACAGAGCAATCTCGCGTTGTACCTCGTTGAGTACAACGACAATCGATGCGACGGACGATATGATTCGTCGTCGACGAATCAACATAAACGCGTTCAACTATAAGGTAAACTTGTCCAAAGAGAAGACGACAGTACTAACCGTGCGGTCTGCCAAATTGAGGACGCGACAGCTGAGACTGGCGGTAGTGCCGACGAGAGCTGTGACGTTGTGAGAGGCTGATACGTCGAAAACCGGACCCCTATCCAATGGTTCGATGTCGTGTTCCAGATGTTGCTCTTCGTCGTCGCTACGGCACCTACTCGAACCTACAACGTACAAAAATACAATCGGTATTATCGATTTCGTTCTTTTCGTTGTTTCGCGGTTTTCCATCGTTACTCGTCAAACTTTCCAATCCATATCGATGAAATAGCTACTGTTTCGAATAACATCGTCGTTTATCGTGATTATCGGTGAAACTATGAAAACCACTGGAGAGCTTGTTGTTAAAAAGCATTAGAAAATTATTACGCGAAATCTGCTTCAGTAGCGGCACATTAATCAAGCGTGAGATAAGAAACCCGTTCGCGAAATGTCAACGAATACCAGTGAGAGAGAGAGAGAGAGAGAGAGAGAGAGAGAGAGAGACAAAAGTTCGCTAACGGAAGCCCTTAAAGTTTAACAGGGACTTATTGTGTATTCAGTGCTAATGGAGCTTCCATGCAGCTAGATGCTACCGCTGCTGCTGCTGCTGCTGCTGCTGCTGTTGCTGATCAATCTTACGAGATGCGTCGAATCAACAAGTCCATAATTCTTCCTTTCAGACTATAGAAGTAGTTGAATGGTGTGATTTATTAGTGGAACTCTTTTTCGTTCGGGCAGAAACGTCGAAGTGGGATAAACGTTCAAAGCTAAATAGCTATCCCATACGTGTTTGCTATTTTTTTGTGGATATTTCACGAACACTCGTCTGAATAATCTTCAAGTGAATATGGTACGCGTTCTTTGGATATAACAAGATAAGGTTGCAGATGGACGTATTGGATTGTAGAAACGTGCGGTAATAAATCAAACAGGTGCTGGGCTAACCGAGCATTGCATACCACCCGAGCTACCATGTGGCGGTCAATCAATATATCTCTCTCTCTCTCTCTCTCTCTCTCAGACGTATTTGCCAAGTTTTTCGATAAAATCCCTCGAATTCACCTGGCATTCGAAAATAGCGCGTTATGTATATTTGTGCTTGGCGAATAAGCCTATAAGCAATCAATCTTCAATTTGACAATACTGCAAAGATTAACGTTTTATATATATATTTGTTTTTTCTTTATGTCGTATGAATAATTTGGACGTTTGTGGAACATCGGCTTGAATGTGCTTGCGTTATTACAGCGTTGGTAAGTGAATAATAACGAGATGATGAAATTAATTAAACTGAGAGATGTCTTGGATAGAAATAGCAAGATTGTGCAAGTTTGTAAAAAGGTGGACGTTATAGCGTTATTTTTGCAAGATAATTTTAATAGTTGAATCGACGTAATATTCCCCTTGAAAATCTAGGCCACACAAATTGCCTGCAGTAAAGCCATGCCATTAATAGTCTGATAATTACCACGAAGCTTTTGCTTGCTCTGGAAGCTGACGTTTTCAACGCCATAACTTGCTCGAGCGTCATAAACATCAGCTGCAGGAAAAAGGGAACGTTGAATTTCATTTTTTTTTCATCAGAGAACGAAAGAGACAGATAGAAATAGAGGGGAAAAAAGAGTATAAAGCTAGCGACGGTATAATAGACCGAATTAATATTCATACGAGAGATTGACCTTTTCTCAACGGCGTATTCAACGACACTTGTCGAAGATGAAATCATTCCATTCTAGTCCAAGAGGCTATTTCCAGTAGTATTCGTGTACTCGTAGCCTCGAGGCAACGATCGATAGCTCACTTTTGACGCGCACGGTACCGCCGAGTGTCAAACGTTTCGAAACCTCATCTCTCCTCTTTTTTTTGTTCGTTCGTTGACTTTTTTTTTTTTTTTTTCTGTTGCCTAACTAACCACTGGCTTCGAGGCTTTCGACAACGTACAACGCGCAAACTGCCAAAAGTGACGTTCAAAGCACTTTTTTCCTCCGCTAAATATCGAGCAGTCAAACGACACGCGAATTAAACGTTCAAGTAGTTTATAAGCAGTTCAAATTTATCTATTGAATTCTTTTTTTTTTGACTCGATAAAGCTAAATTGTACAATAGACGGATGCTACAGGGATTGGCCTTAGCTTATGCCAACGACGTTGATTGCTCGTGGTTAATGGGTAAACGACGTTTGTGGCGGTAGATGTCACTTGTATTTACCGATGGCTTATACGTAATGCGCATTTAAGATCTTAACATCCGGAATTTGGAGCAGAAAAAGAAAAACAAAACGAATTGCCGAGGTGATTAATTCGAGAGGACGAAGAAAAGCGCGACAGTGGTAGGGATTTCGTTGTGCTGGAGAGGAGAGGGGGAGGCAAGTTTCAAGTTGGATGACCGATGGCTTGTTTATTTATAAGCCTCGTTAGCTGCTGTTTATTTCATTAGAAGTAAGCTTGTAGGTATAGCGGGCTTTTTTTCGTATACATTTGCCTTTCTCTGGAACGACGCAATAACTGTCGTCTAAACGAATCGCTATTCCACCAAGACAATTTGAAAACAAGGAAAAAAAACGATAAAAAAAAAAGAATCATCGTATAATCGAGCTCCTAAAATGCACAAGTTTGTCGCATGGGAATCATCCATTCGGTTAGTCCTATATACGTACTCTGGGTCTATAGGCAGCCACAATGCGGATGCTTTGTCGTTGCAAGTCGCTACTGTGCGAAGCTTGTTAAATGTCCTCCCTCTCTGTCTCGTCGCGTGTGTTTGCACAGCAAGTTTGCCTTACTCTACCAGTATAGTCCCTAAAGTTTGCTGGACTCGAGCAAAGATGCCATCGGTTAGAGAACGAGAGAACTGCTAACTTTTTTTCTCCTCTATTTTGGCCGGATAATCAACGGGATATTACTTTACGCTGTGTTCCGTAATGCCGCCACCAACCTTGTTAAATCGAGCACAAATTTCAATTTACGAAAACCTTTGTGTTGCTGTTGCTACTGCTGCTGCTACTACTACTTTTCTCGCGATCAATCAATCGTTTTTACATGTTTGTTCAAAACTTGTTTTGCTCGACAACTCGCTTCAAACTTTTTCAAACGACAAATCAAAGTAGCTTTGTAGAGGAAACTCGTTATTACACAATTTATCGCGTTTCGAATGATTTTAAGCTTGAATCCCAATACTCTATTAGTAAACTTGAGAGGAGGGTGAGACGATCGGGAATTTATATATAACGAAAAGAAGGTCGATCGAGAAAAGCAGTCTAAAGCTTCCCTACGAGATCTCTTTAGAAAGTAGAGGTCTTTTTCTTTTTTCATTGGGACGCGAGCGTCGAAAAAAAAATCCAGAGCATCGAATGAAAGGTCAAATTTGTAATTGAAGTAAAAGAGGTTCCTAAGAGAGAGAGAGAGAGAGAGAGAAAGCAAGAGCGAAAGAAAGAACAGGCTAGAAAACATTGAAACTCGCGAGTGTGAAGACTTGAAAGAAAGCTGAGAGTTTTATGCGAGTCGCGAAAGAGATGAAAGGACCAAATTAAGCGACAAAGAACCCATCACCCTCTATCTTTTTTTTTTCTTTATATGCTTTGGTTGAGCACGAACGAAGAGAGGGTGAAAGGGAGGGGGAGAGAGAGGACGTCTTTTTATTGAAAGTGCTTTGACTCGTCTGCCACTGGTGCTACTACTACTGCTGCTCTGCTAGTGCTTTATTAAAGTAGCCGTACGTGCAAACGCGAAGAGCTCCACGCAATATCTCGTATTCAAGCGACACGTTTCGGACGGCCAAATAATTTTAATTAAAAAAATGCTCGACGTTTCAACGACGCACAAGGGGAAGAACGCTAAGCAATTTGTCGTTGTTATTATTATTATTATTATTATTGTATCGTTGATCTTCGATCTCGAACAAACAAGATACAAATATACATTGAGTATAATATAAATAGTAAAGTGTCGGTACAACCAATTAGTTTATTTCTTTCTCTTTTTCTTTTTTTTTTGTCAAATACTACTAGTCAATTGCTAGTGAAGCGGCAATCTCGCACCTTTGTTGCTAATGAAATTATTCAAAGGAAGCGCATTGAAAAACTATATGGTCGCATCGTAATCAAATAAAATCCGTGCTTCTGCTTGCGAAAGAAATTATGCAAAGTGCTGCTACAGGCAGTGAGCGCCGCACGATTTACTCGGGCTCCCACAAGACAAACAGCAACAATTACAGTTGCCACCTCGTCTACATTGCTTTCCACCGTTACTCTATGACTATATTTCAACTCGAAATCATTGCTAAGTTTATTCGAATTGTAAATATTTGAGAGTCGTAAAAAGAGGCAATAATGAGAGAGAGAGAGAGAGAAGCAACTTACCGGCTAAGAGTAAGCTCAAAACAAATAGAATGCCTCTCATGTTGTAGTGTCGCGGCTCGCCTACTGCTTTCTCGCCGCCTCGCACTCATCGCGCATACACACTCATATCAAGCTCGCCGTCGTCGTCGTCGTCGCCGTTATCACTTCCTCTACCGTGGCCATCGTCGACACTAGCACCATCGGCAACCTCGAACAACAACCAAATAACAGTAACAACAGTAACAGCAACAACAACAATAATAACAACAATAACAACAACGATAATTGGCAGTAGCACCAACAATAAAAACAAGAACAAATCAACGACAACTTGTCTCGCACTACTTCAAGTTTCGTTCGTAAAACGGCTACAACTCCCCGCCCAACAAATTTGAAATAATAGCTGGGCGAGTTTCGCTCGTAAAGTTATCTTTTTTCGTTGTTTGACGACGATTAAACGAGTGTGATTTTGCCGCTGGCACAACGCAAATATAACAATATTACGAATTAGTACTCGAGTACAGCGGAATCGCGTCGTTAAACGCTTTGTATAATACGATATAATACAGAGGAACGCCGAGTAAAGTTCGAGTCGGGCTTCGAGCTTCGACTGACGGATACGCGAGCGACAGACGGGGGATGAAAGCGCGCAGCAGCACAGGAGAAGTGAAAAGCGCCACGTTCCGTAAAAGCCGACTACAGCCGAAATAGCTAGCCGAGAGTTGATACGTTGGTGGTAGGGATATTACACATAGACACACACACGCGCGCGCGCGCGCGCATATGTGTATACATATATATAAAACTTGTACACCCTATCCCCCATACAACAATCGGCGAAGCGCGTGCGCATCGCTTTGCCAATTGTATCCGTGACACCACCGCACCCGCGCCCACCGTTTAGCTAATAAGACATTTTACGGATTATACGCGTATGTATACTAATAGACCTGGAGCTTTGGATTAATACTCGCGAACAACGATTTCGACGGGAGCGTTTACTTTGCTTGGTTGCTCGAAAACGACAACGACAGTCAAGGGCTCCAAAGGAAACAAATCCAAGCGGGGCTTCTTGCTGCACGAAATAAGTTAACTTTAATTTCGAGAATACGATCGAAAAATATCATTGACCAATGGAAAGCTCCCGTACTACGTGCTCCGTTCCCTTTCAACGACGTATATGGTCGAAGAGAGAACGTCGATTGCCGCAAGCACCAAAACAAGTACCTTGTTATCCGATCAAATATCCTTATCGATTTGTTGCGCCTAATTAAATCTTAAGCAATCGACGTTTTAGCCGCAATACGTCGATTAAACTTTATTGGCGTAACGCAGAAGAGGCTTCACTTGGACGCTTTCACCTTAGCGCGTGTCGTTCGACGATAGCGCCCACCGAACGACATCCGTAACGGTACTTTTGAAAAATCATCGTACAACGAGCCTTTTCACACTTGCAATTTTAAAATACGAACGTCGATACAAACTCCTGGCTTGGGAATCCGAATCTGGAAGCTATCTTTCTATCTCTTCTTACGTTGTGTTACGTCAGCGACGCCCTCGATGCCACCTTCACCTTATTCCGATTCTTGGCAACTTTGACTTTTTTGCCAATAGCTTGCGTGTTTGCACGCTCGCACGCTTTGTGTACGTAGCTTGGATCAATTTCGGCTAAAAATCAGGTATATCGAACTTCTATTGCTAATTTTTCGTCGTTTGTACTCGACGTATCCACTGTGTAGTCTTGTCAACGAAGCGGGAGCGTTGTTTCGCGAGAAAAACTCGCTATTTTTCCAATTGTACACGTGGATTATTTACGAATTTGACGCACGAAAGGCCTTTTCGCTTGGACTTCTTTATCGAGTGCTCGCTCGACTTCGCGTATAGTCCGCGTGCACTCGTGCAAATTCGACAAAAACAACGATCCTTCGTACCACCATCTTGCAAATTGCCGCGGTATTTTTACAAGTTTTATTCGTTTTTAAGATTCAACGTGGGCTTTTTCCATTAGTACGCGTTTCCACGTCTCAAAAATCGTTGCCGCGCGACTCTTGTGAAAACGCAAAACGACGCTTTGTTTCTTCAAGCCGATTTCGTCCGCGGAAAGTTACGCGTTTGTTTTCGTTTGTTTCGCTTTGCCGAGATTGGCGACGACGGTAAAGCTGCGGATTAATAAACGATTTTTCCAGCTTCTAGATAATCTACTGCGCCACGGTAAAAGCGAAAATCTAAGAATCGAGTCAACTCGAGGAATAATTCTTTCTCCGTCTTTAGCTTTTGCATAAGTTAACGCAGCTTATCGCTTTGTCGTGCACGTCGTCGCAAATTGGCGCAATCAATGATTAACTTTAATTAAAAAAACTCGCTACTCAACTATATATCTACAATTATAAGCGTATTCGCTTTTTACTGGGTAACAACGCGAAAGGGAAAAACCTCGTTTGCGATAATTTATCGAAACGATATAAACTTTGACGTCGTAATTCTGCGCTACGACGATTTTTGCTTGTGGCGAAGACGGTTTTATACTTGTTTTGTTACGATCGAATAAAATAAAAAAAAAAAGAAAAAAAAGAAAACAAACAAAGAAGAAACTTGAGACGTGATCGACGAGGTTCGTTCCTTCGGTCGTTTCTTCGAATTAGCTGAAATTTGCTTGGCAAATTGGCCGGTCAACAGCTGTTACGATAAGAGCGTAAACGATGCACCAAGAATATTACGCAGAGTACGTTGCTGCATTAGCTTGAAAAGGTACTATATACTCGTTCTCGCTCTATTATCACGTTTTAACGTTCAATTTCTAGGATATTACGCGCGGTACTAACTTGAATAATTTCGTTGGAGAGTAATAGTTTTTTAAGAGATACTCCAACGTACAGAAACGTCAATTGCCGCTAAGAGAGACGAGAAGCGAAAAGAGACACGACGATAAAAGACCCGCAACTTCGCTACTTGCCTCGGCTCCTTCGTTCAAGCGTTTAACGCGAGAACGCGAGTTCGTCCACTCGAGAAATCTACGTCTATCCAAGTCTACCTTGCTTCCTCGTTTATTCGATGTAAAAGCTCGGACGAACTTTCGAATAATCGATTCAATCGTTTAAAAAGCGCTCGACGTTGAATCGTTTCTACTCGATACGCGCGATTTGCTACGAAAAAGTTGAACGCGCTAACGATCTCTGCACGATACGCGTATCCTTTGTAAAACACACCGACGTCGTTTCTATCAACGAATGACTAATCGACTAGTTTCGCTCGATTTATCGCTTTCCATCGGGCCTCGTCCAATCCCGTACAAACCGTACAAAACGTCTTCGCGTCGTTAACGACCGTTTACGCGTACAACGTATTCTCGGCAAGCCTCGCGATGGCTTTTTACAGGCGATTCGTTGAATCCCAGTTAAACGATGCCGATGACTCGGCAACAACGCGCGTCGTGCGAGATAGCCTGATTAACGACTTTACGAGAACGCCCCTTGGTACTCTCCGCTTTGTTCGCTCGAATACTTAATTGACGCGACTACTTTGAGCGAATGTAATAACGATAAAGCAACAAACTTGCCGAGAGATTTCGCCGAGATTCGATCGATCGACGGGGACAACGAGTGGCGCGACTGCGTTTCCTTCGCAGCGATCGTTCGAATCGCGGCTGTTATCGATGCTTCTCGTTCGCTATTCAATTTTTAAC
Source organism: Chouioia cunea (assembly GCA_030064505.1). Taxonomy (NCBI): domain Eukaryota; kingdom Metazoa; phylum Arthropoda; class Insecta; order Hymenoptera; family Eulophidae; genus Chouioia; species Chouioia cunea. Next base: position 4,534,666 of record JAOPFQ010000004.1, on the reverse strand, counting down.
CTCGATCGCAACATTTGTACAATGGCTTAATGGCCAATCGAATACCTCGCTACGGACGAACGTGACTTCAAAGTAAACGCTGCGATCGATCGTATTACCTCGTATGTACACGTACGTGTCGTAATTGTCGTTATTTTGTTGACATCTACATCGTATGTACGTATGCCGTCGTCGGCGTACGGGCATGCGCGGTATTTCGACGATCAGCTGTTTCGTCCATTGATCGCGAGCGAATCACGTATTGTGTTTTTTTGGTTAACGGCGGCCGCGGAGAAACGTCGATCCCGCGTAATTTGCCAACTTTCGTTGTGTACTCTTTTAGCCGTACAACGCGATATTTTAGCAGAATGCCTGGCAATTTGAAATACTGCATTTCGATGCTACAAGACAACGAGGAGCGCGTAAAGCTGGACGCTCAACGAGTACTTTTGAGGCTCTGCAATAACATACTAAGCAATCCGGAAGACTCACGGTACAGAAAAGTTCGATTGGCCAACGCAGTTATTGCCACCAAGCTACTTCCTGCATCGGGTGCGATCGAATGCCTTTTCGAGGCGGGATTCGTCGAGGTACTTCAAATACGTGTAATTGTTTGCGTTCGTTACAGCTGGATCAGCTTGTGTTCTAATTTAACAGAGCGACGACGGGTTCCTGTTGCCGACGAACGCCTCCTTGGCAGGCGTCAAAGAATTGCACAGCCTTCTTGACAACACCGCACAGCGGACGCAATCTTGCGCGACAAAAGACTCCAAGGAACCACCACTTACCTCGGTTGAACGAAAGATGGCGAACGAACCAACGACTAACTGTCGAAAACAAGAAAATACCTTCTTCGTCCATCTGATGGGTCACTTTCAAAGCGTACTACGATACGAGGACAAAGCTCTGCAAGACAAAGTCAGGTCGATGTTGCCTCTCGAGACACTGCAGATTTCCGCGATGAAGAAATTGAGAGAAATACAGAAGTAAGAGTATTTTAAATGGCGTAACGGTAAAGTTAGTAGGGGATTGTCCGTTGGTACGTTGAACATTTTTTCTTCAGAGAGGTCAAAATGAGGAACTTGCAAAATGACGTAGTCTTCGAGGACTTACTGTTGACGGAACTACTGAGCTGGTTCAAATTCAAATTTTTCAAATGGGTCGACACGCTTGTCTGTCGCAATTGCAAGGGGGAGTGCTACAACGACGGCTCAAGGGTCTCGTCCAATTCTCGAATCTCCAGGATAGAAATTCACAAGTATGAGACCACTTGACCTTTCGTGTTTTAAACAATTGCACTAGTCTGACCGTTCGTTGCCTGAAACCCGTTGCAGGTGTAGACGCTGTAATTACGAAAATGAATTCGCTCGTTACACCGATCCAGAAGTGTTGTTGTGTAGCCGCAAAGGCCGATGCGGCGAGTGGGCAAACTGTTTTACTTTGATTTGTCGAAGCGTCGGATTGGACGCGAGGCTCGTTTACGACGAAACGGATCACGTATGGACCGAGGTATTTATTTCGAGCGCTCGACTACTTGACTACTTGAAGAAACCTCACTTGAAATCGAGTAATTGATTGCGTGAACGCAGGTTTGGTCGGTGGCGCACAACAGGTGGATCCACGCGGACGCCTGCGAAAACGTAATGGACCGGCCACTTATGTACGAGAAGGGTTGGGGTAAGAAACTCTCCTACGTGATCGCCTTTTCCAGAGACGAAATACAGGATGTTACTTGGCGTTACACTCGCGACCACGAGCAAGTGATCAAGCGCAGAAAACACTGTACCGAAGAGGCCTTGGCCATGTTCGTGCGAAACCTCAACGAAGAGCGTCAAACCAGGGATGGATACAGCAGCGCAAGAAGGAACTTTGTAACGAAACGGTACGCTCTTGAACTTGCCGAAATGATCGTGGGTCCACCCGGTCGAGATTCAAAAATCGAAGACGATTACGGAGGTAGAACATCGGGTTCGATAGCTTGGCGAATATCTCGCGGGGAAGTTGGCGTGAGTCCGAACAAAATCAAACCGCTGTTTGCCTCTCTTTCACATCGATAATTTGGCTTTTCCCGTTCTTTCGGTTTGTAGAGATCCAAGTACACGGCCACACAGTGGTACATTCCCCAAGGAATTTCCAGGTTTCAATTGCGCTACGATGTCTTGGACGACGTTTATACGACGATCGACGGTGTGAAGAACAAAATCTTGGAAAAGAGACGAAAGTGGCTAACCGGTATCGAACAGATGGAAGGATCAATTTTCCGAAAGGACGAACCCGATTGGAAGATGATTTACTTGGCTCGATCGCCCGGTACGAAAACCGGCAAGATAACCTGGACCCTCGCGATTCAAGACAGTGCCAAAAGCTACGTAAACAGCGTGAAACTGCAAGCGGTAGATGCAACTTATAGCGGCGCGACGGTCAAGTGGCAAGTCGAGGCTCTGCTACTGCATTCTAAAGACAACGCGAAACTCCAGAAAAAAGTCGCGACGGTCAGCAACTGTAAAAACTTTGAGATGACCAACTTGACCGGCGCCGTTAAGATCAGCGTCAGTGCAACGCTGTCCGGTGGTCAAGGAGAAATCGCTTGGCAGCACGCTCAGCTCTTTCGCGAGAGCATTACCGAGCCTACCAAACGGCCGTCCTTGTTTATACAGGTAGACGTAGTGGACAGGGATCAAGCATAGATTTTTACGGTTTTTTACAATTGTATAAATCAAATAACCTTTACTGTATATTCCAAAATTGTGCTACTCGTATTGATTGTACACGTATACAAAGTACGCAATGGTCTTGCAATCGGGCGTAAACCGCAATACTTATCGACAACTGTCAATACAATAAATAATTGATAATAAGTCAGGAGTATCGATAACATTGAACAACTAAACAATGACACAACACAGTAACAACCGTATAAAAAAAAAAATTATTTATACAAAGTTTGCCCTCGTGAACCGATGGCGAATGGGACGTTTCATTTTATCAACAAAACAAGTCTTGAACTAGGAACATCAGTTAGCTACACTGGATAGTTTACGAAATGGCACGTATGAACGTTGGTTAATACTCGTTGCTCGTCAACTGTCTGATATCTTTACAAAGCTTGGCAAAATCCGGTCGCTGATGGCTGTGAATGTGCCAACAGGGGTACATTACTTTCACGTACACCTCTTGCGGACAAAACGCTGGACAAGGAAGTCGAGCGCCACTGTCGAGAGCTTTTAACAGTTCGGCGGTTCCTTCTTCCACGAGATTATTTATACCCGTATCCGGCTCGCCGCTGTCGTTCTCTGGGTTGCCACCAAACTCTGGCAACTTGGGATCCTCGCCGAAACTGAACATTTCGAACATCGTCACGCCGAACGACCAAACGTCCGATCGAGGTGAAAATTTGCCGTCCCTCAAGCTCTCGGGTGCATACCTAAATAAACAGACGAACAAAACGCTATGTTTTCATGCGTTCGAAACGCGCTAAGGTTGTGGATTTCGAGCGAGCTCACCATTTGATAGGCAGATCTCGGTTAGTTTGCAAAATGTAATAGTCGTTATTCTTGCCGGTAACTTGCGCCAAACCAAAGTCGCTGATTTTCACTCGATTGTCGTCGACGACGAGGATATTCCTCGCGGCGAGATCCCTGTGAACGATGCTCTTCTTGCCGAGGTAGTCCATCCCAGTGGCAATGTCAAGCGCGAATCCCAAGAGTCTTCGGACCGTGAGACTTTCGCGATGAATGGCGAGGTAACTTTGAAGCGATCCGTGTTTGACAAACTCCATAACCAAACAGACTTCTGGTTCGGAAATAACGCCCAATATACCAACGACATTCGGATGCTTGAGCGTCTTCATGATGTCGATTTCCCGCTCAAAGTCGCGTACTTCTGCCTCGATGGCCCGCATTTTCAGTTTTTTCACGGCGACTTGCTGGGGCTCGTTATCCTTGCCGCCTTCTCTCTCGAGCGTACCCAGGTACACCTCTCCGTAAAATCCTTGTCCTATGCGGCCCTGAAGGATAACGTTACAGTCGGCGTCCAGTTCGAAGATACTCTGCATTTGGCCCAAGAGACTTCCGTCGTTGTCGTAACCGTTCTCAGCGGACGCGTCGTTCTTGGCCCACCATCCTAGGTAAGTGGAGAGTACGTCGTCGGTTTCGGTGAACGGTATACCACCGGTCCACTCGAGTGGACTGATGGCTCCGCCGTTGTCGACTTCCGAATCGTCCCAAGGTAAACTCGTGCGATCTGTAAACAGGCTGCTGGCCCTCGACTCGCAATCGGAAGAGGAATTTTGCTCGGTCGTCGTCACTTGGCTCACGTTGTCGTCGCTCGTCTCGAAATCGGTGTGCCGCTTTGGCTGGGCCATCGCGTAATCGTGAATATTTCTCCTCGAGTTAAACACTTGGTACTTGATCTGGTTGATGTCTCGCATCACGGCTTGCGGGTTCTTTCTCGTACTGATCTCGGCCCAGCAGTCGGTCATTAGCTTGTAGACCTCCGATGGGCAGCCTGGAGGGATCGACAACCGGTTGCCGCTCGCGTACCACTACGCATCAAGGTTATTCGTTTTCGAAATTTGTTCCCTCGAGCACCTTCCCTCGCGCCACCCCTACTCACCTTTTTCATGTAATCGGGCTCACGCTGGGCGTGCAAAGCGGACAGAGATTTTCCCTTGGAGAATATCTCCCAGAGCGTCGTAGCCACCGCCCAAACGTCCGCCTGTATGTTTCGCCTCGCCAAATCCGGATTGACGTAGCATTCGGGTGGCAACCAGTGAACGCTACAAAGGTCAATCACACACGATTAGCCGATTCGCGAGTATATCACGCGAGTATATCACGCGAGTAGCACGAGTAGCACGAGTAGCATCGCTACGTACTCTGTGGGTTTGTAACAAAATATTCCGGGATCGGCGAGCTTGACGATGAAAGCGTTACCGGTGTGCGCGTGCACCAGCAGCTTTCGACAACGAATATTTCCGTGAACTACGCCGTGCTCCTCCAGGTGCCAAACTGCAGTGGCGAGACACGCAGCTGCCTCGACCAAGTCGACGGTTTTGATCGTTTGAGGAGCAATTTCTCGCAGATAAACGTCAAGGGGTCCCAGTTTAACCAGTTCCAGTAGCATGCCTACAGAAGGAGCAAGTGTCACACCGTACAATCTTGAAATCAAACAATGATCTCGTGAGCATCAACGTTTATCTGTGTTATTCCGCGAGAATCGCGTCTAATGAAAATGAAAGATAGTTCGTACCTCACGAGAGCACTCGATCGTAACTGGCCCCATTTCTGGGCCAATTTCAAGAACTCTTTCGTATGCACTCCCTCGTCCTCTCTCAACAATTTGACGGCAGTTTCGAGTCGTTTGCCTTTGGCGACTCGCCACATGGCTTTATAAAGCGTCGTAACAGAAGCGCTACAAGACGACGAATTCATTCGCGCTTGAGTCTCTTGGCTTTTTGATAGCGGCTGTGCTTTGTAAACTTGCAGCTCGTGCGGCGAAACACAAGACGGTCTACCTTCGAGTACTCCGGCGATAATTTCTTCGTCGGCTGCTGCATCGCTACCAAAACCTTCCGAAGCACACAACAGCAGAGGCGATTTATCTGAAAATGATTGTGGTTTTCTTTGTTTCGTTAACAAGCGTTTTTGACTTTTGCGTTCTTGCAGGTTTCAAGAAAAAACTCACCGTACTCCGAAGGGGGTAAGCATTCCTTAAGGTACAAAGAACCTTCGGGATCTTGGTGAGCAGCAATGATGTGAGCGATAGATTTGAAACGTTGCATACAATCGGATAACGCAAAATCTTCCTCGCTGAGTCTTGTGATTTTCCACGTTCGTGGTTTGGAATCTTTTCCACACGCATCCAAATAGACGTTGTCGTATTCGCTTTCGCTTTCTCGAAGAATGAACGTGCCCGGCCTATTGGCCCTTTTCTCCTCGAGCTTCGAGTAAGAAAATTCACCTCTAAAATATAGCAAACAATATAGATTCGCTAGCAATGTAGCAGATAAGCCTTCCTTAATTCGGTATAAGCCTTACCCGACAGGCCCGTGGCATTTCAATTTGTACAAACGATCTAAACTTGGTGTAACTGCATCTCCCGAAAGATTGAACGTCCATTTGACGGACAAGCGATAGTAGCCGTTGAGAGCAGACACGAAAGACATCAGCAAAGAGTAAGAAGTAAACCTAAGGTAAGTTGGGATCCCATTTTTCCTAGATACCTCGACGGTGTTGTCCTCTCTAAAGATCATTTGTGCTTTTTACATTGACCGTCTATTCAATTATTTCAAATATTTGATATCTTATTACCTGGCAGAAGCAAAGCAAAGATCTTCAATGGCACACAATGATTTCCAACTGCCATTATTCTCGTCTGCTGCGCAATATTTAATCTCCGCAGCATTAACTCTTAATAAAACTCTAATGGTTGAATCGGCTTCCATCACAGCCTTGAAATCCTCGCTTAAATAATTTGGAGCCATACTTTCAAATTGGTTGAGATATTGCTCTCTAACAAAGTCAGGATTGTGCCCGGATATCCTTGCCAGAGCATTATGAATAGGCTTTTTTATGAAAAATGAGTGACGCTTGATACACTCTTTTGGAATGTATTGTTTGTAATTTGATTCAACGTGTTCTTGAGCAACTCCATTTTCAAGCATATACCTGTCCATCGTTCAAACGTACTTAAATAAGTGAATTTTATTTTTTAGCTTTGTTAGAGAGGAAACAGACGAATGCCCACCTGTACATATCGCATACACCTAATCCTATAAGTTCGCGTTTATGTTTTTCATAAACAATATCTGGAACTCTGCTCTCTAGTACATCAGCTCTTGCTTGTTGAAAATAGTAGTTGTAAGCTCCTCTTAAATCTATGGATCTCAAGCGTCTCAAGCTTGAAGGCTTGTACCTTATTCGAAATTCAAGCTTGGACTTTTCTTTACCATCAAACTTGTAACCATCGTGATACCAGTTTCTCGATGATTTGTTTCTCAGTGCAAATAGATGACGTGCAATAGGATTTATGTTGTACTGTTTGCATAGCTAAAAACAATCGAGTTTTTAAAATAATTTTAAAATGTACACATCAACTGTGCCTCCACGTAAAATCTGTTGAAATTTTATTAAATCTAACCTTGATACACACATCCTCCGCTACATGTCCAGTCAGAAAATGCACCACTGGATCCTTTTCCACAGCAATGCTGATATGGAATGTTTTACCTCTTTCTTCCATTGCAAGGTCCACAATAGTAAAAACTCAAAAACTCATAACTAGTTGATCTATTATTCTAGAGTAAATGTACATTTAAAATTAATAACAAAATCAACATTGAAACCCAGTGAGACATTGATAAGAACTGCTAAAATCATCTCCAAAACATTAGATATTGAGCATTGTCGATAGATCTTTTATTCAAAATCTTCCTACACTGTAACAACAAATTTTCATCAACTCTCTCGTCTCCTGTTGATCCTCAATGTTCAACAATTTTCAATGTTCAGCGTGTAGTCTATACAGATAGCAAGATTAGCTACTGCAGAATATTGTTGTGTATACATAGCTAGTTTCAAACTCTACCACTGTGGCGTCCGAGATGTTTTTTCTGAATAGTTTCACCTATTTTAATGTTATCATATTGTTGTCGCGCTATTTTTCTTATCCTATTTCAGCCATAAACATCTTTTAATTTACTTTTTTTAGGTTTTATTGTTGGTTGATACTATATTTCGATAATAAATGAATAAATATTGATAAGCTGAATTTATTTTACATAAATTTTCTTCAAGTTGGTATCAAACCAAAAGAATCGTTTTTTCCTACACTGTCACTCGAGTATGTATAGTATTGACGGCTGGCATGCAGTACATACATACATATATACGTACATTAGAAATAAAAGGAGATCTGGTAGCATAGCATTCAACCTGTCGCGCACGACTCGGCACGAAAGAGAGTGAAAGATAGAGAGAGAGAGAGAGAGACCATTTATTCTCAAGCATCCATTGCTTTAATCGCCGAATATATTACAGTTGGCGTGTTAAATTAATAATGGAAAGATAACAAATTACTTCTTAAAGATAAGATAGTGAAATTGTACTTGTTACGCGAGAACAATTAGGTTATATACCAAGAAATATTTGACCGAAATTATTAGAGTATTATTAAACAAACACAATAAACAAAGTAAATAGTTTGTTTTGAAAAAATGGCCCAACAGGTAATGGTCGCTTTATCGTTGTAATTCTTTTCATTCTACCTAAAATTATAAACATTCTATTCTTTTTCAGACCTACGAATACAATGTTGATATGACTTGTGAAGGGTGTTCCAATGCTGTAAATAGAGTACTTGGAAAACTTAATGGTTGTTACATATTTTTCATGTATAATTTGATGTTTTTACAATTGTAACAAAATCTCATCAAGTTGCATACGATTCATTACAGATATTTCCAATGTTAAAATTGATCTTCCTAACAAGAAAGTATTTGTGACCACAACTCTTAGCCATGAACAAGTATTGGAGTCAATTAAGAAGACTGGAAAAGGATGCACATTCGTTGGAATTCAAAAGTGAATATATATAAAAAATTAAAAAATGGTTCTACATAAAGTCAACTTCAAACGTGATTTTATTACATTTTATAAAATTTTTTTACATTAAGAATGAAATTAATATGCTACGTGGGTGCACGTTCATTTTCAAGATGTGAAGAAAATTGAACGATGAGTTATGATAGCACAATGAATAATTTATAATGCATGGAAAATAAATGTTATCATTATCAAGATACACATTTGTGTAACTCTTCAACTAATTTTAACCGGTCCTTCAGATCTCTCTTTGCACTGTGTAAAATCATTATCTTTTCTTTGACCTATTTCATGTTGCTCAATTTATCCAATTTACTCGAATTAGTCAAAATATTTGTTTTGTAACAAATTTCTGATAATTTGTCAAACTCTTTCAGTAGAGTTTCATTGTTGTAGTCTATAAAACGCAATATCTATGTTTGATCAACTTATTCTTCACAGCTGATTTGTTCTATATATCAAAATTGTCACGAGTCGCATCCTGTAATTTTAATCAAGTGGGAAATGATATTTTCATTTTTTAAATTCATTGTGCATTTTTCACCTTTGTTAAAATTGGACTTCCATACAAATAGTTGGCAGTCCGAGCTACCCGAAGCAAAATAGTCTCCACATTGTGAAAAGGCTACTGATGTGACACTACTGTTATGTCCTTTCAATGTATATATCGGTCTACCTTCTAACAAGTCTAATACCTGGAATATATTCAATCGTCAAGGTAAATTGAAATTTACAAATAGTTACGTAGTAGTACCTTCATTGTAGAATCTTTCGAGGCTGTTAGCATGAATTTTCCATTTGGATGGAACCTTGCTTTATTCACTTCGCCTTCGTGAGCATCGTAACATTGCTGTAAAAATCCTGTTTTCAAATCATAAATTTTAACGCATCCTTCTGTGCTTGCTACTCCAATGGCTGATCCATTAGGATGAAACTCAACGTCAATTACCGGTGCTGCAAAAACATACGATGCAGAAAGGCAGTTTATGTTGCAAAATTATCAATTATGTTTCTACCTTTCAATTCGTTAAAAGTTTGAATACATTGATCACTAGCTATATCCCACACTCTCACAGTTTTGTCCTCGCTGCAAGATACAATTAACTTTCCATCCGGAGAAAATCTAGCACACGTCACCCAATTGGTGTGACCAGTGAACGATTTCAAAAACCTCCTCTGGCACACCATCCATAATTTGATACTTTTGTCATTCGACGATGTCAAGAGCTGCAGAAAAATGTTTTTCCTACAATACCTATATTATACAACTAATAAACTCATACAAGTAGACAGAGAAAAATGTACTTTGCTGCCATCGACACTGAATTGAACCGATTTAACAGCTCCTTGATGTGCTATAAAATCCAATGATTCTCCTCTGACTTTTGGAACCCATATCCTTACAGTTCTATCTTTCGAGGCACTCGCAAATACTTCCCCAGAAGGAGCGTAATCAACGTCTAGCACTTCATCTTTGTGTGCAAAATAACGAAAAGCTCTCGTAGAATCAGCGATTTGCCATAACATCAATGTATTGTCTGTACTACTTGAAACAAGCTTTGTTCTTTCGGGATGGAACGATAAACCTGTAATTGTTCCTTTGTGGCCTTTGTAATGTTTTTCAACAACCGGATCGCACTCCATTCTATCGTAAATTTTTTTAATTTATAAGCTTGAGACCAAAAGACAATGAAAAAACAAAGTAATTTTGAAATAAGTATTCATTTATAAAATATTTATCTTAGAATGTCAGAGTTACCGTTATTTTTAACATACTTATTGAAATTAAGAGGAAGTTATTGCAGCAAGCTTAACTTCGACCGTTGATTTTGTCGACAAAATTCAAATTCTTAACCTACATTACATTCAAATTACTGCCACTATAATTTTCTACACCTGAAGATATATAATTATTTAGTATGGCATTTTTGTCTCTCATATGGTGTCATGAGGAAAAATCACTTTGATGAATGATCGAGTACGTGGGTGGGAGCACATTTTACAGAAAACAATGTTGTATACACTATTTACAACAGTGTTTATGTTTATATTTACAATAATACAATACGAGCCAAACCATGCTTACCAACCTGTCAAACTACGCATATAAGCACGCAGATTGTAATGTTGGCTGAATAGTTAGAACCTAGTTTACAGTTTTACATACCAATCGGAGAATAATTGTTCCATTGTTGCATTTGCTAAGTTGATAAGAAATACAAATACAGCTCATACAGAAATCAAAGTAAAATGTATCAAATTAAATAATATACATAACAAATATAATTTATAAATACTTCAGAATATAACAAGGTCGATTAAAGACTTTTTTAATGTATCTCACACTATAGTCTATATTCAAAATAACCAATCCCTGAACAAATAATTTGAAAATATGCATAATGGGCGGAAGTTGGATAGGCTGTAAGAAGCATGTTAAACAATCACAATATATCGTAAATCGGCTTTATTATTGTAGATTATGATGAACAAGGAAATAATAAATCTATTATCAGCTGTGAACATAGGTCAATTGAATTATAAAAAAAATTGATGACATTATTAAACAACTTCGTCAGCAACTGCCTATAGCAAACCTTTAGCAATAGGATTTTCGTTAAAGGCAATGAGTAACGCTGGGCGTACGTTTATTGCCGATTAAAATACAATCATAGATTCAGCTCTCTCGCTCGCTTTCTTTCTCTTTTTCTTTCTCTCGCTCGCTCTCTCTCTCTCTCTCTCTCGCAGAAACATAATTATCAAACATATGTTTATTTACACAAAGTTTCTTCGCGTATTTGGTTGCATTTTTATTTGTCGACGACCAGAACACTCACACTTACACGAGACAACAATGAGATTTTACTTAACGGCCGGTCGACGTGACGGTTCAGAGGCGGTAGGTGGAGGTGGCGGACCTCTACGCGCCAATTCCTCCAAGTATCCCATGAGCAAACGCGATCGCTCGGAGGCCGCGGCTTCGAGCACCAAATACCGCTTGTCTTTTTTTAGAATATCTTCGATCTCTTGCAAGTGTCCACTATTGTCTTGAACCTTCTTAAACGTCCTGTCCGTTATCAATTTGGTTTCTTGTAATAATTCGCGAAAATCGGCTTTCGCTGCTACTAACTTGTCCTTAATATACTCTTTGAATTCTTTTTCGCATTTCTGTGTAAAATATAAAAATGTTATCATTTTGAAAGGAAAAGCAAGCATGACAGCAAGTCGTATGCCTCACTGGTGTTGAATCAGGCATAAGCAGTAAAATACTTTGCAATATAAACTTACCCTATCACTAGAGGAAAATTTGAGATAGCGAGGATCGTCCTTCAGCAGCTTTTTAACGTCCTTCCACGATGCATTAAGATCGGTGGAAGCACCTACTTCGTTTAAAAGCTCTCTAAACTTATCTCGCTTTTTACGACCCAATTGTTCAACGTGATCGTTGAAAAGTTTCTCCTTCTCTTCTCTCTCCAGCGAGTCCACTAGTTCCCATCTATGATCTTTCCGTAGCTGTCGCTTGGCTTCACGCCATGCTAAATCGCTGTTTCTCACCTAAAATTCACGACAAACGTTGTGTTAGTAATCAACAAATTGAAACGACAATCAACGAACAATGTCAAGGTTAATTTTACCAAATCGGCAAGCAGAGCGTTAAAATGTTGGACGGCTTCGGCGTGACGATGATGCTGCCTCTCCTTGTCCCGATCTCTCAAATGCGTGGCCAAAGTCCTTTGAACTTCTCGTTCTCTCTCTCGAAGACTCGCTTCCGCTCGTCTCTCTTTTTCGCGCTTTTGTTTCTCCTCTTCAGCGGCAGCAGCCTCAGCGTCGGATTTGTCGTAGTCATCCTCGTCATGGTGATCGCTCTCCTAAAACGGAACGGCAACCGTTAAAAAATACAACGATAATAAGTTGTGTGCGCCATTGTTCGTTTGCGTTTGACTTACGTTATCTTTGGCACTACTAGTATCTTTGTGATTACTCTCTTCGGTATCGTCAAGTTCGCCGATTTCTTTTTCGTTGTCCATGTCCATTTTTTCATCGTCCTTTTCCTCCTCTTTATCTTTGTCCCTATCCTTGTCCTTATCCTTGTCCTTGTCCTTGTCCTTGTCCTTGTCTTTGTCCTTATCCTTATCCTTATCCTTATCCTTATCCTTATCCTTATCCTTGTCCTTGTCTTTGTCCTTATCTTTGTCTTTCTCTTTGCTCTTTTCTCTATCTTTGTCCTTGTCTTTGTCCTTTTTATCCTTACTCTTCTCCTTTTCCCTGTCGTGATCATCCGACTTTTTCTTTTTTTTCGACGATGGCCCTTCGTCGTCTCTGTCCCTGTCCTTATCCCTTTCCTTGTCTTTTTTGTCTTTCTTATCCTTCTTACTTTTTTCCTTTTTTTCCTTTTCCTTGTGATGCTCCTTGTCGCGATGTTTTTCCTTCTCTTCGCGATTCTTTTCCTTTTTTTCTTTTTCCTTGCGTCGTTCCTCTTTTAAAATGCGCACGTGATCGCGGAACCAGTCCTCCCGTTGACCGGCTGATTCAACGTTCCTGTAACGCCAGTCCGACTCGAGCCGTTTCTTCCAGTCAGCCCAGTGCGCGTGACGATCTATGTCCTTGTGATCGCGCAACATCGACAGGAAGTCCTTTTTCACCTGCAAACAGCGATTTCAAAAGTTTTTGTGTTGGCATTCACTGTCGGTCGTTCTTTTATTTTGCTTTTTTAAGCTAATGCACACATTGTTTTTCGCTTATGATTACGACTTAAACTTATTTAAATAACTTATTATGCTCGCAAATCCAATAATTGTATTAATAATGTCGAGGCACCAAACTGTCAAAAATACTCCATTGACAAGCTGAAAAGTCGATAGATTATGGCTGAAAGAAAATCATGATTACGCTGAATTTCCGCCGAATCTTTCCTGAAAAGTAACAATATTGATTATATGTTATCGCTTCATTTTATACCAATCTACGTACACTTTTATCACAACAGAAAAACAAAAGGAAGCACTCTTAAAAATGTGCAATTTCAAGTCAGTGTTCTCAGTGTACAGTTAGTATGTAATGAACTTCGCATAATACCTTTTGTGGTTTACTAGTACGAGAACGCGTTATTACGAATTAAAAATCTATGTAGATAATACTGAGAAAATGTAAGCAATGAATTATCCTCGTGAGAAGGGTGGAAATTTGCTCGCACGTACGCGTAACGATGTCGTCAAAAATGTCTAGTCGACGAGCAGTCGATTGGTCGTTATTTTTGACGACGTAACGTTACAGCAGACTGTCAGAGCACATTCATCTAAGAGTCCAACGAATATTCGCAAAAACTCATCGGTATCACGGGACAATTGACCGTGAAAAGCTTGAACAATAAGTCGAAAAAGTGTAGGTGACGCGAGTAAAGATGATGCTCCGCGGTGAATGTACCCACTGCGATGCAAAAGTCCAAATAGTCACAAATTTGTCTGAGCGAAGACGCAATGCGCGTTCCTATACCATACAGAGTGTGTATCGAAAGATTCGCTGTTTAAGTAACGAGGATTACGATCTAATATACAAATACCGATATCGTTTATTCACATGACTCTGCTTTGTGGAGATAAAGAATGCGAGCAAGTGGGGTGCCGACGGTGCTGTGTGAGTGTTGGGTAGAAGAAGTCGTTGCTGCCCCCATGCCAACGACACCACATTGAGCAACTCCACGTGCCACGACCTTGCTTGCGTCCTGCAGCACATCTGACTGACTGGTGGAGAGTTCAGAAATACATAAGTATTACGGCACAACTAACCGCGTCGCATATCTTTTTTCTCTATTTTTCCGTTTTTCATTCACTTCTCTCATTTTTCATTCTCTTGCTCGTTGATCTTTTTCTATGAGTAAATGCACTATATTCGCTCCAATCAAATTACTCGAAATCAAATCGAAAACTTGCTTGCATACTTCCGCGATTAGTATATAGACGTATCGTACATACAAAAAGATCATTTTCGAGAAGTTTTACTTTCCTTAGTTTACGTTTAAAAACTTGTCATGATTATCAATTAAATAACGAAGACGTACTAGTGCAACAAAATATAACATACCTACTCAACCTGAAATAAAAAGTAATTAACCCTGAAAGAAATGTTATTTTGATCATCTTAAATACTAGTTTATTGTAACCAAATTATTCTATTTCACGAATTTTTATAGAACGGATATTTGTCGGGCATTTCTTCACTTGAAAATCGTTTTGGCAAACTTTTGTATTTATGAAAATGTTCTCGGATTACTTTCAAAAATATAGTTAATGGCCAATCTTAATCTTATCGTTGCCATCGAACAAACGTAAAATATTTTCATGACGTTCGAATTGGGATTCCTGAAAATGCAATTGATTATGGTTATCGCAATGAAAGTGTGTACCTGCTCTCGTTTGGCCACCTTCTCCTCCTTCTCTCGTTTCCTCACTTCCAGCAAATACTCGTTGAAGAGACTCTCGCGTTCGCGCATTTTTTCAATATTTTTGAAACGTTCGTCTCGGCCATGCTTTTGAGCGAAATCGCTAAACGACGATCTGCAACCAAGAAGAGTTCAATCATTTCAAATCACCGCGAAAGTAAATAAATTATTACTATTAGCGACACGTTTGTACAAGCGACTTACTTTCCATGTAGATTAGCTTCCTCAAGCAACTTTTGGAATTGCTCTTTACGCTCTTTCATTTTATTTCTTTTCTCCCTTCTTTCTTCCTCTGCTCTCTCTTTGACGTATTTTTCAAAAACCTGCTTCCTCTCCTTCGACGTCAACAGCAAGTAGCGAGGATCAAATACAATTTTATGCAACTCTTTTTCCCACGTACTAAAGGCCGATACCTGGAAAAATATCGTCGTCGCATAGACGCTCGTCAGGTACACCGATAGAAATAAAAGAGAGCGCAGTGAGAAAAAGTTGTGGATACTTACGTCTTTCTCAGTAAGCATTTCTTTGAAAGATTTGATCCTGGTATCTAAAGGAACAATTGCTCTTTCCCGAGCAGCCCGTACTTCGGCCTCTATCGCTGCTTCTTTACCAATGTCTATAGTTTTCTTGGTATCTCGTTCCTCCTCTTCTTTCATAGAGTTGACTGTAATTTTTCAACCAATTACAATTTAGCCAAAACGAAAACATCAAAAAAAACTTGATTACCTTTCGGTTCTTCCAACTTTAGTTTCTTGGCACTAGGACGATCTTCTTCGTCGCTGCTATCGCTTTCACCGTCCGATCGACGAGCTTCACTTTTCGCTGTTGCGTTGACAGATGCACTGGCATCAGGTGGACCCGCAACCATCTTATCTACGTCTAGTCTACCAATTAATTCATCAGGCCTCTCCCAGACCGAGATCCTTGACGATGGATTATAAAAGAATACACGCCCATCGCCAGTCCACACCACGCACCTGTACACGTAATATAAGCCGATTCGTAAACTTTTAGAGGTTTCATCCGATAAACGCGGGATGCGAACAACGTCACTTACCAAGGTGTGCCTGGAACTGGGGTACTGGACACAGGCCTAGACTTATCCTGCGGCTTGGCTGATTCCTTGCTCGAATCGTCTTTCTTCGCTTTCTCTTCCGCCGTAGCACTGTCGCTACTCGATACTTTGGTATCTGAACTAGTTTTCGACGACTCGCTGCTGATCGTTGACGTGGTTATCGATGCGGTCGAGGTCGCTGTCATGGTCGGGGTAGTCGACGATACCACTGACGACGCAGCTGCAGCTTCTTCCGACTTTTTCTTCATTAATGCAGCTTTAGCGCCTGTAATTGGGAATAAAAACGGTTGGTCATCGAATTGTTACTTTATTATTTTTGTCAATTCGTTCATCTTTGCCATACCTTCAAAATCTTTCAAAGCTAGAGGCTTCTCCCAGACGGATTCGCCAGCTTTGCTGTTGTAAAAATACGATCGACCATCTGGCGCCCTATGTTCGGTCCACAGCATGGCATTCGCAACAGTTTCGGGATCTATTTGCGAGATAATGTTTGGATCCTCGGTAGGCATCGAGGCCGACGGAACCATGGGCATTGGGTGTTGCATTTGAGGCATTCCTGGAATTTGGTATTTATTTGTAAATATTCCGAGCAAAAGAATCATTAAAAATCAGGCATCGTGAAATAGATCCTCACCCCAACCCGTTTGAGGTGGTCCATAACCTGCACCAAAGGGCTGGAAGCTCGGTGGTGGCATTCCGTAAGGTGCGCCTGTAGGTGCTCCAAACGGGCCTGGCATCCCGCCGTAGGGTGACGGCATTCTGTGTTGCATAGGCATCATTGGTGGAGGTTGAATCATTGTATTGTTTGCGTTAATGGCTGCCGAGCTGGCAACAGCAGGTGCGACAGTTGCAACAGGAATAGAGGTACCTATTGGCAAATATTGTTATATGGATTATCGAAAGAGAAAAAAAACGAACGAATAAAAGAAAGCAATTTGTAAGACTTTTGATGGCTACCATTTGTCTGCTGAGCCTGTCCCATCTGCTGCGGTGCTGCATCAGACGAATTTGTTGTATCCAATGGTTCAGCTGATCCGGACGCGGGACCAGTCGTGATAGCAGTACCTGGAGGAGCTGTACTTACTTGACTTGATTCTTGCTCTATAGCACTGGGCGTATCAGATGACGAGGGAGTCGACGTCTCGCCTTCTTGCTGGATTCTTACCTCAGCACCGTTACCAGCGGCTGATTGTACTTGCTGTTGTGATGACTGTTGTTGCTGTTGCGGTGATTGTTGTTGCTGTTGTAGATGTTGCTGTCCCAAGACTGCGTTTGCCGGAGATGTAGCCACTGTACCACCTGCGTTCTGCTTTGATGCTCCATGAACCAATTGCTCCAACTGGCAATGGAGTAATATTAAATAATAATCAATTAACGCAATGTAACTAAATAAAAACGAGCAGTTGTCGAACTGTCCTCTGTCTTTTTCTTTCTTTTTTATTGTTTTTCAACTATTTCACAACTTACCGAGATCGGATTGTTCAACTTACTTGATCTTGCACCATCACTTTGACATTTGGGCCTTCAGGTTTAGTCCATGTGGTTTCTCGAGTTCTAATGTTATAATAGTAACATTTTCCATCCTGGGTCTTAGTTTCCACCCAAACTTCTCCATTAAGATCGATACCTGGAATGTTGCTTTGCTGTTGCATTTGATGTTGTTGTTGCTGCTGTTGACCTGGAATCTGTGATAAAATAAAAACAATTACAATTACAATTATTGTTGTTCAACCGTGTATTTGATTGTTTACACTAAAAAGTTGACTTCCAACTTACGTTATTCATATTGGGAGGTCCCATTCCAGGTCCTGGTGGCCCATAAGGACCTGGTCCTGGTCCATTCATCATATGGGGTGGTGGCTACAAATATGGAAACAAATCATTTATAGCAATCAGCAGTATGTGCAAAGAGTTCAAGTGAAAAACTTGCAATTACCATTCCTCCGGGTGGACCCATCATGTTTGGTGGTCCCATCATGTTTGGTGGTGGTCCCATAGGTCCCCAGCTAGGATCAAAAGGTGGTGGCCCTCTGTATCTTGGTCCCGAAGGTCCCGGTGGACAGTTTGGTGGTTGACGAGGTGGTGGTGGACCTTCGTAAGGATAACCATTGTTGGCTCCTCTATACATGGGTAAACCTCCACGAGATCCAAAGCCTCCTCTGCCTCTGAACCGAGGTGGACCTCCCCTAGGCGAGTATTCAAAACCTCTTCCAGCGCCTCCTCTTCCCCTTAAATCGTTATCGCTTATTGTAGCGATGCAATATTATGAGATAATGTTACATTTGGTTGTTTACTTAGATTATATCTATCGTGCTAATAGTAAGACAGAGATAGAGAGAGAGAGAGACTATCGGCAAAAACAAAAAACAGAGGCGCCGAAACAATTGGTCAGGCAATTTCGCCTTAACCTCTCGTATCGAGGTGGACACAATCGAGACGAAAGAAAAAAGACGACTACATTAGAGCGAATAAATAGGATTATAAAAGTAAATCATTAATGCGAGATAGCTACCTGAATCCAGCTCGGCCTCTAGGCGGAAAGTGTCTGTAGTCGTCGCCTTCGTAATAATAATCTTCGCCCTCGTCCATACCAACATCGTGCTCGAGTTGCTCGGACGTCGGCAATTGCTCGCCGTTGTTGCCAGCCGGCGATTCCTGCACCACTACTGCTTGGGACGGTTGTTGCTGCTGTTGTTGTTGTTGTTGTTGCTGCTGCTGCTGCTGCTGCTCCACGACACCGTCCACTTCCATCTTTTTTCTTGCTCTCTTTCGTTTCCTCTATGCTTCGTTCGCGTAATCTGGTAAAACAAACTGTAGTGTCTTAGCGATTCGAAGTCATAGCGCTCGAGATTACAGACTGTAGACAAATCGATCAAACTATAGGCACTAAAAATGAGAGATTATTCCGTTATGGGATGAATAAGAAAGTGCAGAAAGTTAGATCGATTAATCGTTTCCCGAGGAACACCGACGAAAAAAACGTTAACGCCGACGACGGTGCGGCTTCTTCAGGCTTGTTTGCCGTTTGCTCTCCCTGGCTATTTGGCTTAGCCTTATAATGGCGGCTGCGCCGGCGTATTAGACCCACGTCGCATACAAACACGTATCAATGGCCGTACGTGTGCGTATACGTGTACATACAATATACCACTAAATAGTTTTAGTGATATTTTTTCGTGCCAACTAAAAAAGGTCACTATGACTAGAGAAGCATCGACAAACGCGCCATATTCCCCTATTTCGAAACTTCTTTCAACGTTGTACTTGTCCGAGCGTGCTCAGTGATGTGTTCTGTGTTGTACACGTGTACGCGTGTAAACTTGAAACTTTTTTTTTACTTTTCTCGGTAGCGAAGAGCACAGTTGTGGTAAATGTATATTTATAAGAAACGTTTGTCGCGTACTCCGAATTCGTTCGGAGTTTTTGAGCGTTGGGTATATTACGAATAATAATTTGAAAATAAGCGCTTGAACGTTGCCGTAATTGCATTGTAAAAACTTGTTATCTGCACACTAACGAACGTTGTTAATTACACGGACATTAATCAGACGAACACGTTAACGCAACAAACGTTTGATGGTCGATCGGTTGATTGAATACACATCGCAAACAGAGCTTGTTAAAAGTCATCAAAAAACACGATACTTGACAAGTATGTGCAATGCTGCGAATAATCGAGAGGAAAAGAAGAAAGGAACATGAGAAAAAGCATTTTCGTTCGTTTATTCGCTCGCGTATATTTACAGATGGATGAACCGATGCTAAAACTAGCTGGTCCTTGGACAAGGTTGCTTAGCGTAGGCACGGAAACCCTTGTGGGCTTGGCGTAAATGATTCATCAGTCTCGACTTGGTCTCCTCCAACACGGAGAGTAAGGCATCTCTCGAGCGTGAATCCAATGCCTCGGTGTAACGTTCCAGTAGTGCTAAGTCAATCTCTGGCACATCGTCCAATTCTTCGGCGATGCTCAGCGCTTGGTTCGCGTCAGCGAGTAACGGTTCCACGTTCGTCATCGATTTATCCTTGGTTCTACAAAGCGCTCTCGTCAGTTAACCATTCCTCGCTTGTACGCGATAAATTCTCATAATAAATACCTAAAAATCCTCTCGTTATCGACAAACTGGCGGCATTCGTCGTAAAAATCGAGACAAGCCAGATCGGTCTTTCTGCGGGCGTCGCTTAAATATTTGCGAAAGATTTTGCGACCTTGAACACTGTTCAGCGTCCACTGCACGTGATCGGTGATGCGGTCGAGTTCCTCCGTTGTGAGACCACTCGTACATTTGCCAATGCAGCCAAGAGTAGTTTGAGTCCTCGACGTCCCCGACGTCCCCGACGCCGATCCTGGCGCTCTACTGCTCATACCGCAACTGCAAGAGGCGTTCGTTTTAAACGTTGGCGCCTAAACGCTTGGCGCGCATGCGCCTACTTGCATTACCAACCGCGATGCCGGCAACGTATACGTACACGGTGCTCGTTCGTCGTTTCGGAGCAAAACAATATCGCACGATCGATCCGAACGAGCCAGTCGGATGTATCGCTGACAGAACGAGGGGGAAGGCCCTTTACTCGTTCGCTACGCTACGTCGGCTATCGAGAAGTGTACTCGTTGGACGCTAAGCTAACGCACGCGCGTACCCACGTACGCACGTACTACAACGCTCGTCGACGACTTACCCCTGAGGCCCGTTGTACGTTTCGCCCAACTTTGACGAAACATCTCGAGTACGTCCAAGATAACGAAAGAGTGACGTTTGCGTTTGTACCGTGCACGTACGTACAATCGCGACCGGCTGTGTTTATCCCGTTACGGTGGCGCTGTTTGTCACGCGTCTCCTTTGCGTTCTATATATTCCCCTCTTCGACGAGCGCATGCACGCGTGCTCCAAAGCTTGAGCGACGTTCAAAAATAGCAATCCGAGCTTTTTTTTTCAAGCTCGATTCTCCGTATTACAACAGCGAACGCTCGTGTCCTTACTTTCTCCACGCCTCGATGCCATACGCGGGAAGGAACGGCAACGCTCGGCAACTTTGACGCTTACGCGCGCGAATCTATTCGCAATTGTTTGAATTTGTCGCACGTTGATCGATCGCGTTATCGACTTGGATCTCCGTTTCGAAAATAGGAAAATGCTCGTTGTTGCTTTTGTTTCGTATAAACCGTTCCGACAATACGATATCGCAACGTAAGCTTGCGAATGAGTCGCAGCGGTATTAACGTCGAAAGAGAAAGTTTTGGCAGGAGGTGAAAATACAAAAAGTCGAAAGAGCTAATTACTAGCCAAGCGTACGCGTAGCATCCGCGCGAACAAAAAACGTCAAAGAAGACAAAAGAAGAGAGAAAATAACGAAAAACAGAAAGCGTTACGTAAGAATCGGG
Source organism: Chouioia cunea (assembly GCA_030064505.1). Lineage (NCBI taxonomy): Eukaryota > Metazoa > Arthropoda > Insecta > Hymenoptera > Eulophidae > Chouioia > Chouioia cunea. Next base: position 4,513,190 of record JAOPFQ010000004.1, on the reverse strand, counting down.
AAAAAAAGGAGAAGAAGAAGTAGAGTAAGAAGTAGAAAACGGGTATGGAAGGAGCAAGATAACATGGGAACGATAGATCCAGAGTCGAGCTTGCGGAGAAAGCATTACGCAACGTATCTCCGTGATATCGTAGACAATAGTAGCATTGTTGTTTAAAGTTGGGGTGTAGGATAGACTCGCGTGTATCCCTTCCAAAACGAAGTGCGTGTAGAGCGAGCACGCTCTTGCGTTCGAGAGGGAGTGAGAGGTATAAAGTAAGCTGCAGAACCATTTCCCAAGACAGACGTACTTACGAGTCCTCGTCGGTTAGGCTGTACGCGTGTCAGTCATGTGGCGGTTCATATTCCTAGCAGGTGAGTTGGATAATAATTGTGAACGACTATCACGAGTGGTACAATATCCCGTCGTTCGAACAAGAGAAAAACGCTAAAAACGATCGAATCCAAATATAAGATACAATTTAAAAAGCGACAAGAAGAAGACGACGAAAAAGGGACAAAAGTTGCGTAAGAGGAAAGTCGCGTCGTACTCGGAATGCAATGTAATTTGAAACGATACGTACGAGTCCTCGACAGTCGATAGATGCGGATATATATGTGTGTGTACATATATATATATATTTTTTTTATACATATATATGTATACGTATATATCCGCAGGCGGGAAAGTTACGCGTACGCTAGGGAAATGAAAGTGTTTTGCGAGTTTGCTCTCTTTCCCATGCATAGTCGTGAATAGCGGATGGAAGGATTGGAGTAGGTGTCCTATCCTCGTGTATAGTGTGCTATCGAGTGCAACGGCCGCAGTTGGCCATAGCTACCTGTAAATATATATATGTATATATTTCGTCTCGTCATACGGCAATCACACTTTCCAACGAAACTTTGCAGCTTTACTCGGCGCTCGAGCAACGGCCAACGACCCGGACAAACAACGTACCATCCAGCAATCCGAATCGGTGATTCAACCTAACGCCAAGAGATCGCCTCTTTCCGCTTACGCTGCTCATCAACATTACGTCGAACCAACGCAGCAGGTAATGATTACATTTCAACGATTACTTCGTTCGTTAAACAGATGTATCGTTAAATTCGCGAATACACCCATACACGCATAGATTCAAACTTAACTCGAAGTCAAGGTTGACCGCTCGTTGGGTAAACTTCATAGTAGCTTATCGTTAGGTCCAATCGCCGTTTGTGACTCGGCTCGTTCACTCGATTGCTCAACAATGGTTATATTATCTGTCGCTGTACACTAGTGTACGTTGCGCAACTTGTGCGCTTATCGCTCGCGAATAATAGATTTCGAGCTCTCTCTCTCTCTCTCTCTCTCTCACTCGTTCGCGAGCGCGAAAATCGTCGCTTTCGAAAGCAGCAGCAGCAGCAGCAGCAGCAGCCTTTCTAAATTGATTTCCCGCGCTCTTACAGCTCGAGTCTAGCGGATGACACGTGCTCATTTTCCGCGCTTGCCAATTTCACGTAACGCAATTACGCGTTAGCTTCACTCTTCTATATTTCGCATCCTCATTTGTCGAGAGCGCGCAGGATTGGACAATTTCTTGACTTTCTTCGGGTTACGTGTGTCGTATAACCGTCGATTCGTTGTACCCTTTGGTTGATCGATTCGTCTCTCGATTTACTCGGAAAACTCTTTCTTTTGTCTCGTATGCAATTGCGTAATTTTACCTCCGTTTTTCGTTTTCGTCGAATCTCTCGATCAACCCACCACCAGATGGAAGCGAACAAAAGTTCGCGAGCGTACAACGAACTACTGTGCCACGCCAAGACGTACGCGTGACAATCGAGGTAGCAATTTTCACATCCGCGATGCCCTCTAAAAACTATAAAAAGGGCGAGAGAGAGAGAGAGAGAGAGGGAGCGCGTTTGTTGCGTAACTCACGCGCAGCTATACGGCAAAGGTGCATTCCGAGCGGGGTAAAACGAGCGGCTTTCGCGATCGGCGCCAGACCGAGACAGCAAGCACCGCAACAGACAGGGGAATATTAGTCACAACGTTCTTCGTACGAGAGACTCGTATGTAACGATCGCGTATATACGTATAGCCATGTACGTTCGTATACGAGTGACAACTCGTTTTCTCAAATCCGATAAGAAATCGATACCTGAACTCGAGCCAGCTGATCGCGACTCCGTATACCGACTAACGTAGAACGAAGGTTGATCAATTTTCTACGAATCATTGCAGATCCCCGAGGAATACTTGGCTTTGCTACAGCGTTACCTCGAAGCTCAGCCTCAAGCGCAACAAGCGGTGCAAGCAAGTCAACACGTAACTCGTGCTCATGGATCATCCGCCGAACAACAATTATTGAGACTCGCCGAGAGGCCGCTTCAACAGAAGCTTCATCATCATCAGGTTAACCTACTGCGATCGATCTACTACGTTATTTATTCGTTTGATTTGTTTTTGTTTTCGCGTAATTTTTATCGACGCGGTAGTTTGCACTCTCGATCGCTTAACGTCCACGCGCGTGCACTTTCACTTTGCTCGAAAAAATTGATTAAAAGCTGTCTCGAGTAGTTTACAAGCTCGCGCCGTGCAAATAGACAAAACAAGAAAATCAATCGTTTCTTTAGTCTATAGTGCTCCGTAGCAATTGCGTAGAGAGACGCCTTCTTACTTTGGTACCTTTAGACGACGATACCGCTGGAACTGGAGCAGTACCACGTGGAGACGTCACCTCGGCGTGCCCAAGCGCATCATCATCATCAACAGCAGCAGCAGCAGCAACAGCAGCAGCAGCAGCAGCAACAGCAACAGCAGCAGCAACAACAACAACAGCAACAACAACTGTATTACCCGGTTGAGCAAGTACCGGTACAAGCCGAAGTTCAACAGGAACAACTGCAATATCATCAGAGCATACCCATTCAGTATGGCTACGAAGACGAGCAACAGGTACAGCGCGAACAACAGAGCCCCGAAGCTATCGTCCGAGCTCAAGCTCAAGCTCAAGCTGCAGCGTTGGCTTTTCAAAAAGTCGCCCAAGCTGCTCACTACAAGCACCAAGAGTCGGCACTCGAGCAGATTCGTTTAGCCAACGAAAAACACCGAGAGCAAAGTGCACTCGAGCAGATTAGGCAGGGCGAATCGGTGAGCGAAGCCGGCCTCAAAGAGCGCGTAAGTACGAAGCACGCGTCGTTATTTTTATTCGTTTCGCGAATACTTTAGCGTTGTAACGAAACGTTACAGCAACCCCCCAAGGATCCGGAAAGCGCGTACAAAGCTCAACTAAAGGCGCACGCGACCGCCTTGGTAGCGGAGCAACGTCGAGCGAAAGAAGCAGCCGAATACAAAGCGCACGCCGAGGCTATACTCAAGCTTCAAGCGCAGCAACGAGCACACTTGCGCGCACAAGAAGAAGCCCATCATTTTGCTCTGAATTACGAGAAGAATCAACAGAGAGCCCAAGCTCAAGCTCAAGCGATCGCCAACGCGCAAGCCCTAGCTCTGTACAAGGCCAGACAACAAGCGCTGGCGAAAGCGCAAGCCGAAGCCAAGCAAGCAGCCAAAGCTCAAGCCGACGCTAGAAAAATCGACCCCGACAGCGTGCCCGTCGTCCAGTATCTACTGCCCAACAAAGTCGCCTTGCCACCACCCGAGGTATCGTTGCTTCTCTTCTTACTCGCTGTGGCCACGTTCGATCGGTTAACTTGTTGCCATTATGCAAGCAATAATAAGTCTTTGCTCTGCTCTGCTCTGCTCTGCTCTGCTCTACCTCCGCTCACTTGCTTGGCTCTGGCAATTATATAACGTTGTTTGCCTCGCTCTTTCCTAGACCCCCGTGCACTTTCTAATATTCCTCTTGTTAATCGTATACTACTCTCGTATTTCGATAACCGACCACCTCGCTCTATTCCTCGTCATTAATGTCGTTTACTCGTTGATTATTCGCGCGTAGGTCTACCTACCAAAAGCAGCGGAAGCCCTGCGAGCACAAGAAGCCGCACTCGCTCAAGAGAAGCGTTCTAAAAAGCCTCAACATCAAATCAAGCATCTTCTGTTGGAAGAAATTGATCCGACTCTTCTTCGTCGACCTACCGGTAAACCGGAAGAACAGCAACAACAACAGCACCAACAACAGCAACAACTTGCTTTCCTCGTTGATGCTGCTTACTATCGAAAACAACAGCAACCTCGTGCTCAATACGTGCAAGACGATGTAGAACCAGCGCGTTATCCTCCTCATTATCATCAACATATCGACCCGAATAAATTGGCTCTGCTCGTGCCTGTCGAGCCTTGAGCTTCTTTTCTATTCCTTTTTCTTTCTCTTTCACTCTCTCTCTTTCTCTCTCTCTCTCTCTCTCTCTCTCTCTCGCACTCTCTCTCTCTTTCTCTCTCTATATATATCAACTTCTCTTTTGTGCGCGATCAGTATTCGATGCGAGCATGCTGGCAAGAATTTCAAACGTTTTTTTTACACTTTTGTTACTGTAACGCATTGGGGGATCATTTCTAATTTTTGTCGGTGTGCTCGACAATACGCTTACTTAGTCACGAATCTCACTCACACAGATACGCACGCACACGCGCGTAGCGCGTATATTTATAAGCCGAGGATGCCTATCTTTGTAAATAATAATAATAATAACAACAATGATGATGACAATGATGATGATGATGATGATGATGATGATGATGATGATGACGATGATAATGGTAATATTAATAACGGCGTACAGGACATCCAAATGAGAGTCCAAGTGTACATATTAGAAAGTTTTTTTGAATAAACATACGTTTATGAAAAAACTTATTAGGGTTGACTTTATTCTATATTAGCAGCAAACACGTGTCTCGAAGTGTGGCTGCTGTGGGTACGTGTGTGTGTGTGTGTGTGTGTGTGTATGTGAGAGAGCATGATGCAACACCGAAAGTCTAAACGCGCGCGAGATATACTTTCATCTGCCTGCAGCGAGTCGCCACTCCCTTTCCTATATAAGCTTATAGTGTGCAGCGATTGCGTATTTTCTTTCTCCCGTGCGAACGTCCTTGACTGGAAAGGAGCGAGTTTTTCCTTTCGAAAATTCTTTAAGGAAATGCCAATGCCAGTCGCTCGTACGTTATACGGACTCCCCCTAATTTTCTTGATCGTAAATTATACACCAAACCAACGTTAACACCTGATAAATATGGATTTATTCCGTGCGCAAAGACAACAACTGATGAGAGACAGAGAATAATAATCGTTTAATTTCGTCATTCGTTACATTTATTTTAGCTCGCTCCTTCTCTCAACAAGTGTACGTACACTGCACTTTTGTGCACAATATTTCTCTCGGTACAAAAGTTGTTATTTATACAAAGATTGTCGTGAAACAATTTGTGGTAGTAATTTATTAACTGACTAGAGATTAGAAAAAAAAACAAAGATAAAATAATATTAATGGGAAAGACAGTGTCGATTCAACCTTGTCGATTTTTCAAACAGGCCAATAGGGACAGCGCAAAATAATGCAAGATTGATCGCGATAATTTGTTTCGCGGCCTTCATATATATATATATATATAAAGAGAAAAACTGCACGTTCTCACGTTTTGGCTGGTTATACTTATTCGCTAAATGTACAATAATCAAATCGTCTTACAGTTTAAGTTTTATACATAAAATATGTCTGTGTATGTGTGTGTGTGTGTCTGAATGCGTGTAAGTGTGGATAATATACGCGTTATGGAAAAAGGGAATCAAGTCAATGTATAAACTCGTTGCTCAGTTTGTCGACAGCAGCTGATACTGTTACAAGTACGTAGAAAAATCGTTCGATTATTAAAAATGCCTCTATTTGTAATTATCCACGAGTGTAGATGAAAACGAGAGATAGATTTGGTGTAGGACAAACTACAAACTAATGGACACAGCCTCGCGTCGAATCGACTATTTGCGAAATGTGTGTAATATTTGGCAAAAACGAAGACAAGAATTGGAATATATCACGTAGTTTGTACTGGGAAAGGCAGGCAGGTAGGTAGGCAGGCAGGCAGGTGGGTTGGCAGGTTTTCACTCGTCGGCAAGTTCGCGTAGCTTGTCGGCTAACTCGTCAAAAGTCGGCCTCTCCCTTGGGTCGTACGACCAACACTTGTCTTGCAAATGCTGCAAAGGTTGCGGTGTTGCCTTGTGAGCCGTCCATACGAGCGTTTGCGACTTCAACTGGCAAAGTACGGATTCGTCGTTGAGTTTGCGGAAGGGTAACTCGCCTTGATGGAACATCTCCCAAACGAGCACGGCGTAAGCGTACACGTCGCTCTTGGTCGAAAATTCGTCCTCGAAAACTGCCTCGCGGGGCATCCATCGCAAGGGGATCACTTGATTGCGATGTTTGGTGTACTCTTGCTGGTGTGGCTCTTTCGTCATGCAAACCAACGAGAGTTTGAGGTTGAGATTACTGGAAATGAGGCAGTTGCGAGCAGCTACGTCCTTGTGCACGAAGCGCTGATCCGATATGTATTTGAGTGCTTGGGCAGCCTGCAATCGACGCAATCTTGCATTTGTGCTTATGCTACGTGGAGTCTATCACGGTGGGTAAGATGGACTTACCTGACTAGCCAAGGAAACGATTTGCGGTACGCTGAGTTGCGGAGCGCGAGATTTACACGACGAGTCAGCTGCGGTCTCGTTGTTTTTGGAAGCCAGTAGATACTGCTTAAGATCACCCCAATCGGTGTACTCGATGATCATGTAATCCGGTTCCTCGTCTCTGCAGAGCCCGACCAATTTGGCGAGATTCTCGTGGCTGAGTTTGTGCAGCAAGTCGAGGTGTCGCTTGAACTCTTGCAACACCGTCTCGTCTCTGGTATTACTCAAGGTCTTGATCATCACGATACTCTCTTTGGATTCGTCACTGGGTTTGTATTTGGTGGAGAACACCTCGCCGAATTCGCCGCGCCCCAAGGGTTTTAGTTCTTGAAGGTGCGAACGACTCACGCTAAGTTTGTCGTAGCTGGATTTTGATTTTTTCGAATGACAACTGTTTTGGCTGTGGGCAGTGTCGGTACCGTCGCTCTTGTGAGATTCGCGGTTCTCTCTTTTTTTATTGCTAGCGGCGCTGTCTGTGGCGTTTGACTTGACGGCTACCTCGCGTAGATCGCATTGCTCTTCCTGCACCTCGCCGCCGTGATCTGGTTTTTCTGCGAACCATGTGGTGGAAAATGGACGAACAAAGAGAAAAATAAAATAAAAGAATAACATGAGAAAGAAAAGAGAGAGAGAGAGAGGGAGAGAAAGAGTATTGTAGGAGACGCAACAATAGACCAACCTCCATCGACGTGCTCCTGAAGATACCTTTGCTTCCTACGTCGCCTTCGGTATCGGCAATAGAGCATGAGACCGACCACCAGTAACATGTAAGCAGCCGCAGCCCCAAGGGTGATGAGTACAGTCTTGGTCATCATTGAGCCATCGCTAGACTCCAAGTCCATATCCGCCCTGTAACCAGTGTCTGCTGCTGCAATAACAACAGCGACGACAGCGACGACAACAGGAGTGAGCCAAACAGCGTAAATCGTCCGTAAAAATCGTGTTACAATAGATCCCCCCCCCTTTCCTTCCCTCTTCTTAAAGCTCGTCTCATTGTTGAGAAAATCACTCACCGCGAACGCTAAGATAGACCTCTTCGCGCTTGAGTCCGCCGCTGTTGCCGGCGGTGCAACCGTATTTACCCTCGTCACTGAGGTAGACCTCCTTGATGTACAAGCTGTCATTGGGCATCTTGACGAAACGCTCACCATACATGTTGTTCATCTGTGAGTCCTTGTCCCAGTGAATAGCTGGTTTGGGGTCACCGTCGGCCGAGCAATGCAACATTGCCGAGCCACCCTCCACTGCCGTCACGTTTTCCGGCTTAACGGTGAACTTGGGCGCGACTAAACAGCATGTCAAGACGTGTGTGCGTGAGTGTATTATTATTTCTTGCTTTTTTTTATCTCTTCTTTCCGTCTCCTTTGCCTTGTTCTCTCTCTCGTTCTTTTCTTGCACGAATGCAAGTTTAATTGAAAGTGAATTGGATGGAAAGAGCTATTGTATACTCACTGACTACGTCGATTTGGATAGTATGGCTGATCTGGCCCTGACTGTTACTGGCAACACACGTGTAGTTGCCCTTGTCGTCCTCGAGAACGCCGCCAAAGTGAAGAGTGCCGCTGGACTCTTGCACGTGTTTCGGAAAATGAGCCGAGCCATTCTTATACCACTTGAACGAAGGTGGACTCGAGCCTTGCGCCTTGCACGATACCTGCGCATCATTTTCAACGCTCGATTAGCTCAAGCTTTTGTTCCGCTTTGAAAACGAGCACTCGACTTTCCGTAGGAAGCCGATCGTGCAACTTTGGCCGCTTACCTTGGCCGTAGAATTGAGCTCTAATCGCCGATTAACGGGTTGCGGAGAAAACTTGAGCCTCTCTTTAACCGTGAGCGTGGTCAGCGGCGAGCTGACCGGAGGGAATCCTTTGGTCGTGATTTCGCACGCGTAGCTTCCTCTATCCGCCAGCTGCACGTTTTTCAGTAGCAAAGTGGAGTTGCCGGATTGCTCCAGCAATTTGTATCTCATCGGTTCCTTCAGTTGCTCGCCGTCCTTGAGCCAACCGACGAGCGAGAACGGCGATCGTATCGCGCTGTACGTACAGCTGAGACTAACCGGCTCGTCCTCGGCGACGATGATCGAACGCGGTGGTGTCTCTCGAAGCTCTGGCGGCCCTGCGCAAACGAGCGACCATTCGAAGAAATGCAAATACAGCGGAGTAACATTGAACGAGAAGGAAACAAACCAAGGACTTACGGGTGACTACCACTCGCAGGAACATCGTGCTCGATCCAGCCACGTTCTCGGCGACGCAACTGTAGTTGCCCTGATCGCGCGTGGCTCTCGCATCGCTGACGATCAAGGTGTCGTCTTGCACGCGTACCGGGCCAGTGTCGCTGATGAGACGGTCTTGTGGGTCGCGCCAAAACACCTTTGGCGTGGGTAAACCATCCGGAGCCAAGCAAGTCACTTGCAGCTCTTGGCCCTCTCCTACCAGCGCGACTTGATCTTGCAGTCGTGGCTCGAACGACTCGTCCGTGAGATTCTTTAGATCTACGCGAGAACGCAGACGAGACAGATAAGACAGAGAACAAAGGGGGTCTCTTGGCCGCGAGGAAAGCGAGGAAAGGAAAAGATCGTTGGTGACTCACGGGCGATTTGCAGCTCGGCCGAATAGACCTGACGATTCGGTTGGTCCAGCAACTTGACGCCGTGACACGAGTAGAAACCCTTGTACTTGTCTTGCGCGTTGACGATCACGAGGTCGTTGCTCTCGGTGACGTATCGCTCGTCGTCGTTGTCGATGGCAGGTTCTTTGTCCTCAAAGTACCACTCGACACGGTCGGCGCCATCGAAAACGCAACTGAATCGTGCGCTCTCGCCACGTCGGACTATCGCCTTCTCGGGTACCACTCGAATCGTGGCCGTCTGGTTACTCGGTACGATCACCGCCAAACTACGAGCGATCGTCGAGGCACCAGCTTCGTTGCGCGCCAAGCAATGGTATACTCCGTTGTCCTCGGAGTTGGCCTCGTTGATCAGCAAGAGGTTGCGCTTTGTCTCCACTCGCACGCTCGACTGGATACTCTTTGTGTTCCTGCACCAGTAACTCACAATTTATAACAACCCGCTCTTGCCTTCGAGTACTTGTCTGCCTGGCTGCCTGGCTGCCTGCCTACGAACTTTTGTCTTGCTTACGCTTTATTTTTCTTTTTTTTACCCTTCTTTCCTACCCTTCGCGTCCCTTTTATCGTCGACGTTTCACGCTAACCGAGTGACGTGGATGCTACTGTTTCTCTTGTTATCAGTTACACCGGTTTAACAATAACAAGAGATCGAGGAAACCCAAGTAAGCCTTTCGTTATTTTTCATTGATGAATTTTCAATGCCACAGATCTACGCGATCGAAGCTAACGACAAAATAATATTATTCTACGATCTCACCTGAACCACTCGTATTTGAGTTCACCAGAGCCGTCGACTTGGCAGCGTAGCTCGAGTTTTATTCCTGGACGGATATGAGATGCCAACTTTGGTTGCTGGAGATGTACCGATGCCTCGCTTATCCCTGAATTGATAATTGTTCGTTATTTCATATCGTTTTGTTGGCAACAAGTTCGCAACGAGTGCGTACATCGGGTCTTTTATCACAGCTGTGGAATCGTACGCAAACGAACATTGTTCGACGTCGGGGAAAAAAATAGTAACGAGTCGCCGCGAAGACGTACGTCAAACAAAAAGGGGACAACCCTCATTGGTCGTAAAAAAAAAAAAAAAAAAAAGGCAAACAAACGAGAGGTGTTGCTTAGTGTGGGATTTTATATCGCGAGACTCTTTCGTTTTTCTCCCTCGTCGCGCATCTTAATCGTCTGTTTTTAATAATGTACAACTATGAAATGCATCGAGTACTTAGGGGGGATAGGGGGAGTGAGCTCGACAAATGTCAAACTTGAATACACCGAGGCAATCATTGTCCGTTCCTTGTCATCCCGATTGCGCGTATCGCACAAGGACACCTGCGTAAATTAAAACGAAACCACGAGTGCCCATCGTTTTTCTTTTCTTCTCTTTTCGCGCGAATATAAGAGGACCACGAATATAGAAGGACGCGAGAGAGAGAGAGAGAGAGAGGAAAAAAAGAAAAACAAGTAGGAACGAGAATGCTATACACGACTGACTCGACGCCGGTTGAATTAGGGGTTCAGCCAGACTCTCTCGTTTGCTGGTTGCCATGGGAATGTGGAAGGGAACGCTCGATGCAAACGCACCATAAACTTTTATGACTCTGACGAGAAGAAAACGGCTGAACAGTTGCGTTTCGTAGCCATACGATAAGTACCCACCCCTCGGTTACGTGCGTTATTTTACTCGCAGAGGGAGAAACAAGCAAAATATCGTAAAATATAACCCAAAAAAAGCTATTGCGTTACGTAGATATATTCCGACGACGACGTCGCTTGACTTTTTCATCCTCTCTCGATCGAATCGTTGCAACGAATAAAAGAGTACTGCAACAACCAGACGCTTACAGCCATAAGTTGCTCGCCTTCTTCCCTCTTCAACTTTGTCTCGAGTTTTTTTCAAGGGGATGCATATATATGTATATAATATACGCGTCATTTTTTTCTTTTCTTTTCCATATCTCGTCTCTGCAATCTCGCACGCTTTAGTTTTCCACGTTTTGCTTTTCTTAACCACAAGAGGTCTCGGTGACCACGTGGATTTACCGGAATATATACCTGATGATTTTTTTTTTTTTTTTTTTTAAGGAAGTGACAGAGAGGGACACTGCATACTCGATTGTCAAGCTCGAGGTACGAACGTAAAGAAACCGATACGTCCCTTGTCACCCAAACCCATCGTGTTACACGTAATACTTGGTTCGCTCTCACGTACGAAGGGCCAAATTTCTCTCTGTCTCGACTCTCTGACTAATTAATTGTTTTACATCAAACGACGCTTGAAAACGTAATGGTTGACGATATATCGTCTCGTGAATCATCCCAACGTTACTCGAAACTCTCCTCCTACCAATTGACGAAATTCACCAGTAACATGACGCAAATCTTACCATTCAACGTTATATATATATACATACTCGATGTTCTTTCAAAACTGACGAATATTCATAGATATGTGTGTGTGTGTGTGTGTGTGTGTGTATACACTTGCATGCAATTTTCATTACTTTAATGTAGGTAGAAGATTCCCCCTCCCCCCTCTGGTCTTTATCCATGCGCTACACATTCCCTGTACCTCTTTAATTTCTCAATGTATATATATATTTGCACACAACGTACACTCGTATACGTGTATTCGTCAACTCTCGAGGCTAAAGTGCGTCGTCCTTGTTACCGACATCGTTCTTTGAAAAGCTTTCAAAAAGATTAACGCCCATACTTGGATGTAAAATCAAATGTAAAAAAATAAAAGAAAGAAACAGACGTTACATCACAATTGAACGCGATGCAATCAAACGTTATCCCTGAAGTACGCAAAAGAACATCGTCGCGTCAAGTCGAGCTTTATTATTTTTATTTTACAATTATTTAGTTTCAATCTTATCGATTATTTACATTTCGACATAATTAACGTCGAAACTTTCTCTACTCTGTCGGTTATTATAATTTAATCGTGTGTGTATACATATATATATATATCGAGATTTCACGTGTAATCAAGACAAACACGGAGACTAATGAGAACTCGTTGCACTGCATTGCGCTTGCGAGGAATAATTAAACAGCGCGTTTAATTAACGCGCGGCTTGCTTCGTGAAAAAAAAAAACACTCTCGGTACTTGTGAATTGCAATTAAAACTCGCTATGCAAGTCGAGTATACGCGCGTGATAGTATTGGATCACGACGAGAAAATCATTTACATCTGTGACCATCGTAACCGCATAACCGCAAAGTTTGGATAAGACGCGTACGTCGACACTTTGGCCACAATGAATAATCAATGAAATCATTGAACGAAACCGCAATGGAATTACGCACGATTGGCGACTGGTATCTATTTAAATTACTCTTTGCGGCTGCTATAAATGCCATTTCAAATATTTTTAGTTTCAACAAATAATCTTATACGCGTAGGTGAAGGAGAAGGAGAAGGAGCACGAGAAGGAGAAGAGGAAGAAAGGAAAGAAAAGGAATGGGAAGGAGAAACAGAGAAAGAGAGAGAGAGAGAGAAATGTAATCTGGAACGGAGTGTATACTCACACTGTATGTCGATCTTGGCGGGTGAGCTCTCGATACTTGTACCGCTCTTAAGATGCGTCACTTCGCACACGAATTTGCCACTATCGAGAATACGATTGACCCTCGAAATAAACAAATCACCCGCCGGTAGTTTGACGTGTCTTCTAGGACTAGGTGCCAACGGTTGACCATCCACTTTCCATGCATACTTAATATCGGCACTTGGTTCAGCTTCGCATCTCAATTTCACCGGTTGACCCTCGATTGCTTTATGATCCGCTGGGTTCACCGAGAAATAGACGTCCGTCTCGTCGGCCAACGCTACGGTTATCGTTGCAAAGCGTGTATCGCGTGTGTTTTTTTGTTTTTCGCAACAACAAAAATAAAAGCTCGGCGCAGGATACTCACCAACTACGTTGACGCTGGCGACAACGACGACGACCAAGAAGAACGGTAGTTGCGGCATGTCCACACTGGTCTAGCCGGTCTACTGTTGTTGAACCTTCGTTACAAGGGGTGAGACGCAAGAGCGAACTCGCGAGACTGTCCAAGTTTGCGTCGCGCCGCGTCCCTTGCTACGATACGTACGTTGCCGTATACGTCGTACACACCAACGTACACATACGTAAGGATGCTGTGCGTTACGTACGTACAAGTCGTATTCGCGAGCAGTTGATAGTCGCGCGTGCGCCATAGCCACTATATATACGTCGCAAGCGTAATGGACGTCGTCGTTTCTCGTAACGACTTGCCCTCGCTAGACGCGTATATCCACGGTCGGTACACTATTACCGTTGCGCGATTGTGCAGTCACGCGCTACATCCAATTTTATCCGACAGGTCGCTCGCGAATTATCGAGTTGCGCGAAGAAGTTGAAAAAACCGGATTCAATGGTATTGGCCAGCATCCTATACCTCGTATCCGAGCTTGCTTTCAGGTATGCGGGATTGCGTTGGAATATTTTTAGCTGCCGAATCTTAATCACGTCACACCTCTGTGGAATACGGTAGCGGCATAACATTATCGCCGCCGACCGCGCTCTTCGGATTACCTTTTTTACGTTTTTCGTTTTTTTTTTATTTTTATTTTTTATTATTTCTTCTCTCTCCTTCGCGCGCTCTCAAGCAGCTATGAAATATTAAATTTTACCTGCGCATATTTCAGGATCAGACCGAGGTTCTGGCTCTCTTTCTCTCTCACTCGCGTGCGCGCGCGCGCGAGCGGTCTGCGTTTATTGCTCCGATATTAATAAAACCTAACCGAGAGTCACGAAAGAGAGAGAAAGAACGGCTACCGAAGAAGCGAATATGCAGCTCGAGTGGTTGGTTTTTTTTTTTAAGAGATGCAGCCACTTATCCTTTTTTTTTCTCTCTCTCTTTCTCTCTTTCTCTCTTGTCCCACGGCAGCAAAACAGCAAAAAACAGCAAACTTGACTCGATCCGGTAAAAACGTTATATAGCACGTTGAAGGTACTTTGTCAACGTGACAATTATAAAAAGCACTGCTTTTGGACGAAGCCTGCGTGCAATCGATACGCGAAAGTCTAAGGATGCTGCGCGTGCGTTTATTGCACATGCATTACTGTCTCTCTCTCTCTCTCTCTCTCTCTCTATCGCGCGAATAATAATTTATTTATCATCCGTGCAAAATTATCGCTATAACAATTGTCAGGTATTTTGTTTATTCGTTTGAATCGTTGTTGTTTGCCGATAAAAGTTAAACGTTTGGACGAATATAAACTCGAGGCTTTTACGAATATATAAAGTTTAGACTCGTCAAATAGTCGTAAAATCAACGTGAAAATGGACAAGAAGAAAAAAATTATCGCGTCAAGTACGATTTCCCGAGCGTAACGTGGAACGAAACAATGGCTGTACGTACACACGTACATAGCTCCACTCTCGTTTACCTATACATCGAGATCGACGCCATTTTGCGACAACCGCCCAACAGGGCTTTTGCTTATTATTTCGGTGCCAAGGTACGCGTGCGAATAGCAACGACGTACGATCGATGTTATTAAACGACCTTACTTTATTTAAACGTTTTCGACTGTTTAAATGTACGTAGACAACAAAAAATCATTCAATCGAACGATGAATCGTCGTTCAAACTCAAACGTCGCGTAAAAATTGTCGTCTTTTTATTTGAACAACTAACAATGGTATCGCGAATGTTCGTCCGTTGAACGACCGTTTTTCACCGTAATCTATACGAACGATTAAACGTGGCTCGATTATTCGATAAATATCACACGGATTGTCGAGCAAATGCGTCATCGAGTGATGAAAATCTCGCGTACAGTCAATAGGATTTGCAAGCTTATACGTTATAAGTTTACGAAAGGCGGAGACGAATATGTTGCATATATATATATGTGTAGAGAGAGAGAGAGAGAGAGAGAGGGGTGTGTATACGCTTAGGGCTATGGGCAATAGATACGGGGTGGGGAAGATAAGAGGTGTTTAATGATATTACGAAATATAAGGATACGATACCGAGGATGTGATATAATATTTTATTTACATATTGATACACGATACGATTCAATTAATACACAATTCATACGTTATTATTATATGACAAGGTAATGTCGTCGCACAATTGAGCATTTTTCTCGCACGACCAAATGATATTAATATTTAACTAACGGATTGTTCTTATTTAACAGTATCTCGAAAAACATTCATTTTTCTTTGCTTAGAGATGCATCTCACTTTCCCTCTCTCACTCTCCATTTCTTTACGTACAACAAATATCCGTGCTTAATTGCACGTACGATACAATGTAATTTATTCGTGTCCTTGGTTGATCGTGCCACGTTATCTTTGCTATTCTCAACGTTTTCGTCGTCGCAAAGTTTTTCCTTTGTTTTTGTCTTTTTCTTTTTGAGGGGAGGGTTCTTTTTTTTATTATTTTTTTTAATTATTTTTTATCTTTTTGTGTTTTTTCCATTGCGCGAGACAGTGATACCAGTCGAGCGCACTGACCTAGTTACAGCCCGAAACTCGACTCGACTTGACTCGGTTGTTTCGATCGATAGTAAGGGATATGCATCGTTCACTGATATGTCAACCTTTAGAAGCTCCTTCGCTCCCTGTATAGTGTTGACGAGCAACGCTCGTTGCTCGTTCGGTGTATATGGGTTCGTATGTACAAATTCGATGTATCCCGATAAAACTATCTGTATGGTTATAGTCGTCGTGTTGTGTGTGTGTGTGTGTGTGTGTGTGTGTGTGTGTGTGTGTGTGTGTGTGTGTGTGGGTGTGGGTGTGTGAGAGAGAGTGTGTGTCGATGGGTATGCAATTTGCACGATAATTTTTTTTATTATTATTTTTTTGGATTATACGTTAACGATCCAACGTATAATCGTTTCGTTTTTATAATTAACGTTAAAAATGACTAGCAAACTCGCGTATTAGGCGATAACGCGTCGTGTGTCGTCAAATATGGCTCATCACTTGCGTTCACCCCAACCAGCGCTATTGTAGAACCACGACGAAGCACTAGCCGTTTCGTCCCTCGCTGTTCTTGGCCATGCAACGTTATCCAAACCATTGGTATTGCCGCTTTCCTGACAAACAAACAAACAAACAAACAAACGAATCAAAGTCAATCGATCGATTATTTATAAAGAGACTTTTGGTCGAACGATTGGCGAAAAGGAATTTTGATTAGGGATAGATAAAAAAAAAAAAAACAAAAAAAGGAAAAGTACAAAGTCAACGCCTTCGCATCCCCTCTTAGAAAAGCCCCTCGAAGTCCACGAGTAAACAGCGAATAGAGGTAGGGTAAGGGTGGGTATAGGCTTGAGGGCAAAAGCCTTCAATTAGGGATGCTCGAGTACAGTGATACTACTGGTATAACGGCGCGTGTGCCTTTTCGTGGGCGCTAATCGAATTCTCTTGTTTGAGTGGGTGCAGAAAAGAACGTATACGCTCGATTGGTCGAGTTTTGGCTTATCCCGTATAATATATATACGTGTACACCTTTTTGCTATGGTTCGGCTATTTAAATATACCTGCGTACGTATAACGACTTACCACAACGTTGAGTTGATGACTAGCGGGTGACAAATAATCCATATTACTGTAGTAGGAAGTGTAGTTTTGGTAGCACTGTTGTTGACTACTCGTTGTAGCCCACAGACGTTGATGATCACCAGGAAATCCAGACCCATTACCACTCTCCGTCACGGCTGGACTCCAGATGCTACTGCTGCTACCACCACTACTGTAGACGCTTGTACCCCCCAGCTGCGTAAAGAAATAATAATCAAAATTGTCGCGCTGCCTTACGTATATCTAACGCTCTCTCTCTCTCTCTCTCGCTCTCTCTGTTTACTTTCCAACACCTATGTGTATAGCATCAATGCCCTCGCTGATGAGAATATATTAGGGCTTCCCCCCCGCTCACTCAACTAATGCATATAGCCTTTTGTGCAGGCGGTAGCGGCGGCAGCCTTTTACTTTAGCTACCGTTTCACGCCCCTACGCATACCTTCTTCTTTTTTTTTTTTTTCACGTGCTACGTGTGTCCTCTCTCTCTCTCTCTCTCTCCTCACGTTTTTATTTCACACTCTCTCTCTTTCTCTCTCGTTGTTCTGTTTGCAACGGAAACGAAATGTCTTGTGCTCTTTTTTTATTTGACACAATCGATACGCGTTATACGTGTATGTTTACTCAAATTGATCGTCGGCGCTTTACTTCAAACAACTACGAACAACGACGAATGTCCCTGCGTTACGCGCTTCTGTTTACTCGGACGTGTGAACGTAAGGATGAAGTATTATTACAACGGATGCTACTTTGATTGCTTAGGCTCAACTTTATTCAATGCATATAGAAACACGCTCGTCGCTTTTATTCGTGTATCGTTGCTGTTGTTACGTCGACGATTGTACAGTCGTACGTTAATTTTTTTCTTTTTTTTGCCAAGAGAGAGAGAGAGAGAGAGAGAGAGAGAGTACGTATGTAATATACAACATATAGTATGTACGCAATATACTCACACTAGGTGGTGTACTGCTGAGCAATCCCGAAGCGCTCGAGGGTTTGTACTGGTGGGGCGAATCACGTAGTAACGCCGCTGGCGAACTTGCGGCTGAACCCGCTGTACCACCGCTCCTGTATGCACATACCCAAAAAATTACAAAATTTTACGCTATATAGACAGCTGCATTGTATTGTACAAACTTGTTTTGCATTCTTACGTACCCACGGCTTATACGCGAGTCGTCAAGATTGAATCATTTCGATTTAGCAAAGTAAAACCGGATTTTTTTTTTGTTTTTTTTTTTTTTTGTTTGCCCGATTAGGATGTCAACTCGTAGCGAGGAATTTTGAGAATGCTGTTTCTGTTTCTCGGAATCCACTATACCATCGTCCCTTTGCGTACGTTTCGTTTTGACTTTTATAGCAAGTGACGTTTTTAACGAGCCCGCTCGTTTATTATAATTAACCCGTGCGTTAACTCTCCGGGCGATAAATCACGAATGATTAAGCGTCTACAACCATAATACACGTATTACGGATGCCGCAAAGCACGTTACACTTTGAACGTTCCCTCTAAACGATTCGAAACAACGTTCTTTGCAACTTTGACGACGTTATTCGGAAAACATTGATCTAAAGAAACAAAACAAAGGAGAACGTGACGAGAGAAGTAAAAAAAAATGAAAAAGGAATAACTTGCAGGCGATTGGCGCGAACGCGTGTACCGAAATGACTTTTTAAGAGATCGACGAGCAAGATTTTCTCCTCGTAAACGTTGCTTATCTATGGCTGATAAAGTACCTTGTTATTGCATTTATATATCGAGTTTGATCTGGAGATTTAGCGAATGATTCAATCAACGGCAATCGACTACACGCGTAATCCGTCCGCGTCGACCATATATATATATATAAACATATACGCGTAATACCCTTCGTTTCTTCAATGTTTCTATTTAGCAGATTGGAATATAACGTCAATCGTTCCGTCGTTATTTTCCCTCTGTACAACAAAACGATTTACAAAGTTGAAATTAAGCTTTTAATCGTAGAACGATACGAGGTGGATAAACGATACGGATTGAAAGTGTAAATTGGGCGATTGAAAAAAGTTTGTAAGATTGCAATGTATAAAGCTCCTCGTGGATGGAATATTCGCACACACACGCACACACACACACACACAGATATACGGGTATCGATCGAAAGCTCGTGTTGTTGCCCTTTGTACAATCTGTGGCTAGAAAATGTACGCGCGCGTGGAAAGGCAATACTCACAGCGGGGTGGTAGCGGGTACAGCAGCCGCGGCAGCCGTCGGTGTAGTGGCGATCGAGGGGCTTTTGCCTGGGGGTGGATTGCCACTCACCACTGGATTACCCGCAGCAGCGCCACTCGTCGTCGCCACAGAATTCAACTTTTTCGTTCGTGTCTGTTGCTGTTGAACTTTATTATCTTGCTGTTGTTGTTGCTGTTGCTGTTGTTGCTGCTGCTGCTGCTGCTGCTGTTGCTGCTGCTGTTGTTTTTGCTGTTGTCGGCACTTGGCCCTGCGATTCTTGAACCACACCTATTGATTTTCCAATTAGTCTCTTCGAGGGAAAGAAGCCATGTTGGTCGCGTTTGTCATAGACGTATATATGCCTATTACAACTCGGAGACACGTTCCTTTCTTTCCCTTTTTCGTCAAATTTCTTTTTGTTTTGTTTTATTCTTGTCGTTTTTTTCGTTTTTTTTTTGTCGTTGTTGTGGTTGTTGCCGTTGTAGCTTTGTTTCGTACGTGCGCGAGACTATGAGCGCGTTACCTCGACACGGCCCAGCTGCGGCGAGCGTAGTTATGCGCTGGCACGTCGGACTTTTTTTTTCGCGGCGCGTGACAATGTAGAGAAGAAAGCCGGAAGAAAAAGGTACAGCCGAGATAACTGATGGTCGGTATAAGCATTCAACCGGTGTCCCCTTTGATTAGCGTTACGTAAAGTCAAAGTTTTGAAAATACGAGCATCGTATGA
Source organism: Chouioia cunea (assembly GCA_030064505.1). Taxonomy (NCBI): domain Eukaryota; kingdom Metazoa; phylum Arthropoda; class Insecta; order Hymenoptera; family Eulophidae; genus Chouioia; species Chouioia cunea. The sequence goes on along the minus strand of JAOPFQ010000004.1, from coordinate 4,493,449 downwards.
ACCGCGGGTGAGAGAGATGAAGAGAGAGAGAGAGAGAGAGAGAGAGAAAGGTAAGCGCGCGCGTACGGTGGAATCGTTGACAAATTGAAAGCTCGCGATCCAACGACAAGACTCAGAGTCGGACGTGTAACTCGTCTAACGTATACGCGAGTGTAGAGTAAGTTTAGAGTGAAGGCTAGTAAGGCTTCGTACTCGGGGCAAAGCTTACGTAAGCGTTCTAGATGCAACTCACCTGGACACGAGACTCGGGCAGGTTAATCTTCAAGGCCACCTCCTCTCGCATAAAGATATCGGGATACCTGGTTTTGGAGAACAAACCCTCCAACACGTCCAGCTGGGCTCTGGTAAAGGTTGTTCTCTCGCGTCGTTGCTTCCTTGGATTACCTACGGCGCATATACAATATACACGCGTATCGTTCCTTCCTTTTCAAAAGGATTAAACATCTCGCGTCGCGCCTATTGTCGTTCCACTACCTCTCCTCGAGCTCTCCGTCTCCTCCACACACGGACGCGCATCCGTGTGTCTATGCACAACACGCCTCTATACACGATACGATATTCGTCGAGACAAGCCCGTATTCTCCGTGTGGACCTCTATACCGATTCCCGGAAAATACCAAAGCAAAATCTCGCGGCTACGACGATCGAACGACCAATTTGCCATTTTTCCCCGTTGTTGTCTGCCGTTGTTGCGCTCGTTACGTCGAATGCCTCTCTGGCCTTTTTTCTTTGGCTTAAAGACCAAACTGATTTACGGGAGAGAACAAAGAAAAGCGCATCGGGAAAGATCGATAATAGTCGCAGCGATTGAAAAGCAGTGTACGCTTGACGTTCGTTATAGATATTCCAGGGCGGAATGGTCGTGTGAGATCGATGAATATATTACCTCGAGAATGCCTGCAATTCAGGGCCGTTGTCGAATATACCGAGAGAGAGAGAGAGAGAGAGAGAGAGAGAGAGAGAGAAAAATGGGGGGATGGGTGGGTGGGCTACGTCGAGCGATGAGTAGTTAGACACGCATGTCTATTTGGAAGCAAAGAGCAAACATCATATCGTGGGCACCCGTGGCTTTGGTTTGACGGCTGGTCGTAAGCCAGAAAGGAGGGACGATATATATATTATATATAACTGCCTGACTGGGCCTACTTGTCGCAGTTGGCATTGGTACTTCTGAACGCAGATCTGTCGAGTGAATAGCCAACGACAAAAGAAACGAGATCTCGAGGGACGGAAAAAAAAGTGAACAGTAGCCTCTTAGCGTAGAGGCTTGGAAGCGAGAGTGAATTGCTCGCGGAAGCGTGCTCACGTCGAATATTGCACAAGTACTTTGCCACGTACGTGTATACGTGTGCGTACAAAGAGAGAGAGAGAGAGAGAGAGAGAGAGAGAGCGGGGGAGGCTGTCAAAAGACACGGCGACGACGTGGGTGTTACACAGCACAGTGATGTATTAAAAAAAAATATATACATATATATATATATACATAATGAGGAGGGTTGCACTCACAGTAGTAGGACTCACCGGCGGGTGCACAACCGGGATAAGCGATACTCGAATGCAACGCTTCGATAGGTGGCATACCCAATGGGCCAACGTATGGATTTGTCTTGAGCGAGCCATAAGGTCCCGAAGCCGATGGACCAAAAGCTGCTGCTCCAAACAAATCACTGGCCGACGCTGAACTCGCTGCTGCCAAACTACTCAATTCCGAAGCCGTGGCAGCCGCGCCGCCGGCGCCAGCGCCCGTGCAACCCGCGGCTCCAAGGCTATTGGGCCACATCCGGGAGCCCGCGAGGCCTTGTTATAGCGGCTTGCGCCGCCAGCGCTCCAGTGCACCTGTATGCGTTGTAAAAAATATATATTCTTCGTATATGTGTGTCTGTTGGCTGATTAATTCGTTAAGGTGTTTTGTGTAAAACCTTCGATATACATGCCGTGTATAAATATACGCATAGAGGAGCTTACGCAAAGTGTGTTCGTCTCCGGTATGGATTGTCGACGCGTACGAAAGTTGTGGAGATGTCGAGCGTTGCGTTGCGTCCAAGTGCGCGCGACAACGCAACTAAAGCTGATTAAGCTAATCGGTTTGTAAGTCGTCGCTTGGAAATCCGCCTGTTGCAACGATCGTGGCATGCCAATAACGAGCTATCTCCGCTAACCAAAAGTCTTTGATCGCTGTAATAATTACTCCTTGTTTGCTCGTGCACTATTGCTACAACCGCTACGATCCAGTCCTCTGCTATGGAAATCATTCCCGTCGAGTTGTTACGCTGCCTATAAGCGCTCGAGTGCGGCCGAGTAGCACAGACCTCACTCGATAACTCATCCAAGCGTAATCGAGTCAAGTTAAAATCACTACCACTACCACCATCATCACCACCACCAGCACAATCAAATACTACCACCACCACCACCACCACCACCACCACCACCACCACCACTACCACGATCAACTACCACGACCACCACCACCAACACCACTACGAATCACCGTCCCGACAAGTGTTTGCTGTGTTATTGCACGTCGCTTTTGTACTCACCCAAACACGACGTACGGATGAAAAACGAGTACGTTGCTTGGCTCGCTCGATTGCTAAATTTGCCGGCGAGGCCTGAGGACAAGAGCGACTGTCGGACAGTAGCAGTGCTGACTTTGTCGCGTCCACCGCGTACGCTGTATCTCTGTTGGTGTGTGCAGTCGAGAACTAGATAGACGGGGAGAGAGAGAGAGAGAGAGAGAGAGAGAGAGAGAGATGGTGAGTGAGTGAGTGAGTGAGCAAGATAGAGAGAGAGAGAGAGAGAGAGAGAGAAGAAGGGAACGAACGAACGAACGTGCGCGCGCGCGTATACGAAAGAGAAGAGGCGTCGACTCGAAAACGTCACGCCCAGTGAGCTAAAGGGGGGAGAGCCAATGAGAATCGAGCGATGGCAGTGACTGTTGGCGCATTCGAGAGATACATATACATGCATATATATATATACACATACATACATATATATATATACATACATATATATATATATATATATATAAATACGCATAAAACTACATGTGCCTCTATACTATGGACACATACAGAGACGTTTGGCAAAAGGTATAGGAAACAAAGGTCTGTGCAAATTTATTGCCGAATTTTTTGCATGCGCGCGCGCGCGCGACATCTTTGTTTCGTATCGGTCGCGACGGCCACGAAATGTTCCGACGTTCCTGTGCCAACGGAGCAACAGCAGCAACAGCAGCAGCAGCAGCAGCAGCAGCCGCAACATAGCAATTTAACTTGCTCACGTGCGAACGGCTAATGCTCTTACGGGATTCCGAAAAGATCAGCCAGCATTACTATGCTATTAGCTCGGCTAAAACCGGCTTGCTTCCATAAACCCACTAACGCGAGAGCAACACTTTATTCCCATTCATAAACTCGAGCAACGTAGCTATATAGAAGCTTCTGTTTTGGCATGATCGATCCGACGAGCAATTTTCGCCGAGTCAGCTACGAGAAAGCTTCTATATAGTCGTATAACGCGGAGATTACAATCAGCGCCGACTCATTACGCAAGCCATTGTGTCGCTGAAACGGTATTCCATCGCTAGAACGCTTGCAATCTCATCGGCGAAAAAGAAAAAAAGAAAGAAACAAAAACGATTATACATCTATATACATAATATGCAAGCGCATCGACCGATCGATCCTTGCTGCCAGACGCAAATTAGCGTTCGGGCATCGCACACGCCAACCGACATTTGATTCTTTTTCTTAATCTTTTGGAAGCATGGCATATCCAGCGCTTGGGTGGATTATCGGACCAACGCCTGCGCCTTTTGTTTCTTCCTTTTTATACGCCAATTTTCGCATCTCCCTATCTTTAAGATTCTCCGGAGGAAGGCCTACTCTGCAGCTGTTGCGCGCACATCCCTCTTTTTACTCGGACGTATATTCAATTACCTGCAGTTGCACATGCACACAATCTTAAAGTAACTCGATCTTTAATGCCTTCGTCCCGTCGCCGTCTCATCCTCTCGTCGTAAAAAACAAACAAAAAAAACACCTGTTTTTTCTATTTCTTTTTTCTTTTGTTCTTTGTGGTTTTTTTATTTCAAGTGTACGCATCTTTGGCCAATTTTATAAAGTTCAACGCTAGGTCTGGTCGTTTACGAGTAGCCGCAAAGTTTAACAACGACGAGAAACAAATTTGCTAGATTAATTATAGCCAAGGTTTTTTTTCCAAGCTCGTCAGACTCTCCTTTCGGGATTATAAGGACTCTAAGGACCCTGCGCTTGGGCGCTCTTTGGACGTCGAAAACGACTAGACAGCAGAGAAAGAGCCAGCGCGCGCGCGCGCGCGAGAGAGAGAGAGAGAGAGAGAGAGAGAGAGGCTGCTCGCCCAGGACGGAACAGATTCAACGTTAAAAGTAGTCGAGGGTAATATTCCCCATGGCAATAATCCCTTGCCTCGCTCTCTTTCTTTACAGCTGGCCTTATTGACAGTCGTCGTTCGCAAAAGCTAGAAACAACAGCAACAAAATATAGACGGGTAAATAAATAATTGTTTCATTGTTACTTTTTCCAGTAGCAATCCGTCCGTACCACCGACAACGATAAAGTTGCAGCCAACGTTTGTACGCGTGTCTCGTTTGATTACGTTCATTGAAATAAACCGAGGATTTTTAACTCGTCTAGTAGACTTGATCGCACGATTGTCAAAGATAGAACAGGATGTGACCGCGTGAAAACTTGACCCACGGAAAAGAGAGAGAGGGAGAGAGAGAGAAAGAGACAACCGGTGCAGCAACAAATTTTATAATATGCAAAATATCAATGGGTTTTCAACGACAAAAGCAAACATTTGGCATTTTTCGAACGTCCAGTTGGCGGTATAAGCTCGGACGTTTTTGAATGCTACGCCACAATAGAGTAATTCCATGCAAAACCAACCAAGCGTTTTACTCTCATGTCACTGATTTAGCTTGGAAAATATTTCAATGGTTTTTCTTTTTTTCTTTTTTTTCCCCCTGCTGCGTCTGCTGCCGATGCATTTAAAAACACATTTCCTCGTACGCGTATATGTATATGTATATACGTGTCTCAAAGACATTCGCCGAAACTTGCGGGCTTTCTCTCTTGACGATTGAGAACAAAACTTTGTTTGGTTTTTTTTTGTCTTTAGTACAACGTGCAACGTACATTGCTATAAAATAATACATACAAAGCACGAGAACGATGGTGAATTTGTAAAATTGATAACGAGTGAGCGTGAAATACGATTGGAGTTGCTTTCTGCCAAGTTAGACTCGCTTTTGCGCCTGCAGTATTGATTTGCTTTTACTCTCCTCTGTAAGAGAGCTATGTACAGTACGCCCCAGCTCGTTCTCCTCTCTCTCTCTCTCTCTCTCTCGTCGGTCTGCCCTTTTCCCTCTCTGCACTAGTACGACGACCAAATAAACGTTTCAAAGAGACAATAATATTTTGCGTTTGTACGTTGAAAGTATATACGCCTACAACGATGCAAAAACTAACAACGTACGTATATTTGCGACATCCAAAGCAGAGCAATGAAATTTAAAGTAGCAACGTCATTCGAAATGCAGACACAAATCGATCAAATTGTCGAGTCATTGCCAGCCATAGCTAAAACTCGTCTCGTTTATCGTGTTTTTGTTTGTCTTTTTTTTCGCCGTGGTTTGTCTCGAAAGGTTGGGCTCCTTTCCAACGCGCACCTATCTCATCTATACGGCTATTATCTTATTGGCCGTATCATCGACATCAAGATAACACGTCATTCATACGTTATAATCACTTATAACTCTCGTACACCGGGGTTACTCTGTTGCTGTTTCTTATTTGTCTTCCTTTTCAGAAGGACAATCGGTTGATTCGTGCAGTAGCGCATAGACTTTGAAGCGTCTTGGGACAAATTGTCGTATCGTCGCTCAATTCTATCGAAAAGAAAACTTTTATTTATTTCATCTTTTTTTTCTTTTTTTTTCTTTTTTTTTCCCCCGAAAAACGCGTGAAGTAATTGGGCGCGTGAAATATCGCGCCCGTTTCCATATAATACAGTGAGAGGGAAACCGAAGAAAACGAAAAAGAAAAGAAGTAGCGGCGCGAGTTAAACGCGCCTTAATATTGCGTAAATCTAGGTAGTCCGTGATGGATGGTGGGATACGACGGTATCGCGTTAAAGAAACGGTAGGTCGCATCGAGGCGTGAGGGCAACGTTGTCATCCAAACGGCACTTATATATTAACGATAAATTGAGAGGCTTGTAGACGTCGCGCCAAGAGAGCGAGAAAGAGAGCGAGAATATTACAGGGTAGACCGAGAGCTAAGTAAAAATATCGATTGGATTCGTCGTCTTTGTCTTGGTTTTTTTTTCTCACACAAATAACAAGAGAAAGCGCGAGTCTTTGTGCGCGCGTTTATACGTGTACGTACATTGAGATAGAGGGAAAGAGAGATGAGGATGAGGTAAGACGGAAGACAAGTCGAATGTTTGTGCATCCTGCCCCCCTTTTTTTTTTTTTTTTTTTATTTCTCAGTTGATGTACGCGCGCAAAGAAACGAAGCGTAACCGTAGAAAGGTAGAAAGGCACGCAATAGGTGTGTATGTGTGTGTGTGTGTGTGTGTACGTGTACGCGTATAAGATATATCGAAGGGGACAAGACGCAGGTGAATGACTTATATATACGCGACACGGTGGCAACCCTCAAGATTTATATCTCGGAAGCGATGCTAGTATAGAGTAGGTGGAGATGTTTGAATTTTCCCATGCGCAGAGAGCATCACGAAGTAGAAGAAGAAGAAGAACGAAGCTGGGATACGAAAGGATCGAGAGAGAGAGAGAGAGAGAGAGAGAGAGTGATGGGAGGGGTAGGGGGAAGAGCGAGCCAAACGCGCACGCTCTTGGTCTCGGTAGAGTACGGCAGGTAGCTCGCCTATTGTATTGCCTTCCGGCGCATTGTGCGCACCAGATTTCCCGAGGGAAGGCGCTATTAGCCGAGACTAAATAGCCTATTACGTGGCCATTAACGAGCGTACGAATAGAAAAGAGAGAGAGAGAGAGAGAGAGAGAAAGAGAAAGAGATGGATAGATGGATAGATAGACAGATAGAACGCGTGGTAGTTACGACGACGACGACGACGACGACTGAATTCATTGCGATTCGAGACTTGGTGAAGCTGAAGCCCTGCGGACCAAAGCTTGCGCGTGACTGTGTCCGTCGTTGCTATTGCTACTGTTGGTGATGTATACTGCTAGTGCTGATGGTGGTGGTGATGGTGGTGGTGGTGGTGGTGGTGCTGCTGCTGCTGTTGGTGTAGGGTTTCCGCCAGCGCCACCAGTAACCACCCCCGCTGCCCCCACGAGACCGGTAATCCGAGATTCACTTTCTGCCTACATACAAACTGCACAACCAAGTCTCTTGTGTGTTCCACGCGCGCCAAACGCGACGTTCATTTGAAACTAAGCTCTAGTTTTTTTTTCTTTTTCTTTTTTTCTTTTCCTATACACAACAACGCTTTGATCTCGCACGACGTATATATATATATTAAATATATATTATAAGCTCGAGTTGACGACTCGTACCACATCCATTGACTATACCCTCGTCTTAATGGATAATACCCATTCGTGGCGTTGTGATTACTACGTTGCCTTGTCCGATTGCTTTTTGAATAGAGCCAAAGACAATTACCACCGAACGAATGATAATATTCGAGAGATTTTGCAACGAACGATTATCTTATCGAGATAATCGTACGAGGCATTTCCTAAACGTCCACTCCAAATAGGTTATTTGCATCGTTTGTACACACGACGCGTTGACAGATTTTAACGACAAGTTGGAGAAGATAACCATGGCGATGAAATAAGGGTTATGATCGATCGAATCGATGTATTATCGCAGCGTATAACAAACGCGAAAATAAAATTAACGTTGCGTATCGTATCGTTGCAGGCTTGTTGCATCGAAAGTTGGAGTGTATCGACGAGGAGGTAAATATTGGCCGGCTGTGTAAGAGCTAATTGACGTACGCACGTGTGCCTCGTTAGTCAAGGGTAGTCGTTGTGGAGCAAACAAATGAAATCACGGTTGTACTATCAGTTTTGCTCGATCTTGCAGCGAGCGAACGAGAGCGAGAGAGAGAGAGAGAGAGAGAGTGGTGTGTATATTCGTACGACGATAAGAGAGCAAAAGCACGATCAATGCGCTATCTTTGCGGGGCAGAGCCCTTGACTATATATATATATCTATACACGTCGCGTTATATACGTAGAGAGAGAGAGAGAGAGAGAGAGAGAGAGCACAGGGTCGTAAGCCGCTTATGCCCACCCGTCTGCCTCTACCACCGCCAACGACGACGACGACGACTACTCTTCGCTAATTATTTATATAGGACCCTCTGCCTGTCTCTCCCTCTCTATCTCTCTCTCTCTCTCTCTCTCTCTCTCTCTCTCTCCCTCTTCCTCTCTCGAATGAGAGACATATATATACGTTTACCCCATCCCATTGGGTCTTTCCCTCTGTCTCTCTCGTCTACTTTTTTTCCAGACTCCTTTGGGTGTATTTATCGCTTGCACGCTATTTGGAAAATCTTGCGAACATACCGAGCATCCGGTGACAAGCTATAATAAGAGAGAGAAAGAGAGAGAGAGAGAGAGTTCAGTTGTTATAATGGGATCCGGCTAAACGCAAGCCGATTTTAACTCACTCGGCAAAGTGTCACTCGGTCAAGTTCAAGGGCTCCTACAGACGACCAATTAGACTATACCACCTGCGCACGTGCTCTTAGTTCCTTTCAAACATATACACCCTGGTGTGCAATAACAACAACCCACCTATATAAGTATAAGCACCAGGGGGAGAGACATGTTACTCGATTGAGAATACGACATTCTCTATCTCTCTCTCTCTCTCTCTCTCTCTCTCTCGCTCTCAGCGATAATCTCCGTAGTTAAATCCTTTGAACGCTTAGTTGAGCTCCTTGGCAAAGTGATTCTTTATTGGCCTAATGTTTATTACACTGCTCGTAGATAACGAGTAAATATACGAGCATACTAGATACTTAACTAGTATATTCCCTGCTGATCTATAGATGTGTCATTCTTATTGGGTCCTTCGTTCTTTTCTTTTGTTTCCTCGTTTTCTTGTATTATTTTTTGACGACCTTATTTACGAGCTTCTCACGCCCTTTTTTCGCATTATTCGAGCGTCCGTGCTTTTCTTTGAGTTTAGTTAACAACCACAGTGTTCCCACTTGAGGTTTAAGTGGAAGACTAGCCGGGAGAAACCTGTCGACTTACCGCAAACGCCGTAAAATATAAAAAAAAAAGGAGAAACTAGCGTTAAAAAGCGAATGGCTAACGGAGCAACGCGCTCCTCGTAAATATTCATACCGCAAATAAATATAAAGAGGGCGTTAATTGCAACGAAACGATCACCGGAAGAACGTGATTACGCGAATTGATCAGCGCGCATTTCACGCACGGTTAACTTGACTAGGTCGCGTCGTTTAAATTAAACGACAGATCAAAGAGCTCGCAATGTTCCCGTAATCGAATGACTTTTGAAAAATTCATTCGACTAGAAGTATCGAATTTCACGGCGTTTAGAGCAAAAAAATGGTCGTAATGAGCTGCTAGCTAGCACCCGTGTATAATCTTTCGCTTTGAAATATTCAAAGTACGCACTGTTGGAAGCCGCAAGCGTAAAACATTGAAAGGTCTAATAGCCTCGTTGCGTGTGGCCATATGATAGTGATTTGATGACGTATATAGTGATGTATATACGAAGGATCCTACTCGAGCTATAGTTGCAAAGGGAGTTAGGTGGATCGGAGGCGGGGAAGCTTAGTTGGTCATAAACCACCCCAAACAGCGTCTCGTCGACGTCGTCCCTTTTTTCAGCGTATTTTCTCCTCGATGAATCCGTGCTGCTCGGCTCCTTTTACAATTGGGGTGTGTGACTGGAGACTGAGCGAGTGAACGTGTGAGAGAGAAAAAGAGCGACGTATATACATAGTGTACGTGTGCGTGCGTAGCACGAGAGGGATAGGCAAAAAGAGAAAGGAAGACGGCAAGTCGAAAGAAAGCAGACACTCTCGAATCATTACAATATAATATATACGATACTTTATTCTTATTCGTACGCGAGAGAAGGCAAACTGACATGTCTCCTCTCGATTCATTCGTTAACGACACTCGCGCACGTGCCATCGTTTCTAGATCATTTTTTTTACAGTGGTTGGCATAAATTTACCGATATAATCATTACGCATTCATCTATGTATTTATATTTTTATGTATACCTGTATATATATATATATATATATATATATATATATATATATATATATATATATACATATATATATATATATTTATTTATTTATTTATATATATAGATGTATATATATGTATATATATAATTATATTTATATTTATTTAAACATCTATATATATGCACATATATAATTATATATGTATGTATGTAGATGTATATATAAATATGTATAATTCGTGTACTTACAACGATACGAAGGAAAGACGATAAAATAAATCGTAATAATACGTGAATGAGTCGCTTATACAATGAATAGTGTGAGCGTTTCGCGTGGCCTTATCTAACGAGACAACAATTAAACAAGGCTCTAATGGTTGTATTTACAAGAAAAATGTAAAGTTGAGGATAGTGAGTGAGAGAGAGAAAGAGAGAGAGGCGAAACGAAGAAAAAGGAACAAGTGTCGTCGAATTGTCCTAAAACTCAATTACGCAATGATAGCACTCGTGTCTCGCAGAGTTATTTACAAATCGCAAATATATATACATACATACATACAAATATATTTATGTGTATATATATATATTTATATATATATATGGGTGTGTGTGTGTGTGCGCGCGCGCGTGTGTGTGTGTGTACGTGCGTGTGTGTGCGTGCGTGTGTGTGTATGTATATATGTATAAAATATATACGTGTCTCTATATATATATATATATACATATATAAATATATATATATATACACACATATATATATACATATATAAATGTGGGTGTAGGTGTACGTGTGTGTGTGTTTGTGTGGCTGTATATATATATAGATATATAAGAGTTGGCCGTTACGGTTGCTTGGTATATACGATTTTCGGAGGCGAAACGAGCACTCCGATTGATGGCACAGCGTGCGATGCACAAGGCCGAGGATTCACGCGCAACAAGGAGGAAACAAAATCCTTGACGTTGGGAAAATGGCACTTGAACGGCTTCTCGTTATATACATACATATACGCGGACACGTAGACTAGCTGACGACGCACGTCGTTACGAGTTTGTATGCTCGCAACCGTCGTTTCGCTACGTGGACGATAATAATAATAATAATAATAATAATAATAATAAATGTAATAATAATAATAAGAATAATAATAAGAAGAATAATAATAATAATGTATATCGATCAAGTAAATCAAGCGAATCAAGCGCAATATGTCGAAGAGCGCTGCTGCTAGGCCATTGCTTGATACTTGTGTTCGGGTAACGCGAATTCACTAGTTGCATCGGCAACACCATCCAAGGGGCCAACAGCGGTAGCAGTTGCGCTGCTAGCGCTGTTCAAATGATGATGCGACGTTGCAAATCCCATATTGTGATGATGATGATGATGATGATTGTATTGGCTGTGATGATAATTGGCGACTTGCGAATGAAGTTGATGCGGCAAGTGACCAGCTGCGGCTGCTTGATAGTAATCACTCGTTGCGTATGGATTTTGATAAGCCTGGTAACCGGCGGCGGCAGCAGCAGCTGCGGCGTTCCATTGGCCACCAGGGCTCGCCGACGTTGGCCAAGCAAAGTGACCGTGCTCGTAATGATGACTCTGAAGTGGTGTCGCGCTCACCGTGTAATTGTTGGCCGTTGCCGTGCTCGTACTCGCGTTGTTGCCGGGAGTCAACGGTGGCGAAGGTGTGGTCAGAGCACTGCTGGCGTTGCTCATGGCTCCTGGGGTCGCGCCCAGCCTCGGATAAACCGACTGTTGCTGTTGCTGTTGCTGTTGCTGCTGCTGCTGCTGTTGCTGCTGCTGCTGCTGCTGCTGCTGTTGCTGTTGATGCTGGTGCTGGTGCTGTTGTTGCTGAGCGACAACGAGACCATTGGTGCCGGAGACGAGCGGCGAGTGCGACGCTTCCTTGGCGCGTACCGGCGAGCACGGTGACGGTCGTCTCAGGGCGTTACTGCTGTTGTTATTATTGTTGTTATTGTTGTTGTTGCTGTTACTGCTGTTGTTGTTGTTGCTGCCGTTACTGTTATTGCTAGTGGCGCTCGTCGTACTGACGCTGGAGCTCGACACCGTGGCTTTGGCGTTGTTGGTTCGTCCGGTAGCCTTGTGATCCGCGTGATTCGAAGCTTGCGCGACCTGCTGTTGTTGCTGCTGTTGATGCTGCTGACGGCACTTTGCGCGACGATTCTTGAACCACACCTGAAAGCGAACAGAGCAAAATAGTGGTAATCGAGTGGGTTGCAACGAGAAAGTAATCGGGACCGGATGGGCGTAACGTAAATTTCATTAAATCACGACGAGGAGGACGACGACGACGACGACAACGACGACAATGACGTCCACGTGTACACGTATACATGTATAAATATATACGTGTATTGGTTGGCGTAAAGCTCGCCGGCCCCCAGCTCCCGTGGCTGGCGGCCCCCAACACAACAAACATCGCGAGAGGCGAGGCCGTGCCCCCTGTAATCCTTGGACAATGAGTATAAGCAACGAGGGTGCGAGCGAGAGAGAAAGAGAGAGAGAGAGAGCGAGAGAGCACATCTAAAAGCGAGCCGTCCTTGTTATTGTTGGCATTGTCGTTATTCTTATTATTATCTTTATCATCGTTCGTTCTCTCGCTCGCTTTTGCTATTATATGGGCATCAATCGAGAATGAGGTGCGAATGTCCCCGCTGACAGCTGAGGCGAGTTGTTCTCTCTCTCTCTCTCTCTCTCTCTCTCTCTCTCTCTCTTTCGGTGCTCTCGTGTTTTTGTGTTATGACAAACGCGCTTCGTAGTAGTAGTAGTAACAGCTTTCAGTCAATCTATATATATGTATAATGTATAATATATAGGCCCCACGCGGTTTTTGCCTATATATATACATATATATATATACATATACGTGCCTACACTATACAGCTATAACGTAGGCGCGTACCACCTCCGTCGTCGTCGTCGTCGTCGACGCCGTCGTCGACGTCGTTGCTACCACCGCAAAAGAGAAACGCAGCTGCGCGACTTTCTCGTGGCGTACGCGAGCCCGGATTATAGCCCTCGCGCGGGCGCGCACGCAGCACTGAACAAATCAACTGCGTGCACACTCCTCTCTTCTTCGTTCCGTTTTATTCACAATATATATATATATCCATCTCTCTCTTTCGTAACCGCGCGCTATATAACCTTCCTCTTTTTCTCTCTCTCTCTCTCTCTCTTCCTCCCTAGTGTGTACACACTACAGTAGCACCCTTTTCTAGTTGCCTCGCTCGTTTCTATTGAACGCCGACGGCGACGCTGAACCCGCCTGGCTTAACTCTCGAACGATTTTCCAGCTTTTGTATACGCCCAGGGACCTAACTTTTCGGGACTTTCCAAGTGAATTGCCCGGATATCGTTGCACAAGGTATATATAGGTTCAATTCGAATACCACGTATTATATGTATTTTTTTTTTACCTGAGACCTATTACACGCACGAAAAAACTGTTTCTGTCGCGAAACACACGTGTGCGAGCGCGCTTTTACTACCGATATACGTATACGTATATAACGAAACTTAAACGAATACCAATGGGGAACATAGAATTTGACGTTTTCCAAGCAATATGCATTCGAACTAAAAAAGAAAAGAACGCAAACAAACTGCTACTTCCGTGTGTACGGATCAATTGTACACGGTCACCTGACTAAAAAGCATTTGAAAAATCATAGTTGCCTCGTGATGCAAATAGTAATAAGGAAAAAGAAAGAAGAAGCAAGCGAGCGGTATCGTAACTCGAGGGCATCCCCCGAAACGGATAATTCACGGCTGTAGTGCCATCCATCAGCGGTAAATTTGTCAGCCTTGCTGACGGGAGAAAAAAAAATAAAAAAAAATCAAATCCAGACAAATGATTTGGCTCCCCCTCTAAAATCAAAAAAAAAAAGAGAAAAAAAGGCGCTAGATCATAAAAATTCATTCGTAGCCCGCTCACGCTATGCTTGGGCGTTTGCAATGGAGCTGTAACGGGCTTGCGTAGCTATACACAGCAATAAAAGCATCATCGGCCTCCCGGAACAATGGCGGCGGGCTGTACCAGTATAGCGTATATATACGCGACCAAGGGGAGGAGCTCTCGCGCATTGGCCTCGAATATATATATATATATATATATATATATATATATATATATATATATATATATATATCTATATATTTATATATCTATATCTATAAATATCGTAAATCCGGTGGTGAGTTGCGTAGGCACGAGTCAAGCGTACTAGCAGTAGTAGGTGCACACTCGCACACGCGCGCGTACAGAGATCACGAGCCACAGGATGCCCGCAAGATATCACTGTTGGTTGACAATATCTAGGGCTATCGAGTTGTCAAGAGAGAGAGAGAGAGAGAGAGAGAGAGAAAGAGGGTGGATGTGCGAGTTCGATATGACCCACGTTTCCATATATACATACGTATACGTTTACCGAGGTGATAGGGTGTCGATTGAGCCGCCGGCTAAATGAGACGTTTATTTCTCTTTTCACAGATAATTAACGTGGCTTTCCGATTGCGGCGAGCACGCGACCGTTTTGCCCCACGGTAATCGGTAATTACTATTCTATATATGCGTTTCTGATTTACTACGTATTTCATTTCCATACGTAGCATCGTTATTTTTTGTTTATTTTTCAAATGATCTGTTTGAACGTTATACAATCAAGCAATTTACAGAGGTAAAAACAAACAGTTTTTATTGAGGTGGACTAACGCGGGGGCTGGGGGATTTCAACGATATGTTTGTATAATATCGCAAACATACAAATTCTCATTGAAATGCCTGTGTCGTTTTGAAAAAAAAAAAACAGCCTGAGCGACATAATCTCTTCTTTGAGCCTCTATACGTCAAAACAGCGCCTGGACGTACTGAATTCCAGAAAACGAGAGAGAGAGAGAGAGAGAGAGAGAGAAAGAGATGGGTCACGCACACGCACACATATACAAAAGCTGTCATCGTGTCAAAGAGAGAGAGAGAGAGAGAGGGAAAGAGTGACAATTACCTGAACTCGGGATTCTGGCAAGCTGATCTTGAGAGCAACTTCCTCGCGCATGAAAATGTCGGGATATCTTGTCTTGGCGAACAGTCCTTCGAGTACGTCCAGTTGGGCTCTTGTGAAGGTCGTCCGTTCGCGTCGTTGCTTCCTCGGATTCATGCCTGGAAGATGAAAGGACAAAAAAAGAGCGATACTCGGTTAGATGCTTGGCTTCTTCTTCTTTCATTTTTTTTTCCTCGTTTTTTTTTTTTTTTTACTTTTCGATCGTTCGTGCGAGGCCGCGATAGCTAAGCGCAATTTTCGAAGTAGCAGGCAGGCAGCAACGGCAAACCTCCCCTTCTCGGTCGACCCGCGTAATCCGCTTACGAGAGCGAAAGAGAGAGAGAGAGAGAGAGAGAGAGAGAGAGAGAGAGAGAGAGACGAGCTTTGGTGATGATGGGGATGCTGTGCGCGTTCGCGTATATATACATGGATCCTCTGTAACGGGCGCAGCTGCCCCCTTTTGGCCTGCAGCTTTTTTCCGCAAGAGTCGATCGTAGCGCGCTCTGCAATTAGCGTCCACGTGCCAGAGTTAAGTGCTCCCTCGTATACGTATATACATACGCATACGTACGGCGTAGCGGATAGATAGACAGACGGATAGATGCGTGAAAGTGCGCGCGCGATAAAGTAAACAGCTGCAGCTTAGAGCCAAAGCTCGAAAGGACTCGTTGGTGTTACGGCCAATAATAAGTCGAGATTTTACGCGATAGATCTTATACGTATGTGTGTGTGTGTGTGTGTGTGTGTGCGTGTGTGTGTGTGTGTGCATGTACGAACAAACATCGATAGAAAATTACCTTGAGGAAAGGCAGCAACGAGACCGTGCGCATCCAGTGGATGCGCATGCGGATGATGGTGAGCTGGTCCAAGTCCGAATGGTCCAACTCCAGGATGATGCGCTTGATGTGCAGCTGCACTCATACCAAGTTGATGATGGTGGGCCGAAGGATGATGCGAGACCGGCTGATGATGGTATTGGGAGGCCGCAGCCGATCCCGCCGCCGCTGCCTTCAGGTAGCCCGCCATGTAGCCCGCGAGGCAAGCCAGCTCACCCGCCACTTTTTCACGATCTCTCGGACAATTATCGTATGCCCTCTGCTTCTGTGGCTGCTAATGATCCTGTGTTACTACCGCTACTGATGCTTATACTATTGTAATTACTCCTTTTACTTGTGTCCAAGCTAGCAAGCTCGACACGAGTTTCTGCAACAAACAAAACATCAACAAACAATTAACGTTACTGTCTGCTAACAGCTCGTCGAAAATCAACGACAGATTTACGATGTGGGTTTTTTTTTTGGTTTTCAACCAAAACTGTCAACTCTCACCGTCGGCAAGTCGCAGCGTCGACGGTACCGTTTTCGTTCTTCGAACGCGCGTTACGCATCACGTTACGTACAAAAGTTCGTTGGAATTTCAACGAACAAACGGATCGTTAATCGACTAATCGCTCTAAACCAACGTCGCTTCACAAATTCAGAACGCTCTTGTCCTCGCGGCGAACGCGATGCGACGGAAGCGTGCGCCGTGTACACGCCTGTCCACTCTTAACGTTCGATCTAATGATCACGGTGATTCGTTACCTTTGCCAAGAGATCTACCATTATGGATTTTATTTGGATGTTTAACGTTTAAATACTATTCGTACGCTTGAAGTTAAATGTCGTCGTGGAAAAAAATAAAAGACAAAAATAAATGAAAAACAAAGAAAAAACGCACGAGAAAAACACGCAAAGGAAAAAAAAAGTGCAAGAAAGGAAAAAAAACGCTACACCCCAACCCAACGATCCATCAAAAAGAATCACATTTCAATCAAAGCACACAATAAACGCCAGCTAATGGACTCTCAACAAGGCCCGAAGGCGCGAGCAAAGTTGTAATAATGACTCGGCAATTAGGCGCAACAACAGGGAGAGAAAAGGAGAGAAAGAGAGAGAGAGAGAGAGAGAGCGTCCCAATGTCCCAAAGGCGCTACTTGTAACGTTGCACGCTAATACGACATACGCGTATATACATACACGTATACACATATACGTACGTATGGGGGCACTTGACACGTTCCGCGCGGTTGCTCTCTTCCGTCGGACGGACGAGGCGTACGCGAGGCGAGGCAGTTGATGTATCAATGAATAGCTCTCGGCGGAAATCAATTTTCTCCGGCCGTCGCTGGGGAAATCGACCTCGTCAAAATACACTAGACCGTACGGATTTAGTTGCACTTGTACCGTTGTCGATGAAAATTTGAATAGTCAAGCGAATATTACTGTTAAATCAGCCACAAGTTCCGACGGTACGAGAATATCATAAATCTGTGTGTAACCAATGCCACAAAGAGTGCAAGATGAAGAAGAAGCAGAAGAAGAAGCAGAAGAAGAAGCAGACGAAGAAGGTCCCTGGAATCAGTGACAATTGTTCGGATCGAAAGTAGCTGGTTTCTCTGGTTCGAACGTTTATTATACACGTACGACTGGCTTCCCGGAATGGCTTTCATCCAAGACGTGCTCGTGTGAAAAGGAGTTTTTTTGTCCCTCTCTCTCTCTCTCTCTCTCTCTCTCTCACTGACTCGTTCGCTCGCTCGCTCGCTTACTCACTCTTGCACGCGCGCACCCGCGTTGTCACGATCGTTCTGCATGCGCGTAAAGCGTTCGATCGAGCAAATCGAGGAAAGCGATACGTAAGAATCGTATAAAATTAACTAGATCGCACGAACGTTGCGTTAGGGATATATACCGCTTGGTTATATGGTGGTTCGGTTAGATAAACAAATATATATATAACAGCGTGTGGGCCTATGTGTGTATTCAAGAGTGCGAACGAAAGTAAACACAAGTCGAGCGTGGGTTGGTCGAGTCACGTGCACGATTGCTTGTGCGTGTGGCGGAGATAAGTTAATTTGTAAAAACACTCGACTCGTTTTCATCCCTCGCCACCTTAAATGCAAACCTTGCTCAAGTGCATTCCGTTGTCGTTAGCACGCGCTCTTCCTATTTTCTCGCCGACACTTTTGTTCCATTATTATTATTATTATTATTATTATTATCATCGTCGTATCACTTGTTCCGACGTACAGCGTACTCGAGGTGAGAGCAACTTTGACAATCTTGTCCAACCGATACTTCATCTTCGTGTATCTTCGCGTACTCTTCTCGTTCCTTTAGTTTTCAACTTACCGACAAAGTACAGCTGTAGATTCGTAGGTAGCGTCTGCTTAACGGCCGCAACGACGAAAATCAAACTAGTAGAAAACGCGCGGTAAGCGAGTAGCCGCGTGCAATTGGTAGTACTGTCGTTACCGATGAGGAAGACGACGGTCGACGCGCACTCAAACACTGAACAGACGACGACGACGACGACGACGACGACGACGACACCGACGACGACGACGACGACGACGACGACGACGACGACGACAACAACTTGTAGCACGGTAAAACGAGGCCTGTAAAGAAGGTCACGCTACAACGGAGCTCAGCCGTATGACTGACTGAGCGAAGACAGTCCCTAACCGTGTCAGCTATGTCCGAGCATCCAACTAGTGACAGGGTGGGGGTATTTTCGGCACCCCCGCTCTCTTTTTCACTCGCTTTCTCTCTCGCTCTCGCTCTCTTGCATTGCAGTTAGAATCTACCGCAATAGGTCTGTTTGGTTGTAGGCCCAAAAAGGCGTTGCACAGACTCCGCCCGTTTTCCCCCGTATTACTCGTTATCGTCCCTTTTTCTCTTTTCTTTTTACATCTTTTTTTCCTCTTTTTCTCCGTTGGTTGCTTTGCGCGCACTGTGACGTTGTGCACGGTAGCTAGGCCGTAGATCATCATTAGACTTTTGCTTTTCGAGTCGTATATTGCATTTCGAATGACCATGCAACGCTGTCGGAGAGAGAACTCGCCGTCTTTCTCTCTCTCTCTCTCGCTGTACACACACACACACACACACACACACACACAGAGGTATACTTGAGTTGCCGACGAATCCCAATAACAATAATCGCCAAGCGCGCTATCTCTCTCTCAGTCTCGCGAGCAAAACAACTCGCATAAATTATCGCCAAAGATTCCTTTCGCCTTTGCCGCACCGACTCGTTTTATTTGTGCACCCTCGGAACAGGAGCGAGTCGAAAGGATTCCTGCGGCGCGTCAATTCGACCACGTATATTCGTATACGTATATACATACATGTATGTATATATTTCAACGTGTGCGTACTTGCACACGCATATAGTTTGTCTTGTATTTAACCTCCGTGTGTTTGCCGCTCGCACAACTATAAATATCAAGCACACCGTTATACCTGGCGTCCTTTTATAGCCATCTATAACCACACGCACACAGACGCGCGCGCGCCTCCACGATTATCGTAGTTGTTGTTGTTTTTTTTTTTTGTTTTCTCTCGACACTGTACAACGGTAGCTCGTTGTACGATTGAGAACAAACGCACAACTAGCCCAATTAGCCCCTCGACACGGTGCAGCGCTCGTTTGACACGGTTGACGTTTGCAATACGCCTCGTTCCAACAAATCCATCGGACGTCCCAAAGGAGCAAACGTATCGAAAGAAAATAGGTGTGGTTCGAGCGGATACGGAACTGAGTTCACCAACAAGAATACGTTTAAGCGTTAATCGGCGTTAAACGTGCATCCTTTCCTCTTTCCACGAATACTCAAGGAAGATAAAGATAACACTAGTTCAAAGACCTTTAACAAGCTTACACAAGCTTCGTCAAATTAGTACGGTGCGCCAATAAATTTACGACGACGCATCATCTTTGTGTAGCCTTGAGATTCGTGCGGATACGTCGTACGAGGTTTTGTGTTTTCTTACACGAAACGCCAAACGCAAGCATCGAAGAAAATCCATCGCCGTACTCGTGTTCTTTAGTCATTAGTTGAACTTAATGGTTTCGCCCGACGGGTTCTGTAAAAAGGTACGCTACGGCCTATCGTTCGTAACGATCGTTGGACGCGTTGTCGATTGTTGCTCTCGCGTATAGATGAAACGTCGCGTCGCTCGTGATACGGCACGTATACGCTTAATTGACGTTCTGCACCGACGCGCAAAACGATAAAGGAAGCGGAGGAGCGATAAAAAAAAAATAAAAAGAAAAAGAAAGAAATTGAGAGAAAAAGAATTAGAAGAGAAAGAGAGAAGAAAAAAAGCATCGAAAAGAAGGAGTCGAAAGAGTCGAGGTCTTTGGAAACGGATTAAAACACAAATCACTCAAATAAAATATTAACTATACGACCTTTATCGTGTCAGGCCCAGCAAGCAGGTAGCCACGAAATAATTTGTTCTAGTACTAGTTTGGATCTCAAAGCCAAGAAGTTCATCTCGTCGATTCTTCTTTTTTTTTTTCTTTACGTTTTTTTTTCCTTTTTTTTTTTCTCTTTTTGTCGCCGTAGTAAGAGCGGATTATAGCATCCGAGTCTGTGAAAATTATAGCGTACTTAAGAGGGGTATTTTGTGGCGTTTAAGCTGATGTGTTAATCGAATTGTTCAATTAACGACAACGATTAGCGCGATTGTTACTACTGGAATCATCGAGACACGCTTTTGTTGGATGTTTTGTAAACATTTCGTTCCAAGAGGTGTGACGACGTTCCGAAAATGTTTGTTATTCGTAGTGTGCCAATCGTCGTCGATACGCGTAGCACTCTCGTACACAGACGTATGTTTCGGAAAATTGATCGAAACTCAAGCGACTGTTAAATAATGCATGAAATCACGCGTATCGCGTATACGTGTATATCTGTATATTATAATATATAGCCAAAGAAATATATCCGGTAGGCAAATTCTCGAGCGCTTACGAATAGCCCGCAATGGATAGAATATTAATTCCGCCCATACATGAGTTATAGGCTACCTCCTCTCTCTTTAGATACACGCATACACACACACACTTATATTTGTTTACAGCGATTGAATTCCAGAAACTTGAAATTGCCAATAGTTTGCGAGCGGAGGTGCGTTACGCGCGTCTTCGACAACTCGTACGCGACCTCAAGGTATAGAGGATAGACGAGTGCCAAAAATTTAGCAACGAGTCTCGAATCGTAATACGCGCGAGTTGATGCATCGAGGAAACGGATAAATAAATAAATAAATATATCAAAGGAAGAAGAGAAAATGAGCAATCGTCGAAAGGACGTCGATAGGTTTGAAGGGGGCACGTGCCGTTACGAGTAGCGTAGAAAATCGGCTTGGGTTTTACATTGTATAAGTAAAAGGGTGGGCGTTGGCATCCGCGTCGCGGGGGGTTATGTTATCCTCGACCTTTTTCCCTTGTATCCTCTTGAAATATATTATATTGCTACCTTGCGTACACTTTACAAATCATTATGGATTTTCTTTCGGTTCCTGTCGACGTTTTACGACAATTACTCAGCAAATCAACACGTTTCACGCGTTCACTTCGTACCTCGATAGTTTTTCGATTCTTCGCTCAAATTGAAGGTAAACGGACGGAGGCGTTGAAATCGAGCATTCCGTAGGGACCCCAATTTCTGTAAATAAAAATTCGAGAGAGAGAGAGAGAGGAATATTATAGCGCGTCGGGCATCAGAGACAGGCAGAAGCGCGCCGAAACCCGTTTTGCTTCGAGTGAGAGAGAGAGAGAGAGAGAGAGAGAGAGAGAGAAGCTCATTATAATCTGTAAGCATGCGGTGGCGAAGAAAAGAAAGAAACTACCGAACGTTGCTTGGTCGCGCGACAATAGACAGGAATGCGGGCGTAGATAGAGAGGTAGAGGATATAGAGAGACAGAAAGACAGAGTGAGTGAGAGAGAGCTTTGAGGTACAAGTAGCTAGGTATAAAAACCTCAAAAAAGTGTACAACTGTCCGTCGTACTAATTGACGAGCGTGTCTGTTTTCACCGCAAAAACAAAGCTAGCGATTATCGCTTCGACCCAGGGGATTTTCAACCTAACAACAACACGAAAAACAGCGGTAAATATATATATATATATACACACATATATACATATAAGTAAGCTGCAGCTATGCAGTCCCCAAATTTTTATGCTTTGCATCAACACCGTTTAATAGCCATTCACGCGTAGCGTCGTCCAAAATCTCATAGCTTTCGTATACTCACCGCTGTGTGACGACTACGATCGTTTCTTATTTAATTGCCTTTGATCGTTGTTATCGACGTATTTCTCGTTGTTGTTGCTACTGCTGCTACGATTGTCGTCGTTGTTATGCTTATTTTTGCAACACTCGTGCATTTGCAAAATGCTATTTTATCGTATTCCATGATAATTGTGTGGTTTTTTTTTTTTTCCTTTTTACTTTTTTTCTTCTGCTTCTCCTTCTTCTTCCTCTTCGTCTTCTTCTTTTCGCGAACGCGCGACGAGCCCCGGACAAAGATACCAACGAACGCGAGCGATGTGCGATAGCGACTGCCGATCGCTTCCACGAGAGAGAGAGAGAGAGATTGTTCGAGCGCGCGCGCGAGTGTGTGCGTGTGTATGCGTATACGTGTTACGCCAGCCGGGATAGCCGCCGTGCGCAGCCTCCCTCCGTTAGTATTACGTATAGATATATACGCGTATAAAGAGAGCGAACGCGCGATATGGCCGCCAAGCCGCGAGTCGATTGGTCGCAAGAGGCGGGACTATTGTCGAGTACGACACCGCCCCTAGCTCCATTAGCATTTTTTTGCCGAGAGGACTTGCCTTTTTTTTTTTTTTTTTCTCTCTCTCTCTCTCTCTTGTTCTTTTTTCCGTTTTTTTCCTCTAGCCGGCAAGCAAGCAAGCGAGCTTCGCCAGAGGATTAGAGAGACAGTGAGAGAGAGAGAGAGAGAGAGAGAGAGAGAGACGACGACGACGACGACGACGCTATCTCTCTGTCTCGCGCTCTCCAAACTGTCACTCGACACCCAAAGAGCTGTCGCGAAGGGGCCTTGTTCCGTATAGAACCTCGAGTCAGCCACTCGTAGGTGGTAGGTAAGGCCCTTTCCAACACCTTAGGAATGTGCCAAGAACGGCCCAATTAGATGCTCCACGGATTAACGTCTAAAACGCGTGGACGTAGGATACAACCAACTCAACGTCTGCACCGATACGAGTCCAACTATCTCCCGCGAGCACTTTGTCCGACTTCTTCGTTCGTTTTCTTTTTCTCGTTTGTTTTTTTTTTTTTCGCTTTTCTTTTTTCAAAGCACGATATTTATCGACGATTCTCCGTATTTATGAAATTTAATTCGACCGTGTCCGTGTCAGCCAACTCTTTTATATATTATATAACGTACGTGTATGCAAGTTGCGCGACAAAGTCCGTGATTCGTCGCAGCATGTACGCCAGACTTGTTTAAAGGTGATCCACAACGACCAATTCTCGCGTATACGTAGTGCACCTATTGCAGTTATACGGACGTTCTATCTCACAAAGAGTACGGACGTGTCAAAAGACCTCTGCGGCTATTTGTAGTTGCGATGACATGTGAAACCGCCTATACGTGTATATTATGTGTGTATATATATATATATATATATATATATATATATATATATGCGTATTATAATAAAAAAAAAGGCATTTTGACGAGAGCCTACCTACCTACGCCCAACTAAAGGATCCATCCGAAGCTTTTGTCCTGTTTGTCATCGAAAAGCCATCTCGACAAAGCCCTGAAAATATTTACCTGCGCTCAATATTACCTGCCTATAATCATTCTCTATTCACTTCAACGTCTATGTATTCTAGCTTTCGGATTCGCTTCTTTTCTTTTTAGCCTGCTAGTTCTTCGATACGAAAGCTGCACTACGCAACGACTCTCGCACGCGACCATCGTTTTGCGTTATTTCGAATGGATTTCATCGATCGCGTATAAATATATATATACACACACGCGCGCGCGCGCGAATTGCTCTTTACGCAAGCTCGCAAATTAGCAAAAGCAACAACTTTCAATTAACGCGGATTCGATTATCGATTACAGTCTCCGTAAACACACTCGTTTTATTCTACTCGGTCTTTTCTTCGGTTCCGCCGACAGTTCGTCTTTGGTAGACTGCGCTTTTCAGTCGCATCGCATCCTCCGTTTTTGCCATTTTTTTTCTTTACTTTCGCCCGATTTACAGCGCGCGGACGCTACGTACGCGTCTTAGGCCGCAATCCGCAAGTCGCGTAAGTTTGACCAATCTCGTTCGACAACGAAACAAGCGCGAAAAGTTGGAGGGTAACACACACGCAGAGAATAGATGATTAATTTGATAACGAGTAAAAACTGAAGAATTTATTGGTCGTTAAGTCATTCCGTACAATAGCCATTCGGTGAGCTGCTTGAGCCGTGGCTCGTGCTCTTCGGCAACATCGTTTAAAATCCCATCGAGCAAGTGGCGCTCGGTCTCGTGCAGTGATTCTTCGGGATTTAACGCGGTCACCACCAGGCTCGGAAGGCGCACGTCGTAATAGAGGAAAATCTGCGAACAAAGCAGATCCAAGCAAATTAGATGCGAGATTTAATAGAACGTATAGGTGTAATATCCACAAATCCGTGTCATCATCAGGGCTTACAACAGGTAAATATTTTCAAAAGCCCTTCTTTTTTGTTGTTTGAATTGTATCGATCGTCGGCCCTCGAAACGAAGAACGACGAGGAAAAACCAACAGACGAATACCTTGTTGGCAAAGTTGTTGTAGACGAGCGAGGGCGAAGTTGTCCCGGGCGCGATACTGTACATGCCGGTGCAAAAAGCTCTCACGGGCTCCTCGAATTGAAATCTCACGCTGTTCCTCTGTTGGTCGAGAATGTAAGTTTGTCCGTCCCAGGTACAAGCGATGATCTCATCGGCACCGTCGCCGGTAACGTCGAGCGAGCACAAAGCCGATATATGATGATCCACCTGCATTGACCTGCAACAATATTCAAACGAAACACGTATACGATGCATTTTGTCAGAGTAAATTGTCGCGATGTTTTGTCGCGTTTCGCCTTGGTTTCTTTTTTTTTCTTTTTCAAATAATGACGGCAGACCACAGCTTGTCGCGCGATTCATCACGGTTCCTCTTGGCAATCTCGAAGGACCGATCAGCAATACGAACCTCAACGCGCGTGCTAACCATTTGCTACCGACACCCCGTGGTGCACAGTTGGCAATCTACATCTTAAGCCGAGGCTAATTTCTTAGCAGGAACAACGGATGCCCTCCCATCGACGACGGGACATTTTGTAGCCGACGACCCTCGATCATGGTTCAGTGATCGCGAAAACACCGACGGCCAATTGCAGCGAGTTCACCGCATACAGTCCAACGACGTTTGTTCGCTCTCTGTTTTTCCACTCTTCCGCGTCCCATTGTTCCCGTAGTTTCGTTAGTTTCATTTTCGCGCTTTGGGATTAACCGCCCTCCCCCTTCCTCTGTCCCCTTCAAGATGTTTATCCAAGAGATGCTGCTCTTTACAACCTCCCACTTGTTTATTTTTTCTTCTTTTCACCTCTGACCCATTTCCGCTCGACGCGGTTATTCTTCCCTCGTTCGCTCCATTGTTCGAGTCCTTTGGATTTTCAACTCTATTTTCACCTTTTACTAGTGGGGGGTATTGGGAAGAGCTCCTTTTTTTCGTGTTTTTGTAGCTGTATCTGCGCGCGGACACGCGACTGCCTCGACAATCGTCATCGGCTCTGACAAGTGCAATGCCTGGCCTAGCGAGCGACACTCGATACACCTGGCTTGTGCGTACTGCAATTACCTCGGCCTTCTATCGACAATTCGTTTTCGTTCTCGACGTTTGCAACACTTGTAACGGAGTATCCTTGGTTCAAGAATTCGATTGCCCAATGACGCGTTTTCGATATTCCACAACGTATCCTAATTTGCGTTTCTAAAAAAGGTCACGTCGAACGATGGAATCAACGCCGGAACGATGTAATTAGCATTCCGTGGGTGCGATTGACAAGATTTTTGGACTGGAACGCGATTTAGTGCGCAACCTTTCCACCCTCGCTTCGTTCGGGCGTAGCCACCGCACGACGCGACAATCCCCTTTTCCGCACTACTGTCCTACCCTACACAACACTCGAGATCTTTTCTCAATGTCGGCTGTGTTCCCAGGCTGTGTTCCCAGGCGATCTTCCTCCGAGTGAAAATGCACTCGTTGACAATTGCTCGACGTAGCTTCTATTTGGAGCTGTGTCGCGTATAAAAAACTTCGTTTTCGTTCTCAGAAAATTACGAATTGCTCGTTGAAGCAAAGTTAATCCTGACGCGTGGAGCGAAAGCCGAGGTCGCTTTGCGATATCGCGTGCAAAAATACTTTGAAAAATTACATTTGTTAGCGATACGATACCTACGTACAAGGGCGTAAGTGAAAGAAATAGAAAAAAATGGATAAATAAGCGTTTGTAAAAGAAATGGCTGGATGTACCACAAGATGATTTCATCCTTGACAAGCATTATGGTGCCGTCGAGAGTGGCCAAAGCGTATGATTTTCCATTGGAGCGAGTTTTGTTGAGGTCTTTAATCGTTGAACGTTCCGACTGATTCGATGCTGGCTGGCTTTCCAATTGCGATTCACCCGATACAGCGACAG
Source organism: Chouioia cunea (assembly GCA_030064505.1). Classification (NCBI taxonomy): domain Eukaryota; kingdom Metazoa; phylum Arthropoda; class Insecta; order Hymenoptera; family Eulophidae; genus Chouioia; species Chouioia cunea. Next base: position 4,466,578 of record JAOPFQ010000004.1, on the reverse strand, counting down.
TCTCTCCTTTAACAAGTGCGGATTCACGAGGTACGCCAAACTCGAATCCGTCTTTGCTACGAGTTTCGTATTCGCCGTAAATAACATTGCCCCCAAGAAGATTGCCGTCAACTTGATCAACAGCGGATTCTTCGTCGTTCTTACTTATCGAATCAAACGTCGCACGTGTATCTTGTGATTCTTTCGAAAATGGCCTTCCGTGAGCGTTGTCGTTTGCTCTTACGAATCTGACGTTATTATCGAGCGAACAGTTGGCTGATTTTGGCGTTAGGTTTCCTAAAATTTCCGTCGATATATTGGGATTTCGCATCCTCGAGATGCCCAAGGTTTGATAATCGACACAGCTGGCTGCCGCTTCGCTACTGTTATCGAAACATTCGTCTTCCACTTGACAGTCGTCGGCGTTACACTTGATTCGCATAAAAGTCCCACCTGGCTGGGCAACCAAGAGCGTCGGCGTGCCGTCAGCGTCGTCTTGCAACGTCACTGTTCCTATTTGATTTGCACATTCCCATTTGTTTAGGCCCACTAGCTTTCCGGTGCCCAAATCTGCATTGCTGGACCATCTGTAAGATCTTACCACTCGGTCGGTGAGGCCAATTATCAATTCGTTTGCGCCATCTTTATCGACATCAGCGACTAACGCTACTTTGGTATTCGTCGGTATTCGTTGAGTATGAACGCATTCCATTTTCCCCGTAGAATCATCCAACTTAGATTGATTCGTCTTATAATCTAGAATATTGAAATCTGTTTGACTGTTTGTCAGATTGGCGTATCCTACAACTATTTATTGCGGTCAACGAGTAGATTTGTAAGCGTATTTGAACGTTAGTAACGTTTAGCTTCCGTTGTCGCAACTAACAAGAGGTAAAAACAAACTCACCAGTTCTAAACTTTGTTCCATTTGAATTATCGGAACTATCGTTGACAATCTCGGACTGCAACGTATTTACGTTTGGGCGTACCGAGCGAACGTTGTAATAAATGTAAACCCATCCATCTCCAGACACGACGATTAAAGCATTTCTACCGTAATTAAAGATATCACCTATTGCAACGCACGTTATCAAGCCAAGGCCACTTATCTTTTGCCAAAGCTCCAATCCCTACATTAACCATATTCAAAGTTGGGTTTCAAAGGGAAAGACAATAATATTTTGGCCTGTTTACGATATACCTTGAATATATACAAATCTCCTTCTGCTGTTCCTACGACCAATTCGTTATCACCGTCGTTATTGGCATCGCCAATTGTCAACGCATGCCTGGACAAGGTGCCGGGTACATCCCATTGCAATCGTTTGACAAAGCACACTGCCCTCATGTTTCTTGATTTTTTGGTTATTAAGCTGCAATTGCATGCGTGTAATTCACAGGTATTCTGTTATCAGGTACATCGTTTGACAAACTTTGCCATCGGCTAGGAGGCCAGACAATGTGCGTAGCTTTTTCTGTTATGGATGCAATCGGTATAGGGCCAAAATGATTTGAATCCAAAGACTTTCCAGTGTGATCACCTTCGACCCAGCATTGCTTTTCAGGCACCTTCAATTAAATCAATTATTGGTTATTTTTGCTTTAATTTTTGGCTGTTAAGCGATTAGAAAACAACGAGAGGCTTTCAAAAACGTTTATTCACTTCAAGAATTTCCTTTCTATAGCCAAGAGTATGAATTATGTCGCCGGACAATCCAATGACACGTTTTATGATTTTTTGATGGGGATACTTTGGCGATTTAAAAGCAACTACGTCTCCTCTGTTGACACTCTTATCCCTTACAGCCCAACGATTTAGAAAGACATAATCAATTTTCTCCAAATCAGGATTCAACGTTGGTTGCATTGAGGAACCTTCCACTCGAGCGATATAACCAACTTGATTAAAAAATATATAACCGACTGACACTCCCGATAGGATACAACGGAGTGTAGACGAGATTCCCATTAATTTCGTATTATAAATAATCTTTTGTGGCAATGTTACGTTTTAATCAACTTGTCAATTTTTTTCTTTTTGTTTTTTTTTTTTAAACAGAATCCAAAATTGAACATAACCTAAATATTAACATACAGTTGAGCCCAAGCCTCGAGAGGTCGCTCTCGTCGCATTTAGGCTACAGTGTGAATTTACGGAATTGCGATCGATTATCGTTCGATTATCGTTCGGTTCGTTGGGTTCGTTCGTTTATTCGTTCATTCTGTCTCGGCAGCCGTTTTAAAAACTCCACATTTAGCTGTGTAAACAATCCCTGGAAGTAATCGTTTTGTTAATTTGTTCGCACACAGTGAAGCTGCTCTACAATTTGCAAAAAATAGAAAAGTCGTATAAAAATGTTGGTTATTATTTATTGATGATATTTTTATTTTAACGTTGTTATAACGTTATAATTACTACAACGAGAACAATCAACAGTGTTTTTTAGTTATTTGTTAGGTTTACCCGGACGTAGACAAGGGAAACAAAATTAATCAGGTTACGATCAAGTGAGACAATCCTCATCGAGATATTTTTATTAATTATTTTGTGCGCTCCTAAGTTTATTTTGTTGAGGTAGAATCTACAACAACGACCTACAGACCTATTAGGGAAACTGGAATGGATGACTTGGAACGAACGAACAAACGAACGAACGAATGTAGCGAACCGAGCGACAATCGAACTCGATGCTTATCATTGGATGGTCATCCTTCTAACAGAGATCACTAATCTCGGGTTGTAAGTGTCAGAATCGTGTATGTAGTAAAGCCTTTAATTAATGCCATATTTTGTTTCTGTTACGCTTCTGTAGACGAGTGCCTTGTATTTTCGTCGACATTTTCAGAAGTCTGATAATTACCGTAGTACAAATCCAATTATACTTGTGTGCTATTAACTAACTGTATTCTTGGTAAATAAAAATTCTCACTGATCCATGGTTCTAAAATCAATGAGCGTGCCATAAGTCAAAATTATAATTTCGGGAGGTTATGTTTTTAATATTGCAATCGAATTTTCCAATTTGATTGTCTCAATAAATTTATATTGAAAAACGCTGCAATACCATGATGATGGACTATTTTGTGGCTAATAGCGCCTTGACACCCGCACCTACGGGTATTCAAAGTACCGCTGGTGCTGTACCTGTGAAAAATGATAAAGGTAAGTTTTTCCAAACGACAAAACGAAGGTGATAATTTACTTTGGTTTGACAATTGGCACAATTGACGATTTTGCAGGTGAAGTGTCGATGAAAAAAGTAAAAGTTCATCGTTATGTATCCGGTAAGAGACCTGAGTATGCACCAACAGCCAGTTCCGATGAGGAATCCGAAGAAGATGACTTCATGGAGAGAAGAGGACGTGACTACGACGACACCGAACAACCGCCAGAGGTTCCAGTTGAAGTCGATGAAGAAATTGAAGAAAGAGAAAAAGATGATCCTAGGTTGAGACGACTCACGAGGTTGGAGAAGGAGAGAGAAAAAGAAGAAGACATAGAGGAAGTTCGAGAGAAACGGAGACGGGTTGAAGAACCTGAAGTACTGATTGCGGATGTCGATGAAGCACCTAGAGAACGTATCAAATTAGACAGTTCCGAATCGTCAGACGAAGAGGAACTGTCCGAAGATGAGATAGAGAGGAGAAGAGAATCAGTCAGGAGGAAAGCACTGCAACGTAAAGAAGCGGAGGAAGAGTTGATTAAAGAAGAGGACGAGGAGGAAAAGACGGGTGAAAGTTCAGAGTCAAGTTCAGAGTACGAGGAGTACACCGATTCAGAAGAGGAAACAGGACCTCGATTAAAGCCTGTATTTGTGAGAAAAAGCGACCGAGTCACTGTTTTAGAGAAAGCCAAAGAGGCTGAAAAGAAGAAGCTTTTGGCAGCAGAAGCTGAAAAAATGGCTGAACAAAGAAAGAAAGCATCAAAGAAGGTAAAGCACGCACGATAACGTTTAGATTTCAAACAGCTTGATTTATTTTCAAGTATTAATTATTTATTGTTCTTCTTCCTAGCTGGTGGAGGAATGCGTGAGGCAAGAGCAACAAGTCAGAAGTAGTATGTACGAAAACGAGGGACATATTAATGACGTAGTTACGGACGACGAAAACGACGAATTGGTATACGAGGCATGGAAGCTGCGCGAACTGAAACGTAACAAACGAGATCGCGAGGAACGAGAAAAGTACGTATACCTTCCGACGTTGACGATGAAAGCATTGTTTTACGTAACCGTGCACTCAACTTAATCGTTTAATGTTTCAGTCGAGAGAAAGAGCGCATTGAAATCGAACGATTGCGAAATATGACCGAAGAAGAACGCCGTGCAGAGGCTCGACTGAATCCCAAGACGGTAACGAATAAGGCAGCTAAAGGAAAATACAAATTCCTGCAAAAATACTATCATCGTGGTGCCTTCTATCTGGACAAAGACGATCACATTTACAAGCGTGATTTCTCTGGTGCAACACTGGAAGATCACTTTGACAAGACAGTGTTGCCCAAGGTAATGCAGGTCAAAAACTTTGGACGTAGTGGAAGAACCAAGTATACTCATTTGGTAGATCAAGATACGACGCAGTTTGATTCACCGTGGATTAGCGAAACTGCGCATAATTTGAAATTCTACAATAATCAGGCAGCCGGAGTTAAACAAATCTTTGATAAGCCAACGCTCAAGAAGAAGAAAACTGATAATTAATACTTTCGATCAAATTAAAGCAACTGTATTCTATTTGACTAGCTAATAATATTACGCGTAATTCGCTTATTCGGCATGAACTAATGTCGGCTTGTGAGCGAAAGTGCTAGCAAAAGGATACTCGTATGAACCTGTGATCTATCAATATTGTTATCTCAAATTCAGCTCGGTATCTTTAATTTCCTTTGAATACGGTAATTTTTTATCTGTTATCGTTAATGTAACGAGCATAATCACACAAGGTCCATTAGATATTGTTCAAATTAATTGAAACACTTTGATATAAACTATTCGATATTTGACATAATTATTGCGTTATATTTATGATACGTATTACAAATAAACTGAGCATGATTAACTTGCTAAATAGATATTTTATTATGTAAATGAACTCTGTGTGTACAAATAAAAAAAGTGTATTAGATATGTAAAAAGCGTAGTATCTTATAAATATTGTATTAAAATGTTCGTTCGATCATAAAAATACAGAAATATGGAATATCTCTTTGGATAATTTTCACAATAAATCGTAGAACATAATAATACATAAGAAATTTGAGTTGTATGTTGTAAAATGTCACGTTCTGAGCAGCCCACAAAAAAAAGTTAAATCTTCTGTGTAATAAAATATCGGATATATAGCGAGTATTTATTTTATATCTTTGCAATGGAAAACATATGATTAGCTGTATTTGGATATAACTTTATATCACGTATACCCATATATTTTATAATTTTTGCGTTTCTCGGTGAAACTTAATAAACTTTATAGATATTATTACGTAAACTTTCTCTATAAAGATTAGAACAGTTAAAAATACATATGAAATACAAATAGAAAAAAATATTAAATAGAGAAAAATCTTTGTAACAAACGATGCGTCAATAAACTAGCATCAAATAGCTTTGTAACATTCAACGCGTCAGAACGTTATATATAATTACTTTTTGCAACGTAGATACTTCAAAGCTTGCTTCGATGCTGCACATTTAGCGAGTTTCTTCGTTGCTCCGAACCCATGGAAGAATTTTCGTTGGCCATTGCTGCATACAGACAGTGTGACCATAAGAGATGAAGAACCTTCTAAGCTTTGACATTTTCTGAAAATTCGAAAATTACTACGTGCACAATCAACTTGACAAACATAGATAGTTAAATACTTAGTAGTGTACTCACGAAAACGTTGGATTTGCACCTTGTGTTTCGTAAATGACGCGAATAGGTTGTTTTGGTACGTTTTTCGAGAACAAATCTAAAATAACGTCAATTGTAAATTTGGACAGCGGAAAGTCTTGTCGAGTCAACTCTAGAGTTCATCGAGAACTACTTACCGATTTCTTTCTTCATCAAACTGTACACGATGTTCCACGTGGTTTCCATATTCTTTCCACAGTCTAAGAAAATAGCTCCAATCACAGATTCGTAGATATCTCCCAAGACCTTTGGAACGTCAACGTGCTCGGCCATTTTACAGTCTTCCTCTTCCAACAGGATCCACAGCAACTGTTGAACGAAACCGAATGTAATCTCGAAAGGAAAAAACGTGTATTTCTTGTTTGCAAACGGCAAACCTATCGCACGTTACGAGTTATACGCGGCGTCGAAATTAGGTAAAAACAAACCCTTGTAAAATTACCTCGTCGTTGATTTGGTGCTTTCTGTTTTCTTGAAATCGAACGAATCGATCGATTATGTCAAACATCAGCGGTGCGTATGCCAAAAGTGCCGTGTGCAATCCATAACGTACTGCCAAGCACGCGAACGTGATGTTGTTGACCAATGCCGATCGCAAATCGGTAAGTTCTCCAGGACTCAAATTGTCGCATTGTTCAAAGATATGGGCAGTCAGAAGAAAATCTGCGCAATGGCACGGTATATATGCGGTTTGAAATGTAAAATGAGGAATTAAAGCAATGTATAGCAATAGCAAAGCAAAATGATAAAATACAAAATAGTGTACCTAACACGGCATCTCCCAAGAATTCTAGTCTTTGGTACGAACCCGTGATTCGATTGGAAACATAGGACGGATGAGTAAAGGCCTACAACCAAGTCAATCCCAGGATTAGTTTGGAAATCACGAAACAGTCTCATTGTAAGGATATTAACGAATTAACCTGCAATAAGAAGGCGCGGTCGCGGAACTTGTAGCCAATTCTCTTCTCGATAGCCGCGGCCCATGGAATATGTTCGTTTACGTCTCCCGGAGCTAACTGTGGATTCGCTACCGGAGAACGGAAATACTCGTTAACGTTCAACGTTTTCGGGAGTATTTCGAACCACTTGACTATGTTTAAAGCTCCTTCCATTCCCAAATTCTGTACTCGTCAACACAAACGAAAATTTATTCGAGTTTTTCATAGAAAGATAAGTAATACGATTGCCCAGGTATCTTTCCGAATACTCACAAGTAAATATGTACCGATAATGGCTTCGACGCAATCCGAGGCAGTTTTATCCGAAAGCACTTGTAGACCCAAGAAATGTTCACGGCCTGTTTGCAAGGTATTGTCGTTCGCCCACGCTAAAAGTTTATCTTTCAGCTTGATATTAGTGGAAGTTGATAATTCACCGGTGAACCTCTCCTTTTGTGGTATTTTTATGTCATAAAGAACGCTCGCAGATACCTTATCACCGCAATCAAGTAATTTTTACAGAAGCAAAGTTAAGTTAAGGTGTGATCCAATTGTTCAGGAAGGCCAATAAGCGAGACTCATTACCTCAACGTCTATGATGAGATTTCTCGTAAAGGATTGAACGCCAAAAGCAGGAACGGCAAAATTATTAGCGGGTGAAAACTCTTCAACGGTCATTCTCCCTGGCAATTTTTTTTGTCTTCCACAATAGAACAAATTCAAGTTGCCAACGAGCTTGCCTTTCAAGTGAGTCAAAGGACCTTCTCCAGATTCGGGATAGGTTTGAAATAAATATAAAGATACAGCGAATTTTAAGAACGAATCCCCCAATGTTTCAATTCGCTCGTAATTGAATACATCGTGGCTCATTTTCGCAGTCAGACTCTAAAACAAACGAAAAACATTGGAGTTGTACAATTTGAACAATGTTCATTTTCCTCGCCAACGACGAATACAACGAGCACAACACTCACTTGAAAAATATCCGTAGAACTTGGCCCGTAAGGATTTACTTTTACAAGCATTTTTAGCGTTGGTGCTTGTTCAATCGTAGCGAATGCATAGTCAGATCGACTGGTATTTTGATACTTCTGTAAGATAACAAAACAAAACAAAAAAATTTGACAGATGCATATGTTGAATATCAAGCCGCTAGTATTACCAGGTTCTCTTGATCGACGGACGTGACACCTGACATAAACTGATAGTAAGCCTCTATGTCGATCATCTGGACGCGATCGGCGTTTCTCTCCAAATCTAATGGTTCTTGTTCCTTCAACCACGACATGTTACTTGTTTTTTGACTAAGAACTGTCGACAGTACAGTCGTAATATTAAGAAATGTCGTTACTTTGTGGTCGTTGTCTTTGTTTGACAAACTTACCGTCCACTTCGAATGCAGCGTCGTCGACCGTGGGGTCACCTGGAACGATATCTTCGTCTTCCATTGCAGTCTCGTCTAGAATTGTCTCTTTGCTGTTGTCTAGATCGTCGTTTTCCGTGGTCGTTATACTCATCGATTCAAAAGCTTCTACCAATGGAGTTCTCAAGTTTAAACAAGCTTCATTCGCAATTTGATCCCGTAAATCGATCGCAACGAGGAATTGCTTTATTCTATGTATAATAGACGGAAGCGTCGTAGCTTTCAACCAATACAACGCTGGAAATTCGATTTTTTTACATAACTCCGGCACCAAATGCTCTTCGAAATCCTCCGTAATGTTTGCTCGTTTTCTTTTACTCATATTAGCTCTCACGTTTCTTCAAAGTAAGTCAAACATAAATATTTCTCTCCGTTACTGGCATGAATAAATGAGGCTTAGCTATCGAACGATCAATTACCTGGGTCTGATAAAATTAATTTTTCTAGTAATGGGTTTTACTTCGAGCATTGGTTGTTCACGACAGTCGATGTGCAAATTATGTCTATCTTTGAAATAGTGGATGTAAGAGTTGTAGTCTTCGGTTGGGAAACGCGATTCCGCCCTCAAATATTCACAAACATCCGTCACGATATACTCGTTGGCTGCTCGATAACTTGGGACTACTAAGCTATGCTCGTACTCGGATTTTTTGACCACTATGGGCTTTGATGGCAGAGTATATTCTATGATTTTGTAGCGCATCACGATATCCCAAGATATTCGTTCGTCTTCATCGACTAACGATCAAAAGATAAGCTTAGTTCGAATTGTGTGCAATTATTTTGCCAATAACAATTTTTTCATTTTGCTCTTACCAGGCACGATCAAGTAACTGTTTTCCTTGTTTTCTCGATCGAAAACCATAAATTCTTTGATCAATTGAAGTACATCATTGAAAAGCATCCAGTGGAATTGTTTTAAGGAATTTATTTGGTCGCTTGTAAGAGACGGCGTAGGTCGATTTTTCTTCAAGTTCACTTGCAAATTGCCCACATTCATGAATATTGGGAACGAAGGAATCTCTGGCAATGCCTTTGTCGAGAGTATTCCATAAGTCTTTTTACTTGCCAACATCTCGTAGAATACCAAGTGGCGATTGTCATGCGAAGGGATCGCATAATTCGGCTTCATATCGATGATGTGTAAAAATAACTGATGATTTTCCACAGGATAAGCCCCCGTTAAAACTTCTGGGTGCTAAAATGTAAACCGTTTTGACATCGTTGACATTAAGAACTTAAATACGCTTAATTTAAAAAAAAACGTTTGATCGAGTAAACAACTATTTGTGTACAAGCCTTCACCTACCACGAGTGGGTGTCGTCTTTTTTTCGTATTTGTTCCTGGTTGTGCATCCGAGTCTTTCTCTTTTACCATGTAAGGGAATAGATGTTTGCTTTCTATAACGTCTTCCACATTTTTCGGTTTCAAATTTTCATCCAATTCTCCTAATTCGTACAATTTAATACACGCCTTCACAGCAGCTGATCTTTTGGCAATGTCAATAGAATTGAATTCGTCACTTACTATGGTTTCTTTGAGACGTGATACAATTGGCAATGTGAGATGAATCTACAAGTTTACATCGAATGAGAATAAACACGAAAATGAATAAAAATTGAAAAATATTTTGTTGTAATTGATACAGCAAAAGTATCTTACTCTGTATCGTTTGCCAAGAGTATCTTCTAATTCTTCCTTGACCCACGTGGGTGTTAATAAGATAAATTTTGATTTTAAAAGTTTTGCACAATAAACATTTATCAATCCAATAGCATTCTGTTCTGTGATGATACTTTTGTTTCCGTCTTTCTTTATTATCTCGTATGGCTGTATTGTATAGCTATATAAAACGTTATTTATCTCGTTTATGGTTGGTTGATTGCGATTTGAATATCCGTACAGAGCCATTTGTAAATATTTTTCAGTATCTTGATAAATTTGATATTTTTTTGTATAATCATCACGAGACGAGGCCAAAATTACAAAACTACTTGAGTGATGTCTAGCGCGTCCTTTACTTTGAATGTAAGCTCGAAAATCTTGAGGAGGGTAGTAACGCACGACAAGAGTACAACTTGGAATGTCCACTCCTTCGTCAACTACATCAGTAGCAATAATGCAATTGATCGTGCCATTTCGAAATCTGCAAATGATTACAGAAGAATAATTACAAATGCATGAGATCGCTACAAACTCGTATCGATTAAATTTAATTACTTGATTAAAGCCTGCTTGTTCCACTGTGATAACAACAATTGTTCTCTAGCATTTTTGTAAGGATCGTTATTACAACCAATTATATACTCAGGTTTCAAAAATTTATAATTTTCATCGCATTCACTTAATTTCTAAATAAAAACAGTTGGAAAATTGAAAATTAATAATTAGGCATGGAGAATATCGCAGGTACGCGTGATTTTTATCAAATGAAACTGATAACTTCACAGCTGAATACTCACTTTTAATATATGATACAAAACTTTTGCTGTAAACCGTCTTTGTACAAAAATTATACAGCAAAATTTATTTATATTCTTGTGTTGATCATAAAAAGACTTCAATATTTTGATTAACTTAGTTAGTTTTGGCGAAGAGTGTCTGAAATAAGTAAACAATGGTACGTGATATATTTTGAATAAAAGTCTATTTACAAACCAATCAGGAAATGTACTGTACTCGTTAATCAATTCCAGTGTAGGTACGTTTTCTATTTCCTGACTCAACAATTTCTGCACTTTCATCAATTGGGTTGTTACATACTCCAAAATAGCTATCACTTTCTAAAAAGTGTAATTAAATATCAACATTATGCCAAAGGAAGTTACTGAAATAGTATACTATACGTATAGTTTTACTAACTGGTTCATCTGAAAATTTTTTTATATACTCCAGTTGAATCATGTGTAAAAGGACACTCATACTTCCTCCATAGAGCCCCATTTCTTCAAAATGTGTTTGGATGTCAATCAGAATTCTTATTAATTTTACATTTTTTGAATCTGGTCTAAACTCAATGCTGCTTAATTTATTTGCCATTTTGTGAGGAATATCAACAAGGTTCAGAATCTCTTTAGCATTTTCAATTATTCTTGTGATTGCATCAAAAAATGGACAATTGTTGAGAGGCTCAAAATAGTCAACAATCTCTTTTGGATTGGTTGAAAAATCGGTTACTGTTTGTAAAGATTCAACCGTTACAATTTTAGAATGAAATGTGATTTCTAATTCCTAAAAGCAAAAATCACATTTTTTATTTTATAGAAAATTCTTTAAGTACATTATTAACTTGTTTAGCTAAATTGTAACCTTCAAATTTTTTTCAATTTTATAACGTTTTACATTGGAGTTCAACAAAGATGCCGACATAGCTAAAATACGAGGATGCTCATTAGCTGAATAATCTTTAAATCTTTGCATTATCTGTCTCATTGGGTGGTCTTTTACAGCTCTGTGACATTCGTCAAATATTAAAAGATTTACTCTACTCAAAGGCATCACACCCTGTGCTACTAAGTTTACAAAGATTTGTGCTGTCATTACCATCACCTGTAACATGCAATCCCCTATTTAAAAATAATTCAACAAATTGAAAGCTAGAATATTATATCAAAGATTCACCTGACATGATTCTATCTCATCGTGCCATTGACTATTGTCCCAAAAATCCAATTGCATATCACCAGTGTAGCCTTTACAAACGAATCCTGTGTGACGGCTTAAAAAAGCACATTGCTGAATAACAAGTGCAACTGTATTCACGATGAAAACAGTTCTCTTTCCACCTTCTTTGTACCCTCTGGAATTGAGAATAAAGGAATAGTGTCACAACAGCTTGTTCCATATCAATAAACCAATAGTTACTTTTGAATTGCTCCACTCAAGTTTTTGATGAGCATCACTGCTATGTAAGTTTTGCCGGTGCCTGTAGGTAAATAAATAATGGAATTTCCTTCAAGAGCCCTTTCAAAGAGGCAGATTTGGTAAGGTCGAGGTTGGAACTCTTGTAAAACTGTTGGGTGCTCCATATCAAACGACAAATCATTGACGACCTCTGGAAGTGCACTGAACAACAAAGTACTCATCTTTATATTTATATCTATATTTAAATATATTTACTATCTTGCACTAGAAGTATCATAAATGATACTACCTCAAATGGTCTCGCTTATTTCTTTCTTTCAAACTTTTTTTACTCGGTAAGTTCGTCTCTCTGTCTCTCTTTAGTCAACTTTTTAATACAAAATATTTCTGATTAACAAAACAACAATTTTTCCAATACAGCCTCACAATTGCATCATTCCAAATCTCAGCAAAATCTCAAGCAAGCAAAATCTTGAACCACTATTGCAACGCGGGAATCCCTCGACTAAGTGTTCTTCTTTGTGTGATTGTGACTTACGGACCGGCGAGTATATGATCATAAGTGCATGTATTATATATACATATATATAAATAGCATGACCGACCATTGACACTAGCCGGCAGTGAGCAGCAAATGTTTTCATTTTTGCATTACGAAGCATAGATGGCACTTACCTATAACATTACTTCCATGGTATTACATGCTAATCGAAATCACGTTCACAACCAAAGGTAGATATGATTCATTCTTATCAAATTTTACGCGATAACAATGCATGTGACTCGCTTGCACGATAATCACCCCTTGGAAATCGAACTCGACAGTTGTTTGTTTTCACAACTATTATTGTTTTTTTAGAATTTTTTAAAATCATGCTGAAAACTATAAAGGAATTTCGTGCATTCTCTGCATGTTATTCAACAAGTGGTGTTGCATTGAAGCCTCCTACAAGCAGGGTGAGTACTGGCAATGTCATCATTTTATTGAATATGTATCTTTAATGCGCCATTGAGATACGCCTTAATTTTACGTTCTTTTCAAATTTAATTTTTGTATCGTAGCTAGAAGCTCTAAAGGAAAAACTTGGACAAAATGTCGATTCTCCTATGCTCACAGATTCATTTAATCGTCGTCATACGTACCTCAGGATTTCTTTAACGGAAAGGTGCAATTTAAGATGTAGGTTGTGAAATAATAATTACAATAAATTTACCATCATTCCGATTGTACTTCTCTATCATTACTTTTATTTTAGGCACGTATTGCATGCCTGCGAATGGAGTTGAACTTACAAAAAAAGAGAAACTCTTAAATACTGAGGAAATTGTCAAATTAGCTAATCTATTTGTTAAAGAAGGTGTCGATAAAATTCGTCTAACTGGAGGGGAACCAACAGTTAGAAAAGATATCGTAGATATTGTTGGTAATTATAAAAATGCTTCATTTTCAAGTATATCTTAAAAAATTATCATCATCTCAAGTTATCATCTTAAGATAATAGAATTACTTTGTAGAACTACTGTAATAATAGAAAACTGATGAAAACCTAAAAATTGTTAAAGTTAAATTTTTCATAAATTGCTATAAACAAACCAGTTCGATGCTTGCAAGACATTTGATTATGAAATTTCCAGAATTGTACCTTAAAGTGTTTAGGGGTCATTTAAAGTACAATCAACAGGACAAACTCCATCTGCTTACACAGATATTAATGCATACTTATATATATTTCATCATATTTTAATTCAGCGTTATATTGTGCAAGTGCAAGTAAAAAATTGTTATCATCATAAAACTTTCTCTGCAAAATAGAAAATAAAAAGAGTGAAAAACTGATGGAATAAGTATATTTTAGCTCGTCTGAAAAATATCAAAGGATTGGAGACTGTTGCCATGACTACCAATGGCATTGCCCTGACTAGGCTGCTTCCTTCTTTGCAACGAGCTGGTTTGGATTTGTTAAACATTTCTCTTGATACTTTAAAGCCAGAACGCTTTGAAAAGTTTACCAGAAGAAAAGGTTGGGCTCGAGTTATGGCTTCTATTGATTTAGCAATACAATTAGGATACGAACCTGTGAAAGTAAAATCTACGACATTTTTATAATATTAAAATTTGATATAGAGACTAAAAAAATACTTTGAATCAACAGGTGAATACGGTAATAATGAGAGACTTTAACGACGATGAACTGGTGGATTTTGTAGAGTTAACCAAGGATAAGCCATTAGATGTCAGGTTCATTGAATACATGCCATTTTCTGGTAACGAATGGAATACCAAAAGAATGGTCACATTTTCTGAAATGAAAAAGATCATAAGGAAAAAATATCCCGAGTTTAAAAGGCTGCCGGATAAACCCAATGATACGTCAAAGGTGTTTGTTATTTCTAAAGAGTTGTTAATTAAAGAGAATGCACATGTAAGTAATTTGAATATTGCCGATTTCAGGCCTACCACGTATCTGGATTTAAAGGGCAGGTGGGTTTCATCACGTCGATGAGTGAAAACTTTTGCAGCTCCTGCAATCGTTTGAGATTAACTGCTGATGGAAATTTAAAAGTGTGCCTCTTTGAAGGGAAAGGAGAAGTATCTTTAAGGGATGCCCTGAGAAATGACGCCTCCACCGACGATTTAAAAAATTTAATAAAGTATGCAGTACTTAAAAAGAAGAAGCAGCATGCAGGTACCGATCGTTATTAAAACCGCTGCTTCATATTGTGTTGTTATCTATTTTATATCGTGTATAGAGATTCTTCAGAGTACTCGAATACCGCTATGGTGCTAAATAGATCTCTTATTTGATCATCAATGTTTCAGGCATGCTCAACCTTAGTCGTATGGAAAATCGACCTATGATTTTAATTGGAGGTTGACTGGATTATTTTTGATACCTAAATATATACACGATATGCAATTAGATAACGTCACACGTTATGATTCGGTACGTTGTACATACGCTAATAACAACTTTAAGAATTGGAAAAATTGGCCGATTAATTATCAGTACATTGCTTGTTTCAGTTAAATTTAAAAAATGGAAAAGCATCACCATGGTACCTGGGACTAGATTAGTAAATTTTAAATTTTTACCAAGATCAATCGCACAAAACATCGCCGCGAGATGTTACTCTTCGCTCACCCACGTAGATGAAAGCGGCAAAGCGAAAATGGTAGATGTGGGATCGAAAAATTCGAGCGAGCGTACCGCTCAAGCCAGAGGATGCATCTACGTCGGAGCGGCAATTAGTAAATTGATCGCAGAAAATTGTTTGAAAAAAGGTGACGCGTTGACGGTAGCAGAACTAGCTGGCATCATGGCCGCGAAGAAGACGTCGGAATTAATACCTCTCTGTCATCCGCTCGTGATCAATTGCGTGAAAGTAGAGTTACAACTGAACGAGCAATTGCACAACGTTGAAATAACCGCCAAAGTTTCTTGTACGGGAAAAACCGGCGTTGAAATGGAAGCACTGACAGCCGTGAGTGTAGCAGCTCTCACGGTCTACGACATGTGCAAATCGGCAGCTTCCCCGGATACGATGCACATATCCAGGATAGAATTGGTATCGAAGACAGGAGGAACGAAGGGTGACTTTCATCGATAATAAACGAGCGATCGTCTCAAGAAAATTAAAAATCATGTATATATATAATTAGTCATAGTCTCGTTGAGTTATTATAGTCAAACTCTGTATTATTTTATTACTTTGAATGCGATAATTTTCCAACAAAGTGCAATGTACAAAAAACGAATTAAAAATGATTGCCACGCGTGTGGTGACGACGTGAATTACGACAGTTTCTTTCTCGATGGCTCCTCGTGCACTCGTACGTGTAGCACCGATCGCGGTCCGCACTTCCAGTTGTTGCCATCCTTGTCGATAATGTTGGCACTCGCGGTCACTTGATACTGGCCACCGCTTCCTCCTGGTTGTCCGCCAATCATATTCGCGCTGCACACGTTAGCGTTGTTTTGCTGGCCCAAAGATAGCAAAAACTCGCAGGTGAAAAAGTCGCGGCTAGGCACTACGGTTTGTTCGAGGTCGCATACAAATGTATCCTGAAATCAACAATCGAACATTGCCGTTTGAGACAAAGCCGAGAGTAAACTCGTACGATTGTTCTTACCTTTTTTTCGGAACTGATTTTCATTGGCAGCGCGGTGGAGATATTAATGTTGATGGCCGCAACCGACCTAAAGAACGACGGCCTTTTGCCGTGTCTCAACACTCCTTCCACCTTCAAAGCCAACTGACTACCTTGCGGTACCGACACTGGTTCGCCAAGAACTCTAGGTTGTGGCGAGAGCGAGAGTTTGATACTTGTCGACTGGAGTGATTGGAAAAAGAATCTCGGTACGGGTAGTCTAAGTTTACCACTTGCCAACAGTCGCACTTGCGAGATCAAGCTACCGACCCGCAGATGGCTTACTCCGCTCGTTTTCCTACTCGACGTCTCGTTACCCGCGTCACCCGCGGGCGCAAGCTCTTGTATTTGAGAGCAACATTTGGCCAACTGTTGCATCTCGATCGTATCGCCAAAATGAAAATTGCCGTCCATGGACAATGGAAACGAGGTGGAGACTGTTGGTCCACCGCAGACGCGTTGCACGCTATGAGCTAGCAACAAGCAAAGCTCTTGGAGGCTGTATTATTTAATTTTTTGTTAAGAATTTCATACGTTTACGAATTGAACGACTATTAATAAGGATCGTTTGTCGACAAATATACGCAAAGGATACGCTTTGATGTTGTTCAAAGTGCCAGGATCAGCATCGAAGGCGGACTGATACAGCTTCTGGTAGTTGTCGGCGCAAGTTTTTAATTCGTCAACCGATTTCCGCAGCTGAAAAGATCGTTGTTTAACGTTGAATTAACAAATCGATAAACATGGCTAGAACAGCAAAAATTATCCACCTGACTCGTTACTCGGCCGTATCGTTGCAATTCGTCCTTTGCCGTATGAGCCTCGTGCGCAGCAATCGCGTAGGGCGGTGCTGTGCATAACGAGCGACACGAATGCAACAACTGAACCAAAGCTTGCAAAAACTCGCAACGAAGTTTGGCATAATCACAGACGAATTGTAGATTGTTGTTGGACGTAGCTGCTTTAAAGGAGGTGCAAGCGGCCGCATACTGACAGATGGCCCCATTCAGTTTACTCACTGTATTGTTGTCTCTTTCAACCTCGTCTCTAAAAATTGAAAGAAAAACAAACGTTTGGTGGTTAATGTAGCTCTTGCCGATCCAACTCACTAGCGAATACAAGGGAGAAAAGACGTTAAACTTGCAATAAATAACTTTCCGCGCTCGTCAACAGTTCCAATCCTAAGAGCCAAAAGTGGAGCTGTTCCGATGCAACGCTCTCCTTCAGGCCTTTGAATAGATGAGTAGCGATCTTGTGATGACCGTATCTAGTCGCGCTACGCGCTATTCTGTACTTATTCCAGTTGTCCACGGACTTGGTAACAGCGTTGACGGCTGCCAAACACTCGCTACTCCACTCGTATCCACCGGTTACCATTTGAAAGAGCAAAGTGCACAGCATGACTTTGGTGTGGGTGTGAGAAGTTTGTTTGAGTTTTGCTAGAATATCGGGAAGAAGAGGAAGTAATACGTCTTCTCCCAAACTTCCAATTGCCCCCAGCGCTTCGCAAAGTGCTATTTCCTGACTGTTGTTCTGCCTGCTACTTGAATTCGTGTTAACGAGGGTGGAACCAATCGCGTCCACAAAAGCACTGCAATGGCTCCTGTGCGCTTGACTCAGCTTCACCGTCAATTGAAGGCAGACCTTCAACTGATACAAGTATTTCTCGTCGAGAGCCAAGAGCATTATTAAAGACTCTAGACAAGATACGACGTCTTGAATACCGTATACTGTTAGACCTTCTTCGTAGCTGTAACAAGTAACAAGATACAAATTTTTGCGACTACATCGTTGCAATCGTTGTTGGGACGTATCAAGGATTCTTTGCATCGTACCAATAACAAGCTATTCTAGCTAGAATTGTCACTGCTTTAACTGCAACAATGGGGTTTGGAGAATAACAGGCCTTCGAACACAAATTAATCAGGGGGCTTCCTTTCTCTATGTTAGCTTCGCAGGTCACAGGATTCTCGCTTAAAACCTTGCAATTAAACAAAAATCGTCGTATTTTTTGTTATCTATCACGAAAATTTTTTCATTACCGTACAAGATTAAACAGTACCTCGATAACGTTCAGCGATCTTATGAATAAATTTATATTTTCTGCACCATCCTCTAGGAGAGTCGCAGTGATCTCTGTGATAAACAAAATACAACATTCAATGAGACTGCTTAGTTAAACGAATATCAATTTGTCGTTTGCGCAAGAGCGATGAAATAATTACCGATTAATTGATTTAGAGCTCCTTGGGGCCAAAGATGTGCACCTTTTTTTGCAAGCGAGTGTAACAATTTCAAAGCGTGGGTTTTGATGGACGATCTGGGATCTTCGCGTAAATATCGCAAAAGTAATGTAACTTGATCCGAAACATTGATCAAAGTTGCCGAAGCTAAAGTAGTTGAAGCGCTCAACGTCACGTGAACAAATTCAACAGCTGGATAGCTCTCTAGTAACTCCAAGCACAACTCGTTCGCCTGAAATATCAACATAATTGTTGTAAAAATAAATCGTCGTCGAGGAAGAAATTCAGGAAATAAACACGTTACCATAGAAGCAGTTGAAATATCGTGATGCATATACTGTAAAATGGGTATGAGTTGTAACTTCATTTTTGCCGGAGTTGCTTGACCCCTGATCATGTCGGATATTTTACTGCACATGAAAATGGCAAACTGTTTCGACTGAGCAGCAAACATTTGTGCAGCATAAATTGCAGCTTCAACTTGAACCAAGTCGTGACAGTCCAACGATTTGCGTATGCTATGATGAACCTGTAAAATCGCAAAAAAAGATGTCAAATAGGAAAGCATTTGTTACATTACAATAAAGGTTGCCTTTACATGTTTTCTTTCGGGTATTATTCTAGCAACACTGCCCAATGTCCTCAAGGTTAATGCCTTTGCAATTGGATCATTGGAGTGCATGACACTGTAAATCCTTTTTACAAATTCATCAACGTTCAAAATTTTATCCAAATGTTTTTCACTTTGTTGAAATACCCTTAGGACCCAAACTCTCAAAAAATTTGTTCCAACTCGAAAAACATCAGCTAACTTCAGTAGCGACGAGTTAATCAATATTGGAAATGGGTATTTTTCAAAAAGTTTAGGATACCTCACAATGGCTTCGCATTGCTCTCCAATTTTGGTCGACCGTAGCCCTGCAAAGTACAATCACATTACACATTTTGAAGTAAAGAATTTGATGATTAAGGTCAATTTTTACCTTTGTCAAGTTCTATAAGGGCTGAATTAGCATCTTGCTCTGGCTCACCAGTAGTTGTCTCGTTAAGGGCATTCATTTTTATATTAATCATATCAACAATTGAGAATATACAACGATAATCAATATTGAACAATTCTGTTAATAAACATGCTGCAGACGCACGAAAAGAATATATATTTGTTTAACGTGTGTGATACGATAGATACATCGATACGCGTCATATATGCAATTCACATTGCATGTAAACAACGACGAAAATTCGCCGAAAAATTCGGAGCCAATTTAATGCCACGTTGACATTTTGATTAGACGTGTGTACCTCGGGTTTGTAACATTTAATCGGAAATGCACCGTCACTGATGTTACCATTAATCTCAATAAGAGACTCGATAGAATACAACTGAATTAAACGCTGTCACCAAAATACACCAATCGACATCAGCTGTGTTTGTGCACTGCAGCGTGCTCATGTGCTACTGATGAACGTGAACTGTACAGCAGCGCCACCGTCACTAGTCTAGAGAACGCCGCGTCCTTTCTTAGTCGATAATGCAGAAAAATTAGGTGGGAGGTGACGTTGACGTTGCTGTGCAGTGTGTTGCGTTGCGTAGGAGGAGGTGGAGAGGGCGAGTCGTCTGTCTGTCTCTCTGGAACAAGAACCGTGGAAGCACAAAGTAATAAAAGATCCAAAATAAAACTTCAAAATGGCGGGATCTGGCGTATAGACACCGCTGATTTAGTGCATCGTACACAAAGCGGATTCGTTAGAAACGAGAACAACGGTAGAAAGCGAACACTATATTTCGAGATACAGGCAGATCCACACGTAGGCTGAATGTTCATCCAAATGTCCGCGGTCGCCCATTCTATGCCAGGTAAGCCACAGTGACGACTAACGACTATTCTCGCTAAAAGGCAGTCTCGCGCATAACCCAGCTTCAACGAACACGTATTTTCCTTGCTTTTTATGCAAAAAGGAAACGTCTTTGAATACAATTTTTTTTGTCGACGCGAATGGCGTTGCACAAGGCTGCCACTTGCGAAAGATGCGTATGGTAAATGCGTATCAGGATACGACGACATTCGTGTTACTGATTATTGAGCTACTTTAATTTAAGGGAGAGGGCTTGTTTAAATTATAATTACTTAATTGATATATCATTTTTGCAGGTAGCAATACGAGCAAAATCGCACAAAATCGAAACGCTGATAGTATAGGGTAAGTTTTGCAAATGGTTTACAGTGATTCATGAATTCCCTGTTCGCATACTGATTCTACGGCATTTGAACATTACACCAAAAGATTATTTCTCAAGCATACAAACTTGTGTTGCGTTGAATTGGCTGACTACATTGAAGAATAGAGATTGGTGATCGTTAAAACGTTAAGAGCAGTACAGCTTGGTGTACTTACTTTTGCTTTGTTTTATATTTTTAACCAAATTAAGTAAAAATAAGCATCCGGT
Organism: Chouioia cunea; assembly: GCA_030064505.1. Classification (NCBI taxonomy): domain Eukaryota; kingdom Metazoa; phylum Arthropoda; class Insecta; order Hymenoptera; family Eulophidae; genus Chouioia; species Chouioia cunea. Next base: position 4,445,633 of record JAOPFQ010000004.1, on the reverse strand, counting down.
CGTTGCCCATCGGGTAAAAAAGTGACGACTAGTATTTTGTAGAATAAGCAGACACTGTCATTTTCAAACGAAAATAATTATTAAATGGCACGAATTGAAAGAGCCAGGTTGTAGATGAGACTTGTAATAATCTGTCTTCAATTGGCAAAACTTGTAAGATCAAAGAAAGTGCAGAGAAGGAGTATCCGTGAATTGGAAAGAAAAAAAGTAGTTGAACAAAGTCGAACGAAGGAGAGAGCAAGTTGATAAGAGAAAAGATTGTGATCGTTTTGAAATCTTGGAATAATAAAACTGAGATGTTAAAGATTACGAGAGCGAGGAGAGGAGCGTGTGGCTTTGGGCGAACGTCTCGCGATGGCGGCGGCGGTGGCGGTGGCGGTGGCGGTGGCGGTGGCAACAGCGACAGTATAGGTATAGGATCCGCGCGTAGTGGGAGCACGAGACTGTAAGCTCAGCAGCTGTAGCGTGGAATCGGTGAGTTGGTGTCAGTCAGCGGCGGTCAGTGGCGGTTGGCGTTAGGCCGATGCAGCCATAACATACGTTGATTCGTTTGAGTGCGATGTACACGGGGAATAGCGCTTACGAGGCGGCTACGCCAACTTGCGAGCCAACCTATCAACTTTATCCCACGGCTGCTGCCGATTTTCAGCAACAGCAGCAGCCACATCACCTACAGCACCAGCAGCAGCATCATCTTCATCATCATCAGCAACAGCAGCATCAACAGCATGCTTTGGCATCTGTTCATTTGCTCGGTCCGCCAACCGCGAGCGGTGTCATCGCGACAGAGCCACCAGACTCTCCTCACTCCAAGAGACGTAGGTAATGATGCACTGGCGATGATAAAAACAACTGCAACGCTTCCGCATCTTGTTTAGATGTTCAATTTTAACGAGGAGCCGGATATGAATTCAACGAACGACGAATTTCAAAACAAACAACAAGTAAAGCCATAACAGTGCAGATGTTATGTTTTTGTTTGCTAATGGTTTATTCGTATAGCGTGCGGACTATGAATGAAAGCTGCTATACACAGCAGAGAACGATTTAGTGCTCCTGCGAAAGATCGTTGGAAAACACCTATGGGATATTTTGATTTACTAGTGATTAGCGTTGACGTGTGTTGCAGATCCGATGAGGACGACCCGAGTTCGGGCAAGTACAGGAGAATGGATGACGACAGTATGCAAGACAAGGAGCGTTTCGCCAGGCAAGTCATTAATGTTGTTGTCGTTATCGTTGATGTTGATGTTTTTGTTATTAAACGCATCTCGGATTTACCGGAAAAATCGCGATCGCGTTGATAATACCGTATACTATAAGAGCCAACACCACTACGTTTACGCTTGCACATATCTGTACCGCTTACCGAGAGAAAAGAGAGAAAGAGAGAGAGAGAGAGAGAGAGAGAGAGAGAGAGAAAAGAAGAGTTGAGAGTGCATTAACTCGGGCGAAGGACTCGGGTCGTTGACGCGATCGTGATTCGCGCTCACCCCCGCCTCGCGCGCACTTACACATACACATACACATACACACCTACATATATATATATATACACACCTGCATACTCGAATCGCAAGGCGATTTTCTCTCCGAGGCTGCGGCCAGCGTGGGAACACGGACGACGACCGGTTAATATCCTCTTCGGTAGATCTGCTTAATTGAACATTCGAAGTGGATTTCCACCAGATTTTTTGGCTTTACCTATTGGCCAGTTTGAAAACAAACGAATAAACATAAATGTAGATAAAAAAGAGAAACCGACCTTTTGAGATGAGATTTTGATCGTATGAGATGAGCAACCAAATCCGTTATCTCGTTAAAACCTAGTAAAAAAAAGGAATAAGCTACGTTGTTTTTTATCTGTTGTTTAGCCGAGAGAATCACTGTGAGATCGAACGCCGTCGTAGGAATAAGATGACGGCCTATATAACCGAGCTGTCGGACATGGTGCCCACGTGTTCGGCCTTGGCTCGCAAACCGGATAAACTCACCATTCTCCGGATGGCTGTTGCACACATGAAAGCATTACGCGGTAAGCAAACTATGTACTATTACTACTACTACTACTATTGCTGGTGCAACAGGATGTCGCAGTACAGCGACGATTGAAGCATAACTAAGTAGTCTTTGGTGGTAAACCCTCGAATTCCGGTCCCTCCGAAGCTAAAGCACTCCGCGTGGAATACGAATGACGAGTTAATCCCTCCTAGTACTATCGCACATGGCTGGTCCTTCTTCTTGGAATCGAGAAAGATAGCATCGCCGAGAGAAAGAGATGTCCTTTAGTCGATCTCGTAAGATGATAAGGCCCTCGGCTTTTTAGACCTTGCCCTTTTCATTTTTTTATCTGTCCGATTGCTTATCTTGTTGTCTTTTATTATATATATATGTATATGTGCGCGCGCGTGCACACACACACACACACACACACACACACACACATGTATGTGTCTATGTGTATTGTATATATGTACACGTATACAGTATGTATCGGCTAACCATTCGGATCACGTTCACCGATGAGTCGCGGACCTCCTATAATCTCGCCTCACAATTAACATCATACGTGGCCAAGCCACGTTCGTTCTCGATTCCAAGAAAAATTCAATTGAAAGAACTTGACTCGGATGGACTTGGAACTCGCGATTAATAATATAATATGTAAATATTTTGAGTTAAAATGTAACATCCTTCCATGTGGTAGGAACTGGCAATACAAGCGCTGATGGCACCTACAAACCCAGTTTCCTTACGGATCAAGAACTTAAGCATTTGATTCTTGAAGCAGCCGATGGATTTTTGTTTGTAGTCAGTTGCGATAACGGGCGTATAATCTACGTTTCGGATTCGGTAGCACCAGTGCTCAACTATTCGCAAAGCGATTGGTATGGCACTAGCCTTTACAATCAAGTACACCCTGATGATGTTGACAAAGTCAAGGAACAACTCAGTACCGCCGAACCTCAACATGCTGGTCGAGTTCTCGATCTCAAGACTGGTACCGTCAAGAAAGAAGGCCATCAGTGTTAGTATTCAACGTCTCTATTAATATGTCATTTACTACAACTTCCGGTCTACCTGTTGGTTGGGTCTTTTTCTTATCGATTGTACAATCTCGTTCGTGGTTGTCATCGTCTTGTCACGATAACAATGACTTTTTTAAAAATTGCAGCATCGGTACGGTTATGCATGGGTTCGAGGCGAGGTTTCATATGCCGTATGAAGGTGGGTAACTTACAGGCGAGCGGCGATATGGCAGCAGCTCACGGTCTCCATCGTATGAAACAACGCAACTCTTTGGGACCACCAGCTCGCGATGGTCAAAGTTACGCGGTGGTGCACTGCACGGGTTACATTAAAAATTGGCCACCCACTGGTGAGTATTATACGTACGCACACACACACACACACACACACACACACACACACACACACACACCTGTACACGCCCACGTGTATAGATATAATACCATGCCTATATATCTTGGACAACAAGGGTTCCACTGTGATAGAGAAAATGTATAGCATTGAATAACTAAGTTGCACTTGAAAGAAAGTGATAGAAGTAAAACAAAGTATTGTTTCAATGGCTAACGATCTCGTCACGCCTGTTCATGGTGTATAGGTGATTCTGTTGCTCCGTGTATACCCACAGGTGTGGGCATGCCCGATCAGCGTGGAGGCGTTCAGGGCCCTAACGGTGGAGTCGTCGGGGATGACGTACCCAGCCACTACTGTCTCGTAGCTATCGGACGACTTCAGGTCACCAGCACACCCAACACCAACGACCTCGCTGGTTCCACCAGCAACAACGGTACGTCACGCTGCTCGAGCATTACTCCTTGATTATTCTGCGTTTGTCCATCCTCGCGTTAACTCTTAATTCTTGTCCACGGCAGAATTCATCTCCCGTCACTCTGTCGAGGGTAAATTCACCTTCGTCGATCAGAGGGTAGGAGCTATTCTGGGATACACACCGTCTGAACTTCTGGGTCGCCCGTGCTACGAATTCTTTCATCCTGCGGATCATACTCACATGCGCGAGAGTTTTGAGCAAGGTAACTTTTGTCGAACGGACAATAAGGCTTGGTCGTTTGATGCCGAGTATTGATCATACGATTAATCATCGTTTTAATCAATCGATTTTTAACTTTTCCTTCTTTTTCTTTAGTTTTAAAATTAAAGGGCCAAGTGTTGTCGCTTGGATACCGATTTCGAGCCAAAAATCGCGACTGGGTTTGGTTGAGGACCTCTGCGTTTTCCTTCTTGAACCCCTACACGGACGATGTCGAGTATATCGTATGTACCAACACCACCAAGTGAGTAAAGTACAAAGTAACTAATCGACAAAGACAAACGACATTTGGAACGAGTACGCGTTATTGGTAACGTAATTCAATTCGAATGGCACGCAGATCGGTTCACGGCGCTAGCGGAGGCGCAGCCGAGGCTCAGCCACAGCCGGAAAACGAAGTGATGGCCGCCTTCGGACAACCAAGTTTGGATTACTCTTTGGATAGGCATCCAGCAAGGAATTCCATGTACGCAGCAGCTAATGCTCATCATATGATGCAGCACGCGAGCGGTGGAATGCCCGGTGCAGGTGAATAGTGACTTTGACAAACTCTCGAATGCTTGCGTCTGTTTCTAATCAATGTTCCGTTCCCGTTTTCTAATGTCAATTTTTTCAGGACCGCCAGCTCAACCACCACCCCAACAGGCGCGGCCATCGAGTACGCAAAACGTCTACTCAAGCTACGAAACCACTCAATCTCCCATAGCTTACGGTTCTCCCAGTCAACAGCAACAACAACAGCAGCAGCAGCAGAGCACAACATCGTCGGTGCTAAATAGAATCCAAAAACCAGCGTCGAATACCTCGCCTACACCAGCTGTTCAGCAGGCGGCGGCAAACTGGACGGCTATCGGACGACAGGTATACCGAGTCAAAACTCTTCCGATACTTTGAAAACTGGTATTTTTGACATTGACTAATGGAATATGTGCAACCGTGCAGCAACAGCAGCAACAACCTGTAGCCTGCGAGGGATACCAGTACAGTCAATCAAGCCCGTCGAGATCACCTAGTGGTCCAACTTACACTCAATTGAGCAGCGGAGCTAGAACCCCCGCTAACCAATATCACGCGGTTACAACAGTGCCTAACAACAATACCGGTAATTTTCACCTATCCTGTGTCCTCTACCAAGTAAATCCAACGAACAATTGTCGATAAACTCGCTTCGTTCTCATAGGAATGTGGAGTTGGCAAGGACAACAGCAACACCAAGGTCCTCCGCAGGACACCAGTGGCCAAACCAACGCACAGGTGGCTGGCCAATCGCAAGCGACGCATCCTGCCGCTAGCGGTCCGTCGGGGCCTCAAACCCAAGAGTTATCCGATATGTTACAAATGTTCCAAGATCAAGAACTGGGCATTTTCAATGCGAATTTCGAATGAACAATGGTTCAATTTGTTTAGCGCACAAGGCACTTCATTCTGTGCCTTTTCCTTTTCCAGTATGAACTTTATTACAATCACCTTTCGACGATTTGGGAACGTCAAGAATGTTTGTTGCACATAAGAATATTGATATTGAGTGATTCGACAATGATTATGGAACCTGTTCAAGTTTCAATATTATACATTGACACAGGTATATAGTACAACTTGTACGATCAATGGCCAATCCAGACGAGCTTGAAAAAATTATAGCAAATAGTGTGCACGGCTCTTCATGCCTACGTCTATATCTATATATGTGCTCGAGGATCCTTTATAATAATTCATTCCACATACGGTTTCTTGACGATGTAAAAAAAAGTATTATGAAGAAATTACAATACACCACTTGAAATCAGGAAATTAATACTAGATGCGAATGAGGGTCGTTTAAAGTACCTTCTTGTATACATCTATAGATACGCAACGTAAGGGACATATTGGCTCTTATTTGCGGTATCGATTAGACTAATAAAGCGGAAAAAACACGACAAATTGAATAATCGACATTAAATTCAATCAATTTTTAATCAATTCATAGAGAAACTGGTTTAACTAATACATTTTTTATTTTTAAATCGCGACATTGAGCTGTCTAATTTTAACTTTACAAGCAAAAGCCAAATAACAACCAATGTTAACGAATCAAAATTTATTAGGCACCATCTCGTTTTACTGATCTATCGACGATAGTATAAATATATGCTATACAATGAAGCAAAGGTGAATTGATTTTTCCCGTTTACCGCATGTTTAATGATATATGATTAAGGGGAATTTTATTCGCGTCGATATAATAAACAAGTAAGAGATGTAGTAAAAACTCTTTATTATTATTCTTTTGACTTTGTGTTTTTAAGGTAAAAGAATGTTAGGTTAAGAAATTTAGCTCAATTATATAAAATAGTTATATAAAATTAATTTTAATTACAAACAGTGCAATCGTTGTAATCTCGACAAGGAGATTATTTGTGCGTAAAAATTCGTGAAAATTCGTTCGCCTCGACGAGCAGCAGACTTTTACCATACATGAAGCAATTTCTTATCTGTTTTTTTACGAAAGTAATAAACGACATGTCCAAATTGAGTCAGATTTCGCTAGACATATAGAGTAATCAGCAGCAAAGACAACATGATGACTCGTGCTCCATGCCATTGTGAAATAATAGCATGTATAATTTTTCACGTCAACATTGCAACTTTTTAGCCACATGTATTTCGTTACATAAAGTAAAGCTTAGTTAAGTAAACTATTGGCTTTGTATAGATTTTGTACATGTACTTGAGGCGATTGTCTTTGCATCTGTATCTATATATTATTCAAGGATAATATAAACTTTTCATCTTGAAAACAACGTTATTTAATTATTTATCATTCTACCCTTACGTACTATACAGTTACTTATCTTACAAGTATTGAAAAATACCAATCAACAACGTATAAAACTATAACTTGAGTTTAACAGCAGACAATGTATTTTTGTCTTTTTTTGGAGCTGTACTTGTTTTTGCCTTAATACTATTTGTAACTTGGTCTTGCAATTGAGTAAAGAACGCAGTAGACGATTTCATCGCTTTACCACCAGCTGTATCGTCCATATTTAAAATGTTTCGCCCCTTTATCTTTTTTGTTTTATCGTTCAAAGATTTCCTTTGCTTTGGATTATCGATGGATTTCTTACTTTCGTTCAAAGCACGCACGTGCTGTTTCAACTTTTTCTTTCGTCTTGCGCGTTTCATGTCTGTCGTGGTCCGTTCTGATTTTCCAATGAGGTCACCCTTTTGTTTGGCTGAAACGTAAAAAGAATCGAAATATCATTTCTGACTCACCGGCTAAATCCTTTATTGAATTCCTAAATATATACTCACATTGGATCTCTTGGGGCGCAAGTAACGTAGCATCACTAGTTGCCAATGGTGCTACTTCTTCCATATTGATAGCTGGTACATTGCTGACAATTTTAATTTCTGGTTTTGCCTATAAAAATATTCATATGATGCATAAATAAACACAGAATATTAAGTAATGATAAGGAACGTAGGTAAAATATTCTTACAGGTTTCGGTGTATAATGGAAGTTTGATAAAGCATCCAATTTTATAAACAGCGAGTGCGCCATTTTTCTAATTTCATTATGTTCCGGGGGTTCTTCCTCTTGTTGTTCTTCTTTATCGTCGCTAGTCAAAGCCTCTTTCTGCTTTATGTATTCCTTTTCATAAATCTGAGCCAAACTCTCTTTGCTCTTTTCTTGATTCATAATTAATTTCTTTTTATACTCCATAGGTGTTTCTACAGGTTTGAATTTCTTTTCAACATCATCCCAAGCCTTATCTTTGATTCTAGTTCTGATGATGTCTTCTAATTTCATAGTTGTTTGCTCTGTCATTATAGGAGCAGGTCTTGTCGCTTGATCAAATTCTATGTATTCTTCCAATAAAGAATTGACTGGTCTGTCTTTGGAACTGACTTCTCCTTTTAATTGCCATGGTTTTTCACCAACTGCTTGATCTTCCAGATCGTGTATCCTCTTTGCTAATCTTTCTTTTCTTTTTTCCAAAGTTGATTGCATTTTCTCATCCTCGTCGTCGCTATCCGATTGTTCGAATAGTGGAGAATGATCTTTTGTATTTGCAGAACTATGATCATTTTCATATTCACTGCCAGCCTCGTCATCATTATCGTTACGATCTTGTGTGTCCATGTTATCATCCAATGCATTTTCTTCCTCCTCGTCGTCACTTTCTGGCTTGTCAAAAAAATCTTTGTAATTCATTGATTGACCATGTCTCATTCCACCACCCTCTTCCTCTTCATCTTCGGTTTCATCGGGAATATCATTGAAAAAATCAATTTCCTCGAGTTCTTCATCTTCCGAATCTACTTCTTGTTTTTTACCACATTCCTTCTGATCTTCAATTTTCAAAAATTTATTCATTTCATCTATTTTAAAAAATTTATCATCTACTTCGTTATCTTGTTTTCTCTTTTTTGCCTTTCTATTAGGAACTTGCTTTAATGACTTTTCTTCGGAATCCTCTTCGGAACCACTATTCAACATTTCATCCTCGCACATTTCTGATTCATTCGATTCAGACGGTGTCATCTTCTCTTCGTTGTCACTGTCCGGCAGTGCAGTTGTTCTCAGAGGTAAATCCCAATTTTTACTAGCCAGTGCTTTTGACAGATGTTCTATACCCACTCTGCTAAATTCTTCATTGTTTTCAAGTTCAAGTTGCTGCCAAATTTGTTCTGCATCAAAATCTTGGATAATCAGCTCCGACAAAGCCTGTGTATTTGTGCTTTTATGTGATTTTTTCCGAAAAGCTAGGTCGTACAAATCTTTCGTGGCTCTCTTGAAATCATCAACAGTACTCTCTTGAAAGCTAAAATATAAGCACATCGCATTAATAATTAAATTTGTGAGAATAATATTAATAATGCATAAAACAACGAATTACCTCAAATATTGTTCTGGCTTTTTGGTACGTTGTTGTATAACGCGTTGGATATTATCCAATACAAACAATTCATTCTCTGCCATAATTGAACGCTATAATTATCACTGAAAATTAATCAACTATCAACTATTGATATTCATCGGCACGCAACATTCGAAATACTACAGGCAAATGAATGAGGTTAGGTGGATTCAACACATGGCATGGCATTACCCGGGTTATGCTACAGTGCTAAAAACATAAGGTCTGTTCGTTCCACTGTACAATAAAGTCATCTCGTCATATCGAGAAGATTCATCATATGAATTCAATTTCTATCATGATTTTTCAATAGCCAGCTATTATATCATAACCACATATTTCTATTTTATATTTGATTTTTTGACAATGCTCGTCACTCACTTTACGCCAGCCTACAAATATTACGTATATGGAAGAATAAAAATACTGACTTATATATTCCTAATCGCACATCACAAAAAACTATTTTTTTTTTAATTGAGCCCTCGTTGGTTTTAATAAGAAATAAGGAAACGGGTATGTCATGTATGCTAAAGAAAAACGTATATTTCTCGGTAAATATAGGGTTAATCATAATTCTATCGTCCTAAAATATTTAACCCTCACTATTTTAATTTGAGCCATCTTTAAATACTAGAAAAAATCATCTATTTTTGAAAAACAAATTTAAAAACTATCTTGAGAAACTAGGTATATATAGTTGTACATGCATACAACGCGGCCGTGATGCGCATGCGCATGCTACTCAGCTTGCTGTCGTAAATGGAATTCCATCTGTATCGCACAAAAGCATGTCATTCAATGATTGCAAAATTAATAATTGGTAACTCCTATTCAAAATAAATGTTCTATTTAATCATCTTCATTATATTTCAAGTCTTAAAATTGTATGTATTTTTTTCTAAGAATATTTGTTAAAATTCACTTGTATATTATCATTTTTTAATTGTAATATACATACATAACATTAATTATGTTCATCTTTGTAACAACTATTGTCAGTTATAAATTGTACGATAAAAGTTGTCTTTAATAGTAACTAAATAAAAAATTTCTTTATTTGTAGTAAATGTAAAAAAGGTCTTATAACAACGATTTTATTCCATGCAGTTTTACATTCATGAGTTACGAATTATTATTTTTTCAATCATTGAATGACATACTTTTGTTCGATACAAGTGGAATTCCATTTTGAATTTAGCAAGATTGCGCATACCTAATTTCTCAATGATAGTTTTACACTTTGTTTTCAAAAATAGATAGTTTTTTTAATATTTAAAGGTGGCTCAAATTGAAATGGCGAGAGTTCAATTTTTTAAGTAAGATAGAATTATGATTAACCCTATATTTACCGAGAAACAGACGCTTTTATTTAGCATACATGACCTACCTGTTTCCTTATATTTTATTAAAGCCTACGAGGGTTCAATTTAAAATAATATTTTTTTCGTGATGTGCAATTAGGGATATATATATCAATATTGTACATAATAATATTGTATAATATTTGTAACATAATATTTTTAGGTTGGCGTAAGGTAGGTATACTCGCTAGATGTTATTAAAAATAATATTAATAATAGTCGAATATTCGGCCACTTATTTGCAACTTTAGACGAACGCGCTTTATGGTCGTTCCGAAAGTTGGTTGTAGCGTCATTTTCTAACGACGCCAAAACTCTTGCGTAGCCACGCTTGCGCAGTAGGTCCAACGTCATTTCTTCACAGCATGGACACGTCATGTAAGGCTGGTCAAGTACACGTCATTATTTTGTTCAGTCGCTTTCTGTCGTTTGTCCAAGCAGGAAGTTGTAAGTGTCTTAGCCAGTGTGAAGAGAGCAATAAAAAGTGGAAACAGAAACACAATCAGTGTAAACAACCCGTGTTAGTTTGTCAGTTTCGTTGATAAATTGCAAATAATAATAATAAGGGCTTCGTTTGGAAACTAATTATGGGAAGAAGCAGATCGCCATCACCGAGTCGAAGACGGGACAGATCCCGGGAAAGGGATCGTGATCGACGAATAAGAGGTTCTAGAGACAGAAGACGCAGGTTAGAGTTCGTTTTAGTACCACGAAATATTTGCTATGTTGATATTTAAAAATATTTTAAAAATCAGTGTCATTTACATTTAATGCATTTACTTTTTTTGCCTGTGATATTAAAATAAAATCGCTTTCTAGATCAATTGACCGAGAACGATTGAAATCGAGGGACCGCGAAAGAGAGTTTGATCGACACAGGGATTACGACAGGCATCGAAGGTCATATTCCCGCTCCAGATCTCGTGAACGAGAACGTCCTATTAACAAACCAAGAGTCAAACATGCCGAACGTCCAATCATTACAGGTAGTGTTTCTATTATTTAACAAATATGTTCTCTTTCCATTGTCCATCTTTAATTATGTCCTCTTATTCCATGTGATTAGAGGCTGACTTACAAGGCAAAACTCCAGAGGAGCAACAAATGATGCGAATGATGGGATTCTGTGGTTTTGACTCAACAAAAGGGAAAAAAGTCGAGGGTAATGATGTTGGTGCAGTGCATGTGATCTTGAAGAGGAAGTATCGACAATACATGAATAGAAAAGGAGGTTTTAATAGACCGTTGGACTTTGTTGCGTAACCCCGAAGGATCTATATTATTTTTATTTATAATGTACATATATACTAGTCTGATGTGTAAAGTAGTTGTCTTCAAGCTTCAAGTAGTTTTTATAAGAATGGCAGCGAAATAAATTAATATTTCATTTGATTACAACATGTTTTTAAACGGTACTTTTTCTTTCTGATTTGTTTGGTCAATTGAAGGTATTGATTATTCCTGAAACGGGTCTTCCTCAAAAGAGAATGCAGCAAGCAAACGATCTCTCTTTGGTCCTTGTATTAGAAAAAAATTATCATATTTACCATAAGCATATAAATATAATAGTTCATAGATATTAAATGCTTTTAGTAACAAAACTTAGTTCACTCGAAATATTCTGTAAACAACCATATGTTTAAAGAAAGTCATTCTTAAAACAATATAAATTATAACGAAACCACGAAATTTAGTGATGTTCGGTTGAAATCGATATTGAAAAGTAGTTTTATAAAAATGCAATGTCAACTATTTCATAGATTTTCATTATTCTTGATAAGTATCTCAATACCCAAAAAGCTCTTTGCGAGAAATGGACTTTGAAACTAGAAAAGGTAGGCTGTAATTATCACTTGCACTTAGCGTAAAAACTACAGCACCGATGATCGTAAAATCAATGTTGCTAGCAATTACAATTACGTTCGAAAAGAAAGTACATATCGCTCTGGCGTTTTTTAGAAGAACTTAGAAGAACAAATTTGAAGACAGATGGGAATGAAAAATATTATTGAAAAATGTACAAGACGCACATTTTATTTACTATCTCGATAATAATTTCATTATCAACAAACGTTAGATGCTACCCTGAAGTAGCTAAAAGTTTGGCAAATAATGAAAATTCACAGGATCAAACGATGAACTTGTTGGTAAGGTACTGATAAAATATAACGTCACGAGTAATTTATCCGATAAAATTATTCAATATTTCAGATGAATTTTATACGCACTTGCTTTTCCGACGATCTGGATATGATTGTACTCGCTGGAATTAATAATGGGAATAATTGGATTAAATTTTTCAACTTACCAACGTATCAACTTTCATTATCAAAAACGAATGTTTTTAAACGTCATTCGCGACTTCACGGAGTGTATACATTAGATATGAATTTAACTTATATGTCACGTTATCCTGCAAAGATTTATATCGTTCAAGTACCGTCATCGGATTATCAAATGTTGTTGAAAAGATTGAGAAAATCAATTTTGTGGAACGCAAGGGCATATTTTATCCTGATAAATGAGAATTTGAACAACATCTGTTTGAAATTGCGAGATGTATTTTTGCTACTATGGGAATCATTTAATATTTTGAATGCTTTTTACGTTTGCAAAAACGACGTAGGGTTGTTAAGCGTGTACACCTTCAATCCTTATGAACGCGTGCATTCGCGCTTCTGGATGAGTTTTGGAGTCGAGAACATTTATACAAGTAAAAATTACACAATGAAATATTTCAAATTCATTAAATATCTCGAGGGTATGTACGAAATTGGTGCGAGAAATATGAAACAAATGAAAAAAATGTTGATTCTCACAAGCTCGTTACATTCTTTCAGAGATCAATTCGTCGATCTGCCAACATTTGACGTTATCGAATATTGAAAAAATTCGTACACTCGATGGATATCCAATACACCTGAGCGCTCAAATACGACCCATCATGATCGATTTTAAAAATCAAACTTTCGACAAATCTGAATCATCGGCGTTAAACAGTTTCGTTGGATACGAAGTGAGTTTAGCTCAAATAATATGGACAAAGCTTAAAACGAAAGCTACACTGTCGATTCACGATTTTGGTGGTTACGTGAGTAGAGAGAACAAGGTTTACGGTATAATTGCTTTGATAGTCAATCATACCTACGACATGACTCTGAACGAACGTTATATGCGAGCATTTTGGAGACTTCAAACGTATCCACACGACATTGCGGGTTTATGCGCATTAACGCGTAAAATTATCATTGACTCGGAGATACGCGTAAGTCAAACCATATCGAAGCCCTCGGTTGTAATTGTTATCGGTTTGACTTGTTGCATCAATACCATTTTCCTGATGTACATCTTAAAAACCGATTACGCCTTGGCGTCCATCAACGTTTTGCAAGCTCTTCTAGGAATGTCCATTGCAGCCCAACCTCTCGTTCCGATCAAAAGATTCATGTTTATTTGTATCGTCGTGTTTTACTTCATCGTCAACGTCTATTTCAACAGTCAATTAACCTCGACTTTTACAATACCAGTCGAAGACACAAATATTAATACTCTTCGAGATCTAATCCACTCAAATTACAGTGTATTGGGCGATAAATCCGTTACCGAGTTTTTACCGGACAATCTACTTGGACGTTTCGTCGAATCTACGGTTGAGGACTGTTTGAGGCTCGCACCAAAGGAAAATGTTGCGTGCATTTGCGATTGCAGTTATAGCGTTAACTATGCTCTGCAAAATTTCACGACACACGTCTCTCAGAGTCTCTACGACACACCTTTGGTTTTTATGGTTGACGAAGATTGGCCTTTATTAAATCGCGTCAATTTTATTATCCAAACAATGCGAGAATCGGGCATCGTTTCTTATGAATATTTCAAAGCATCTTATAACAACGAATATCATAGGAAAACAAGCGAAACGACGTACAACGAGATGGACAACGGATCGAAAAAATCCCTTCGTTTTCAAGATTTAACGTATAGTATACTTATATGTGCAATTGGATTTTTAATAGCTTTGGGAGTTTGTATCATTGAAAACGTTGCAAAGTTACGCGAACAATCACGTAAACGACAAAATTACGCTAAAAAATTGAATCGACTAACAATTGTTGAGGTTGCATGATTTGTCACCGATATTTAACAACAATTATTGCACGTCTCGAGGCTAAAGTAATTTCGTACGCTCGCTGCTTTTTAGCAGAACTCAAGGCCTTCGTTGATAAGCGTTGCTTTGGTGTTATTCCGTTTAAATCTAAAGAGAAACTACGAGAAAATACAGCAAAGTTGCGATAAATCTTGATAATGCTGGTCTGGTGCACTTATCGTAAAAACTGACGTTATTCCTCGCTTACGTCAATCGAATACGGATGGTAAAGTAAGCAATAGTCAAAATATGACAAGACGGATAGTTAATTTCGACACTAGTTTGAAGAATAAAAACGTGTTTATTATTGGTTCTAAACGATTTTATTTATTTGATATAGTTTTAGTAAATTTCATATTGCCTTCAAATGAACAATTTCGTTTTCAGTCTAATACGTATATACATCGGTTAATGCTTATAAATAATGATCGATCCATATAAATTTTAGGAATATAACATTTTTTTACAACATTCCTGTCGTAAATGTACAGAACATTGATTACGAGTAATACTGAAAAATAATAATTTTGTTTCATCGAAGTATATAGCCATGAGTTCAGTTCACTTCTTGTAACTAGGTATTAAAACTCTGTGCGATAGTCGACATTTCAAGTTCAATAATAAAAGCAAGAATGTCTCAACCGTTCTAAGTGATTATACACGTCGTATCATTTATGAGTATAATGAAAATATCATTACTTATAAGGAAGCTACGATTTGTAGACGAGAATTTCGACGATATGGCTTATTTTAAGTACTAACTGAGCCCCCTTCATGGGCTCTGTCCCATAGACCTTTGGAGCTGTTCGTGATTTTCTTTACCCAATTTCTATTAAGTTAGGATATTTTTACAATAATTCACAACGACTTATTCTTCTAAACAATGATAGGTTTAAATGTATCTTGATTCACAACACGAGTAGAATTACGATAGAAATATCCTGTTTTGAATACCTGAAATAAGCCATCGAGCCAAATACGCTAAAAATCTTTTGTGCACATACTGCGCTCTCTCCTCATTAGTATAAACGTAGAATAAAGTTCGATTAAAAAAGATACTACGAATGCATGTAGAATCATAGCTTGGTTTTTTAACGCGTGAAACGTTTAAGACAATTTCTTTTTCTCTTTTGTTCAAATAGAAAGCAATTTTAAAATGTTCGTTTCTAAATGTCAATCATTTGTGATTTGTTCTATTTCAAAGAAATGTACGACTTACACAGCTAAGCTAAAAATGGATATAAATTGTTTATAATACAATTACTAAAGGTATTACGTTTACTTTTTTGGTCCTTTTAAATATTGCTACTTCATTTGATTGCAATTCAACAATGCTTTTCCGAAAAATTTCCGGCATCTACCCAAATATACCATTCTATAAAAATATTGACGTCTGTTATATTTACAAGTTATTACAATTGATGAGATTTGTTATCAAGTAATAGTAATAATTTGAATCTAAATCAGTTGGTATTAAACATACTTTTTCACCCATTGTTATATAGTACCGTGCAAGTATTAACAAGTTACAAATTAAAAAATTGTTAAAAATCTATACAAGAAATATGGCGACAAAAAAATTAATTGCGCGATTACATGCTTGGTTAAACAAATGCACACGTTATTTATTTTCATTGCTATTAGAAAAATTAAAAAGTATCGATAATTTACGTTGTAATTTAAATCATTACTCAACGTATCATTCCCAACAAGTATCGAATACTTATAAAATATTCTATAGCACTGGATTTCGTGTATTTACAATGTTAACGAAAAATAAAAAAAAACAACAAATTAAAAAGCTAACTCAAGCCATCTGTGCACTGCTTTCGTTCTTCTTCGACTCTTTGTCTGGTACGATTGAATGCTTCGGTTTTTAAAAAATCAACAGTTTTATAAACTGTTGAGTTCGGAGGCGATTGAGCAAGTGGCACAGTTGAAGCGTTGGGAGTTTGAGACGAGTCCAAATCAAGGTCAAGGTACTGCAAATCAACGAACTTACGAGATGATGCCGGAATAAAACTATTCTGATCTTGAAAATAATAAATCTGTAATAGAAGAAAGTGAAAGTTAATTAGAGTTATATATAAATAATTTCTAAAGTTCAATGACATATTGAACGAATATTCACCTCTTCCTTATCCTCAATGGTATTATCATCGTCAGAGATTGACTGACGTCTGTTTGAGTGAACACTCGGAGGCGTAGGACTTGGAGCGGCTCTCGTTCTACTTCGTCCAGGTGGTAAAGCTAATTGTAAAGGACCTAAGCAACAGCATGAAAAAGAGATCAACTTCCAGTTTTTAAAAGCAAATTCACTCATGTACACTGTATATTTACTTTCGAGTGATTGTTTACTCAATGGTGGTTTGAGTTTACGATTGATGCTAGGTGGTTCAGCTGGTGAGTGTTCCGATGGACTTGGCTCAGGGCCAATGCTCATGGGACCTGGTGAAGGCTCGTTACTGATCATCGATAGAGTATCGCTAGTTTTCCGTCCTGGTTTCAAATCCCGATAGACGACCGGTGGTGGTGGTGGTCCCATTGATATTGATGGTAACAGTACTGTAGCTGGTGCTGAATTAGCTAAAGCTGTAATGTTTACAACAGCGTCTGACTTGGTCATTGGGCTAGGCAAATTCGAATAGGTTGCCGTGGTTGATGATTCTGAACGGGGACTCTGTGGTTCGTCATCGTGGAAGTCATAACGGAAAACGCGTTCATCTTTTTTTACTATAAAAAAATATTATCGTGTACATCATTTTTACGTCATTCAAAACATGAAATCGCTATGGATCTATACAAAATGTATACCGGTAGCCTTAGTCGGCGCGGCATTAGTGTAACAATGCCTCGGATGCCTGCCAAGCGTGCTACTGTCGATCGATTCAGGCTGATGGGATCTTGGAAAATCGTACGTCTCATCGGTAATTATGGCCGTTGCTGGGGTAATCGGTGCCGGCGTAGCCGGGGTAACTGGTTTCGAACTTTCGGTCGCTCCGTCCAAATTTAAATAATTATGTCCAGGATTTTCGAGCGACATGTGCGCTGGCTTCGGTGGTCTAGGTGGTGCTGGGATCTCCACTGCGGCTGATGGA
This sequence comes from Chouioia cunea, assembly GCA_030064505.1. Taxonomy (NCBI): domain Eukaryota; kingdom Metazoa; phylum Arthropoda; class Insecta; order Hymenoptera; family Eulophidae; genus Chouioia; species Chouioia cunea. The sequence goes on along the minus strand of JAOPFQ010000004.1, from coordinate 4,428,041 downwards.
GTCGCCGACTCCGCTACTCGCAACTTGCCGAATCTCTTACGCACGCTCCAGGAACCTATGTCTGCATCAGTGGCACTATTCGATGGCTTCGATTCACCTAATAACAATGTAGAAAATTAATAAGTTTTAATCAATGATTTATGTGTGAAAACATTTTTGCAGATTTGTTTTTAACGAACATTTCTTACCTAATTATAGATAAAATATATTTGACAAACAGTTCTACAAATGTTTTACTTTAAAAGCACATGCTAATGAAAGATTAATTTACCAGTCGAGGGAAAAGTTCTCCAATTAACACTAGGCACTGGTGCAGTCCACTCGTCGTCAGTGAATACACTTTCGGCATCCGTCGTGGTAGGCGATCGTGGTGGAGACGGAGCCAACTTTCTCGGTGCGTCGTAAATTTCAGGACCTTGACCAATAACTGAACTAAGAGAACTCGTGTCGTTTAGACTTCGACCAGATATACACTCGCTTATAGGAATATAAGGGCCGGATATTGTACTTGCTGGTGAGATTGGTGGCGATTCTTGCGATTCGAATGGATACACTACAAAAAATAAATTGATAAAAGTAAAAATTTACTAGTATTTGGATATTAGATAAGACATTATTTTGAGTAATACAATTGACTTACTTTGCAATGGTTGCTCATCATCCTGTGCTTTTAATCCACAAACTTGACAAACAGCATCGACCCATTTATTCATATCAGCCTCATTCTCGGCTACAAGATAATAGGTCCTTTTTGGTGTCTTAACGTTAAACATGTACTGGTACTTTTGTTTACGGTTCTCGAATCTGAGACCAGCATCAACCTATAGATAAATATAGATTTATATTTTTTGATTATATTCAATTATAGAAACAACAATTACACAAATCAATTTACCTGTTCACATTGGTCAAGGTCTATTTTCCCCTTCAGCTTTCTACATTTTTTATCTGTATAATATTCTAGAAAATATTGGCCAGGCAATTCTCCACTGTGTCGTAAAGTGAACCATCTTTCTCTCCATCTCTAAAAATTGAACAGCGAAATATTAACATGTAACTTTTTAAATTGAACAAGTAAACTATAATTTATTTAATTAATGTCAAAATTTAAATAAGTATTAACTACATGCTGAATGTATGTATCCTACAAATGAAAAGCCTTATAAAAAATTACTCATTATAGCACGCTTGTGCATTTCCTCAATGAACCACTTTATCAATGAATGATACAATTGAGTGACTAACGCACAGTTGATTTCTTTGTTTATTATGTGTATATACAGAACAAAGCAACACATAATTTGTTTGATGACTCAAATATGGTTTCAATATTATGATTTTCAATTTTATTTTTGTTATAACTAATTAATCACGACATAAAAAATATCATTTTCGTTAACCAAATTTCTAAAAGATTTATACAAAGTATCAATAATATCACGTTATTATTTACATAGAATATAATTATGTTAAAAAAAATGTTTTTTTGCATCTTCTTTCTCAATATTATTTTAATGAAGTCACGTGTAACCAACACGTGTTTACATAAAACCACGATTGTAGTACGCGTAAGAAAAATACCAAGTCATCGAACAAAATAACAATCACCGTATTTTCTTGCAATCGTCCTATCTACGATCCTCTGAGATAAAAATTCCAACACCTAACCTACAAATTACACCTGTCGTCCACAGGTAATGTTCGTCATAAAAATACAAAAGTATTTTTCCTTTATTCCTTTATTTCGGCAAGCTAATCTATTATATGAAGTTCAGCCAAAATGACAATAAAAAGACTTTGGGAACATTATCATTAGAACCTGCGACTGGAGAGAAATAATGGACAATTCAACAACATAAATAAAAAAACAAGCTGTTTTCGTAATAAACAGTATATTTTATAGTGCTTCATTAAAATCAATAAACAAGCTCTGCTTACAATAGGCAATAATGCCAAAGTATTGTTCGGAGAATAGAAATGTAAAAGCAACTTTCTAAACGGTAGTAAACAAAAACAAAAAGCGTTCTGTGAGGATGCAACACGTAAAGTGCTCGAAAGATTGAAATTCCTAACTGGAAATCTACCGACTAACCCATTTATTACTCGCAAAAGTAAAGACACACGACAATGATATAGAAAAATAACAAATTGTCTACAATATCCCACGATAAAATAACTACAATCAAAGGCTAAAAAAACCTACTCCAAAAATGCTATAATTGAATAAACAACCATCGCAATGTGGTAACTGTCGGTACAGGAAAAACATGACTGTTCAGTTAAAGAGCTATTTTAAAAATTGATAAATAATGAAAACTATCCGAGAAATAACAAAAAATCAACGTGTTAAAAAGCATACGCACCGCTCTCCACAATTTCGTGGGTGGCGACTTGATAAGCCATCCCTCGTGTACGATCTCCTGGTTGGTCTTGAGCACCTCCATAACGAGATTCAACACAGCACTTCATCGAGGAAATTTTTCACACTTGACAATTCTCACAATCTCTTTCCGGAATCGAGATGTAAATTTAATTGACTATAGGTTAAGTATCCGTATCCAAGTACGCACTTTTGTGCACTGGCCTGCTAGCCTGTTGCTTTTACGGCTGCTGCTGCCACTGCGTCGCTTCTGACCACCTCTCACTTTACAACACAAGTTTCCGTCTGTCTGTCTGTCTCTCTCTCTCTCTCTCTCTCTCTCTCTCTCGTATCCCCAGTAAAGTGGATCTTTAAATATCAGACGAAATAACAACGTCATCAGGTGTTTTTGTTTGCCGTTGAGATTTGATCGTGAGACTCTTGCTACGGCCACTTCACTTTCAATTACGGCTAATTCTCTAATTCGAATTTGTCTCTCCAGCAATGATTGTCCGAGGCTCAATTTACTCATTCTCGCTCATTTTAGTTAATCGTCGCCTGCATCCTTTCACTTTTTTCTCTCCCCTGTCCTCTTCTTTCTCTGCGAGCTGTTCGTATTATATATTTGGAATGTGTTTTAGGTGTACAAATAACAGCTGGCTGACAGCATCGTTTTAATTTTTTGATATTTATTTATCCAAGTAGCAATAATTCGTTACAACAATTTCGGTATAGAAATATACGTAAAAGATTATTTTTCTATTGATTTAATTATTAACAACTTTTTAGCATAAATAGGTGTTCAAATAGTTCTTATGTTGAAAAAGACCGTAGAACACAATACGCACTAAACTTTCTAAAATTATTGTTTATAGATAAGGCGATACTTGTATAAATTGTTTGAATAGAAAAACCAAGCTTGAATAATACTTGGATGAAATTTATGCAAAAAAATGTCCGGCAACACTTATCATTTATTTGAGTCAAGTATAAATGTTGTCATTTTCAAATTCTGAGTTGGCATTATTGGGATACGTAAATTATGAATGTAGTTGTGCTAATATGTCGTTAAGATTTTAGAATGACAAAGAAAACAACTTATAAAATAATAACTTGCACATGCATACCGAACCTAAATTAATTAATAAGGGTTTATTTGACGCAAACGTTAATATTTACAAATAAATCGATAAGTACTCGAGCCCAAGATCAACGGAAATTATTAAAACATTCAAACGAGATATCAAATGTAATAATAATCGTGTTTGTACTATCGTATCTAAATTGCCATTATTTGGCCATATCAATCATGAATAAAGTTACAAAATCAATCAAAACTATTTCGTGATTTCTATTAAAACGAAATATATTATTCGGGCTCAATAATATTCACAAAATAAAGACACAATAAGAACTTAAAAATAAAATCTCGCGATCCAGAAATTTTCGCGATAAAGAATCGAAAAATCACTGGACGTACAAATAGTTTAACAAATATGCAATAGGATTGAAAAATACAATTTGAACATTATTACGATTTCGCTTCGTATGGTTTTTCTTTAGTCGAAACTGGATTTGTCGTTTGCAATCCCTTGCCACTTTGCAAACTGGAATGACTCGAAGATCGACTGTGACTTTGACTTCCAGCCCCTACGGGGGTTTGTACCAACGGTTGCGGCGGAGTACGTGCGCCGGAACCATTGCTAGTTGTTGAATTTGGTTGCAGTTGCATGTGATATTTATATATGTTTTCAGTACTTTCGACAACTCCTGCAACATAAATAACAGATATTTGTTTGGAACGTTCTTGTCAGTTTCGTCAGTGGGATTGTTGTGAATGATGACCAATAAATAATAAAAATGCATGAAGGGGGCATCAATAAAACCTATCGTTAATCTCCCTCAAAAAACTTCAATTCTCTTTAACTCGCATAAAAAAACATCCGCATTAAGTGTTGATGTAAAGCTCAGTAATGATTTAAATTGATAAAAGTTATTGAACGAAATATACTTGACGAAAAAACTGCTTCCTGGCCTCAGCTAATACTATTTACAAATGTACGGAACCTGTCCTTTCCACTTCAATAACGTCTATTCCTGATAACAAAAAAATTGTGAATAATAACGCAAACATGATAATAAAAAAAGTATTTAGATCTCACTGATTTGTCAAATGAAAATTTTAATCACATCGAAAATTGTTATGTTAATCATTAATTATCCGTTCGTTGCAACGTCAACTATCGAAAGACAAGAATACATTGTTTATCACACATTTACGTTAACAATACCAAAAAGCGTTAAATTAAACAAAAAAAGATTGAAAAAATGAAATTCGTGCAAAAACGCAAAGCAGTGATTTCATGAGATTTTCCGAAGTTTCAAAATTGTTAATACTGACCAGCTTGTAAATTTAAACTTCGTCCTCGAACTCCACTTTCCTTCGCCGGAGGACTCCACCAATTGACAAAAGTTCCCACAACGGGTACGTGCCGAAGTATTCCCTCTTGCCATAATTTCTCGGCGTTTTCGCGCTCCAAGTCAGTTTGCGCAGCTTCGATACCTCGCTTTACCACTTCCGACATCGTATCCAAGAACTTTGAACTCGCCTCGACGTCTTGGCCTACTTGAAGGACTAGCGTCAGCAGTTCGGCTACATCTATAACGCATCGGGTAATTGTATAAAACGTCCAACGACAAATTTTGATCGAAATTCCACGATTCTCGCACGTTTCCATAACTGCTGTTAACGATAAGCGTAGTATTGCTAAATCGACGAGACTTGCCTGTATCATGAGTAACCATTCCAAATCGAACGCAAGCAAGTCCGTCCGCGCCTTCGCCAAGGGAAAAAGCAGCATCGGTGCTTCGTAGTGTGTCGACTAATTGCGTATTCAGATGATTGAGCTCTTCCTTTGCTTGATCCGTCATAACGTGCACCCATGTTGGAGGAGCATATCTGACACCACCCAAACCTGCCCAACTAGGCATCTCGACCAGATGCAGCGAGTCATTTTCCTTGACCAGTCTCATAAATGTTTCTTTATGGTGAACCGTCGCCAGCAATATTTCCTACAATAGATACACGCGATAATTTTGTTCGATGTTTTATTCTTCGGTATTTGAATAACCATCAACTATTGAAAACGTTACAAATTCGTATCGATCACTTACAATTTGTTGCTCTAGACAAGCAACTACGTTATCTAGATCCTCGCTATTAGGTGGGCATTCAGGACTTTCAAGAGGGCAAATCCTAATAGCAACGCCATACTGTTCGATTTCGCACAATTCAATATCGACGTTCTCGATGTCACGTTGAAGAATCTGACCAAGCCAGGAATTGAGCTTATCAAAGTAAGGCGGCACGCGCTGTATTTCTTGATTTTCCGAATCAGGCGGAACAAACTGGAATACTAATGCGCTTGCTACTACTTCCAGTAGTTGAGGACCATTCATTGGATTATTTAAGAGCTCGAGTATCGTGTACGAGCCTGTCTCACCTCCTGGTTCTTGACTCTGCAAAACGTTCAAATATCTATAATACTCTAAAGGTTCGCTAATACAATAAAAGCAATTGAAGCGCTGTACAATGTACATTTCTAAAAAATCTCTTATCAGGCAGATTCACTTACCAGTATTCTGATACAATTGAATTTTTTAATTTTATGATACAACTCCTCGATGACTAAAAAGCATTGCTTGAACCGGTTGACAATACCATCGCGTCCTATAGCTTGCAATACAGTCCATAGCGGCAAAGTAGGTAATCTTCTGGACAATGAATCCGTCATCAAACCCGATATTAAAGAAAGCGTGGTGTCCCTGGACGTAGGACGTGCACCTCGCGTATCCGTTAATCTGTAGAGTGTCTAAATTCGTAACATCAAAGAATCTAGTTAAGGAATATAAATAGTCACTGCAGCGCAAAGATGTTTGTGATAAAGTCCATCTAAGTAGATGCTTTGTATTTGGACAACGACGTTTCCTTATTCTATATTTTGTTTGCTCTTATTTTTGTTGTCTTCGTATTCTGATTCGACGTGTTTTCTCTCTTGCACGCGTGTAAGAGAGACACGATCGTTGGAATTCCACAATTTTATTTTATTCTTTCTTTCTGGAGTTTAATTTTAAAAGGATACAACCACTGGCAACGACGGTATACCCAGCCAAATTCCAAGCGGTAACGTAATACTATCGGCAATTTTCGAGGACTAAAAAACATAATAATACACCGTTGAGTCAGAGTATATGAATTTTTGTATATTTATTCGTACACGTTTACTCACAAGATCTTTTGACGAACTATTTAAAGCTAAGGCTGCCAACGAATCACCTCGCAAATGCAGCCAAACGTTGTATTTATCGCATATTTCACGTAGCCTCGTGATATTGTCGCAATGCCCAGTGAGCACAGATCCAGCTTCCGCTAATACCAGTAAAGGAGTTACCGAATTCGTTTGCGAATCTTCGCTCAATCGTCTCTCCAATGCTGAAATGTCCATACATTGTCGAGAACCAAACACTGTATTATTTGGAATAGGTTTTATACAGTGCAGAGGCAATGAAAGCTGTAATCGAAAAAATTCGTAAAATTTAGCATCCTTGATGTAGCTATTAAAACCTTGAAATAATCTTATTTTATCAATGATTCACGATAAATGGCTATTAAAACTCACCTGTTTGCACAGGTGTTGTACTATGCCCAGTGGTGCAGCAACAGAACTGTAAATCAGTGGAGGTGAACTGACTAAAGCCGTGAAACCTTCGTCTATGTATCTCGGATACTTTCTGTGTAGAGCTAGTCGAGTAACTCGTACAAGCCCTTCAAGAGGATCTTCGTGAAACGACGAAGCACAATCGACGAATCTAAAAATGTGACTGAGCCATCTTGTTGTATCCGCTGCTAAACGACCTGCCAGCCTTTGTGCGTGAGGTCTGGATAATGACATTGCATACGCTGATACCGAGTGAGATATTAGAGCTAATTTGGCTGGATCTGTAAGTGGGGGTAGATTAATAAGTTGATTGGGTTCTGTTTTGCCATCGTCAACAACTGGACCATCCTCGTACACTATCAAATCCTGAAAAAAAAATTCATTTTACAAAGATACTCAACTTAATACAATTAGCTTTGAGAGATAATTATTTAATCTAATCTACCGCCCAACTAATTAAAAATTCTAATAATCTTATCTCAAACTTCCTGTGTCAAATGGAATAAGTAGAACAACTACAAATCAAGTTGATTTTATAGCGAGTTTACCATGGGAAGCTTGACAAAATCGATTATTCTATCAAATAATAATATATAACTCGTGATTTGTATTATCTATTGTTTACCTGCATCAATGTGAAAATATCCTCAACATCTCTCGGATGAGACAGAAAACCAGAAGGTGTTTTCCATGTACCACCTTCTGTATTTGTTCCTTTTTTTGTTCCCTCTTCTAGCCTTGAAATTGCTTGAGATGCTTGTAACTTTAGTGTTATGACTTCATTCTCTGATAGACCCTGATTAGAAAAAGTACATTGTGTAGCATTATTGGATATGACTCAGATTCCCGTTAAAAATGTGTATAGTCTATTAGTGTTACACTTTCAATAACAGAGTATATGTAAATGTTAACTATAGATGGAAGTAACAAATAATAAGAATTGAATTGAATAATTTGTTTTTTACTCGATTGCAGGTTTAAATTGAATAAATATGTTTGTTTACCAATTACAACGAATAATACTTTGTAAATTGATTAAAATATGTTAATGACATACAGACAGCGTATAACAAAGCGATTATCTAAATTTAGCCTTTATCAAAGCTATAAATCAGTGAACTTGAAGAATTAATATACGAATAGCCGTCAGCAAAACTATTGAATTACAGAAAAATATCGAAAACGTCATAAAATATCGATTTACCAAAGTAATCGGTGGTGCATCAACTCCAGCGCCGACAACGACCTGTCAAACAGTAATAGTATTTTGGATTTTTTAATATGTATACACTCTCGCCTATGCGACGTATTACATTAAATATTGTCATCCACTCTATACGTTACATTATTCGCACTATAATTTCATCTTACTCTATTGTTTGGTCAAAATATAACAAAGTGGCAAAACTGAAGTTTTTTTTATATACCTCTGGAATGTTGTTCTGGATTATCGTCTCCATTGCAGTTTTATCTTCGCTGCCAGCCTCTGCAGCCATCGTGGCACGTTGGCTTTCTCTGTCTGCGCACCACACGGGAATGAGAAGTACAACAGCAATGCATCGGCTTTACTCTTATGGACTTGGCGCGTCCGCAGTGCCGTACTTGACACTTTTACAACCCGTAGCTTTACAAGCGCAAAGCATTGATAACGTGCATACATCAATTTATGTTAACAAACGTTTAAGTACGAGTTATATATATATATATAAATGACATTTCTTCTATTGATTGGAAAAAGAGATTATTGTAGGTTTTTAAAATTATCAGATTTTTTTAGATATAATAGGTTTTTATTTTAATAACAAATTAGGATAAAAAATCAACTGTTTTCGTTATTTTGCATTGTACAAAGTAGAATACAACATGTAACGTAAAAGTTTATCTATTAATAGTAAAAATGTATCTGCTATTTACACAAGTTATTCAATAACTACTTCTCCTCCAACTTTGGATAATAGTTCTTTTAGTTGCTCTGATTCGTCTTTAGATATATCTGCTTTGACAATTTGGGGTAAGCTTTCAACAAACTTTTTGGCTTGTACTAAATTTGTTCCAGGTAGCAAATTTTTTATTTCTTTTATCAATGGAACCTTTTGTTTTTCGTCAAATTTCGCCAATTTAACTGTAAAGGAACTCTTGACAGCTTTAGGTGCAGCATCTTCATCCTAAAAGTACGAAAAAAACATTTATATTAATCAGTTACAGAAAAAATACCACTAAATATTTTTTTAAAGCTATAACGGTATACCTTTTCCTTCATCAAAAAGCAAAATTATAATTATAATTAGATTTAATCTAAATGATGTAAAACTAATTACAATAACGCTCAATTTTACATTACCTCTGCTTTAGGAGCTGCCATAAATTGGCCACCAACAGGCATCACGGGAGCATCAGGAAGATTTAACCTTTTCTTGAGAACATCACTAAGTTCAGCAACCTCCAGTAAATTGAGAGCCGTAATTTCTTGCGCTAATTTATCAATTTTTGGACTTACAGGCTTTTCAACTCCTTCCGGAATAGGAATAGTCAGTTTTTCAGTTGCAGCAATAGCTACAGCTTCTTGACTGCGCGGAACACTGAATAAAAAATGTATTGTTCAATATTTAACGTTAATTCCTTTGGTAACTTGATGTTATTTTTAATGTTTTTGAATGGTTACTAATTTAAGAAATTTCAATTGATTGTTATTGATCTGTACAGAATTGTTTACAGAGTTTATAAACATGTTAAAATGCAAAGTAAGTCTATTTTATCAGCACAAAATGGGTAAGTAACGTAATTTTATGTTGGAGTAGCTTCATCAAAGAACAATACTTCATGTAAATCTATTTACACGTACAAATTGATAACACCGCGAGTAAAAAGTGAGGTTACATAACCTATTCCAAAATAAACAATGATTTCAATCATTAAAGTGCATTAAATTACCATTTATGGAATTGTCGCAGCTGGTGCGTATTCCTCTGTAATATAATTCGAATAGAATTCATGATGTCTTTGTTTTGTATTATTTAAATACTGAAAAATATTAAACGGAATCCGACCGCGGAGTCGAAGTACCACTAAAAAAAGAGGACGTCATAAAACTTTGTAAATATCAGAAATATGACTGATAACGTTATGTAACTGATACGCGTGTCAATTGCGCGTACATTTGAAAATCTCTCAAGAATAAACATGTTTAATAAATTCTCGTTTCTGAACTGCATTTTAACGTTTAAAAGCATAAATTTTGACGAATAAATAAAAAATTTGGATCAAGAGTTAACAACTTTACATCGTGCCATGAAAAAATAGCAACTAAATAAATAAATGGAGCGGGAGTTGAAAACATTAAAAGACTGGTGTAAATTTTCAAGATTTTTTTCGCAATATCGAAGATACAGAGCTACTGAACTGTCCAGTACATTGAACTTATGTCAATTGTACATTTTTTTCTTCATTAAAATGGAACTGTCAAACGTATACAATAAAAATAATGGAAACAGTTAGATGGGTATGAACTGTGCTCATCTTGATTTTCTTAATTACAAACGCGTATCGACGCGCACTTTTCTTTCTCTCTCTCTCGCTCTTTCTCTTTCTCTTTCTCTCTCACACACGCACACTTTCTTTCATTGTTTAAATCGTACTTGCTTACTTGTTCAACTTTCCGATAAATTTGAATATTAATGATATATTACACTACGTTTTGGCAGGAATGTTATTAACTATAAAATATCGTCCGTCGAGGGTTTTTGCTTTTTTTTTGTTTTCAAACAAGCTAATCTCACGCACATATCGATTATAAAATAACAAATGTAGAATGCTCTTTCGTAATATTCATGGTTATTATTATTTATAGATCCGATTGTTTTCCACACTTTTAACAAAAGAATAATTGTAATAAATGCAAAGGTGCTGTTAAATTTCTAACACGAAAAATATTTTAATTCAATATATTTCATCATACTTTCTGTTTTTCTTTATAATTCATATAATAATCTTTATTACATGTAATAATATTCGTCTATCGAACATAAGTATACGCGTTACACGATATACATATATTGCTCTACTTCTCATATATAAACTGGCTGGTAAAATTGTACTGACGGATCGATCGGAACGCAAAAAAGCAATAAACAACAGGGCAACGCTCGAGAGTTTTGCTTGATTTATTGAGCTTCAAGGGAACGAATGGAAGTCAAGCAGATCTAGAATATCAAAACGTAGAGCTGTTCCTCGGTATAAGCTTGTCCCATGATATTACAAACAACTTTCTGCAAATAATTGATTTGGTTTTCAAAAATCATGAAATTATAATTTGTCAACGACACAAACGAGTAGCCGCTAAGCGAATAAAATTGCAAAATAAAAACGAGGGAGGCTTGAGTATCGAAGCAGAAAGTTGATCTTTGAATTTCACGAAGCCTATTAAGTTGAGAAACATCGAGACATTGCAAATGCTTACTTTCCTTTCTTTTCGATTGTTATCAAGATTCATTCGTTTAATACTATATTTCGTACTTGAAATAACCGATAGCCACGAAGTAAAAACAATCTTTAGATGGAAGGGACAGAATTTTTGCTTCGAGCTCCTTAAATACTACTTTTAGGTATAATAATATTGATGCTGATAATAGTGTTTACAATCATTATAACTAATAATATAATATTAATATTAATAATAATTAATATAAAATTAATCACCACTGAAATTCTTTGTTAACATATAGTAATGTTTTTAATATATACAATATAATATACTATTACTGCACTCCATTTATTTTGAGCTGTAATGGACTACGCTTCGCTTTTCTCGATTGCACAAAGGATATTTTACTTTTCGAAGAAAGGAAGATATTTATTTACCATATATACAATTAGAAATAAAATTATTACACGCCATTGGCATTTTATTTGTTCTATTTCGAGCGCGTTCGGCAAAGATCTCGTATACAATAAGAAACAAAAAAACCAAACGAAAGAGAAGTAAAAATGCGTAAATTGCAACAGTAAAAAAAATGATTGATCGCCTGCTCCTACCGTTCAACGCACAAAAGAACATCCGACGATAAAACTTTTCCGTAAAATCGCATACGTCCTATTTTACAAAGTCAAGTTAAGATACTTATCGTGTTTATATGTATAATATTAAAAAGAGATACATTGTAGCAATGTCTCGCGTTATCAATTTCTTCAATTGATACCTACATTTCGAATAATCATACGACATAATCCTTGATTTCGTGACGCATTATCAATTACATCTTATTTTAAAAACTGTATAAATTAAAAACTGAACTAATGACTTCGTGAATAATTCTTGACGCTATATAAATTACTTAAACGTGAAGTGTCGCATTTGATTGCCTATTCACGCTAAAGGAAGAACTAAAATATACAGTATTTTAATATATCTCTCAAATACAGTAATAATAATGACAATAATATACACAATAAAATTTTTCCACCGAAAATATTTGTGTGAACCAAATTATTCCCAATGATTCATCTTTGTTCCTCTTCGATATCACGTTTATTTTTTTACCGTTACATAATTACCCTTAATTCCACTTCATTTGTGTTGTATCAGAATCAAGAAGTTTCGTGAAATAAGCGATACAATCAATTTTCAAAGCACGTCCGATTAAAAAATTACCTCTAGATCCTTTCCAATATTCGTAAAATTAATTTGTAAAAATAAATATTTAAGAAGAAATGTATTACCACTATCTATTCACTGATCACATTAATGAGTAAACTTTCTAATCGGATTTACAAATATATATAAATATTTTGGATAATTCATCAATTTTACCACTGAAGCATAGAATAACGAAATTTATTCTACTTCAACGATGGTACTGATTAACCGATACAATCGAGCAAAATATGGAGCGAAACGACAAACGAGCGCGCGTTAATCGTGAAATTTGTTTCGCGATAAGCGCTCCTTGTGAATGATGTCAAAAGATGTGGACAATACGGTCTGTTTGGATAAAAATGGAAGTTACGCGGATTACACATGTTTTTACCTAAGCCTTCATTGATAATATTACCACCTAAAATGAATATCTTACCATTTAAATGTATCGGATGCAAAAATTGGTTCACATACTACAAAGTGTAAATTTGAGTTTCGTTGTTTGAACTACTCTTTGTTAATATCTTCTTCTTTTTTTTTTTTTTTTAATATAAATCAGTGTGAGATTACGCTTCGCTCAAAAGTATAACAATGCCACTGATATTCTATTTTTGCTTTTTATCTTATTTTCTCTTGAAAAAGTATTAAACACTCGTCGTATTCAATTATAGAAATTGTATGAAAAAAAAAACAAACAAACATCGCTTAGTATTTCACGTAAATATTCATGCACTCAATGCACTTTGTTTATGCTTATAATTCATACCTGATTTATATATCAAAAGTCATGAAATATTTCAAATAATTACTTTAGCTAAGCTTGCTATTGTAAAATTCATCACTTTAAAATGTATGCCTTTTTAGGCCATTAAAATTTTTACAAAAAACTTTTTTTATTGCACTTCAATTGTTCTGATTCCACAAATTAGTTTTGCTTCTATGTTTATTAGTGAATATTATTAAGTTACGAATACCGAAAATAGGATCAGTCGTCAAATTGAATAAATAAAATCATGTTTAATAAGTGTAAAATATTATGTAATGTAGGCAAACAAAATCAGTTATTAAAATAATTCTCATTTCATGAATTTATACGAATCACTTAAATTTTTATACGAAATTTCGTAAACTATTCAGTTAACAAACAATATTTAATAATAAACAACGAAAAATACAAATAATGTGCATTTTTTGAAATCTTTTCATCCGTGATGGATCAAAGAAACTATGATTTTTCATCCAGTTTTCAGTTGATTTACTTTTAAAACAAAAGTCTGAATACACACTTAGTATTCTAAATAGATAACAAACGTACAATTTTATAAATTCCTGTACTACCGTTCATAAACATTCATCAATGATTATAGTTATCTATTTTTGTAGAATCAAATTTTTACGATGGTTCTTTAGTGCTGAATTCGGTTACATTATATTGCAAGTACCTTATCTATTAATGGAATATTTTCAGTATGTGTACAACTAGGAGTAACAAGAGTTTCTTTTTATCAATCAGAGGGACATGTTAGTTTTTCGAGCTATAGCGTGCATTGAGAGCAAGGTGTACTGTGTATGTAATTGAATTCTTCGTTCGACACGTTACTGTCAAACTCGCGTGGACGTTGACATCTAAAATTCGCAGCAAACTTACAAACAAAAAGAAAAGGTTCGATTCCTAAGTAAACGACAAGTTTTGCCTTGATTTTCAGATTCCACCATTCTTTCCTGCCAAGTGCATTTCTAATATAATTTAGACGCTGAAGGTATATCCGACATTCTCCATAAATAAAAAAAAAACGTTTACGAAAAGAAAAACTGCGAAACAAACCCTAATGATCACGCCAATGAACCTTCAGTGTCAAAACTAGATATTTTGCACTTTAAACGTCAAGCATCTCCTTGCCCTCGAATCGGCTTTCTCATTGACTATGCAATCGGCCGCTCGGCGGCTTTACTTGACTGCCGTTGCTCTTGGGCACGACTCCGATTATCTTAACCTTCTGCTGGGGTTGCATCTTGCCGTTGTCGCAAAATTGTGGCGGTGGTGCGAATACAAGTTCATCGCCACCTGCAGCGATTACTGGCGTTCCATCCGCGTTAAACTCGGGCGGAGGTGGCACAAATAACTCGTTACTTTGCTCCTCGGCATCAGCTTCAAGAGGCGGTGGTAATTGAGCTAAACTCACGGCGTGCCTCGTCAGCAGACAGCTTGCCCTCTTTTGTTGAACCACTATTGCGTTGCTCTCTTTTTCATGAACTGTAATAATATCAGTGGGTATTGCTTAATTTTTTTTTTTTTTTTTTTCAAATAAAACAACTCTGCTTTATTAAAAATTTTAGACCGAATATGGATCTTACCTGGATGATGAATATGCTGGTGTTGGTGTTGATGTTGATGTTGATGCTGATGCTGATGCGCATGTTGGTGATGGTGGTTGGCCTCGTTATTACGAGCTTGCGTGTCGTCGAAGCCAGACGGAGGGCCCACGGGTACATCCTGGTCGGAACTAACTCCACTGGAACTGTTGTCGCCGTCTTCGACCAGAGATTGTTGCGTCTAATAAAACGACACAACTCATCAATCTCAAATCGTCGTTCGTCGATACTCCTCGAGCATCTGTTCGCAACAATACGCTACCTTCAATTGCTTCCTGACATTTTGAATCTCCTCGACGCTGAACGAATGAGGCAACGAGCCCGAACCCGACGAGCTACTACTGCTACCGCTACCAGCCGAAGCATTAGAGTTGCCTGAAGTCTCGCGCGTTGACTCGAGCTTTTCTCTCGCAGCAGCTTTCTCCAACTCCTTGGTTATTTCCGACTCGTCGCATTCATCCGTCAGCTCTTCGTCGTTTTCCGACTCGCTCAAACTATAATCGGGCTCTGGTATTGGCGGTGCTGAGCCAAGTTTGCCGCCTAAAACGTAATCATGATTAGTGGATGGTGACGCATGTAGTTGAACGAACGAAGAATAGCCAAGCTAGATCCAATAACCTACCAGCAGTTCCAGACAAATTAGAAGCCGACGAGCTCGAACTTATACTCGATTTCTTTTTCCTCTCCCTCATAATGCCAGCAATACTGTGACTTCGTCCACTCTTGAGCGGTTGCGCATACGGACTACCACCGTTGGTAGTAGTTCCATTTGCATTAGTTCCAGCACCGTTTGCCATTTGACCTGTAGTTCCAGGTTTGAAACTCGCGGCACCACTTGCCGCCTGACCGTTTGGCGTACGCAAGCTGTGGGACTTGCGTAGTTGTGAACGTGTTGCTTGGTTTGGTAGACTGAGCGAACGGTAACCAACAGACCTCATGTCCTCTGGTGAGGCGTACAGCTTTGCGTTGTTCGACGGTCGAAAACTCGACATTACACCGTAGTTGCTCTCCGCTGTTGCTGCTGCCAGTTCTACAGATTATATTTTTTTCCGAGTTATTCTCGTTCAAACAATACTACCCTATAACGTTGTCCCCTATAACGTTGAAAACTCACCTTTGACTTGTTGTATGTGAGCCATATTATCGTAGACCGAAGCCGGAGTAACGACATCCGGCACCGGTGCGTTAACGTTGACTTTGACCACTTGACCAACGGGTGGAGGAGGCGGCGGGTGATTTGGCGGTGGCAAACCATTTCTACCCAACGCAGCGTTTACATCTTCTTGGCTGCGGTGACCTTTCGTCGCTAGGTTACCTGCAGCTGCTGCAGCGGCTTGTAAATCCGGAGTGCTGTGGAAATCCCGATGCAAATCCGAACCGCCGCCTAGACCACCGAAGAAACGTACTCGGCCGGACTGTAATAGTTTTAAGGGAGTTAGATGATTTCATCTAAATACCTAAGATTTATTGGATATGAATTGTCGAACTGTGGACAAACAAAAGCGACCGTTGAGTTATTACAGTTGCTAAAGTAGTATACATTTCCGACAATTCATATTTGTACTTTTTATTCATTTCGATATCACTTTGCCGCGTTATGGCGTGATTTTTGAGGTGGTTTTCAATTAGGATAAGGAGTATCGAAATATATTGGAACGGATGTACATGGTAACTTAAAGTTGAGTGTTGGATTAGCAAATCTTGTTAAAAACGTTTGAACGAATTCTTAATCACAATTTGTAAACTACGTTGCGTTAGTGGATGACTTTTCAAACGTTAAAAACAGCGATTAGTACAGGATGTATCGTAGGAAAATACCCCTTTTACTATGTACACGGTGAACAGTAGTACGTGACAAAGTGTGAGTATATCCGCGTTTCCTAACTAGTGAAAAGTAAGAACAGTGCTGTCCGTGATAGTTTCATCGCAATCAATTCAAAGTGTGATCTAGCTGGATTGAATAAAAAAATAGTCGTATTTGCGTGTTGATAATAAAAAACCATTCACTTTTCATTCGAGTATTAACAATTTTGCTAAATTACATCATTATCAGTATTACTTAACGTGAAATATCTGTTATCGATAATAGTATTAGCGATACAAAAAGATTTTATTCGGCGAATAAAGAAAACAAATTGAATTCGATAAGAACGATCTACCAACGAGTAGCAAGCGAGTATTAAGCATCGTGCAAACAAACAAAAAACCACTATGCATGCAAGTAGAAAACATGCATTTGACGTAATGCAAAAGAAACTCATGCGTATCAAAATCTCAAATACTTTCGAGCTTAAATATCAAGTATTTTCAATGAACACGAGGAGTTTGAAACTTTTATCGAGTATATTTGATCGATTTGCAATGTTGTCTAAGCAGATTACGATAATATTATGATAATATGCCAATAATAAACATTAATTGTGCAAAAGGCTTCTAATAGGAACTATTTGATAATGCTATATACCGTTTGTAGTGCAAATTATTCTAATGATTAAAGTTACTTAATGAAATGTAATGATAAAACTTATGATGATTTGAGATTTTAACCGGCATAAAATTTGGCAATGAGAATCGTATCCATTTTATGTACAAGCACAATGTTGCGATGGCAGTGGCTCAATAATACAAGTAGTCTTCCTCAGCTCGCAATCCGCTCAGCGGCTTTCGATTATTATTGGATTTGCTCAAACTCGGCTACAACAGAGAACATGCATACACCCACCATTAACCGAACACACAGCAAATGATCATGCTACGTTTTCTACATGTTCGCAGGCTTTCATCTGCCGCGAATTGTTTTACCTTTCCTTCGTGGACTTAAGGTTAAATACTTTAAGTGTAAAGATACGAATAGAAAGATAGCGTTAGCAAAATAAATGAATATTTGGAATGGTAACGAGTTTTGATCGAGTCAAGGAAAATACAAGCTTCAAGTACTTTTAATTCTGATAATTCGAATAATATCAAGTCTCGTAGATTACTCGATATTTGAATTCTTTGTTACCGGCAATCTTTCATTGATAAATGTTAAGTCAACAATTTTAAGATTTGCTCGATACTAATCTCAAGAGGGTATTATTCAACAAACAGTACTCAAGGAATCGATATTATACAACGAATAGTACTCAATTGTCGATCAAACAAATTACGAATAAAATACACGTATTAGTCGAAGCTTCAATTTTCCCGAACAAATGACGCGTCCATCATCATTCTTACTTTGCCCTTTCGCTTCATCTCAGCGACACTAGCGTAGACCCGACCGGACTTGGTCGGGGTAGTCGGATGTGTCTTGGGATTTATCGTGGCAAAATGTGAACCTCCTGTCATTGTCATCGTCGAACCATAATGAGCAGCTGTCGAATGCATGCTCATACTCATAGCACCGATTGTTTTATCAATGCCTTGCTGTCGCTGAAATAGTTCCTGAAAAGACAACGCTGCCTCAAGCCATTCCTTGTTTTCTCTCTCTCTCTCTCTCTCTCTCTCTCTCTCTCTCTCTCTTATTTGCGAACGCGCACTCAGAGACTTATCTTGCACAAATTGTCCGATTTCATTGGCTTATCAAGAATTTAACGATAAACACATTTTACGTTGGACGTTTCAAAAGCTATGTAAAAGAGTATTAACTCTGTGAGCCTTTTAGGATAAAGTCATTTTAAAAAGCTTACTTTAAAGTTCTACGTCATCTTTTTCAGCTTTAAACGTTGCGTTCGTTGCTTGTTTTTCGTTCTCTGAGTGCGTTTATCATGCACCTCATGCATATCGAGGAATGCTGGTATATGGTATACTTGACAAAAAAAAAAAAAAAAGTAATACGATGATAATACGAAAACAAAAAATAAAAATAAAATGACTTTATAAATAGTATTACGATACAATTTATCACGTTCTATATGCTCACGCTAAATATACAACATACGTGCATTCTACAAATTGATCACGCTCCAGTATGTCGACAAGTTCCCTTGACGGTGGAGTCTCGTATAAATTCAGTTGTTTGTCGCTCTAACGCGTTTATTCGAACACACGGCAAGAGCAAGATATATAGATTGTCGTTACGTTATAAACGCATAGCAGGGTGCACTTACTTCGAGTTCCGCAGCTGTAATTCGACTGGACGTTGGCCTCGAGCGTATACTCGCTACTCGCGGCTGCGACGTATTGTTCTGATTGGCATTGTTCTGTTGATTGTTTTGCTGATTCAGGTGGAGAGACTCGGAGCTATTCGATTTCGTGCAGCCCTGCGTCATCTCGTCCCTTTCGTTTGTTTCTCCTCCGCCTTCGCGAGCAAAATCACGATTTATTATACAACAAAAGTTTTTTTCTTCGAAGCTTCGTATTCTTTTTCATCGTTCATATTTATGCTTATTTGGTTAACTTTATCAATGAATAATACAACGAGTCGTTTACCTAGGCCAGCAACCATTGATCGTGCTCTAGCTCGACCGACGCTCAGTGTAGTCTTTGGATCGCGACGCGGTGGCATAGGCGCAGGCGAACGACCAAGAGTGCCACCAATAGCAACGTTGTTGTTCATTTTTCGTGGTAGCGTCGCGTATTGCCTCTGCAACGGTTGACTAGTCGGCAACGCGGCTGCCGATTGTGAATTTGGCAAGCTCAACATTGGTGACACCACGGTCATGCGTACCAATTCTCCCGATTTCCTTATCAGATCCACCACGTGCTCGTGTAGCGCCGTTGTCACGTCTTCGCCGTTTATCTGTGACATTGTTGATGTTACATTTTCCCCTTTTTTTCGTTCTTTTGTTGTTTTTTACGATGATTCGTTCGTTCATTCATGCGAGATCGTTCATCGATATCGTTGCGTTATTTCATTTTTGTTACAACTCCAATGGACTTTGTTGTGTGGCAATAGTATTGTAATTTTGAGAAATCATAGCACATCGTGTGACGTAAGTTCTCATAAGTGAAACAATGTTTCGTGTCAGTGAAAGCACCGTTTCACTGTACATAATCGTAACGAAAATGGTAAATTATACAACGCAGTAGAGACGTTGAACGAAACTAACAGTTTTTTTTCAGGATTTTACAACAAGAGTATCGTTCTAAAAATTTTTGTTACTACTCAAAACATAACATCATTCTACATTTATCAGAGAGTCGAGCTTTGTCGAATAAAGTTAAAGTTGTATAAACGTACCGCTATGAGGAAATCACCCTTACGCAGACCAGCCAAATCAGCGACTCCACCTTCGTCGACATCATCGAGGTACTGTAGAGCAGGATACCTAGCCGATAGTGTAATCTCGGTAAGATTTGTAGTTGATTTGGCACCACGTAAAACAAAACCGAAACCTTTGCGCGAACGGTGCAATACGACCGTACGCGGCTCCGAAGTTATCCTGGAATCGAACGGTTGGAAACTACTCTTGGTCAGTCTGTTCAAACGCTTAAATGACGGGAGTATACTTGTTTTTCTTTTCTTTGATGTGTGATTGTTTTGTGTAGCGAAAAAAAAAATGAAATCAAAGAAAGTCTATCTAACAAACATTCATAGTAAATGTTCATTTACGGAAATGGGGTGACATTCACAATTGATGGATTTTACGATCAAATATGCTACCAATTGACCAAGGATCTTTAATCAAGCGGTATAAATGTTAAGTATACTCCCATCGTTGAGTGTACAACGGATTGCCCGTTTATTACATAAGGCTAAAGGCAAAGCTTAATTGATACCAAGTACCTAAAGCGTACGAGACAACTTCCCGATGTATTATATATAATAAAGCTAGTATAGCTAAAGATTGTAAAATAATTGGAAATATACGAATAGTAGACATTTTCCTAGTGAAATTATTCAAATGACTTGCAAAATTATTCAATAAGAATCAATGACTAGACACAAATCGATCGTACGAGAGGAAAAACAATTATAAATGAGTTCTACCCAAGTATTAACCCTTTCACGCCGACTCTTTCAATTCTTTATATCAAAGCTGACAAGACACGCAATGAGAGGGTTAAACCTCGTTGAAACGAATATATTTTCATTGTCTACTAGAAATATACGTCGCGATCATACATTGACATTGACGCAATCTCAAATTATTTCGCGAGATTCATAACAATGCTCGTATATCGTCTAGCTCGTTTACGTATCTCGCCGAAAACAATTTCGAAACAAACGTCAACGTTACCATCTACAATTCAGCAAGCCCAAAAACATAAAAAAAAGAACAAATAAAGAACTAGGCCAATCTCAAGCGAGCATATTCTTGCGTGTCTCTCTTCGATGTATGCTTTTTATTTTGTTGTTGTTGTCTTTTTAAAATTCTCACGGTTTCTTTAATCTAGGAGCAGTGGCAAAGTACTTGTGCTGCGACTCCCGACGTCCGAGTACACGATTTCTCGTTGCCGCTGCTTCACGTGCTACAGCTGCTGCTTGAGGACCCATAGGTACGTTGTTACCGGCATGACGCATCCTCACTTCCTGCACACAATGCGCTGGAAACAAGCCGGTACCTTGACCACGAAGCATACCTTCCAAAAGGCCGCAGTCCGTTGCTCCCGTGACTATATTAATGCATTGATGATTGATCAATTTTTATCGATTGTTCCATGATCTTGTTAGAATGTCTTTTTAATGCCAATTAATACAAGGACAAAATAGGACGAATTTATTTGAAAAATTGCGACGAATCGGATTGAACGCATTCCAGAAATTACCATCGCACGCTTCAATTTCGTGGATAATGAGAGCCCTTTTGCGAGATTCACGCTGTACAATTACATTGGCGTTCTCATCGTGAGAAAAATTATGATTATTCCGTTGAAACGACTTTAATAGAATGATTCGAACAAAACAAAATTGAATGTTTTACAAAGGTAGCATTTTCCAAGTGATTGCCGCATCGAACGATGACTTTGCACTCGTTAAAGAAAATCATGAAAATTCGTAAATAAAATTGTTATTTTATAAAACGGTTTTTTTTTTTAAATAAATTCATTATTCATCGACCAAAAGAGTTCATCGAGCTACCTTGACACGAGTAAAATTTTAATTAGCGACATAGTTGTTCCTCATAATTCCAGTCATACGTCATTCGCTATCACGTTCATAACCACGCGTCTGAATAAATTAATTATTAAGGTAAAACGAGTGAAAGAAACTAATATTTGATCGTGAACTCAAGTATGTATGTATATATATATGTATATATAATATAGTATCGTGATAAATGAAAATTCAACTTGAAAATATTTGGAACGAACAAGATAACGAGTCGCAGCTGATAAGCCAATCGTCGTTAATTCTCGTGTACTTCGCACGAATTCATCAAATGACGCAAACGCGCGTCATTTGCTGCATTGTTCGATCAGAAGAGTCTGCCGCGAAAATCCAGTACTGACCTTCGAGTATATCACCTTGATTGATAGCAAGATGTCCAGGAATACCACTATTATATGGTTCTACACAGACAACAGTGGTACCAGGTATCGTCAGTGAATTGTTAGTTGTATCCGACTGTGAAGTACCAACGCCAGAACTGTCACTTATCACATCCGAAGCCGTATCTCCCAAACTCTTGTCTGTAACACGAACAAACAAACAACGCCCGACAACAACAGTCGCACTCACGTTAGTATTGTGTTGTACATTCACATAACGAATCTTTTAAAACGCGACGGCGATTCATTCGTTTGTATGATATACTACGAACGAAGCGACTCGCGCGGAAGCCACAGCCGTACTGGATAGAAGGCGAGAAGCATACGGTATTTTTTTTATTCATGCGTGCGCTTATGCCTCAGCCGTAGGTGCGCACGCTCACGCTCGCGTCGGAGAATCTGATTAGCGCGATACACAGAACCGATATCGTCAAGATTACGGGAGCTTTTATGTATACCAGTTCTATATTTGCCACGTGTTCACGCTCGTTCGCACCGGCAAATCGATCGAACGTTCAATTTAGAACTTGTGATTGTTTTTATTCGCATGCAGTATGTTTGGTTTTTAAAATTGAACGTGAAATATCTTTTGAGAGTGGTGATGCAGTTTGATATATGAAATCTAAGAAATATATCTGATGAGTATGACTCGTGAATGGATGATTGATAGTTTGATAAAATGGTGTGAAAAAAATCTATATAACATTCTAATTCTAAAAACTTAACCATTACATCTATAATAATCATCGATTTATATAAAATAACATTACACTTATATAAGCTATGTTATATCAATAACAAACAAAAAGTTATCTAGTGCAAAAAAATGTTAAAAACTCTAGAAAGTATAATAATCGTTGCAACCATTTGCATGAGAAAAAAAGCTTTAACAACAAGTTTCATCCTAGAGATTGCAAACAAAAAGACATTGTCCCTTTTTGACGATTACAATATTCTTACTCGAAGGGTTCCTGCTGAATTATCACATATTTGTTCTTCATCCATACGTCGATCATACGAATGGTACGAGTAGAACAAAATCATAAAAAAAAACATTGCAAAAAGAACAAATATTCGAAATCGGTCAGACTTGTGAAAAATAGAATTTTATAGCACTGGTTATGTGATAATCGTTGTATTTCAATTTCTACTCGTTGAATTAAACATTTATCGCAAACTTTTAACTAAACATTCGAATAATCCGACATCAACTCCAGATCTATTCTTTCTGTTTTATATTGTAAATACTACATTTCGCTGTCTGAGAGATTACGTTACTTGCTTACTGAAACCAAATTAAAACTTTGAGGAGATGGATTTTCGTGTACGGCGTACTCGTTCAAAAATAAAAATAAACAGTTCGTCGTAAAAGATATTTCGAACGAAAAAAAACAAAAATAACAACGCATTATACCTGTAACAATGCTGGCCGAGTCTTCACCGGACGGTTGATTGCTACCCTCGGAAAGGCTGCTACTTGCTGAACTGAATGGTGCGAGACTTCGACTGCTTGGGGACGGTGAAGGTGGCATATCCATAGGTCGATTGTTTGGTCCGTGATGCGCATCGAGTCGATGCTGTAACTCGAGTCTGTGCTCCTGTAGCCTCGTCAAACCCTCGACTCGATAGTGCTCGCCGCTCGATAATCTTTAAAATTTTAGGGTTTTTTTTTGTTCGCGACGACGCGATCGCGATATATTAGACGAGATTGGCGCTTAGTGTCTTTGCATCAAATTGGACTACACAGGTGGTTAGTTGGAAGGAAGCGGGACATTTTTTTTTCACAAGGTAAGGTGAGTAACGAGATGAGGTTGATTGATGATGATTTTTATACGAAGCAGAGATCGATAGAATACCACGGCATTTGCAGGTGCTTCTGTCAATCTTTGTAAACGAACGCACACTGGTGTTCATTGACTATAACGTTCCACTGGTATTGGCGAGCTTTCTAATTCCATTGTAAGCGAGTGAAACTTTAGCTTTTCACAAGTTCACCAATGAGATTTGGCCATTTTTAGCGTTATCTTTGGAAAAATAAGAGATACCAGTGTGCGAACTTGTGTCGCGCAATATGAGACAATGAATTGTTGACGTGAACAACAAAAACAGACGTACAAACAAACAAACAAAAATTCGAAATTCGATAAAAATGCTAAACGATAGCGGTTAGAAATTGAATTTGAAAAAAACAAATCAAGGTGATGGCAAACGCAATAAAAGATGACAGGAAGATTGGAAACAGAGAATGCTAACACCGTCGTAAAGTGGCGAAAGATAGATTGCTGTGAACCAATAGCACTTTGTACAGATCGACGGCATTGATTTTACGTCGCAAAGTTTGGCCTACTTTGTTTTTCAATATTGAACAAGCTTTGCGATTGACTTGTCTTTGAAAGTTAATAATTATCGATGGGATACCAAAGAACAAACAAAAATGTGAAAAAAAAGTACAAAAAGAGGGGAATAAGAGAAAAAAATAGCTAATCCGTCGTTTTGATCAGTTGGATTCTATCTTTCGTCGTGAAGCAAAGACAATAAGCGCTTACCTCGCGGCAAGTTGCGCGGGGCTCTGGTACTCGGAAGCAAGCCTCTGCTGGGCGGCATTCTGTTGTTGGCTCGGTTGCTGGGACGGAATTCTCTGGATGGTATTGGTATTGCTGTTGGACGTAGGAGCAACGGCATTGGCAATAGTAGTATTGCTATTATTACTACTACAGCTACCATCTTGTTGCTCGTTGGACGGGACTCTGCTGAGGCATGCGTGATGGGACTCTGTCCTGGGTATGCTTCCAAGATAAGCATCCGCCGATGAAACTGCTCGACTTGGATCGAAGTGTTCACCTCTCGTCAATGTGTTGTTGGCTGAACCCGATGACGACGACGAACCCGTTGATATTAGTGACGTTGACATACCAACGGGTGACGATGGCGTCAATGGTTGATGATAGTCGGCTGATGGCAACCTCGTCAAGGTACCAAGATTGCCCGCGGAAAAACTCGTCGATAGCCCAACGAATGCCACTGAACGCCTCTTCGGGTTGTAACGTGGTGGGCCCTTGAACGGCACTGTGGGCGTTCGCTCAACGTCAGTTTTGGTTTGTTTTGTAGTTGTTGTTTTTTTTGCGTATCGGCATTGCGAAGCGATTTTCAAAAAAATTTTTTTTTATCGCGATGAGGCTTTCAACTGTTGTGTCGCTCGCTCAAGTGCAATATCGTTTGATTTCAAGTGTCCCAAGTTAGTCGTTACTTTGCGTGCTCGTTGGGTAAGCCGTGTTAGTAGTATGATACAAGCTTGCACTTTCGAGGCGCATCGGTCTTACGAGGGTGTATATACTTCAAGACAAATGCACTCGTTACGTCACCATACTTGCACAGACATGGACAGCTATTTTTGGGTGAATTTGTTCGTTGAAATAGTATCAATTTAAAAATGATTAAAATCGAAATTTTAGAGTAAATACGTCCATGTCTGTATGCGTATAAATAAATGAAATAATACTCTGTTTTCAAAGCATCAAAAGCACATTCAATCAATCATTCGTTCAGGTCGTTGGTTATTATTCACATTGTCCTTTTTGTAGGTACGTTAGTTACGTTGTTTTTCATTTTTCCGTATCATCTGTTACATTCTGTTATCGTTCGTGTACGTAGCAAGATGCAGATGCGTCCAACGTAGACCAAGTTAGAAGTCGATGTTTTATCTTCAAGTCGTAGGTACGTTTGTGCGTTTTGTTCGTTATTTTTTCTTTCTCTCTTTTATTTCTGACTTATTCATAAGATGGTTCAATATGCAATTATTACGATATACAAATACAATATACATATTGGATACGGTTCTTGTGCACACAATTGGTTTCATTCGAATGTCCAATATAATTAAAACTCCTCCTTCATTATTAAAAGTGTACTTTTACACAAAATAAATATTAATCATACGGTACATCAAATTGACAACGGTTATTATATTTGTTAAACAAAACTGAAACGTAACGTGTAATTAAATGTTACTTTGCTTTTAAATGGATGCGTTTATTGAACACAAACTATAGCGATATTGGACTTTCGACATAAATGCAATTTGTACTTATGTATCACAATATAAAATTTTAACTACAATCTAAATTACATCAGTTCACAACGCCCAGATAGAGAGAATCAAGACCAAATACTTTTACCGTACAATTCATTAGTAGAGTTGAGGTAATAAAAAAATATTTGTATGAAGAGAATACAAGTAGGGAGTGATTGTCCGTCAAAACAGTTAAATATGCAATGTTGTACAATTTAAAGAATCTATTCCATTAGATATTTTTCAAATAAAAACTAAAATCGGATAAACATTGACAGATTCTTAAAATTGATTACCACGTACACATTCCATTACTCTCTCTCTCTCTCTCTCTCTCTCTCTCTCTCTCTTTCTCTACTCAGTAAGGATCAGTCCTTTCTCGATGCGCAATCGTCGCATAGTATCATCATTCACAGAGGCACGTATTAAGAGCTCGTCGTTGGGCAATAGTCCAACAAAACAAAAGGCTTTTGCATATACTTTTACGCCATGGTACACTTCGTCAAAGTCAAGTGCTTAATGCCCTTAGCTAACTGTGCACCACGATCTTTCTCTCTCTCTCTCTCTCTCTCTCTCTCTCTCTCGACAAATCCCTAACGAGCATCTAATCTGGTATGCCATGCGTGCGCGTACCACCGCTCATGCCACATGCACGTGTGTAAATACATATATATATATATATATATATATATATATATATATATATATATATATGTATATATCCATCCACCTACGCAATTGATCGCCGACTCTTCTGCGACTCGCAAAATCGTTTTTGCATATAGTGCATAGATATGCGTCAGATTTGACTTCCTGGAATGCTTGTCCCGCGGATAACGACGTCAATACATTTTTGTCTTTTTTTTGTATTAATTTAAAATTTTTTTCTCGATAAACTCGTTGAATTAACGACACTCTTTGGATTTATTTCAATATGAGTAAATTTTATCATAACCTCAGCTATTAAAGTAATAACATTAGCACATTTCAATGCAATTAACCGATAAAATCAAATTGACACGAGTAGAGTATTATGTTGAAAGTGTTCAGATAGAATCAGTATATAAAGTCAGCGATCAACCGGTGTAATCTTAAACGCTACACACACATAGACGCACGCACGCACACACACACGTACATGCATACGTCTCCACTACTATACGAATGAAAAAAAGAGAAGAAAACTACTACAACAACGACAACGAGAACGACAACGACGACGACAACAACAACAACAACAACAACTACTACTACTACTCGATTGATATTATAGTGGTGATGATGACGACGACGGAATGTCAGTGATAAGAAAGCAAGATAGAAGAGAGATACTCACCAACTTCGTCGGGCTGGTAATTCTTAATGACGTCGGCGAGCTCCATATTGCCGGCAATCACGGCCACCTGGTAGGGCGTCTGGTTGGCGTAATTCAACGCGTCTTTCTGTGCGCCGCGGAATAGCAATTGCCTTATGCACGAGGAATCGGTGTTGTTTACCGCGCACACGTGCAATGGTGTATTACCCGAGGCATTGCGCGCATTCATATCCGCACCGTAAAACAAAAGGTGATCCAAGTGCTGCACCAAATTGTTTCGGCAGGCCTGCCAATATAGAAACACGTAAAATATTACGGAGATTAATCAACAACGACAACAACTACAGAAATCTTGATTTACACAACTTTTTCCAATCGTAAATATCTACTTACCTGATGAACCTCCTGCCAACCCTGTAAATCTTGAGCTCCGATCGATGCGTGATCGTGAAGTAAGGTCTCGCACAAAATCGGATCTGTCTTATAAATGACACTGTAGTAAAGTGGCGTAAGACCTTTGGTGTCCTTGTAATTAGGACTGGCTCCAAGTTCAAGTAACGTCTTTACGGCTTCGAGGTTATTACGTTCGACTGCTCGATGCATCGCCGTCAGACCTTCTTTCGTCCTATAGTCCAATAACGCGCCACCGTTCACCAGAGCTATTATCACCTTTGCTGGTTTCTTTAACGTTGTTGCCAGCGTCAACGGAGTTTCTATTCAAAACGTGCAATTCAAACGATATCGTTAACAATACATTCAGCTTTCAAACGTTACGTAAATATATAATATATATATATGCGCGGCGGATGCGCAAGGACGAGCTTTCCCGCGAGCTCGCGCGTTCACCCTCGAGAAACGAACGAGATGTTCTTTCTATGTACCTAACGACGATAGAAATAGCGCGGCACGCGACGTAACGGTCACACTCTGGAAACAGCAACAACACACGCCCATTGGTAAAGAGCAAGAGAAACGCAGCAACGAGTTCTCTAAGGTGTGTTCTTATTTAAAATTTTTTTTTTTCAATCGCGTGTCAGAGAGCATGCACGCGACGTTGTTACGGAGCTCGAATATGAGTACGCGTATGAAGAACAAAAGAATGTATTTTTAAACGATAAAAATGATAAATTATACACGTACCACCACTGTCCTGACAGTGAAAGTTTGGATCGAGTCCTTTGTTGCACATCTTGGCTATTTTCTCAACTTGACTGTTGGCCACGTAATCGAGAAGCCGTCTCAGATTGGTCCTCGTGTGCATTGCTTTCAGTTGCTTCTCGTCGAGATGCAGCATCTTGTAGACCCGCCTCTTGTACTTGAGCTACGTACGCCAGGGAATAAAAAAAAAAAGATGAATATTGAACGAAACGAAAAGCGTATATATATACATTCGGTCGTAAAAATGTCTCGTTGTAAATACCTTCTTCGCCATAAATGCGCTCTTTCAACCTATTCGTACGACAACTCTTTGAATAAGGGATGAGATACATTAACTCTTGATTTTTCGAGAATTTTTTTTTGTATTTTTTTTTAAAGATGAAATATTAATTATACGCGGAGGGGAAGAATTCGTGCTGGTATTTCAGGGAGTAACAGTTATAATGCGCGCTCAACTATATAGAATTAACCGCGCCCGTGCTGCATAACATTCTACAAATACTATTATACGGTGCAAAGCTCTACAATCCCCAAGGAAAATGCAGAAAAGCGCGTACAAACGAGAGCAAATTATTTCCATAGTTTCGATACTCTTGTGCGAAATGCGCACTTTACGTCATTGGAAGAGGAAAAATAGCACGAAAATAAGAGGCGATGGTTTAAAAAACGAAATACAAACGTTATTTTTTTCGAGTGTACTCTCGCTATATAACGTAGACAAAGAAACATAAACAGCTAAACGTAGTATTTTATTTTTTTAATAGAACGCGCTCCAGTTGTTGTCTCGTGACAATAACGGTAGCCGGTATATACCCGATGCAATCGGAAAGTCAATGCGTGCGTAAGTGCGCGTGCTGTGTGTATACTCACGATTTAATTGACCACTGGGCATGAGAGAGGGAGAGAGAGAGAGAGAGAGAGAGAGATGCATTGATTGACGCAATTTAATCCTTTTTTTATACTATTCCTAACGGCGTTGTCGATAATAGAACATTTGCCACTTGAACATTCAGTTGAACAGTGGAAACGTGTCAGTATTGATTTTGGATTATTATCATTGAAATAACGAATCAATTTTCGAAAGAAAGAACGACATTTTTGGTATTTTCTATCCATCGGTTTTCAATCGAACCTTTGCCCCAATTCAATCACTCTTCATCCATAAAATACATTTAATCAAACAAAAAGAAAAAAAATACGTATAAGGTTGAAAAATGGCCAAAGTTAGCTCATAATCCATCGCCTACTTATTCTAAATTCCATGTAGTCCCGTTCTCTCGTTTCTTGTAACAGTTTCTCCTCGTATTAAATCAACAAGTATTTAACATTTGGACACCTTGGCAATAGGCCCTTGATAACTCGATAATATTCTCACCCTAATCATACTCGGATGGAAATTCATTTATATATATATGTATACGAAATAGTTCAACGGAGTAGAGAGAAAGAGAGAGAGAGGGAGAAAGAGAGGCACGTTTATACCGTTACACAAACACGCCCGGTAGCCGATGGACCATGAGAGACACTGCAACGGCTACCGACGACCAACTAGGGTCCAATGCACTCCTCCTCTTTTGCTTTGTGTGGTGCATTGTTGTTCTCTTTCTTTCTCTCTCTCTTTCTCTTCGATATCCCTTCGTTATATCGTCGTTTCGGATTATTTGTGCTTTTTTTCTTGATTTGTTAAATAATATCAAATTATTTAAAAGTCGACAGACAAATTTGCTACAGATTTTTGAAAATTTAATTGGAATTCCATGGACATGTATTATATCCCGGTATATATACATATGTATGTACAACATATTGTATATTCATCAATTATGTTCGACCATTGAATAGGGGGGGAGAGAGAGAGAGAGAGAGAGAGACAGACAGACAGACAGACAGAGAGAGAGAGAGAGAGAGAGAGAGACTATCTGTTTGGCGAAATTTTCGGCAAACACGTGTTGTAATTCCCTGAATATTCAAATACCTACGTTACTACCAGCCTGTGTACAATATACATTTGATACAATGTACGTACATATATACGCAATAAATATCCAATGCTATACATAAATCGATATAGCAATCAAGCGCATTGAGCGCAAACAATAAAGAAAGCTTTCAAAGAGTAAGAAAAATAAACAAGTCGTCTTACGGAGAAGATCGGCTCTTTGTTCTCCTTCTGTGCGCGCGGCACGAGCTACCGCATCATCTCTCGGTGGTTTAACGAGGAAAAAAAAAAGAAAAAAGCAAGTTGCACGCGATCTCAACGAACCAAATGACAGCCGCAGGTGTCGAGTCGACGCTGTCCCGAGAATGAGGAAATCAATTTTCACTGATGATACTTGATACCAATTCTGTACGGATTTCATAGGAAATTCCAGCAACTAAGCGAGGGTGAAAGATAATGTACGTATATACTTGCTTTATTTGTGAAATTTGTACACGAGAGATTGTGATTAGGTGCGAAATTATGATTTCGACGAATTGTACTGTTAACGATATACAATTGCTTTGAAAGCTAACATTCGCTACATTATACTCCATTTCCTTCGTTGTAAACACGGTTAATTTGAAAAAAAAGAATGAAACTACTATACGCTAGAGTCAATCATCCCTCGCTAAATATAGCAGCAAGAAATCATATAAAATAAAAAACAGAAGGAAAAGAAGGAGAAGAGGAAACAAAATTAGTGGCATTATACCAGGAGCATCGCACAATAACAAAACACGAGCAGAAAAGAGGGGAGTATATATAGGGACGTTAATCGTGGGGCATCTCATCTCCATCTTACACTGACTCGAGCTAAGTGCTTTGCTCGCGCGCGCTCGTAATCGAGATGACGGAAGCAACGTTCGATTACGCAAGGAAACCACATCTAGAACTCGTTAGCTGCTCACGTGCGTACGTTTTTCTCTCTCTCTCTCTCTTTCTTATACTCGCTTGCAATACTCCGTGAAAGAGAGAGAGAGAGAGAGAGAGAGAAGCAATTGAGGATAATGGGTACAAAGGGTGGGAATCGACGATCAGCTGTTCAACTCTACGATCGTTGCGCACACTATATACTCGACACTCGTTTATTTGCTCTGTTCTTTTTTGTTCCCGATGCTGATATGACGACTCTCTAAATGTCGTTCTCGTGATTATTATCCGACATTTTGGTTTGCATTTTTTTTAACAAAGGGTATGATTACCGATTCATTTTATAGTTGATTAAAAACGTTAAAACGCTGTATTTGTACAAGTGGACGAAAACAATAATAGTCCCATTAAATAATTTAGATAGACAATTTAAATTATAATCCTTTCGGTGTATTCACTTATTATTGCGCATTAAAACATCCATACGTTAATAAAAGTTCATACACCTCAACAGCGACGCGCCTACAAAAAAAACCATCCACCCACACTAAAGAGAAAAAGACAAAATAAAAAGAGACGCCAACGACGACGACGACGACGACGACGACGACGTCGACGACCAGTATCCACGGCATAAAAGTTTAAAACGAAGCGGCGTCCGGCGTATAGAGGGAGACGAGCTCGTGGTGCAAATACATCAGGACTTGTCCCTCTCTCCTTGACCTCGCTTCCCCCTTCCTCCGCAATGCTGTCGTCGTCATCTCCTCCCTTTTTTTTAAGCGACGCAAATAGACTCTCTCTCTCTCTCTCCCTCTACATCGCGACAAGCTTATCTGTGCGTCAATGGAAAGTTCGCGACCTTTCAAAATATATATACAACGAAGTCGTTTCAACGTTAAATGGAATTTCCATTTTGTACACAAGTGAAAATTCTTAGATCGATCGATCGATCGATTACAAACGTATTTGCATATAGTTATTTTTTTAACTTACGTTGGGAGAAGGAGAAAAACTAAAACGAGACATTTTTACGCTAAGCCAAATGAATACGATGAAACTCACCTCAAGGTAGCCAACGCGTCCATTGAACGGATAATCCCCAAGTCTACGTTCCTCGTCCAAGAATTTGCCAGCCTTCCCGTTCACCGGCGGGTAGAACAGACCGTAATTGAAGCTCTCCTTCAACTCCTGCAAAGTCATTCGGTATATTTCATTAGGACAAATCGACTCGAACTTTTTCTCTTTCGGTTATTTTTTTCGCTTCTACGTACTATAAATTCCAACTAGTTTTATTTGCTCTCGCGACATCACGTGCATTATGGGGGAGGAGTAATGGATACGGTATGCAGTTGGATCGTATAACAAATATTGGGACTTTTTTACATGCATTTTTTTCAAAGGTTTCATAACGAGCCTATCTAACAAAATTCGATACGTGTAGCTTTACACGCTATAAACAAGTTATTTTTTGGTTTTACAGTAAGCAATGTACACAAGCAAATAGCACATGCACGATTATAGACAACTTACGATCGGACGAAGCTCTTAAATTTAACCAAAACGTTGCGTTCTAAAGAAAAATACAAAAAAAAAAACAATTTTTTTCGAGGAGGTTAAGAAGTTCCTCGTAAAACCTCGATCCCAAATCACAAGGTGTAAATTCCCCACAAGTGCACGCTGCAAGCAATTTCACGTTATTACGTGATGTATATACGAGAGAGTTTGTGTGAGGCGTTTTCTTTCTTTCATTTTTTTCGTTTCTCGGAGCCACGCCCAACACCTAAGCTTAAAACTTGCCCTCTGAAATTATCAGGCGAACTGTGTAGGAACCCGCCAGTAATTTTTCGTCGCGCTCCGTGTACAACGATCCATTAATAGTTTTAATGACTGTATAATCCATCGTTGTAGTGAAAAAAAAAACATTTATATGGTTGTTCCGAGAACACTGTAAGTTTTATGCCTGCTGCTCTATGTGGGCATTTAATTAAACGACGTGTAAAATACTTTTTTGTGCGTACTTAGTCGTGTTAAATTTACATTTTTGACGCGGTATGTTTGTCGCGAAGACATTTAAATATGAAAGAAAAAAACCTTATATACAATGCTTTTCAAACCTTTAAAACTCGGCATTAGCATCTATGAATCACGACGTACAAGTCGAAAAGCTTGTACCTCGCGTCTGCTTTAATAAACACGCTCACCGAAAAAGGAAACGATCGAATCACGTCCGCGTAAGCTTCCACTTGATACTTTATTTTAAAAATGGTATTATTAACGTCAAATTCGTTTAAAATTGCCTTAGCTAGCTACTTTAAAAAATATAGCGATGTCAAGGGCTTGTGTCAAGATGTACAAACACTCCTTGTAAGAGAGATATACGAAGGGTAACGTAGCTAGGTCGCCACTACAAAACAGTCATGAAACGAGGTTAAGAGTGTACCAGAGGAAAAGTGTAAATGCCGCGCCTTAAAATAAAAAAGAAAGTAAAAGATGAACGTGCGTTTGGCGTAAATAGACGTTGGAAATCATATTTCTCCGTGCTCGAGATAAGCTCGTCCCTTGCTAGCACCGTTAGTAATTCCCAGTTGCGCGTTTTATTTTCAAAGAGAGCCCAAGAGAGAGAGAGAGAGAGAACAGCCGCTGGAGGAAAATTGGAACGTTAAGTTATTTCGGGCTTCGCTACTGCGCGCGGTGAAAAAGAAAAAAATGCCGACGACAGCGTGCAAGGGACTATGAAGTTATTGAAGATACGTGCGCGGATGGATAAGTTGATGGTTATTTTAAGATAGTGCTTTCAATTTGTTTTCTTGTAGACAAACTCTAGTATTGTGCGTTAAAATTAATTCGTTCAAGTGACAAAGTTGTACGTTAAAGAAAAAACGTACTTTCAATTAATAACAAAAGAAAACTGCGACTATTTCACATTGATTTCTCGCCAATTCAACGTTTGGAAAAATAACAAAATTAAAATAAAAGCACGGTACGGCTGTGCTGATTGATGGGAACGAACGCGACGAAAAGCACTATGAAAGCGATCGGTCGAGCGTGAAATGCCGTGGCGTCGTTTCGATAATCGTCAAAGTTTACCGTATACCCCTTGCGACGATCTACATAGTTAATATTTTTTTTCTTCTTTTTTTTTTAGATTGTTATATACTTCTCGTTCGTGCAAATTGTTATTTATGCGCTGCGTGCAAGAACGAGTTATAATCAATTGGTTTCCCCTGTAGGATGCTTGTCTCTTTGTAAATTTACTTTAGTGAAAGCTGAGTTGATTTGCCTATGAAATTTTCCGTTGTAAATTGCTTTGCTTCAGTTTTTCATAGATCAATTTTTCATTAATTTATAAGCACGTTCCCTACTGTGTTATTTTGAAAAATGAAATAATTGTCAACTAAATCGACGCTAAAAGAAAAGCAAGCCAATAGATCGTATTACGTAAATTTTTCGACAATATTCGCAACGTCGTTCACGATAATAAAAACATCGCAACGATGAAGGGCAAAGAGAAGGAATTTGCAGCCAACTTGCCATAAAATCTATCGACCGTTTGCAACCCTCTGTCTCTGAGAGTAAAAAATTCATACTGCTCACGTCAACTCCATATATCGCTGTGCTCCATGGCGAGGGAAGCAAATAATTAGGCACGACGTGGTTTTCTCTCTCTCTCTCTCTCTCTCTCTTGACACTGGCACATCAATATGCATGAGAGTCGCCAGGCGCGCGTGTTTACGCTTGCGCGTACCGAAACGTAAAAAACATAAAAGAGAGTGACCCTCCACAGACAGATAAATCAGCGTGGAGAGACGAGTGAGTTGGACTTTTAACAATAGCCATCTGATTTATCAAGTTTTCCATTTCCTTTACACGCGCGATAAAGCGATTCGATTCGGATGATATTTATTCCAATAGTTGTCTTTGCTATTCAAGTACTAAATCTCTTCTACGGCCAATTTGTTTCGTTGGCTGCATAGAATGCCGATGAGATACATACCGTATGTGTTGTACGTTATTGTCGCGTGTGTTCCAAGTAAATCGGTGAAATGAGCAATTACAGAGAAGCAGATCGAGAGAAAGAAAGAACGTGGGTTACATTCCTTCACGTACAGCTAAGGTACAAACGCACATGAGGCATCTGATGTATACACCTTTTTGAGCGAAAGTCACGCGTTTATCAGTGTCAACGCGAACGGGAGAACTTCTAACGTGTCGCTTGACGAATGGAGTTTACCAGACTGATTTTCCAAAAGACTTTTTATGGTAATCTTTGTAACGGAAAGAAATCTTACAAAGTTGGAGCGTCAATTCATTTTATTATTTTTTGTAACTATTTCAACGCACCCCCTTGCTGACTTTACGATTCACCGATGAATTCCCAATACGACGCGTCGGGAACGAATGGAATTTATTGGACTCAAGGGGTCGTTACACTACCGCCGACGCGCAACGATGTAAAATAAATGTTAAAAGAGCCTCGCGTGTCCCGTATACTTTGTATTCGCGGAGGTCTCTTACAGAGAGAAAGAGAGAGAGAGAGAGAGAGACAGAGGATTAGTTATGACCTTCGGTAGATCAAAGTGTATACGATGATTTGATTTTTGTCTTTTTTTTTCTTCGATTTGTTTTTCGAGAAATAACGTGTAAAATTAGATTCTTTTCACCTTTGCCACGATCAAATTCTAATTTATCGATCTCGAAAGTGCGATAAATCAATGAATAATTTTGAATTACGATTGTAGATAAGACAATAACCATGGGCAATAATTTACCAAACGCTTGATTACACTCGTACAACAACAAGCCAAAAGAAAACCAACAAGAACCACGCATTTCGTCCATTTTTATACATCGTTCGCACGCGCAATTTTTAGATTCTACCAAATACCATATATTCTCTCTACGAGCCATTATTCACACACGCACTCGAGCGATATATCCCTCTTAAAAGTCTGTTACACCCATAACTTTCTATCAAATTTAATTAAGCCGTTCTCAACACTTTTTTGTTTGTTCCGAGCTCGTTCGAAAGGATTAAATCGAAAGAGGGAGAGAGAGAGAGAGAGAGAGAGAGAGGATTAGACTGTATTTTGGTAGACAATTGATTGCATAACCAATTTGAGGGTTGGCCACGATGATCGCTTATCCGTACATATACTCCTCGTGATCATTGAGGGGAAATGTTGTTGTGGTTGCGTGCCGCAAGCCTCATTATCGTTTGAAATTGAGAAACACGGCGAGTTATTCATTATCGATTTTTGCAAATTACTCCTTCATTTAGAAGGGTAACAATTACATACTTGCAACTTGGACTTTCAAGATACGAAAGAAAAAAAGAAAATAAGGAACATTTAAAAATTGCAAAACGTATCCATTCTCAAAGCATGCCAATTATCCTTAGTAATTTGGTCTTCGTACGAGGAACCATAAAAATAACTTCTCAAGTGCGAAAGGTAATACCAGGGTCCGAGGATCTCTCTTTCTCTTGGTTAAAAGGGTCAGAGGAAGCGCAACAAAGATCTGCCACTTTATCAGTCGGAAGGTCTTGGGGAATAATAGTCGAATCGTGTCTCAATCGTACTTTATGACTTGTAATTGCAAAGATAACGCGAGATAGACGGACGGCTATTGGGCTGAGAGAAGAACGAGAGTAAAGAGAGTAAAGAGTTTTATGAAAATTTGTAGTCAAACAATAATTAAGCTAAAGCCTAATGGTTAAGTTCATTTTGCAAATTGACCAATGACAATCGTTGTTATAATATACAACGTTCGATAATTATTCTATTCTTGACACGCAAAAAATCAACTCACTTATAAACGTATTAACTGGCTTATCTAACCTCTCAACCCGTCCTATATTCCAGTTTGAGTTTGCATTAGCGTATGCCACACGAGGCCGTCAAGCTTTTTGTCAGTTACGCACGCTGATGTGCACATGAAGTTCGCTTTAACTGTATACAAGCCGCATAATGAAGTTATCATCGATGCTCAAAGCCGACAGCTTGAGAGACTTTTTTTTGCCTTTCCCACTTACTCATTTACTACGAAGATTACACGGATGAAGTTTCCCCGAGAGATTAACTTTCTGCTTTTTATTTTTCTCTTCGTTGGAGTATTATTATTTATTATTTTCAAGAATATCGATTGCTTGTTAAAGGATCAAAAGGAAAAGTTATAAATTCCCAAGTAAAACATTAAATTATTCCCTTTACGAATGTAAGGCAAGAAGAAACGAGGCAATAATGTAAGCTCATGATACTTATTTTATGAGACAACATATGTGCCTCGAAACACCAACGTTATTCGGAATTCTTGTGCATTTTACGCAACAACAAACCGCATCCTTTTCTGGCGAACTTTCCGCCGCCCATATTTCGCGTTTTACGAGGGAACACAGCAACAACAACAACAACAACAAAAAAAGCAAAAGATCCAAGATCGCGCGCAAGTGTGTATGCGTGTGCGTACGAAGGAAAAGGAATTTGTAGCGTCTCTGTCTCCCTTTCTTTCTTTTTTTTCTTCTTTTGCTCGAAACATATGTTGCCTTAATTTTTACAAGGCATCCCCATACGGCATTTTCCCTTTTATTGATAGACAGATGTGTCTTCGTAATCGAATTGTAAAAGATGGTCGATGTTATATCTTTTCACGATGATTTCACTTTCAATTTTAACGAAAAATAACAACGAGGAATCGCGCTTACTCGTTTTTTTTTTCAACGATAAATCATCGAAGG
This sequence comes from Chouioia cunea, assembly GCA_030064505.1. Lineage (NCBI taxonomy): Eukaryota > Metazoa > Arthropoda > Insecta > Hymenoptera > Eulophidae > Chouioia > Chouioia cunea. The sequence continues at coordinate 4,389,417 of JAOPFQ010000004.1, read as the reverse complement.
AACTCGCTAGAGGTGCAGATGAAACTTAAATTACTTAGCGTATACGAGTTTGTGTGTGTGTCTGGTGGGCATGCAGAGATGCGCATATTAATATACCCGACTGCTGTACTCTTCATCATCGCGCGCGTATACTTTGTATCGATAATTGCTTCGGCCCAATAATCATTTAATTATCATATTTTAATAGAGATAAAAGGGGATAAATTGTTTTGTCGCCCCGAAGGTGTTTCAAAGGGGACTTTTCTCTTATTATCTATCTCGCTTCTTAATTTACGTCTACTACAGAGAGAGAGAGAGAGAGAGAGAGAGAAACAGATAGAGAGCACGCTTCTCGAATGTACGGTATTCCTTGTTGATATCGTTATCAACAAAAAAAGTCCTAGCTCACGGTATTCTCGAATGCTCTCTAAGAGGCAAACAGCGTATTATTCACGCCATACCGATCACAACTGGAGAATTCTCTCGTTATCGATGAAGTGCGTCATCATCGACAATTGTAATTAGATTTTGTTAACGAGTTGTAAGTTTAATTCACGTTTAAATCATGATGTATTTGTTTAAACATTCGACGAGAATAATTCTTGTACTTTACACGATGATCAAGCGTAAAGCACGAACACTAACGAATAGACTAACCTGAACTCAATAAACAAGAACAAATTTTTAAGAAAGTTTATACAAAAAAAAAGAACGTTTGTGTTTTTCTTTCAAAGAGGAAAGCCTAAAGTTGCAAATTAGTAGTGCAACATTTTCAAATTAAAGAGCAATGCCATAAAGAAGAGCCGACAAGAGCGTCGATTCGCGTGTTAACGATCAACTCAAAATACACTTCCAAGGTTTAAGGACTCATAGGACGAAGGGAGGACGTAAAGAAAAAAATTAAAAACAGAATCCGAATTTACGACGGTGACTTCAGAGATAGTACCCGACGTCGTTTGTCGAATTACGCTTCTTTTCCTTCTTTTTTTTTTCTTTGCGTACAGCCCTCCCCATTGAAGTTAGAGATTCCAAGTTAAAGAGAGTTATGTATACTCGCCGCGACAGCAGCCACCGCGCGAAGTCAAAGTGTGCAACGATGATTGCACTTTACGATTGTGTTTGTCTTTATGCTGATCGTGTTTTACGCATGGTAAAATCCGATTTACATCGAGAGAGTTTGTTTATTTCTTATAGCAAGAGTTTACGTCTTTATTTTTCGTAATAATTTTGTTGTCTCTTTTGGATCACTTAACAAACGTCGTTTGCGGTGCACATAAGAAAAAAAAAGCCAGCGTAAACGAAAGTACTCAGACTCGAAAAAATCAAAGCGCACTGCACGTGAACGACGTGCGTAACAACGAATGAAATAACAGCTTACTCTACGGACAAATCAGTTCGCAGTTGAACAGTAGTTTACATCCTATGAGAACTTACGTTAAGAGTCGAGTATATAGAACTTCGTATTAACATCTCAGTTGCAAGAGCGTAATTTCATTGTTTCGAAACAATAGGTTGAACATACTTGCGCGAGAACGAGAAAGAGAAATATACGGAATATAAAGACATCAAACGATATCCCCGAGAGGATTCATATAATTTTGTTCACCTACGTTAGCGAACAAGCGAGCTGGAAAATTGTTCGTTCGAGTAAGTTGATAGGAGAGGGTCAGTCTGTCGACGACGATGACATTTTATACCAACAGCAGCTGGCTTAACTTTTCCAGTTCACGTGGGACGACGACGAGGGCGATCGATCGATCAATTTCCCTCAGTTAAGACTATATTTAGAATGTATGCCTCTTTACACACCCGCTTCATTCGAGCAAAGTTTATAACCGTCTCTTGCTCACCTAATTTTCCAGAGCTAGTTGTTGCTGAAAAGATTCTATTATTGCTGAACTACATAGGTACAACCGTTGTTGCCAGACCGACGGAATAATAGCTTTCCGGACTTTCAATGCTACGACGATTGTTTGTACCGTCAATGGGACTCTCTTTTTTTGTTTCAGTATTAAAAGGGAGTCTTGAGCTTTGAATTGTCGTTTCTGAAAAGACCATTTTCTAAAGTTTCTTTCTCATCTTACCCAAATTTCTTATTAGTAGTTTTATCGAACGAAGAATTCTTGCTTTCGTCGCTATTTTTATTGCGTAAGCGTAGGCGTTACAGCATCGAATGTAGGTCGTTCAAAGTCAAAGGAATAACGTTAAGGAAACTGTCCTTCACGATACAATTCCTCTCCTTTTTTAAGAGTCTAATCGCAAGTGCGCAGTTTTATCGACAAGACTACAATACGATACATACGGATACACATAATAGGCCGTCTCATTGATCGAACACACACGTATATATAAGTCGTAAAGAGCCGTTGTAAGTATTTTAGCCGTTTGCGATGAAATCACGTGGAGAATGGCCGGAATGCAGGAGCAAAAGGCGACTTATCGTACAATCTATTGGGCTATTACCGACAAAAAAAAGAGGGAGAGAGAGATGATCGGTGATTCGATAAGTTGCGAGCTCTCATCAACGTGCCATAGCCCGAAAGGAATCTCCTTGTGTGACTTTTACGAGTTCGATTGATATTTATGTCGAGCTTTACTAACCCGACGTTAATTAAAAGGACGCAAACTTTTTTTCTTTTCGTTGTCGTCAAAGGACCACAGAAGGAATAAGATTCTATCCCGTTATAAAGAGAAGATTTATACATTCACGCGCGTGCAAGAGAGAGAAAGGGTGTGTGTGTACCAAGATGCCATAAATTGCGCGGGAAAACGAGAACCAATCTGCACAAGTCACACTAGTATACGCGTTTTCTTTCTCGCTCGCCTATTGTCATATCGTAGGGTTTCGCAACAAACTTGACTCTGTTTTTTTAGTTGAAAATGTTTCGTTCTAGCACGCGGTGTATTTTCAAAATATCGTTTCACTTTTCGCACTAGTAAATAAAAACGAAATGGTGATCAATAATATTCCACGTGAAAAGACAACAAAAAACAAGCTGATGTGTACGTGTAAAATCCGCGAATGTAGCAACAGAATAATCCCCGTGAGTGTGCAAATAAACGCTAGATACAGCAGCAAGTATACATGCATGCAATCTAAGCAGAGAGATATTCTCCGTCCCTGAGGCGCATATGTTAGGCAAATTCACAACTCTACGCGCAGGTATATTTACATTTTTCGCGATACTATATGTGCACGAAGAGAGCTTTGATACCACGACTAAAGATACTATGCGGGCGTGTGAGTTTATAAGGGATGTGATGAGATTACCGTTTTTTTTTTATTTTAATGTTTGTTTGCGACTTTTTTTGTGTTTTCGTATGTTTTGCAAAATTGGTTTGTGGGATGATTTTGGTTTGGAACGAAGAAACGAGGTAAAAATTACGATTGATCGCATTCCCAGAAAATCAGTACATAGTACATGTACGCCAGAAGCAAAAGAAGAGCAAATACGAGAGAGAAAGATCGCGCAACGATTACATCTGTATCACGTATAGCAGAGGGAATCACGCGCGGCTCTTGGGGATCGTTGTGCTTGCGTAATGTAGACCTGCCGCCGCCAGCGGATAATGATATTTCTCTTTCTCTCTCTCTCTCTCTCTCTCTCTCTCTCTCTCTCGATGCTGGTGCTGCTGCCGTTTCCGCATGCGTGTATTTGCGCTAGCACACATACACATACAACGTAATAAGGTCATTATCGCGAATGGAGAAGCCAGCAACAGCAAAAGCTAGAGCGCAGGGTGGATGCCCTCCTTTGTACTATGATTGACGGTACACTGACCTGCCTTATTATATTGTTACGGTATTCAATGAAAATTAATCAGTCTCGCTTTATTTTTTATTTTTTTTTATCTTCGTTCGACGCATCCACGTTCAAACGTATATCATACCATCGATCTATGCTCGTTCCTAAATAAAACAATAAAAAAAATCAGCGATAATGCGTTCAAGCAAAACTTGCCTCTCTTTCACTCTCTCGCAAAGATGAATTATTCCGAATGACTCTCGTTCGCTGACAACGCCAGATACACGCAGCAAAGACTTTTAAAAAAGCGCGTCATATCCCGCGGGATTCTTGGAATTTCCTTGGAATATCTATGTGTATATAGCCGTAGGGTACTACTGCTTTGCGCGTGTTTCTTAAACGCCGAGGTATGGAATCGACGTGCCAAACGCAAATATTCCTCTCCGCAGGGCGAAGGCGTGTTGCTCTTTCATTTTTTTTCCCCGCCACTAAAATTGTCAGATGTAACAAACAATTTTCCCTCGTGGAAATTTTATTTCGTCCCCGTTATTATTGATTAACTTTGTGATTTGTCTTAAAATTTAATTGATTAATCAACCTTATTATCGCTGAACAATAGAATAACAGTTTATTCAGGTAGCAAAGTAACCGTTAACAAATTTAACTGTTATAAACTCGCAGTAATTGATCGTCTTTTCCCCATAACGTAATCTCAATTCGAAATAAAATTTCTCGGTGTAAAAGAAGGATTCACGTTGGTGTATTTGTATATAAACTCAGTATAACGTGTATCTCAAGCAGCCTCCAGCGTTGATTCCTTGTTTTTTTTTTTGCACAGCTCACGGAAGGAAACGATCGCGTGCGCTTGGGATTACGTAGTTTGTTGTTTCTCTTCTTGCCCTTGACGCGCATATAGTATAGCGGCCTCTCCAACGGTATGATTTGCATGAGTAATGCACCACGTGCTTTTCGTGTCAATAAACGCGCAACGTACGCCCCGCAGAGAAAGAGAGACAGTGAAATTGTTATTATATATAAATGCGTACGTGGTTTTAAAATAAATTTTAAATGAAACTGCGTCTATTTTTGCCAAGTTCAAGGTTCAAAAGCTCGTGTTGAAAATAAAGAAGCTTGCGTCGTTTATCATTCTCTGGGCAAGTAAGAAAATGTATATTTCCAGACAAGTTGGCGTGCTCGTGGTTGTTATTTTCGTTGTTGCAAACGTTTGACGTTGGCTGCGCTACTAATACTGCTATTTCTCGAATAACTTTCTACGCTGCATCAACGAAGTAACACGTGTGTGTTCTCGTGTTTGATACGCAATTAACGTAGGTTAACTTTGAAGATTTTATATTTCATTTGTCGCTTACGCATACTTTTGTTTTAAAACGTAAACTGAAAAATCAAAGTAAAATGGATTTTTAAATAACGTTCTGCTATTAATTCAGATGACAACGATACAACCGAGAAAACAACTAATGTTCTCTCATAAAGGTGAATAATGTTAAAAGACTACTTAATAGTCGGATCATCGCGGTCGACAAAAGAGAAGTCGTTTAAAGGTGCGCGTTTGAAAATTGAATACGTCTCACAGAGAGACGGCGGCGGCGGGTCTAATCGAAAGCGATATTAATTCCTTAGCGGCGGCGCCCGCGGGGCCCTTAATAAATTGCGGATGCAGCCGTCACACACACACACACACACACACACAAACCACTTCGCTTGCATATAACTATTCCGATGAGGCTTTGTTGGCCGACAGAGGAAGCTACACGGAGAATTAATCAAGTCGTCGCGATGGTTGTTCTTTTTCTTTTTTACTTTTCTTCGAGATTTTTCTCGAGGCATCGTTTGTCAAGGATACTATCGTGCTTTGTTGTCAGATTGATTGCGATAAGAGTTTTTTTTGTTTTCTGAAAACTACAACAGATGAACAGTTCTCTCGTTTTCAACGTTTGTATCGAGATCGTCCACATAGTAAAATGCCGCAATGATACAAAGCCAGATCGTGTCTCTATAGTTAACCAACTCTCCTGTTCGTTTCAACTGTTAATTGCCACTCTGTATCACTCTCCTCTGGTATATTTCGTCTTTGAACGTGTGCTGCAGATGTGGCGATACTTTAAATTTCCAACGATGTCGATCCAATTTTCACGATTTTTACTTATTTGTTTTTTTTTTACTTATACGTTTGCGATTTTTACTTATCGTTCGCGCATGGCTAATCAAATTGTATGCTTTTGACCATCTGACGCAAAACTGTCGTTCTATTCTTTCCTAACGAAAAGATCTGTAACAGCTGAAGTTTTTTTCACATCGTTACAAAGAAACAGATATTTGTACGAGTTTTTATATAAATTGCCCGCGTATGACGAAATATAAAACAAAATTCACAGTACGTTTAACCGAAATCGTACAAAAGTTTTCCACCACGGTAACGGACTTTCGATAAATACAAGCGAAAATCAGCATAATGCCAAAGGAAATCAAAGAGGTTTTCACTTTAACGTCAATTTTGTTCACGTGAATAACGTTATCTTCGTCAACCGTTGAATCACCCCACAAAATAAAGTTGTGTAAGTTAATAAATTTATGCTATTCGAACACATTCTTAATATATATTTTTATTATTCAGTAAGGTTTGGTTGTGCTGAGAAATATGACATCGTGGTACAAAATTGAACTATGATCTTTTTACCAAGTTAATAATAATTTATGCAACTTTTTGATGCCAGAAATTTTTTTGATGATATTTGTGGATATGCCAACTAAGATATCGTGAACTCTTTCTATCTTGTTTTAACAAGTGCAAATATGAACGCGCAATGTTAACCTGGAATCCAATTTTAATACTTGTCGATAAAAAATGATTTGGAAAGTGACCAACTACGTTGAAGGAATCTAAATAAGCGATGATTAATAAAATGGAAATATTAATAAATCGTCTATACTATTTTTTTTTAACAACAATGACATTTCATTCGAAAACTCATACGTTCTAATAAGCGACAAGTTTCGTCGAAAGTAAAAGCATTTCAACGAAAAGCCACGAGTTCAAAGTGCTCGTAAACGAAAGAGGCGTTGCACGCAGACTTTAATCAGTCCGTTAACAGCGTCGTTAACTCAGAGGAGCTACCACCGACGAACCGATAATCGAACTGGAAATTACCCCGAAACTCCAATCAGCATGGTTTGTCGAAGGAAAATCAACGATAGACGAATGGTAAGAAAAGCGCCAGAATTGTGGATAATAGAAATGGCAGTTGTGTCGATCGATACATTTCATTATATTTTTATCTCAACAGCGAAATGTTTCTTCCACTCAATGAAAGATACGGTGTGAATGATCGTTCGTCGTGGGATTTTCCCAGTTGTGAATAAGGAAACTCGATTTTCTCGCCGCAAATATGGCCATCGTGTAGCATCTCGTTCTTCCCGCCAAGTCAATGTGCACGTGCGTTTCCTGATTATCGATCCAGTTAGCCAAGCGACTCACTACGTTCAGACGTTATTTAGTTTGGATCGTCAAATTCGCGATATATTTGGACGTTTTAATTAAAAAAGTCAAGCACTACTTGTTCGATTATCGTTTGATGATTATTACTAAACGATCAAATTCTGTTTTTTTTTGGAACATTAGATTGTTATCCGTGACAAACGTAGAAATAAACCGAAAAGCATCGATCATCTATCGTCAGCATGAGGGAAATAACGATCGGGTCTATAGTACACATATATAGAAACGGGAAAATCCCATATACGTAGATCGAGCGTAGAGATTAGAGTAGCGACGCTGCCAATTATACGATTCTTCGATTCCCATCGTGTGTTTGTGTCGCGAAAACAATGGAGAGTTTGATTCTTCCCGGAAGGTTTTTCCATGTGTGTGTGTGTGTGTGTGTGTGTGTGTGTGTGTGTGTGTGTGTGTACAGGTGAATTCGTATAACTAATAATGTCCAAGCAAAGTTTTCTCTTATTTTTACATCAACCACTTGTCTGACACTTTCAAACTATGAAAAAACTGAAACGAGCGGATGCGCAAACTCATCCGAAATATTACGTTCTTCCTCTCTGTGGCAGCATACGCATATACATACATATGTAGTTTGGTCAAACTTGTTATACCAAAGTTCACCCGCTGTGAATTAGCTGCGCTCGACAGCAAAATTTAATTCGGATGGGTAATAGAGAAAGTGCTTTAGGGCTTTTTAACGAATGATAGACTTTAATTCGTGGTTAAATAATTCAAATTGCGTGTTTATTGTTTTTTTTCGGTATTCTCTCCGTGAAGTAATTCAACGATAAAATTTAACGTTATTTCCCCGTAAAAATTTAATATCGTGAGTTGATCGAATATCAAACGAAGTAAACACAACTACAGAAGCCACAGTATCATATCGAAGGGAAGTTTAAGTGGTACGTATTCATCTTATTATAAGGGCTACAAAGTAATTATCGAGTAGAAATAGAAGCGTGTATATATATGTGTGTATAAGGTTTGTTCTCACCGATGAAAAGAAAACAAAAAATACATTGCACTTTACGTCCCGTCTGTTTCACCATGCGTAATTGCCTCTAAGGGTTCTCTGACATTTGCATGGAGACGAGTTTACGCCTTGGCGATGGGGCAGGTTTTATGGCTGGATTGTAAGCACTTCTTGAGAGTCAGGTCATTGATGTGAACGCGCACGCGCTTATTGTCAATGAACAATTTTTTTTCTTTTTTTATGCAAGGGAACAGGCGTTTTATTTTGTCACTGTATTTAAATATATTTTTACCTTAGAGAGAGAGAGAGAGAGAGTATACTCATAACCCGTATCGTTTAACAGTTAAAGATTATAATGTCGAAACGCGAATCTGGTGGGATATTCATTTAATCCAGCTCACTCGGTAGAACGTGAAAATGAGTAAACTCGGCATAATTCGATAATAAATTATCAACGGTGAACTCGGTAGCACGTATCCTGCAAAAAAAAGCAAAGCTTGCAAAACATAGAGAACAGCCAAGAAATGCGTTTCTCAGCACACCGACAGATTTACGCTCGACTGTAAAAGATACAACGTGTTGCGCTATATCTCGTCGTCTTATGCCTGCCTAATTTTCACGCCGTGATTATCCTTTTTCGAGCGTGGCGTAAGTAGGACGTGCAATCATCATTCTCGAGTGTTGTACCAAGTTTCTTTCGTTAATGGAATTAAAGAGATGCATCGAGGAAAAGAAGAACGATAAAATTGAAACTAATTTTTCCATCAGACGTCGACATTGATTTTCCACTCGAGACGAAGGGAGAAAAGAAAGAGAGAGAGAGAGAGAGAGAAAGGGACAGAGAATTCTCGAGACGAGACCGTATTCATGAATATCATATCGCCAAGTTTAATAGACGACTCGAGAGCTTGTTTTTTTATTTTTTTTTTAATTCGAAACCAAGAGTTTTATTACAAGCGTGGTTGTTCCTTTTTTCGGGATGCATTTTTTATGACCAGTTCAAATGAGTATAACAGTACTTGTAAAATATAAGTTTATACGAGTGTTATTCCGAGGGCTTAAACAGTTTGTTGTCTTGTTTTCATTTACGTATCGTTCAGTATTGAGTGTATACTTTCATGGTTGAATCGATTTCGAAATGATATCAAACTTAATAAAATAACACACGCACGTACAGTCAAATATATAAACATTGATATTTAGTTGATAAAAACAATTTTCTATTATAAAATGACCATAGAGTCAACGCGGAATATTATCAAGAATCCTGTACAACTTGATGACTAAGAGAATTCAATAAATAAGCCATCGCTAAAATAAAGCCACGAGTTTATAGATCTATTGAACAACTAATATTCCACATTGAGGAAGCATAATTCAGTCGGCGATATCAAAACACACATCCTCGAGCAACTTTGTTTTAAATTTTTCCACGTCTTAACCGGACACCAATTACACGCAGCAGCAACAGCAGCAGCCTGCGGTGTGTGTATATCCTTTCTGTACTAGAGAGAGAGAGAGAGAGAGAGAGAGAGAGAGAGAAAATGATTAAAAAAGGAAAAACCACGCTGGTTTGTCGCGCAATGTACTTCGTTGTCCTCTTTACGCCATTCGCAAAGCTTATACGTGTCCGTGCTAAATTATTTCAAAACGATCCTATTGCTTTTATATCGACAAAGTGTCATTAACCAGACGTTAACCTCGTGGACTTTCAACGTCAAACTAACTCGGCAGAATTTTTTTCTTATCCTTCTCGCGAATACATTTGTTTACTATACTTAGTTATTAAAACGTTGTTGTTAAACTTATTAGTTTGGTATTTGCTCTGCCGTATAAAATAACAAGGTGGGAAAGCAACTCAACATATTTTTCTTCAAATATATTTCACAAAAAAATAACAACGAATTCATCTTTCCAGCAACAAAGAGCTCTATTACTCGGTAATTAACCAAAAAAATGCGAGTATATGCACGACTTGCGACGTGGTGAGCTAACCTACGTTGCAAAAAAAAACTCGCTGTTCTCGCGCTTTGTTCTCTCCCTCTCTTTTTCTCTCACGTGAAAGGATATAGATTTTGCAAGTGTAGCATTTCAGATTTAATCTGAATTTTCAATCGGTGCGCTAATTTGACAAGATTGGAAGGGTACTTTAAATGAAGCGATTAATCGTTTACTTGTTTTTTTTCCACGTAGTTATAGTCCATCATTGTCTTTACAAAATGCTATGTAAATCAACACAGTCGTTATTTCAGACGTCATTTCTTCATACTTGATAGGCGTTCTTTGATTAACGTATAGGTCAATGGATTAAAAAAAATCAAATCACTGCGCACACTCGCAGTTGTTGTATCAATGCGATTTTTTTCTTCGCACATTTTACCTTCCTACACTATCAAGTAGCACCTTGAAAAGACGAAAAAAAAATAGAAGCAACACCCACACATAACGCAATCCCACCCAGCTAAGACCTCCTCGTGGTTGGTACATTTCAATCGTTGAGAGCCGTTCTCTCTCTCTCTCTCTCTCTCTCTCTTACGCTTGGGAGATAGAAGGAGGAGGAGGAGAGCTCCAGTTCCGGAGCGAGCAGGTTTTCATCGGCGGTCATTGTACCGTGCGCGCCTTACCTTCGAAGAGGTAATAGCGCGTGCGCGCAGAGGTGCAACGATCCGACGAGAGCGCGCGCGGATTAAAATCAAAACTTAAGTATAACGCTATCCGCTCTTCTGCTATCTCGTATCTTTTTGACAAACACTGTTTTGTCTCATTTCTTTTTTTTTCTACCGTTTCGCGAATGAAAATGATACTTTTCGAGGTGAAATTGACACAAAAGCGAAAGGAATAAGAGTTTTGAAAGTTTCCAAGAAACGCGTGGGCACAAAAGAGAGAGAGAGAGAGAGAGAGAGAGAGAGAAAGAGATCATTGTGATCCACGATTGCATGGAGCTCACGGATCATCCTTCACTTCCGATAGGATCACTCTCTCGTCGCTGTTGCTTCTTCTTCTTCTTCCTTCTCATCTTCTTCTTTTTCTTACTTTCCGCACGCACTCTTTTACTCGTCATCCGCTTTACTTCCCTTTTCAAGTCGCTCGCGCGCGCCAATCAGATTTCACATTCTTTGTTTTTTTTTTCTGTGGAATTAAGGTTTTACAGTTATACTACTGTATTATGTAACTTTAGATGGACTTTTCTCAGTCAATTATAAGGTTTGTTTTGACTACATTTTTACTTTTCTTTTTTTTCCGGATGTAAAAGCATAAGCAAGATTACAATCAAATAGTCATAGTCATTTTGACGTATCTCTCCATCATGATAGAACGAAAAAAAAATAAAAGGAAGTCATTCGAGAGAGAGAGAGAGAGAGAGAGAGAGAAAACAAAGTACCGAAATACACAGACGCTATATACGTTCTGACCTTTCTTTTCGCTCGATCGAGTCTTGTCGTATTCGTGTTGTCTCATTAAAATAACGAGACTTGGTACCGTTCATTTCCTTATTTTTTTTTGTCTTCGATATCGACGTAACGAGGCGAGCGATTCGCAAAAGCTCGCTTCAAGTAATCCGACATGCTAATACGCTAAGTAATCTAGTTTTATGAAAGTCCATACACTTTTTTTCAAAGTCCCACATTTTTTTTTAGTTATTAACTACTTTCGAGGAAAGTTTAACCTGGAATTTAATTTTGCGAACGAGGGTGTACATTTTTTGTGCAGTAAGTTTGTTTGATGAGTCTAAAATTACAACTACGTTTTTCGCTAGAACTTTAACGAGACGAGCTTGTAATTTTTATTTATTAAACTTTTATAGAAGCTTTCTATAGAAAAGAAATATTAATTTTTTGATAGCTGAAAGTAATCCGGCAACGTATCACGTAAATCGATCGACTATACAAATATGTATACAAGGCCATCACGTTACAGGTGCTTAGAAAAAGACCACCCACAATTAATCGAAGCATCGTCTACCAGGCATGAATCATACCCAGCGATGATGTACTTTTGAAAAAAACAAACAAACTCAGAATCAAAAGATAAGGCGCACACGCAGAGAAAGTCAAAACTTAACGAAATCCCAATGTAAGTTTTATTTATTTAATTACGTCGCTACGTTGTTCGCGTGCGCGCGCGTGTAGATCTGTCGCGAAATATCAAAATTATCAAAGTCGCGCGACTTTTACTAGCAGCATAAAGGTCTGATTGAGAACATTTACGAGCAAATTGTCAAGGAGATTCTACCAACTCGCGGGATTTGACCGTCTATAATTAATTAAGCATCCTCGTGAAAAAGATGGGCATTATTCTAAATTTTTGACGAATGAGAATTGTATAGCCATATGCTTGTAATAAATGTTTTTCACACTAACTTGTCGTCATAATTGTTAAATTTGTCAAAATTTTCAAACAGTTACCCGACAAATTAAAGAGTATTTGCTAATGATATTGAACTTTTTTATTTTCGTAGTAAACGACTCTTTTAATTTCAAATCTAATTAACGACACCTCGCACACACTTTCTGAAATGAATATTGCGGCATCCTAATGAAAAACACTCAACGGATAAATCGAATCGAGAATACTTTAATTAACGATTTCAACTCCAAATTGACATAATACGCGAATGCAAACTTTCGTTTCTTTTTTTTCCTTTGATAAAAGTGGGCCAACTGTTTGTCGGAAAGCATTGCGTTGCATCATTACGTTTATATATACACGATCATTACAACCTCGCGGTAGTGGGCTTATTAGCATAAACGACCTGTTATTGCCTGGCGAGACATATGTCGTTGCGCGTAACCCGGAGGTGTGTGCATCTGTTTTATTATCGGTATATCCACACACACCATCCACACATCGGACAATCGTGTGTATAGACGTAAGTTATTTCGAGGAAAATAAAAATTTAAGGCTTATTGTTACCTTTTTTATTTGCACAACCAAATTCGATAGCGCTATATCTGACCAATTGAGATTGTTTGTTTTAATTTGTTAATTTTTTCTACGGTTGGTTGTATTCACTTCCGCTCATTTCTATGGGTGAAAGCTTTGCTATAAGCACGAGAATTCATTTTGTAACGTCAGTTGTAAAATGAAATTGAGTATTGTTTCGCCTGCTTAACTAATTGCACCGACTGGCTCTCTCACATAATTTACCAAGTGACACAAGTGCGAGAGAAAGGAATAAAGTTGTACGATTTTTTAACGTTTGCGTTCTGGACTTTTTCAGATTACACAAAATGAACTTGTAAGTCTATAAGTTATAAAACGAAAGTACGTATACCGTGAATATTTACGACGGAAAGGAACAAAATTAAATAACCTACGTCATCAATATCCTGGAAAATCAACTTTTTCCTTTCGTTTTAATTGATTACGCGCGTGTGAGTATTATCTTGCGCGACTTGTTTATGTCGCCAACTGACAAGCCAAAAAAATAAATGAAGAAAAAGGAACGAGACAGCCCAAAAACGTCATCGACGTCACTTTCTCTCTTCTTTGAACGAAATTTATTTTCTTCGAATTCTTACACGACTAGCATCGTCCCGTAATTAACTTGTTTTTCTAATTTATACGCGTACATACTAATTGGTCAGTGACAGACTTTTGTATTTCCCGTTAGGAATCAGCTAATTGGATATATAGAGTTATATCAAGGTTTTTCCTCTCTCTCTCTCTCTCTCTCTCTTCATCTCGTAGACGCGCGGCGAGATAATGAAGCCCTACGTAATCTCAAGTTTGAAATCTGGCCTGGACGTCTTGATTCCACACACGTATGTGAGTAAGAGAGTGAGTATGCACATCACCTATATGACGAATGAGCCGCGCGTGGCGTCTCAACACGCCTCCACATCTAAGACATACCTTCGGGGCATCATTTCTTTTGTATCAGGGTATCCCAACCAACGGGATTTCGCGAATGTTTGTGTTCGGATTTCAGCTTACTCATAATTTAAACAGTGGATGTCATTAATGAGCTTTTTCATCTATTATAGAGTGGATCAATTTACGAGACCAATATTTCGAACGTGAAAAATTTTCTATCGGTTCTAGCTATCAAATATATCACAGGAAAATTATCATTTCGTAATACGAGTCACACATTTGAATACAATACTGATTATCATAAATAATATTTGGAAAATCCAATAATTACAAATACTTGTCATGTTTGTCAAAGTTTCAGTCACTTGTTCAACGAATGCATTAATTCCTATCAAAACCAATAAATATCTTTATAATCAACTCGTCAGATATTACTCGTCACGAAGCGATAAATAATTCATCTTCATCGTAGACATATGTGCAAAATCACGTATAAAACGCTGCAAAAACATTATAGCCACGAATGAAGTCATTCGCAAAGCGTCGAGGCGTATCGTACTCAACGGAGAACAAAACAAAAACATAATATAATAAAAAAACGAAGCGATCCGAGGTAACGTATAAATTCTTCACGCATTTTATACGTACACATGGAAAACCAAAGTCATCTCACCAACGCGAATGAAAAAATCACAACGATAAAAAAAAGACTCACGAGTTTTTGCCTTGTATTATATTGAAAAATCTCACGTATCACGCTGAATCACTGCAGCATATTATACGCTTATGCAACGCGAGCTTTATATATACCCTTCGTTGTTCGGTAATTGCGTTTTTATTGCGCGCCTGTCAAAGGTCGTGGCTTTGACGATGGATAAATATTATCAAGTTGATGATAATCGTCCATTCTTGGCCGGGGGGGGGGGGGCTTTAATTAACAATCGGTAGTCCGATCGTAAGCCTGCTTGGAAGACGTAGTACATGTGTATATAGAAAACAAGAATTTGCATCAATATCAATTTAACGATGATATATGTATTGCATTCACTACACATCAAATCAATTAAAAAGCCTTGGCAAAAAGCTACACATCAAACATGGAAAGCTAGAAAATAATAATAAAAAGCAGGCATGCAGAAATCCCTAAGACCGATTCTTGCGAGGAGTAGAAAGATACGCTTGAAAATGTCGTAAATAGAAAATTATAAATTTCGTAACAGAGTACGAGATAAAATAGTATCGTGGAAAGACTTTTACTATCAAAATTATAAACGCAATTATACGCAGAACTTTGAGTTGAGGATTTCGCGTTCTACCAGGCGGTTATATTACTAACGTCAATTTAATATTCATTAAAATTTTATGTAACTTAACAATGCAATATAGCACGATGCTATTCCTTACACACGATGTAACGGTCAGAAATCTAATGAAATTTCACCTGCAAAATTTAATTTAAAACTTTTCGTGTTAACTATTTCGATCACTGTTTGTTTGTTTAAATAAGGTTTGTGGCGACCTCTCCCGTGCTACTTTTCCTATGCAAAAAACATACGAGGATTCATGCGGATGTGAAAATTGCATGCTATTAGTGAAGTGTTAACGTACCCTGAACCAAGTGGCCACCTGCGGGAATTGTATTTTTTTTTTGGGCCAGACAAAAGGTTGACATAAACAGAAAAGAGAGACACGAAATAGAGATTTTGCACGTGAAGGAGATTTTTAGATAAATAAATAAAGGTATATGTTACATTGGAGGAAAAGTGCGAGAGTACGTATAGTTCGGTTGATTGGTTTTTAATGGACACAGTATGCATGTCATTGCGAGACCACAGAAAATAGAAGATATGTACAGTTATAAAAGCTGTTATAATTCTCTCTATAACTTTTTAATGTTGAACGGCCATAATTAACAAAAAATCGTTTGATAATCCTTTAATAATTGCAAGTTCTCCCGATGAAACAAAGTTTCATTAGTGCGCGAATGTAAAGAGAAGATACCAATGAACGAAAATTTTCTCTCTCACGCGGATCAATAATCATCCTAATTTCTCACTGTTCACTCCGCGAGTAATTAAAATTCATCAAAGTCGAGCAAGTCTCGGTAGAAAGAGAGAGAGGGACGGAGAGAGGGAGTGAAAGAGAGGGAACGTGTATGATCAATCCCGTGGCCTTGCCAAGCCATAAATAATCGTAGTAGTAAATATATATGTGTGTGTATGTGTATGTGTGTGAGCGTGTGTCGATACGTTCTATTTATACGTATACGTTCGCACTTTTCTCCTCCTCGCAGGAGGCTGATTGTGGGCGAGTCGCCGGACACTTTACAAATTGCCTTTTCTTGTAATAAAGTCGCTCGGGCTACGGTGTGCTCGTTGATAGCCACCCCGCGAAAAGAAAAGAAAAGAAAAAAGGGAAAAAAAAATTTACGAAGCTCTGGTTATTTATTAATCGTCTTATCTCTCCCCAAGCTCCAGCGAAAACTCTCTTCTTCTTTTTAACGCGCATTACTCTCCTGTCCGAACGTAAACGCAAGGTAAAAGTATATATATATATATATATACACACACACGCACGCACGCACGCACGCACGCACACATACACACACATACACCTCGGCGCCCCCGATGATGATTACGAAATTCATGCGCGCGGACAAGCCACTCTCTGCGTGCTTTGGCTTCATATATTGGATCGAGTTCCTTCTTGATTATTATTTTTTTTCTTGTTTGGGAGGCTTTACCTTTGACTGACAAATGGAAATGGATTTTTTGTTGTTGTCGAATAAATTTACTTTCGAATACGAATAATTTTGATTCGTTTTATTTGTTCGCGCCGAAAAAAATAATTTAAAATGCCACAAAAAAATAATTTAAAAACGATATACCTACGCCGTATGTCAGTTTAACGATTATTTCGTTGATTTACAACGACGCTATTTTAGACGATATCACGTCGTAAAGAAAATTTAATTGTCCTGCCTGGCCAATTAAGTTACCTATGTAATCACCAAAAAACCATCAAAGTCGCGTTAGCGAAAGTTTATATGCCGGTCAAACTTTCCTGAATAATCCTTTTAATCGATATCGGGATCCTTCTAAAAAATTAAAATAAAAAAATACAATTAACAATAGAAAAGAGAAATAAGCCTCATCATGACAATCTTTGGTCCAAACATAAAAAATGTCAATAGACATACTGACGCAAAACGTTTTACCGCTAGAATAGCCACGTGGCTGGCAATAATTAAAAGGATCGGTCGTGAAATCGAGATGAGCTGGTACTTTCACTGATATAACCGATGCAATGAATGTTACGACGTCAAGAGAGTTTTTCGCGCGCGTAACGGATTTGCTCTTTGTGATTTTTACGTTTCTATGGAATCTCCGTCTTGGGTGTGTCCCGTTATTATCAAGCGAAATTTCATTGAAACCGATAACCGAAGCTTTCGCAATTGTTTTCAAGAGGACACTTTGTCAGATAAAATTTAGCCCGTACCAAAATATCTCCAAGATCTCCAACTCACCTGCATCAACCAAATCCGTTATCCGTACGTTGCCTTCGAATGAAAAATAAAAGAGAAAAAAAGTGCGAGTCCCGTGGAATTCGCAATTACATAATCAGATAAGCAGCAATCGCACAGCGTATAAACTACGGGGTTCGTTGACAGAAAGCGCAAAAACTTTCAAGGTACAACGTACGACATTAACGGCATTCTGCAAGTTTAATCGAGCGTGTTCCTTTACCGTATGGTATGGCAAAAATAAACTTTGACAAATTTAGAAAGTTCACGCCGTGGAAAATTCAAGCTTGGCATAATTTCATATTATATATATATGAACGGCCTTGGATAAAGGCATGTGCACTATTACGTAGTTGGACAATGAAAAACAGAAAGAATGGCAACAACTTTTTTGGCATTGATAAGCATACAACCACGGCAAGCTTTTAACGGCTAATTGACGTGCCTTGACCGACAACGACTGGTAATTTAATGTCATTTGTTACGTATATAGCTACGAGAGAAAGATAATACACAGATTATTTTAGTCCGGCATCGATCTCGCCCACATTGGATGTGCGTGTTATTGGACGCATTAAAGATGTATATAGTGAAAATTATAAATAGTGAGAATTATACAAGAAATATTTATATTTCTAGTGTCGCAATTTAACGCGTCTATTCATTTAGTCTACATATATGTATATGTAGTGCTTTTTTTTTTAGTTTTATAGTGATATACATTGTTGTGTGCAAAATAATTGAAAATTGCAAATACAAAAGCAATTTTCCAATAGTGCCATCGATCCTACTATATATTTATATTTACATACACAATTGATTTGTTTTCTTCGAGAACAACGACACTTTGCAAGGGCAATTTTCAAGCGCAAACAACGTTCAATGATAACCGAGGTGATACAAAAAATAAAGACACTTCTCGAAGCAAACAAATTGTCAAGCACTTAGACACATTATCACATCGAACATTAAAGGTGTAATCTTTAAGTTTTATCGGTGCCTGTACCTCCTATGTATCCGTGGAAGGTAAGCATGTTGGACATAAAAACAAAAAAAAACAGACAACACGCGTGAATTATACCTTTCTTGCGTGATTTCACAAAAAAAACTTTCTTTCCTTTTTTTCATATTTTTTTCTCGAAAGCACTAAAGCTTACTTGATCTTAAGTGAAACAAACAGCAAATGTAGTTAAAGATACCACAATAATCACACGCACACTTTTCACGATTACTACGTGATTTCTACAAACTGCTTATTTTTCTCATTGTTACGACAAAGAGTGAGTTTATTTCACGTAGCTCAAAGCTTCATCGACAATGTTAATTTTCACACGGACAAAAATTTTGACATTTCTTCGAGATTCATATACGCAAGCTCAGTAATGCGAATCTCGAAGAATCACACAAACGATACCAATGACTGCACGTAAAAGCCAATTACCATAAAAAAATAATTATAAAAATAAAATTTAAAAAAAAACATACAACTGAGTGGAGGCTCGCGTTGAAAAGATACTCAAGAAAAAAAGCCCTTTATCGAGGGCTTTGCATCGAGTGTACCTGAGAGCATAAAGATCAAGGAGCGTCGACTCAGTCAAGGACGCGACCCTGCGAAGGTAACCTATAGGAGCTAAAAAGAGAAAAGTACAGTTGAAACTTTACGACGTATGGATAAAATTCCAAAAGGTTCGATTGTCGAGTATCCACTGTATACGATTAGATAACTATACGAGCTTTTTATTAACTACGAAAAATGAAAAAGCACGCTTAGAGTTAAGGTACCGCGCGACCTTGTGATTTTTTACAAATTTTTTGATTTTATACAAGAATTCAAATCACAGATTGAATTTTACATACCCTTCGATCAAAAGTTGATCTTTTTGAAACTGTAGTACAAGGTGTTTAAAAGCATCAAGATGTATATAAAAAAAAAACAAAGTAACATCGCAGAGTCGGGTACTTTTTCAACAGATACATTCGCACACGCGCACGCTCACATATTTACTCGAATTGAATAAAATATACGATAAAAAAAGATACCGACCTTGGGTAAAGAAGCAAGACATTGCTGTTTGACATCCCAGACGAGTTGATCCTTAGGGAATTGCAAACATTTGCTGACACAAAGTTCGGGCACGTGAATACGAGCCAACAAGATACCATCGTCCAATGGTCCTTGCTCTTCATCGGCATCATCCTGAGGCGTTGGAGTCGCGGCTACCGACCCAACCGCCACTTGCTGCTGCTTAGGTACCGCCTCCATTATCACGGCGGACCTATCGATTTTATCTTTAACCCGACATCACATCTGCAAAAATATCGAGAGAAAGAGAGAGAGAGAGAGTGAGAGACGTGAATTGGAATTAAATATTAATGTCAAACATGTATGATTTCAAAGGTACCAGACTTTTTTTTATCGGCGTCAACAAATTTCGAAGAACCGATTCGTTCTTACGTAAGAGATTTGCTACGCGTATGTAAATTATGTTTGTCGCGAAAAAGCGAGAGAGACAGAGAGAGAGAGAGAGAAAAGCCAAAAACCTCCAAAGATACGTATAATGTATAATGACATGTGGCTATGGCAACGCTACTACTAACGAACTGCTATAATTTCAGTCTACAGAGAGCAGTCAGTTGAGAAGAAAATTACGGGGGCAGCAACTCAACAAAGTGCCGCGAGAGATTTTGGCCTAATGTCTGTCCGTACCACGCTTGTGATGTATGGTACTCTTTGTGCTCGTGGCAATGACCCGATCTACTCGTGCCTTTTTTTACAAACGTGACAATGATTAATTGGTTGTTTGCTTTAGATCTTTGTGAATATTTCGCAAAAACCACGGCAATTTTGGGAAGCTTGATTACGACGATAATAAAACAGTGTAGGATTCATAATGACAACGATAGGTTTGATTTATCGAGTACGAACGGATGATAGCTGAGATTTTTCTCTCGTCGAGATAATACGAAAGCAAGCGCAAGTGACGCTGTTAAAAAAAATGAATTCATTATAATGTATGAAAGAGGGTCATTCATTTTTCCCTTTACATCGCTCGGATGGATGCATTGCACGATTTTTTTTCCGTTTTCTATAGGTCACCTCGTGAAAAATGATGCTCGCTAAAGCAAATGACCTTCTACTTCGTCAACGAGTAATGAAAAGGAATTATCCTCTACTTGTTCTTCTCTCTCGCGTTTGCGGTAATTAACGATGCTCTTTGACCTCGAAATATTTTTTTATTAATGATTTAACAACTGGTGAAAGCGTGTTACAGGTGTAAAACTTGAGAGTTTTATATTTATTACGAAATATTTCGTATTTTCATGAGTAATCTGTAATGGATTACAGAATTTAAGAATTGTGCGTTGAAAGCTTTTAATCTTACGTAACATAATATTTTAATAAATCAAGTTTAACAACGTAGTTCGTGGAATGTCACGTTAAAAAAATATATCTCTTTAAGCTACGGGAAAGGAAGAGAAGGGGGATATTTTGGAATTCGCCGCCGTAAAAAAAAGTGTCTTATTAAAGTCGCGATACGATCGGGTGGTCCTCTCACTTCGCGGTGCGAACTTGTTTTAATTTTGCGCATACGCATCGTAAATTAATCCAGCAATTACGCTGAATTATCGGCAATCTTTATCTTTTTTATTCTCATTGATTTCGGTCGTGCGCGTTATTTTAAATTTTTTCACTTCATCCTCGAGGCGATTTATGAATTCAATAAAAATTTATAAAGATCCCAAAGTGCAATGAAGATTCAAGAAATTATACGATTATACGTAGACAGATGCATAATAAATATATTGAAATTTGGGAGTAAAGTGAAAGAAAATTGGCATAATTAGCAGTTGGCACAAATCCTATACGTAAACGTACAGGTTCCAGTCTGAAATTTCAGCCAAACACGCGAGATACCCAATCGATCAATCGTTTTGACTGATTTTTAATACCTCGGGCATCAGACACGCACGCTAACACCTTCTTCCCGTTCGTTTGTTGTAGTTTCCCTTCAACGATGATACCTGCCTACGTTACGTCACGTTCGTCCGTGATGGTTTTTCTCGATTGCAGTACAAAAATTACGTTTCATTTTTCAACATCGACATTCTTGAGTTTCGCAATAATTATTGTCAAATATTTCTTTTAAATTCGCATTCCTTCTTGCACAAACAGAAAATATGTTGAATGCATTATTGTTTACAATTAATTGGCCAAGCCAAGCATCTATTAATGAGAGCCTCGAACTTATACGTGTGTGTGGTCTAATAACCCGGCAGGTGGTAGAGAATGCTCGGACGGTTGGAGAGTTGTTGCTGGACGCTGAATCATCGTAAAAAAAGCAGCACAATAATATCGAGAAACAAGTTTTTTTTTTCGAAATTGATGCACAACGCTATGAATAATCACACTTTCTTTCAGCGTATATGCGTATGCGTTTACAAGTGCGTGTGTGTGTCGCACCCATTTATAGGTTGATCAATACAAGAACCCTATATGCCAGGGCAACACGCTATGGAGGGTTACTGATTATAATGGCAACGCGAACCATTATAATCGATAGCTTGACGGGCTTGATTTGTTTCCACAAGAAGCGTCCGAAATATTATTTTCAAAGTAATTTGTTCGATATTTATTGGAAATGCTGTTTTTGTCAAGAATTTTCTTCCTCGTTGTTTCAAATCAATTTCGAAAGTCATCGAAATGTCCGAACACGTAAAAATCGAGAAACTTACTAACCACTGTGTGACCGTGTTAGAACATCAAAAACTTGGTCGTAAAAAAAAACTTAATTAGATTTCCAGAAATCATCCCAATATTTCACCGTGACACGAGTGTCAGGTATACGTCTACGTATAAAATGAACGTTTATAACGAAGAAAAACGTAGTGTTGAGTTAACATCGGTCATAAACCCTCAAGAGCGGCAATAAAATTATTGCATGCCTTGAACTTTGAATCTTCTCGCGCGCGACGCAAGGACGCAGCCTCAACCGCAACAGCCGTAACAACGACACGATTCGACCTTTCTCTCTCTCTCACACAAGCTTTTATGTGTATGTACAGGTGAATTCCACTTTCGATTCGTGATTCAGATTGTGACCAAATGTCTGAGGAAATCCGCTTTCGAGATTATTCACGATATTGTACACGACGATTGAATATGTAATGGAATTGATCAATATGACGGAAGATCACAACGAACCATTGCCTCTATAACTGTTGACTATTAAATAAAAAAATATCGCACCGCGAGAATTTTTATTTGAAAGCTTATGATAAACCGACCGCGGATAAAGCATTGGAATCAAAGTTTCCTGCCGATTAGCAAAGTGTATTTCCTTTTACGCAACCGCATGAAATTTCCGTGTGAAAATCACAGCGAATGGCGACGGCATCCTCGTTGCTACTGCTGGTCATAGCAATCAAACCCGTTATATCGCTACTACGTTTACACTTCTACCTTATTTTGCGAACCACGAAAGGCTTTTAAAGTACTCGAGTACGCGTCAGTGAAAGTTTTTTTTCGCTTGTTGTTTTTGGGATCGTCGGTCATTCAATTAAGATATCGAATAAAAATCGAATAAATTTCTTGCGACATATTGCGTACGTAAAGAATGCAAATTTGTAACAAAAAAAAATACGATCAAATAGTAGACAAGAGTTAAAGGATCCGTTGCGTACATATCTATATAGTCCTCCTCCGCATATCTCTCGGCGACTGTGTACCTTTTACCGACGCCGCCACGCCGTGTGAAATGCAAAGAGAGCGGAAATCGCGCGCGGCTCTCTTTCTCTCTGCATACGCTGCATACTGCTACGCTATGAGGTTTATTTGACGAGCTTTACTTTTCACACGATTCCAAAGGACTGGTAGTTTCGATATATTTTTGCATCGTTGATTGCGCAAATTGTGACTATTTCATATCCGTAATAACACCCCGTTCATCCAGTTATTATCGTATGCTTTCGTGTACCGATCACAAAATAAACTAGAAATTTTCACATACCAATAATGCACTCGCGATTAATCATTCGCGTTTTCAAAAGCAAATTAATCATTATATATATATATATATGTATGCATCGTGAGCACGGTGCATTATGACGAAGAACCGCAAATGCAAACAACCATCGCCTCGTTACACCAATTTCGCACCCAAAAAAAAAGAAGCTCTTTTTACCCGTGAATAGCTAGCTGTACATTTCTATGTAAAGCTCATTATACGGTTACTTTTATTCCCGCGGATTCTCACTGAATACTAGACCACGCGAGCTTGCGTTCTATATTTCCTTTTTTTCTTCAATTTGTTGGCGACTTAAAGAAAAAAAATGCTCTATATTCCTTTTAATTTGCAAGTATTGTTAAAATATTATTCAGTCATCGTTAATTTTCAACGCGACCGACAACGAAAGGTACGTAACAACAACAAAATCCCGTCGCGCCATCAGACGTTCGAGTAAACTTGAAAAGTGAAATCAAAAGCGTAACAAAGTTTCCATCCCTTTAATCTGCCTAATCGGTCAAGGAACATCTCCCTATGCAACGTTACCGCGAGAAAAATCGATCGTCCATAGAGAACCCAGCAACGACAGACCACTCGGGGAGGAAAAAAAAAAAGAAAAAAAGCATCCCACAACGCATCGAGAGCAAACAAGGTCAAAGCTCAGCTCCGAGACAAGTGGCGCTTGCGCGCGCGCTGTCTTGCTTATCGTGTACGCGAGGTTCGTTCACCCCCTTCGATCTTCCGCGTTATAACGAATTCCATAGCCGCGGCGGCCTATTCCTTCCGAAAGACAAAGAGCAAGGTTATAAGCAAAGGGGGACGCGCGTGCATAAAAAGGGGAGAAACTCAAAGTGACACGTGTAACGTTTGCAAGTAGATGTTGGGGAAAGGGAGAAACCCGGAAAATTTGAACAAATGTTATTATTGACGTACTTGCGAAGAGAGACTCTCGTTCTGCAATTTGTTCGTTGTCGGTTTTATAGGTACAACACGAAAAACAAAAGAAACAAAAATCGAGTGCACGTAGGCTGCACGCGAGATTGGTGCAAGATCTAAAGTTATATACACGTACAACGCAAGAATAGTTGCAGTGACCTATATTTCGAGGAGCGATCGATAGTGAAATTTTGATTAGTTTATAAGTGGAAGAGGTCAATATTATAGACACGCAATAGCTTTGTTCGCATTAATTACGATCAACAAACGTTCGAGTAACAATCTCGTAAACGATATTCACAAATCGTATAATCATTTCACCAAATGAACGAAAAAGGAAAGAACTCTTGATCTCATCCACGACATCAATAGCGTGACTTATCGACAGAAATAATAAGCAACATACGCTCAAATATTGCAAAGACGAGAGTACACGAAGGAAAGGGTGGTCGACCAAGGGTATACGCGTGCATGAATAACAAGAAGAGGCGAAGGGTTGCTGCATGTTCAAGGGGGCACAGTTGCATTCAAGCGAGGTATGTCAATTTTTGTATTAATACAAGAAAAATATTAACTCACTTGTAGTAGTAATAGTACAAGTAGTAGTAAGGATAGATCTATAGCGTGTGATAATCATATACGCTGGAAATTAGTGAGTAACGTGTGCTGAGAGAGAGAGAGAGAGCGTGAGAAGTAGTTAACTATGATTTAGCAAGTCACGTCTTTAATACTTTCTCATCAACAAACATACACAATCCACAAGCATGCACACGCACACACACCCGCGTATGTTTACATTTGGTAAATCACTAAACGGAAAGAATGGTCGTTGCGCGCACGAGAGCGATCAATTTGGTCTTAGGAAAAATTCCGTGAAAAGCGCATGCGCCTTGACTCGGGTTTCCTCGGGTAAAGAGAGGAAAAAAGATCATCGTTGCATTATAGGAACAAAAGAAAAATGCGCAAAGTGGGTTGCATTATCTATTGAAATTCTTGGACGACAAACGTATGTATACGTATCTGTACGACGACACCCTTGCACGTATATATACACACACAACAAGAGTGGGTTATCATCGTCAAGTTAATTGATTTTTTTATCGATCTTAGACCGCGCCTCGTATAAACATCACAAACTTGAATACCCATCTCAGCAAGTAGTAGTAACGTCCACTTTGCTCTTTTTTCTCTCTCTCTCTCTCTCTCTCTCTCTCTCTCTGTCGTCGCGCCCCCGTCGCGCGCGCAGCCACCTGAGATCCGCCCTTCGATTGATCGATTATATATATATATATATATATATATATACTGACCCTGCAACATGCTACAGCGACATCCTTTTTTTGGGCATGCACTATTATTATTTTTTTTATTCAATCGAAACACTTTTTATTTTTTTTTAATTTGGCACTCTTTCATATATACACTTTTGGCAACTAACACTACACTGCTGGAACAATAACAATAGCACGCGTGATCGACAGAAAAACAATTGAAAACTTCGAACACTCGCGCGAAAGGAAGGAATAGATAGATAAGGGGAGGGGGACGATCAGTCCTCGGCAGGTTACATCCCGCGACTGCTGGCCGGTTAGATGGCGCCCAGCCAAAGCAGCAGCAGCAGCAGCAGCAGTCTCCGGTATATTTCTGCCCCCTCCTCGCGAGACTTGGTCGTCGGTGAAACCGAACGATGCGCGCAGGCGCTTATTGTAGAGTGGGGGTGCTAAAAGGACCGAGTGAGAGAGAGAGATGTGGTTGCCCAGGTAACCATTGCCAGATCGACCGGCTGCTGCTGCTGCTTCTGCTGCTCTGCTCTGCTTAAGAGAGTACATACATAGTGTGGGTGGGTGTTGTTGCTAGTCGCGAGCTTTTGCACGATGAGCTTTTTTTTTGGACTCGCGACGTGTACGTATATAGCTGGGCTTTTATGGGCTTTTTGCCCTTTGCTGATTGATGCATTTTGATATTTGACATGCTAATCCGTTACCGTTCCGCTTCTTTGCCAGCCACATTTTGTTGTACGAACGGTATTTTTTATACGTAATTATCTTTGTCAATGTGAGTGCAAAGATGATTCGTAATCTGTAACATATTTTAGAATACTTACAACATTTTTAAATAATAGTCCTTTTTTCAAAATAAAAAATAATGGTCAAATTATATTCCAGTTGTTCGAAGTAACTGTGATTCGAGTGCAGCAAAAAAATTGAAATAACGGAAAATAAATTAACTAAATAAAAAAAAAAGGACGTAATGTTTATTCGCTTTATTTCTCCCCAGAGACACACTTTTGCATCTTCTTTCGAGTATTTTTTTTTACTATTTTATGACGCTCTAGTTTAGCTTGGCAATGTATGTGTATTACGGGAG
Source organism: Chouioia cunea (assembly GCA_030064505.1). Taxonomy (NCBI): domain Eukaryota; kingdom Metazoa; phylum Arthropoda; class Insecta; order Hymenoptera; family Eulophidae; genus Chouioia; species Chouioia cunea. Next base: position 4,362,557 of record JAOPFQ010000004.1, on the reverse strand, counting down.
CTCTCGGATGCCACTTTTATTTCGCTCTCTTTCTCTCTCTCTCTCTCTCTCTCTCGCTCACTCGCATTTTACGTGCATTGTACTTTTCCTTGCGCTATCGGCATTTGTTTTCTCGTTTTAGCGCACTCCATTCAACCTTACTTTTTCTCAATGTGAAAACCAATTAATTAAGCAAAACAAGTAGCTCCGTTTTCGTGCTCGGTAAAGTATCTACAACTAAATTAGAGAACATTGCGCTTTTACTTATACGTAAACGACGACTAATTATTTGTGTTCAATCGGTCTTTTTTTTTCTTTTCCTTTTTTTCTTATTATTTTTTTTTTACTACAGACAACTCAATATCAGAGGACCTTCGTCCCTCTTATGTATTCTCTTTCTTTCGCCGACTTGACGAATTGAAGAGACGTTCTCATTCTCCTTTTCAGAAGCGGAAATATCGAATTTTATTATCGAATTGTTTATCGATGCTGCGCTATACACGTGTGTACCATGGATTTGCCATTTGGCAAATAGAGATTATGATCCCAGCATGGCGCCAAAGTAGACGCGATTTAATTGAAAGAGAGATATTTTTTTATTTTTATCGCGACGAAGCCCTTTCCATTTGGCGTAGTTGTACGGGCGCTCGTTCTACCGAATTTTTACTTAATTGACAGACTTTTTCATGTAAATTGTCGTCATGGTGAACTACTACGTGTGTAATGCTTTTTTAAAGAACAAACACATTTTTATTCGTTATTGACGAGAGAAAATTTATGAGTTACGAGTGTAATAAAATTGTAAATTTATCAAACTTTAATTGATGTTTGATTAGCCTCGTTTCAACTGTTATCTTTCTTCGTTCAAATGTAATATATTTGTTCCACCTGCGTTGAATAATTAAGTACTCATAAATTGGATTCGATCAATTCGCTGTACTCGTATAATCTGAAAAGAAATGAATGGAATTCTAATATTACCCATTGAAATGAAAAAGTAGAAACACTCAACGTGAACGTAAAACATAAGTCAGAATATATACGTTGAGTAAATACCGCGAGGCGTCAGAGTATGCAAATGCCTGGTTAGCCGTGAAATTTAGCAGCACTCGTGACCGTAGAAACGATGTATACGGGACCACTCTAATTTCATTTAGCATTTACCAAGGCCACTTCTCTCAAAGAATAATGTGTTACTGGTATAAATCAATTAAAAGAGAGGGAGACACACTCGCGAAATTCGATAGATGGTTATGCGTAAACTGCGGTTTTTGCCAATTGGCAGTTTGCGGTTTCAAGAAGATATATCCAATACGACTCATTTGCATATTTATAGGCAATTACTCCCGTAAGTAGTTGTCTCTCTCTTTTTTTTATTTGTTTCTTGTTCTCTCTTTTTTTTCATCTGCACTAACAAATAAAAGTGGTATTATATTGTCGTTCGCGCTTTACTGTAACACACTTGTGGCGCTTATCTCGAATCCACATACCAGCAATATCTCGTTCAATTTCGCGTTAGTGCAAGGTTCAATATAAATTCAACCGGCGAAAATAATACAACGCAAAGTACGTATATATATTTATACGTATACATATCACTTGCCATTTATTTCGCTCTAACCGGACTGACGGAATGTGAAAGTCGCGCGCACACGTGCAATATCGTCTTAATAAATAGAACAATTATTTTTCAATGCGCGTGTTAAACATGTGTAATAATAGTGATTTTTTCCAATTTAGAGTAGCCGAATGTAACTGTCGCTATGGAAAAAAAAATTCCTTATAATTTTGCGATTCATCGCTCAAACTCATAACCTGAAGTTCTATTCAATAAACTCAATCTTCTCTTTTTCTCGATAAAAAGAAATTCCTCTCGGTTGGAAAACGAACAAAGCTAAGGGTGAGAGGAAAAGAGTGAGTAAAAGACGTCGCTGCCTCCCTCGTCGTGACTGTCGACGGAAATAAGAAACACATCGAAGCGATTCAGGAAGCCCTTCATTCGCTATCAAAGACGTCATAGAGAAAAAGCCTCGCGACGAGTTGTGTTGTTTGAGAGTCTAGGGAAATCGTTGGAATTTTTGAATTTGATTTGACGAATATAAATTTTATTTACATAGAGTTTATAGAACTTGAAACTAAAAAGAATGTTTGACGGCTACGCCAATTTACAGAGTTACGAATTATTTTTTTACCTATCACGACGACGAAAAAAAGCAAACGATAACAATGAAAGACCAAAAAAAAATGCTTACCAATTAGTAATAACTAGAGAAAAAATCAAACTCTGAACGTGAAACGAGCTCTATGCGAATTCCCTACACATTTGTACATGTAGTGTAGCCTCGAGCAACATCACCGACGAAAATCACCATCAGTTTCCCTAAATCGATGTCCACCTGTATACTGTGCATACTGTACGGCCAATATAATGAAGCGTCGAGCCTCTAATTTTCGCGTTCCTAATTGACCAATTACACGAGGACACCACTCTCGTCGCGGAAATTTGATTGATTAGACCGTGTACTGTGTGGATGTAGAAAGGGGTTCTATATATATATATAACTTCTGATCTTTGTACGACACAAGTTTGCGGTTTAATCAATTGACGATTAAACGTCAACTGGATAATTGATTGCCTTAAAAAATAGCAATATTTCGTATCAAAGTAGTGCTCAATAATGAAGCTTGAAGCTTTTATATCGTGTAGTTACACAACGATCGATATCATCTTCCAATTTGTACTTTTTGTTGTTGTTTTCTCTGGCAAAGCTAATTAAGTGAAAGCTAATCGACTTTAGCAGATAGTGAATAATAGGTGTTGTAAGTACACCGAGGACATGCCACGAGCTAGTAATCGGGAGTGAAAACTAGTTTATACCGTCGATTGTTTTGTTTGGATATTTTTACAAGTGTGCTTACGTATAGCTAATAATCTCGTTTATTGATATTGAAAGCGATCATTTCCAGCATTTTATCAGTTTCCACGCCCAACAACCACAACAATTTTGTACGTACAATTGCAGGACGAAGATACTAAAATTAGAAAGAAAAACAGACAATATTCGTTCTCGTTTAACGCGTACCTGTCAATAAATAGGCCATGTAAACTAACTTATCGACTCGATATCAAATAACAAAACGTCACTCATAACTCGTCATGGTGGTATACGATAGCCACAACAAGACAATAAATCAATGTAGACACTTGTAAGTCCTCTCATCCTAGTCAAGGGAGACCCGTACTACGTACACCTTATCCTTAACGAGGAGCGAGAGCTTCCTAGACACAATTTCGCCCAGCTAATCTAATACAGAGGGCGTTTGCGTGCGCGCGCGCACACACACGATGAGATTTGCGACCCTAAGCAACTTGCCGAGCTTCTAATTGATTCTTGAATAATCAGCGTCGCGCCTAAGTTTCCAGACTAAATCCGTTGGCTGATACCTTATCGTAATTACTGAAGGTATTTCATTGTCATTATTGCCGATAGAGATTGTCAAATTACATGCGTCATTGAGCTTACAATGTAGCGTTAATTAACATTGGTTTTATACTTGGCAAATAAAAAAGATCGACTTTTTGTGTCAACAAGATCGAGTAAACAATCAATGTTTCGTGAAACGCGCAACAAAAATGTAGGTAATGCAGCTGGAGCTACAAAAAAAATAGAAAAAATTGCATCATCAACAAGCCCATCCGCTGCACCGCATGGAATTTGACCTCCATTTGACAGGATTGCATGCTATAACTGACCAGCATATATACACGGGATGTAGTAACACTGTGCAACGTGCGAGCTTTAAACCCTCACTTTGCGCAAGCACACTAAGCAGGAACCATTTAACCGATCAGGGGGGAGAGGGAATCGTTCTCTCTTCCCCACAAGGGGGATCTTTTTTCTACCCCCCCCCCCCCCTCTTTCCCCCCTCTCTGTTACAGTAGCGCGTGGCATTTTACTGCTATGTTATCCCAACATTTATCTTTTTTCCGAGAGGAAGAACATCTGAACAAGTCTAGACAACTAGTTTGTCTATATATACTTAGATTAACGAATAGTGTCCTGAAAGCTGATTAAAAAAAACTTAATTTAAACGCCAGAGCGAACAAAATGAAAATAGGCAAAGCGACGTATTTAATCGATTGTGCGCGCATCAAATATAATTGAGGCTAGATTCGTTTTGTTTCTCTCTTTCTCACTCTCTCCTTCGTGGTATTAACAGCTCGCTTTGATAAGTGCGAGGGGTCACAACGCGTAAAATTTAATTTGACTTTATAATCTTCGGTATGAATAACACATATATACAGAGAACGACGAAACGTTTAACATCCTAATCGCAACTTTATTAAAGAAGCATCAAGTACCGTAGCTTACCAATATTTTGATAAGCTAAAAACTCGACAACACTATATATCGTTTACCTTTCACAAAGAGAAAGCTCTTCTCTCTTGAGAATGGTACAGGGCGTTGGGAAAAATATATTGAGATTACCGAGCTGCTGCTGCTATTGCACGGTCCAATATCGAGAACTTTTTCCTTCGTTTTTTTTTTTCATTTTGATACTGCTTTCGTTTTTCTTCAAAGCTCTTCCCGAGAGTTCGCGGGCTCGCACAAAGTACCAAGAGCGCGCAGGCTAAGCTAAATATTTGAAGACAAAACAAATCCAGTCCCGTGAAACAACGGATTCGCCGTGTGAACGATATTGAGATAAGTATTGGATTGTTGACTGTGATAATTATTGACCACCATTCTCTGGATAAATTGCTTAATTTTTTTATTTTTAACGAGAGGTCTATACTAATTAAACACATATTGCGTATCGGTCAATGTACGTATATTACAAGTTCGGTATTTTGAGTTATCGAAAAAGCTCTTGATTATATAACTTAAACGAAAATCAGCAAAAATAAAAAAAAAACGTTATCAGTTGAATCACTTTGCTCTAGCAAGAGGATACGAGAAAAAGGCCTTGAAGCTTGATCGTATCGTATCGGTAAATAGAAAATGAAATTTCTGCAACGATCAAAGTGATTATCGAGAGCACGAACACACGTAAACGGAGGATAATCAGTACAGTGACGCACTTATTTGTCGTCACCCTCCATCCGTCCTATTTATACGATCTCAATGAAACACGCGCGGCCTGTTTTTCTTGTTCTAATGAAGGTTACGGTAACGCGATCGGTTAAGAGTATCGACGCTATGTTTTTTTTTACAACAAATTCGATTACTTGAAAAGTATTAATTCTACTTCGAAAAGTAAAAAAAAGCTCCATTGGCTGTCGTCGACAGCAAAGGTTATAAACGCGTCTAGACTAGTGGTTGGCGCCGTCGTCGGCTCGGCTACACGCTGTCGAAAGAGGGAGGGTGAAAGAGGGTGAGTTGAATTTTCATTCGTCGTAATTCAACGGACGTAAGGGGATGGTGGCCAAATGTACAACTGCTGCTGCTGCTGCTGCTGCAAAATAATGGATAAAGTCGACAAAGTCTTGAGTGCGATACTTACGCTTCTACGAGTTTGTTACTTTTATAGTTAAAGGTGGTGAATTTTTTTTTTGTCTTCGGCTCGCGAGTTTGTTTTTTTTGTTTGTTGATAGTTCGATGCATACTATTCCGTGATATACATGTTGGTAGACCTGACAATGGATACCTTTTTTTACTAGTAACTTAATGTATTTAGATATACTATATTCCACGAATGGGAAATAGACGAGCTACAATGTTTTTTTTGGTTTCGAGATTTCTTATACTAAATACTTCAGCAGGCACGCCACGCCTTTGCCATCTCACAATCACTTCCAAACCATCGACAAATATTCGAAATTCATCAGAATCCTCGCACGAATCCCATGATTGTCTAGTCGAACCAATTCATCAACGATTTCCCCTTTAGATACAAAGGCGCATCCTAGGAAAAAACACAAAGATAAAAAATCAACTATAAAGGAGAGTAGTTGCAGTGATCATCAGCTACCGGAAAGCAAGCAATGTTGGCTTTTCTCATCGTTAGCAAGAGTCGTAGGTAGTATAGTAGTAGCAGCTGCATTATTGAACGACGTTTGAATCACGACTTCTCGTGCAACGGGATTTGGAGCGATATCACAAAATGGGCGGCTGATTTCATACCGCAACGGGCCGAAATAAGTGCTTACGTAAATTGCAAAGAGGCTTTATTGTGTTGGCAATGGCTTCGTTATGAGCTCAAGTTTATATCTATTGATTGTGGCCGAGAGATTTTTAATGGATTTTACACGTTGATATTCACGTTTGCAATGTATCTCCTTCGAGGACGAATGAGACTTTGATTATTTGTAAAATTAATACCGAGTATCAATAAAAACGCGTTGTTATTAATATGCCACGTTAAAAAAAAAGCAGGGACAATTTATTACTGAATAATTAATTATTTCAACTTGTGAACGTGCCAAGGATATGATATAACGAAGAATTTCACTGCAGCTTTCATTTGACAATTAATTAAAATAATGGAAAAATTGCAACGATTAGCAACTAAAGGGAGTCTCGACTCGGCAATAACAAGTACAGAAATCAAGGAAGTAAAATTAACCATCGCGATCGACTTGATGAATCCCCGTAAAAAATGGTCAAGCTTGTGTACTTTCGCTAATACACAACCATACGATCGTTTGTCAAGCGGGGTTATCGACTGAATACATGCTTAGCGACGATCGCGTATAGATCGCGCGAAACGCTCGTAAATATATCGTTGGAAAACGCATCGTGACTAATGCTCTTATACGTGTATATATTTGTTGCGAATGTGCATGCTTATGATTACGAGTATTATCTTTCCTCTTCCGCAAGATGATACAATAAATTGAATCTTCAGTTATGCATATAATTAACGAATCGTACATTAGTATTGGCGTAAGATTTATTGCGTTATTACGTAACATCGAAGAATTTCGAGTGTATTCTTTTGAGGATGTGTGTGTGTGTATCTGTATATATATATATAGACGGAAAGTAAAATCGATCGGCATTACATTAGAAATTCAAAGAAACCAATTTTTGCGTTACCTTCCCATCGTATAGTACACCAACATCAGTGTAATACAAGAGTGCTCTTATCTCAAGGCAATCAATCTTACAAGCCGAGAGAGAATTAGACTTCTCGACGATCTCGAGAAGAGAACCTTATCCCAATTCTACATAGAGCTTCGTACGGAGATTATATATATATTATTTCTTGAGCTATATACATCGATTGGATAATCAAATTCTCGTCACGTTTTAATATTGCTCGACCTAAGGCAAGATCGCATACCATATATATTTGCATTTTCTCGAGGAATTTTATTTTCCTCTGTGTGTATAACGCGCGACTTTCACTATGTATAGACAAACTTGTTGAGTATGTGCTCTTTTGATTGAATTATTACACTTTCGCTTGGCACCTTCATTGCGTGCGCTACATTTTATTTTCACGGAAAATTGCGCGCCTTGGCATTTTTTTTTACCGTTGGATGAGCTTGTTAAAATACTACGCGAGAGAGAGGTCAATTTGTTGTGAGAGAGCACGGTGGTGTAGGTATGTATGCTTTTGGATGATGCAATGTTAAGATTTTTTTACGCTGTTGTTTATTTTAAAAGAGAGAAAGTTGGTTTTTAGATGTTATACCGTTGAAGTTTATACACGTAATGTTGACTGACAGATGATGAGTTTATGAAGTGGTGCAACGAAAGTTTTTTACTAAGAACATCAATTTACAATCGGCTAACACGTTGTGAATTTATGAATGGAATTTCACTTATCACGACAAAAAATTCAATAAAAGATTCAGTAAATCAGACCATTTGATAAGATACCTCAACAAGACTTCAAAGTGTGTAAATTCGCTCCTCCTCCTCTTCCTCCTATAGAAGAAGAGAGCAACAGAAAAAAATACACCAAAGTTGTAGCAATTTGCCGGCTGACTAACAGGTTCGTTCATCCGGGAGGGCGACCTAACGAGCATTAGAGGGAAGCTCCCTTTTGGATAAAAAAAAGAAGGATAGCGACAGATGAGATCGACGAAGGCGGAGAAAGGGTCAGAGAGATATATAACTGGCGCAGTTGTGGACTTTTTCAGAAACTTTGATAATTTATCGAGAGAGAAAATAAAACAAAAAAAGAAAGGAAGTTTGACGGTGTACGAGGTCTTGGGATGTGAAAATTGAAAAGCGGATGCTTAATTAGGGACACTTGCTATCCGATAGTCAAGCTCAATAGATTTAACACACGATGGCATTCTTTGTATATATATACATTGGGTTGATCGTTGACTCTCGTATTCACGGACGCGCCAGATTGACTTGATTGTATATCCTAAGATTTGCGGTAAATTCAATGCGCTCTCAATTGATAATGATACCGTGAGGATTGTTAATTTGAAAAAAAAAACGATGACCGAGTTTTGCGATAGAGACGAACAAATTTCATAGGCCGGTAAATCTATACAACAAAAACCATCTCTCGCCGCAGGAAACACAGAGGATTTATCGGGGGGTCTTTCACGAAGAGTTGCGCCCAATAAATCGATATCCACGCCGTAAATTCTATGGTCAACACCAAGTAAAAGAGAGAGAGAGAGAGAGAGAGAATAAAAAACAATAATAAAGTCTCATAAACATAAAGCTTTCAGACCAAGTTGCCTATTACACAAAAAATAAGAAAAGAAAATACAAGAAGCATCATTTTATTATCGTATTTTATTTGAAAGATTTTTGTCTGCTTGCTCTTTGTTGGCAAATAGCACAAAAGGAATTGGAGCGAAGAAATAATTGCAACACGGCCAATATTGTTGCAGAGTCAAGCGATTAAACGAGCAGATAAAAGTCGACCTACAGCGGATATTGATAACGTATGCAGTTTTATAAACTGATGCAGCATCTTACAGTCTATTTTCTTTTATTTTAAATTCATTGCCAAAAAAATCTGATCTAACCCTCGTTTTGGCCTCGAATTGTTTTTTTAGATCCAAAATACCGATTTAAAGTTATTTAATTTCAGTCTCTGGATTTAGATAAAAATAACAATATTTCACGACACTCACAAAAATAAACCAAGTTATTCGACCACAAAGAAAAAGCAGAGTTAATTTCCCAGACAAGTACAAAAGAAGAAAGAGAGCTCAAGATGAGTCTCCAACCAGAGAATGAAGAGATGGAATTCCTTGGATGGTCGTGGTGTTGTAGCAGCGGAGAAAGTGCCGCGCCCCTCGTGAGTCTCTCAACCGGTCGTTGTATATAATACACTCACACATACTTATATGTAAATCCTTATAATATGCGCGAGTGCTCTCTCACTTTAGATGTATAGATTCGAGGTTATGCAATGACAACCAATGGACTTGAGTTCTCATAATTGACGTATATTCCCGAGCTTTTACAATGCTCGAAGTCGTCGACGCAACAGGCTATAAGAAACAAAAAAAAGGGAAAAGGACGCGTTGTACACTTTTGGCAGCGACTCAAACATGCTGTCGGCTATACGTCTTTCCATATGTCGGTCAAGACTAAAGTAGAAATTTTATAGACTGTTGTTGATGGTGTGGTGTATATGGATAAGGAATATGGAATATGTTTAATTGTCGTCCATTCTCTTTTCTCTTTCTCTCCTGTTGGAGAAATATTTAGATACTATGCAATTGCAAAAGAGCTCAGTAAAGAAAATATTCGCTGAAATATGTTGAATAATACCATAGAAAATTATACCATTCATATACGCAGTTATTATTAAAAGTTGTCAGACTCGCTTTGCTTTCAAAAACAACTATGACAACAAGAAAATCCATGCTGACAAATTTCATTTCCTCGCAGTAACGAACTCCAAACTCATTAACAAAGCCCTTTTCATCAAATCCCATAGAATTTATGATTAAAATGTCCATAGACGACGAGAATTTTACGAAAATATATATAATATTCAACGAGAATAAATGACGAGTCGAAAAGCTGTTCCCGAAAGCTTTATCCAGGAGAAAAAAAGCGATAAACCGCCGACATCACACATGAACATTCAGTCCACAAAAAAGAGGCTAACTTATTTCTTTTTATAAAAGTAACGCGGCAATCCGCAATTTATACGTTGAGGATAAAAGGGGGGTTTCATTTATGAACGTGAAAAGTTTTTTTCTGCGATGGAAGAGAAGAACCAAAGTAATATTTAACTTTTTGGCTGACTGATAGATTTGGATTGAAAAAACTTTTTTTTCTTGTTTCAACTAGTTGATAAAGTATTATAAATATTTGACACTTAGTAAATCATTCAACAATATCATCGAATAATAAATTCAACAAAAAACCAAGACACGCTCTACGACTTTTTCAACGATCATTGAAAAATTTCAAAACATCAGTCAGTCGGTCAACAGGTAAACCACAACAATTATAATGTTCCATAAACTGAAAAATGGTCTGCTTCTCGATTTTCCTTCACGCAGATAGATTTCCTATATACATATATATATATGGTGTATAGCGCATCTGCATCGCCGCAAGAGAGATTACAGAGCTCCGAGACTGCGGACACGTGACCCAATTTGTCGTTGTAAATGATATTGCCCTCGGTGAGCCCATAGCTTTACCTCGTTCACGGACACGGAGATACTTTACTGCTAATTTAATGAAGTTCTCGAGAGTTTACCGAGATAAATGCTAAATTTTAAATTAAAATTTTCTTTTTTAGATTATTTTATGGGTAAACGTTGGAATTAAGCCGTTCGTACAATTACATCGTCGGCTCGTGCGATTTGTCAAATGTAATGACATGTTTACAAAAACGCTGTCCCAACAAGAGTAGACAAATAAAAAATCAATCAAAACTTTTCGGCACGTCGTCCAACGAGAATTTGTGTAAAGAAAGCAAAAGAGAGAAAGAGAGAGAGAGAGAGAGACAACGATGATGGGACTCGCGTGACTTTAAAAAATCCCAAATTTCACAAAAATAATACCACGAGAACGAGGAATCATCAATTGGTCAGCCCACCCAAAAACATTTATTCCTAAAACTCTCGAAGAGAGCTGTACAGTGTTCGGCACAGTTGAAATTCCCAGGCTTCTACATCTTCCCATGGTGAAATAAAAAGAAAGGGTATAGGCTGCATTCCATGCCTACTTCCATGCTGCAATATATATATATATAGGTATAGGATATATAGTATGAAAAAGTGAAGAGAAACAACACCGATATTAACCTCTCAAAAAAGGCTATATACCGCGTGAGGGCGGCGACTTGGATGTTTTTGCTGTCCATACGCGCGCGTGTGTATGCGCAACTCGTCCGAGATTGATCGACGTATTATAGACTGCGGTTATACAATCATAAACTACATTGACCCGAGATGGTTTGATTTGTTTGGTATCACGAAGACGAGCAGTTTTTCCGATATTATCATACAATTTATATTGAAAGTTTCAATTTAGCACTTACGTTGGCAAGGACGTCGTGTGCTTTATGTAACTGCGTACACAACGCTTACCTGTAACAGACGAACATAAACATCATTGCTTCTTTTGTATCTTTTGCCAATTTCAACAATTATACGTGGCTTTATAAAATCTATATATTCCTTAAAAACAAAAAATCCACGTACAGATCAGATAAGAAGAACAAGTTTGTTTTTCGTCCTTTCACACTTCATACAAACCGAAAAGTATTCTCGTTCGTCAAAGATATCTTATACAAGAGATCCGATCAATCAAAGAATTCTCATTCTCTTTCACTCGCGCAAAACAACCGGAAAAAAGCAATATAAAATACATAAAGAAGGAATCTCATGTAAACTCGGCTACACGTGGTATCTCTATATATCCACGACAAATCGCTTTTATATTTACTATATATACATAGAGCGAACGATTTATCGAACGTATATCTTCTTCAACAATAGCCGTTGAATTTATAATTAACAGCTCGTCGTTAAATTTTCTATTTTTTTTTGTCGTGCTAAACAAAAAGTATCCGTGTGCAAAAGACGACCTTCCTCGCTAGGTCACGCGGAGATGATGCACCTCATAACACTTGCGTAAGCGTCGGAAAAACGAGTTTTTTTAGCTTTCGACGACGCGAGTTTAATTGGAGTTTTTAATTACTTGAGTTGTTGGCAATAAGCCTGTTTTTTTTACCGAAAGCTGATTTTCTCGGTGACTGTTGAGTTTGAAAAAAAAGAAATATTAGAATTACAAATCAAATACGATTGTTCCAACTTGTCGTTACACGTTAACTCCCACAACGTACAATATTGTTTGTCGTAGCAAAGAGTGTATATAGTAGATAGACAAGATAAACACTAACTTAGCGAAGCTTGGTTTCTTGGACTTGGTTAAGTAATTAACGCGGAAAATTGATGCAGCAAACGTATAACTACAAGCGGTTTAAATTCACGAGAATCCAGGTGAGCATTTAGGTTTTTGCAACTCAACTGGAAAACTTGTATACGTGTAAAAACCAAATCTTTCGCTCGTTCGAAGCGCGTCAATAAAGTTAATTCGACAATTACCAATGTATGGCATAGTAACGAAAATTTTACGATTTTACTTCAGTAACGGCATGTATATATCTATATATATATATAGAAAGGCAAATCACCTTTTGGAGAAAACTTACATTTTACATGCTTTGTTACAATTACACATCGTTTACTCTCGACGACGAGGCTCGCGCATCGTAACAATTATAAGGCTTGGTGAAAAATATATAACAATCCATCGTAAACGATATACGCAGTTGGAAAGTTCTGTGAAACTCTATTCTTACTAGAAGTTATCTTAAACAAAAACAAAAAGAAAAAAAAAAGAAGAAAAATACAAATGTATGACAATTTGTCTTGTCCAACGTTTATAATTAGCGAGAAAGTCTCACGTTTTATACATATATATATATATATAAGCGTAACGCTCACTATACCCTAACGCGCATATTGGCATTTCGACCATCTGCCCACAAACAAAAATGATAAATCCGCAAGTGTTTGCACAGGAGACTGTAGGCATGATTATTATTTTTAGGGGAAAAGAAGGGGTGATTAGAGAGAGAGAGAGAGAGGGGGGGGGTAAAGCCAAACGCAAAGGACAATGAAGCTACGCCTCTCGTAAATCATTCGACATAAATTGATCGGATTTGTTAATAAGCGTGAAGGTCGTTATTATGAGTTTTCGCTGAATATTGTCCTGCGTGCGTGCTTTTTCGGACGAGGGATTTTAGATATAAATATGAGGCACGTAATTCTCATTCGTATCCATAAGGAAATTATTCCAACTATTTAAAAAACATTGTATAAAATATATATTAGTTAATGTATAAAATTAGGGCAAGAAAAAATAGTAAATACATAGACCCAGAACACTTTGATCGTTGTTGCCGGTATAACACAAATTCTAACGAAGGTGGTGCATATACGATTCCGATCATCGTGTGGCTTTCGCATCGATCAGCAGGGGAGCAGCGAAGCATTGTGCGTGTATGTATGTATCGTATGTGTCGTGCATGTACACAATCGAGAGTGCTTACGATGAATTCACGATAATTTTCCAAGCGCAAAAACGAGTGGAGAATCTCTTTCATTCTTTGCTCCATTCATGCCTAATGTATTATCACGAGTAAATAATTCATTCATCGTGTGGCGCACGCGCAACCTAACCGACTCTTTATGAATAAAAGATATTTTCACCGAAGCTCAACGTTTTTCGTGAAAATGTTGCGCTCTAGGATATCTTTACTTTAAATCGCTATATCGCTTGTTTTTCTCTTTCCTTCGAGAAAAGAGAGCGCGCGCGAGAGAGAGAGAGAGAGAGAGAGAGAGAGAGGCAGCAATCGAAGAAAGCTATAAAAACCAGATAACTTCTTTATGCAATTTTTAAAGGTATAAGTTTGTCGAGTTAGAAGTGTATATTTCTGTTGCCATAGAAATATCACACGAGACATTTTTAATGATTGAGCGAACGGATCTTTCGTTTATTTTACCACATAAAGCCAATACTTACTTATACCAAGCCTAATAATATATGAAAATACAGAAATGATTTTTATGAAAAGCTCATGTTCGACAAATTTAAAGTCATAACAACACGTCAAATAAAAACATAATCTCTGCAACTCCATTTCAGCCCGAGAAAATGCAAGCACGCAAAAGGCTTTGGAAATTTGTTGATCATTAGCGTAAAAACGATTTCTGCACGAGTATAACAGCAGCAGCAGCAGCAGCAGCATCTCCGTATAGCGAAGACATAAATAAAGTTCGCGCAAAGCGAACGTCAAAACAGTCGAGAAAGAGGGGAATGGAAGGAGGAGTGCGAAGAGAAGCTAAAGGTGTCGCGAACGAAACGAAAGGAAGAGTTTCTCTTACACAGCTTGAAAGAGAGAGAGAGAGAGAGAGAGAGAGAGAGAGAGAGAAAAAGGAAGGACAATAAAAAGCGAGGACGTTTTACAACCGAAGCAAGAGAGAGAGAAAGAGATCTCGCTCGAGGATTTATTGGCCACAGCATACTCAATTTATGCGCAGATCTTACTGGCAGGTGCAGAAACGAACGGAAAACCTTGCGAAACTTTGTATACGAGAAAGAAAGAGAAAGAGAGGCATACTCTCCCTTTTTCGGGTACTCTCTCTCTCTCTCTCGAAATCGCGGAAATGTTCACGCGAATACACGTTTTGTAACGCTCCACCTAAAGCTTTATTGTCTTTGCGTGAGTATCATTAAAAACTTATTTCTTTTTTTATTCACAGTTATGTTTTTCTTGATCTTTTTTTTTTGGCCATTCTTTCAATTAAGGCTGCGGTTTAAGGCATTCTTTCGCGTTACGTATGTTATTTTTATTGATGCGGTTACGAATACTCGGGTGCATTTATTTAACTTTTACGATTTTGGTACTAAAAAATTGCATAATCAGTCAATCAATCAATCGATAGCAGTCGGTGACTTCATAACACGTAATTCTAGTCAGGTATTTGTAAAAATAATGCAATCTAAAAGGAAAGGAGAAGATTTTATTCTAGAAAGATGTCAAGAGTGAAACAAAAAATAAATTCGCAAAGCCTGCAAACAAAACTTATCAAGTATAGCTCTTAGCAATCTTGTTCCTAATGCCACATCGTCGTTGGAGGGTATATCACTAGTGCAGCAGCAGCAGCAGCAGCAGTGGAATCTGAGTCGTAGCGACATCAGCAATGCCCACCCTAGCTTTAAGCTCGTTTTTCCCACTGCATCTCTCTCTCTCTCTCTCTCTCTCTCTCTGTCTCTGCGTATATATGCATACGTGGCATTTACTCCAAGGACACGCGAGACTCGAGATTCTTGTTGCAGATTTCTTCCTCGCGGCCTGAGAGAGGGAGAGAGAAAGAGAGAGAAGGAGGATGCACTAAATCTCGTAGAAGCTCGACGAGAGAAAGAGAGAGAGAGAGAGGATATCGCGCGAGTACATCGCCACAAGCACATCGGGGTGTCTCCTCGCTTTCTTTTTCCATGCCTCTGCTGATCATTTTTAACTCGCTGCTCTCTCTCTCTCTTCCTTCACCTCATTCGTACGTGCATGTTGTCTCTGTGTATATGTTTGATAACGAGCTCTGTAGCTTATGTAATACATCTTAATAAACGAGGGGGGATTTTTTTTCTTCTGATTCCAGAGAGATGTTGTGGAATGAAGAAATTCTCGATATTTTCACATTTTATCGACTGGGAATTGCTAGTTGTTCGTAAACCTTTGCTTGAAATGCAAACGAAAGTTTAGAAAGAAGTCAATCGGTGAAAGCTCTTTTTTGTTTTTAGTTCACGGTCAAGTACTGTTAACTTAATTTTATGGGAGTTGCCGTATTAAATGCTACTCGTTCTAATTAAAAGAATTTGTACGCAAATCTAAAGCTATATTTCCCTTCAAATAATCGACTACTACTTTTTCAAAGACACCAAGTTTGTTTTAACTCGTTTCCTCGAGTTCACTTCAACAATACTTATAAACACGACGACCTCTCGGCATTTCGTTCTAGATTTGCCAGCTCCTCTTTCAATCCGACACGGAGATCAACTTTTGGTTTTCCATTTTCTTTACTCCGCGGGGAAATTGCACTAGTCCATTCTCAAAATAAAAAGTTTTTTTTTAACCTCGTTTTACTTCACCTCTAGAGATTTTAATGCAATAATTATTATTGTTGGATGGATTAAATACTGTCGCTAAAGAAACGAGGTTATGTAAAAAAAGATGCTCATAATCCTTGGGAGAGCCAAGTTCTTTCCATTAATTTCCTCCCCTTTTATTTGTTCTCCATGAAATCCTTTTAAAATCTCAGTCGGAAGGGTGAGAACAGAGGAAAGGCCGTTGCGCTGCTTTTTAATTAAGGTCGCGCGGGATTTTGCTCGTCGATTAATGTCTACTGAAGGGGCCAACTTTTCTCTCGTTTGTATTGTTTGTTTTCTGCTTGATCTTTGCAAGAATTCAATGTAGTAATTTCAATTTGAACGAACGACAAAGTTTACGCTGTTTGATGTAAGAATTGGCGAATTTATCACGAGTCTACAAAGGAATTCTAATAATGAAGAATCGTAATATACAAAACAATCGCAGACGATTCATCAAGAAATATTGGCATGACGAATAAATATAGCAAAGTCCGAATCTCAATGACTATGCCAACATTTATCACAACAAAATAAGCGATCGCATAAATAATTTAATTTTAAAAAGTGGCTATTAGACGAATAACAATTTTCTCTTCAACATGAATCCAGAGATCTCGTACATCTACTTTTTACATACAGAGTCAGTCGCGTATTTGTATTGTTAATTTAACTTTAAATCCAAGAAATAATAACAAGAGAACTCACGTAAACTCAAGCTAGAGTAACGTTACTTATCAACTTTCCACACAGCCAATTTATCCCGAGGACTCGTCTTTGTGCTTACTCGAAGAAAAGCACAAAGAAAAAAAATTAAGTAAAGTTTTCGAATAGATATGCAAAAGTTTTTAAAAACGAACAGAGATTTCGAAGTGTAGACAAAAATAAAAATATCAATAAAAGCTACTCAAAGCTAAACAGAATATATTTTTATAAAAGTTTCTAATCAACTGATCGATTGATTTTTAACAAATTTTGATATGCACAGACATTACGATCGCGGAAAAAAGCATATCGTTTACATCAAACCTTGCCGACGATTGAACAAGCACTTTCTCGAAGAAGATACACTTTTATTCTTATCCTCATTTTCAAAACGATCGATACGTGGAACTGGCGTTGATTGAGCTTTTCGTCGTGAGTGGCTTTTGGCTTTGTGATGCCTTTATCGACTTACGAACACGAAGACCCGCTTGATTTTCGTTGAAAGGAAAAATAAATAAAAATATTCGATTTTTTAATTAATTTCCAACAACTAAATATTTGCGATATTTTATATAATCATACACATCGTTCATAATTTGGATGAGAAATCTGTTAGAAGTATCATCGTTTATTTGCGTTGCGGAATATGTAGAGCAAAGGTGTCATCAATAAATTCTTGACGCTTGTGAATAACGATGCAATTTTTTTTTCATTGTTGCAGAATCGATTTTTGATAATATTCTACAGCAGTAGGTCACCATAATTAATTACTAAGCTTTTAGTCGATATCGAAAAAGGCTCTTTTTACGGCCTGCTAAATTATTGCCACTGTAATAACGTAA
Organism: Chouioia cunea; assembly: GCA_030064505.1. Lineage (NCBI taxonomy): Eukaryota > Metazoa > Arthropoda > Insecta > Hymenoptera > Eulophidae > Chouioia > Chouioia cunea. Next base: position 4,344,922 of record JAOPFQ010000004.1, on the reverse strand, counting down.
ATAGAAAAGATACGAATAAATGCAGTTTGTTTTAAAATAAGAATATCAGTAGCGTACGTAATATTACCTACGTATCGATTGAATAGTATACAATACAAAAAATAGATCTCCAGATGCAGAACGTAAAAATAAATCTTTTCGTTCAACGACTAATAATGGATCCTGTCGCTGGGCAAAAAGGAAAATGAAGAAGTAGCGCCCATTTTATTCGTTTATTTTTTGCTTTGACAAGCAATAAGCCTAAAAATATCCAATAAACGACTCGCGTTACAATGGAAACATATACACGCTTACATATGAGTAACGGTGTAGAGTGGCGGATGAGAAATTAGACGATAAACTCTCTCGCGAGTAATTAATTTTTCAGGTGAAGCGACGGGAACTGGGTCGCGCAGTCTCGTCCACTTTTTTTATTCGTTAGCTTTGTTCTTTGATGTTGCATTGAACAAGTAATACGCTGACGTTTCCGATGTATTCTCTATTTTTTGGCTTAACAATAACAAAAAATTATACATTTTATAATGCTCGAACAAGACTTGTAAATCAAAAACTTGATACAAGTACTATATATCTTCGTGACTTTGTGCGTATGTATTCCCAGGACGAGTAGATCCAAGGGAAAGTTTTGCAAGAGATAGATTGGTAAAATAACTATCAATTTCGATAAGCTTCTTAGGTCTAAGCTATTGTGATTGAGAAGTAAGTTTGGTTCAGCCGTCATTCGTGAGCATGAATGAATATTTACGGATGATCGACTTCACGTAGAAGACATTTATAATAGCTGTGTAATCTATTGCAGCGTTAAAGAGGACGTCTTAACGATCACCTTCTCATTAAAAGTTTCGATAGATCGCGTTAGCGTCAAATTAGAAAATATAACACCTGTAATTAACGAGTATAACTTTGTCAACACCTATGAAGCGTAAATTCATGAAACACGACTTCAATTTCCCGTCACAGACGTGAGTTACCCTCGATATTTTACGTTTAATTTCCAAATTCACGCGGGAATTCCCTTCGGCAAATTCATCGCGCATCAAAAGAACCTCGCTTTGTTTTGCAAAAATAGTACAATAGGGATATTGACGTTGTACGATGATGTTATTGAAATTGTCAAAGATCATGTAGACGATCGATACGGTTCAGCAGTTCTTTTCTTCCGAGTTCACCCTCTACAGTTAGACACGTGCCGTTTGACTTGATGATTAATAGTTGCTTGTCTGCGTGATCATTGCTTTTCCTTGCTAATAAATCTATTTTCAAACGGATCGAGTGTCTCATGATATGTCTGCGTTATACGAATAACGCCAATTAAAACATGCAGAATAGGAGTTGAGTACGAAATAAATTCCATTGCATCAACAATTTATCAAATTTACATTGAAATATCGAGATATATTGGCGCAACCTAACAATGTAATTCTGAAATGCAAGTACACATTCTAATTGAAACAAAAACTTTATTCGTTGAGTAACTTTGCAGCTTTACATTCATTTGTCCAACCTGACGTTACTATTAACAATCGCAACCTTTTCCGTAAAAACAGTCGTCGTTCCGAAAAAATAAAAAGAAACAAAAATATTTTTTTCTTTTAGCTGCAGCAAACGTGAATGACAGCGCAGAAGCAGCGCCGCCACCACGCGGACCATACTATTGATCGTCGTTTCTCGCGTTATAAGCGCCATGGGAAAGAAATATACAGATATAGACAAAGTAGCAATAGAACAAGCAACGAGGGTTTTCGCGTTTATGTCGTGCAACGATGCGTTAAATTTTGCAGATGCATACAAAACGATTTTTGTTTATCAGTAAAAAGTGAACGCTCGTTCGAAAGAAAATTGAACCTTTCTTTTTATTTTTGCTATTCTAATGAGACAATCATCGTCAAGAAGGTGCGCCGATCTCTTATACATGGCGATCGATAGATCGTTGTGTATCGTATTATTACGTCATTTCGAATTTTTCGATTGTTTTCTTTTCTCAGAGCAAATTAGAAGCAACAGAAGTACGATGAATACGCGTATGTACAACCCCGTTAAGCGTTTTATGGAGCGATCAATCAGTCATTGAATAAACAAAGCGCGAACAACAATTTTTATACGATAACGAATATGAATAGCCGTTACGCGCAATAAAATATATCGCACACGCGCCGTGCATGTTCAATTTAAGAGAGTACCGTAGCGGTATCCTCTAATTGTTTCTTTTTCTTCTCTGACAAAGTCAATTTTCAATAAACTACTATTAACCGTGCGGGTATGGCGGTCCATGGAGAAAGGGAAGGATCATTAATTTGCAACGATAACAGTTCTTATACGATACGAAATTACTATCACTTTCGATGGAAATATAGCCGAGTTATGATCAATTCCGATAGGACAATTGAATCGGATAATAACAAGACTACGGCGAAGTACACGGTTATAAAGTTTAGTCTAAAAGCTGTATTTTAACTTCGGCTGATGCTTACGTATATATCCGATATAATGACGTAACGGCCATTCAAACGATCTATACCACAGGCAATCAATCAACCAATCTCGAAACTTCTTCGTTTTTTTTTTTGGGCGCATTTGCTTGTGCTCCTGGGATTGTAAAAGATCGAAAATATTATAGATGTACGAAGGAACTTGTTTGTTTGCTCTTTTTTTTCATCGATCAAGAGTGTCATTTAGAATGAAAAATATATTTAGGCCAACGAGGAATATTTTTTTCTTCTTTGCAAATCCCTACATGATTGCGCCCAGCTTGATATTTGGGTCAGCCGAACACGAGAGGCGAGGATTATTTACATGTATATATATGCGCATAGCTTGATAGTGAACATTCAACGATGAGTCGTGAAACGAGGGGGGAGATAAACGAAAGATAAATTATACATTTCGTGAAAAACGTTTGTGCGACTATGCATCAATCCGTTTAATTAACAAGGGAATCGGAATGTAAAAGTCGCTAAATTAGTGGAAGATTAATCTGGCAGCGACCTATAGAACTATTTCCGGTAATATTCATCCTAAAATAGCCATCCATTTCCAGCACATCACACATTCCTTTGGCGAAAAGCCAAGTGTGTGTGTGTGTGCGTGCGCGCGCGCGTGAGAACGTATGCCTTGTTTCTCCCCTTTTATCCTTTATAAAATACGTTTGCTCATGAGAATGGCGATCGTGTCTTTTAATAAAATCGCTTCATAATTCACAATGAAGCGTCAACGAGATGTAGCCGCCACGTGACGACGTAATAAATGCGACGCGTGCACTTACGTTTTTTTTTCTTGTCAAGACTCACCTAGAATATATATATACCAACTGAACTTACAATTTGGAAAAATCTACGTAAACGTGTGAAAGACTGGTCATTGTACGTTTCAGAAAACGTAGAATGGATTTGATTTTGAAATATTAAAACATATTCTCCATTAAAAAAACAAAACAAGAAGCAAAGTCCTCGTCAATCAATTATTCATACAACCTGACAGTCATACTTGCGCAATGCGCACAAAATTCGCTTCCTCGAATGCAAATGTACACGTAATTTTTTTTTCGTAGCAAAGACGACGACATTTGCATCAACGAAAGATAGCACGCATCGTTCCGTCACTTCCTCGCCATCTCTCGTTGGCAAAAGTACTCGAGTTCAAGTTACTTTTGCTGATCGTTGCGGATTACACGCGCTTAGGAAGTAATAGTCTCACGTTTTTCGTTGGTTGGAAAGAGAGAGAGAGAGACCTTTCTACGAATGAATTATGACTCTGGAGATAATACTTTATCCTTGAATTTAACATTAATCTTACAATATTTATTTGATTATTAACCTTGACATCAAATGAACTGCAATACTTATCAACATTAAACAATCAACAATCGTTAGATCGTACGAAAATATTTCAGGAAAGACCTTGGAAAAAATGTAGCATTCACTGTATAACATATGCAACCGATTTGTATCAGTGCAAATGATACACCCGTCAAAGTTTGCAAGTACTACTTGAGTGTTTTCTCACCGTTTGCGCGCAACAGTCAAATCAATCCTCTCCTCTCTATCTTGTTCTTTTGTACTCACGAGGGGGTGGCAGCTGGTAATCAGCGAGTATAATGACTAAATAAACACGTTCGCGAGAGAAAGAGAGAGGCTTGATCATTCCGTTACCGCGGAGTAAACGATAACACAACAAGGTACTTTTATACATTTGTAGAGTAGCATAGTTTCAACATTTATCGCGTTGCATATGTATATTATTATATAAATGTAATATTTGTACATTAACATGGAAAATGGAAAATTGTGCAAAAGTCACTTTCAATTTTCTTCTCTGTGCAATTAGCTAAAAATAAAATTAGCATAGTAAAACCGCAAACGCACAGATCAAGCATAAATGTGTAGTCGACAATTGTGTTTATTACAAAATCATAAAAGTAGAAACATCGACCGTCACATCTATCAGTTAACTTTTATTTTCTATCTCGCATGAAGTATATAATATAACATGTACGGTAATTATACAAGTTGGCTAACGCGTGAAAGAAAAATTTTTCGGTTCAATTGTGTAGATTTTCCGCGTGTCGAAAGATTCCCATAACGTACGGTGCTTTGAGGGTAGAGAGAGAAAGAGAGAGAAAGAGAGGGGGGATATTACCAAATGCACACGCATATATATACTCGCGCGCGCGATAATAAATCCACGGCTACTGGGAGATTCTACTTTTCATTGTTGTACGCGGGAAATTTTCGCTAGTTGATAATTATAGTTGAGCTGTAATCTCGTTAGGGTTATTATGGTACTGAAGTTTCTTTTCCATTTTGCTGTTGTTGTAGTCTCTGTGCTACTACAAACTTAATTGATTAGACTGATAATTGGAGAGTTGTTTCATTGCTTTTTGGCTGACTTCAATTATGCAAGTCCATTTCTGCAAAATATTTCGTTTATGACCGTTACACAATGAACAGTTGCTTTGTAAACATTAATAATGTAGTCTCCATTAAGCCACGAAAATTCATTTTAAAAGAAAATACACTTTTCATTATTCCCTTGATATGATTTTTACTTGCGCAAACGGAATTACGCTCGACAAATTAAATATTGCAATAATGCATTTATTAACATTTTTAGAATGCAAACAAAACATTATCGAATTATATTATGTAGCGTGTAAAGCAAGTTTTTGTAAACAACAATGTTTTGCCAACAAAAGTGTAAAACACTCTTTGGACTAAGATTTCAACAAAACTCTACAGACAGTCCGAAAGACAAAGAGTCATTACATTAATGTTCCTCATTACCGTCCGCATGTGACAGCTACTAAAAATTATTCAAAATGCCACGTTACTGCACAACTGTATTCTAGAAAATTCTAGTCAGTTGCAATGACGTCATAAAATCACGAAAGAATCACTCAAACATGCAAATCCTAACGCAGTAAAGTGCCAATCAATTAGCATAAAACTCGAACACGAGGGGTTGTTTCTGTCGCTCGGAATAAAAAAAAGTAATAAAAAGGGAAATCGACACGTAAGTATGTATGGGCGTTGTTGGTTAAGGTCAAAGAAAGAGATCTGATGGCTGTAACCGAGTTTAATACTGTTAGTGTTTACTGTTAGCGCGAGCGACGTCTATTACCGGTTATCGCCAACGGGACTCATCGTCCTCTCTCTCTCTCTCTCTCTCTCTCTCACTTGCAATCCCTTTTCTCCAACTTCTTCTGTTGCTTACGTCGCTTTTGGCGCTTGGGGCTGTTCCATCTTTTGTAGCAACGTCATCTACTAGATAAATACTTTTTTTTAAATAAGACAAAATAGATTGTAACCCCCGTTAGTGCAATGACATGATGCAATTAGATGACAAAAATGTGTGTGTGTGTGTGTGTGTGTGTGTGTGCATGTGTAAGGATATATACATAAGACTGTAACGAGATGTTTATACGAGATACCGTTATTGCGTCTATCGTTCAAAGGTCGAATAGTTGATCAAATTCGTTGTCGTTTGTTAATCCAATAGTTTGCTTAATTTGTATAACCTTTCAATTTTACCTCGAAACGTAATTGAATAGTAGTATAAAGTAAAATAACGATTCGACAAATTGTCAGGAACGTCGAGTTTAAAGTAAATAATAGTTTTTAAGACTCAATTGAAAAAAGAAAAAATCTAGTTATCTTTTCGAACTTCGTATACTCATCATCCTGAAAATGGCAAAAAAAGAGCAGAGTCGAACAAGATAAGCCCTTCGGCAAGGAAAGTCCCGGATGGAGCAACGTAATAAAGCTATCGTTGCTCGCGCGAAACTTGGGCTTAATCTTATCGTCCTCTCGTGCATATTGACACGCAAAGCCAAAGGAAGAAGAAGAGGAGAAAGAGAAGGAGTGTCGCGTTTCTTCGTTCCGTGACCCTGACTCTCTCTCTCTCTCTCTATCTATCTCTCTCTCTCTTTCTTTCTCTCTTTCTCGCGAAGGTCGCTACTGTGGGATGCTGTGCGCTTTGTACTTACTTTCTTACATTGATCGTTCTTTTTTCTCTTCTTTAGTATTTATTAAGATGATACACATATTTTTTATCTTTAAAGTTTCAACCTTATTCCGAACATAGCTTCGACGATAGTACTTTTTTTTTATACAGCGCAATATTGCATTTACGTAAAACGCAAATGAACTTTCCAGTAATTTCTCTGGAAAGTTTAAAGTCAAAAGTTTTCATTACATTATAACCAAGGAAATTTGATTAAAGTCAGTTTTAGACAAAGCAACTATCAAAGGATTTACGAATTCAATAAGACGAGACGCGAACTCCTCTTATTATTCAATTTGAAAAATCCAAGATCGTCAGTTTATAAGTTTTCCATAGCTGACATTTCCCTTGGATACTTTTATTTGAAAGCTTTCTTTGGACTTCAAAACTGGTTGAGTATTTTCTGTATTAACAAGTCAATCATAGCAAAGTAATTAAATTCATAAATAGCATTCATTGGTATTATTTTCAATCATCTTAACCCTTCAAGCAAAACTAAGAAACTTGCAAATTCCAAACGATGGGTGAATTTGAATATACAAATTATGAGAAATTCCAAGCGAATTGCGTATTCGAAACTCCCTCACCTTTTCAAACAATTGTGCAACTCGTGAAAAACTACTTCAACGAAGCTGTTTTCGAAGCAAAAATTTCGCCAAACAATGGCGATCCCATTAAAATGTAGATGGTGGGATGAGCCCTTTGCTTATGTCGATAAATAAAGCACAAAGGTCGGAGGTAAACTTTCACAGCAGATTAGTTAAGTTATAAAGCACTCTTCAAAACTTTCGAACGATAATGAAATTACGAGTCTGTTTTCAATTGAAAACTATATATCCCATTAAGGCTAGGATGACTCTGCCAATCACACGTATATGTCGCATCCAAATACATCCGTTCCGAAACGGCAAACAATAGAACAAGAGAGAGAGAGAGAGAGAGAGAGAGAGAGAGCGCGCGAGAGGCCAACGAGTCGTGTGACATAACGAAACGAACCAAACGTGAGACTTGCAGGCGTTTATACATTATGTAAAGCCAATCGCCGCTGCTCGATCCTCGTGAGAATTATTTTCGCTGCTATTATCTCGATTTGCCCCGTAGTTCCAACGTATCCAACATTGTGATTTTGTTACTTGATTTAAAAAAAATATTTTTAATACATTTATCAGTACGACTGAAGCTAGTTTGAAAATTTTTAGGGTTTTATGATTACCAAGACAATGAAAAAAAGCAAAAAGATAGCGGTGTCCGATGATGAGAGGTTTTGCAAATCGATTTGGGACCTATCACACACACATACACACACACACACACACACACATATATATACAGCGCTACAATAACATACTAGCTGAGCGGCTTACGAGAAGAATGAGAGAGAAGCGAATCAAGACTATACAATCAAAACGACCGCCGGGTGTTAAAAGTGGCCGATCCATCTAATAAAACCAATTAGTCCAGACAAAATTGATTTTTATTTAGTAGTTTTCTTGGAAAATTAATGTACGTAACGTGGAACTCGGTTATTGGAATATTGAAAAATCTTAAATTACTTTCTTCACAACAACAAATTCCGATGAAAATTCAGATATTAAAAGTCACTGTAAAAATAAATAAATAAGAAGAAAAGAAGAGGAAAGAGTACAAGCCAAGAGAGATAATCTCGCAATAAAAGACCAAAAGAATGAGAGAGACGCTAAATAAATTATTCATAACAGCATGTTTCGCATATTCGCCTGAAAAATAAGGCAATAAGTCAGGCATCACTTTCGATCCATCACTGACAGAGAAAGAGAGAGAGAGAGAGAGAGAGAGTGCAGCGTGCAAAGTTTAAAAAAAAAGGTTGCAAGCACGGCTGACGGGTCACGAATGAAAAAAAAGAGAGATACGAAGAAGATGCCGAGGATGTTGTATGTATACGCGCGAGAGAAAGTGTAGGAGAGAAGAAAAGTGGTAAAGGCCTCTTGAATTCCGCAGAAGCTGCACTCACGCCGCCATATATATATATATGTACGCTGCTTTGCGCGTTGCACTTATGCATTATGCATGCGTGAATCCAAGGCCAAAAGCCTCTCTCTCTCTCTCAGTCTCGTCCGAGAGAGATTATCTAAATAATTATCTGATTTTCACGGGTTTGCAAAGCATGCCCTCTTCACCCTTTTTTGTTTGTTTCTTTATTTTGTCTTTTGGAAGAGTTTTTGTTTTGTACTACCATAAGACTAGTTTAACCTGGAGAAAGATTTCATTTCACTTCGGAAAAGTTTCTCGTGTGACGAGATTTTTTAGTGATTGCGACTCGAGTTGAACGTTGAATAAAGATGTATATACACGATGGACGATGGCATTCAGAGTAAGTACAACCAACGTGAAGTGAGGTGTGAAAATTGGAAACGATACACATGAAAATTCGATTAAATGATGTACCTTTGTAAAATACTCATGGTTTTCGAATCAGCATGCTGGATTTCTTCAAAAATTAGTCACATGAAGCCGAAACTCACCTGAAACAAAAGATAAAAGAACAAGATAAATATTTAAAAAGTACGCTAGAAATTCTTCCAAGCATTACGCAATTGCAGTTATTACGGTATGAAAACAAAAAAAATGTACACCTAATTGCATCGTAGTAGCCGGAGCTCGTTTCGTTCATGCGTCAAAAAATTATTCTTCCAACAACGTACAGCTCCGCAATTTTTCTTTTTTTCGATGATACATTAGACCCTCAGTCGAAAAATTGAGGGTTTACCACGCTCCTTCTTTATAAATTGGATCCTCAAGGTACTTGAAATCATTGATTGAGAAAAGAAGAAAAAACACACACGTACTCTCTCGGTATAAGATATAAAAATAAAAGAAAGAAAGTTTGACGTAGCGTTTCATATTTTTACTACGAAAATACCTATGGCGTGCATAGTCGTGTAATCTGTCGTGTCTCGTCAGTGGAATAAAAAAAACAGGGTTGAGCGTAATTGCCGCGAGTTACGCTGAGCGATGTAGAGTGCGTTAGACGTTGCTCCAAAGCACGCTTAATCCTCGCTAAATGGCACACTAGTTTTTGTTTTACGAGTTGCGCACGACGACGCGCTCTTTTACAATTGACGTTGTGAGTTTTAGAGATAGACGTTGAGTTATTCGGGTTGCTGTTTACATTGAAAGAACACCGAGAATTAGAGATTTATTTATACGCGATTACTTTTAATTTGTATCGAATCGTCCAACCGATCGGTTGAATTAACTTTTGGAATATATCCAAAATAAAACTCTCGTTATAGTTAACATTCGCGCGTACCCATACCGCCGTCATAAAACTGCAGAACATAAGCAGCAGCATGCATCATCAAGAAGACCCGCCAGAAATTATTTGCAGGCTTCAATAACTTGAGAGCCGAGGTATATCGACCCCGCGTAAGCAAAACACAAAGCCAACGAGACGGCTAAAGGCAAAATGAGAAGAGGTGGCGACGTTTTATACACGTGTTCGGTAGTTCCGGAGGAGAGAAGCGAAATATTTGAACGCCAGACATCGTCCTCTCTCTCTCTCTCTCTCTCTCGGGTGGTCGAAGAGGCGAGATACAAAGCAAGAGAGAGAAGACCCTGCAATTACCTTGCGTTTGGGACCGGTTTTTCGGAGTTGCCATGGTGTATATATATATATATATATACATATATATATTGTTATATACCGCCTTGCATTATGTTACCGAGTTCAAGCTGAGTTCGCGCTTTTGATGCGTGAATTTTGCTAGCCAGACAATGCTGCAGAGAATGACGACAAATATCAGCAGGATTTGAGGTTGAAATGTGTTATGGAGAGTATATTAGTTGTTTTGCAATTATTCTCTTGTACATAGTTAATAAATTATAAATGTAACATTGTTTATCAAAATTCTATAATTCTCAGCACACGTTTCAGTAGTCATTATAGAAACGATCATTTTACATTGTTAAAAAGTTGACAAAATATTTGTATTTAATACACAATTATAGTAATTCATAAAACGTTAATTAGTAAATTAATTCCTTGCGCAAGAAACTTGTCGTATCCATCTCAACGTCGCCATTAAAGTTTATCCAGCACACTTATCGTTAAGGCTTACGACAACAATGCACCTTACGTCGCACACAGATGTATTTTCGCGAGCGATGAAAGCTTCTTCTTCGCGTGATTCTTTTTTTCGCCCTCATATATACATATACCTTTTCAACTGTCCTTTGCTGTCGCGTGCTCCTCGTATCTACGTGGTTCTCTACACGTTTGTTTTTTTTGCGTAATTTTGTATTTTGTACGAGGATTCACGTAAAAGAAAAAGCGGAGATCTCTTTTTTGAATCTCTGTTTGCTTTTTCACGTGGCCACCATTTAGCGACTTTGAAATAAAAGTTGATGCAGGTTAATGAGTAGATTTTTTTAGAGAAGAGATGGAGGGAAGGAGGGCGCTTCATTTAGATACCGTAAAAATGAAAAATTTAGGTTTCGTACAAAACCCTTTTTCTACATCAGAATATTTAAATGTTACGCTTATAATTACGCAGCAATTATTATCATTGAAAATGAACAAATTTGAAGCTGAATTTAAAAGCTTTGAAAAAAACAACCCACACAAATATATGTATCCCACACACTCTATCTCTTTCTTTCTCTTGCAAATCGATTCTTTGAAAACCCCTTAAAGAAACGAGCGTACACCCGGACAAAGGTCTCGCGCGAGTTTTAAAATCTTTGGAAGGTCGCGGTAAGAGGGGAAAAAAATTCGAGTTGTGGAACGTTTTTACTTGGCAGCAGTTTATATACCCCAAGCAAGTAAGCAAGCAAGCGAGAGAGAGAGAGACTCGTTAGGAATTTGTGTCCGGGGGCAAGAGCAATTTGCATCTTGGTACTCTCTCGTATACGTGGTAAGGCTTTTAGCGTGCAAGCTGCATTAGACGCGCGCGCTATGAAGGTAGAAAGAGTGAATGAGTGAATGAACGAGAGAGAGAGAGAGAGAGAGAGAGAGAGAAAGAGAGAGTGTATATGTGTGTGTGGTATGTTTTTGCTTTCTTTGGAAAATTTTCTGATTTTTCGCAGCGTGTGCTTCTTGAGTTACGCTGACGTGAAGAAAGGCTACTGTGATACACAAGCTAAGTTGTGTTATAGACAAGATGTTGCTGTAGCAGCTGCTGCTATTGCTTTTGTTGCTTGAATTTTGTTTGCTATTTCTCAAAAGAAACGAGCTTTTTAAAAAATTACGCGATTTTTAAAATTTCTTTGTTTGTGTTGCTTTCAAACGCGAATGTACAAAACAAGAATAAAAACAAGGGACGCGGTTAAAGAGCGACCTCATGACAAAATTAGTTGTTTTTTTCATACCTAGAGTAACACGCTCACGGCTTTTACCTTTTAATTGAAAAAGATCCCGGCCGCTCGATACAACAAAAGCCTTTTTACCCTGCGCATTTCTTCAGATGACGGGCGATGATTTCGCGGAAGGTCGTGGCCCTCAAGCAAGCCTCTTGGGTAAATATGCGTGTATGTTCCTTAATGAACAAATATTGAAGATTTTCTTTTTTGCCGATTCCTTTTTTCATCCATACTCTATTGCATTTAGCTGTGAAATGACGAGCGAATAAAAATGATTGCTACCATAGTACTCGCAACAGTAAAAAACTTGTTTGCCTTACATAATAAAAAAAAGAGATAACGTTTACAGAGTTACGATAACCATAACAACAAATAATGTGTCGAATAGCCAGTACGGTATATTGCAAGATCAAACAGATTGAATAAAAGAAATTCATTAGCAAGTCAAGCTGTACGTCTTATTATTCATAGTCGTCTTCGTCGTTGTCGTCGACATAGGATGCGCGTTAATAACAAACACAAAGAACAAGAAGGAAGGGTAACCGCATAAAGAATAAAGACGCTAAACGGACAAATTACATTCGGCAGCGTCGGCGATGCGCTATTAATAAGCTGAGAAAAATGCAAAAACTGGTTCCTCTCCTCCCCTTTAATAGCCGATCATCAGAAATCGAAATTGCATGTACTTACTATCTCTCTCTCCCTCGTGCAGGATTAAGACTTTTATCTTTCATGATAATGTATCAACAGTTTGTTACGCTCATTACGATTATTTGTAAAACGCATCTAGCTTTTCTTTTGTTGTCTTGCTTGCTTTTCAGACGAACGACTTTTCTTTTGTAACTTAAGATCAATCCAATTGCTAAAAGTACAATAGAAATCGATTGGAGACGAGAAAAGACTCGCTAATGATTTTCGAAAGAAAAAAATAAGGGAGGGAAAAGGGGAAGAAAAGAATGAGAATTCAATCGGCGATTACAGACTCTCCCGTACGGCTATTATGTATAATGCAATGTGGGTTATAAAATAAATCACGGGATATCTTTCAGCATCAATTACACGAGTAAAAAAATAAATAAATAAACGTCGCTCAACTCCTTCGCTCCATTTAAATCTTCCCCTTTGACGACGATGCTGTTGCTCTATTTTTTATCGATTCTCAGCCTTATCGGGAATTAAGGGGCCGAAAGCAGACAGAAAGAAAGAGAGAGAGAGAGAGAGAGAGAAAGAAAAAAATGTCTCGCTTCACTAAAATACATTTTTCTTTGTCGTACCATTTTCTTCGCGGACGAAACCGGTTGAATGAAATTCAATGACAAAGTTATCGATACAGGTTATTATGGGCAAAGAACAATAATGCAAATGGCCAATTTATGTGCGCCATGATCTCTTTCGCTGCGTTGTTGAATTTACTGTTTGAGGAAAAAACTTGACTTGACGATAATCATACAAATTATAGCGCATAGGCAAGCAAATAATATGATTTTACACTCGATTTTGAACTCGAGTTGAAAGAAATTATCTGCGTCTTTAAATATAGACGATTGCATTTCTTGATTAAAAATTTTTTTTTTATGACTTTAGTATAAAAGGATAATCAAATTGTATCGTTTCTGATGATTCAACGTACACGCCGACAAGAAAAGAAGCAACGTAAAACAAAAGATCGTTATGCAGCAATAAATTTGCATCTCAAAGAGAAAAAAAAATTACCAAGACATAAGAAAACTGGCTCCTTAGACGAAGTGCTCTTGAAGTCCATAATCATCGCGTATCGGTAACAACAATAACTCCTCTCACCAGATAATTGCAGAGTCCAAGTGGTACACAAGTTTTTTGTCTATTTACAGTTACTACTGTGCAACGCCTTGCAACTTGGAAAATAGGCCGAGAGATGAATTTATCTCCGGCGGTGTTGGAACGTTGCAAAAAAAATTAAAAATAGAAAAAAAATGTATAAATAGCACAACGTCTGTAAGCTCTCAAGATGTACGTGAAAAAAGCATCGCAGTAGCCTTGAGTATTTTTACGATGCAAGACAAAACGAATTGAACCAAAAGATACATTTTGTTAACTCGACGATGAAAATAATATACGAAATCATAAGTAGTGTAAATATTGACGGACAAAGGTGAGTTGATATCAAAAGGGATGTGATATATATATATATATATATATATATAATCTAGATAAGGAAAAAGCCGATTTGACGGTTTACGCGTAGGTTGTAATACGTTTGTTTACGTTTTGTCGTATTGCGTTGACCGTAATTCATTCTGATTGAGTCGACCTGCGAGGCTGTGTAGTGTGATTGCGATAATGAGACTCGGTTCAATTGTGAAGTATGCGATATTGAAAAGGTTTTATTTGATTGTAACGTCTGGATTTATCCACGCGTCAACAATGTTTTTCTCTTCCTGTTAATAGAAGTGTTATTAACGTTTAAACTTAACTGAATGAAAATCCAGGAAGACACGATTTCTTTTCTCACTAAGAAAGCTTAAAATTAACGAGCAACACCTCATACAGTGAAAATAACACCCCCATAAAATAAACATTTCCCATTGTTCCATTGAGAGCGTGCAGCAATAAAGCATGAACAAAAAAATAAAAAAGAAAGAAAGAAAGGAAAAAAGAAATCATAAAAATGTTATCGATCTCCAATCGTTCCTTTACGCCCTTATCTATCTTTCTCGATTTGGTCGATCTTGCGATGCGCTTCCTTACACACATTCTCTCTCTTTCGCGTGCGCGCGTGTCTGCTTTCAACTATAAAACAACTCGTATTCAATCTCTTCCGGTTCACTAAAGGGTTGATGTTCTTTTTTTCTCTCGTTATTTCACCTGCAATCCGTCCTTTCGCTCTCAAACCATATATCGCTATACCAAACACAAAACTAACGTTCGCACGTTCACTATTGCTGATAAGGAAACTCTCGTGATGTATGTGGGAAGTCGAAGGATATATATGTAGTTTAAAAGCTCAGATAGACACATAAATAATCTGTGAACCCACCTTCTTTTTTTTTCTCTCTCATTCCGAATTGCTTCATCGTAATTGACCAAAATTTATTTATATATTTTTTTTTTCATTCGATGTTTAAATTAACGAGCAAATAGTAAAGAGTTGAAAGAACGGAATTCGAAAGTGCAAAGTTCGCCGTGGCTTTCAAGATCGCGCTGCTCGTAAAATTCATACTTGTGCATCATGACCCTGAAGACATAAACCTGTCGTCTTCATCGGGAAGATTCCTGAAGCTAAAGTTATGATTGAATTTAATATTTATTACCTTGAATTTTTATCGTTTGTTCATTTTTTTCAATACAACTACAAAGACGACACATATTGTTCATTCGTCGTTGACGTGTGCGTGTGTATTATTTTTTTGTTAATTTAAACAAATAGTTATACGTGACCCCTATAACCTATTAGAAAGTCAAGAAAAGCAAAGCCGTTAAGGCGTTTATGACTAAAAAGCGTAGGCGAATACCGCCCGCGGCTGCGCGCACATAAATAATTATCCTATAAACTTTTCACTACGCCAGTTGTTGTGTTGTTGTTGTCAAGAGAGAGAGAGAGAGAGAGAGAGAGAGAGAGAGAGAGAGAAAGAGAGGCAGAATAACAAAAATTTACCACAGATATATATATATATATATATTGTTTTTCTTCTTTTTCATTCATTCACGTCAATCGCTCGCGAAAGTTGTCCGTGGCTTTTATTGAGATTTAGACTTTTGCCCGCTTACATAAACTGTATGTAAGTTTCAATTTAAAGCGAGTACTTAGAGTTACGGTACTTTTAATGGACTTGTAAAATCTATTATCCCGATATACCGAAATAATAGATAATCAGTTCTAAACAAACAAATAAACAACAACAACAAATACCACAGTTGCGAAGCTTCATCCTTGCTCTGATTATCCAAGCGAAACTAAACACCTCGTGTAAATATCGAGTAAAATCTATATAAGCTTGGGGCGTTCGACGCCGCACCTTGTACCTTTGTGCGCCGCGTGGTTTGACAATCAAAACACTCTTGCGCAAAAAAAACGAAAGAAAAAGAGAAAACTAGTACCAATCGGAAGCCCACATTCACCTCTCTTCCTATACCAGCGACAGTTCTATTTACGCTGCTGACTTCATAATAACGTGGCAATTGTGACTAGCCATATACGGTAGCGCGTGCATTAAAAAGATTTTTTTTAAGTCAAAAAAGACAAAAAACAACTTGCAAACACCATTATTCATAATTAATCGAAATATACAACACAACAAGCCGACAACTATGTAGATCGAATAAAACTGAAAATCGATAACAATTAAAGTCAAGTAGTCTCTGTCTGTCTTTCTCTCTCTCTCTCTCTCTCTCTCTCTCTCTCTCTCTCTCTCACCGGCTTGTTGAGATTTTCTAATTAAATTCCTCGAACTTTTCGATTTGCACTTAATAACCCGCAAGGCATAATTCCTCGAGAAGCTCCCGACAACAACACGTGCACGTGTACATCGACAAAGAAAAAATAATAAACAGCTTTTGTCTAGTTGTCGTTGCTGTTTTTTATTTGCAACTCGTTTGTCCAGAGCTGGTTATGGCTCAATCATTGACACACACAGTGCATTTTGGCATTGGTTAATAAAAAATTTTAACGTATATGTGCGCTTGTATGTTTTTTTGTGAAAGGTGATTTTGCGGTTTTTTACGTTTGGTAATCATTCCAATTTCTTGTTGTTGTTGACAGTGCTTTGCTTTTCACAATTTAATAGCGTATACTTTAATTCCATTTCGTTGTCGATGCTTATTATAATAATTATTTCGAAATTGTACAGATTGCATGCGACGTATATCGAATGATGGATTATTATCTTTTTGTTGTACGTGCGTACGTATGTGTCATTTAGAAGTGTAACTGGTTTTACCCGAAACGAATTCGTATGCACATTATTATATATGACTGATTACAGTTACTAAAAATCCCGAGTACTATTCGTTTGAGCAATCAATTTGATGGAATATAAAAAATCTAACGAACAATATCATATTTCACGGTGACAAATATCGATTTTCCCGAATGTTTAGAAATATTGTTTAATTGCTAGTTGATAGAAAAAGCAAAAAAGAAACGCCACTGTCATGAAATCATCAACTATTCACGTTTAATCAGGCGCTAAACGAGTTGCACTTTGCGTACACGCCTTTCCGCTTGTCCTCAGCACGAAGAATAGAAAAGTTGAGAGTGACATATACGCATGCACGTAACATTCAAAGAGAGAGAGAGAGAGAGAGAGAGAGAGAGAGAGTGTGTGTGTGTGTGTGTGCTGATTACTCGTCGTAACTTCTATTCAACATAGATAGTTGTGTTACGGATTACAGAGGTTGTTTTGCGTGGGATTCTTTAATTATATACTGCGAGAAAAAATGTAATACGTTAGGCCAGTTATCCTTAATTATTAATGGCAAACATGGCTAGTGAGAAGTGTCGCGTTTGGCGTGCTATTATCCAGTTCGCACAGATTATTATTCGACATTGATAAGACATCTGCGTATATGCCTATTGTTCGATTCGCAAAGTGCTATAAGTCATTTAAAATTGCTATACATAATATATAAACTTGCCAGATCGTATCGATAGAAATAATTGTACAACATAGACTATAATGGGAACACCATTATATGGCTTGACAATTATTTTTGAGAAAGTTTGTCGATGGTAAACAACTGCAGTAGATTCTTACATCTCTACCGAAATAACTATCGATTGATTTGTGATGATTTATGGTACAGTTTCCAACGACGATGTACTCACAATTTTTAACGAAGATGATAAAATTGGCTTGTTGTCTCAATCGTAAAGTGAAAGGATATTGTTTAACTTGAGAAAAAAAAGATATCCAAAGGTAAAAAAATAATAATTTCCTAAATTATCTCGGTAACTCTGCTGAAAAATAAAAGATACTTTCGCTTATTTGAAGTCAATTCGTTTCGAAATTATTTACAAACCTTCGATTTCTCACACTTTTCAACCGGATAAATTGCAAACGTCATTATTTTACTATTTAATTTCTAATTACCGTAAAATCTATTCAAGTAAATCAATGTAGATAAATCTTTACTATCAAGTATAATTGATTAGTGTCACATAATCATGAAGGTGCGCGACAAAAAGCATCATCGATTTGCTCGAGAGGTAAGTTAAAAAGAAAATAAGAGCGAGCAAGTAAAAAGAGAAAAACAAATTGATAAAAGAGAGTGCGCTGAGAATGTGGAGAACGCGAGTGCATTACCTACGAACGCGAGGTCGAAAGAGGCATTAGCCGGCGATACCGCGGGGGCTAAGTGAGTTTCGCGATTGCTTAGATTAGCCATCGCCGAGATACCGACAGCACGAGAGAGGGAGTGAGAGAGAGAGAGAGAGAGAGAGAGAGAGAGAGAGAGAGAGAGAGAGAGAGGAAAACAATTTATAAGAGAATTACTATATTTTACGGTACTGGCGCTGCGTTTCTGTGTATACTGCGGGGAAATTTCGCGCACGTTTGCGTGTGCGCGTGTTTGGGTTTGGCGACAATACGGATTTTTTGCTGGTCTTTTCTAGTAAAGAGAAACTCGCCTGAACATTTTACGACGTTCATTTTATAATTCAAGTAACAAACGAGCATATATTTTCACGCGATTCTTCGCACGATATTGAAAAATTACTTTTTGTAGCATGCAATATCAAAACGATACGCGCACTCTATTTATCTTGTTGGATCTAGTCAAAATTAATTAAAAAATTCGATTAGTCTCTTGTTCTTTCATTCGAACTTCTATGACAAATTTATTCTCCAATTTTTGTAGTTCAAACTCATTTTATGTCAATTAAGCTGTTAAAAAAAGATAAGCAACATATGTCAGCAGCCTTCATCAACACTCGGGGAAGCTGACGTCAAGTACCAATCAAGCAGCACGCGGAAATTGATTTTGCAAATACGTATTGCACGGAAATATCACCTCGTAAACCGCTGCTGGATCCATTAAAATATATATATATATAACATGGTGCGCATATGTGAAGTAGATACGGTTATGTTGGCTAATATGCTTTAATGAGATCGTTGACCTTAATGCATTAAGGCATTTGCAGAATTGTTCGGTGCATCCAAGCAAAGACAAACAACTCAGTCATCGATCTCAACGGGTGTGTTTATCAAATGGCGCAAACGCACGCACATACGCACAATTTGCGCTTTCTCAAACTACAATTTATATATATATATATATTGATATCATGACGTATCTATCGTTTTAACAGGCAATTTCACTTGTACTGTTTCTACTGCCATTATTGTTCGTGTATAATACGTGGCCAGTTGAATTTCTAGCGCGTGAATGGGAATCTAGCCAATTGCGTAAGTGGGTAATGAGTCTGCGACCTGTGTGTAGTTTTCGTGTTGTATAAAGAAAGAGAGAGAGATGATTGTTTTCGATCGCGATTGCTGGTAATTGGCATTTGATTTGTTGTGGTGGGTCCTAGTGTGTGGCTATTTTAGTCTAGTATTTTATGTGAATATCTTTCACAAATATGTAAGCGCTAGATTAATGTTTACAATGAGTTCACTCGATATTTTTTCACGTTAGAAATTTTTCGTTTAGATTTAAACGTAGCTCAAATTGTAATTTGTATTATTGGTTCTCGCTAGCCTCAAATTCAAATATTCATATCAACGTTTTTGTCAATTTAAACAATTTTTTTTTTATATTATACTAGACAATTTTACAAACAAAACAAACCAAAGTCAAAATAGCCCTTTGGTGACTAAATTATCGTCCCCTAAAATAAATACGTTTAGTCTACTTTGACTTTCTAACAGCACAAGATTCCAACGGATGTCAAACATGCCATGAAAAAGGAGAATAAAAAATTGTTTGAAAATAGACGCCGATACATTACCGTACGCAAACTACAATTTAAACTTCGAACTTTCCATAATTATCCATCCATTCGTTCAAAGTTAAAAACGTTCAGCAACAGAAACGGTGCAGAGCTTAGGGGCCGAATGAACGGTAAAGAGATTTATGAAGCATGACATCGATCGCAAGGTAAGATCAAAAGAGATGGAAGAGAGAGAGAGAGAGAGAGATCCGCCGCGTAACGGCTCCTAATTGGCCCCCTCCGTTGCTAGCAATTGTAATTAATCCACGCGGGAATGACATGAAACTCAATGTACGCGTTGACTCGCTGAGGCGAAAAAAATCATTGTTATTTTCATCGAAAACAAAAAACTAGGATGGGAAACGTTCTCGCCGTTACGCTTTAAAAAGCTCATCAAGCATAATGATTTTCAATCGACGTTACGCTACACATTATAATTGCGTTAATACGCTTATTAATATTGATATATTGTCGAGAGTTCAATGCAACGGTCCGCAATTATTTTTTCTTCTTTTTCTTTTTTCTTTTTATTTGAATGAGACAAATTTTACGTGATGGAAATATAACGGTGTTCTCAAGGGACTCTGATTTATCGAATACGAAATGAAAAAGAAATCAAAATTGGCATATAAAATACAGTCCATTATTTCCACGACGAGCCCTAAATTACATTCGCAGTGGCAAATCACCCCCTCCCCACCCACCCCCCCAATGAAATTGACGATTCTCATCCCTTTTCAGCCGCAATAAAAGAGGTACAAAAATATATCAAGAGCTACGAAAAGACAATAGAGGGGAAATAGAAGTAAGAAAAGAGAGAAAGAGCATGAGAGCGAAATTTCTTGCGGATACGTAGGGAAGAGAACGTCTGCGACGCATACGTGCGGAAAAACGAAGGCCGAAATGTCACGCATGGCTGATTATTGTCGGTTCGAGGTACAGGGTAAATTTGTTGCTCGACAGTGAAGGGTCGTCTTTATATTCCATTTAGGTAAGCATTATTTTAGATCTCACGTGTAAAACGGTAAGAGAAAAAAGCGAGACGCTTATTTTTTCAAAAGAATTAACGAGCAACAACCCGAGTCATTGGAAAATTATACTGCCAGTTTTTACTAGTTTTGTAGATAAAATCGATGAAGATAAACTGATGGTGTTGCCGAATCTCAAGTAAAAGCCTATAAGCTATTAAAAATGATTTCATGAATGATTGATTTGAATTTTAAGATATTTAAATTAGCAAGACAAAAGAGATGGAAGAGAGAGAGAGAGAGAGAGAGGATCGCATGATCCTGCGAGTTAGACCAAATCATTTGTCATTTCGAAATAAATCCTTGACGTTTGTCAACTGACTGACAGCCAAACTTCATAAAGCACTTCATAGTCCCCAGCATTAGAACATCAGCGCATATATATATATGTAAAATTCATGTCCGAGTCACGTGTCCACGTGTCAATCTAACTTTCAACGAAGTAATATACCTTAAGCGTGGGTAGCGGACGCTGCTGCCTTCGAGTGGGTGGTTCTCGCCGTAGGTAGGTTGACTCTCTGTCTCTCGATAGGCGATTATTTCAAGTTGCCTACGTCAGCATTGAAGATTCTCCACTTAGAAAAAATATATTAAAAAATAAATAAATAAACAAAAAAAGCATTTGTTCCGTTATATAAATTACAAATGTTTACGTAATGCGAGTGCAAACATTGTCGCTTAATACGCGTCTATAAACCGATCGAAGCGTATTATCGGACCGTATAAATTCAACATAGGACGTTCGACATGGAATCCCATAGCTTAGCCGTTAATCTTGTCGACTTAACATTTCATATATGCTCTTTCTCTCGCGTTTATATTATGTAAAACGTAGCGCATGTATATAAGCAAAGTACGAGATCGTAAATTAATCAAAAAATTGTGTCATTCGAAATATAATTATTGCAAGAATTTTTATATCGACCGTTCAATCAATTTTCTCGTTGAAAATTAGGTAAACGACATTGCAATTGATCTCATTAGAATGGAAAATTGTCAACAAATTGCTGGCGTCCAATCGTGCGTGAGAGCGGGTATACAAACAAGGCAGTCAATTATCCAGCAAGAATGCTGCTACGCGAGCCTAATTTTCTAGATCGCTTATATATACACATAGTCGGTGACTATAAATTTACTCTGGGGTGAAATTTACGGGTCGATAAGACGCGAAAGTCGATATATGTAGTATTTACAGGTCGCGTGCAACTCGTATAATCCCCTCCCCTTTTTTATCAATATGTCAGACTTAGTTGTAAATACTACGATATGCGATTGATTAAGTTATTTGAAGAAATAATATTTGTTGATTTTTCATCGTGAGGATGCTACATCTCTAAGACTGAAACTCTAGTCGAATAACTTAATAAATTTGTTTGGTAGAACTCTTTCATAATCAACCTGGAAAATCATATAAACGAGTACATCGATCAAGATCTAGTCAACATAATTAGTAAACTGTTGTCTTCTTTTTCTCCATTGTAAATTCAAACTTACGATATTAGCGTAACAATTCCAACGATCTGTCCAATTGATCAATATTATTTGAGAGCATACAACGACGTATAAATCCCAGTGTCCAGAAACAATCGTAACCCCTCTCGAATACTCTCGCGTTAAAAGAATGAAAAAACTATCTGCCGTAATAAAAGCGCATAACATTCATTGGTTAATGTTCGCGCAAACATTAATTGCGCCCACTCTCACTCGACAATTGGCTCTGATTAAATAGATCAATTTAGAGCGTATATATAGACACGATAATAGTAATCGCTAACTAATTGACAATCTTGCTAAGATACGATTCTTTCTTCCATTCTGTCGTCGTAACCCAATCTATTAAATTTTGTTTCTTTTTGGGCTAAAAAAGTCCCAGGACCGTGTTCTTGTGTATGACGATCGTAATAACTGATCCAACGCCATACTTTATTTTTTGTCCATCTGCACTTTGTTAAATTGGACGATTCTCTTTGGACGGTATTTTTTTGATCGGGGATTCGCACGCAAGGGCATTAGCGTGGTCAGTGATGAGTCTATAGGCTAACATTCACAGAGTAACAAGAATTTGAATCAGTTATACCGTCGTTAAGAATACCAGAGAAACGATTTCACCTTACCCATCGCAAATTACCTAAATTGAAATTGCGAAACATCGCTAAACGTCAAGCTTCGCGAAAGCTCACTTACAACGTAAAGGCAATGCACCGTACGAACTACACACGTATATACACATCTACTGAAGCAAACATGTTTGATTGATAAAAACAACGTACTCTTATATAATTTTCGTTAAATAAATCATCGAAATAGAGAAAAAGAAAACAAACAAGTTGATCGATTGTTAATGTACAGTTGTTTATTGAAAAAGCTTCATGCTCATCGGCAAATCATCAATTAACAGTGCTAACGTTATGCATCTTCCTCAAGCCATGCATAGCATCCAACACACATCTACACGAGAATAATTACGAATCTACACGTTGCTGAGAGAGAACGTCGCCCAATCAGGCTTCGACATCTCGCGACAATAAATTACTCGTCGATTAAATCCCCCCGCGCGCGATCTCGTTGAATTCCACTGCTGGTTTTCACGTTTTCAACGCGCAGATAAGCAACTAAGAAGAAACAAAAAAAAATTTGAGAAAAAAATAAGATCTTCTTGCGTAACCGGTCGCTGTTAGTGACGATCGTGTTAGAGATTTCTTCTTTTCGCTTTTGCAAAACTTATTTTAGTGAATTTATCAGGTTTTCCAAGAATATCTCATGGAAATGCAAGGAACATTTGTGCTTATGATAAATTATGAAGACGAAGAAAGAACAAGGAAGCACCGACGTATGAAAATGTTTATTTTAATTCATCAATGCTCATTATTATTAATATTACTTATACGTTTCTCTCGATGATTCGAACGATCTCGCGAAACTCAATTTTCTTCTTATATTCAAAAGCAAATGAAAAAATCGTCGTAAATCAAAAGATAGAAAGTAAAACCAGAAACGAAGAGTAAAATTGCAAATTTGACAATATCAGCATTAATTATCAAGCAAATGGCATCCGGGTAAAGTAGAATCGATCGGTCGATAAACTCTCGGTAGACGAGCTTTTCTTTCTCTTTTCACGAGGAAGTCATGATTACATAAGGATGGAAAAGTATATATATACATATAAATCCGTGGACAAGAGAGAAGACTTAATTAAGATTAGATAATAGGACAGCAAATGGCAGCGTACGCACTGAAGGTAAAAGCGCGACTATTCAAATGTCCACTAGCGAACTTGGCCTTTTACGTTTAATTAACAGTTTTCAAACGATACGGATTTTACACGCGAAAAAAAAAGAAAATAAGGATAACAATCCTTAACCCAGAAATGTTTAAGTTATATATTGAGAAGTGTATACAAATACTCTATACGTAATCTATTCGCCCGCTCTCTCTCTCTCTCTCTCTCTCTCTCTCTCTGAATGCAAATGACCCAAGGAAATTCCACGGATGCTGCGTGTTTTTCCACCTCGTAAATACTCACTTCCGCCTACTTGCAAACGAAATCGAAACGCTCACCTCTAAAGCGAAAGTATATATACGTACACTTGGATCAAAAGTTTTCTCGTATTGGTTGTTTTTTAACTAAATCCTTTACAAAGTTTTGATGGCGCAACGAAATCCGAATCTGCGATCCTACATTCAAGAGAGATCGTTATTATGGATACGCGCGCGAAAATTGCGTAGCTCGGGTGTTCATTGAATAGGTTTCCACAATAAGATAAATAATGCTCGCTTTTATCACATTCAACTATCGCCAACGAGGCTATAAATCTCCAACTTGCTTAGTTCTTTCGATGTAAAAAGGAGCTAATTCTCCGGTGACATGTCCTTCAATAACCAAAAAAGTAACGATTAAAATACATATTTCATTCATCCAACACTTGGGGAAAAAAACTTTAAGAATAAAAGAAGAAAAAAAATAGACACAGCATGAAAAAATGGAAAAGCGTAAAAGGGCTTCTTGCACGTGCGTGGGTCGAGTAAGTGTCGCCGTACATTGCGTAGGCCGCAAGCAAAACACACGCACATACACGTACCCTATACTCGATAAAATGCATACATATAGGTATACGTTAGCAGCAGTAACAGCAGTAACTGCAGCAGCTACGGCGGTCTTGTGAGTACCAGGGCGCGGCAATAAAACCAGTATAAATTATATAGGCATATAGGCTTCGAAAAGGAAAATAATTTCGCGATATTTTCGGCAGCTGTTGGTGCTGCTGCAACTTTCGGAGATTTATGTGACGCGTCGGTATTTTAACGACAATGCCATTGCTAATTCAATAATGCAAAACCGCAGAACGATCGTATATTCCGATGTTGGTGCTACCTGTTTATGATTAGCACATTGCCATTACACGAGTGTTGTTTGCGTGCTTGGATATTTTTTGATTGTTATTTATGCGATTGTTTTTTCGTAGCGCACTTATAAGTCACGCAATAATTTTGAACTTTAATACATGCTTGCTAACCACGAATTAACGTTAGTTTTACAGTCATTAACGAACAACGAACAATCATTCTCAAATTCTCAATAAAATAATCGAAAAAATTACCAACCGTCATTAACAATAGCCTCTGTGATAAAACCGTCGAGACGAAATCAGTCGACTAAGAAGAAAAGCAATTAGATCACCGTGCGATATATACGCACTCACGTTAGGTCTGATTCGTGCAACAATGGACATTAAACTCGGCCTTTTTTTTGTTTTTTAATTTTAGGTATACGCGTGTGGCGTGGAATAATGGAGGAAAAAAGATCCAAGGATAAGAGGGAGGACGAGAAACTAACGAGGAAACTCGCGCGCGCGCCAGATTATTGCTTCTTGGGATATGCATTAGGTGCGCGAGGTTCTTCTGATAATGTAGTCAAGATAATTATTTTCCCTAGGAAGGCTAACTAATTAAAATTGAGGTGTAATGAGAGTTGACTATTCACACTGGTGTAAAACGATAAAAAATCACGGTAAATCAATCGTGCAATCATCAAACCATAAACGACGGACATAATAATTTCTTAAGCGATGACTCAAAGCGATAAATAGCCTTAAGGTACCTTCGTCCGTAAAAGCAAAAAACAGGGAAATAAGGAAAAGCAGTTAACTCGAGAGATCGGCGAAAGAATAATTACGAGCGCGCTTGCACTTCCGGCCCTTTACACACAATGTGACGGCGGCATTGCTGCTTCTGCCGTTTCTCTGCACCTGAGGAAGAGACGCTCCAGGCGGCCCAAGATAAGACTCTCTTATTTTTTTTCTTTCGTTCTATCTTTTTCTCTAGTATGCAAGCCGCCCAGGGAAGATGTTTGAATAAGGAAATGGAATGCCAAGTGCTGAGATTTTCCATGGCTCGCTCTTGCAGCGTAGCCTTTTTTTATTTTTAAGTGGCTGCAGAGTTGAGACTTTTGTACGATAAGAAAATAAGTTTTTAGAAATGTCTACGAGAATTTTGCTAAAAATAAAATATTCGTTACGAATGAAAACGTTTCAATAAACCGTGGTACCCGATAAACCGACAAAACGTCCACGCGTTTGGTCTCGGCAATATATTCCTCCTTAGTGGCGCGCACGTCACAGCGAGATATCAATGCTGAGCGTTCACGTTTGTGTTATCGAGCTTGCTCTCGCTTACTTACACACGCGCGCGCGCGCACACACACACACACAAACTTGCACGTACAGACAAATACAGAGGTATAGAGTGAAAAAGGGACGGGAAAACTGGTTTGCAAGATGTTTCGGTCCGATACTTAACAAATTGCGAATGGAGATGTCGTCTAAACCGATTTTTTTTCTTCGCGCAGTATTACAATCACCGATTAAAGTCACGCGTCGCATTACACAACGACGATTCTTCTTCCCATGAAAAGAAAAAAGGCAATACGGTCGTCACGAAAAGTTTGCTAATAACGATTTTTCGTTCACAATGAAGTTCGTTTTTTGGCATTGCTTAAGCGTGTCATTTGCGAGACGTGAAAGTAACGATTGCATACTTATACTTTGACTAATAAAAACCAAATACCATATACAGTTAGTTTTATCGTTAATCAATTTTGAAAAGAAGGAGAGAAGAGAAAGAAAAAAAAGCTCATGATAAAGCTACCGAAGCTATACGGTAGTACGCGACCGTGATCTTGCCACCTTTGAAGCTAAAACACAATTACTCGAACGAACTAATCTATGGAAACATCGTCACGATCGATCGCGTCTACCTCTATTTTTAAAGTGCAACTAGCATTTTTGCCGAGAGGTTGGTTTAATAATCGAACGAAGCACATTTATAAACACGATCGTATTTACACGCAAGTATCCTTATTAGAATCAACTTGAACACATCGAAACTGTTACTTGCATAAGTATGAATTATGCGATATAGTTGAACGTTGATAAAGGGAGGCACAAGTACGTTATACGAATGACTATTCGCAAAGTCGATACGATCATTCATTAACATGCTCGATCGCTATTTTTAGTTAACAACGAGCTTTCGTTTAGATTATGGATTTAGATCGAAACGATGAAAATTAAATGCTTAGCGAAAGTATATGTTATATAGGTATATAAGCAGTTCGATTGAATTTTAATTTCAACAAATTGATGCCCCACCGATCCCAGTATCAATCATACCTTAGACGACTATTCATTACGAGGATGCTTCGTGTAATTATTGTTTTATTTTGTTCTTCTTTTACTCAAGAACTTGGTGATTTTTCAACTGGTTGGATTAATAAATTTTGCGGATTGCTTGGTGCGAGTTTACCGATTTTTATTTGCTTTTTTGCTTTTGAGTGCGACGCATAGCATCGCGAGGTTTATTTATTACGTGCGTGAAAACTATGCTGTAACGTATGTTTCAAGTGGCCTATTATACGTGACAGGATTGAAATAGTACGCAAAAATAAAAGCTTATTTATTCATTAATTTTTTTGTTGTTGAAAAATTATTGCAATTTGTAAGGAATTCAAAGTATAGTAATGTCCGATATTTTATTAGAAAAAAAAAGACAACGATATATTGGAAAACAAATAGGAAACTGCTTGAACCGGATACTGTCTAATGCATTTATAATCATACGACACGATTATCGTTTGAAACGACAAATATCAGCGGATACAATTAAAAATACAAATGGCCATGGTGATGAAAAACGAGATGACCATTATCATCAATATAAAAGAGTAAATCCTTTGCAACGTTAACTCGCGACGACATGTAAAGATACAAACACGTGCAATAGAAGAGCGGTCATATAAAACGAGATCAAGGATATATAATATAATCTTTAAATATTTTGCGCCACATTTAATCCTCGTAGGCTTATTAATAAGTGATTAATGTAATCTGGTGTCATTAAGTGGCCGCGTCCGGTAGCCGTGAGAGAGGCTTGAAAGCGTGTTTCATCATGGGAAGATACAAGAAAAACCTGTGCGTGGGGAGAGCTTGACACGTCGACGCGACACCATGAAACAGAGAGAGAGAGAGAGAGAGAGGGAGAGAGGAAACCTTTTAATTAGCCGTGGCCTTGTCGTCTTGTATATCTATTTCGTTTTGCTCAGTTTTTCCATGGGATCTCGATCTGGAGCTCTTCTTTTGTTTTTTGTTCTTCTTTCGTCGTTTGCTTTCGTAAACTTGGCAAGATAAGTCTTTATTTGAACAACGGAAATGGTGACGACATAATTTGAAGATTACGTTTTTTTTTGTTTTATCAAATATCGTGATCCTAAAAAACACGTTAAATCGTTACGCCATTTACGATTTTGAAATGTACATTAACACCTATTATAGCTACATTTATCATGATTCCTTATTTGATTCATAGAACTGTTTCAACGTCTATGAGTACACAGACCTACATACGCAAAAAGTGTCCTGAATTCATGAACTAACAGCTAGCTTTAGATATTTGTAGGCTGTGAAACTCGTCCAAAAAAACGTTCAACAGTAATTCATACAAGATTGTAAAAAAATCTTTGTTAAAATATTCATGATTCCAAAGGAATAATATCAAAATAATTCTGATATACGCCAAATAAATATATATTCTCAATCGTAGAATCACACCGATGTTACATTAGTAATGCAATTTGAAACAGTCAAGTACGCGAAATTGACCCATCGAGATGGAATATTGAAAGAGAAGCGTTTGCACTCGTAGCGAACGAATGGCCGTTCTGAAAAGATAAACATCAATGTGTTGTGCTGGTGTATATGTATATATTTATATACGCTGCGCAGAGCCGCGAGCAAAGAGTTGAGCGACGCCTCAATGAGAGATCTATGGGTGCTGTTCGCTCGATAAAAAAAAACGCTCGTGCCGATTGTCACTCGCCAAGTCAGAGTTCAAAGTCTGCAATTTGTCCGTGTACCTTGACTTATCGATCGAGAGACCTGTTTCAAACACACATACACGCACACATTCCGTATATACATCAGCTTTAACATCGTCAATCTACACAGGAAGCAAATTGATAGAAACGCGATGGTATAAAGCTTTTAAGGTCGCAATGAATTGAAGCTTTGAGTATGATGAAAAACAATAAATCGTATAAAAGCCATTTATTCGACCAGAGCAGCAAAAAACACTTGGCTGTACACTTCCTACTTTCATTTTCCAGTTGACACCCCGCCCACGTACCGATCAAGACTTTACTTTGCCGCAGATAAATCACCGAGTCTTCTTCTTCTTCTTCATCTTCTTCATCTTGTTCTTCTTCTTGTTCTTGTTGTTCTTCTTCTTCCTTGCACGCCCTTTTCCCTTTGTTTTAGCCGCACGCTGACGACTCGTTCCTGTCGTATTTCATTCTAATCGGTCGCGCACCGAGCTTTGTCATTAACGCGCCAACTGTTTGTTTGGCCTGGCCCCGGAGCTCCATTACGGTACTACACAACGGTGTTACACACAGCCAGGAAGCTAGCTCGGAGAATTCTTACTCCTGCTGTTGCTGCTGATGATGCGACTTTAATTGTACTGGATGCATTTCATCGCTTGAATTTTTGTTTTTGTTTTTTTTTTTTTTTGCTGGAGGTCAGTGACATGGACAAAGAGGTATAGGATACTTTAACGTTAGAAACAAAATTACGATATTATTCGAGTCATATGAAAATTTCATTTGAACCTCCGACGTTCTGCTGTTTAAACTTTCAACAAAGAGAGACAAAAAAAGAATTCACTATCTACCAGAAAATCGAAAGTCACTGAGCGCCAGTAGTGGGCACAAAATAGGAAGCGATCGTTCACCGCAACGAACAGCAACAGCGCGAATCTCCGAGAATGCATAAAACATGTTGTCTTTTTTTTCGTAACCAATCTTCGTGATTATCAAAGCCTTGTTTACACTTTACCTTATTCAAGATCGAATCTTGTTCCACAAGCTACGTCATAAGACTCTGCTCTTGGAATGACATCGACGTTATAGCAATACGTACCTGCAACAGAAGAAAAAAATGGTTAAGTATCGTATAAAAATTTCACGATCGCTTCGTGACGTTTCTATATCGCAAGGCTACTTAAAACTTAAATACTCTCTCTCCCACTCCCTATCGTCCTTGGTTAAAGATCGGCGTGGGTGGTCGTTCATACGTGCGTGCATATGCCATTTTATTGTGCGGGTGTAAGGGGACTTATTTTTACGGGCTAGAAACGACAGACGGTTGTACGATTTTTATTTATGTGCTTTAATTTACGACGTCGTCAACAGTTTATGCGATATATTCGCGGAAGAAATCGCTTGATCAACGATCTAAATTATTTCGTTCAATATTAAACGTAATTTATGTGAATTTTGTTTCGTTCACTGCTTTTCACGGATTGTTTAATAAAAATACAACGACGTTCGTAAGCACAAACACCGTTAACTGGCCATTTTCCAAACAATTTCTCTATTGCGAACAAAGCAGCAGACAAAATCGTGTACGACGTACTTACGCACTTCCCACGTAAACTTTAAGCGTAACCCCGCTAACTCTGACGTCCTATTAACCTAACGTTTTATTTGCTCGACTAATTAGAAACTCGCGATGAATAAAAAAAGGAACAGAGAGGCGAGTGAGTATTTTTCCCTAAGCGCCGCTTTCCCGTAAAACTCTACCTCAATTAATAAGGACACTCGAGTATAGTAGATGTATAACTCATTGAAGGGGAGATAGAAAAAAAACCACGGAGGAAGTTCATATTTGCCGCGTGTAATTACAAAGTGCAATGTAAATGAACGAGGAGTTATTTGCGTGATGCGCTTCGATTTTTTTATTACGACATATTACAGTGCACTTAGTAGTTTGAAATAATAACGTTTATTCGGAGTTGAGTTTTCATAATGAGTCATACTTCTATTTGCAAAAAGCGCGTCAATTTTTATACTTGATTTAACAACCTAACATATCGAAGGACGACATAAAACTAATAAAATTATTTTACCGTTCAACAATATCGTGTGTAAAATCTACCAATCACATCGCAAAAATATTCAATATATCAAAATAAAAAAGAACAAACGAAAAGAAATTCAAAAGAGTACTTCCTTCCCCAGCGAACAATCATCATCCACTCTCGTAGACGCTCAAGCTAACAATAAAAGCACAAGGTCACGCAGCTATGGCAAATTAACCTTGCCTCTATCTCGCTTTGCTTTGCGAATGAACAATATTCTAATCGGCATGGATGTATACAGTAATAACACGAAGGTAAAAAAAACAGCAGCAAGTTGCATAATGACCGAATCAGTGCTATTATCCGACCAATGAAAATGCATTGTGAGTCACTTTACATGATGATACAGCTCTCGCCATACTACATTTTTACTACCAACATACTTACGATGAATAAAAAAAATGTTCTTCGTGTACATTTATATACTGCACGTTCTATCAACATTGATACACTTTTATCGTTGAATATTCAGTTATTTAGTAATAATTATTAACAATTTAAGACGGATGTGTTTGTTTATGCAAAGGTAAAAAAATCAATTTTTTTTCGTAGTCGTTGGTATATAACATTTTTACACACCTTAATAAATCATAATAGTCACGCCACATATAGAATCTCTGGACTGTCGATCAAAAGATACGAAGCTGCATCATTACGCGCGTAACATCATGTGCAATATGCAACATTCCCAGAGAGACTTTCTCAGCGACCAAAAACTCCTCCCATTTAACGTCGTGCACACTGGTATAACCTAATCTCGCACAGAGAGAAAGAAAAAAACAAGGTATGTGATGCAATTTTTCTTTCACTACCAACAATCGCCATCATAACTCTCACCGCCAGTGTATACGTGTTATATGTATATATTTTTCTTTGGCTTTCGGTTGCATTGATAATGGAATTGTCAAGAGTGTGCTAATTCCCGTGTGCAAAACTTATTGCGAAAATGAGATTGTTTCCTTTTGACACGTTGATCTATAATTCATAAACACGCAACTGAAATACTATATTTAAAATAAGGTGCAAGGTTGAAAGACATACGCACACACGTACACACTCACGTGTAGCTTTGAAATTTATGACATTTTAAATACCATTATTTCATGACTTGTTCTATTGTTAGGCAATTCGATAAATCAGCCGAAAAGTACTACTGCTGAGTACTGCGTACGCTCCATAGAAAAAAATCAGCATTCCCTCCCCAAGTATACAGAGATATATATATATATATACACACACACATACTTGTAGACGCGCTTGTCGTTATACCAAGGCTATAACGGTATATCCTCGAGGCGCGAACTGGATCTCCGAGCACAGTTCGCGGCGATTCTGTGAAACTATCATTGTCCTCTCCGCAATGCCGGCAGCATCGTGGCTTTTTACAGTTAAAAATACTACCAACTACTACTCGCGGAATAGAGACGTGAAGAGTTTTGCAATTGACGGGTATTTAATAATATAAATCAAATTGGATACGCCTAGTGTGCGTTTTTTTTGCTTTAATTATTTTTCAATGTTTGGAGATTCAAACGACCCATACTCCAAGGGTATTTTAATCAATAGGACTTCAGTGAAGAGATCGAGCGTATTTTCCACTCGTTATAATTACACGTACTACTATGAAAAATTGCGTATTAAGGAAAATATTGTCAATTTTAAGACACAAAGTAACGTTTAATTTTAATCATAAATAAATAGATCAGTATTACATATATAAAATGTTACATAAAATACAAATACAACAATCACATATAGATTACAAAAGATTCGATAAATTAATCAAAATACAGTTCGATGTATATCGAAATACACCTAAAAAAGCAGTAACCAACGGGAACAATCCATCACCGTGCCAATGCCAAGCAACGTCGTTTTCTGTAACACTTGCAAAGCGAGGGACCACTGCAAGTCATTAAAGCCACACTCGATGCAAGTGCACAGAGAGTTAAAAGTGGGTAATGCGCTGATAGCGAGCGAATGAGTAAACGAGGCGAGGGATTCATCGTTTCAGGCAACAAAGTCGACGATAGTTCAACGCAAAAAATACCAGTTGGGCACATCACCACACCGTACCCCAGGTTAACCGTCTTCAAAAGCGAAAAACTCAGGTTTCTTTTGGGTGATACTGTGCTCTACTGATAGGTTCTACGTCGAAAATATTGTTTTGTTTTTTAAGTGGCTCGGTGCAAGCGAGTGTGAGCTAACCTTCACCGATGACGATAATTAGACGATGTGCGTGAAAAGGGAAATGTATTTATTAATATTGCGTTGAGATAAATAAATAAATACAAAACATAATAAAATCAAATTTTACAAGCAGTCTAGCAATGAAACTTGAACGATTTTTTCAGAAAGTAAAGAAGATAAAACTGACGCTGATAGCAACGCCCATACAATAGTGCTAGCGAGTGAGAAATATAGAAAGAAAAAAGTCATCGCACATAGCTTCAGGATGACAAATAGTTCTCAGGAAGACAAACGAGCCGGAAGAGTACGAAAGTGTTACCGATACGATGTATCGTCGTATACTTGCACAACTCCGGTTATTACGCCGCTGTTGTATACTTGCATCGATGTTTATCTTGAAAAATTGTGTAATTGGACGTTTGAAAGTTTTCCCGATAATGGTTTTTTTTATTTAGTTGCCTGATGCAATAAGAAAGATGCTCGAGTTAGGTGACAACACTGAGAATTTACAACAGTGGAAGATTCGTTCGATTATTTTTCGTTTATTCACCTGCGCAGTTAATCAAGTTTCCTTAACGAATTTCCAAGCATAAAAAGAAATTATATTGCCTTTTGGCGTTGAAAAAAAAAATAATATACCAATATAAATACGAGAAATCAGCGAGTATCCGGCGGAGCATTGCAGAAAAAAAACTCGTAGATTCATGGAAACTCGCGTGATATTTTGCAATGCAACTAGCAAGTAGAAATCATAAATAGACGTTGTGCGTTCGCGTGTACTTTTACTTTTAGAGCACGTACGCGTCAAAATCTGATGAAGTGTCTTGATTTATTTTGACGGGTTTGCCGAAAGGTTTTGCGAAAGTGTCGGACTGAAATCGCTCGCTTTATTTTCATTCTTCCTATTAGAGCTTGTCGATTTTAATTAAGCGTTATTAGTTAATTAGAGCTCATTTCTATTTCATGCTGATACTTTTCGCAATGCTAATGTGAGCTTTCAAAGATATAAGATCGATCGTTTGTGATTAAGTTATTTAAGTGGGAAAGTATTTTCAATTAGCTACGCGTTTCCTCTTGGTTCGAATTGAGATGCTTATTCTATCGGATAAGTTAATCCAATGTAGTTTATACTTGCGCATTTTTTAACTCGAATGCGCAAACCCTAAGAAAATTTCTCATGTTTATTACTTTCTAATAATTTTGATTGTATAATTACTCGAAATCGTGCGAAACGAACAAAGATCAGGGAAATTCCTAAACATCCAAGCTGCTCAATAAATCTTCGATCTAATCTGTACTACAGCATTACCTTCCAAAGCGTCGCACAAGAACAAAAAAATAACATCTAAAACATTCTTAGGAAAACTTCCTGGTTTAAGACGCGTAAGGTTTTTCGTGTTTCCCAGCCATAATTGCCCTTCGTTTTGTGAGTATATGAGCATGTGTCGCGTTCGGTGAAAGCCGCCCTAATTCTAATTAATTATATCGATAACGTAACGTCGTGCGCGCACATACGCTTTTCCCATGTAAATGGCAATCGAATAACAACGCGAGAGACACGGAAAGAAATGCCCAAGACATTTTTTTCTAATTCAACCGGCGTTTTATTGCTTTGATCGTTTGTATAATTATGCGCCGAACGTCGGCCAAACTGCACGCGCGATGACGTTGCGTGCTCATGCCAATGCTAGAAAATTTATACACGTTGATCGTGATCAATACGTTGTGTAATAATTCCAAGTGTAACTCACATTGTTTGGTAGATAATGTCGCTCTCTAATGCCCAGGACCCAGGAACTTTCTAGCCACTATTGATTGAACGATCAGTGCAATTAAATCGTCGGTATTTGGAATTATTAATTAAAAAAACCAATTATTTGCCGACAATAATCGTTCCGTTGGTAGTTAAACGCTACGACGAAGGTTTCTAACTAAATGTAAAAAAATTTGAAAATACAACATCGTAAAATATTTGCAATTCCTGCCAATCTTACTTTGCTATAACACGTCAATGCAAAAAAAATACTCCAGCTGATGTTTCTAAGCGTCAATAAAACGGCAAAAGATTGATTTACCATTCAAAGTCAAGTGTGCGTAAAAAAGAAAAAGTCGATCGATAAGACGCTTCGGTTGTAAATTGTTTTTCGCCTCGAGCAGACGACAACACCACGCATACAGTAAGATATCCTTTCGCAGAAAAGAACAGCAAAAAATTTTCTCGCCGCATGGTTTGATAACCGTTCGTACCGTTATAATACTCTTCGTCATCGTCGTCGCCTCTTCCTTTCTCTTTCGCTAGAAGAGTGTCGCGCGCGCGTGTGCGAAAGAATACCGCAACCAGGGTGAGAACGCGTTAAAGTCGACAATGAGTCGTGTAATTTTTTTTTATCGAATACTTTGTATAGTTTACGAAGTTTGAATAAAAAATCTTACTTATGAATATGGACAAAAAGGCTAATGAGACGAAATCGTTGACAACAGAATATCTATCGATCTTAATACAACACAATCGGCAAGCCAATTTTAAAGAATACCCTCACCACCCACGATCATCGAGCAAATAGCACCTGATCCCTATATACTCTAGACAATGGTGTTCTCTACCTCACGTAACTGCTTATAACTCAGAGAATCTCAATCGCAAAATACACATACACAGCAGAAAGACTCGATACAACAGAGAGTATATATCCCCTTGAGGAGAAAGCCGCCTAAGTCACCTGTAAATCAGCTGGCGCGATAAATAACGTCGGTGAGCAAGGTCACGATAATTCGCGCACGAGTGTAACTTTTAATAAATTATTATCCGATCCACGCTCTTTCTCTCTCTTTCTCTCTCTCTCTTTCTCTCTCTCTCTCTCTCTCTCTCTCTCTTCCTCTCGATATTTTTTTGTTAACGGTAATACACACGCCTGAGGGGAGAGGGGATAGAGAGAGAACGAGAGAGAGAGAGAGAGGAAAGCTGCACTTGTAAATAGACACATTGTCTGCGTGTACCGCTATCGCTGACTCACATCGAAACGACGATTCTGCCTTTCGCGCGCGCTTATTTATGATGTTTATTATGTCATTTTCGCTTAGTTTCGAAATAATTAGCGCCCTCGTGAATAGTTTCGATGAAATGCATAAATTGTAGTGAGATTTCAACCAATGAAATAATTATTTTACCGCAATATCTTACCTACGTATTTTTGGATATTCAAAATTTATATTAACTATTTCCATAAAAACAAAAATGCATATAACATGATCTACGAAATAGAAAAAGACAAGCAAAATTGTTTGTGCATGTCAGCGAATGACAAATAAGCAATAGGCGAGGCAGAAAAAGATGCAGGAAGTTAGCGTTCGTCTGTGCAGTTGAAACTAATTAAGAATTTAATAACAACAGTTGTCTCTCTCTCTCTCTCTCTCTCTCTCTCTCTTAGTGGTCTTAAGGGATATAGAATGTCATAGAATTTATTTTCTAATTACACGGGAAAATAATTGTTCTTTCTCTTTTTCCTTCGTAAAACTGCGAAATAATTTTAATTGAATTGCTAGCGATGTATCGAGAACAGCCAAATATTGAAATACAAAAGATACAAGGAAGGAAGGAGAAAACGAAGGGTTTGTACGCAACGGAACAAAAATACTTAACGTGCGTCAATACGATATATGATATGTAGAAATAATTCAAAAGTACATATACGTTAATTAAACCCTCGTCCTGTGAAAAACTTTAGTCGTTAACCGAATTCTTTGACGTGGTTGTTCAATTGCGATTTATTTCCTGTTGTCGTTGAACGCATATCCGGAAATCAATGAGTGGATATATATATGTGCAGGCATGCGTAACGTTGACAAAAGCTTTTATTATACATATATCTTGCCAGTAGCAAAAGTTACAGACGCGAATGGTAATGTATATTGATGTATATTCGATGGTTTTATTCTTGTGAAAGGTGTAAAATAACTTGCCCGAAAATTAATAAATAACAAATATAAGCATACATCCGATATACTGACGACTAGCGTAGAGTTTTGCGAGGCGTTCCGCTTCGCATTATTCAAAACAATAGAATTCGCGTATCCGACGGAAAAAGGCTTATTATTACATATTTCGATAATTTTGTTTGCAATTACAAAGTTCATAAAAAATATGTAAATTACAAACATCTATGGAAACCTCGTGCGAACTATTGTGAAATCATTTTCGTTACTCCGTCGACTTAGCCACAGTTTTCGGTGAAGACTTTCAGCGGTAGACGCGTGGGTTATCTATTGTATTGTAGCAGTGGATAATTAAAACTTTAAACTTGCTCACTTTTGGAAACTGATGATGGATTTGAGAATGAACGATGTTATAAAATAGATGCAAAAGATAGCGGCGTATGTCTCTTATAAATGATTTGGCTTTTATAAGTGCTTGATTGTGTCGAATATTATACTCTAAATCACGGAGCGTCGAACGATTTACAAGCATCGCTGTGTAAAACAACCCTCTTTCAACGAAAAAATAACAATCCAAGTTTTAGCAATTCATTAGTCGCATCAATAATTCAAGTCGAAAGATATTTTTTCATGGTAAATCGAAATATATTTGCACTATCAATCTAGCGTAGTGATTTTGAAATTGTCGAACGACACTATCGTATAACGATAGCCGTACTAAATCGCAACAGCGACGACAAGTTCAATGACGCCTCGTGCAATTAATGACCGTCGCCTCGAGCTATACATTATATACATTGCAACGCTATGAATTGATCGTTTCTCTCGAATTACCCTTTTTCGAACAGGGAGAAAAGGGCTTGATCGATTGAAGTAAAACAGAGCTTTCAACGAAATTTGTTATGCAAATCGGCGAGCGCGTGTTATCAAGAAGCAATTATAATTTTTTTCTTTTTTAAGAGTAAGATTTTAATAATGAGGAAAATTAGATATCGAGAGAGAAGAAAGTAGAGGAAAAAATACTTTCAAAGCCATGATTTCTATGTGCAACAATTCGCGTGCATGAAATTTTTATACGTTCAGCGATGAATAAAAAAGAGTTTCACGAAATTATAACTTTGAGTGTGAAACGAGGAAAAAATCGTTCAAGTCAATGTAAAATTGTAATATAAAAATAAAACTTAGCCATAGCAATCAATCCTAGTGTTGTAGAAGAGGCAGGTACTTTTTTTGGAAAATCAGTGCTCGCACAACCTTTTTTTTTTTTGCAATTTGTGTAAACAAAATATATATGTATATATATCTCGAGTTGTCATTCTTTGTCCGCGTAATCGAATACTCGCGAAGCACTTTGTGAGCGAGTAAGGTTATATCTACTTGCAATTCAGCACCGGGTTACATATCACTTTCACAAGAAATTTTCGCTCAACGAACTTCCATATTTTTATTTAGATGAGCAAACTGTCGCGTGCAAGTATATTTTATTCCAGTATAGTAAAAATTATCATCGCTCATACAATGGAATGTTAGATTGATTTATGAAAAAAAATTGCCAAGAATCTTTTAAAGTTGTACGTAGACTATTGTTGGAGAAAACCACACGTGGAATTAACAAAAGAAATTTCCACCGATAAATAAATTCATCACCGATCATTATTAAAGGATAAAGTCACGAAAAAAAAAATAAGATCTCGTAAATTAAAAAATATCTATGAAAATATCAAATGCGCACTACAACACTTCCATTGAGCACTGATTTTCCTTTCAAGTTGTAATCTTTCTCCCAAGATCCGCAACCTTGTCGTTCTTGTCTCGTCGGCGCAATGGAACTAAATGAGCAAGCTAGCAGTCAAGCGCAGAGAGCTCAAGCAATATCCTGCGCGTTTAGCTGACGACATTTGTTTCTACTATGCTCGACGTCAAATATATTATATTTCATGGCAAGTGTGAGCGCACACCGATCCCCCGCCACCGTAAAAACACTAAGTATCTGCAGTGGTGCGATAATGGAAACTATAAAGATGAGGGATGGGGAACCTTTGTATTTTTTTTTTCAATTTACGCATGGATTGGAAACGAAAAATATTGATATTTCGCGCGCGCATGTGTGTGATGTAATAGACGAGGATTTTTTATGGCATTAAAATAGTGACGGTGTTGTTTGATAGCAACAAACAAATTCTTTTAAAGAATTCGATACTTTTTTTATTTCAAGTAGGGAAGCAAATTTCAGCATGATTAAATTACATAAATGCATTTTTGAAAACTTCACTCTAGTAAATTGAAAATTTATAAGCGATATGATTTACGAATGCTGTAGATGTGAAATTGATAATACGTAAATGAAAAGTGAACGAACACAATGGAAATGTATAAATTTCAATCTTAATTGATGAAAAGATCGCGTGAAACGTCAATTAAATTTCGCTTCGCCTCGAAGAAGAAAAAAGAAATTTCTACTCGAAATAATAATCGAGAGATAGAAATTGATACGCTGGAGAACCTTATCGTTTCTTCGGAAAAATGAAGACTGTTAGTCAGTACTCGAGTAACTTGATCTAGATTTTTTCTGGCAATTCTCACCGGAAACGGTTCTTATCCAAGTCAAACTTTTGTTTATTTTAACGGGCTTTATATGATCAAAAGAGAGATTCTGGTACTCGTGTAGTTCTCGATAAGTACTCATATATATATTGGGATCACGAATGAAAGAAATGTGAGACTATCTGACTCATATTCCAACGACTCTTTGTAACTAGATGCCTTATTACTTGTTTATTCTATGTTTTTATTTCCTTATTATATGCGATTTTTTTAAATACGCACATTCGATTATACGTTTTACACTCACCGCTAAACATTAGTTTGTTGTAGAAAGCAAAGCTTACCTGAAACAAAGAAAATTAAAAGTTACAATTACAAATTGAACAATAAGGAACTGTATGAATGTTGTCAATAAAAAAATTCAATTGACGTTGCGTATTTGAATAACAAAGTAGACGATAAAAATGAAATTGGACTTTCGTAATATGTGGCTTGAGAGGGTTTTATGCGTTCTCTTGCCAAGAGGAGGAAGAAATGTGTGTCAGCAAACCGATGGTAGAGAGGTTATAAAAAAGAAACGAGATGAATTTCATAGTTCGCTCAACTCTTCCGGCAATATTTTCCGTTTACTTGTTCAATTTTATTTTTCATTCTTTAACAAATCCGATTAAAACAAGCTAAAAAAATTGTTGATGCACGTATCGAAGAGCCCAAAATAATAGCAAAACGAAAATGTTGCGCATTAAAAAAAAACCAAAACAATTTCATAATAAAACCTCAATGCACCAATCCATGTAAACATCTCTCGCCCGCGTGATTACACCCGATACGCTTCACATTTTAGGCATTTTCTGGCCTATATTATGCGACTTACAAGTGAAATTCAACACCCCATAAAATTGTCTGGAACGTATGCAACATCCTACCATATAGGCGTCGCGCACGCACGCTTTCGCCTTCCAATTGTCAATGGTATCCAATAATAAAATCGAGATCTTTTCACACAAATTTTTACAACAACTTTGATTAATGGCTATGCTTTGTAAAGAAAACAAAATTACCTTGAGTATTTCTATTACAACACGTTTCTTTAAGTTTACATTTGTAGGTACACGACTAGTTTGAAATGCACATTTGTTTTAGCTTTTAAATTCTTTGTCGTATTTTTTACGCTTTGCAACGTCTTGTCATTAGTTGCTTTTATTCGTAACAACGTACACAAAAAATATTCAAAATTATCTTTATAAAGTAGCTGAAATAATAAAACCAGCAAGATACTTCAACTTCATTACAGGTCAATAGAAACATCATTTTACAACTCGGACCACCCGCTGCCGTCTTTTCCACGAGACGAACATCCTCTCATTTTCGTTCGCGTGTATTTCTCCATGAAATAGTTTAATTAGGTGCAACAATAAAAACACGTGTCAATTGAGCGTAATATGGACAGACACGAAATGCTTTCGCTAAACTTTAACGACTGAAATTATAAAATTAGCCCGATCTATATTTTGCAGCCATCTCGTTTAGCCATAACCGTCTCAGTTTCGCTTAATTAAGCGAGAAAGAGAGAGGGGGATAGGAGAACGTGCGCTGCTTTTATAATACACATTTACCGTCAAATCGTCACTGACCTACCAAATTACGAGCTGTTAGTGCTCTATAACATTTCTTGCTGGTTAAAATACTGCAAGAGTATAAAACATGTGCGTGCGGTTATTTAGTTCATAGCTTTCCAGCTACTGGAAATGAACGTTGCTCTTTTACTTTCCTTGCATACATTTTTCTTGACTAAATTTTACTTAATTAATCGTAAAGATATACTAATTCAATAAGAAAAATGACCAATTCTTGCTACAAAGTTTTCAATTAAAAATGTCAGTCTCGCTCATAAAAATAGAGTTAGTCATTCGTTCTCTCTCTCTCTCTCTCTTATTCGTCGTCGACCAGTCGGTGTAATAGATAAGAGTCTCTCTTGCGATCCATACATTCGATTTATAAAACATCGACAATTGCAAAAAGAAACAACAGCAAAATTATTTCTGACAATTTGCACGTACGGAAAGGTGACACGAATTTAATTGACTCAACGTGTAATTAATTGCCGTCTCGTCGCTATCTCCTCGTATGTGACAGAATACGAGAGAGAGAGAGAGAGAGAGAGAGAGAGAGAAAGAGAAAGAGAGAAATCTCAAGTATATTATCATCGTCTCTCATGTAGGCGTCAAAGCTTTGATTTCTAATTGAGGGTGCTGATACGCGATGTCTTTGATGTCTGGCACGATTTTACAATTTGCAAAGTCAGCTAATTGCATTTTGTTAAATAATTCAATGTAATATTGTGGGATATGAATAATTTATGATCATTTATGACCTGAGTGAAAGTAAGATCCAAAGACAATAGAAAATATGTTTAAAACATGCATGCGTTCTGTCAACCACATGTTCGTCAATGTCAAAGGGCTAATTGGCATAATGCTGTAACAAAAAATAAGGCAAAGCGTGAGAGCCGAGCAGGAATGACTAGGTCTAAGGAAAGAAGATTAGGCATGAAGACGACCTCTGTACAGCAAGCAGTTAGACTTGCATTAACGCGAGCCAAATCGTGGAATAAAATTTTAGTTATCCTCAATAATCCCTACAATATTATTTTGTGTTCCACGGAACGTAGTGTGTAATATTCATGTGTGCGTGAGTGTTTTTGTATATGTGTGGGGTATAACGTAACCTTGCGTTTGAAATGTCTAAGTACATCGAACCAACGACGTATAAATCGATTGAGCTTCGAAGGCTGTCCGATCGATTGACCTGTCGTCGTATACGCGTCGCCGTCCTCTTTCACTGTATAAACGTATACAACGTGTTACTCTCCCTTTCGCCTCGTTTGCTTGGTTTTCAATTTCACTCGCTTTTTGTTTCTATCGGCTTTTGCTTTTATGTCATTTCCCTACGGCGTTATAGCTCTCTGCGAGTAATGGAATTGAATAAAAGTTAAATGCACATTCGATTGACATGATTGATATTTTTCTCCATTTTTTGTATGTTTCTGTTTCAGCTTAAAATATTTTGTGTTCGAAAGAATTCGTTTAAAAATAGTACATTGAAATTTAATTGAATGTTTTTTTTAATGTTTTTCATCAAAAATAGTCAAGTAGCCTCTAATAAATCTCTGAAAAACTTGCGAGAGCTCAATAAATAAAATTCACACTTGGTCGGACTTTTGTACGTCGTACGTGGAAAATCGCGTTAAGCCTGTGCTGAAATCGTACAAAGCTTATTGGACCTCTCTTTCGTCATGCGTCAGAGAGTGTCTCTGAAAAAGAGAGAGAGAGAGAGGA
Source organism: Chouioia cunea (assembly GCA_030064505.1). Classification (NCBI taxonomy): domain Eukaryota; kingdom Metazoa; phylum Arthropoda; class Insecta; order Hymenoptera; family Eulophidae; genus Chouioia; species Chouioia cunea. The sequence goes on along the minus strand of JAOPFQ010000004.1, from coordinate 4,301,678 downwards.
TAGAAAGCTATACCTACCGCTTGGCAATCGATCCTGAAAAGGCCTTTGACGTCGACGTCGTGGAGGAATTGCATTTACCCCTCTCACGATCGATCGCCAAGAGAGAGAGAGAAAGAGAGAGGACTTCCGTGTCTCTCTATACGAGTTGTATGTAAATGTGCTCACGTTTTTCGTCGTCGCGTTGATTATTTTTATTGAGTCAGTGTACATGCTGAATTTTTTATCCGAGGGTTTGTCAAAAGATTTCACAAAAATTTCTTTCGCTGCGAACGAAAAAAAATGAATAATAACAAAAAGGATAATATAATACACAGACGACAAAGGGCACATAGATTTTTTTTGGCGCGAGTATATGAGTATATATAACCTTGCCCGCAGCGACACTACAGCTGACTGTTATTACTTGTTCTGTCTCTCTCTCTCGGGAGGACGCACGAAAGATTCACGGTCAAGCGGAGAGCCGCAGCTTAATTAAAAAAGACGGAGAACGCTGTAAATTCCACGATAAGAATCTAAATTTAACGTTGAAAATCGTATACACGTATGCACATTTGCCGCCGTTGAGACTTCGATAAGAGGCGTCTCGAAAGGCGCTTTATGGGGGTACCGTCACTTTCAATTATGCTCGCAAAAAACCCATGCACGCATATAAATATACCTCAAAAGTAGGAGGTCCTTATAGGCTCCCTCTCTCTCTCTCTCTCTCTCTCGTTCTCGTCAATTTCCTCTCATATTTACGATATCGAACTTGCGCTCTGATTCTCTCTCGTTCTCTCTCTCCCCGCGATTGCAAAAAAAAATACAAAGCGCCATCGTACTTTATGTACGACTAATAAACTGTCGGTTCTTTTATTTTTCTTATAGAAAAGAAATTGATTTATTCTTTCTTCTTAAAAAAATTAACGTTTCATATGGATCGCCAGGTTTTCGCCAACGATTTTCCTCGTGACGTAAATCGAGACAGCGCGATATTGATGAAAAAATTCAATTGAATTTATCACAGTAGCCGAGCACTTTTATAATCTCGTTCAAATCTCGACGGCGCCAAGTATACCCTTATACCGTATATATGAGAAAGGGGAGGAGGGAGAAGAGCAATTATAAAAGTCCTTTTAACTTTATCGTTGGCTATCGACACCACGATAAAGTACTTGCTCTCTTATACGCGCGCATTCCACTGTTCTATAAATAGCCAACAGTCGCACGAAGAACAAGAGAAGAGTATATTGGCGGCGGCGCTGAAATTAAATATTTGAAAAGCCGTAGTTATTAATGACACTTTAGCGTGCATTATGCCCGCGAGACATGGGGCAAATGGATGGAGAAAGAAAAATACGCATATACAAGCCGGTTTTATTCTCCACCGAGTCTGATTTTACTTTTACTTTCGCCACAGCAGCCCACATTTCTTTTACTGTTTTTTCCTATTTCTTCTCTTGTTTTCGATATCTTTTGTTAATTAATTTGCCATTCATGCTGGTACTTTATTTATCTCAATCGTTTGTTTATAACGTCATCGTATATATAAACGTAAATTAAACGCGTATACTATATAGCTAGCAAGGCACGTATATAGCGCGCTAAAGTTAACGGTATAGATCCCCGACGCGGCAACGTTATAGTACCGCAAGACTCACGTTTTCTCTCCTTGCGAGCAATGTGTGTGCAAGTATGTATATACATCGTTCGGTGTCCTTTTCGCTACTCCTTTGGACGAAGAGAGAGAGAGAGAGAGAGAGAGAGAGAGAGAAATGCATGTCCTTCTAGCGATATATTACACGAGAGCTTTCTGTTGAATTTGGAGATCTACGATTGATAATATTTGCACGGGGATGCTTGCGCGTATACGAATATCCTCCATGACAAGTTTTGAGTCTTTGGTTTTTATTGACGTAAAATCATCTTGATACGATAGAAAAAAAAAGAGAATTTCATTTGACAAAATAGCTTTTAAAACAGTCGCAAAGCGATGAATGCCGGACGGCTTTTATTTCTTTTTATAGGCTACAGAATAAAGTTCTCTCTCATTCGTTGAGAGATAGAAGAAGACGAAGATTCTTCTGATATCTCGTAAAATGGTAGTAAAGAATGTTTGCGTTCGTTGCTGTCGCTCTTTGGATACTTGTGAAATGGGGATTGCCTTCTTACACCGGTGATGAATTACTCTTGCCGTAGAGAGAAAAATATTTACCCCCGCACAAAACCGTTTGCTTTGAGAACGATAAATTCCTTTCTCATTATCAAATGAACAAACTCAATTCATATCATCCTACTTCTTCCTCCTACCGTTTCAAGTGTCATTTTTTTTACTCGTCTTCGTAATGCTAATGTTTCTGTCGTTAAAAAAAAAAAACAATCGAGCAACTTTGCAATCTATCTATCTCTTCTAACGGCTAATTATGCTTTGTCATAGATTTGACATCGCATCACGTCGGCATCTTCCCACGCAAGAGGGAGAGAACGTAACTGTGCATTAATTATGGATGCCATTTGAACGGAAGGGTTTTTTCTTTCTTGCAGTAGCACGTGCTCTCGATATTCAAGGTCCGCAATGTGCAGTGTAAGCTGTATTTGAGTAATTGTAAAATTTTTTGTTTTATTTACGATCTTGACGTGATGTACGATTGTACTTTGTAATATTTAGGATTGATACACAATAGAAAATATTATAATATTTAAAAAAAGAAAGATTAAATTTTATTTGAATACATGTCAAATTCCGACGCGTAATTAGGCAAACTTTAACACGTACGCTTACGTATATATGCATGATTAAACAATTGAAAATCACGTCACGTATTCATTTTAACGAGTTATTGCGCGTAATTTACGACGCATCAAAAGTATAAAAAAGGACTTTGCAAATGCTAACATGAATCCCTCAATATTTACGTTTGTCCATGCAACTGCAAATACCGGTTTTCCCTAAAAAAAAAATCGAAACAAAATAAATAACCAATTCGTATATATACATATCTTTAATGCACTTTTGTTATTCGGTGATATCGCTCACGCAACAATCCGGTCTCCCACGGTACACTTTGCTACGAATTTACGGGCGTGTGCACTCTCGAGTGGCTTACGTTGTTGTCTATTATCATTGTTTTCAACCTTGCGTATTGTTGTTGACAATGATTTTCAAGTGGTCGGTGATATTTTTTTAGTTTGATCAAATAATAGAAATGAAAAAAAGTCTTTGTCAATCTTCAAACAACAAATAGATTCTATCTTTAGGATCCTAACTAATCCAATAAACTCACATAGTCTATTGCCATGTTTTACTTTCCCCTTTAACTTGGATTGATAATAAAAACCATCTCCCCTATTCTCTCGGAAACTTGAGGCATTCGATCACGTATAGTAGTCGAAAAAAAAAAGCTTCCTTACCGCCATCTCTGTCGTTGGGCGTTGAATGGTAATTGAATTGGTCCCGTTGCGGGCGTCGACAATGAAGAAATCTTTCCGGACATCCCGTCTATACTACCAAACAAGCGTTGGATTGGTACGCATTCTTACTACTCTATATGAGTATTTATCGACAAAACTTAATTGGCTATAATGATTACTGCTGCGGGTTTAGGATACACAAGCGCGCGCTTTAATATTTTTTCCCGTCATTTTGTGATTGAATAATTCGTAAATTTATGAGTTAAAGCGTTGATTACTTTTAACGCAGACCTTCCACCATATGCAAACACATACACGCACACACGCGCGTTAGAATTCAATAATAACAATCAGTTCAACATGAAGCTGTCTATTATATGAACTCTCACTCTTGACGTTTATTTGCCGTGGTCCCGGTGCAAACGAAAAAACAAACAGCAACGAGACCGCTGCCGGAATGAAAAAGGCGGGAATTCATTGTGCATCTCGTGCGTGCATCTGTTGCTCTTTGCGGGATATATTTATAGACGACGGTCTGCTGCCGCCAAGAGCGCGTGAGAGAGATGTGTCTGAGAAAGAAAACTCATCGCGATCATCTCTCTCTCTTCCCCTTTCATCTTAGTTTATATACTTTTTTTATAAATACTTTTTGTATTCAAGACTTTCTTTGGTCTTTTGTATTGTATGATTTCAAAGAGCTAACACATCGAGAAAGAACATTTGAAAAATTCGATATTATTTATTAATATTGATTTCAATACTCTTAACATCGTAAACTAACTAGAATTAATTAATAAATTACAAATTATATCTCGCGCTTTAATATGAATTTTCTAATTAAAAATCGTAAATAGCAGTGGGGTACGCTCAAACAAAATAAAAAAACCAGCAGCAGAGAGCTAACTAAACTTTGGATGAACAAAAGAGAGACGATTCGATCAAAGCGCAAGGAAAATGCACAAAAGCCGTAAGCGCTGGTGCGTACTACACCCACACATACACATACTTCGTTGGCTTGTCGTTCGGTCGCTTGAGAATAACAAAATACAAGAGAAGGGGAAAGAGGACCGACGCTAATTAAAGGCATCATTCAAGCTTTAATTAGACAAATGCGCAGTGAAAGAGAGAGAGAGAGCGAGAGAGAAAGAGAGAGAGAGAAAGAGGAAACACAAGTCAAAGAAGGACGCACAGCGTGCAAAAGGTTCTATGAGTAAACTCCGCGAAGAGAGTTGTGTTGCCTCTGTAATTTCTAGCAATCGGATGTAGTCCAAGATCATCTTTATCAAGTACAAACGTAATATGCGTGTGTATGGACGGATGGATAACTATAAAAGCGAATTCGACTTGTTTTTTTGTTGCAATACTACTATATTTCGTACAATACTATATTTTGTGTATAATTGGAAAATAAAATATCACGATAATCGTGAAACCATGACGAAACTATTAGTTTAAACTTTATAGTTATCACGCCTACGAAACAAAAAAAGAAACACTCGATAATCGAAAGAATAATTCAGTCAGTACGAGGGATAGTAAAAGAGATACGTACGACAATATATCCCTTTTACGAGATATAATAACAGCGGTCGGTCTGTAAAATAAAAAGAACGATTTCGTTATCGATGCATTACGGTATATAAGAAAACATCAAAATAACTCTATTTTCTCTAATACCTATAATAATAACGTACATCAATATCTCTCTCATCGTAATAAAATATAATTCCAGTCCATTTTCACCAGAACACTTGTCCATTGCGTTATACGTGCGTTTTCACTTGACTCCTTTCTCCATCCGCAATATCCTCTTCCTGTCGATAAAAATAAAAAGTACGACGTTTTTTTTTGTAATCGCTTCGATTATTATTTTTGTAACACCAGAGACAATGGACTTCCTTTGATACTTATTGTCATATATTAATAGTAAGAGAAAGATATACTTAGCAGAGTCCGTTTTAGAAATAAGTCAAAATGCCTTTCGTCGATAACCAATTGTTTTAATCGCGCAAATTACATCGCTAATAAAGTTACGCCTGTGTCTCTTTTCTTTCTCTCTCTCTCTCTCTCGCTGCTAGTAGAGAACTGGTTATGTGTAGAGCGTAAGAGAAGCAGCAACAGGCAACATTAAGTATGAAAATTAATTTACATCGTCAGAGTAAAAAGAGAGCTAAACGATAGAGACAGAGAGAGAAAGAGTAATTACTCGACAACGACGACGACGACGACCGAGGATTATTATCATTTCCGTTCTCGACAGCCAATGCATTCGGAAGCTGCAATAATACAAGCGTATTATCGAGCCGCGTCGCGTTCAAATTGGATTTTATTGCGAGCGCAAGACAAGAAAAAAAAGAAAAGAATAAACTCGCAGAGATCTCAGAGATCTCATTTGAAAGTTGGAAAAGATAATCAAGGGGTTTAGATCGCGTAGTATGGTTATATATATGAGTCAGAGAGAGAGAGAGAGAGCGATATTCTCATTATGCATGCTACCACTTGGTTCCGTCCATAAGTAGACTGGATTATGAGAACTAGTTCTAATCCCTTGTCTTTCCAACGCTTTTAATATTAGACGCGGATTATATGCTACTCTGACTAAATCAATTTCTCGTCTCCTAGCATGCCAAGCGTATAAGGAAACGTACAGCTTAACATATTTTTTAAAATTGAATAGTGAAAAAATTTAATCAATCCATTTTCAAAAAAACGTCGTTCTGACTATATTTCCCACCAATTTCCTTTATTCACCAGCCAATATAACGCACATGCACGTTCCAAACTCAAGTCAAAAGTTTCAGGAATTCTCTGAAAACATTAAGGATTGAAACTCTTCGACGTTCAATGATGGGAATTCTTGGCCATTGCTGAAGCAAAATGCGCGCATCCCTGCATACCCGATTAACAACATGCATGCAACTCTACAGCCTGTAGCACCTCGTTGATCGGAAAACATACTCACTTATCCGTAGTTCATCACGTAATGCGTGTGTACTTTACGTTAACCGAAAACAGTTGTCGATTATGAAATCACTCAAGATATCATACGACATCTACATTTACGTAAGCCGTAAAATCTGTGTGTTTTTTTAATATTTCTTATGGGTGCGTCATGTGAAAATTATTTAGCGTTTCTTTTGATACGATTTTATTACACGGTACGAAGTGAAGGAGAAAGAGAGAGAGAGAGAGAGCAAAATCATAAATATTCGACCGCGCGAATCATAAAGCAATGTGTAACGTGACTTTTCCTTCTTAGCCCTCGTGAATGAACGGATGAATAAACTGACGCTTAAATTACTTTTATATAAGAGAGAGCGCCTGTCTACGAAGGTATATTTTGTGGATGTAAAATTAATAGAAGGAAAGTGTACTGACGGTAATTACAATTTATTGAATATCTTTTTATGAAAAAAAAGGATATTTCAACAACAATAATCACACGATTGGTCAAGTTCGACAATAATGATCGATGTGCTTGCAGCTTTTATAGAGGAGAAAAGGCCTCCGCCAATCGCTCGAAGATCATCGTGTATACTTCCTGTTTCTTCGTACGAGCATACATACGGTTCTCGTGGATTCCACGAGAGACTTGGCTGCAGGGATCTCGAGATGAAAACGGGAATTTTCGCGATTTCTTTTTTTTTTTACATTTGTAGGAATTTTATTAATTTTTTTATTTATAACATTTTCTATGAGACTGCAGGGACATTTATAACTTTTAACTTTATATGATTTCTGTTGAGTTGGACACGAAACTTCTAAGAATTGAATATCTACAGAAGAAAAAGAAGAAAAAAAACAATAGTAATTTCGAAAAGCAAATTTTAAAATCCCATCTGTTCAAGACTAATTTTCTATAATTTCTTACATCCGAAAACAACTATTTCAGCAAAATAATATAAATAAAACACACGCACACACAAAGCTAGCTAAAGGCAAGGGTCAATAATAGATCAGAAAGCAAAATCCTCACGAGAAAAAGCGAACGACCGTAGAATAAAAAAAACGGAAGAAATTCTCGATCAATGCCCCGTGGCTTCTGCATTACATTTAATTAGAATAGTCTGCGCCGGAACGAAGCGCGCATCACGCGAGGTGTATTTCTTCTTCCTCACTTGATGTAATCTCACATGTTTTTGTTCTTTTTTATCAACTCGCAAATTCCGTAATACGTACAATCATCCGATTATATCGCCAGATGAATAGTAAAAAAAAACAAGAAAAACTTTCGTTTCGACCTCGTTATATTATCAAAAATGCTTCATATTTCGTTTTGATCCCATACATCTACCTCGTATAAAGTCTACATCTTGATTTCGCATAAGACGTGGATGGATTGAAGCTACGTGGTATTTTAATATTGCATTCTGGATAGTAAATTGGTTACTTTGTAATGTGTATAAAGATTGTAATTAATGGTCCTGTAATCACTGAATATACGTGTAAATAACACTCGTGTTTATGGCGGAAAGAAAAATGCTTGTTTGATTAGTTTATCGAGACGAGACGAAGTGTCCGTGTACAAGATAATTGGCATGGGTTTTGCCAATGAATTTAACTGAATCTTTATTTTATCACGAAATAAGAAACAGCTCATGAGAGCTCGATTAATGATTGATATTCTCTGGTGAGAGCAACGACGTACGATATTGCGATTTAAACGATTATTGTTTAAATAATTTGTTATGTACCAACGAGTTGCATCTCAACACAGATTTATCTGCCAAAGTAAAGGGTAAAGTACCGTACGGATGATTCATACTTGTAATATTTCCACGGAGCACTTTCATTAGTGGTTTCTCTTTCGCGTTTAAATGGCGATCACTTTCAATTATAAGGCATATTTATTATATATTCTACAACTGCAAACCAATAAGTTGATTTTTTTTCATCAACGTGTATGCGCGCTTCCTTAAACGTTCTGTCTTGTGGGTATACCGTCCTATCTCTCGTAAGTTACACTGTATCTTATATAGATTACATTGCATTTGATGATCGTTAATTTTTTCGAAGTATTTCTTTCAATGACATTGAATGGTTTTTTCCTCATTTTTATAAAAGAACAAAGATATATAAATACTATCGCGTGTTTATCGCTGTATCCATCATAAACAAAAGGAAAACATCTCGCGCTTCGCAGCTCGTTTGCCCAACGAGTATATAGTACGTTGTCGCCGTCGGTTCTCAGATCTCAGTTTTCGCCGCGAATGACCACTATGTGTGTATATACGTGTGTGTGTGTGTTTGTCTCCGTGATTTATTCAGGGTTATTGTCCCAGACCGGCGGCGGCGCGGTTGTAGTCTCTCCCTTGGTAGGTGCGCACCCATATACGCGCGCGAGCACATCACATCCGCTTTCAACCCGTAAGTTTCAAAGCTTTCTCTCTCTCTCTCTCTCTCTCTCTCTCTCTCTCTCTGTCTCAATGTGAATTTTTACAGGCCATTGCCACTTTTGTCGTAGTTTATACTATAAGATTTTTATCTCGACAAAGAGAAAGAACGAGAGGGAGGGAGGGGGGCACAATTTTCCTTTTTTCATCATACAAGACTAGACATATATTCGATGTATCCAGGCTAATGCTGCATAATTTCAAATTCATGTGCCTAGATTTATTTCATCCTTAAATTGTTCTAAATTCTAGCGAGATTATATAGCTGAGCATGCCTTGTACTTTTCTTGAAATTTATGTGCTATTTAATGAAACCAAGTTGTTTTTATACATCGAATAATGCAAGAATAGAAATAAATTGTGATTAAACCGTTACAAGGCAAAAATCGCACAATCTTTCCTTCTCAACAAATGAAGAAATAAATATTGATTATCCCAGATACACTCAGATCTTTTGTTGTAAATAATCAAAGTATCCGTATTTAACTAACCATTAGAATCTTCGCAATAATACATAAAGATGCAAAGAAACTTTATCCAGAATATAATCCCAAGTACAACGTACAAAGTCGTCTCCCTATTGGAGTCATACATTCACATTAGAACGGCGCCCGCACGTATATACAAGGGATATCGGAATGTTAATTTGCCGACGAACAATCGTGTAAATTTCGAACAAGTCTCTCTACGTTACATTGCTTACGAGAATTGCCAATATCGCGCCTTCTAAAATTAACCCTTTGCGACGACAAAGTACGACCGGTTTTTCCATACTAAGATAACACTATTTTACTGAATTATTCAACAAACTTTATTTCGAACTAATTAAAGCACACATGGGAGAGAGAGAGAGAGAGAGAGAGAGAGAGAGATGGAGAAAATTGACTTATCAAGTAAATATCATTGCTAGAGAACAGCGGGAGAATCTTCTATTTCTGACGAGCTTCCTTTTTCATCTTGTTAGTTTTTTGTTTTGTAACCGTACGAAAATAGAAGTGCGATTTAACGAGATTCCGATCTTCGATATACATTTTCTGCGCAAAGAGAAAGAGAGTGAGAGAGAGCTTGTCTCTTCCTGACTGAATAATAAGCTAGCGTGTGAGAGAACCTTTCGTTCAATTTAAAAGGCCTCAAATAAGCCTTATATACGAGAAAATACCGTGTCGTCTATTTGGCTTTCTCGATATTATTTTCGTATTCGATTGAATGAAAGTTTACGCGTGATCTCTCTCGTTTCTCTTTTGTTGTTGTTGTTGTTGTTTTGTTTCGTTATATTAATAAACGTTTCGATTTGTTATTGAACTACTATATTTATACGTATCAGAGTGCTGCGTAAGCGAAAATTAGAAAAAAAAATGTATAATTTATAAATGATAATTTTTCTATTTGTCGGAGTTTATTATCGTCGCATAGATTAGGAAATTAATTCAACTAATAATACTTCCCTCAACATCTCCATATTAAAGAAATATAAAAAACATATCTACGGAACGTCGTAAACGAGTGGGACCAATTATTGAATCAGAGTATATGTGTAAGGTATACTATATAGCTTCCTCCTTCTTATCTCTGTCTGTCTGTCTGTCTCTCTCTCTCTCCCTCTCTCGTTTCGCGCTCGCCATCGCGCACTTTCTTTCGTGTCGGTTAATTAACTCGCTTGTTGATTAAACCTAGAGAAGCTCTTCTCTTATCGAGTGGTCTCGCAGTTTAACGTACCTTGCGTTCGCAACAGCAGCCTTGGAACATCAGGAAACGTGAAATTACCCTCCACCTCCTTCGAGTTGTCGTCAACTTCCGCGATCGTGAGCTTGTTATACGTATGCGTAGTTTTTTATTTTAGATTCACATTCCTATTGCAAATGGAAATGATTTTTTTTTAAATTAAAATGCCGTCATAATAAGTTGAGTGCCGAGTTAAAAAGCTGATATAGTGGAGTACGCTTAAACTTTTAAAGTTATCACCGTGATAACAATTGAGGCCATCACACGAATTACATTCAATGTTTTTTAATCTACATTTTATACTGTATTTCATTCAAGCAACTCTTTTACGAAAAAAAACAAATAAATAACATTTTGCGTGAAAATAAATTGTTTCTGTGTGAATAACGAGTACGAATTCAATCTAAAATTACCATATTCACAGTAATCTCACGGTACAAGCAATTTTACCTTGAAACAAACGTCATCTCTAACGAAGTGCATTTCGACAGCGGCGTAAAATTACGTTAACGTATGATGCTACATTTTTTTTTCATTAAAATGAAAAAGCATTTTGCAAGAGTTAAAATTTCACGAAATTAGTTGTAACCCCCTTTTTCTATGAGCTACACTCATCAGAGTCATCAAAGTTAGCGGTACAATGAAATAAACGCCGAGAGAGCGTGCACACACACACACACACACACACACACACACACATGCCACAATGTAACGACTTGCAGCACGCACGACCTTCGCCTAGTTTTAGCACACACAGTGAAAATTTCGATGATGATCATCATTATTACATGTATTTGTGTTACTTGTTTCAAAATTACTTGGATTTCCCAAGCAACTCATCATCTTTATATATTGGCGAAACAATTTTTTTTCGTTTCACTCGAATATTTGCTTAAGGCCTGATGAATTAAACATATATCGAACGTTCCAATAATGTATTCGGGACTTTTATTTCGAACGCGTAAATCATAGGGCAACGTTGTCGCATGGCTATTGACGAATTTGCATAAATTAATCGCAACCGAGAGAGAGAGAGAGAGAGAGAGAGAGAACCCTCGAGCGCCGCGAAGCTTTCGATAAAGACATCAGCAACTCTGTTGAGAGGGTTATTATGGCCGACAACGATAAATTTAATCAAGATATCGAGAGAGGGGGAGAGAGAGAGAGAGATTAGAGTTTATGTAAGGCTTCTTCTCAGTTTAGTCGTTCACGCATGCAAATGAATTTGTTGCTGACTTATTGTTTTTTTACGTTCTCTTTTCAATTTTTATTGTTTTAGCTTTTGTAAGAAGAGGTACACCGTTATTACTGTTGACGTACTTTACGACAACGTTGTATATATACGTGAAAATTACACGCTGGATAAATTTTTCGTTAACAATCGCACATATTTATTGATCGTCGTCAAAATAATTGCTTGGTAATGTATGCGATCGTTTAACTTTCACCCTCTTTAAATAATTATAGTTTGCGAATGCCATGGATTTCGCAATAAAAAAAAAAGAATTATCAAATAATTATCCAAACTCAATTGTAATTATACTCATAGATACAACAATTTTATGTTTAAAAAAAAGAAAAAAGTATTAAAAAATTAAACGATAATTGCCGTTAAATTCACATCTGCAATATTAAAGAAAGGGTCGCGTTTAATTGTCCCCGAAAAAATATAGCAAAGTGTAATATATCACCATTAGCTGTGAGAAGCCGCAATAATTTTCAATTACCATCGCAAATTGAAAGCCAGCCAATTCCACGTATACTCGCAAAAAGGAAGAAAAAAGATCGTTTGCCCAAACACTCGGTACAGAAGGAAGCATATAACGAGACAGAGAACCCCCGAGGTATGTGTCTCGTATTTCGATGGCAAGTAGCGACGCCATCACGAGCGCGCTCGTAATTTCTCCTACTCTATAGGTGAGTGTGTGTGTGTGTGTGTTTTCGGGGCATCCTGGCTTGCAGACGTTAAATTAAGGCTCTTGCCTTGAGGCTGCTACTGTTACAGGAAAATGCGGATGCGTTATATAGTTATAAAGCTTACATGTTTTTTTCCGAGATCAATTTTTTATGTATATTCTCTAACTCACAGATATATAATAATTTTTTATTTTACAATTTTCTTATTTTTTTGTTTGACTTGGAAAAAAAGACTCGCTACTGTGACAAAAGAAAACGAGTAGTATTCCAAACAAACTAAACGCAGGAATGAATAATGACATTGGAAAAGAAAACGACTCGGGCAAAAGCAAACATTCCAAGGGGTCCGAAATAGTCCCGTAACGCATGCAAATGGATAAATGCTCCCTTGAGAAATCTTAACGACGACCTCCCCCTCCCCCCCCCCCCTCTTTTTCCCACTTTCAATTCCTACTTAGCGAATATTTAAAAGGGAGGTGCGTCTGGCAAACATTTAATTGAATTTTCTGTATAGGTTACACGGCACAGTTTTATGAATACTTTTTAACTTGGACGTTTAATAAAATTTATTTAAATGAAGGACGATTCTCGATCGTCCCTCATGCATTAATCAAAAGGAGCGAGTTGAACAAAATTTCTTCAAATTAAAGTTGCATTCGCGTTTTTATTTTTCTATTTTTATGATAATCAATTTTTAGTTTGCAACGCATCAAACGTTCTGCTAGAACAATGGAGCAAATTACTTCATTTTACATTTTTTTAAAGATATAATGCTTTCAATCTCAAGTTTGAGGAGGAAATTAAATGGTAAAAAATGTAATATCACGACACAAACATTCATCACGATCGATGTACGATATTGTATAGACTAGCTCAAGCTAAGCACTGGGCAATCTTTCTCTCTTTCTTTGCTTACAAAATGCAACTTGGTGGAACGTATAAATGCAGTTTTTATATGTTTTACAGCATCGTTCAAAATACAAATAAGTACGTACGATAAATTCGCTCTTCACCGCGTTACGTTTGTTTATGCAAAAGAAACATAGTTTCTGTTGACGTTTCCATCCATGACCGCTCAATTTTTTTTGCAATTCACGATAAACACTTACCATTAGATAATTGTACTTATTGTTGTTTCTCTACATTCGCTTCTTTCCAGCAATATCTAATTATTGTACACCGCAAACGTTTCTCAACAAAATCAACTAAACGACCTTGCCTTGCCGAAAATTATATATATGGCCATGGTTCGAGCGAGAATAAAGAGAAAACAAAGAAATATTCTCAACGTCGAATCATCTAGTATCGCTTTTGTCAAACGTGTTTTTGTGGTGAACGATAGTTAATGACGACTACATTGTGGCTTGCCGGATATAATTTTGTGCTTTGTGGATATCTCCCCCCCTTCCCCTATTTGTTGTGTAATCATTTGATTTATCACAGTTCAAATTTACACCTAAGAGGTACAAAACGTAGATGTTTTTTTTATTTTCTTTCTTCTTTTCTCGTCGACTCACACGTGCTCGCACGTATATTGCTGCCCACATGCGGGACATGCACCCTCGTCAATTCCAAGAGCGTATCGCAGATATATGTATGTAATATATATATATTTTTTTTTTCGTCTTGACTTTATTTTTTTCGAAAAGATCCACGACTGCTACGCGAGTTTGATAGCACGGTAATTGCCAACGATGACGGTATTGTTACATTGTTATCCATGGAATTTGAGTTGAATGATGGTTCTTTTTTGGTATTTAAATATGGATTAAACTTCAACGACAGTTTGTCTTCGTTTAAATTCATTGCATTTTCATGATTTCTTTCTTTTTTACGAAACAATTATGTAACGACACGAATAAAAATAAGATTAAATAAAAAGGTTATATTCGTACGATTCAGCAAACCAACAATAAATGCAATCAACAAAGAGCTTTATTCAATTAAGTCGAATTCGCAGTATCAAAGAACGCCAAACGAAAATCCAGTCAACAGTGTTAAGAAGCACGTTTTATCCGCAAGGTTGCAAGATAAAAAGAATTGTACATAGTAATCATCAGGGTCCAACTGGTAATCACATTTGGCTTCGATAAAAGAGGGTGAAGGGCACGCACGAACCGCGGAATTTGATGCCAAAAAGGGCGACTTGCTTATTGATCACCCAAGTCAGGCGCTAAAATATATATATCGAGGGGGTCCGTGAAGCAAAAAAGAAAGAAGGGAAAGAGTCTAGAAATTTGTTTTGGAAGAGGTTTGATTGAAGTTGATGGGGTGCGAGAAACCGAATATCTTTTGCCATATAAGAATGCGACTGGTATGTAAGGAGAAATCGGGTATTTTAGATTCAAAGCTTTCGAGATGATCTTCAATCGTGTTAACAGCTTTTCTTATTCTCCTTTACCGTTACTTCCTTAAAGCACAGATTCCGATCGAATAAATAAAAATAATAATTCACTGTAAACCTAATAATATAATCGTACGTTTCTGTTTTCAACAAAATTCTTATTTTTATCACTTTCTACATAAAATTCAATAAACTGAACTATCGAAAAGGAAAAATGAAACTGTCTCCGTGTAACTTACGAAATAACATGAATCATATGAAGGAATCTATGGGATACGGACAACATCAAGGGGCGTATAACAAGATTGTAATTCAGGAAATCGCGTGGTGTATATAGAAATATAAAATGAGATTGATCGAACTAAATGGAAGGGAGACAGAGACGAAAAAAGAGGCCCGAGGGTTTGTTTATATGCGGAAAAAGAGTGCCGACAGACCGTAAAGGAAATTGACAAGAAGATAATTTTACCCCCTCTACTTCGATTTTCACCTCAGGCCTTTGTAATTGGTTATAAAGTTCGACAAGGGTGAACAAAATAAAAGATTATTTTCTTCGAAAGTTTTCGAATTGATTGCTTCGAAGGAAATTGATATTGTTCGCTGAATGTTGTCAGAGATTTTCGTATTCCTGACACTTCTATTTGTATATAAAACGTACGATTTCATTGATTCTGATACGTAATATCCAATGTAAATAAACTCATTATCTCAATGACAAATATGATGTATTAAACACTTGTGTATATGTATATTGTATGTATAAAACATGTATTCTTAATTTAATTACAACAGATGTAAAAATAACATTCGGCAGTTCTCCCTGTCCTAAAAAAACCATAAAACTCACCGCAAACACAATTAGCCCAACAAAACAGGCGGAACAGCAATGGAAAAAAAGGGGAAAAAAATGAAGCTTTAGCTCGCGCACTAATTTCGGTACATTCCTCTAGAATAGAAAGCTCGTCGTAAAAAAGTTTCCACGTCTGTGTCCTCGTAAATTATCCTCGAAGATTCGCTTTCAGAGTAAAAGGAGGGTTGGGTTGAAGAAAGAAAGTTTTTCGTCGACTTGGATAAAAAGATTAAGGAAGGAAACGATTTCTTAAAAATAATTTCCCTAACGTTCGTTTAAAAATAGTCCCGGTACGTAACTTTTCGGTCTTTATTTCCCGAGAGTGTGAATGTATATACGATTGAATTTCTCCATTCACAATATCTCGATGTATTTTCACGGCCACTTCTCGTTTCGATGCCGCAGGCCACGTGAACAAGTGCACGACGCGTAAAACAAGAGAAGAGTGGGGCACACTGGATTAGCCTTCGCCAAACAAGATACATTCCAGGTGTATATTCGTACGAGACCCGCCGCCTTTTGTTTCGATGAAATACTTGGAGTGTGTGTGTTTAATGTCGCGGCCATAGGTTTTCTCATTCATTTGGCTCGAGGAAGAAGATTTTTTCAATAACATCAATTTTTAAACCAATTTTGAACAATATTTCAATTATTTAGTTTCTATGTTCATTGCGGCAATGTAAATTGATAAAATAGTGAAATAATTATTCCCAGAATTTACACGCGTAACATAATAATGTATTGTACGCTGATTATTAGTTCAAAGAAAATGAGAATAAATAATTATTATTTATTATTAATGAAAAGAATTTCGTTTGCATTACATCGTCAAATCGTAATTACTATTCTATTGATGGCTAATTATCATTACAATCATAGCAGCTGATGGAACGGATCGCACAACTCCTACACAATATCAATTTACGTGTGGAAATATATAATTAGTATTCAACTGATCGATATATTCAATTTGATTGTATTTTCTATAAGTAATAATGAATAATAAATCTGTTCTATTGATATGTGTGAAATTTCAATATTATTATTTAGACTGTGTAACCAAATCCTGCAAAATAATTTTGAAAGAAAAGAATCAATTTACAAGTAGATTGGCAATTAGATTTCAAATTTTAAAAATAAAATAAAATTTGATAAAGAATTAGTTGTATTTTCTCGTAAATTGAAAAAAAAAGCAATTGAAACATACGTATATTGATAGAAAAGTAAAATCCATCAATCTTCAAAATGAAATCATACTCATAACGCATCCGTGATTTCCATTATGACAGCACTCGTTGTAACAAGAAAAAAGTAAGCGTACACAGTGGAGATAACAAAGAAAAAGTTTAATATCCTAGAAAAAAAATAGAAAACACAATAGTATATATTTTTATTTCTTGATATAGTATATCTAAACTATATCATCTAAAGAATAGAAGAGAGAGAAAGTGGGATATAAAAAAGTATTTCAATGTTTACGCACCAGCGCAGGTGGTGTTCAATAAACGAGCAATAAACGGGTGCTGACTTTGACGCCGCGCAATGTTCTATATGTATATACAGGGAGGACGATGGGTGCCTGGCGACGACTATTGATTTCAGTGGCGCGCGCGCACAGTAGTAGTAGTAGTAGTAGTAGTAGTAGTAGCAGCAGCAGCAGCATAGCAGTCAAAGCGAATGAGGTAAACACACAAGAAAAGAAAGTTGTACTGTACCCGTGGCAAAATTTAATTACCAGCGCTATATGACGAACGAACGAAATTAATTTGCTATGCCAATTGGATAATGCATCGTTCCTACTGCTACTACGGTGCGCAATGATTGCATAGAGATGCCATCGTTATATTTACCAAAAAAAGAACTAATGGTAAAACATTGTATCGTCAGTTTGTGCACACAAATATATTTGTTTATTTTATTAT
This sequence comes from Chouioia cunea, assembly GCA_030064505.1. NCBI lineage: Eukaryota > Metazoa > Arthropoda > Insecta > Hymenoptera > Eulophidae > Chouioia > Chouioia cunea. Next base: position 4,284,143 of record JAOPFQ010000004.1, on the reverse strand, counting down.
GATTTACAAATAAAAAAAATTGTAACGTTCATTATATGATAAATCAAGCAATCAATCATCCTTATACGATCGCAGTGCAATCAAAAGCTTCACGCAAAAATGTAAACGTTCACGATTAAAAAAAACACATTCACACACAAGTCAGTTGGCTTAACGGCAAAAAAGAAAAATCATGGCACGCTCGGCACGTGCGATAATAAATCCAACGTCACGTTGTTACACTCATCGTCGTCGTCGTCGTCGTCGTCGTCGTTGTCGGAGAGGGATGAACAAGAAAAAAAAAAGAAGAGGTAATAGCAAGCGAGCGAAGGAGTGGAAAGGCAAATAATACACGGCGCAGGCGTTTGTAACAAGGGGTTGCACGCAGTAGCGTTTCACTAATTACGGGGGTGCAACCTCTTTTTCTCTACATATACGGTTGTGCGTGTATTTTTTTCTAGCTCTGCCTCACGTCTGAAAGCTTGTTAAACGAGATATGTTTTATTGCCACAAGACTAATCAATTTTAAATTATTATTGTTCTATATGTATATCGGTATTAGTTCGTATAGAAACATCAATCAGTGCGTATAGTAGATAAAGAAAAAAAATACATTTTTTTTTAACAATTCACACTTAATCTCTGTTCTAGAATATAAAGTAGAAAATATACACGAGTGTGCTGACCGATAAGCAATACGTATCTAATATCCTTTTGTAGTTTATTTATGTCGTTATTTATAGATAAGTTTGATAATCTCTTGATCTATTTTTTTGAAAATGGCATTTTTATGTTTTTGTTGCGAAATCACAGGTGTATTATTTGAAAGCGGATCTCAATGAGCGTCGATAAGCACACGCACGCACGCACACACATACCACTAAAGTAGCACACGCTTGTGTTCGTTGTACAAACACAATACGATAACAATGTAACGGACTTTGTCGTCACCGTGTGCATCAACTCTCTCTTTCTCTTATCTTTCTCTCTTCGCACTTCTCTATATAATGTAATACTTTATATAGCTCGCGAATTCGAACTTGACAATGGTTCCGTGATCTTGACCGCAGGCAACTAAACAAAAAGAAAGGAATAAAAATGTCTCTCGCCAAAAATGCGACAAGAGAGATATATACGAAGTGAACGAAGCGTGCAAAACATTCCTATACGTTGAACCTGTCGTCGCCGAGAGAGACTGCATTGTTTACGGGCTTCCGTGTGCAGAGTTCGTGAAAAAGTCGACGTCACGCGCGCTCCCGCTCGCGCATTGCAGTAAAAGTAAAAAAGGGCATTTTTTTAGAGAGAGAGAGAGAGAGAGAGAGAGAGAGAGAGAAAGATCTGTTAAACTACAACGAATACTTGGGTATTTGGAAATTTGCCGAGCCGTTATACAGCAAAGAAAATGTTCTTTTGCCAAAAGGTCAATGACCGTCCAATGCGTTTCGTGTGTATTTTATTTATTGTAAGTGTGCATATGAGTCATGACTCCCGGTACGTTTGACGCGACTTGTTGACTTATATGAAATCACAAGAATTATTGCGTAACCTTTCGATAAACGTTATGTAGTACGTCTTTCAAGTACAACAAGAATTTATCAATTCTTCAATTTTTTTTTCTAAAAAAGAATATTCATAAAAACAATATCACGTAGTTATGAATAACTCGTGTATACGAGGGATAGAATCCTCTTATCAATCGAATTTCCAAAGAATCATCTTAGGCGAGGAAAAATCGAGATGTATACCACCCAGCGATAAGACGTACGCGGGCGCGTGTCCACGATGCAATAAATTATGGTGATCGGTAGTTGTGCGGTGGTGTAGAATCGGGGACGAGCGAGAGTGATACATTGAGAATAAAAGAGCCGTTTGATTCATGTGTATATGTATATATATTGATGATTCTCCGACGAAGATAAAGGCAATGTGCGTGTGCATCGCAAAGAAAATGAGAGCGAAAATTCACATATACTCGCAAACGTAATGACGTTTTATCTAGAATGGCTGGTGTATGCGATGATGACAAAGAAACCAATTGTACGCGAGATAGGGGGGGAGAGAGAGAGAGAGAGAGAGAGAGAGAGAGAGAGACATGTAGGGATCATTTCCAATTGATATCGATCTATACAAGAAAGACACGCTGTCAATCAATACTGACAAATGTTTCTTTCTTTCTGTTCCTTTTTCGCGAATATTCAATCATCACACGAGACTTGAAGAAAAAAAATTGGCGCGTAAGAAAAAAATTATTAGACGCAAAAGACAGCTTCGTTGTCAATGTGAGTGTGTGTGTGTGTGTGACGTCAAATGAAAACAACGAGTCATTTCGTAAATCAACCAAGCAAGCTTTTTGAGCCAATTAAATAACGCTAAAATCCCATGGATATTGCTACGATAAATTAGCTCGATTACGTAATAATTGACCTCACGCAAGGAGTCTGCCCTAGGTCAGGCCTCTCTATCTATATAATACTAAGCACCGCCTTTCTCGTTATGCAATTCGCAATAGAGCGATGTATGCACTTACGGGATTTTCTCAGCGCCTCAGGAGGAAATACGAGTGCATACTTTGAATATATTTTTTTCTTTTTTTTCCATGTGCACTCTTTATTTTGAAAGTCCAAATTGTTAATATCGAAGAAAAATAAAAAAATAAACTATGATAATAGATGAGGATTTATCGCTAGACTTTACCTAGACATTTTTCTCTCGCGACATCTTTAGCATCTATATGTATATACGAATAAAAACGAGGAAGGAACTTACACGTAATATTTACCTTCACGCTGTAATTCATAAGATAATTGTTGTAAAACGGACGTGCTGAATAACACTTGTTTATTAAAACTCAACGCAGTCGTTTTCAATTTGAATCTGGTGGAAATTAAAACATACTCCATGTTTCCTTTTTTATAGCGAGTAGCTTTTAACAATCCTTTAATGGTATTGCTTTTTATTTTCTATTGCTTCGAGTGAAGATTATACGATTTAGTGTAAATGGTTATTTTTATTGTTATAAGTACGTAGCTAGATGTGCAAACAACACGATTATCCAAGTATCAGTTAAGGAATAAAGTACACGTATATTCGAATTACATTAGTAATGTAGATCATATTTCTTAATCGCGCAATAATTACGGAACACTCAAGGAAAACAAGTACTCGCGTGATTTCTCAGAATCAAAAATCATCAACAAAGGTTAAATTTATAAAACACAAGTCTGAAAATTGTCATCGATCGAAAGGAAAATGTGTGTGTGTGTTATACAGAAATCAACAATTCTTACACATACACATGCGCATATAAATACAAGAGAGAGAGAGAGAGAGAGAGGATTGCGTAATTTAACTTGACTTTTGCAGAACGACGGCATTCCACGAGCGACCGAAATGTTGGTTGGTTCTTTTTGCTCGAGCTGCATTCCGTTTATTGACACTTGTTAATTCGGCAAATGTCATTACGAAAGTTATACACGTTGCCGCTTTAATTTATTTATGTATATACTATTCGTACAATTTGAATTGTCAAGAGTCACCGTAGATTGGCTTGTCAAGATTACGCATTCGTCAAACATCGAACATGTTACGATGACGGAAACAAAAATACACGTGGGTTCATTAAAATTCAATTTCTGCTATAATACAATCGTTTAGTTCACGATGAACGATATTCATCGTTGAATGAAAAATATGTCGGCAAGAGAAAGAAAAAAATGCGAGTAGAATAATAAATAAATGAACCCGGAAACGAATGCATCGTCCTTCATAATATACTTGTATAAACAAGTAACTTTTCAAGTTCAAGTTCATTCGACACTTTCACTTACGATCGTGCCCATCTTTTTTGTCAAATTACAATAGAATTTATCGTAGATAATCCGCTCTCTCATTTTTGGTCGTACGAAATTAATACTCGATTGTTATACCGACACTGAAACAGGTGTCAGTGCGAGAATTCAAATTTCGACATTATGGGAAGTAAAAATATTAAAAAGAAACGCCAACTTCCTTGGGACGCTATCTTTGATCTTTTGATTTCGTGCGAAAAATCGCACGCTTGTTTAAATATTTTCATGACGTTAATCGTTAAAACGCTTTCGTAATAATGAAAATTAAAAACGATATTAAAAAAACATTCAGAGGACAATTCTATTATTCACTAATCTCGAATGAGGATCGTTTACGACCTTCAGTCGAAGGAAAACTAAAAAAAAAAGAAGACACAAGCAAGCATGCGTCTCCCACGAGCAATAAAAACCAAAGCGGAACACGTTTTAAACAAAGAGGAGACGATAAGAAAAATAAAAACAAAAAAAAGATTAATTAAAAAAGAAAAACAAAGAACAAGTTCGTCCTCATAAATACAATACGTACCTTACGACAAGTCCAAAGACAACAATAGCTGCATCGGCATAGATTTCGCCGGTATGTTGCACGCTGTTGAGCGTGCGTGAGATATATATTCCCAAAGCTATATTTCTCCCTCAGGCTGTAGCAACGACGACGACGAAAGAACAGCAGTTTCCTGTAACCGATTTTGGAAAGGTACACCCGGTTATTCTCGCACTCGTCGACAATTCGTGCGACACCAAATTAAAATATAAAAACAAAAAAAATTTAGTTCACTCTTTTATCACTCGGAATGCACACTCACGGATTGTCTCGCGTTGGCACGTGGTTTTATGACACTTTATAAATATAAATATAAATATATATATATATATTTTTTTTTGGTTGATGTTGATGTTTTGTCAATTGAGAAATGGAAATTAAAGACACCGCAGGAGGAAAAAGATAGGACTAACGTGCCGTATACTATATTACGTCCTCGCGCTTCGAACTCGCGCTCGCGACTGACTTGTATAGCAAGCGCGCAAGAGGTTTGAAGCTGGCGCCACACGGTGGATGATGCTTAAGGCTTTGGAAAACCTTTCGCGAATATTTGCATGTATGCGAAGAGAGAGAGAGAGAGAGAGAAAGAGAAAGATTGTACGGCGGTGTGCAACTAATGTGTTTTGTTTTATTTGGTCAAAGGACAGGTGAACGCACGCTCAAAAAACCGAATGAAATAGTTTATTGTTGAAATTTCCGGCAAAGTAACGTTATTCGAGAAGAGAGAGAGAGAGAGAGAGAGAGAGAGAGCGTTGATGTTTGTAAAGCGTTCAAAGTTTATCGAGTGACCAACGGCACGAGTCAACGTGTGCTTTTATTTTTGGTTCTTTAACTTACATATATGAATTGAAAAACAAGTCGCATTTTATAGTAATAAAAAACTTTGACAAAAACTGTTATTTTCATACGCTCCAGAAGAATAAAAAGTTATCTACCAATGTTAAACGAATTATTCGAATATTGTCGTATCCGAGAGCAATAAAAAGAAAATAAAGAATATTTGTGCATCGGACATGCAAGGTCCATACTAGTAATACGATGTTGTAAAAGCAGCTCAATTACTCTTTGACCGAGTTTCATAAAAAAATGCTCGTTTTTCACCTATACTGTTCGCACACAGTCTCGTATACGCGATCGACTTTCCTTTCGAGTAGCGTATTACATATTCTCGATTTATACCATCAAATTTTTCAAAATATCAATGTACGTTAAGAATCTTTTACTACTTTTCACTTTTTGTTTTGTTTTTATTTATTTTTTTTAACCATACGGTGCAATAATAATTGTACGAATGCGTCTGTGCGTGTGCGCGCTTGTCTTTTAATATTCCATGAGAAAAAGCGCGAGAGGCGTCGTATTTAGAAAGCTATACAATTGCGTTACGGAACACACATTTCGCGTCAAAGTAGTCTTTTGCTCCTCCCGACAATCTCACGTGTGCCTTCATCTATATAAGTATGACAATTCGACATGCACTTGATAAGAGCTTTTAGTAAGACGGACTCTTACTCGTTGTATTTTTAAAAAGACTTGACTTTAGATTTTCTTCAGTGTTCTATTTCTAGAAGTTGTTTGCAGTAGATAACTGCCGCGAGCTTTGTTTTCTTTCCAGCAAGATTTTAAGAGTGCATTTGAAAAATGTCATTTATTTCATATAAGTGTACGATAATTATATTCAATATGACGATCAAATCAGTCTTTAAATTAACTCAAATTAATTGCCATACAAAGCGGCAAAATCGTTGTAGCCTTCAAGTCGTTAATAATCAGCATAAAAGCCATTGTCGCAAAAAGTAAAACACTATAAAATGTTATCCCATGAAAAGTCAATTTTAAATCAATATAAAAGGTAAAGGGTGAGGCACAATGAACGTATACACAGGTATAAGAGATTTGCTCATAAATCGGCAAAAAGTGGTGGAACAGCCTCGAAAAGTAAACGTGGTCGGGACATACGCGAATCGAAATTGTACAAAAACTCCGCGACAGACATCATAAACAATTAGCTTTTTGTGCCGCAAGTCTTGTGCACGCAAGGTATTCGGAAGTGCGGCGAAATACCAAAGGAAAAGCTTGAGAAAGAATACGTGTCGTTTTGTTATTGGTGAAGATATCTCTTTGTTTTTTGTTGTTAGTTTAATTTAATTGGAAAAGAATTTCAGAAATAACAAATATTTGAATGTTTCGTGCCACACATACACATACCGAGTGAGACCCTGTTTTTCTGTCGAACTTCCTGTGCATGCAAGCCCAGAATGTGTACATAGATGTAAATACCAAAAGAGATCCAATTTCATCTGTTATCCCTTACAATCTCTACGTCTCTTTCTTTCTCACATAATGTGTCTCCCCCCCCCCCCCCTTCGTCACACTCTCTCTCTCTCTCTCTCTCTCTTTCTCTATCCTTCTTTTCATTTGCTGTCTCGTTCCGCGAGATATTGCGTTTCTCTCTCTTCCTCTCCCAACGATGCCCCGGAAGCGGAAACGACAAACGGTCGCACGAGTTCTCTCGTAATTTTTCGGTCGTGGCGATCGAACTTAATACTTAAAATTCTGTTTTTTCTTGTATAAATTCAAATGTGATAATATTTGATTACAAACAAGGACCATTACTTTAAATGCTGAAATGGCTGACGAGCAAACTAATTAAGTCAATCAAATTCATTACTTTTACAGTTCAGTTTCGTCGAGCATGACGAAAGGAAAAAATATTCGTTGAAATTACATTCGGATTTATATGATGTTCTCCGCGTATAAATTAAAACCAGTCGAACTACACTGGACTACTAGAATTCATAAAAACAAACAAACACTGACAAAACGAATTTAAGTGGCAGCGACACGAGGTTGGATCATGGGAATCCGCGTAGTATCCGATCATCATCGACACTTGCCGCGTGCTCTTGAGACGATCAAGATGCACTTGGAGTGATCTAACGGTCGCGATGGGAAAGGGGACGCGCGAGCAACTCGCATCTTCTTTGCCCTTCTTGTAATGTGCCACTGAGCTCTGTTTTCCCACAAGACATTCGCTCGTTTTCTTACTCTCTGTCGGTGTTTCTTGCCAAATTACTTTCAATTATATAAAGCTGAGGATAATTGTTGGGCTGAAATAATACGAATTAATGTTATAGGTTGACTGTCCAATTTTATAGATAATTCCATTATACAGATTATCGTCATCGAGCGATGACCCATTGATTTACATGTTTCGACGTAATGTGGTTTTGTGATTACGTGTTTGCAAATCAGACAGAATGCAAAATTACTTCATAAGTAATTACATGAAATAAATCTGATCGCAATAAAAGTTCAATGATATATCGTTTGCATCATATTGTACTTTCGAGGGCGTTGTTAGACAGATGTAGAATTATCGATAATCCAAATGGACAAACAAAAAATTCTGAATCCTTACATCGACGTTTGCGACACTCTTTGTCTGTGTACATTATTTTTCTACTTTTTATTGCTAAAAAAAATTACGAAGCAGCTTATATATTCAAAGCACCATCTCTATGAAACACCGATCAAAAGATTTTTACGTTTGGAAAATATTTATCCTGTATTTATTGTATTTAATACTCGCTTTATTGTTGTTCTTAAGCGAAGGAAATGTGTTAATCGTTGTCTCAACGATTCTCGTGATTTAGGATTATCAATAATTTTCTTGAGATATCCAAATATTTTCACGAGACTTAGCTCAGTTATACATACTCACATCTATTACATATTAATGTACGTCGAAAATGTAATTTTTATTTGATGCTTTGAGTTTCCGTACTTATGTTTCGCATGCAAATTTACTTTTTCGCACGCTGAAAAATAATTGTTTTCTATTTTCCTCTCTCAAAGCAGACAAAGTTTGACGTTTTTACGCATTCCCCTATTTTCTTGCGAATTACAACTCTCACTTTTATACTACATTATTTTGTATCCTCATAATCTTTTCAATGTTTTATTTTATTATTCAAACTGTGTAAATGCAATGAGAGCTTCAAATATATCGCTTTAGTTTCTAAAAAAACTACATATTTTGTACATATACATTATTTACTTTTTGCATGAGTATTATACGTAAAATTACAGTATGACTTTGAGGAAAAATAATGAAATTTATAACGATTGCATTCTATCAAAAAACTAATGCGTACGGAGATATTAATAAAATAATTGCTGCTTGTTTGTATATTTTTGTCATATTGAAAGACAAACTATAAATTCGGTGATTTATTGTTATTTTCCTTATTATGCAAAAATACAAATACTTTTACTTCTTTATCCAAGCACATATTTTTATTTTACTCATGTTTTAATCCTTTTTCTCGAAATTATTTATTTGTTATTTCAAAAAATTTTATTTTTCGTGTTCGCATATATAACTTTTTTCTTTGTACGTAATTTGTCATCGTTTACTATACAATGAGAAGATTAATCTAACCATTAATAGTGTCAAGATGCCATGTCACGTTTCTCGTAGCTTTTGTTGAAAGTTAATTTCACATATTTCATATTTTCTATTGGATAGATATCCAATAATAAAAGTCTTAGACATGGTTCGTATAATAATTTTTATATTTACAGAAGCTTTAATATATTTCTGTTGGTATACTTTTTATTAAATGCAAAAATTTTATCTATTTCGATCTAGAACTTATCCTTTATTTACATTCATACTTTAAAATTTACAAATGATTTAGCAGGTTTTATAATTTTTCTACATATCAACTACGTAATAAAACTGGAAATTGCTCGTTTTAGAAAAGCACGAAATATTCTGAAATAATTTCATCTGAAAAATGATTCCATATAATTATCGGCATATCGTCTACAAATTTATTTGCGATAAAAAATATTGTAGATCTACATGTGAATTATTTAATTGAAATAAAAATTGGCAAGCGATTAACGAGTAATCAAACAATATCAAACGTTATTCAATGAAATATATACGACAATCTCTTGTTAGTTGTCTGCAACATTTCATTAGTATAAAAGTTGTATATCGATCATCAAAAAGTTACTAATTTCTTCACTGAACACTCTTTACTATTGAAAGTTAACGGATAAAAAAAAATGTCATGGATTATCAGTTGATTTTTCATTTTATTATTACAAAGATTATACAAGATTCTAAAGGTGGGAACATCATGGGTTCGACCGCAAAATAAGAAGACAATATTCACTTTCGCATTGTACATAAACTCAAACTTGACGTACATTCTCTTGCGCAAAATAATAATCCTATAGTCACATCGAGCCTTTTTAGTCAAATTTCTCTTTACATTCAAATTAATGTATAAGTTTTTTTCAGTCGATACGCAGAGAATGTAAGCTCATCAAATTTTTCTCGATCGATCGGCTGGCCACTACTTGTTAAAAAGAAAAATTCCTAAATATTACTTGTTCCTAGTAGTTGTCACACGAGATCAAGCGTCATTGCAAAATAGAACGCTCGTCCTTGTACTTTGTTACTGAGATTTGTTATGTTTATTGCTATAAAGCCGAAAAATTGGTCCCATTGTAGGTTTAATCTGACAAAATGTCGTGAAAAATAATTTGCATGAACAAGGAGAAAAAAAAATATAAAGAGATTGCATTTGGTACGAGCATTCGTTTTGCATCTGAGCCACCTAAATACAAAGAACGAAAGACGCTAGTGACTTTTTATTCATTGATTTTCGTGTGCCATGTTGCATTGACAGATATTATGGCACCGACAATAACAAATTTCTAGATTGGTAATTCGTAATTTTCTAAATTATGTTATAGCGCTTTAAAAACTAAATTACCAATGTCGACCAGACGATCGATCATTCAATTTTCAAACTTTGCTTACTAGTAAATTATAAAGTAGAGTAAAAATGTAAACAATAAAAAAAAAGAAGAAAAGAATTTGAAATTTTAAACTTTGCCAAGAAATAGTAGCAAGTGATCCGAAAGCGACATTGAGAATGTTTTAAAATGATACTGCTGCGGCTTTTTTTTTTCGAGAAATAGAATGTACATCTATTAAAAAATAAATGTGATTGATGTATAAGCAGGCAGTGCGTTATTGGCAGTGGCATGTTTTTTTACTTCCCTTTGTATTTTCATTCTTAATGTTCGTCTTTTGGTTAGTTCTCATTTGCTAATTTTTCTTAGCTCGCCCATACACAAAAAGAGAAGAAGAGTTATCTTTTAGTTAAAAAAAGAAAAATGAAAAAAAGAAAGGTATAATTGCTAAATTGGACACGTTTAAACGAAACTATTTACACTTACACGTATAAATACAAGACACGTTGACCACCCGACATAAGTAAAAACCTAGGTTCTTTCAACTGCTAGAAAATTTCAGACAAAAAATAATGATCTAAGATGAAAGCACGGGGAAAAGAGGAATCTTCTGGCAGCGAAAGACACAAAGTGACACTCAAAATCATGTTTATTTGTGTGAAACTAATCAAAGTTTGCACGTAAAAATGGCGCTCGTAATAAAGTAAATACAAAAAAAAGAAAGAATGCTTTGATCATTGTGTTGTGAATTTCGTTATTGTTAAAAAGTTTCTTCGTTCATTGAACACTCATAAAATTCAAGATTTAATTTTAGAATGAAGAGGAAAATCGATAACGAAAATAATGTTCGAGTCGCAGAAAAAGAAACAAATGTTCAACAATCTAAGACATAACAAAAAAGAAAACAACAAATTTCGTCTTGCACGCATTCTATCTTTAAAGGCTCGTACAAAAACAAAAATAAATTCTAATTAAAGGAATAGAATTAATCTGATGATCGGCGCATCCGAAGCACCATTTGGAACAAATGTGAACGTATATGGACAATGCTTGTTTATAATATTTATGTGTGTACGTGTATGTTTGTGTTTTTCGTCTTTCGTGAAATTCGCCTAAACTATATACAAAAAGATATAGCCCTGAATATTTGTATATGGACAATGAGCAGGGCTCTAAAGAGATCCTATATGTGATTACACAATCTGTTGGATAATTGAAATCGATCATAATTAGCACTTGCTTTAATAATTAATAGTTTGGATGATTTGTGGCTTTTTCTGTTCATTTTAGCGAATAGTATGCGGCAGTAAGTTTCTACAATTAATACTCGCTTTTAATAGCTATAAAGAGTCACGCCCACTCATTTGGCGCACGTCTCTCTCTCTCTTTCTCTCTCTCTCTCTCTCTCTCTCTCTCTCTCTCTCTCTCTCTTATCTTTCAATTTGTTTATATATTTTTCTTACACAATTATTACACATATTGGCAGTATTTCCTTAGCTGGTGTGTATATCCGTCGAGTTCCTATACTCATATTTACTCTTATCTAATCCTTAACTCTCGCCTCTTATAAACCACTTACAAGTTTTTTTCTTTTTTTGTTACTTATTTTCAGTTTTTCTTGTCTTTTTCTTTCTTAATCATATCTATACGTATTTACAACTGGCGGTACCGTCACATCAATCGCGAACTTTGTTGCTTTATCGTTTTGATCTCCTACACTTCTTCGTTTGTTCTTCTTTTACAATTACCCTAAGCTCCTATGAATGTATACGACTGTGTTTTTATTAACACATTTGTATGTCTCTCTACGTTAGAAATCAATGTCGATGGGTGCTTTCATTTTACTCGCACAAGTAAGTACTTTTGTATCATGTCTGGAAAAGAAAAGTAGTTTTATTTAAAATTCACGCGCATCGGCATGAAACAATTGCACATTCTCGAATTGATCAGTGATCAAAAGTAGCAATATATCTATCTAATCGCTATGAAAGCAACTTTTGACATAGATTTCCGTATGCTTCTAAATCTCTTTGTGGCATCATTTTTCTTAAATTCCAATATTAATACGCGCAAGTTGACAAAGCTCCTAGTACTCTCGCTTGTTATTCTTTTGTTTTGTTAATTTGCACTTGTTATTCTCGATCGTTAAATACTATAGCATTGAAAATATACAACACAGCCTTCGCATTTTTTACCCGTGAAAGGATAACAGCTCATCAGTTGACTTCTCCTTTAAATTTGTTCAATAAAATACAGAGTGGAAGTACATTAGAATACTCTAGCAAAATTTGTAATTGCATTGAAAGTTTACGCTTAGGCACGCGAAATATTCAATCCACTTGTCGTCCCAACATCCTCTTATGAACACTTTAATTGTCTGTTTAACGAGCACGTGGACAAATGGGAAGAAAATTGTGGTTGTGATGTAAATTTAGAACACTCCACTATTCACTTTGAACACATACGAATCGAAGGATAAAATAGTGATATTATCCGCGCGATTGAAATGTAATTAATATAAAACTCTCGCATTAACGTGCATAATGCTGGAGTTCTTGGTCGTCATAAAATTGACGTAGTAATAATAACCGACATACGTCTGTATTTCAGGTTACACGAACCACAGTCAATCAAAGTTACAATAGTAACGATATATCTTTTTTAACGTTCAAGCAAGGTTGCGATACTTTATAATTTTATTATCAATTTTTTCAACTTTCAAGTCGCGTTGAAAAAATGTTTCTCCAAATATTCCAAATAGTTTCTTGCGAACCAGTCTTGTGCACTTGGAAATAAAATTTAATAAACTAGGGCTCACTATTTGTCTTGGAAAATACCAAAAAGTGAACATTTTTAGTTCAAAGAAGCAAATTGGAACCTTCCAAAAACGTTTTTTCCCACACTTGGAGCCTGTCAACCCAATATAGGAAAAAATAACGAGTGGCTGGAGCGATCTATATTTTCTAGCTTGTGCATGTGTAGCTTTCGACGCACCAAAATCAATTTGTTTACCTAAAAAATCGTCGCTAGATTTTTGCTTTTCATTTCAACTAAAACTGACTTGAATACCAACGTTCATCCTCTGATCATGTACACACTTTTTATCACCATTAAAAAGTTCGATTTTATCGCGTAAAAAGCTGTCGTTTCCATTCGAAATCGAAGGTCGAAAAGAAAAAAGAAGACAAATCTTCCAAGTGTCTTGCCTTCGAGAGCCCAAATTACTGCAGTGTCGTTTAGGGACTGATGTCGATTAAGGCCACCAAAGTGATGATTAATTATTCGGCTCCTTCTTTCTCGTCATCCAAAGTCTTAATACTCGTGGTCTTTTGTAGTTTACTTTAGAGATTCGCTAGAACGCTGCTGATAGGCACTTTCGAGGCTCGAACTTTTGAATCGCTGAGGATCCCTCATCTTTTTTTTTTCTTTGTAGTTTTCTTCATCTATGCACTTTTGTTTTTTTCTTTCTTTTAGGCTGAATTTTGCTGTTTGCGTGCGCTTGTGATGTCGCAGTAGTACCATTGATTATCGTATCGAAACTTGTTTGACAGTACTCGGGCATATGTACAATCGATCGGAGCCGTAAAACGTTCGAAGAAGAATTTTCTGATTTTTGTTTCAAAGTGTATGTATATTTATATACATATAAATATATATATATATATATATGTGTGTATATGTATATATATATTTTTATATATTTATATATATAGATATATATGTATATGTATATATATATTTATATATTTATGTATATATATATATTTATATATTTATATATATATATATACATGTGTATATATGTATATATACATAATATATATGTATATGTGACGCATTCGCCACTCAGTCGGTCGCTTTGTTTTTCCGTTTGCTCGATCGTCGTGGACTAGACAACGACGGTACCTTATTTACAGATGATTCCTGCAACAACACAAAAATCCCCACACACACACTGTTACATTTTTGTATACAACGAATCAAAGTTATATAATGAATTTTGCGTTTAACTTACCAAAAATAATTGGGCAATGTCATTGCCTAGTCATCACGTTTGTTTAAGAGGCTTTCGTCGCTGTTTGACTCGTTGTTGAGGCAACCCGTTGCTATCAGTAAACGCAGGATACAAAGCAGCTTTCACTGCATCGGGTTGTGCGAGAACCGCTGAACGAATGTTCACGTATTTTATGCTTTGTGCCTCCGACTCCAAAACCCACTCGTCTGGTTCACTGTTGAGACAATGCCACGTATTTAGATTTATTTAGATTTATTTAGACACTTTCTTTTATTTTTATCTTTAGCTTGGAGAAAGAAAAAAATACTATTTCTCTTAACGTGAGAAATAGATTGAAACATGTACTTACATGTCTTCTGGCTGCCATCGCAGCAATACTCTAACGGTACCATCCAATTCAGTTCTTCTCGCCATTATCTGCAGAACGAAAGTAAAAATGAGTACACGTGCGAGGTGTGTGAAAAGTTGACAACTGCGGTTGATGTTTATAACTTACTTGACTAGTCAGAACCATCGAGTTCCCAGGAGTTTCAGCCAGGCGACCTTGTGTCCTCGTTTTTTCCAGTTCCACCAACCTGTGCTTTAAGCTCTCCATCACGCCAGGGTCGAAATAGTCGAAAATTCGTGCTGCGATAAAAGTAATTAGTTAGTCGTGAATTTTAATGGAATTTGTTATCGAAATAATTTAAGAACGTTGAACATACCAGACCATGGTTGCCGCCTATATCTCAATTTCTTTCCGTTTCTTCTCACAAGTTTGTTCTCGGTGCTTTTCCTCGAGGTGGTGGCACTATTAGTATCGGATTGATTAAAATGACCATTCACATGCCTTTCGAGTGCAGTCTGTAATAAAGTCAAAGCAAGATTAGTGTCACGAGTGGGGCACTTTCCAGAGAATCTATTTAAAAAAATTTTTTTATT
Organism: Chouioia cunea; assembly: GCA_030064505.1. Taxonomy (NCBI): domain Eukaryota; kingdom Metazoa; phylum Arthropoda; class Insecta; order Hymenoptera; family Eulophidae; genus Chouioia; species Chouioia cunea. The sequence continues at coordinate 4,269,061 of JAOPFQ010000004.1, read as the reverse complement.
TCTGTTTAATTCTTTTTAATTTTTTTTGTTCTGCCTATAGGTTTCGCTATGAAATTCCATTATAACAATCATATGTTTTCCCTCCCCTTTTCTTTTTTTCCAATGGTTTTACAAACTATGTCAATTGTAGCGTCTATATCTTACACGTCGAAGACAAGGACGTCCTTTGTTTGTGTATGTCAAAACTACTCGTTGCTTGACCATACGACCTGATTGTGTGAATGTAAACATTTTGAGACTGCCGCTGTTCTCTTTCAACTTTTTAGTTTTCTACTAAGCTTTCGAAGCTCGAATCCCAAATTTGACTGATAGATTGATAGAATGGAAGGACAATCGTAACGTGACTACAGACAATTTGTGAATGAACAAATTAAACGATAGTACAGAACTGAGCGTTCACTTTGAATTCACTGGAAAGTACCAACAAAAAATGATGATTGTTATAAAGTACAAAAACAATAATCCCGTTAATCATCGTCGAAACAAGTAACAAAAGCGAGTTTAAATATTGTATACGATCAGATTGTCAAAATAGGAAAATAAAACAAGTGTAAACACTGATAAGAAAGTATTTGACACTAAAGAACGCGTCATAGAAAACAAAAAGTATTTCTTTGTTAGTAATCAAAAAGAACCGAGAAGAAAGATACGCTTACGACGCGTATTCGACAAGCGATTATTTGATAACTGACTGCTTCACACAGTTGTAGAGATACATTACCCTACAGGATCATGAGGGTGTTTAGACGTGTATTTGTGCGAAAGAGAGAGAGAGATAGCTACAGAGCAAATCACACGAATAGGACACACTTGATTATCCACTAGCATATTAAGCTAGTCAAATGCTCGTTGACGTTTCAGGAAAGAAGGCGATTGTTGTTTACATTTCTTCATTGAATACATCTTTACAAGGTACATGTACATGTATATTTTACACCTGTGGCCGAAATCGTTTCTTTATCCAATCATATCATAGAAAGACAAATTCTGAATTGTTTGAAATGTTCATTTGACACGATTTATTTTAATTATTTAATTGAGTTACTTGATATACATGATTTATGAAATAATGCAAAGAATTTGTCAGAGGAATGAATTTCGTTTAACATCTAACGTTTTATATTACAATATTAAAAATAACTGGAATTTGTTGTAATGAAATTGAATTTAATCCACCGCGTTGAGTTTACGAATAAATTTCACATAACAAACTCATCGTTCATCTTTACTGATGATATGATGAGGTCCAGTTCATCTTGGTTTGATTAATTCAAACATAGAAAATAAACATTACTTTCAAAAATAAAAACTTTTTCCGTTCTGAGCATTGTAGACATCCGCTTTTAACAGCTTACGTGGTTATCCACGATTAGAACGACGGTGAGTGACAAAAAACAAAACGATGCAATCTATAAGACTCCTCGATGTGATTCATGATCAAATAAAAGAAAGACGATCAAACGAAGAAGAGCTTTACTCCGTGAGGACAGATAACTTTTCGAGCCATTTTCCATACCAAAAAATAAAAATGCAGCTGGCGCGAAGATAAACAAAATCGAACACGGACATCATTACCTGAGAGCTAAATCGTGAACCACATCCGTCGACAATGCATTGGAATGGCTTGTTACCGCCGTGCGAGAGCACGTGTCTTTCTAGCCAACGTCTTGAGCACGATGCTTTGCCCTGTACTTTGCAACCTTGCCAGTGGCAGACGAAATTGTCACCGCTCGTCTGTGAGTTTATGTGCACCGCCTGAAATTATTTCAATCGTTCGGTTAGCTAATGCTACATTGGATATTTTGTATATAAACGAATAAAATAAACTCACCTGCAAGTGTTCGATAAGTGCGCTAGTGGTGTCGCAGTCAACGCCACATTGATCCCACCGACAAAATCCACTATCAGGCGTTTGATTTCTTTGTTTGTTGGGTGTTTTAGCGGGAAATCGGATTGTAGTTGGTGCTGTCAAAATAGGCGATAACGATGATGTTTTTGATAAAGCGCTATCTCTTGATGATTCTTCTTCCTCCTCGTCTTCATCTTTGGCCGAGTCACTCGGTGTTGGTGGTGAGAACATTCTTGATAATAACTCCATGCTTTTTGTGGCGTCACTGATCACCTCTGTCAAATTGTATCCCGTTGTGAAGTCTTGTTTCGCATGGTCCTAAACATGGAGAAATATTGTTTAATAACAAAATCGGTGCTTATTAAAAGTAGTTTCGACATCGCAAATCGAAGACTATGCGAATTGTTGATTAGCAGATTTCAAAAATATTTACCTTGAACCCATTACAATTACAGATTGAGTCCATGCCTGGTGGTGGCGATACACTTGGGTAAGCATCAGAGGTAAGCCTGAGATCTGAGATTATACAAGGTGGCAGTGACGAGAGCACTTCGTTCGGGATTGGCAGTACGGGCCGTTCTTGTTGATTTTGCGTCATATTTGTAGTTGTCGTCGTCGTTGCCGTCGTCGCCGTTGCAGATGGCTTCTTAACCTCGTTATTTTTACTATTATTATTTCGTAGTGCAAGTAACGATCGCGTCATCCAATTACGACTACTTGTCCTGCCGTTGCCGTTCTTCATTTGGCGTTGTTGCACCGCGTTTGGCCGACGAAATTCGGGTGAACCTTTCGATAACGAGTGAGGTACTTCGCTCGGTTGGTTTTTCTTTGCCCCCTATGAACGAAAAAAAGAGGGAGAATTAGTGATGTCGTTATAGTTTTGCTATACAATCAGAGCTTCAAATCGTTCAACGTTCAAACAAACCATATCGAGTGCAAATTGCAAAATTACCTTGGCCGGTGGTTTGATTTGAGTCATGAAGTATTCGGTAATTTTCCCTTGTGAATCCTTCTGCGTAACCGCAGAAGCTGTAGCTGCCGTCGCGGCTGCTGCTGCTGCTGCTGCAGCCGATGTAGCAGTCTTTCTCGTTGATTCTTCTCTTAGCCTGGGCGTAGAGCCCGGCTCTGGTTCGCTTTTAAATCTCTTGTAACCGTTGGTACAAGATGAATGTAAAGTTTGAGCAAGCGGTGGCTGCCAAGGCCACTGATGTTGACGTGACGTTGGTTGTGGTGTTGGAGCCAGTTTGTCAGTTATAGCTTGTTGTACGTTAGGGATTGTGGCGTTGTTGCTATTGCAAACAACACCTTCGTCGCTACTACTTGTCGTACTACACGGTGAGCCGGGCTCGGTTATGTCGCTACCACCGCTACTACCACCGCTGCTTAAACTGCTCAAACTACTGCTACTACAGTCACCACATGAAGTGGCTACACCACTGCAATTTAAGATAAACAAAAACAAAGGTTAGTTTCTTTTTTTTTTTAGTTGCATGATTTTACGTTTTATTGTATTATTGTAATATACGCTTGTTGGGAATTCGACGCTCATCTTTCTTGTCGTTACTCGTGGAAAATAATCATTGTATTTTCAATGCGATCGTGAAAAGTAATCAACTTGCAGAGAATAGCAAAATTCAATTTTCTTGTAAATCGTTTCAAAATTGAAACCGAGTATGCAAGCCAAAAGAAAAAAAGAACAACTTCAAGCACAAAACTACAGAGAGCGCAAAACGTGAAAATGGAGAGTTATAACTAAGACAAGAGAGGACGGGAGGTCCAATTGGCAATGTCTGGCCCCCTCCTGTAATTAGGTTTTCGCCGGCGGTATAATGTCATTACTCGCTAAGCATGCAATTCCCTCTCCCTCTTCACGGCTTCATTTTAAGCTTTAAGCTAGCTTTGCCCTGATGCACGTAACACCTTTACTATGTTTTTTTTTTCAAGTCACGAACTTTTCTCGTATCGTTTGAATAATACGTGATTATTCGATAAGGAAAAATAGCGAAGTTTTTATTTTTAAAGACGCACGCAGTTCTCGTCCAATTGCCATGATCATGTAAAAAAGGGAGCCTTTTTTTGTTGTACGAGTCAGCAAAACTTTTCCCATCTCAAACTATGCCCACTCTCGCTAACATGCCTTTTAGATAGACCAATCTTTTGCTTTTGGAATTATACACAGTTTTGGAAGAGTAAAAACTACTCTCAATGCTACGTAGTGTTTCGTCTGTTATTTCGCCTATAACGTTTTAGTCTTTACTACATCAATGTTTCATAGTATCGATTTTCGTTATTACCAATTCATTGACGCATAGAATACTCCATGTTTGAATAAATAATATTCTTGGGAACATTTTTCCAATTTCTTTTAATGATTTTCTACGACAAATAAAATGGCGGGATAGACTTACATGAATACTTTTGAATGTTTTTTTCTTTGAATATTTTTGCATAAAAAAGTATTAAAAATGCAAGGAATTTCTTAAATGAAAATTAACAGCTCTCTTCTTTTCTACCTAAACTTTTATGATTTTTTGCTCGATGTCACTTAAATTTTTTAAATATTGTATAAACTGAACTTGTGTAAAATGTAAAACTAATGTAATTCCATCTTTAAAAAGTAGGCACAATCCAAATGAATATTATCAAACAGACAAGCCGAAAGTCACTCGCTCTACACTGGTATATATAACAAGTATACATCTCTCTTGGTCGAACCTTGCAGGTGGCTCCGTCCGTCGTTCGTGTACCGAAGCTCAACAGTCTAACTTATTTTTTTCTCTTCCTCTCTTCCACCAACGCCATACCTCCTCTTCAATATTACATCGCTAATATTTTCAATTATTGTTAACGCTCGTCTCATGTTAGAAAATGTTTACTATTCTGGTTAAATATCTCGAAGAATGCGTGCTCGCGCGAAAAAGAGAGAGAATAAGAGACAGTCTCACCTAAATACCAAGTCGGCTACAGAGAGAGGGAGGGAAAGAGAGAGAGAGAGTCGCGGTTATATTCTCTCGCCTTGGGTATTACGGCGCGTAGACAAGCGCGGTTAATCTCTTTGTCGATAGCTAAAATAGAACGCCCGAGAGTGTAAGAGGCGTGTGTGTTTCAGTTCAGCGTTGCCTTGCTAATTTCGCTGCAGACTTATAGTCTACTTCCGAATTACGCTATATTAACTATAATAATTTTTCCTCCATTTTTTTCGTATTAATATTCGCGTATACATTTATTACTTTACAAGCTGTAAATTCAAATTTTCACAAATTGCTTCATTGCGAATATTAATTCCAATTGCATTGCTATCATTCAAGAAAAATGTCATGTTTTAACGCGCGAAAATTCCATCTAAATATTTGTCGCGTTCCAACACACGCACAAAAATCCGTTTCGAGCGTCGAAAACAACGAATTTCCATCTAAAACCTCTTTAATTTTTCATACCATTCCGCGTCGACAAGTGATACCGTCTCGCTATACTCTGCGGAGAAGAAAAAAAAGAAAACGGCAGCGGACAAAGTTCAGTCGTAGGAAGGAAGGGGCAAATTGCTCGAAACGAGACGGAAAGGAAACAAAGCTCATTAAGGATAGTTGTGGTTTCTTTTCAAAGTGCAAGTTGTATACACTCTAAGCGAAGAAGAGAGAAAAAAGTGCAACAGATGTTCCATTTCGAGTCGATTCGTTATTATTAATTCGATGCTGTCACACAGAGAAGGAAAGAGTGAAAGTTAACCGACTAAGTAGTTGACAAAGTTGCAAACGCGCGCGGAGTCGATAAATCGTGCTTGACAAAACAATGTGTTGGCAAAGTCTATATATATATATATATAAGTTTGCTCGTGCGAGACGCAACTATTACAATCGTAAAACTTCTGCGTGAGTCTCTCATTATGGAAAAATCCTGTGTGCGTGTTTGCGTAGGTTCACAAAGTTTCATATGGTAATTCTATTCGTTGTGTAACGAAATAGAATAAACTAGTGGTCATTAATATACGACAAATGAAACTTTTCGAAAAAAAGTATCTCGGAAGAAAAAAAAACAGGAATCAAGGCTACATATAGTCTGCGGAAAAACTTGATTATCAGCTGCACTTAACTCACACGGCCATCGGAGCGCGTCGACGTAACTGACCTACACCCACGCGCGCGTTCGCTCACTGTCGTCACGCGATCCCCTCCTTCCCTGTCCTGTGTATATAGCGTCGGTGAATATCACTCTCGATTGACGGTCTCGAGTTTACGTTTTGGCAGCTCTCGACAGAAGCACACCGATTTCTCGAGTGGGCTGATCTTTCAGTTTTGCTTTCTCTCTCTCTTTCTCGTTGTGTGCTGATGATTGATTTGAGTACTGTTAAGTTCGGATGACATCTTTTTATTTTTACGCAAATTTTAGGTCAGATATGTTGTTTAACGTTTTTGTTTATTTATTAATGTATGCAGCTGGCTTAGAACGATGAATTATCATCGAAATGAGTAATAAAGTTCAACTCATAGTAGATAGTCTGTTTTTCATTACGTAATGGTATTTACCAAAGAAGATGGCACTCGTTTACAAGCAATTAGTCTAAGTAATAGACAAGTTGATAGTCCAAACATATTTATCAAAACAACGCGTGGAATATATACTCGAGCGAAAATCATAGAATCGAGAGGATTGTTTTGCCATTTATTAACGGGCGACCGAGCAGGCCGGCAGACATATGAAACAAAAGCAAATATAGAGTAGAGAATCCGAGAGTTATCGGGCAGAGATTGACGAGGGAACGACAACCGGAAAACGATAGTGACCAGATCTATGTTCTGTATCTCATTCTCTTTCTCTCTCTCTCTCCCTCTCGCTGTCTAAAAATCTCAAAGACGAGCGAGAAAAAGAAAAGGCCAATAACGACCCTCAAGATTAAAGCAGTCCTTGAAAAATGTAATTCTGTTATCTTTCGACTCTGACGTTTTCTTTCCCTCACTCGTGGGAAGTGCATAAAATGTGTTGGCTTGTTGAGGTTTCGATGGAGTGTCGAGTGTCAAGGGTGAGAAATTGGTAAATGTCACTGGGTTGAGAAAGGTTTTTCTAGTTGGAATTACGAATCGACGAATATTTTAAAGTATGATACGGACGAGATCAATTTCTTTCGATTAATTGTTTGAAAAAAAAACGTTAAATCTTTATTAATGGGAAAACTATAATTAATGAAAGCAGTGCAAAATCAGTAAACGGAAAAATCTTACGCGTGATTTTTACGACGCGTCATCCAATAAACTTTACGACATATCTCGTCGAACAAATAAAAAACAAACCCCTCGTAAAATATTCCATTGCCGAAAACCGCTCAGCCGTCGAGACTTCTTACCTGAGCTTAAATTGCCGTGTGGCTCGTTTTCGGAAGAACGAGAAGGAGAAAGAGGGGGAGCCTAATTGCCACAAAGATGCCTTTACCTGCGCGTAAATGAGAGTTGTCTCGGTGATTTGCATTGACGTTATACGAGGTGGACTTTTCTCATTTCCACACGACCCAGTCGGAGTATTTTATCGATGACATATTAAAGCGTAGCAATTGAAGAGGAAGAGAGGGAGAGAGGAATTTCAATAATCACGGTGTTGAATTATTCACCTTGTCATTCAATAATTACGCCGCGACTAATGACTATAACGATTATAAAATCGATTAGCCGCTAATGATAAAAGCCGTCTTTACGAAATGCGAAACGAGCTTCTATGATCCCGCCAATTCTGATTGCATAATTAATGCGATAAACTCGCTGATAAAGTCAAAATATATATGGCGACTTCATCATTATGCACGTTTGCAAATATGTAAGAGAGATGACCGTACATTTGCATGGCTTGTTTGTGCATTTTACATCAAGTGGCGAATCCCTAATTTATTGTATACGTGGTTTTTGATTCACATCGTTTGATAAGACATTATTATAAAATTAGATCGACCATCGAAATTAAATCGACGATTTTTGAATGCAGTTGTCTTGTATTAAAAATATTCACTGTTGATAATTCATTGACACTACTCGACAATCTACGGTTGATTACAAATTGAAACCTCCCTTTTGAAATGATATTGATTTTACTTTATACTACACTTACAAAGCAATATTGCATTTCAATTGTCCAATTTCTGAGTTCTTTTATTTGAAGAAATTTCACGAAAGTTTACACCTAATAAATACATTTTATTTCCAAAATATGCTCTTGTTTCCGCGATACAACCCCCGTATTCATTACGAGCTCTATTTACTTAGCATGAGAAGTGCCCTTCGTACTTTCTATTACCCATCGTCACACCTCTCTTGAACACACATCTTCAAGTTAAATCGAATGAATTTTTGTGACCAGTCCCATAAATAAAAAAAAGAAAAAAAGGAAGTAAAGAAAAAAAAAGTTGTAGTAAATAAACGGCTTTGCAAGACGAAGGAGACTCGAGGGGCTCCTGCCAATCAGTCATATAGAGGCGAGAAGGGTGTTTTTGCTCGCTGCCCCGAGGGGTCACCCATCGGATTAGGCTTGCTTCGTGCATTGTCGAAAAAGAGAGAAGCAAAAATGATGGAAATATCTAGTTTCCTCTTCTGATCTTTTACTTTTAAAAAATTGCTTTTTTCACGAGTGTGTCTTAAGAGGAAAATACTCCTTTTAATTAAATTTTAAGATTTTTCTCATTATACTTTATCATAATTATTATTGTTTTAGAATTTTAAAGAAAAAAATACTTTAGCTGGATAATTGAATAAAAGTCACGTAAAGAACGAAATAAGAAATTATTTTTTATTTCCCTTTTTTACAATGAAATTCATATCTGCTTAAAATTTATTTGTCTTGTACCCAAATCAGTTTCTCCAGTCACGTTCTCTCATTGTAAGCAAATAATAACATCTCCAAAAAGTGTAAAAACCTAATCCAATTTGTATGATAATTATAAGCTTATATGACTCGAATATAAAAAAGAAAAGAAATTCGAGAGAACAAAAATTATTTCCCACAATATACACTCAATACCAATAATAATCCGAAGACATCAGAGAATCGCGTGTACGTTCTTTCTTTACCCTCGTGTACATATATAGTGTGCAAAAGGGGGAGAAAAATCGAAGAGATCGAATTTCCTTGTTGCGGTTGGAAATGAAAGACGCGCGATTCATAATAAAGAGAACTTACGTGTGTAATTGGTTTCGCATACAAAAAAATAAAGCATCTATACACTACGAAAAGTGGCTTCAAGAAAACTTGCTGACTTTATAACAGAAAGACAACGAGAAAACATTAATTACTCCCACAATGAGCATTGTAAAGAAAGGCTACTTAGTTACATTGTTGTGCATGCGGCGTTGAAAAGCACGAAAATCATTCCACGATGTGGAAATTGCTTCTGTTACTTTTGGCCGTACTATATACTTATATAGCATATAATAGCTACGAGAGGATGAAAGGAGACTTGATGCGAGCGCGAGAGCAAGAGATTGTCTCGCGTTGTATTATTTTTTCTTCGTTAGGTTATGAAAGGCGCTAGGTTGAAAGATTTAATTTACGCTAGTTTTTTTGCTGCTGTTGTTGTTGTTGTTGTGGTATATGTAAAGTGCGTCAAGACTCTTTGAGTTTAAACAACACCGTGGAAATAATCTTACTCGCGATGATTAACTGAGATTGCTTTGTAAATTAGTTTCTTGCAATGCGCAATAGCGTCGAAAAGGAAATGATTTAATTAAAAAGTTACTCGTGTGATTATAGGCAATGAATTTGCATTTATTAATAAATCATTTTTTATACGAATCGTTGGTAAATCAACAAATGCTTTCTACACAATAAACATTTCATTCATTCCAACAATCCCAGACAAATTCTTTACAATCAATTTGCGCAACAAGTAATTTAACAGCTATACGAGCCATAAAAACATTAAATTCCCGTTGCTCCATTATGTTGATCATCGGAGTACAACGGACTCGGGAAGTTCAAAGTTTCATAGGGTTAAGTATTAATAGTCGAGGTTTGCGCCTTTGTAAAACGCTTCATCGAGAGACGGCGGTGTCGAATAAATACAACCAGTCAATTAGAAAAACATAATAACGAGGAACTAGGAAATGTAAGCACTGTTGGAAAAATCACGTCGTATGAATGAAAAATCTCACTATTTATTCGCTTGGAATCATTTTTACGATAAAATTTTTTTTTCAAAGCATAGCTACCACTCTACACTACCCTTAGTCCCTACGCACGTACACGAAGGGTCCCGTAGAAGGACCTCTCCCCCTCTTTTGAAAGCGGAACCTTGTCGAGAACAAGTTTGTCAGAAAAACGGCTCTGACGGTTTTTCTCATCCAGGATTCGTCTCTCTCTCTCTCTCTCTCTCTCCCCCCCCCCCTCTTTCTACGTTTTTGTATACATGTCAAAAGGTATCGGGTAATAAACGAAGAATTCGTCAAAGTTCTTTTACCTCTACGTTCTAGTATTAAAAAAAAATTGTGCATGAGCGGATAGTCAGCGACAAAGACCACGGCGCGTCTGGCCGGTCTGGAATTTATTGATTAAAACGCGGCTTCTCGTCTGCACGACTTTCGTGTCCAAAATTTTAATTGTTAGTGCAATACTTCTCTTTTCTTTCGTGCGATATATATTTTTAGAACAGACATAAAAATACAATGTTTTATGCATAATTGTCATGTAAGATAATTATGTATCTCTATTAATATCGAGATTGAATTTATAGGTAGAAGTCGTTTTACGACGTGTATGTACGTATGTGTACATCACGTAAGAGTACGATGCACTAGCTACGGTGCGATGCACTGTTAATCAGCGATGCGTTAAGGCAAACTCACTTTCGGCGAGTAAGGGAGAGAAAAGAAAGAGAAAGAACTGCAGGGAAAAAAATTCTTGTACTTTTGACGTCAGTTCCGCTTGCGAGATTGCTCGTTTTATTGTTGCTACTACTGATGCTTTGAATTCCATTTATGGCTTCATTATGACAAACATATTTTTCTATTTTTTCATCTAACGTTTACCCATTGAATAATCCATAATAATTTTTTAATAAGTCTCAGTTAACTACATGTATATAACTTAGTTTACTCGTCACCTCTCTCTCTCTCTCTCTCTCTCCCTTTCACTCCTTCGCACTTGTGCAGCAGTTATAAGCGTCTATTCTAACTTGGCCGCAAAGTTTCTCGGAAATCGTTGATATATTCTAACGTGCGGCAGCTATAATGCGCACGCGCGAGTAAAAAAAGAGAAAAAGACTTGCAAGCATGTTTTTGAATACAAATGAGACTGTATATAACGGTATTTTCTAAAAATTTTTATTCCTCCCTTCTTCGTGTCCGAAAAACTAATTACGAATAAACTTCGCAGCTCGTAAATCTTTAATCGATGCCGAGAAAACCCTTTTCTCATCCGGCTTATACTAATTAAAAACTACAATTTTTATCAAAAGCCTTCTCTTTCCGACGTTTGAAATTGAGGAAAACTTAATTTTAATTGTTTCGCTTGTCATTTCGAGTATACTCGAAAAAGACGGAGATCAAGATATACAATAGGGAGATAAAGTATAAAAGTGAGTCTGAAGTTCTAAATAACGAATTCCAAGGCATCTTAGAGGCGATGACGACGTGCCTCTTATCGTTAATTATGAAGATGGAAGAAGAACTAAGAGAGAGAGAGAGAGAGAGAAAGAGAGAGACAGTCCCATGGGAAGTTTGAGCTGCTTTATCTGCTTAGCCAGACAGACTCTCGAAGCTCTAATTCCTGGTTTTCAACTGACATTCAACTGTCGCTGAAATTTTACTCGAATTGAGCGTATTATTAGCCAGTAGTTTTATTTGAACATTAGATATTTGGCAGTAGCGTGATTGTTTGAGTTGTATTTTTACTCTTCGATAAATGCGACAATTCCAGCAATAAAAACTGACGAATTACACATTCTAATTATGAATCCCAAATAATAAAAACAAGAGAAAAACCATCTCACAATCCCTTGAATAATCGATCGCTGGCAAAGGCCAATGACTCAAACCCTCATCCGTAATAATAGCCACAGCGCGTATATACATACACATACGCACATATGTAGAGTGCGCAAGCGCGCGCATGTCTCGTTAGCATCAATTAACGAGTAGCGCAAAACGTCCCGAGTAATTGGCCCTGAGAAACTTCTATCGCGTGTCCAAATCGATGGATAACAATAAATTTAAAAAAAGCGACAAGCAATAAGGTAGTCGATATAAAAGTAGGTATAATGCGGGTGTTTTAGTCAAAGCTGAGCAACATGTAGACATCGTTTAAACGTTGGTGTTATCTGATGTATATACTTGTTACTTGGGTTGACAAAACGTTATCGCGATTTTGTTTTATTTATCGTTTAATCGTTATTTCGGTACATTGTCAAAGATATTACTATTTTTTTTAAAGGAAAGTCAGTAAAAGAATTCTATTAAATAGTAATGACATTATATAGTTGTAAGTCAGCAAGCCCCCTTGGAAAAAATTGAGAGAAAAGGAAAAAAAACCTTTTGAGCTCAAAAGATATTTTCACAAGAGAATAATTACCCAAACACGTGTACACGTACAATATCAAACAGTAACAAAAGTGTAAAGGAACAAAAAATGTAAGAGAAGAAAAAAAACGGAAGGTAAAAATTAAAAAAAAAAGAAGCAACAGCAGCAACCTAGCACACGCAAGTCTCTCTCCCTCGAAAAGAACGAATAGTATTTTACGCGTTTGTCCCTCGCGGGCACTTCTTCTCCGCTCACCTGTCAAACTTATTCTCCAGAGTGCTACTGCATGCTGACCAATTTCCTGTGTTGTGTCCTACCCTTGATAAAGGAACGAGTTAAATACCCAAAAAGCGATCTCACTGGAAAATCGAAATGGCCGCGCTCGCCATTTATCTTCTTTGAGGTTTTTTTTATCCTAAACGATCGATTTGGGATGGGTCTTTTTTTTTTACAGTCGCAGTTCAGCCCAGCTGATACTTTTCCATCACGCTGGGAGAAAAATGACTCTCACAGCTGCATTTACTGCGGGTAGTGTGATGTGATGTACACGACTGTCGTGAAAAAACGTTTTTTTTTCTCTTCATTGCCAATTAAAATTATTGCTCTTGAGAGTCAAGTTATTTTGTATTGAGATATTCAATGAAATTTTGTTAGTCCTACAATACGAAAAAAGGTTGTCGCTGAAAAACCTTTTTACTTAAATCTCAATCTGTCTTAATCTCTTGCACTATATACAGGGTCGTACGTGAACCCGCAAGAAGCGCGTGATTTTTGTCAAGCAGCAACAATCTCTTTCTCTTTCTCTCTCTCTCTCTCTCTTTCTTTAGCACATCTCGAAAGGAACATGAACAAGAAAAAACACACACACAGCCTTCCGAAAATGGTGGAGGCGCACGCGCAAAGGGGCACCATGAGCGGGTGGCTTTGCTGGATAGCGAAGAGGGGAAACGAACAGCTGCTGCTGCTTCTATCTTTCTCTCACCTTCTCTCTCTCTTTCTCTCTCAAAGCGAGCGTCGAAGAGCATCGAACGAAAAGGAGAGCGATAGCCTTGCATCCCGAGAGCGATCGTAAGCCAGATAGAGGGAGGCCCTTTTGCTTCAACATACACACACACACACACACACATACCTACAAAAAAAAGTTTTACGCTTTAAATGGGAAACGCGCCTTTGCTTTTAATCTTTGTTTTTTCGAAAACGTTAGTGAGGTACTTTTATTTGTATTTTAGTTGCCCGAGTTGCTTTGTTCAAGATTGTAACTTGTCGAGTTACGTGTATGGAACAACTGATGTTTCATTACAAGAGTTATATAAACGTTTTTCTGAAAACCTTTTAATGGAAAGAATCACTGTACACAGCCTAGTGATAATATTTTAAAAAACACAGTTCCATAATTATTATAATGAATAATTATTTATTATTATTTGTATGGGCGATTCGTGCAGAAAATATAAAGTAAAATTAAAAAGACTATGTATTTTCGATTCGTTAACTTTCAATCTCTCGTCATTCCCCCATCCACTTCAAAACTCATCAAACTTCTGAAGGAACACAAAAAAAACGAGAAGCATCGCACTCGAGGAAACTCGGAAATAGCAAGTTTTTATCGCAATAAATGTTACAGAGTGACCCTCCTCATACGCGACGACATGTCGTCGATTGGTGAAATGACGCGTGCACAAAATGTATAAGGGTGCAGCAGCAACAGCAACAGCAGTCGAATCGCGCGTTTTTCTCGTTATCGAGCAGTGTGTCTTTTTCGTTCTTTTGCTCAGATTTTCGCTCCACGAATCAAGAGGTTATTTTCTCGTACCTAGGATCTGACCGTTAATTATCAATTAGTCGTTAAATGTTTTCTCAGACCTAGATATATAATAATTAATATCCGTCGGCTAATAGGAGCTTTTAGAGAATTTAATCGTCTGGACATTGTCGATAATTTCATATAATTTTGCCGACAACGCGTTAATTGTATTATATTTCAGATTTTACGGGACATACGCATGAATAAAACTAAAAAGAGAGTACGAAAATTTGGTTGAACCCCTTGAACTGCGTACGTACAATTCTCTATGGGTTCACCACAGGCAGAATTTACTCAGCTAACAACACTTTTCACTCCTCTGTATTATGGGAAAAGCCTCGGCAACTTGATGCGCCATCCGATTTTGGAGCTGCGGCTGTTTACATAAAATGGTTTCGACTAAGTAGATTAAATCTTTATTGGTCTCAACGTTTTCGGTGTTGCACGATAAATCCCTAATATTTACTACTCCCTAGCTCATCGCTATTTTTTTCTAAATCCTATAATAAATTTAATTTCACACAAAATATTATTGGAATATCGTTACTGTCATCATAAACATTTTTCAACACAAAAAACAAATGCAACGACAAATAAAAAGACGTTTTATCCTAGCTAATTACCATCTCAAGGAAAATCCCCTATAAAAAATCCTTTCGGAAAAGCCGCATGGGAGAGAGAGAGAGAGAGAGAGAGTAAGCTTCACTATGGAGGGGGAGGGGGAGCCGCTACGTGTAAATATAGTTGCGCCCCGTTGGCGGTGTCCCCTGCTTATACTTTACTCTCTTTCTCTCTCTCGCCAGGGGAGAGAAAGATCCCCTGGCGCGCGGTTTCGGATGCGCGCGTGCGTACACTTAAGTGCAAAAGTTTACAGAGAGTATCTGGCGAGATTTCTGAAATACACTGAAACACCCACAATTGAGTTATTCTTATATTCGGTAGACGGCTCTATGAAAATACTCTATTGTTTCGACGCTCCGATTCTTATTTAGCTTACTAGGTCATTTACGCGACATCGATAATAAAAATGAAATATATACGTGTATATATATAAATATGTGCATGTCTGTTTCGGATAACTAAAGTTGTAATAGCATCTATTTCATTTTAAGAATATTCATATATTTTTCTTAAAAACAAAAAATAAGATATAGTGGAGCATCAATATAATTAGGTAGTTTCGCTTAAAATCTCCATTCCGTATCATATCTCTCCAAGACTTATAGAACATTTATATATTTGTTCGTTTCTAACGAAAGTCCTTCATTACTTATCGCTACAAAAGATAAAAATAATAAATAAATCCACAACATCGCTATCCATCCCGAATGGAAAAGTTACGACATAACGTAGAACAGAAAAATCTTGCACCACCAACGATGAAGACAAACTGCAGCAGTAAGCAATTAACACCTTGCATTTTCCAAAACATTCCAACCACATTTTTCCCAAAACTATCGCAGAAAAAAACAAAGAAAAACGTCTTGCCTTGTGCATGCTTGGCGAGAAGAAGAAACAATAGGGAGTCCCGGGGCTCCAAAATATCTTTAACCTGTTTGCTCTCTCTCTCTCTCTCTCTTTTCTGCGATGCCCATAGAGTTGTGCTTCGCATGTACAGTCCATAGCGGCAAAAGAAAAAGAGGCACGCGCACGAGAGCAGCTGCTTCTCTCTCTCTCTCTTTTTTCTCTGCCCTACCCATACATTCGTATACGAGCAAATGCTAAATTACATATATATGCCGTCTATTATCGATACCACAGAGAAAAGTTTATCGGGATTTTTATTTTATTTTATTGAAATCCAATGTTGGGTATGCATTTGCGAGTTGAAATATTGAACATTTGTGATAGTTTAGATAGTAGAGTAGAGCGTCGATAAAATTCATGTACCGGGTATTTTAGGAATTAATAATTAAATAAAAACGAGCAGTATTAATGCAATGACGATGGATAAATCGATGCACTTATTGAAAATGCAATTCTACTGAAGTCTACAAGCTCAGAAACGTTGAAAACGAGGATACATGAGGATCCTCCTAAACTGTTTTTAGTTGAAATAGTTAATCGTACCGTGGAATGTACTCGAAACATTCCCACCTACGTATACCTAAGCTGTCTTAAAAACAAGAGATATAATCTATATCATTACCACCAGAGTTCCTTAATATTATTGATACTCGCGTGGTTTTTTTACTTGACCTAATTATAATACAACATCGCAGGAGTCATAAATCGACATTTTACATAATAAGCGAGACACGTACCTCCAGTGATTCAGCAATTGAAGCTTGGTAATAGTATTACCTATTATTTAAGCTAAAAACTGGCCACAGCACTATCAGTCACTAAAACATACACACATACACTCGTTAACACGCGGTCACTTTCCCACGCGTTAGCAGCCTCACACTTTATGCTGCTCTATACAGAAGCAGCAGTAGCAATGACGGTAGTGGTGTATAAAACGCACGTCGATGACGCTCTCTGAAAGCCGACTGACTATACAGTATACCTACGAACTACTATTGAGGGGGCCCATGAAGCGAACTCTGTGGCGTGCATAGCCGCACGAAGGCCCGTCGCTCTTCCTTTTAACGCAGTGGGGGTAATGCGCTCTCTTGGGTATACGTGGAGGGGTTGCCATGCTTCACGTTTACCTTCTCTCTCTCTCTCTCTCTCTCTCCCTCTCGTGTGTATATATTTTGGTCTAGGTGCTGTTGCTGCCATTGCTGCTCACTGTCCCTCATGTTAAACTTCACAATGACCCAGGCGTATATTTGTGCGTACACCTTTATCTTTTTTTTTCTTTTCTGAATTGTAATCAAATGCGTGGGTGTGTGACGTTTGAACGTGTGAGTTTTGGGTGGGTTCTTGAATTAAAATGCTGTCGTGAGATGAATGCTTAGGTTGATGAGTTGTAACGAACGAGGGTATTTGTTTTCATTTTGGGATTTTTTTAAGACAATTGTCAAAAAATGAAATTTCCAGAAAGTTTCAAGATCTGTAGTTCAATTGAAGACGAAATAAAAATTTTCTCAAATAGAGTCATCTATACAATATTTCAGCGGTGTATTAATATTATTTACATGAAAATGTCAAAATGCACAATGTCCAACAGAGAAGGGAAAATTTTGACGAAGCTATACGGCGGTCGTTCGTTGAAATCCGGCCTTTAGTCGTCGTGACGCTGCGGGATTTGAATCTCTCTTGTTCCCAGGTAGAAAAATAAATTCTCGCTACAAAGGGAAGGGGGGAAATGCCATGTAGACGATTGATCGTAGGTGCATTTTGATCCGTGATTAATCGGTCAAATGGTCCTTTTTTTTCTCGTTCAGGCTTTCTATATCGCTAGCATTCTTCAAGGTTAGATAAAATAACTTTTGTTCAGCTTGTTGTCAATTTTTCACCCCTCTCCCCACCCTCCCCTCCTCCTCTAAAAATCAGAGCAGATCGAATTTTTTTGTCGTAATAAAAAAGATAATAAAAAATATATGTATTACATTTCATGGTTATTCTTATGGAAAATTTCTAAGTCAAAAGAGGAAGGAGAGAGAGAGAGACAGAGACCTTTAAAATTTGTTACCAAAAATAGTTGTAAACCACTCTATCACTCTAAAGGTCGCCATTCGTACGACTAAAAAGAGAAAATCTAACAATACACCTTAATGCACCTTACGAACGAGGGATTTTGTTTACAAATATTCGTAAAAGTATATAAAAAAAATCTCGAACCGCTAGTTGAACAATTATCGTACCTATATATGGGTTCGAAAAAATGTTGTTTTTTAATACTATTAGGTTACGCGCGTGTGCATACATCTATTGTATACGTGAATGCGCTTTTATGCGCTTTTGAACTGCAATAGCGAATAGACCATTCAACGTTTGTACGTCACTGTCGAGTTTACATATTGGAGACCAACGAAAGAAAAAAAATAAAGCTAACGAGCTTGAGTTTATGTTTTGAATATTATCCCATTTATGTATTCAAAGTTTATATATATATATATATATATATATATATATTACGAAAGGGCAAACTGAATCAATATTTTGTAGAATGGTTAGTGAGTGTGTTAGATGCTTTTAAATTGTAAACAAATTTTAGAAACGGTTTCAAAGCCAAATATTTATAAATTTTATACAATATCAAGTTTTGACACGATCGTTCTAAATAAGATTTACTTAATTACATCATATTTAAACTGAACTATCATTTTCATCAAATAATATGTTTAAAAAACATGCAACTTATAAATAATTCAGTTGATCTACCTCTATCTCAAAAAAGAGCGTCTTCTTTAAAAATTAAAAAGCAGTTTCGAGTCAATTAACCAAATTAACTCATCTCACAAATGCCGCATCGAATCCCAAACTTCAGTGTCCTATGAAGTAAAACACGGTCAACCGCTCGTTATATAAGCAATATAACGATGCACGCCCATGCAAGTTGTTTCCGGCTTTGACGCGGTAAAACCTATCCAGTCACTTCCTCCCCATGCGCGTCGTCACGCCAAATGAATTACAGTTTTCGAGGTTCTCTTTTTTTTGTCTCTTTATAACTAGTTTTGGAACACGACTGTTTTGGAAACGGCACTGTGTCGTGACGAGAGAGATATGGAGTACATCTGGCATAGATTTTTTTCCGGCAGAGTACACAAATAAATTGTTTGAAGAGAAACAGAGAAAAGTTTTTCCGCTTAAGTTAAATAAACGAAGTTATTTTTATACAACAAAATTATACAATTTCCATTTGAATATCATTTTGAGAGCAAAATGAACGGAATACGATATAGGTTTTTATTGTTTTTAATAAGTTATATTATTAAAGTGCACTTGCTTTGTGTGTCATGTTGCATTCAATTTACAAAAATGTTAATCGACATTAAAAAATCATGATAGAAACAGGCGACTGTGCAGCGTTATACATATACAACGTGCGTACTTGACGCGTATCGTTGAATAACCGAAGAGTTGATTTTGAAGTTGACATTTTTGTTAAATAACAAACAGTGTCAATATGTCAGTTTGCTTCTCGAAATTTTAATGTATTTATTTATCTCGCACACGATAACCCCACTCGCAATAAAATAAAACCAGCATGTTCCTCGTGTAAAGACAAATCCAACCAATAAAAGAACATCCCGATGCTCGAAGTAAAAGAAGAAAAATAAAATCTCTCTCTTTCTCTCTCTCTCTCTCTCTCTCTCTCTCTCTCTCTCTTTCTCCTTCTGTCGTACGACAGAATGAAGAAAATTTCCATTGTAAGCCGCAGCACGGAGATGAAAAAAAACCTTTGGTGTCGACAGTCTCGTCGATCTTAAGATGCTCAGCACGTTGTCGCCTCAGGCTGCTCGTCCAGGTATGTTTTTCCAGTCTATATGTACGTGTGGGTGGCGCACAAACTTCGCAACTTCCGAGTTTCTTTTATTGCTATGTGCTGCGAGAAAGAGAGTAGTTTGTTCCGGTTTGTCGTTTAGAGGATTTAATTGCTTTGTAACGGCAATGTGATGATTGTTACAACAGACGGATATTAACCAAACGATATTAGATACGTGATTGTTCTATTGTATTGAAAAAAAAGAAACAAATTCCAGCATTCGATGGATCGAGTTCAATTTTCCAATCCTCCAATTCTGATTTGATATAGGTATATACACACGCTACACTTATCAAACCGAACGTGGAAAGCGGGAGATAAGCCAAAAACAATATTGTCAAATCCAAACAAAAACTTTGTCAGGTGCTCTTTCGTATATTACCATTGTTTCATTGGTAATAAAAAATTTAAAACAATATTCTTATCCGCTTAAAAATTATTTTCAACTAATTACTATGTATGTATATATACATACATGTACACGTATATACATTAATTGGATATCTCTCACTCAAGATTTTTAGCATCTCCGTCAGTTTGTATACATGTAAATGGAGGGGTCAGTGTCGTCAAGAGGGGGATTAGGGTTTGACTTATCATTTGCTTGGCAATAGGGCGCACACGCGTTTATTGTCGCTAAAGAGACCGAGATAAAGAGAGAGCTATAGGTATATATATAGGGATAGATCGTCTCCTCTCTTCTGACTTCTTCGTCTTCTTCGTCTCTTTTCTTTTGTGTTGCAATGAAAGTGGCGCTCGTAAGTACGTCGTGTTTATTTAGTGAAAGGGATGCGAGAAAAGAGAGGAGACTGCCACACGCGCATACATTCTTTGGGGAGTCTTTCATTTCGTTCTATATCTGAGGGATGAGGGGGAAAAAAGATGCGGGTTATTGTGGAGGGTTATTTCGTGTATGTGTTTATTCTACAATTAGTGATTGACTTTTGAGATGAAATTTATGCGATTTTTTTTCTTTGGGGAGAGATATTGCGTGTGAAATTGGTATTCGAATGGATTGCAGATGGCTATTATTAATTCGTGTATGAACTTGTTTTTAAATGTAATTTTATAATGAATAAATTTGATTTCTATCATATCCGATTTGATCATTCCCAGAACAAATAACCTCGGTAGTTTAAAAATAAAAAAAAACAACGCACAAAAACGTACTTACCAACACCAGCGCAAAAAAAACAGAAGAGAGAGAAAAGCCCAATCTCGTTATGTAATGGCACACAGCAAAGCGATCGCTAGTTAGGAGAAAAAACCAGGAGCGAAAAAAGCCTTCAAAGGGATGGAAACAAAGATAGATATACGCATATATATATATGTATAGGAAGTTCGTATAAACGAGGTACATATAGCGTATGTTTATCCAGGCATTTAAAGCACTTTTGCATGTGCACACGCCTGCTTTTGATGTGTGCGTGATTATTCGATGTAACCTTTCTCCCTATCTGATTTAATATTCACCGTGACGATCGTCAAAAAAATTTGTTTGTCCTTTCTTTTTCGAATACCAAAAGAGCAATTGTCGAAGATTTCGTATGAAAAAAGAAAGAATGAGAGACATGATTGTTCTTTATTTGATTGCGCGCTTGATTCAGGTTTGTTAATTTTCGTTTTATTTTAAAATGGATTATTGTCAGTTGCTTGCTTGTTCGTTAGGTGGACATCGCTTGTCGATTATTAATTTTAAAAATCAAAGAACTACTAGAGTCAGTATTAACGAATCATTGTGAGAAGTGACAAGGATAATGGAAAATTATAGACGTATAAATATACTATTATCGCTAAATATATACGGTAGTCGCTGACGCATCTCTCGTGTTCTATATGCTAAGCCGTATGCCACAAAGTAAAAATTAAGCGAGCCTCGACGATCCACGTAAGCTTTTCTTTTTACCCTCTATCCTTGCGAATTGACATGGGAAATTGTCCCTCGTAGAGCAAAAGGGCAAAACCCGATAATTACAATAACCTTCAGCTATTGAACACGCGAATAGACAATCAACGCCTCCATGTTAATTAAATCATCAATAGCAAACGTTGAAGTTAAATCTGTATACGGAAAAATACTATTCCGTAGGAGGTTTCTATTATTTTTTGGTAACTCTTCACCCTTTTTTACTAATCCCAATTTAGCAAATCGCTATGCCGGAATGATAATGATCGCACGAGACATGTACGGCACATGTCGACGATGTACCTTTTAGCGATTTACATCTGTTTTCTTGTCGTTATTGCGCTCAAAGGATTTTGATTAAAATTTCAAGCGTTCCGCGTACAGAGATAACATAAAATAAAGTTGGAGAGAAGGAAATATGGATTGCGAGGGGATCTTTGGGTGCTGCGTTCAAGAGTGAAACAAAAGTTTACCTGAAACAGAAACAAAATAATACGTTCGTTACTTATTTGAGTTTTATATTTAATACTTTCGAGTTGAGAGACAAATATTTATTATTTTTATTTTTTAAGTAATAAATAAAATTAATTTTACAAAACGAGATGTCTCCGCCAAGTAAAACGTTGATTTACATCAATAAATCTTATTTGATTACCATTGACATTTTATATCAAGCACCACAAATGTAAAAAATATTTCGCACTTGTGAACAAAAAGAAAAAGCTCCCACCTCCAAACGTAATACTACTTCTTTCGTACCTTAGCAAATTAATCGGGAACCCGGGTAAAAACGTACGGAGAATAAGACGTATTCGATGTAAAAAAGAAAAGGAGAGCGTTTGCAAATGAAAGGGAGCAGACAGACCACCCACGAGGTTTGCAGGGACAAAAAGCCCACACCAGTTTCTGTTTGTTCTATGCAAAGCAAATGAGCGCCACTTCTCTCTCTCCCTCTCTTTTTCTCTTTTCTTCTTTCGTTTTAGCCGCGGATGACTTGCCAGGTGGTTGCCAAGCATATGTAAGCAGAGCAAGGGAAAATTAGTTTCCAAACGTTTGTACAATTTGTTTTAACGAATAATACCAAATTCTTTTAATAATTTATATAAAGTATTCTTTAGAACCCTACATGCAGAAAAGACGATAAAAAAACTCCATCTAGTATGAAGACTTTTAAGTAACTTAAATTCCCTCGAATTTTCCACAAAAAGAAATTTATTGAAAGTTCTTTACATTACATGACGTATATCCTAAAAATTATATTCAATGGTATTCTAAGTACATTCGTTATTTCATTCTAAGAAATGTGATATATCAGGAGCACGCAGATTAAAACAACGAAATAAATGCTCACGTGTGCACTTCAAACGAGTTTTCAACGAACGCTCGTGAGCGTACGCGCGCAATCGTCACACATCGTTCTCAAAGCCCACGCAAGTTATAGTGCAGGTAATTGCAGAATGTCTTGGCTTGCAAAGCGAAAGTCCCCGCCAATTAGCTGGTCTTCATTTGCTAATTAATCCGCACGAATAGCGAAAAACAAAATGCCGAGCCATGACGCAATTATTGTTTGCTAGTTCAACGTCCTCTCTCTTTGTCTCTCACTCTCTCTCTCTCTCTCACTCTCTATCTCTTTGAAATGAAACAAGAGTGGGATGTTTCATATCCTCTATGAAATATCTATTAGCAAATGACATTTTATTTTTGTTAAACGTGCTATTGAAAAAAATGAAAACGATTCGAGGGTTCTTGAGAAGAGATTCACTCCAGCAACGTTTGATGTTCTTATCCATGAAAGAGAAAGAAATTAATGTTATATCTTTCTTTTTCTTCGTTGTAATTAACAGTTCTACACCCATTTTAAGTGTAATTTGATATGTTTTATTTTCTAGGAGAAGGATGGGAGGACTTACTTCCGCGTGAATTTCCATCAATCAACTTGGTGAATGGAAATAACGAAAAAAATCGTGTCTTGTTTTTACACTAATAATTTTCAATTTCGACATTGCATCATCATAAAAAGCACAATTGTTTGTTTGTAGCAGTCCCTTTATAAAGTCTGCGTGCACTTTTAATTCTCGACTGACAGCCACGACGGAAACTCATAAAAAACACAGCGAGCTTTCCAGCCTATTACGCTGCTACCGCTGTTACTAGTTGGCGAATCTCGTAAATATGATTACAAATCGTAGTCTGCGTGGAATTAAAGGATCGTCCCTCGCATGAATAATGCACGGCGACAGCAAGGGAGAGAAAGAAAGAGTGAGAAAGAAAAAAAATAATGCCGCCGAGGGTAATGAAGAGTATCAAGCAAACTCGAGAGATTTATCTAAAAAAAAATCTCTGTCTATCGGTAATTGTCAGTGAGAGAGAAAGAGAGAAGGGGGGGGGGAGAGAGAAAAAAAAAGAGTGAAAGGGGCAACGATAGGTTTTCGCGGGGATGAAGCCAGAAAATGGTTCGGTTTTTAGGTGTTGATAATTGGCAAGATATTCGAATGGTGGTAACGGGCAAACACACCCACACAGACACATACACCCATACGTTTCAGTCGTGGAGCTTTCCTTCCGATAACCGCTTTGTTGGCTCTTTCTCTCTTGTTCCGCCTTTTATTGCCGATCGAGCTGTGGATATTGCTCACTCTCTCTTTCTCGAGTGTTTCACATTGGGACATAAAATTTTCGTTTATTGCGTATTGCTTTTACGGGCTCTTGGAAGAGAGTTTTGAATTGAGTGTGAGAATACTTAACAAATCAATATGCCTATAACTTATCTATAATTACGAAATATAGTTACGATAATTTCCATTTGTAAACCTATCTCGAATTTCCAAGCTTTTCTTTCAATACAACATCCCCTCGTAGTTGGCGCAATCCTTTCCGCACAATTATACATCGCAAACAGTCGTTCAATAATTAATCGAAATCGTCTCTATGCGCTATTATCAAACACCGCAGCTGTATGTTTATGTGTATTACAGGGCTTACGAACTATCAGTCGAAAACACACGTAACGACTGTTTATATGTATACGTATACATACATATACGTAGCCGTGTGCGTTGCACGCGTCCCTGGCCCATTTAATGTTGCGCAACGTCGTTCTCTCTCTCTCTCTCTCTCTCTTACTCTATTCGCACAATGCGTGCGGCAATAGAGCATAGGAGGGTATTAATCGACGCATAGCTGCGTATTGCAAGATTACGGGAAGGAAATTGGTGGATGCGATTATTCTTTTTTTTTTTTTTTGTTCAGAGATAGTTTCGGTTGTTGATTTGAAGATTGATCAATTTAAAAAAGATAATTGTCTTCGGTGAAGGTTTCTCGTAAAATAAATAACTATAATGATTATAGATGGCCAAGTAATACGCTATTCATTTGACTTCATATATATACTTTCAGACTCCTCGTCATAAATACCTATTTCTCTAGGACGCGAGCTACGCAAGAAAAAGAGAAAATGTCGTCGTAAAACGTAGACGCGCACTGTACAATAAATGTCGAAGTATTTCGTTCGTATGCGAACGTCATGGATTTTACTATCTGACGAGCGAATTTTATCGTGTTATTATCGTTGAGCTTTGTGGTTATTAACGTGTTCTTATCTGACCAAAGCGATGTACGTTACTCGGTATTTTTTCAAAATTGAGCAAACAATTTTTTTTACTGACCGACTGTCTTGAAAAATAAAACGAATCGTCCTTGTTCTACGATTGACCAAACGTTCCTAGCTCTATTTGCTCCTTTTTTTTCTATAAATACGCTTGCACTGTTGGCTGCCGACATGTAGTTTGCACCTGCACGCAAGAAACGCCACAGCAACGGAAGTTGCCTGTAGCCAATTAGAACTTCTTTCTTTAGTAGTTGCTTCTTGTCTCTACACATTGTGTATTAAGGTGTTTTACGTTGTTCCTTAACTCTCAACGTCCACTGGATTTGGCCGTGGGATACTCACGACTTTCCGATGTTGACTATGTCGAATAAGTTTCTATTCCAAAGCATTTACCACATAGATACTCGACAACATATTTCATTTTATTGTTAGTTGTCTTTATATTTCATTGTTTGTTTTGTCAAATAGTAATTTTAAATAAAAACCGATCAAATTAGAAAAATCAAGAAAAAAAAATTTTTTTTTCTTTTCGCCAAAAATATGCTCTATACATCAGCAGTCCACTACGATTGGAACTCAAAGATATCAACATGTTAAACACCTCAGCGAAGTATATATAATACGATTACAATCTAAAACGTTCTCAACGAGCAAGTCACCGCGAGGGCAACGACTGTGCAGAGAGCCATGGAGTCGCATTCCGTTCCTCTTTCTCGCCTCTCTCTCTCTCTCTCTCTCTCTTTCGCCGCTCTGCTAATGCAACGTAAATCACCGCACGTTGCACAATGTTTTTTTTTGACCTTTGTGCGATATATACATATATATTTCTTTTTTCTCATTTGCACGCGTGATTAATTATCAAATGTACGCTCGCTTCCTGCAAATCACGAGTTAAAAAGTAGTTGACGTATAGATTGTGCGCCCCATTATGTCATTAAATTCCTTTTTGAGATTATCGAGTTAACTTGTCATCGGCATTTCGCATGCGGCAAATTATTTAACGTGTCTCGTTAGTTTCAACGACGAACCTATATGAATTTGATCGTCGAGCTTGTAATCTTATTGTTCGTACGATTGAATTGTATATCGGATGAATTTCAATTACGTTTATCGAGTTGTATACGTAATAGTACAAGATTATACTAGTATACGTTAAAACCAATGTTGCACGAGATTTTCAACAAGTGTAATAATAATCAACAGAATTTCGATGTATATAATAATAATCAAGTGTACATTCGATCGTATTCGTGAAATTTAAAGCATGATAGCGAAGCGAACAACATATAAACGCTACATTAGCACAGCCTCCAAATAGATCCGTCGCGCGGAACGTTGCCAGAATAAAATGATGTCTATGCGACTCTTGACGAATAGAGGGAAGATGGAGAAGAAAGAGAAACAGAGAGAATGCTTGTCGTTTGCTCCATTTGGCCAAGTATTATAGTCGCACTCGCTTATATGTGTACAAGCCTTCCCGGAAATAATGAAACGCCTTTTTATGCTGCCCTTTAATTGTATAATCACCCAAATGTGTTGTTAATGTTGACAGAGAGAGAGAGAGAGCATTTTTGTTTGCGGACGATTTTGTAGCAATAAATAATGGTTATTAATATCGTTAGTAATGTAACTTTCTAAGGAAAATTAAACTTTGTGTCTACATCAGGTATCGATTACTCAGTTAAAATAAAAAGTGATAAGCTTTAACCTTAACATCATACAAGTCAACAATAGTTGAAGCTATAAGTCATTTGAAAATTATGTAAACGACACATTACTAACAATCAACTGTAAATGTAAAAGAAAAAAATGTACATCTATATACATACTTATGAGCTTATCGATTCTGCTCGAGTACTTTACACACACACACACACACACACACACACACACACACACACACACACACACACACACACGGGAACCGTAGAGATACTTATATATTATATAGGAGCAGTGTAAAGAAACATTTATCGAACCCAGGTAACCATATGGAGGGTGCATCGCAAAGTGGCTAAAGGTTCTTCACCTCTATAACCTACGTTTATTATCTATATGTAGTTTCGTTGTTACACGTCGGAGAAAGATCGATAAACGTTCACATATTTATATTTAATTTTTTCGAAAGAGCAATGCGATCTTTTATACCGCTCGATACACTGAGACTAACAAAATATTTGTTATCATTGTATGTTTATGCGATTTTTTCATTGAATTTCCATGCAAAATAGATTATCGTTCATTGTAGTGTGAAGAATGTCACGTATAACAAATAATACTTTTAATAATTAAATGAGTATCGTTTGATCGATTTATGTGAATCGCAAGCTTGGTGTATAATATAGTATATACAGGGGTGGATTGTTGAAACAAATATTACAAAACCGCTCTCTGATAATCATTGTTGTCGCCGAGATTATAAACTTGGCTATAGTTTGACCCTTGATTAATTGATTGTGCAAACCATACGGTAAGAATACCCATACATGAACACATTTTCTGCTGTCACTTACAATCTTTTTTTCGCGTGCAACTCTCTTTCAACTATGTATATATATATTGAAAGAAATGGAAGAGAAGGAGGACGATACAAACACACGCAAGCATGCGGACGCCTAGAATGTGTCCTTGGCTTGGTCGTGCCGTTGACCCTTTGCCAGAGAGAGAGAGAGAGAGAGAGAGAGAGAGGGAAAGAGAGAAAGCTGATGTACTGTGAACGTGAACAGTGTCCTCTTGGCTACGTATTGGCTAAGAGAATTGTCGATTCGTCGATCGATTTTAATTTTATTCTTTTTATTTTTGATTTTTTTCAAGCATTTAACTAATCATAATACAATTATTTTATATCATACCTTACTTGACTTGATTCAAAGTCATAATTAAAGTTTCTCAAACAAGCCTATCGAAAACATACACCAATTGCTATACGTACGTGTAATACAGAAGAAACAAAACAATATAGAATTTAACGTTGTTGGTTACGCAAGCACGTATACATGCGTATACATATATACATATCTATGAACGAGGACACAAACGAAAATTATATTCCGCGTTGCACTCGGAAATAATGGTCGACGCACATGCACAACATATACACTAACACACACATACACGCGCGCGTGCGCGATTCATATTCATTCGGGGCGAGTGCGTACGCGCGCTCCGATGAATATGTATGCGAGTTGCTCGTTAATGCGCGCACACTGAGATTTCTTCTGACGTTTTTACCTCTCTCTCTCTCTCTCTCTCTCTCTCTCTCTCTCTTTTATCCTTGTTGTGTGAAAAAATAATTTTCATCCGGGACAACCGATTAGTCGAGTAAATCGATTAATCTCTACTTTGAAATATGTCACACTTGAAAAAAAGCCCTTCGATCGTGAATGATCGATTGACGACATTAATCACTTAGTGCATAGAGCATGAAAGAGAAATAGATAGAGAGAGAGAGAGAGAGAGAGGAACAAAAATCAAAAACATTCGTTTTGCATAGACTTTCTCTTGGTAAGCGTACCAGGTATTTATTGCTGACTTTGTACGTGAAATTTAATCGTTAAACGAAACCGTTAGATAATGAAGCAACTTCTATACGGTTATTGTCCAATTTGATTGAGCAAATTCTGTGCATGTTTCATACTCTTAAATATGAATTAAAAGGCAAATTAAGATTGCTAAATTAATCATATATTATATGATATACGGTAAATTTATCAATTGGATTTTGCATAAATTAATGAAAATGCTATTTCTTGATGTTATACAAGAGATTTATAACATCATATTTAAAGGGAACTACATTATAGCGACGATATCGAGTATCGATTTTATTGATATCAAATGCATTGTCGACATTCTATCAAAACTACAACAAGCGACAATACATGAATTATCAATGCATTAATATCAGATAGTATTAATAATTCCACGAAATATGCGTAATTGCATTTCTATCTCGTCAATTTATCTTCGTAATGGATTAAATTTATATCGCGATGATGCACCAAGTTTTCGTTGTATTTGAGTTTTTTCCTCATATACCTATGTTCATATTTTTATCGTATCTTTCATCGAGTTCAATTCAATTTGTCGATCGTTTGCTGTTCAGTCGACGTATTACTGTTGTTTTCAATTTTTTCTTCCTCAAGAGAAAGAGAGTGTAATTAATACAAATGTCGTGTAATTAAATATCTTGGATGTTCACGCACTTGCGGTATTTAATATTCTGTACGCGTGGTTTTTCTCCGCGTGATACATGCTAACATTAATATTGTAAATATTACAAAGAAATCAAAATAAAAAAATTTTATTCAAATATAATTTGGAAGTACTCCAGTACTTCTGCGACTACGAAAAAGATAAAATCAATTACCGCCTAATTTCGGCAATTTAACACAAACTAGAAGCTAAATAGCGTACTCGAGAAGCAATTAACCCACAATTTCTCCCTTCCCTTTCTCTCTTTTTTTTTCCTCAAGATAGGGTGAGCTAGAGTTCTTCTCCCTTCGGAGACACGAGGGATTAACTCTTTTTGCTCAACTAGAAAAAGAGAAAAGAACGGGTCAAGTGTGTTTGAATTTGAAACGTTCGACGTGATAATATGATAACTGCGTATTATATGATGTACAGTCGAGATGTTTTAATTTGGAATTCAATAAAAGCGCGTCAGTAATTTATCGAGATTAAGAATTCATCGGTAAAATTCACAAGTAGAAAACGATTCATCGCATTGATAAAATGAATGGTTTGATACACCACAGACAACTCGTTCGCTGTTTATTTATTAACGTTCGCTGAGCATTCCAAAATCAACGTGGATTCTTCAATACGTGAGCACTCGTCGTCGTCGTCCATTGTCAAACCAGTTCTTCCTCTGGTTTTTTTTTGTTGCTTTTTATTCTTAAGATCCTTTGCGCCTTAAATTCCTTCGACTTTGTATGCCGCGCCTTTTATTTATTTTTTTTCTGTTCGATAAAAGGATTATGGGACTGCTTTACCTTTTTGTCAGTTCTTTTCCCAGAAACATTACTTGCAGATGATATATGACGATGTTGGATAGCTGGCTACGTGAGGTTATTAACAATGTACTGCAACTGTCTAAGTGAATTAGTAAGCGTTGACTTATAATCGAGCGATCATTTGACAATTACACGTACGTCGATAATTGTATGAATTCAAACTATTCTAAAACATAAATAAAACTTGTCATTAAGACAAAACAAAACATTCCAACCTCTTCTCAACGTTCAAGCATTTCTCCTTTGTTTCCCAAGGATCGACAGTATACACCTACGCTCTTACTAACTCCCCTCTTCTTTCCACACAAACACACACATATGTGCGCACGAAGAAACTTACGTACACAAACCTCATTAAAACCACACAACTTGTATACAATCTCTTTGCAATGGCATACGTTCTCGATAAAAGTCACGAGAGCAACTGGCAATATTGCACGAGGAACCAAAAACAAGAAATAGCACTGAGTTTATAGTAATAATCGAAGCGAGCCCGAGTACCTTGACGGCGACGAAGGGAGCTCCCTTTATCACATACGCTTGAATCTAATTTAGGTATGG
Organism: Chouioia cunea; assembly: GCA_030064505.1. Classification (NCBI taxonomy): domain Eukaryota; kingdom Metazoa; phylum Arthropoda; class Insecta; order Hymenoptera; family Eulophidae; genus Chouioia; species Chouioia cunea. Next base: position 4,238,451 of record JAOPFQ010000004.1, on the reverse strand, counting down.
GTTTGCGACCGCAACGCTCGATTAGAGGAAGCTATATCGAGATTTCTAATTAATTGGTTATGTTGATGTAGACCTGTGACGAGGATCAAACATTTTAATGGGAATTGTTATCGGTAATATTAGCGACGTCTATACGAATACGAATTATCGTTAAATTATCTACACGATGCTAAATTAAAATATTTTAGAAAATTTGGAAAGCGACTAAAATTTTCACGAAACATTTTAACTGTCCTTGAAATATTTTTCAATACATAAAATCCGCTTATACTTTTTGGTAGAAGTAGTAAAATTGACGGGGAGTCGGGTCAAGACATCTACCTGTGTCTACGCAAAAGAAATATGGCACGGCGTTTCTCTTTTCCGACGTGACTGTAGTTTTTCTCGTTATTGGATGCGTTTGTATTGTGTTTTACAACAAATTTGTTCACATTACTTCAAACATTAGTAAATCCGAGATGTCCAAAAGAGATGAACTCACAACGAGCGTCGCTTTCGTTCAAGTCTCAACAATCCATAAACTCCCCTTTCTCTTACCTACTCATAATTCAGAGCTGCTTCCCTTTGACTTGCTCTTTCAATCCTCTCTTCAGTCTCTCTTTCTCTCTTCACTTTCTCTTGTGCGCAAAACGTATACCAAAGGCTCGCCTCGCGTATACAATAAGCTTTTCTTGCTAAAGTACGACAATATCTCTCTCTCTCTCTCTCTCTCTCTCTCTCTCTCTCGTTGAAGTTGCACTAAACAAATCTTTAATTTAGCGTCTTCGCACCCACAAGCAGGATATTATTCCAGGTTGGCTCTTTTGTGTCTCTAGTGTACATGCGCGATGTAAGCGATATGCTTGAAGGGCTTTCTCGACTGACGCGTTGAAATACCAAGAGGAGTGAGAGAGTGATGAGTTAACGAGAGTTTGTTGGTAATGTCATGAAAATGAAAAGTAGCTACATTTACGCCACTGACGACGTATACGCGTAATCTTTAATTCTTCTTTATTTATTTTATTTTTTTCGAAATACATCTTGTAGAAATAAAAAATTACTTCCCTTTCGTTTCCTGAAATTGAAAATAACAATCGGCAGAATAGCGGCAATTCATTTCCGCAACCACACAACGGTATCGTTCTCAAAGCTCTTGTTCTCTCTCTTTCTGCAGCTAACTTCCTCCCTCCGTAAGATTCCCGTAATACAGGAAAAAAATCGCATCAGTAAGCAAAAGATCACGCGATGTCAAGTTCTCACACTTGTGGTTTTCCTTCCTACGAAAAGAAACGAAGAAAAGAAGTTCGTCACCTTGGTTCATTCTTGCGCAACTCTTTCTTTTGTGTACATATACGAAAGTTGCAGGAAGGGTGCTTGTTCACCTGTCGAATATAGGCCACGTATTCCCCTCCCCCTTTTTCTTCTTGACACGACGAGCGTTCAACCCCTTCATCTTCCTTTTTCCCATCCAGACTTTTTGTACCGTATGCGTCGTTATATACGTTCAGCGATCCGTACAATTCAACGGAGAAAGTATATATATATTGTATTCTCTGAATCTTCAAAACTTGGAATGTTAAAAAAAAGAAAAAAGTTACGATATTGTTAGACGTATAATAGTCGATACAGAGAAACGTTAAAACACGCAAGCCGACGGATTATTGGAGGGTTGTCCGGAAGTGCTTTTTGATGCTACGGAAAGATCGCATCGTCGCTCGAAGGCTTTATTACGCGTGCTGACTATGCTTTTTCTTATTTTTTTTATTTCGACGGTGAAAAGTAATTTTTTAACGAGGTGTCGCGTGATATCTTGTTTTCTTTCTATTGATTTAAACATTAGATAGTAAGCATGCGTTGTTGATAAAACGAAACAAAACAAAAATAATAAATTTGATGTTAAAATCTTGATCGTAGCTCCTCACTTTCTCATTCTTATCAAAAGCGAACGTTTACATCACCACCATCCCTTTCCTCGCACGTTAGTTACGATGGCGCGTTCCAACATAACGCGTCGTGATGCGCGCGCAACATCCAGTTCTATATTTCTCGCTCGTATACGGCTCGTAATAGCTCTGCTCGCCGGTTACCGGGGCTTACGTAAAGCCCAATGCCGAGAGATGTCCCTTTCCTCTCTCGCTCTCTATCCGTGTTCGAAGTGAAGGGCTTTTTTTCATTCTTCGCGGGAGTATCTTCAAGTTTATTTATGTTTTAAACACACTTTTAATCTTTTCCAAACCAACAAGTACAGAAAAAAATAATTCGTATCTCACAGTCGTTTTGATAAGCCGACGAAAAAAAGGGTTGCATTATCGAGACAATGGTATCACTCCCCTTTCTACAAATTTCACACGCGTACAACCCTATCTAAAGTAACCCCATCACTACCGGAATAAACAAAGCCAATTTATCAGTTTTACTCATTACGTTTGTGCACTTTCCACACTCGTTGTTAATTGTCACGTTCGACATGTGAAAGTTCCCTCCGTGTTAGATTGCTATATATATATTGACGATTTTACCTCGTTCGTTTCGCGCTTGCGCGACAACCGTTGTATATAGCGTTAATAACGATCGCTGCTAGAGAGAGAGAGAGAGAGAGAGAGAGAGAGACATAGCATCGAATTACGATGATTAAGGCGATCGCGCGTTCGCGCGCTCGTGTCAGATGATGTACGTACGCGTTCGTTATTGCCCAGTCTAATTGGAATTACGAAAATTTATCGTGGCGAGACGATGGCTTTGGGAAAACAATGCTCCTTCTTGCATGGGGGATATTGTTTTTTTGCGAATAAAATAAAAAAAAATAGTCAAAAATCTGCGTATGATTACTGTGATCGGAATAAATTATATCGTCAAATTCACTCAACGTAATCCGTATATCTCGTCATTCCGTTACGGTGAATGAATATATATTATATATCACATCAATCAACGCACGGACATATGCATTCGTTTTTCGCGTAATCAATGCAAATTCACTTCGCTTCAACGGTGAAAAGTCACAAGCAATATCTCTTAAATATTCTATCTCTGAAATCAATAAAAAGAGACGCAATATAAAAAAATTTGGTAATCGTAAGCTATATACTACAAGGTACAAGATAGTCAGTGGTTTTGCTCAATCAGTCCTTTTGCTACGGATTATACGCGGCAAATCCTATCATCGGCCTTATTTGCCGAAGCTGCAAGTTTATTAAGCCGTGTCGCTTTAATGTCTATCCCCTCTTCCCCTTCCATTCGAAGAACCCTTTCTTAGATGAGCAATAAGGGGAATTCGATAGTCAGCACACCACACAAGCTTCTCAGAGAGATCTTAATAGCTTCGGAGTCGTGATGTTCTTGGTTTGAGTGTAAATGTCGTTTTTCGTTAATATACTTGACTTTTATTTTTATTCAAGCGATACTTCTCAACCAAACGTTGAAATGTTACTTGTAAATGAACGTTGAAGCTATTAAAAAAGGTGGTATCAATGGATAACCCTGCATCTGGCGAGACAATTCGCTGAACAAAAACGGATCATATACGGCTTCTTTAATATCGAGTTAACTCGCTTCGAAGATACTTGCTTAATCGAATGCTCTACTTGCCAGAAATATTTGATTACACCTTTTCCTACAAAAGAGATCAAAGTGGTGCGGTGGAAAAGTTTCAGTACGCATGCGCACTCAATGGAATTAGACATTGAACTTTCAACCCCTTCATGTAAACTCTATCTCTTGAGTTCGACGAGCTGTAATTCCCTGATTTTCGCTCCTTCCCAAAGATTGGATTGCCTTTCGAGAGGGCGATGCTCGTTTAGTTTTAGGTCTACAGTGTTGTGTGTAATTTCTGTTCAGAGATTGAGCATTATGTGCTTCGGAATGCGTGTTTGTAGAATCCAATTTGCAATGGAGGTGTTTTCTTAAGTAGAAGTAAAACGTATTTAAATTGTGAATAATTTTAAAACATAGCGAGTCGATGTAATAATATAATAATTAAACGTCATGATAACCGTTATAATACTTTAGCGAAAGATATTCTTATCTCATAGACGATGTTGAGCAATAAATTCAATTAAATCAACAGAGAGTACGCACGACGTACCTTCTTATTCCGTTTGCGCTTGCGTTTTCCTTTCTATTCCACCTCTTGACCTCGTCTACGTAAGCTAAATGAAAATTGCCTCTCTTGCAATTCCCGTTGGAGAAGGGAGAACGAAGAGAGAAGAGAGGAAAAAGGTTATGAGCCCGTTGTGCGCTCAGGATTTATGGTCCTTAAAAGCCAGACGGCTATCTTTACTATTTACAACGTCGCAGTAGAAAAAAAACCTTCGTTCCCTTTTCCTTTTCTTCATCATCTTCTTCTTCTTTTTCTTCTCTTCAAGGAGGGTTACAATCCCACGTGGGTACATGGTAATAAGATGAACCAAGCAGCATTTTAGCTTTTCAAGTGTGATGAGGCTGCTGTAGTTTGACGATAGATACGAATGAGAAGGGAAAAAATATACAAATGACTTTTGTTGCGAATTGAAAAACATGTTACGACTGATGAAATTTGTACAAAGAAAAACCACAACTTCCATACACTCATTCTTCATTTTCTACATACCAAGATGAGGTTTCTCCTTTTTTTGCAGGTATATCGTTAGAATTTATTGCAATAAAGAAACAGGCAATGCCATTGCAACGTCACTCGGACAAAAAGCCCATTTACAAAGAAGACGACTTTACGACGTGCTACAGAAGTAGCAGCAGCAACGGCCACCTACACCAAACACTTTTCGCTCTCTCTCTCTCTCTCTCTCTCTTTCATTTTTTTGTGGTTTAAAGTTCAATATAGCTTACAAGTATAAGAGTTGGTACGACAAAGCATAATCTCATTGTACATACTTCGTTTCAAACAAATTCTTTGTTCGTATGAACAATGCACGTGCGAGGAAAAGTACATTTTCCGTTTCTCGTTGCAAGGCCGTCAACTTTGTAATCTTACGCAATTCTAAACACGAGAGATCATTTCGCGCTCGTGGGCAACCGAGCGAAGAAATAGTGACGACGATGCTGTTTTTTTTGCTCAGATGATATTGATGCTTTACGAAGCGATGGATTGAGCTTCGAGATGTGAAAAGCTGATATTGGAGCTTTGATTTATCGATTTGGAGATGTCAGTTTGATGGTGCAGGTGGCTTACCAGTCGTTCTCGAAATTTTAATTTAGATCTGGAATTACCAGGTTTCTTTTATAAACATTTAATGTAGCAAGGATGTATTACGTGCATAGGTAAACGTCAAACGATCACTTATAAAAAAAAAGAAGAAAACATTGCACGTCAGAAAAACAGTTTTATTTACAGTTTTTAAAGCAATGTTAAAAATGAGCTTACACTTTGAGAATTCCAGAGCTACACGTCAGTAAACGACGACAACAACAAAAAATCACTCCCATAGTAGCACATAAACACACTGTACTACTTGTCGTCGTGACGTCGAGAAAACAACTTCGCCGAGTAATTTACCGCTTGCGAAAATGAAGTTTTATTCCAGGAACAAAAAAAAAACAACTGTCAACTGAGCACTGGCGTGTAAATATCCAAATGAAAATCATTAGAAACAACACTCGCGGCTTCTTTTTGCTAGTTTATAATTATTCTGCCTACTTTCCAAGTGTCACGACACGACAAGCGAATATATATATACATATTTTAAATTATGTAGATGATTTCTGATGGACGAGAAGTCGTTTAAAATGCAATGTATTCATGACGACGTTCGAGAGTCAATATTTTTACGACTATTAACTCGTAAGAAGAAAAGAAAAAACAAAAATGGAATGTTACTCTTCAATTTTGGTAGTCAACTTAAACAAAGCTCATTTTTGAAACATATATATTATGATACTAAGGAAGCTGATTATTCGTTCGCTCTGACTAAGAGACGAGAGTTGTATAAGACAACAGTTTCATTTGATTTTAATTAAGACGCATAGATAACGATAGCCGCTTTTGCAAAATAAAAACAAAGAGATAATTAAATCGGTAATCAGGATAATTTAACTCGACATAATTATCGAATGAAAATTACTTTTCATAATTAATTGCAGAACGCTTTGGGATAGTTATGGACAAATAAATTATCGATAAAAATATACAAATCAAAACTACAAAGAGAAAGAGAGAGAGAGAGAGAGAGAGAGATCCTTTTATGCGCCAATGCACGTGTGTGCGAAAGTAAGCTTAATTAGAAAGCCATAGAATCGTTTTATCGCCTCAATAGTCTGTACAAGCGTCGACGAAACTAACCGTATGCATTGAATAGAGCAATATTAAAAAACAAAACAAAGAAATATTGCTAAATCAGATAACAAGCACTTTGTCAAACATCGACAAGCGTGTAAAAAAATAATAATGAGAGCCTTGGGACTTGAATGACAAAAAAAAATTAAGGTCAACAATTGACAGACTGATGTAATGTAAGAATGCATATGGATTAATCGAGCGATATATAATGATAGTGTTGAAACAATTGATGTATTTATTCTCCTGGAAATTTGGAAAACAATAGAAATAAAAATATATATGTGACGGTGTGTATGATAAGATTTACAAGGAAGAGATAAACGATGCGTCGAAGTGATTTTTTACGACATGAAACTCATTCTTATATGCTGGTATTTTTTTGCTGACGGTTAACGCGGTAATAGAGCTAAGAAATCTTTGTTCATTGGACAATATTTGACGAACAATTTGTGAGAAAAATAGCATTGTTGGTGAATGAGATCTTTTTTTTATTTTTCTAAATTTTCGCGAAAAATAGCAAACATAAATAATCCGCTCGTCATTCAATAAGCAAAGTGAGTCGGTAGAAAGTGCTATTATACTCATGAAGGAAAACATGTAAAGAGTGTAATAAGGCCAAATGACTTGAACATAACAGTATCAGTACAATCTGCGCGTCTCCCAAAGTCAAACTTGCCACTCGTATCCGGGGCTCGTCATCATTGGCAATTGTCATTTGCATAAGAAAGCATCAGGCATATTCCTTCTCTTTTTTTCGTTCTTTCCTTCGACTTCGTTTCATTTATACATCTTCCCATTCTCTCGTTCACGTTTGAAATTATATTCTTTTGACTCTCTCTCTCTCTCTGCCCAAAACTTTCTCTCTCTATTGTACAATTTTTCTCCATATGTTTCTCCTATTGTGCGCGTATGTTTGTGTATTTTACACGAAATTGCAGCTTATGAATTCCAGCAAAGTTATTACGTGTATATCTCTTGGAAAACGCAATTACCGAATGCTTTTCAATCAGCCTTGTCGTTGTCGCATCCCCCTTGCGAGCGCTGTCAACTCGAGCGAGCAATTACGTTTGGTAAACTGGTCAACCAAGTCAAAATTCGTCGTCTCCGTCAGCGAGTTTGCGTCACGACGCTAAGCGTCCAGGGACACACATACATACACTCATTGAAAATGGTTCCCTAAGGGTGTCGACATTGAGGTCTTTGTGATAATGTCTCCAATGTCCTCGCTCAAAACTTTATTATGTCTCAATTAGACGCGAGAGCTTATGTCAACGAAATCGTATTCAACGCGTCAATACTTATATCATTTTCGTATTTCTCGTGCGATTTATGACGTATGTTATCGGATTAGTTAAGAAGTAAGAATTGCAAAGACACGCTGTGGTTTTTGACGTGTCTCTACGTGTACGCCCCGTTAGAAGCAATTTCCATTCATCGTAAGGCAGACCGCACGTTTCGAGCATTTCCGATCGGAACAACTCATCAGTGATTCGTCACGTACGGAAGATATACGTTTTTCACGGATCTATTCTTAGTCTTCAATTTGTTTCGTTCTTTTTTTTGCTGCTTTGTCGGCGATAGATTTTGATGTTTTTAATAGTGTACTCTGTTCTGTTTATTAAAAAAAAAACGTATTCATCAACTATTGTTTGAACCGAGCGTATTACAAGTGCAACATTCAAATCTACAGTACTAAAAAAACAGTAAATACCCGTCCAATTCACATTCATAGTCAGAAAGAAAAAAGGCATCACTGAACAAAAATAACAGAGCGACGTAGTTGGCAATCCCACAAGTCAGAGAACATAAAAGAAACCAGACACAACGTGTACGTATATACATCGATGAACTCGTTCATTCCCTTCGGTTCACCAGACTAATCGTGATAAATCAATAAAAAAAGAAAAAATGCAAATTGTTCTGTCTGTCGCGACGATTTTTGCGCGCAATTAACGACGAGGCATTGTAATTCTCATGCAAATTCCTATTGCGACGGGAAAGCCAACAATTTTTGAGAGAACGAGAAATAGAGGAGGAGGTAGAAAGAGCAAGGTGAGATTAATGACTCGAAAGTAAAGTTTGCGTGATAGTTATTTTATGCAGCGCGTGAATGTAATGTTGCAGACACAGATTTCAACATATCCAGTATGAAGTAGTAAATAAGCAGAGTTTGATTTTAATTAAAACTACCTTCTCTAATGATTGTCGTATAGCGCGCGAACTATCTGGTAATAATATAAATTCACACGCAAAAGAAAAAAAGAAACCTGTAGCAAATGATCGTAAAGCGAGAGAGAGAGAGAGAGAGAGAGAGAGAGAGAGAGAGAGAGTATATAATACCGGGAGCGAAGGCCGGAAGTACGCACCCCACGCAAGAGGGCGTGGCTCTCCCTTCCTTCTCTATTCTTATTTTTCTTCTTTCGCCAAGCCCATGCTGCTGCTACTGCTGCTACCGCTGTGCAATCTTTCATGAAGCTCTCCACGGGGATAATGCGCGATTTTTCAACCATGTCGTGTTAAACTTTGGAAAGACATTTGGGTATTCGTGCTTGTTGTTTTAGGATATATTATCGTTTCTCTCGATCTTTCAACGTCTGTATTAAATCATTTTTACGAAACTAATAAATTATTTTGTCTGTACGGACGAGCAACAGCTAATAGTCTTTAATACGCCATCATTTTACAACAACTACGCGTACACTAATTATGTGAACCTATTGCAATGAAACATTCTTCTTAATTTAAAACACGCCAAAGTTTAAGCACATTTTTTTCAGTGACCCAGCTACTAAAATATTAACGCGAGCATCCCTCCGAGTAATACTTGACCATCATTGTCGTAACAATGCAGGCGGTAATGGCGGTGCTGAGTGTTTTGATCCTCTTTTGCGATACACATGTCTATAAAACGTCGACGTTTTGAATATGAAATCAAGTCATTCACATAGCTTTCCATGTACGAATATATTAAGTCAGATACCAGACAATTTACATATATATATTTTTTTTTAATATGGAAAATTCAAAAGCGACGAGTACACTTGTCATAATATACAGTTTCTTTACGGCTCGTTAAATTCGATCTGGATTCCGATTTCTCAAGGCTGAACGACGAGATGTCTATATGGTAAATCGATATTCAACACCTCGCGCTGCAAAATGGATATTCGGTTGCCCATTTGCCGTTGCGCGAGAGTACATTTCTTTTTCTTGATTTTTGCAAAGATATACACACGCGAATATTTCGCGCGAAACTAGTTTTCTAGGAAATTGTTGAATTTCTTTTTTTCATTTATTCAAATGTAGATAAGTGTTTTGGCTTGTATATTATATACCACTCACTCAACTGCAAAATATTTGTGATTATATAAAGTGTATATACGTACCTGAAACATTATAAATATAACAATACTTAGCGAGATTCAAGTCTGTTTTATTGCGTAAATTTGATAAAAGGTGAAAACAGTTGTTAAATTTGTAGGGCAAACATTCATTGTGATATATATGTACAAAATGAAAATAACCTTTGGAAACTTGCGCAGTTCGTTCGTATAAATATATATTATACAGGATATACGTGTATTATCACGCGATGTAATAACTGCTATCGTTCGATGCACAACCACGACGAGGCATGTGTCATCGTGCCACGAACAACTGAACTGGTCAATATAACAAGCAAAGAACCAAGAGCGAGGGTGGCTCACTACTGGTGGTAATCGGATAACTTGTTGCTCGTTATACAACGTCTTGTCATTAAGCACCTCGTGTCTTTGCGAAATCGATAGGTATACTGCTACAGCAGCAGTAAGCAGTGGTTGACAGGACAATGCTATGTGCACTTGGAAAGAGATAGACTATTGAGATAAATGAGACACGAGAGAAAAATATATACGTATAGAGATTGTAATATATAGCGTTGAGAATCGTGCTCGTCAACGATTATTTAAAATTATTTAACATATATATATTCGTATGTGTCAAAAAAAAAAATAAATAAATAAAAATAAACTAAACGACACATTTTGAATCAGACATACTTACTCCTTCTTTTCTCGGTTATTTGATTTGAATCGTAGGTACAGTAATGATTATACGTGCAGATTACCGTGACGACACTACGTCTCGTTTACACGCGTTTTGCGCGCGTTTACTACCGGATACGCAGCGGCGGCGTGCTTTTTATTACCATCGAGGAGGAGGTGAAGAATGAGCGAGTCAAACAAAAAATCCCATCGGTGTTAATTAGCAACCAAAACGAAGAAGAATAAGAAGGAGGAAAAAAAGAAGAAGAAGAATACAAAAGAGAAATACATAGAGCATATCCGACAAGCGTCTTCAATTAAACTCAACGGACAATGCAAACCACCCTCGTGACTCTGCACGTTTTCCTTTGATAGCTTCAAAAACGCTAGACAATGCGCGCTTGTTTTCGGGACTTTACTTGGTGGATTGCGCGTGCTATCTTAGCTCAGTTGGATTTGAGAAAACAATCTTCAGGAAGCTTGATGTACAGTATAGTTACAATAAAGCTTAACATGGCGCTGTATCCTTAACGGTTAATTACTTTTAATACTTCTAATTGGTCAATCGTATTTTCCTAACTTCTTTCGAAAAAAAATGGTGTCTACGAAATTATTGCAAAACATCTAATCAACTGTTTTCCGCTTCCGATAATAGCAACTAATTAGCCTCTCGAAAAAAGTATATTCGAAATTTCAAACGATTATAACAAGATAAGTGTTGCACCAGACAAGAACCAAGATGTCGAAAAAAAAAGACATTTTTTTTCATTGTATATAGGCTTGAAGGCAATTTGGATTGATTCGCCGAAAACCCAGGCGCCAGATGGCTAAGACGCCAGATGTTGGCCTCGCGACACACACCGACTTTTTAAATTCCCTCTCTCTCTCTTTCTCTCTCTATCTCTCTTCATTCATATACGTATATACTTGTATGTATTGTATGTCGGAAGAAATCGAGATTCCTCTCTTGATTTTCAATTCAAGATTCGTAAAGGCAGACCTTTCATTTTGCGATTGTACCAAGAAAGGATATATATATATACACGTTGCTTTTCAATTCAAAAGTACATCTTCTCGAGTGTGTATATCAATCTTTTTCAATGTATTATGTAAGAAGGATTATTTCTCTAACAAAAAAATAAAAAATCGACTCCTTTTGAAATGAGATACGAGAAGTTTGAAATTTCTACGCGAAATCCTACGAGATATTTTGAGCAATGACTATAAATTTTCTTTAATTTTGCTTTTACACCGCACGGGTTGCGGAGTTGTCTAACGCTGAAAGTTCTGCTGTCGAAATAAATTCTCATTAATTGGAAATTGAACGGCAGGCAGGATGCCTAATTGTCTGTGTGAGAGAAAGAGAGAGAGAGAGAGAAAGAGAGAGAGAGCGAGAGAGAGAGAGAGAGAGAGAGAGAGAGAGAAACATAGTCTCTTGGTAAAAGAAGGGTAGAGCAGTAAGTTTAGGAAGGGTTCTTTTTAGAAGAAACCCAGCTGGTATTATACGTGTCCGTAATATCATTTGCGATTAATCCCCGCGTGTAGATTAAATGACGTTTACAATTCGTCCTATAGGATAACTTTTTTTTGTTTCATAAATATTTTATTTCGAACCGAAAGATACGATACATTCTTAATTCGCCAGACTTTGTTTTTTTTCGTCGAGGGAAGACAAGTTTCCGACGGGAATCAGAAAGATACCTCCTCGTATATCTACGGCAAACTTTTGTTTTAGGGAAGTCAGCTCAATCGTTAATCACTTTTTTACGAGAACCTTTTCAGCCAAATTTCAACTCTTGTCCATGGAAAGGATTTTCTTTATCGTTTCTCTTGGCCGCAATTAGTTTTTGATAAAAGTTTGCCGAGCAAATGATGTACAATAATTTGTACGTTGATTTTTCTTAAATTGTAGACGGATTAACTCTATCACTGAAAGGATTTCAAATCTTAAATTATTGATTTAAATAAATCAGTTTTAACCTCTGTCACATCTTCACGTTTAATAATCAATCGCAAAGTATCGTTAATTTCACTTGAAAATACCTCTCGAGGAGTAAACACGAGAAAGCAAAGGATTTAAAGAGAATATAACGAGAGAACGAATGAGAGAGCAATATACAGCACGCGTCTACACAGCAGTACGTAGCAGCAGCAGCTTGAAAAAGAGTGAAAAGCAGCCAGCTGTACAGATGGCGGTGTCTTATAATACCTGCCGTTTATCGTCGAGAGGTACACAGCTGCGTCGTTTTTGACTTTTGTCGACTGGATATTTCGAGGAAATATTATATATCTGTATATCGAATTAAGTTACGTAAGGACTAATGGAATATTTCACGATGTATAAACTCATAAAAATAGAATAGTATATAGTACATGGAAATCAAATTGCATCAACAAAAGGGTCCAATAAGAGAGAGAAAGAGAGAGAGAGAGAGAGAGAAAAGAGCGGAGAAAAAAGTCGTAAACTCGCAACACTCCGAAGCGTGTGTGTATATAAAAGTTTCCGCGGACGCAAGTAACAGGTGGTTTCGGTAATTGCTCGCGCGCGCGCGCTCACACTCGCGAGCGAGAGAGAATTGTGCGGATTAAGTCGTTTGCTCTCGCCTGCGACATCCGAATCTTTCTCCTCGATGATGGGCAATTGAACGAGCTTTTTACAATGTTCTTGTCGGTGTTTATAAAGATTGATAATTTCTTTTTATTTCTTTGTACCTTGTTAATGATGGTTGAATTATGAGAAATAATTTGTAACGTAACATCGATTATAGGTGGTGTTTTATTATGTCGGAAATTGATTATAAAAATAAAGAGAGGTAGTCATTAACCTTAGGTATCACGTAAAATTAATAATGTTCTATGCGTGAATTCAAATAGTAGTAGAAGTACGATTAGACTAAGTTCATGGAAATAACAATACATGAATTAGGAACTAAACCCAGAGTAATACAAATTTATTCGACCAATAATGTAGAGTAGGAGAAGACGTCTAATGAAGTAATGCCAAAAAATATACGGTAATTATAAAAAATCCGCAAGTCAATAATAAATTGAACAATCGTACATCAAGTTACTAGAGTATACGAATGTATTCGTTTTATAGTCGCGTAGGGACCTCTCTTACCTGATTACACGATTATCCTGATCTCGCGCGCACGTTAATGCTCCGACGTCTTGAACACGTGCATGGCTTTCGCTTCAGGACGGCTACAAAAAGCTAAACGGTAAACGAGAAACTATCGCAGAAAAATGGTCTTCGGGGGTGTTTGTTATCTCGTGCGATCTCGTGCAACGAGATCCGATGAACACACTAATAGGCACAAGTTAAAACACCAAATATAATACGAGCACGAATATCGACAATAGTTGTCACAGCACTGCGCAAGAACACTACCTACACTCGATCAAATATAGACGACGATCGACTGAGCGTACCGGTCGCTTGAGCGAGACTGCTAGTTCAGCGCGTCTCTTTTTGACAGAAAAACGAGAGAAAAGTGGGGAAAATGTCCTCCCCTCTTTTGGGCCCTTACGTACATGCCAAAGAAGAGAGCACGAGAACGCCAACTTCACGCGTACCATTGCTACCTGTAGATGCTCGGGGTCCCAGTCCCTTATTTTGTTTTTTTTTACCTGACCCGACGATGGTAGCCAATTGTATTTTTCATGGACGTTCTGAAACTCAAATAAGTGGGACACATATTTTTAACGAGCCCATTTTGAGTTTCGGTTGGCTGTAATTTTTCCTAAAAGCGTACATTTTCTACAATAGTTGGACAGCTGGTCAATACATTTTGATGGACGCCCAAAAAAAAAAAACTATTACTTTAAAATTGTAAGCGCTAATAGTTGCTATTAAATTTGATTAGTTTGTGTATATAGAAACCTCAATTCTTTGGCAGTAGTATTATATATGTAGAATAAAAAATATTGTAAAATCAAATACATTATTTGAAAATTTTATATGTAAATAATACCTATCAAATGAATGTACCCGAATAATTTGAAGCAAACTTGCGTAAAAATCACGCAAGAGAAAAAATGCACCCATAATCCATCTAGCGGTTGATAAAAATTATCTATTAAACATCAGCTCGAATTGCATACAAAATTCTAAGTAAATCATTCAACTCAATACAGCACAACCAAATTCATATCGATCAATCAACTAAGCAAATCACATCTGTTTTATACAGTCAACGTCCGTCTTACAACTGCTTAAAGATTTATAAAGTCGACTGCGGGTGGTCGGGATAGGTTTTATTTTTTCTATCTTACTCTCAATCAATCGATTGAAAATCCTGCTCTCGTCGTCGTCGGGAATTGATAACGATCGTTATTAACAGTTTATCGTCATCTTGATATACAACGACAAATTGAAGTTTGTCTTTATCCGAAGGGATGTGAATTTTGGAATGCACGAGAATCACAAAGTTCACGTGGCATAGTTGCAGCGAATGTGTTTGGTCATTGAATTTTTAGCTTCGTTGAATATCGAGTTTGCGTTAGAACATTTTGTATAATGAGATAAACGATTCCCATCCTTGTTGAAATTTTCAGCGTGGAAATGATATTTTGGCGATCGCGTAGTAATTATTAAACCAAAGAACAAGAACAAAAAATTGAAATCTAATGCTTAAATACAACGAGTCGTTGATTGTCATCGCCGTATACTACATTGAGAAAGAGAAAGAGAGAGAGAGAGAGAGAGAGAGAGAGCGGCGCCAAGGGTTCTCGATTATTCGCCTGGGCGTCACCATTGTTCGTCCCTTCTTTTTCTCTCTTTCTCTTTCTCTCTCTCTCGCTCTCTCTTCTCCCTACCGCGACGATATGAAATTTTGGTGCGCTTGCATGAACGCTCACCCTCGTGTGCGCGTATATGTGCACGCCCTCGCTTACAGTTGCTTCTTCGTCAAGCCACGTCGCTGCTGTGCAGCTCATTTGTGCACGTGATAATAGTGCATGGAGAAAGAAAGAGCGAGAGGAAAGAGAGATTCAAAAGAGAATGCACCCCTTTTTTCTTTTTTTCTGTACATCATATGAGTGTGCGATGTATGAGGAATGGATGGTGCGTGAATTATCATTTCTCAAACAGCTAATAACAAATAGTAAAATATCGTTGATAACACCTCATAATCGTGCATATAGATTTTCGTATATATAAAGTGCGGCTAAAGAGACAGAGAGAGAGAGAGAGAGAAAGACAGAGTATATTCGAAGCGTTATCAGCATGAAAATGCGATTCGCTCGACGCGCCGAGAAGAGAATGAAAGTGAGGAGGGATGAAGGGAGAGATGGAAGTAAAAGTGCCCTCCGTATCTCACTTCCGCACACCCTTTCCGCCAAAGTAGCACCAGAGCTCAAGGGAGGGTGTGCCACTCTTCTCTATAGATACGTACAAGGCGCGAACTGGAATGTTTAATTACCGTTCATTTACTTCTTTTTACCGTCGATTGCCATGAACGGACCCGACAAAAAAAACAAGTTTCGAGTGGCTAAACTAGTTTTCCTCAGGCTTTTGTCACACTTTTACTTGGTGACTTCTTCTTTTTTTCTTCTTCTCGTGCCCTTCCCTTCTATATACCTTGTTCCGCGTCTGCAGCGTCGAGTACTGGGAGGCCACCCGGTCGATACGTCTAGCTCTTCCCCCGTTTTCCCTCTCTCGTTCTCTGTGTCTCTCTCACACGGCCTCCTTTGCCTCTATGCCCCCTTTTCTTGCTTGCGCTTGCGACTTTTCCTCTCGCTTTTGTGCCTCCTCTTCAATTCTTTTTTTTTCTATTTCTTTTTACGTGAAAAAGAATGTTTGAAAGAGTGTATGTACGATTGGATGTGAAATTACTTTACGCTCGATTCGTTGGAGTAAGGAAAAATTCTACAACAATATACGATCAATAATGTTTTGCTGAACTTCATTGTTATTGACACTAAGTGAATTTTCACTTTGTCAGTTTTTCTCAATAATACAATAACGAAAGTAAGTAAACAAAAGGTCCACGTGATATACCGAAGAGTCAAAAAAAAGAGCGCATCTTGTCTCGAAAATATACATATACGTGGCCATATATCATTTTTACTATTCCATTTACGGTCGTCGGCCTAACGTTTTAGGAGGTAATCGAACCGTGCGTGCACACGCACACAAGCACACGAAAATTCCGTCGTCCCTCTCTTCATAAATATGTAAAGATGTTGAGAGGAAGAAGCAAAAAAAAAGAAAGAAGAAAAAAGTAAGAAATGGCATCGTAACGACATTACGTGCGAGTAGAGCTACTACTGCCCAAAATATACATCCAATATGTCCGAGCCACTGCCGTATAAACTTCTTTATTATTTGCATTTTTCTTCTTCTTTTTCTTTTCTCTTTGGGACTATTCAATTTTGAAAGTTAAAATGAATTTTTGTTATTACAGGGAAGCTGAAAACTAAAAATCTCAAACTGCATTACATGCTCGTAAAAATACAATGAAACCTGGATCACCGACGTCTGTGGTTTTTTCAATACCCTTCGAAATATAAAAGTGACAGACACAATAAGAAAAGAAAATATTAAAATTTTAGAAGATATACGATCGCGTAGTCATGTTCGATCACACCAATTTCTTAGTTGATCGATACAACAACATCTGCGCATCATCCATTACGTTGTTCGTATACACTCAATCTTCACATTCTCACTATATAGTTTTGATAATGACAGGCGTAAATGAGCTTGTAACTCAATTACCTGAAGTAAGTTTTATATTTTGAAAATCACGTTTCAAAATCTAACCTAAACTTTGTCCATCACTCTCATTCTCTCCCCTCGACGTTAATTTCTCAGCGGAAGTTGTCGGTTAAGATAGGATCTCCCTCGTTCTAACCCATAACCCTTTGACGAGAGAAAGAGTGAGAAGGGAAAGGATTTTTGAATTTGCACGTACTGTTTACGTGTCTATATGTAGCAACGAGCTTTTAATTCGTTTAGCAGTGATAGATCAAACAGGTATATAGTAGTCCCCGCGAGACATAGACTAACGAGTAGTTTAGACGTTTACGGAATACCGAAATCGATTTGCCTCAAGAGAGCTTGATTAGAGAAGCCTAAGACGTTTGTATTTCACAATCCGCAAGGGCTTTCCCCTACCTTACCTTACCCAGTAGTTTCGAAATTGGTTTTGAAACGCTTACCTGTAACAGAAAAAAGAAATATTTTCTAAATGACTTTCTATTAAAGAAACGCGCTTTATTAATATTACGAAAAAAATAGAATCTCTCAAGCGCGCTTTTTTTCTCGGGAGTTTAATAAATACAAGAGTTAAAAGGGAAGTCGGTAAGGAAATCCAAACAATTTCCTAGGCGAAAGCACATCTTTGCAGAGCATAAAGCTTCTCTTGCTTTCCCTCTTTCTCTCTCTCTCTCTCTCTATATCACCACGGCTTTCCGTAATTAAACGAGAGACTTTGTGAGAGCCTTAGCTCGGCGTAGTCGTCGAGTTGGAACATTAAATACATGTTGGGTACGTGCTATTTCTCGCTGTTAAATCGACTTTACTTATCGTTCGAGTTTTTTGCTGAGTTTTGAAAGTAATAGTTTTGACAAACTAAACATTTGAAAAGATTTTTTTCAAGCTCTTCTTTAGTGCTTGCCTTTTTTTTCTTTATTTTAAACTTTGTCTTCCAAGAAGGTTGTTAGTTACAGTCAATTCTACAAAATATTACGGTTTGCATACGTATTTCGGTTTATTGGCAAGATAACCGTCGCAACGTAAGTAAATAGCTTCATTCTCAACTGCCCAGATAAATAATTTCCATATAGGTAAATAAACATTTGAAAACCTGTAAGCTAATTTATCGAAACATGAAAGAAGCCGTTAATTTTCCCTAGAAGCTAATATAAACATATCAAGTATCTGGGTGTTTGACTCTCTTTATCATACGTATACACACATATACCAAGGAAAAAGGTGAACAACATGCGAGTCATCAATTTCGGTCCCTCGTCGCGCAATTACACGTGTGCGCGTTGCTTCAAAGGCAAGGATAAATTGAATTGTCGCACGGCTTGGTCCCTCGCGGCTTTATTATAACTTGCATAAACGCGCAAAAGGGGGATGCTTTGAAGTACACGTATATCTATATATGTATATACGTAAAGAGAGGTTTTTCAAGGAGACAACGTGCAAAATTGATCGTTTTATTTATAAATTTTCTTCGAGAATTTGTTACGATGTCGTTGAAATTAATTGTAGTCTATATTTTCTCTGTGATTTTTTGTTATTGAGAAGTGGATGAGGAACACATTTGCATTAATCTCTACGATGCGTGATTATTTACAGAAGTTCATTACATAAAAAACAACTACTATTACAATTAATCTCGTAAATTCCATTTATGACCAGCCATAAAAATTAACTCAACGGCAATTAGCCTAGAAATAATATTTAACCAACCGCCAATAAAAAAAAAAGAAAAGGAGCGACAACCAACGGATGCTCACCTATCGGGCACTTAATCAAGGGTTCACTTTATTACGGGAAATTCATAATTGCGTTAGCGCACTTGGGCGTGAGGGGTGTTTTATCATTTTTTTCCTTTTGTCTTCCTTCTTTCCAAGCCAGCTGGCCCTCGAAAACATCATTTTTCTTCCCTTCGTCGTGTCGTGTCGCTAACGAAGTCGAATACTTCGAGTTGAGTGCTCTAAAACTGTGTGAGCATTTTTCCCTTGAAAATATACAAATTGTATAATGTATAACGTTAATCCGTCAACTTGGTATATATATAATGGATTGATGGGATGACGAAAGTTTTCCAAGGTTGGATTGAATGTATTTTCAACGATAAATTAACCTTCCTTACGTTGATCTCTAATTTTGTCGAGTGCACGACGCTTTCCTAAGTCCAATTAAAATATTTCACCGTAGTCGAGAGATGAGCTCGTAAATTTTTTTCGTCCTGATGTTCATTGTGAATTGAAGTAGTATGTATTTTCTATTATATGGAATTCAATATTCACAAATTCTTGCTAAACAATTAATAATTAAAAGAAATATTTTAGCTAATAAAAGAAAAAAAATAGACATCTATTCATAGGTTATTTCACGGCTCATTATACCATTAACGCGCGCGCCAAAATACAATTGATCGATGTTTCAACCAATACATAATCATCCCTGTTTAACGCAATCAATGCACGCGTATGAAATTTGATTCGCAGAAACACCCTCGGGAACCAAAATCAAAATCCACAGAGTCGGAAATACGATGACGAAAAGGTGGCCACAAATTCGAGCCTCCTCCTCCCCGCCCCGCACACACACTTCAAAGACGCCTGAAGTGAAAAGAAATCCAGAAGGGAATCCTTAATTTGCCGCCAATATAATTCACGCACTCGCACTTCACAAAGAAGCCTTAGCAAGTGGTGTAAAGAAAGAGAGAAGGAGGGGAGAATTCAAGATTAGTTGCCATGGACCGACCAACGCGTAGGGTGTAAGCCATCGTCTCTCTCTCTCTCTCTCTCTCTTTCTCTTCTTTCTTCTCGCGTTCGAAATATTGAATTGAATGCGTGAGACGAGGTATTCCTAGGTAAACATGGATCATTACGCTTCTCTTGCTTGGCCTTTTTTTGGAGTTTGCTTTAGAGTCTTGTTTTTCTTTCGTCAAATTGGAAATTGTAATTGATATTTGAGAATTTTCCTAGGAGAGTATAATTTTCTTTCTCATCGACTCTAGCTTATTTCCCGTGCTTACGTGTAATATGAGCACTTCTCATTCCTCTTCGACATATATATATACATCCCGCAACTCCCTCAATCTCCGGTCAGCAAACTCCTGGGTAAGTCGTTGTGCGTCTGCGCGCGACCCTTCAACTATATAATGAGAGAGCACTGCTTTTGCGAAAGGCGATTTCACGCTTGGTTTGTAGCATATATATATGTATATCCATACATACCATTCGCTTTTAAAGGCTTCATTTTCTTGTTGAAATTGAAATTTCAGCACACATACATATAAATAGGAGAAAATCTCGGATCCCCCAAAATTATTTAGGTAAATTTATCCTAACGCTTCGTTAAACACTCGAATGTTTGCCATTACCGCCACCATCACCGCCCTCTCATTTTCTCTCTCTCTCTCTCTCTCTCTCTGTTGACACGCGCCACTGCGTTCACGGGGGTTTTTATTATCTTTTCTTGCCATGTGTCATCACAGGGGGGCCGCACGTGTTCCGTCATTTCAGGCCCCTGTCTCTCATGCTCGTGTACAGCATCTCCTTTTCTCTGTCTCTCTCTCTCTCTCTCTCTCTCTCTCTCTTTCTCCCTTGATGTTGCATGCGCAGTAACGTAACGAGTGTGGACGACAGAGGTGTTACACTTTAAGTGTTATTAGTTTGTTGGGTTGTGCACGTGGTACGACGATGATTTTTATGGGTCGAACGTTATAGCTATGTTATAATTTATTTTATTCGCAATAATTATAGATTTATTTACGTGTTTCAATAAAATTGTTATAGATCAAATGATTTTGTAATATTTCAAGTTTTTTTGAATCAATTATAGCCAACTTGCAAACAATTCTAAATGACAAAGAGGAACAAATTGATTTACAGAATTTAATAAAAAAGAAAAAAATGTATTTCTCGTGAACCATTCATCACTCAATAACAATAAACGTGACATCAGCAATGGACATGCATATCTTTCAGCAACCAAGCTGAACAATTAGCGTTCGCAGTAGCATAGCAGCAGCAGCAACGGCCACACAGCCCAGAGAGCTCTCATCGATTGCCGGGTGCGCGCCTGCGTTGCAATGGCTTCTCCCGCAGCTAACGTGTACACGAGAGGATATTGAATCGGCGCGCGAGTGCGACACACACAAAAAAAAATAAAAAAATATCGACTTTTTTTTTATTTTCGATACGATTCTTTAATTTATGACTCGACGAGCTGCTGCTACTGACGATTGGCCAGAATAAAAGAGAGAATGGAAATTTGGAACAACTGTAGAAGTTTATTAAAAGTGGAATTGTCAATTGGATTACTGATACAGAGAAGTGACATTTTTCTTTTTATCGACTATTAAATAACGTTTTGTGAGATGATGGACAATTTCTGTTTTTCTAAATCGAATTTTCAATGAAATTTAATAACAAAACACTCTAATTTGCAATATAGCTTAAAAATAATATTTGCCCTACACGACGAATGACCCCTCATTTAACTAACGACAAATCGTTCGACATTCTCATAACAAATCGAGCGTCCACGCACGGCTGGGGAGAGAAGAAAAAAAGGAAAGAGATCCGGTATTTGAAAAAAACCGAATTGAGCTGAAGACTTGCGCGTGCCATTAAATCTCCAAAGATCGAATTTCTCTAGCAGAGCAAAGAAAACAACTCGAACGGAAACGCTTTCAACCTCATGCCACATTCACCCCCGCACTCATACACTCACTCTCTCTCTTTCGATGTGCATTCAAAATGGGTATACCACTTCGAATTCTTTTCTTTCTACACTGAAAATCTGTATAAATCCACTTCTGAAACAATTTCATAACTTATCGATTTCAGCATATCAATACTTTCGAAAAAGGACAAAAGTAGAATTATCTCGAATCCCAAAGCATTACTCTTACAATCCGATACAAACATCCCCTTTCTAACTTGGAAATAATCCACAAACTGTAATGCAGCGGGAAGTCTTAAGTAGCAGTCAAAAGTACCGTCGTCGGATTAGGTTTTACTACTCAAATCACATTCTCAGCAACAGAACAAGAAAAAGAAAAAACGTCAAAGGCGTTTGCCGCATAAATGATTTCTCTCGGGGTAAAAGGGGAACAGCTTCGTCGTGCAAATCATATTCCAACACGCGTGAGAGAAAAGATAATGGCACTGAATGCGCACGCGCGTAACTGAAATATGCTGCAGGCTTTGGGGGATTATGTACTTTGCGACGTATTTCCGGATTTCGAGAGTAACGCGAGGGACGATTTTATTTTTCATGAAGGATAAGTAAGAAAGAATTGAGAGAGGTTCGTATTTTGATTTTATTTTTTCGTCTGATGATTATTGTCGAGGTTTTTTTTATTTTTATCTAGGACAAGAATAGCTTATTAACGTGAAAATGTGTTTCGTCTGGCCATATATCTGTCCACTTCAATACTTGAAAACTACAGCCATGTTACGAACAACTTTCATCCAAAAACTCATTAAAGTCATCAGATCTGTCGGGAATTTATGAGCTCTCCCAACAACGAAACTTTCTCACTTTGGAATACAGAGAGCGCGTCTCGTAACAACGCATCTATCGCGAAGCTCAAGTAATTTTTCCGGGTGAAAAGGGTATGGGAGGTAACAACACAACAGTTTCCCTCGAGTAAATCTTGACGGGAGGTCCGCAAAGACTGTTTGTCTGTTGGGAGAAGAGGAGGGTGGGGGTGGAGGATTTGAAGATTCAAGAAGGGTTCTCTTGCTTCGTCTGTATGTATAACCGCGGTCGTTAACCTCCTTGGATGATTAGGTGTTTCGATCTCATGGTAATGAGACAAGCTGGTAGTTCTCATAAGGCAACCATCTAGTATACTGCAATATTCTTGGCATTATTCATATCTCAATTCGATTTTCATAATAGAGTTTTTCAAATTGTGCACACGCGAGAGCGAGAGATAGACAGACTGAATCTAACAAGGTTTAAGAGTGTCAATTTTCCATGAGATGAATAAAAGCGTGCAGACGACGATCGTCAAAGATTTAAAATTGAAAAAGAGAGAGTGAGAGTAGGCTCAAAGAGATTCACACTATGTTGTGCACAAGTGGAAAGGAATAATCCGAGCCATTCTCCCCTTTCCTCTTGTAACAAAAAATAATCGATACGCTGGGCATTATGCACTCATATACACAAGTGCAGAAGGGTTGTTGCAGTAGCGTAACTTGGTCTCGCTACACGCGAGGATAGCTTGTTAATCATAGAAATTACCTGTTGAAAGTTGTGTCGAAGACGCATAACATGTTTTTCCTTTTCTTTTGCGAGTAGACAAAAAATTAATTTTTTAAGCTCAACGTCGAGCGCTGATTATTACAATGCAAATGCAAGCAGTATGGTCCAATCGAAAAGCAGCACTCGGTCAAATGACGAAGGGAGGGGTTTACTTTTGAATAAGAGGAAAGGGTGGGGTGGAGAGAAACTAAAGAGGAGGGGAATACCGAACGATGTCACAGTAGGGAGTCGTACAGTCGCTAATTTAATGACTGCCGATTGGGTATGCATGAGGTGCGTCTCGTCGTACTTGGAGAGATTGAGGAGAATCTATCGTCGCTCAGGTTTTACATTTTTCCGCGGAAATAATCAATGTGTACATTTACATACCTTTATTACACGTGGCATGATTTTAAGTTTTTCCGTGCCCCATGTGCAATTTTTCGTACAGTTAACTCGATATTGTCGAGTTTAAAACGACAAACTACTTTTCAGATACAGCGACCTGTAAAATTTAACTTACCTCAAAGTTTAACTTTACTGTAGTTGCGTCTAACATTTTATATCGAGTTTACATCGATAGAGAATCGAAGCATAACGTATGAAAATAATTTTGTACATATAGGAGATGACTCACGAAATCAAACGATTCTTTGGACTCCCCAACCATCTACGCACACGCGGTGCAACTAATGCTTTGGAAGTAACCCCTTTGGGGTTCGCTATCTGTACGTTTATTCTCTCTCTCTCTCTCTCTCTCTTTCTTACTTGCGAGATATGCATTATTTCGAGTGTATATAGCCGGATAGAATGGTTATTATGTTTCTCAACCGCGCGTGCGTTTGTATGATCTGACGATGGATACGTTGATGATACCACGAGCATATATACATTATAGACTACGTGGATTTCTTGTGTAGTAACCCTTATCATTTCGATTTCTCATCGAGCATTTTTGATTGATTTCAATTATGTTACTTGATCCAAAAAGACATATTTGAAATCGTAAGTGTGTATGTTGTTTTATTAGAATCTTTGTACAAATTATTAGAAAACCAAGTGATATAGTGAAGAAGATAACGCCTTAGAAAGCATTTATCAATCGGTCGTCGAAATATTCTTTAAAAATTCGATATTAAAAAAAAAACATCGCCACATACATACTATATGAGCGAAACAGCCGTCTAGCACGCGTGGCTCGTTTTATCCCATGACTTATGACATCTATAGCTGTATACGAAATAAGGGAGTAGGGGAGAGACGTATAATCCATTTATATTCAGATTCGCTTCTTCTTTTTTTCTGCGATTAATCGCATATGGCGATAATGGAATCCATCTCTGACTTGGCACAGATGGCATGTTGTATACGCACGAATATACCGTCATTTCCTCAATATCTACGTACGATACACGTACATTTCCGGATTAGCTGCTTATCCGAAGATATAGAGAAAAAGGAAATCTATATGATGATTTTCTCAACGAAACACGAGAAAAAAAAACACACGCAGAAAAAAGGTTCTTCATTCGAATTCATTAAAGTAGTCGATTGCAAAGCGGTAATGCAAGCTATAAATATGCATGTATATGATGCGACAGGATATTTCGTATTTTACTGGTCTGATAAAAGAAAAAAATTATCATGTACATGCACGCGGGACCATTAAATCGTTTATGAATCATCAAGAGAGGGGAATATCAATGCAGTTTATGTAGATTTTCTATTTTTCGAAAATTTCAATTTCCATCGTACCACGATGAAAGGATATTTCATGATTGGATTCAAAAGGTTCGATGGTTTATATATGTGAATTGATGTTGGTGAACAAAAGGTTAAGTTTATACATGTATTGTCGCAAAACGTAAAATTTTGCGTAACAAGGGTCATTTTCGTGGTTTGACAAAAATATTCATCAATTTACTTTCGTCGAGTTTTTGACGAAGTGTTTAATATATATATATATATTCGTACATGACGTGCCGATGATGAAATAGCAAGCACAAAGCTATTGTGATATTCTGGCTAAGTGAATTAAAATTAAATTTGCATCTATACGCGGATGAGTGAACATTACCTGAAGCTAAAAAAAACTAAATAAAATGTTAGCTGAACAAACAATTAACCCAGAAAATATCCTAGAGCAAAAAAAAAGATAAAATACAAAAAAAAGAGGAATAAGAAGTAATCTAGAATATAGAGAGTAATCTGTCTGCAAGCGAAGTAGCAGCACCTATCAAAAACGGTGAAGCTGTTGCTACTGCTGCTACTATAAGGGAACAATGCCTGCAAATGAGCGCATCCCCTGCAAGCACACTGCGGGGATTAACTAAGAGAGAGCGCACAAAAGCATCGTCCGCATGCATACATACATATATATACGCTGCAACCCGCGAAAATCCGGCACGCGTTCACGTCAATCAAGTGGGGTGATGGTGGTAGTTGGTTCCATCGTATACCATGCTATATATGCTACGTATATATATATTTTTTGAAGCGAGGGTGCGCTAATAATGGAGGCTACTACTCTCCGTTGTAGATTAAATTGTGGCGACTGACCGAGCTACGATGGATGTAGGTGAACTTAGACAAAAAATAAAGATGGAGGGGGAGATGAGTAGGAGAGGAGCGAGGGTGGAGCAATTGATGCACTACGCATATAGTAGGTATTTGTTTAAAGGAAATATAACAAAAAGAAGGACGAGTGAGCTATGCTGCAAGATGAGTGGCCAAATGTTGGGCGGAGACTTGTTTGCCCAGTGCAAATGTGAATATTTGATTATTTTTTTAAATTTATTGTTGACGTTTGACAAATAATTTAATTTTCAAATATTATTTCATCGTGACGATATAAATTCAATTTTGGAATATGTCATTTCAATCAATATAATACTTGAGATTAATTGAATATCGATGAAATCGATAGAATTATGTTTTGTAAACTCCACAATACTTGGAAACTCGACCAGCATCACCGTTATATCGTTATTATTTTGTTAAATGAAAAGAATTTCCATGACTCCTGTAGGTACGTTGTCAATTGTACGAATAATTCGAAAATAAAAACTAAATAATCCGATCCTGTAGCCCCCATAACGTTATATATACCCTCATGGACACGTATGGCAACGTCACGGAGATGAGAATGAAAGATACGCACGCGCCCGTATGTGCCGCCTCCTTTCAGACGCAGCCATGCAAAAGAGAAAAGTAGTAGGGTCACTCTTTCTCTCTTTCTCTCTCTTTCTCTCTCTTTCTTTCCTCGCAAGGTGCACTCATACCAGGTGCGTAAACACCTTTTTAAACATCAACCAGTGTTCTTTAAGTAAATGCTAAAGAAACGAAAGGAAGGTTCAATCTGTTGAGATTACGTATAGAATATGGATTTGAATAAAAGTTTTATTTCTCTCTCTCTCTAGGTAAATGGAAAGTGAAGTTCCGTAGAATGAAATTTGATCTTTTCTATATACATATTTTTAGAGCTGATCAGGAGACGCGAGCTTTGATTTTATTCGCTGATTAATATTACAGATAAGTCTTTGACTATAATTCCCAAGGAGAATATTGATGCGGTCAAGTGTGAATTATCGAGAAAAATATTCAGACCGTCTACTTCACTTCAAGAAAATAATTCGAAAGCATACTGAATATTTTAGCGATACTTCAAATTATCTGCAAAGATTTAAAAAAAAGATTATTTTAGTCGGATATGTGCCAGCGGTTCGAACATGCATTAATATCCTGAAAACTTGCGTATTAAAAGTACAAAAGTAAGTCAGCCGAAAGATCAAAGCAAACGAAAACGTGCCAAAGGAGCAGCTATCCACTTGAGTTATACATCATAGGCGAGAATAAAAAAAAAAGTAGGGCTCTCGAAATCGAGCCAGACCAAGACACTCCTTTTCATATATTTTTTTTCTTTTGCTTTCTCTCTTGGAGATCCTGGCCAACGGCAAACCGCCAGAAACGAAATATTCATAAAGAAGTAGAAAAAGAAAAATACTTTGTTGAGAATAGCGTGCAATCAGTGTCTTGTGAGAAAAGTTTGCCAACTGAAGTTGTATCAATTCTTATATATCACCAGTCCGTTGTGGTCACTTAACGTCGCTACCGTTGTAGACTTTAAAGTAACGTTAATTAATTTCGAGAATTATTAGAGACTGAAATGAGCCATCGCTTTAACTATCGAAACTCCTCCTTTTCTTTTCTGTTTACTTGACCTTTTTGCCTAACCGTCTTTTCTTTTACTCGTTCGATTAACGTTATTTGAGATGTTAACTTTCGTTTTCACGAGCGTATAATTTTCTTTTAGACTTTGCTCGTTAAAGTTATCTCGTTTTTCATTTTATAAAGTTTATCAGTGTTTCGTTAAACTTTCTCAATTGATACCAATTGCTTTTTTTTAATATTCGAGAGTAATTTTCGCGATTCCACCTAAAGAGAAACTGGCATTCCCACGCGACTTCCCATTCTCCAACATTCGCAAAGCGAGACATACTTAAAGCCGACCACCCAATATCAATATCGTAGCATCTCTTCATCCTCCCTTGCCCCTATATATATATATATGTATGTATGGTAAAGTGGAAGGGGAAGAAAAGGGCTCTGCACCATATCGATTAGTAGAGTGAGAGGTGGCGTCGGAGTCGTTTTTTTTGGAGGGGTGGACACGCGCCATTGCCACCGCCACTGTAGCTCGGAAGTCTCGCTCTCATTTCTATATATCAATATATACATATATATTTTTTTATACACGAAGCAGCCACGTATGCGTACATACGGGAAGTGCGAGAGAGGCTATGAATGTAGGTCTTTATCGGCTGTTATGCTACACTGTTCGTCGATTCTACTTTTTTTCGTTCTTTCTTTTTGCCTTCTTCGAACGCTACTATATATAACGTGAGTCGAGTGTATAGCGTGCTGTTGGGGTGTGTGATTGGGGGCGTTTTGAGTCAATTTGTTGTAAGTTATAAAATACTGGGAATCCGATCAATTTTTCTAAAGATATATCAATAGCATATTTAACTAATCTAAAGACGAAAATTAAAATTCACCAATATGATGCATCAATATAAACGAATAACATATCGAGTTTGGCAAGATTGGAAATCGTATAAACGCAAGAAAAAAGAATCAATGACTACTTCTAATTAACGAGGCGCCAGTAGCTAGTAGTAGAGTTTTTTTTACTTGCGCCGTTTAAAATTAACTTCGAAACTGACTTCCACAGATTACGATCACGAATTTCAAAGCAACGATTCTGGCGTACCAAATAAACTCCAACTTGTCGTTTGATAATCTCCCTCTCTCTCTTTCTCTTTTCGCTTTGTAAATTAACCAAACTTCGTGGACATTGATCAGTCGTCCGAGAATGCAAGTAAACATACTGCGTTGCAAAAGTTCGCTTTGGTCAGCTCATCGTTTGTGACAAAGCATTATCGTATAGAGTCGACTTCTCTTTTTTTATAATCGGAAAAAATAGGGGAAAATAAAGTCTTTTGACGCGATAAATGATTTATTCAAAAAGATATTTTTTTCCGTTCTATTGTCAGTTAATTGATAGTTATACACGAGATTAAAAGTTTGGCTTACATGTAGATTGAAAACTAGATGTATTCATTATTGTTTTCGTTATCATATCATGCACTCCAACTTTGAGTAGATAAGCTACGGTAAGTTGGATAACATTTTTTCGAACTAAAAAAAGTAACATATCTTCTTTTAAAGCGCGAAGGCAGAAAAAGAGAAAGGATAAAGAGAGAGAGAGAGAGAGAGAGAAAGAGAGAAATCGGCTCTTGGAATAGTAGACAAATGAAAATCTGAGGGTAGAGAACGAGCGATTCGTCGACTTAGAATACGAAATGCTGATGTGCTTGGCATTCTGATCCTTCACTTCTTATCCTGCACTGCTTGAAAAATCCCACTTGAGGATCTTTATACGAAGCCCTTTCGTTTTTTTCTTCCTTCGACAAAAGGGTGACTTTTCCCGTTAATGTCAAAGGCATTATTCATTGTTCCTTCAAATTCCACGTATAGCAAAAGATCTAAATACAGTTTATTATTCGTAAAAAAAAAGAAAAAATCTCTTCGTACGTGAGCGACGATGACACGTCATTTTACAATGAATAAAACACACGAAGGAAAGTGCATTATATACTCTCCAGACACTCTCAATACATACATATATATAAGTATACACAGGGTGAAAAAGGAAAGACTGAGAGTACGAAATCCTAGAGTACCTCTTATCCCATCAAAGGCTATTGCACGATGAGGGTTGGCCAAATGTCTCTCTTAGAGCGTCCGTCGCGCATTATACACGGAAGTATATAATATCCTCGGGTACAAAGCTTAAGGAATGTAATATAGCAGCAGAAGCTTTTGTTGTAAATCGGTACATTTTCGAAGTGTTCCCGCAAAATTTCACGTGCCGTATTTCGAGTTATACGAGCGCGCGCGTTTGCGGCAACATTAAATTTGAAAAGTATGATTCACCATTTGAACACGATTTTAGTACTTTTTAGTTTAGTCGGTTGTAAAGAAATTTATATCGTTGTTACGCACCCGCATATTATGGATATACAACGATGACAATACGATGATTTGTTAATGGCGAAATCAGACTTCGGCAAGATTTTTTTATATACGTAGCTGTTAGTTAACCGCAGATGTTAAGGGATGTTTGTGGCTTTTAAGGATACAGGTGCGGACAGCTTTTTTCTTGGAGATGTATACGGAGCTCTTAAAGAGACGTTTAAAAAAAAGAAAAAAAATGTTTTTTTTTGTCACGACAGGAAGTTGAAGTAATATTAACTGGATTTTATTATTTTTGTCGGAGATTAACTTCGTTATACGACTCACGTAAAAAATGTGTTTCGTGCACTAACACACTTAGCAGCTATGCCAAAGTTTTGCAAACTAATTTTTTTAGAATTTAACGTACGACAACAGTTTAAATGTTTGAAATAGAAACTTTAATTAACGTTAATAGCTCTTGCTGAAGAATATAAAAATTGTACATTTCCTTTATTTGAAAAACTGATGAAAAAAAGCCTCATGATATGTAATTATTCACCACATGGTACTCGTATAATTAATTAAACGAACGAGAGAGAGAGAGAGAGAGAGAGAGAGAGAGAGCAATGAAAAATCATGAGCGAGAAAGCGAACAAACGAAGCGCATATATAGTAGTAGAGATAGACGGTGATTGCCCCGGCAACAGCGAACGAACGAGCTTGGCGAATAGACGAAGGAGAGCGAGAGAGAGAGACAGAGAGGCAAAAGCAAAAGGGCCATGTATATATATACTGTTAGCGCATGTGTGCTCTCTCTCTCTCTCTCTCTCTCTCTCTCTCTCTCTCTCTCTCTCTCTCTCTCGGCCTACACTACATACTAGCCGACCTGAAAACGTCAATTGCAAGTTCCGCTTTATACCTTGTACGCTTGGCTACTGCTTATATAAGCTGATAACACGCATAGTCTCATCGTAATATTATGCTTACCTACAATAGAAAGATATTTCAAGAGATTCGTTAGATATTGGCAGTGTCAAGGACGACTGAGGTCAGTTGGGCGGTGAAAGAGAATCCAAAGGATATGGGCTTTTATGAGATGAGATATATCGAAGTGAGATGTTAATTTTGGAAATAGTTGGGAGGATGAAGGTGGTATGATGGGGTTCCGGTTTTCTTGAATGAGATTCTCATTGGAATGTAGACGGGTTATTCTCTCTCTCTCTCTTTCTCTCGAGGACTATTGTTGATAGAGGTATCTTTGAATTCGACAATTTCTGTGCAATGCTGTGTATAAATCGCGGGATCATAAGATGATTAATTGATAAAATAAGATAAATTTCGTATACGCTAGAATAAATTAAGCTTATTGTAGACGTACATGAACTTTATGTACCCTTGCCATAATAGTCACCGTATAACAAACGGCTGTCAAATAAATTAACGTTGTACAAAAGTTCTGTTGTCGTTAAACTAAAAAAGAGTCAATTAAGACGACCTAAGATCGATAAAAAAAAAGAAGTATTTCATGGAAAGTTCTATGCAAAAGTCTCGTAGGATAATGAAGGCGTCGGTAAAAAGAAAAGAACCCGCAACGATAAAAAGAAAGCCACAGGAAATACAGGGAGTCACTCACACACACGCGCGCACGCACGCGTAGATATATATATACATATATATGTAGATGTATATATATATATCCATACAACGAGTTGGTCGCATCTCCTCCTTCTTTTCGCGGGAGATGAAGTCAAGAGAGAACCTGTTTTAAGAGCCGCCAAGCGTAAGAGAGGTAGAAGAGCTTCGTTTCTTCTTTTTTATCTTTTATTTCTTTCGGTTGCTGCGGTATATGCGTCGTCGTCGTCGCCAGAGATAACGCGAAAAACCACGTTACAAAGAAAAATTTCCTCTTTTGCGAACTATTTACTCTAAATGTATCACTCACCAATAACCAACGAAAAAAAAGAAAACATTATTGAATTTCACTAAATAATTAGCAAGTCTTATCGATGATACTCGAGAAGATATGACTTCATGGAAGATAGAGAGAGTGTTGGAAAGTTTGGAATCTCTCAATATTTACCCGGATATCAAAGTTCTATTTAATTATCGAACGGTCTGGTTTTAAGTACCTTGCCAATTGAATATTCAACGACTTAATATTGTCTGAGGTCGTGACGACATTGTATACAAATTTGATTACAGTTCTTATTTCAAGAAATGTGTCATGCTATTTCCATTTTAGATAAAAAATAAAAGGATAAACAATCAAACTCTTTCGTAGATAAAAGCAAACGTGCGAATGATCAATCGTGAAATCATAATAAATCGGTCAATGCTTTCTCCCAACAATAATATGGAATGAGAGAGAGAGAGAGAGAGAGAGAGAAAGAAAAAAAACCAGTTTTCTCAATTTGCAATGAAGACGTCGTATTACCGAAAATACACGTCTGCTAACTGACGTAACATGCAGGTCACTGGCAATAATTACCATCAGGAGAGAGAAATGGCAAGGTGAGCAAGTATAACAGGTCGGTTGCTTCCAATTAATACAATTTGGGGTGGGGACTTCCTTTTTTGAAGAGAACGCGCGCGGGAGAGAACTTGCCAAGTGAGTTTCTCTTTCTCTTTATCGAAGAAGACTGATGATCCTTTTTTTGTCACGGTAAAAATCATTGTTATCGAATATTATTGCAAAAATAACAAAATTGTACACAACAAGAACAATTTCGTTCGATGATCAAAGAATAGTGCGCTGTTATCAATATCCGGCGCGCCGAAACTTGAGTCATTGATTTTTGCCACTTCTCCCTCGTATACCGAGTAGCGAATTCAATTCGTCACTTTGAAGGCTTATCGGCCCCGCGCTCTTTTACTCCAACAAGCGCGCGCGGCCATTCGTCTCTGTCCGTATTTTATCTCTCTCTCTCTCTCTCTCTCTTTCTACTCTCTTTCTAAGCTTTGGACTACTTTGGATTTTAGCTGCTGCGGCTTTATATATCGCTTCACGGCTTTTTTTCACTCTCCTTTGAAAGCGATACGTACTTGCGTAATTATTGCGTTTTAGGTTAATGATATATTGTGTATTTTATCGGTTTTTGTGATTATTATAATAATTAAAACTTTATTTTTAGTTTGCTTTGTGGTATTTTTTAACAAATATTATCGAATTTATTTGCTTCAAATTATTCGTTAATGCTCAAATTGCCGCTTTACCGTGTAGCCAATTACACGATTTATTCGCAATAAATAAACTTTCAACGTTCAACAACTATACGTAAACCGATATCTATTTCCAACGTTGAAGCAAAAAAAAGACTATTGCATACGTAGCTAGAAAAGGAGTGGCACTTACATGGCTTTAACGTATACGCCAATATACTCGGCATTGCTCGCACTGTATGACCATTTACGCGCGTGGAAAACTGGTTCGCAAATTATCATTGAGAGAAAGAGCAAAAAAGCACGCACACACACAAGGCAAAATTGTAACAAGCTGATCGCAACACGAATATTGTTATAAGTTTTTTGCACGCATCCGTGTCATGTTTGCCGATTGTATAATGTCAATTGTGTAAGATGAGCTTCGTTTTGACGATCGATTATTCACCTGTCTGTTGTCGACGACGACAAGATTTTGCTTTTTGTCACGTGATTAACTCTATTCGATAGCATGATTGATTGCCCATTACACGCAGCTAGAGAAAGCTACCAACTACTTTATCGCGCATACAATGTATACATGCTAAACGAATAATAGTCGTGATACTAAAAACTTTCAATTTCTCCAATACATTTGCGTATCTTTAGTCTGATCGAATTGGATTATGGCCAATTGGAATATTAATAGATTATATCGTGTACACGTTATTTCGAGTTTATTTTTATGAGCATAATGTGTACGTCATAATTTTACAATTGGTATAACTGATAAGATAATCATCAATCCAGTTGATCGTGTAACCATCTATTCTAATTGATCAAACTCAGTCTTTTTTAATTACATATTTGACAAGGCGGTTTTCCAGTGGGAATCAACTTTCGAGTATCAATTTCTATGAGGAAAAAAACGAAATAGTCAACGGCGACGCGTATAAATTAATTAAGAATTTTTTTTTCGATAACTAATGTAGCTGGAATTATTATTATAAAGCCATAGTGCGATAAGTATACGTGCCTCGATAAGAGTTTTTTTTCTCCATTTTATCACTGACAGTCTGTAAATAATCACGCGTCGTGTGATGTGAGATAAAAATTTTGAACGAAAGTTTGTTTTCATTTGTTTCTCTCTCTCTTTTTTTACATAATTACGAAATTAACAATAATTGAAGTTGAGCATTAAACTTTTACTTTCCGAAGAGGTGGGGGGTGTATATAAACTCCTAAGTCCAGAGTGTGCTCTTCTTCAAGAGTCGCTTCGGGCCGAATCCTTCGTTTGCAATTAAAAAACCGGACGAACGAGTTCTCTTTCTCTTTCTCTCTCTCGTGTACACACGCGTGCGCACAGGTCTCTCGGACATTCCGTAAATTCTACGCTCCCTCGGGGCTCCCCTCTCTCCCCCAAAAAAAATCGAGCAAATCGAGGGTTCTTCTTTACCTGCATCGTGGTCGCGGCGTCTTTACGATCTTTCTAGATTCTAGCTGTGTAGGTTAAAGATACACGTTTTCAAGTTTTTTGTTACGAGAGGTTTTTTCTGAGAACATTGAATTATCGTAATTGCAAATTTCATCATTGTTGCGTGCAGTTGATTATTTCACAAAAGAAATGTTTCTTGCGATAGACTTTAATTTTTTGACTGATACGAACACCTTTTCCAATGATCTGTATGTGTATAACTACAATAAATTTAACAGAGTTTTGTAAGCGTGTGAATTTTCAATTGTTCTAATGGAATTTTACAGGAGGAAATATTTTTATCTATCATTCGATTGAATCGCAATAGATTTTGACATTGTTCCTATCAAACGTGCCATTCGTGTACAAACACTTTGCGATTAGAAATATTCAATGGTAGCACACATGTCTCGATTAACATGACTAGAAAAAAAGTTTAGAAGTTAGCATGGTAACGAATTTTCGAAAAAATAAATGATCATAATCATTACTAATGTTGAAAAATAGCGAATAGAATCGTGTAGTCGTCGGCCGAGCAAGTTTCTCGTAGAAAAAAAATTACGACAGCATTTAGTAAAGCGTTAGAAGAGAATAAACTCACGCATTAGTATGATTAATCAAAGCCGTATCTCGATTAAGAGAGAGAGAGAGAGAGAGAGAGAGAATAAGTGAGAATTCTTAAGACAGAACAACACACCTTCTCACATAACTAACGGTAAATAATCGCTGAATATCCATGACTATTAGATAAATGCTAATGTAATATGTTATTACGTAACGTTAAATATTAGACATCTCTTCTTTTTTTTCTCCGCCGAGAATGTCTAATAATATATCAGATTTAACAAAGTCTGCGCTCGCGTGGGTTGTCAAGGAAGTAGACTTGCCGTAAATATTTACTGCACTCTCGAGTTTCAAGTCCAGGTGCGCACGTGCGACAATGACTTTTTTTGTTATTAAACCGCAATACGCCGTAAAAAAATTTTTTTGCACGAACAAAAGAAAGACGTTTAAACGTGTGTTTTTTTTAATTAGTTTTATATAATATACAGACTTAACAATTATACGTTTTTATGGAAAATGTGCCATTGAGACATGAAAATAAATACAACGAAAACGAAAATATTATAACAAAACTAGTGCTTAGAAACCTTTCAACATTTGAGACATGAAGTATTATAATCACTCAATCAAATATATTTCCTTAATCAATCAATCCATCAATCAATTCAAACAATACCTTCAACTCAACAGAGTAAAACGGTTAACTTATTCTTTCAAACGTTCGCAGACGTGAAGTACACCGCAACAAAACTCATGCAGCCCAAACAACAATTATTTCTCTTTCTCTCTCTCTCTCTCTCTCTCTCTCTTGAAAAAAACGAGAGGTTCGTTCATTAAGCTTGGCTGCGCAGATTTAGAAAGCGCGCTCGAGCATTGTCGCAGTACTACGGATTGACTTTCTTCTGTTTGGGAGACGTGGATAATAAATATTCAAAAATGGCATGCTGTAGCCGATTATTATTACTACTACGCACGTATAGCGTGAGGCCATAGCTGATACAAATAAAAACTTATTTCTTTGGTTATACATGGCTGAAGTTGAAACGAGAAAAAATTAAACTTAAATTATGATTCAAGTGATGAAATCAGGGTTTACAATAAATCAATGCCAAAAACCCCTGGATTTGAAAAATTGACAACATTGTAATGCGTCGATAAGAATTACAATGATCGAATGCTAATCTACACGTTGCAATCAAACAAACTCGCTTTAAGTTGCACGTATGGTCGATAAATGCAAGGAGGCACGACAGAGCGACGACAACGTTTTATTCGCTTCGTCATTGCGCATTTTTGATTACTAATTGAGACTACGTCTACAATAATCACTACTGTTACGTGGGAGACTTACGTAACTGTTTCTTCTATTTTACTTTCGTACATCTGTGTGGAATATTGAAATAAGTCGTCGATAAGTCATGATATCAAGGAAAAATAAACGAAATTTTGTACAGCTAATTTCAAACGAGCAAACTTTCCATTATATTTTCGTCTATCTTTGAAGGACACTCGTGAAATTCCTTGTCATTTATAACACAACCATATACATTATTATTTTACAAGAAATGCGCGTCTGCAGATATATAGTGTCGTATGAATGCATCGTCAGCCTGAAAACACGCGCTTACAAAATGCGGCGAGTCCGTAACATACAGCAAAAGCGTATACATACGATTTATCGAAGCCTTTAGTTCAGAACGTTGTTGCGCAAGCTATATGTAGATGTATAGAAATAATATGCTTTCCTAAAGCTGAACAAAGTGTATTATTTCAATTAGCAATGCAATATCTTTGTTTTTTTCTTTTTCACCATTTTTTTATAGTCGAGCAACGACAACGCGTTTGAATACCTTTTCGTATCATACATAACGTGTGTCTAAAACACGAGATCCTTTCTTTGCAAAGTGAAAGTTAGTAGACCCATGCGTACAACAGGATATAAGGATATATATATATATATATATATATTCTCTTACTACGGGTCAGCTCGTCGCGTATATATACTGGCTTAGAAAAAATGTAATTGCCTTTCTTCGCCGTTTTATGAGTTGATTGTTAACGTTGTTTCGCGGAAATAAAAAAATTTGAAAGCCAAGATCTCCAAGATCTCCCCCCCCCCCCCCGTGTTGTCAATTATCAATACAATCGTTATATTTTAACGTTTCGTCAGTTATCCTGATCAAAAGAGAAAGTTATCACGCTTATCTATAATAAAAAAAGTACAGTAGGCCGATTTGTCAATTTCCTGACGGGTGTTTTTTTTTGAGCTGCTGCATGCAGTAATAGCAGTAGTAGCAGCAGCAGCAGCAGCAGCAGCAGCAGCAGCGCCGCCTGCGTCGTCGTCGTCGTCGTCGTCAACGTTAACGTCGTCGTCTCGCGATCAATACCCCGCAGCAACTCGCAGGTCTCTACTATCCCCTCCTCTCTTTTTTATTCGCTCTCACACCCCTTACTCGTACCCTGTTCGTGCAACAAGTCCTGCAAAGGAGAAACAGAGTGGGAGTGTGCGAGAGAAAGAGAGAGAACAGGCTATTATTGTGACTTCATATTTTTAGAAATACGAGAGGGTGAATTTCCGAGGTGCATGAAGAACATTATGTTATTTAGAGATGGTAAGCTTCGATTATCGGTAGATGGCTGCTGTTTTAAATTATCCTACTGGCTATTGTGCTATTGTAAATCTAAATAGCGAGCTTTTTATTATTTCGAAAAAAAAAAACACGTGCGTACAAATTCATATGAAATACACAATTATTTTATCAGTCCTATGATAAATAAATTACCGACTGGATAAATGAAGGAACTTAATTTCAAAGACACGAACTAAGACCTTACCGTTCTAATATAAAAGTACAAACCGACAATAATATCTCGTTAAAGCATAATGAATAACGAAGGCACGAAAATAAAAAAAATATAAATAAAAGAAGAAGAGACAACAATCAATTAAGCCAACAGTCCGTAAGAAAACAGTTTGTTTTCTCGGCATCGTCCCGGAAAAAAAAGTAGTTGCACGCGAGGTTAAATATATAAGAATCTCAAATAGACGAGTTATAAAAGGCAACATTCAATTAGAATGTACAAAGTACGATAACACCACAAGTGTATCTCAGCAATTTATCGCGTGGTGAATTAAAAAAAGAGAGAGAGAGAGAGAGAAAGAGAGGAAAAAGCGTGCGTGTCGACTTTTTACAGGGAGGATTGAATGAATTCCACGAATCGTCGAAATTGCTATCGCTTATGAAAAGAGAGAGAGAGAGAGAGAGAGAGAAAGAGAATGAGATAGACAGGATGAAAAGTGCTCGAGAAAAGTTCAATGTTGATTAAAATCCGCAAGGTAAGAGGATTGGATAATCATTCCCGACCTTCTTGTATATAAATATACTTTTAACAATACACAGCTGTGTGGATTTAATTGTAGAGTGTATTATCGTAGAAAATTGCACCGAGTGCGACGACAGTAATAACTTGATGGTTGATTTTTATGTATCGTGCACACAAGCGTGACTAGACGACGATGGACGGTGAGAAATTACATATCTTTAGTCCGTTGCTTGTTTCCGTTATCGATGTGACGAAAGCAGATGCTATATATTTCTTGGATATCACAACTGATTCATTTTTTACACATCATCGAGACGATACTTTTGCTAATGTTGTAATTTTTTTTTATTGAATTATAATCTCGAAATTGAAGCCATTCTCTTTTAATTATTAACGCGTACAAAAAATGCCAAGGGAATTAAAACATCAACGAAACTATAAAAAAATCCCACATAAGAAGAAAATTTAGGTTACGAGCGACAACGTATATACACATACACATGCAAACAGAAAGGCGCGCAAGGTTTTCCCATGCGGCAGCTAGCAACGTTTCGCAATCCGAATTAGAAAGGCCGTGCAAGCGAGCTGCGCGATGCATCTGGTTATTTAACGCCACCGCTGCTGTTATAGCTCTCGCCTACTGACTTGCTACTTGCATCTGTGTGTGTGCGCGCGCGTGCATGTTTGTGAGTGGACTGCTCGAGGTTGCAACGAATCAGTGCTATGTGTATGTGTATGTTTCTACTGGGATTGATCGACGCTTTGTTGCTTCGCGGAACTTGTTGGGATTTTTAGCGTTATTAATTGACGTTTCTTACATTGGTGTACATTCCAGTTAAAGCTTGATTATTTTTCTTTTTTCTTTCTACGAGGAGGCAATTTCTGCAAAATTCCCATGAAATATTAATTTCAAAATTGCAATGAGAAATTGCTTTAAGAATTCAAATTATGATGTTAATTTTGTTGAATAATAACTTGTGAAAATAAAGCATTGTCGATTTAAACGATATATACGTATATCTTACCCACTGAAAAAAAAAATTACACTACACGTTGTTTTCAGTCGCAAAAATGAAAATAAAGCTGTTTCCCCCGATGAATAACAAACGTTGCACAATGAAAATGAAAAAAAAAGAAGCTCTCAATGTCAACGCACGAGGTATTACATAAGATCAATTGTAACGGTAAGGAGAGCACAACTCGTGGGCTGTCCCATTCACGAATATGATTTCACTTTCGCGGCCAGGATCAAGGACAAGAAATTCTTCTTTTTTTCAAGACTGAGAAATCGCCTTGACCTTACGTACTGTTTTTTTTTGCACGACGACAAGATGCTAATTTTCGTGTATAGCAGGTACAACAGATTCTTTCGTTCTCTCATTCTCTCTCTCTCTCTCTCTCTCTCTCTCTCTCTGTCTCTCTCGCGCGCGAGCGAAACCCGTTTTCAGAT
Organism: Chouioia cunea; assembly: GCA_030064505.1. Lineage (NCBI taxonomy): Eukaryota > Metazoa > Arthropoda > Insecta > Hymenoptera > Eulophidae > Chouioia > Chouioia cunea. The sequence continues at coordinate 4,198,764 of JAOPFQ010000004.1, read as the reverse complement.
GCGCGCACCGCTTAATGAGGTTACTCACTGTGCCTGGGGTGAATAGAATATAAAACGACAACGAAAGGAACAGAGAGATGAAATATTTCAAGTCAGGTTGATAAAATTTTTTCTTTTTCTCTCTCTCTCTCTCTCTCTCTCTCTCTCTCTCTCTCTCTCTCTCTCTCTGAGCAGTGAAAAAGCAGTGTGAATTTCCTTTGTTGTGGGAATATACTTGTAATATTGACTAATATTTTCTCCAACTATTGAATTGAATCTGTAGTTTGCCCATATGTCGATTATATCTTAACAATAACATTCACATGAGTAATGTGTTTGTAAAAAAAGAGCATTGTACTTAAGCAAAAATATTCAACGCGATAGAAATTCCACTTGACTAGTACGAAAATAAATGAAAAATTCCAATCCCACACTGAATAATAGTCGGTCGAGAAAACGATTGAGAAGACCTGACGAATAAGAAGAAGACCTCGGCATGCGTGCATCATCATCAGTATCATCATCATCATCTTCCTCCCGACAACCATATCGAGAGAAAGAAAAGAAAAAAAGGAATAAAGAAACGTTGACTTATCTGGTATACGCGCGATAACGAAAAGACAGTCATTCTCGTGATACGTCATCAGCTGCTGCTATTTTATTTTCATCTTATCAGCTCCGATTTTAGGCTTTGAAGGTTAAACGTTGCCAGTCAAGTAACGAGGTCAATGTACTTACGTTTTGTTTGGGGGACTTTATACGCTTATTAACATTGGCGCTCTCTTCATCGTCGTTGTCGGTCAAATTTAGCTTGCTAACGTCTTCGAAACGACAAAAAATATATATATAAAACTTATTGGTTTATGCATAAAATAAAACGGTGAATAGGAAGAAGGGTCGACGCGACGACAAATTGCTTGTCAATTTTGTTCTGATGGTTTTATGGACTATTACTATACAAGCGGTGAGACCTTTTTCTTTCTCACTTTATTGAAAAATTTGAATAATCGAGTTTGCGTTTGCGAACTGACTTTGTTCCGATGAAAAGAGGCCTATTTCGTTGATGCTAGATGATTATTTGTTAGGAAATTCAATTTCTAGACCTTTACCGATTGATTGCCTATATTTACCGGAAGCAATTTTAACTTATCCTTATCATTTTTAATTTTTTCAAAGTTCATTCCAATTTTTTGATAACGCGTTCGATTAACTTGAAAAAGTCAGTCATCTCAGCGAATTTTAATGCCAATCTTGTCAAACGTTCAGTTGTTCAAACTTGCAACATCTTTATCAACGTTTTATCGACATTTTTATGACCTTCGTACGTGATTACCTGCATGTTATTCACAATGTCATTATACAATTTTTCAAATATAAGACACAAATGTTAATTCGGAAAATATTTTTATCACAAAAAAAAGAGAGGCACGTATACAGCTTTCAAAACATTCCTTAAAAAAGAGAGGAAAAGTCTCTTGCATCCTACCAGCAACCCAAATGCAAATAGAAGAGCAAGCTAATGAGGATAACAGCAAGCCAAGAGACAAGCTTTGCGCGTTGAATTTCCAAAAGGTTAGGACAACGCACAAACGAGATTACACCACCTCTTTCACTTCCTCTTTCATCTTTCTGTTATCTCTCGCGCGAGGAAAATCATTTTTCCCACGCTCTGAAAAATATCACATCGTCGATAATCGAACATCACCAAAGTCACGTTCGCTGACCTCTTGCCTATTTCCACGCGCGCGCGCGCGCGCGCGAAGACTGTACGGGCATTAGCATTTTATTAGGATTCCCGCAATCCGAACCATGCATTATTAATCGAAATTACGCCAATTCGTTGAATAATGCAAACACGCTTGAGAGAGACAAAAAATAAACTAAGGACGGCATTTTTCTTTATCGGGCAATTTACTTTGTGACGTTAACAAAAGACAGATGAAGTCTTCCGGTATAACTACGCGACGTGCGTATTTTATTATTTTCTTTTTTTACGACGAAATGTATCTATAACTGCGAACGTGATTAAGCAAAGTCAGTTTGAAAAAAAAATCAAATAGTTGATAAGAGCTAACGCAATAACGAAACAATGTTTGCTTGGAAAGTGTGTGATTTATCTTATTAAAACGATGTATGTGTGCTATATAGAAGAACTGTTATGAAATTAACTATCTCCCACGACAATTTTGTGTTCGCTCATTTCTTTGATATTAGAGAAAGCGAACAAAAGGCAAAATTTAGGAGAGCCTTCTTCGGTTCATTGGTAACACGGACTACTAGCGATGTAAATCGTTGGCCTATTTCCACGTCGATTAGCAATTATATTCACCGCAGGAATACTCGAGCGTAAACCCTCCAAATCCCGAAGCAGCATGTATATCTTCCACTTGCAATGGTTTCTCACCGTAATTAATCGTCTATAATTGCATGTAAATATCTCCGATATTATACATACGGATAATCGATAAAATTAGGAGTAACTTTTAAGCGGGGGATAAAAAAAATAATAACGTCTTGAAGAACGAAAGAAAAAAAAGGAAAATGATAGCGTTTGTACCTGTCCGAACTCTCGGAGCTGTCGTATCGATCGGCGCAGCGTTTCTTGGTTGGTTGGCTGGGCCCGAGATCTTCTTGACGGGCCTTTTTAGCCGCTCCCCTCGTAACGACGACTACGGGTAACGTTGTTGTGGTTGTTGTTGTTATTGTTGTTGTCGTTATTGCTGTTGAGATCGTTGTTGTCTCACTACTATTGGTCACAATAGACGTAGATGACACATTGTTATCGTTACTACTACTCATCACATTATCACTACCCGCGCACACTTTAGCATCCTTATCCTTTTTCGTGGCACTTGCACTGACAACAACATTAGCGTCCTGTTTCTTCAAGAGCACCGTAGCAGCAGTCGCAGCAGTAGAATTCGTGGACGAAGTAGAAGAAGAAACGAGTCGTTTGATCGGGGCGCGTTCAACCAATACCACCGCCGAGCTAGCGATTATTTTACTGAGGCTATTTCGTCTACTTGAATTCACTGTTAATTGCGAGTGTTGTTGTGATTGTTGTTGCTGTTGTTGTTGCCTGTTACTATTGTTGTTATTGTTGTTGTTACTTTGTGGCATACTTGAACTACGTCGCGATTGACGTGACAACGACGACGACGATGATAATAGTTGTTGTACGGGCACCGACGACGACAAAGACGGCCCGTCTGCCATCTTGCGAACGAACGTACTGCCGAGAGAGCTGCTGCTGCTAGCTGGTGGCTCTCTGGCTCGCTGCCTAAAACCCCCCACTATAACTCCCGCTCAAAGACCGAGCCCCCGAGGGGGATACCCCTCGCTCTCTCTTTCTCTCTCTCTCACTCTTTCTCTGTCGGCTTCTCCTCGCTTAGTGAATGAGAGAGAGAGAGAGAGAGACCGTCAGAACTCGACGTCATGATCACGTAAGAGAGCACGACTCCTTCGTTTCATATATGATATGCACACGCGACGACGCGAGAAGAGGAGAGCAGAGTAAAGGACAGACAGAGCGGGATTGTTTTGGTCGCATCCACCGTACACTGGATGACAGAACTGAATTTTTACTACTTCTTTTGTTTCAACAACCAATACTATTTCTTTGTTTTTCTTTTGTTGCTATTGATATATAACGTTCAACACATTCACCTTTTGTTTACTTTAAAGTTAAAACAAATGATTCGTAATATTTCAATCGTGGTTGTGCTTTGAACAATTTTTACGAAAAAGTTAACGCCTGATCACTTTGATTATTACTACTTGCAATGGTGAGTTTTATTTGATTTTGACGTATTTGTGTATTCGTCAACAAACCTCCATAACGAATAATAATATTTATTAAAATGGTTTGTAGCTCAATTCTCACTGAATTAGTCAGTGAAGTTTTGAAAATAAACAACTGATCTCATTTCGGTAATAAATGAAAAATAACAAGTAGTAAACGTCGGCTCAAGTCAGGCAATGCATTGCTTCGACTACTAGCGATTATGGGAGAGAAACGGAAATTATCGATAAAATAGCAAATAATCTTTGATAACAAATAAATAATTATAGTTTCACATAAATATTCTTCGATAGTATTGATTGCAAAATGATTTGGATGTAATCTCAACGATTTTAGTGTAGCAAGCTCTCTCGCATAACTCCATGAAAAAGACATAGATGAAAGATGAGAGATTCAGAAAAAATTTACACGTAACAATTCATCGTAATCAAATATTTTTGATACTGCTAGCGTACGCAATAAACCATAGAACGATCCGCGGTCTGTGACGGTCACATGAAATAGTGGCTGGCTCAAACCATGAGCTCTTTTACTCCCCCTCCACATATACTTCTATATATATATACGTAGAAGATTATACTCGTCGCGCATGCGTCTCCTCTCCTTATGCCATTAACCCCTCGCTTCCATCTCTTTTTCACTCTCACCTGATCCTCTTTCTCTCTCTCTCTCTCTCTCTCTCCCTCTTTCTTTGGTGCGAGAGCGAGCGCTAGGTGCAGCAACGTTTCGCTTGTAATTGACACCCTTCGGCAAGCCGTAATTATTAGTGCGCTCTCCCAGAACGAGAGAGAAAGAGAGAGAGAGATATCTAAGCTTGGGCTTTAATTGTCTTTCATGAAATTAACGAAATTAGTACGTCCCGACCCTCTATTATTCGTTGTCTGATCAAACGTAACTTGATCTACTTAAAATTTGCCAAATGCAAATGAGACAAAAAGAAAAAAAAAGAAAAAGCTTGGCGTTTTAAAATATTGCATAGTACAACTGGATATAGTATCGCGCTGAACCAAAGCCAGTTTCTCCTACTAATCAAAGTGCACACACACACGCGCGCGAGCGCTCGTGCGAGTTAAGGTTACCCCCACTACTTACATATCTGTCGTTTCCCCTGACTCTCTTTTTTTGCCCTGTGCCGAGTGCACGAACCTCGCAAGCGTGCACGAAAGAGAGTGGGGCAGTCGCCTCTCTCGAGTTTGTTTTGCTTTTCTTCTACCCCTACGTCCAAGAGGCCAGTGCACCCAGGGACTCACTGTGTTTTGAATTTTCCGGTCTTGAGCTTTTTCTCTTTAGAGATAGAAATTTTTACATTTGTTATTTGAATTTGAGAGAATTGCAATGCTAATCTTGCAATGGTTGGCAAAATATTATGCTGGATTTAAATTATTTTGTTAATAATGGAGTTGGTTGATCGAACAATTGCTCCATTTATCGTATATTTAATGATAATTTTATATCATTATATCTTCCACGGAGGCATATCATTTCCTCTGCCTATTATTACTACGTGTAATCGATCATCTTCTTTTTCTTTGAACATTGTGGAGAGTAGCGTCATCTCTTGGACGGAGCGAAAATGTATTTACAAGTAGTTTCAAAGCTCTCCAATGGTACGTAAATAAGTAAAATCAATCGATAAATTATATCATTGTTTTTGGTATTTTACCGAAAGGTGAGGGTGGTGTAATAAAAAGATATTATTGTTTTATCGAGCTACTTTTTTTTTTGTAGTAACAAAAAGCGTGGATGGACAGTGTTGATCGAGTGATCTAAAATTTATATAAGAAATTTGATTACGTACAATAGTGTTAGGAATATTCTTATATAAAATAGGAAATTGTATACCATGATGCGAAGATCATTGTGCGAAGACATGTCAATGTTAATATATATGTATATATATATATGATTTGATTTCCTACTCGTTACATATAAAAATGGATTTATGGAATTATTTACATGGAATTATTCACATCATCTAGTATGATGTTACGTTGATACGATATTGTCTATCGATTAACAAGCTACAGTATGGAATAATTATAATGTTAAATTCTAGTTGTTAACTAGATGGTAACAAATCAATTTCACTATAAGTTATATGCATGTTGTGATTTCTACATTTACATATTTACAGTACACTTTCTCAACAAATTGTAATATTAATGAATCTTTCTTAAATAAAACACAAAATAACTAGCTTTTCTGTGCTTAACGTACTCGAATGTGTTTTTCAAAAACTTTAGTACTAACACAGGTTTGCTAAATTCGACTTTCTAAACGAAAACTCAACGACAGATAACATATTAATACAACTAAAAATGTTATCGCATCTCTCAATTGCACTTTGATATTTTTAATTGATATTTCTTGAAAAATAAATCAAATGACTCGATGTGAATATACGTTGAAGTATGTTTAGAAAAGTTTGATTAGAAAACGATTACTTTTACAATCGTTTCAAGTGAAAAATATCAAGTTTTACGTCATTAATCAATCATAAGTAAGCTTTCCAAGTTCCTTCTTGATCGCGCTAATGAGCGGTACAGCGGGATCCTCGGGCCTCAATTGCGAATCAGCGAGAACTCGCACCACTTCCACTTCCGGAAGATTTGGTCGATGGAAAGGTCCTGCACTAAGTGGTCTAGAACCCCAAGCACCTCGTGGTTGTGGGCAAACGTGTTGACCCGTTTCAGGGATTGCATTACCATCTGGCAGTGAAGTGCGCGGTCGACAATGTTGATCATCCATGTTTGGCGATGTTACGTGACTGCAAAAATAAAAAGAAAACACGCGCATAATTTGCTACATAAAGTAGTATTTTGAAACGTTTCGATTGATGTTTCAATCACCTACCCAACGTGTGCTGATTTTCCTCGGTACTCGTTGCTAGTGATTGTGGTGTAGGTCCTCGTAGTTGAGTTATGAATCGTACTCTGGCCTGACGCGATCTCCGGCTGCGCGCGTCTCTCGAACGACAATCTCCGCTGACTCGTCGTCGTCGCTGCTGGCTTTGAGTCTCGACTACCGAAGAGACTGAAGGAATCTTCGAGAAGTTCGTTGAGGCGACGTCTTGCCCGACCCACCGGGCCGTGAGGTATGCGTTCACATCCCAATTGCTCTGCTGTTGTTTCCGCTGATGCAAGTCCACCTTTTTACCGCGAGGAATATCTTTTTTTAATCGAAGAGTCGGCTTGTTCTTACTTTGATAAATGGCATTGAAAGAGTCAAGTAAAGTCATGTATCAAAAATATATCTTCGACATTACTTGACTCTTCTTATCAATCGCGAAAATTAGACTATTCTAATATCAATTGTCAAATTTTGAACGATCGTACCTTCGACAGCTCTCTTTCTCCTCAAATCCCAAACGATTGGTCCTAAAACTCCAGGGTCTTTAATTTCACTCGCAGATCTCGTAAAATGATCTTTAACATTTCTCTTTGTGAACTCGAAATCCTTGATCTTCATTTCAGGCGATTCGAGCTCCAAATCCAAATGTTTTACCTGCATTGAACAAAAAGAAAATATTTAATCATAATTTTATAGAATCTCTTTATTTTGTCAAGAATGGGATATACGTACGACGACAGGCTCGAGGACTTTGGAGAGCGGCTCGACAGTGCGCATATTTGGGAACTGCTTGCACGAGGGCATTGAGAGATAGGAATGCGGCGAACCTGCGACTGCTTCATCTTCATCGCCGACTGTGGCAGCTCGGGCATTCGAATCACGACCTTCCATCGTTGTGCTAGCCAACATGCCAACCGAGTCCACGGAGTCACCTGATTGTGGACGATCGTGTAGCTGTTGTTGCTGTTGTAATTGTTGTATTCCTCGTTTGCTTGTAGTTCTTTTTATTGATAACCCAAAAAAAAATTATCGATTGCTTTACATATTTTACGAAAAATGGATTGTATTTGTATGTAAAAAATGCAAGATAAATTATGAAATTAGTCGCTGCTGATGATCCGCTAAGAAGCTTCTAGCTTTATTTTTTTATCAAATGTGCACTTCTAATTCATGCATTCCTCTATAGAATAGATCTATTTGGCTAATGTTTCTCTAATGAACAACACTCACGAGCAACATTATGACTATGTCGAATGGCGTAATAAGAGAAAAATGAAAGATTAGTGTATTTTCTTCGATAAGTTATTCTTAAACCGCAACTCTCTAATATCGCGTAGGTACAGATTTCTAAGGCAAACTTGATTTCACTATGAAAAATGTACCTTCATAATGTAGCATAATACCCTAGTAATCGGTAATCACATTTAGATAAAAAAGAACATATAACCTACCCTTTCCTGGTAGTCTCAGTGTACTCCCAAGTTTTTGCCTGAGGATTACGTCTATGCTCTGTATCCAATTCGTTCTCACTGGAAATTTCACCTCTGGTATCTACGTCCATGGTGTCCTGTGAGCCTGGAGTACGACCCGTTACCTCGGTCTGCAATGGAATGCTTCTTTTTCTTAAAGTGATAGAGAGAAAAAGGTAAACGAGGTTTTGTGTATGCTTCTCATGTAATCGATAGTATCGTTTCGTCGTCTTGGCAAGTTATATCGCCCTATACCGCTTTCGAAATCCTTATAAGAGAGACCGAAGGGAGGGAATTCCGTGACTATTGGAGATTATCCAATTTCTTACGTCGAGTATAGTTTTATTTTACTTTTTTCTGTTTCGATGACATACGTTATGCTGGCTTTAAACGAGACGTAGATTGGAACGATCGATCGATGCATTTTGTATTTTCGCGACTACCTTTACTTTATTTACGTTGCATTATTAAGTTGCAGCATTCGTTGTTACTTGTATATATTTAAGTTGAAAATCTGATCGAAATAATAATCCCTCCTAAATAATCCAACATCGAGGAAAAATATCACGGCAGAAGTAAGACGAGAAGGTATATATAGACGACTCGTGGTCACGCATACTATCAAAACGGTTGGCAACGTCTACTGCATGCAAACATTTCGAACGTACACATACTCACACCACTCGAGGATATACTTCAATGACTTGAAGTTTTACTTTTAAACGTGAGTTTACTTCCCGAGTAACATTGAGTAATTACTTTTGTAACATTTATTTCTTACCGCTTGACCGAAGCGATATTTTAGATAAACGTATTTTGTTTTTGGAATAATAAAGTTATATTAAAGAAGTTACGAGCAGACAAAACTATTGGCGTGTATAACGAGCTTCTTCGAGATATCAATGTCAGCTGAATTACCATGAAATATTGACTCTTGTAATAATTAGTGTAGTTAAATAATCTCGCAAGCTGAGATCTCTTTTCGTATTCTTGTGCAATTACGCGCTGCTGAAAAAGAAACTTTCATGGCGGAAATTCTTGATTCTGCCGCTTTATTCATTCGTTTTAAAGTATTTTGAAGTATTCGTGGATAGTGTTGACAAAGCAAAAACATATGTATACAAACCCTGCCCTCAGTCTCCGAAGTATAGGCAGTATTATCAACGCCAGGTGTGGTAGGTGCATACTCTTCGTCCTTGACAAGTATCCTTCGGTTAGGTGGAGCTGAAACGGCACTCTGAGCACGTTTACGTTTGGTGATGACGAACAATCCAAGAAGTATGACGCCAATGAGGAAGAACCCAAGACTCGCAGCGCCAATCAGCAACCAAGCGTCACGCTTACGAGAGAGCGCTAGGGGACGAGACTCTTTTAGATAGGCTGCAACGAATCGAATCACACGTGCTAGTTTTCGTTGTTTGTTTCTTTTTTTCTGCACTGTACTACGCTCTTTTTTTATTTTTCGTACAATGGGGATGTGCTTGTGCATAATGAGAAAAAGAGAGAACGATTTATAAACGAGAATTTTAAGTTTAAGTTGGAAAAAAACACGAAATTAGCGATGTACTCAAGTGTAAAAGCTCGACCAACTCACGTTCGCTCTGAATGATTACGGGTGCGCCAAGTTCGAGCGCAACTTCTTGAGCACTTAACAACGACATATCCTTAGCAGCTGTCTCAGCAGGTACAGGTTTTCCACCGAGATGAACAGTGTAAATCAGCCTCATCGCTCCTGTCTCAGTTTTCGAAGTATTCTGCATGCGTACCTGAACGAGACCAACGTCAACTTGAGATCTAAGATTGGCTGTCTTGTTGTCATTTATCGTCTCGTTGAGTTTCAAAGCAAAATCTTCGATATCTTCACCCTCGAAAATTGGTAGTGTTGTTCTCTTACTCTTGGCTATACGTACTGTACGCATGTGAAGTAAAGAGATTGCCGAAGGTGATCGTTGATTAATTGGTGGATTAGTTGTGTCATTGGTAAGTGACAATTCTGTCGTCGTCGTCGTCGTTGTCGTTTCTTCCTCCAACTGACGGTACTTTAGACAATTAGTTTCATTGAGTAGAGAGTGTAACTCTTTGGAAAACTTACCAAAGTTCGATTGTCGATTAGTGCTTCGCGTTTGGGGCTTTTGCGCGAACGAATTTCAGGCCCGAGTAGTCCCAAGTGTTTTTGTTGTTGTCTCGTAAAAGCTGCTTTGTATAGCCGCGCTAGTCGCAACTCAACTTTAGGCGGTACATCTTCCCCAGCTTTTAGTACAGTGAGTAACCAGTATCTGTATACAAATATCGTCGCGATTAAAAATTCACATCTACACCATATAAATAAGTTTGATGTATACTTTACCTTGGGCCAGGATCTTCTCCATCGACGAGTACGCCAATGTTCTGATCGACATCCAAGAATGTTGGTGTTGGATCTATACACGAAGCACAATCGATAGTTGGTCTCGACCGATCGTCGTCGTCAACGCCGTTTAATTCTGGTTTTCGCGAGGACGTAGGGTCTTCCGGTACGTAAAGTGTTGCCGTATGATGAATAGTTCGAGTTTCGTAGATCGTCAACATTTGATCTGGATCGAGCCATGGTGGTGCGTCTTCTGCACCTGTCCAGAAGAAATCTTGTAGGTGTACTCGACGACCAGGTAGATGCTCGATCACTACTATTTCGTCCTCTGTGAGAGAAACACATTTAATTTAACCGAGGCAACCCTCATTTTTCATAGTTTGAAAATTATTAACATTTTTTTCAACTAGTTTACCCTCGACGAAATAAAGAGCGTTCAAGAGCAAAAAAGCTCGTAACTTCAAGAATGAAATAGCTCAAACTACTTTCGCGACGACTACAAGTGGAAAATAAACTTGAAAAGCCCTACATTTCAATTTCCTTTCCATGTAACACGTGTGCGTGACTGATCGATGATTTCCAAGGAATTGTACATATACATACTCTTACAAATATTTTTTACGTAACTTATACGAGCTTTAATTTGTGCAGCACTATAGCGCCGAGACCCTGAGACAGTTAATTGAAAGGAGTTCAATGTAACGTGCTTACATCTGAAAGGTTATTACACTAAAGATTTAACGTGTAACTATCATTGACGAGTATTATTAGATACAGTGGCTATATACGATTTATAACATATGGTCAAGGTAAAGATTCACCCATGGATATACAGGTGCATTAAAAGATTTTAAACGTCATAAAATATTAATACCAAATCGTTCTCTTACCGTTTTTTTCTTAATTTAAAACGACCGTTTCAATCGATTCTACACGACTGCTCTGTTATCAGAACTGGAAGAGCTATCTCATCGCAGCATCGAACTCTCGACAAAACATTCCGCCAATCATCCAGAGCTCGCGCGTTAAAAGGCGTGAAAAGAAAAATGGTTTGTAAACGAGGTCAAGCGAACATGTATCGTACATGTATGTATCCATCTCGATCATCACAAAGTCTATCGTTTAGTGAAGAGTACGGAATATATCGTAAGAGGGCATCGAACGACGCGAAAAATTATACATGCCGTCAGTCGACAATAGACAGGACATTAATATTATATCACGCAATCACGTAACTTTGTATCATCAAATTTTCATCGATGACTATTCTATTGCGCGAGCTTTAATAAATAAAAATGCTTTTAAGTTCTTTCTTTTTTAGACAATGTTGTATAGGACATTTTCCAACTTAATTTCTTTAAATGTTTTATATGTTGATTTTTTTACATACATGTACGTGTGTGTATATTGTTTTGGGAGAAATCATAAGAAGAAGCAAAAAAATACAACAATGTACATACATATATCTTTTTTCATTTCTCTACATGGTATTTGTTTTCGTCACGCGATAAACGTGACTGAGATTCGTGAACTGTTTGCATCGATGACCGAACTCGATCGCGGTTCAATATGATTATCGTATACCGAGCATGATATTCCACGAGATACACCGAATGGAGTACACTCAAGTTATAATACTAAAGAAAACAATTTTTTTAATATTAGTCTTTGTAACGGATATAAATTATCCCTGAAATTTGAGAGATATTTTAGTTGACATAAGATAAAATGAAACGAATGAGACGAAGAACTACGCGATAAGAAGATATAATAGTAATCAAAAAAGAAGTGGCACCGCCAGGTATATATCAGGAGTCGACTCGAGAAATCCCAACATGCAACATCGCGCGACGCGTAACGTTCTTTCCCTTGTATCCTAACATTTTCTCTTCTTTTTTTTTCTGAAATATACTCCAAACAAGAAGTATACTCGAGAGCTATGCGTGTTGGTTTGTGATTCATAGATGTGTCACTGAACTTTTAACTTCGAATTTGATTGCACGAGATGGTAGTCGTTTCTTTTAGGCCAATGCTCCTTGTCAGAACAAAATATATACGTTGACGTTTTTAATATAACACGAATTAAAAAAAATTAAATTCAGCTAACGAAAGACAATTATAATTATAACAAAATGATCCCTTGATCATTAGCGTACGCACAGGTGCGAAGGTCATCGTAAACGATTCAACGATAGTGCATTGCACGCGGATACAGAAACTATTCGCGTGTTGTTGTTTTTTTTTTCGAGAGAGAAGAGTATGTATATAAGGACCGACCCGATTCCACGGTCTGCTTGCTACTCTTCCGTTCGCCGGAAGTATCGTGGAAGCGCATGTGCTTGATTTTCTACTCTGCGGCTAAACCTGTCCTATGTATGTGTTTCTTTTTGGCACGCGCACACCAAGTTACTTGGAAAAGTCCGAGTTTTTTCTTTTATCTCGTGCAAAATTGAGTTTGTACGTTAAAGGTTGTAATAAATGTTGTACTTGCGAAGAATGACGTTAGGAAATTTGCTCTTTTTTTAACACTTTCTCGTAAAAATTATTTGAATTAGAGTACTAAATATCGATCGATAATAAAGTAAAGCAATAGATTAGATTATGAATAAGCACGTGTGTACATAAAATGTAAACCACCGTAGCACTACAGGTATTTTTAGCAAGCAATGCAAGTGTTAAATCGATAGAAAAGGTGAGTTCCTATGGTAAATGTGTCGAGTTACTTTTGATAGCACCCAGACCCTTTCTATACTACGATACTCCCCCTCTGGCACTCACCAAGTCATACCTATGCGAATACTTACGACTTCTGGAATTTCTACTGTCGTACTTCGAGGCTATTACATTATTTGATATTTAACGATGTAATTGCTGGTTTGATGCACAATGGAAATAACGTGTTTTAAATTGGCAATTAAAGAAGAGTTTTTAATTATGACAAGGTAACTTCATCGAACTTTTTTTTTAGCCTGTATAATTATTTCACGTGTAGCAACTATCAGTGGCAAGTATGTCATATCCTTCGACAAAGTTTATACATTATTACATTGTCCTTATTCTCGTAAGATCAAGTGTACAATGCAATTTCACGACGCTTATGAATTAATGAATGGTTCGTCGAGTTGACATATGGTTATGCATGTACAATACGAATTGCGATCAATATATAGTGGTGTTATCATCATTCCCCAGGTGATATAGCTTGCTCGTTTTCATTGTCTGATTAGTTTTCGATTTTTTTATCTCCCAGACCTATGAAAGTTCTTGTTACACGAACGAGTTGCTCCGGCGAACTTGAAAACAAACAGTTCTATTTTACACGATGCTTTTATCGTTCTCGTTCTTTTATAAAATATATTTGGCTAACATTGCTTTGATTACTACTGTATTTTTTATATATTGTAAGATATCGTTACAAAATTATTTATTTGTATTACTGGTAAGCTGTCAGCTGTATTAGCGACGATAAAACAAAAATCAAACGATCAAGTAGTAAAACTCGATTTGGTCAGACGTTCGTTCTCGTTCAACGATAATCATTCCTTATGGAACACAACATTCCACGGTAAACCTACCAACTTTAGAAAATCCTTCGTTATCGCGCGCACGTAATAATAAAAGGTCAAAAAGAACGTGTAGCTCGTCCACAAACGATACACACGTGAGTCACACCGGCCGTGCGCGCGATCGAAGATGAAAATTAGCTGAGCAACTACTCGCATTGCGTTAGCCATTGAAAAGTTTGGCGACAATGATGTTTATCGACTTGCTAGACACCCGTATGTGAAGAAAGAGTTCAGTGCACTTTCATTAGAAAAAAAAACAACGTAAGCGTTGTCTTCCTATCTTACCCAAGTGCATTATACGTTGCGCGTTGGAATAATTGATTATATTTCATTGATGAGCTGTTTCAAAATAATTTCTTTTCGTAATCGTACGCGAGGTCACTTGAATGTAACGATCGCGCCATTTGTAATTAAATTTAACAAAGCATCGTTGAACGCGAGGACATGCAAACAACGAATTTAACATAGTCATTAAACGTTCAATTTTCTTTTAAAAGAAATTTGTCAACGTTAAATAACGTGTATCTATTAATAGAATATCACGTACCTTGGCCAGGTGGTAGAGCAGAATGCACGAGAACAATCAACGAAGCAGCTACGAATACGAGTAAATTAACGATCGTATAATACGAGGAGTGAATAGATGAAACGACAATGCGAAAGGGACCTGTGACGGCCCGAGGCATTGCGCTCTTCGCTCTACACTACTTATTCCGCACAACAGAGAGAGCGCGCGCGCGCGCGCGAGAGAGAGAGAGAGAACTTCCCTTTGACGATAGACTTTTTTTTGTTTGCCTCCCACCTAGTCTACCTGAAGCGCAACCAGGCACGCATGCGTGCAGGTGTACATGATGTTTGTTGCTTCTGCGTGAGGGGTGAATGCGATTTCGATATAGTGTGATCAATTTTGAATGTGCTTGGTCTATCGATTTCTCTTTGTTTTTTTTTCTGGTAATTAGATTCGATCGATTGTTTTCAATGCGTGAATCGAATGTTTCTTTGGAAAACATAATTCTGCATTTAATAAAGTTATAGCGACTTTATTTGAGAATGTTTCGATAGCGCAGAGTCAAAATTCTATTTTTTTAAATTGAATAATAAAACTATGTACGTCGTGAGAAACGTCAAATCATAAAAGTTAACTTTTAAAAACGACAGCCAAGATTGCACCGGCGTCAGTTGTATCGACCAGAGGCATCAAATTCATTATGCACTTTCGGTATCTTCCAAGGGGTGAATACTTAATTAGACATGCGTGCAATCATTAGACTTGGCGTGGGAGGATAAGCAGGTTCAAATATTAGACAAAAGCAAGAAATAGGCTATTATTTTATGATGATTCATAGTATATTCTTTTACGGAATCATTACTTACAAAGCAAGTAGTGTGTATCTGAAATTGTGTTTTTTTTCTCTCGATATGGAAATCAGTATTATTATTGTAATATTTTTCTTCGTTACAAGGCAGATTTTTTCTTTAACGCTATACGATAATAATAATATTATAATAGTTATCATAAAAATAATCATAAACATAATAATAAAAATAATAATAATAATAAACTTACAATTACTCGAATAATTATGATAAAATAATTGTAATAATAATACATAATGTAACATTAATAATACATCGGTACATTGTGGACACGTGTCTTTCGTCCTATACAACTTCGTCGAACAAACATTAATATTATAATAATATAAACAAGACATAAAACGCAACAGGATTTTCGCGTAAGGCACAAGCATCACCGAAATTGCTGCAATTACAATTGTTTGCGTTCAATGTCGCAGTGTACTTTTTTCTCTCCTATATGTTTTAACGCCTCGACATTCAATTTGCCTCGGCACTATTTGTTTGTTTCTTTATTTTTCATATACACGATATACGTAAACTTGCATAGGCGGGACTTTGTTTGTATATTTATAACGTGGCTCGTCCACAGGATAAGATTGTTAAAGATTAATACACATATGTACAAAAAGATAAAGAGAAGTCAATTGTATGTACAAGCTACTTAATTTTAACATTAGATTCCCGAGCTTCTATGTATTCCCGTCCCTTCCCACCCCATTTCTATAAAATATGAAAAAAAATTCTTTTACCTGCCTCTTTGTTCGGAGGCAACAATTGTAACATCGCTGCAGTACGTTCAAATTCCTGTTTGTTTCTTTTCTACATTTACATTAAAATCTAGGAGTTGCTCTCGTTGACGAAACTCAATTATTACACATTTTATTTTCTTTCACAATCTCACGCACGTCAGACGAATGGCATGTCGATTAAGGCACATTCTTTCGGTGAGATCAATCGCTGTGCGTTGTCGATACGCTGTATTTCGAATAATTTAATTACATTTTTTTCGAATTTAATAACAAATCTAATAACAGTCACGAAAAAAAAATACATTAACTCGCAAAATAATTTTGCATTATTTATAAACGATTTTGATACTTTGGGCACTCGACTCAGCATCAACGTCGATGCTTTCACGCAATTAGAGTCATTATTTTTACAAAGGCACTCGTAAGCTTTGCAATGAATTCTTTGAGGCTGAATCTTTCTCTATTGTCACGAGAGAAATAAGAAAAAATCAGCTTCAAAAATTTTACGTTTTTTTTTCAACACGTTTGACGATTAGCAATGAAATATATCGATTTTATCGAAAACAGACCAGCTGCTCGATGGGATTATTTACCCTAAATTACAATTACCATTTCTTAATTTTTCAACAACAACGATTTATTAAAAATTGAAACATTATATGACAGCGTTGAACTCTGAAAATTATATTGGTTCGGATACTTCAGTCGTGCATGGCACCTGTATCTTATTTAACAAAATTACGAAGAAACAATGAATGTTAAATACTTATTGTCGATTATCATAAAGTGCCAAACTTCAAATTGAGTTTCAATTCTTGGCGAGTCTGTTTTAAAGTAATATTCGCGTAATTTGATCGCGATGCTGAATTTAAAAAGAGATTAGCGAGGATACCTTCCCACGTGCTACAGCACTTTTTTCTAACTACATTTTTTTATTAGCACAATAATGTCACAGTTCAAAATTCATCCAATTTACAAATCTTTCAGTTTGTAAACGTGTTCGCGTATTTCACCGAGCAATTTTACGAAAAAATAAATAATAAATGTCATTAAAATTTTAGAGACTTTAACATAGTTCAGATGTCTTCTTAAAGCTTTTTTTATTAATCTTATAAACTAATTCTGTGCTTGTTGCATTACAGACTGAAAGTATTAGCTTTCATCCGAATGTTCCGTGTTAAATTTGACATTGTAAATTTACATAAAAATTAGCTAAACTTTTATTAATTTCACCTTGGGTACGATATACTCTTATGCGTCCTTAATGGCATACGTATTACAGCCTTTTCTTTATTGCTTTTTAATGACATACTTTCTACGACGGAGTCATAGGAAAATTTCATGCAAAATGTTAAACAAAAAAAAAACATTCATAACGATCGCGTGAATTGCTCAAAATCTGAAGGAACTTGATTTTCCAAATTCAATCTCTTTCGTACTCAATTTAAACTTCTACGCCAAGGTTACGATCGACGACGTACTCGTACCTTTTAGGCTCGCTATCTCCATCTTCGTTTGGTTTACAACCAATCATCTGCGCTTGCGATTCATTATCGATCAAGATCTTACTGTTTCGGTCGCTACTCGAAGACGAAATGGAAGTGGTTTCGGTACTCGTCGACGAGGTGCTTAATTTTCTACTGGCGTGGTTATGCGTTGAGCTAGCTTTGCTCGAGGTTGTTCGACTTGGTTCAGAAGCGTGCCTGCGATGCTCGTGATTTGGCACTGGCGTTTTCTCAACCATAGGCTCATCAGGTGGAAGAACTGGCACGTTCAAATTGACTCGGGTGAAGAATGCCATTTTTTCTCTGTGAGTTAAAAAGTTGGGCATTATAGTGTTTTGATACAATTGATTCCAATTCAATGAAATTAAAACTCTATAAAACTTACTTGAAAGAAATTATATCGGGCTTTCCCTTGCCGGCTTTAGTTTTTCTTAGCTTGTAGATTTCTTTACTAGTCTTCCTAAGCATCTTTTCAACCTTCTTGTCCTCTGCAGTCTTGCCATTCTTTCCACTCTCGGCTTGTTGCATGAGTACTTGGAACTTGTCGTCCTCAAGCAGCCAATTTGCCATATCCACATCACCATTTTCGCGCGCTTGTTCGAGCCTTTGTTTGAGTGCTCGCAACCTATTGAGCTCGTCGTGGAGGTTGGTAAGTCGAGCGTGTTGAGCTTGTAAATCGAGTTCGAGGTCGAGTGAGGTACGCGCGGTCGTGATGAAGGGTGTTGACTTGGATTTCGAGGATGTAGACGGCGACTTATAACCTAATGCGGATGAGGGCCGTCTCCAACGAAGAGAACGACGCTCAACCGAGTTACGTTGAAAGGGACCGCCTCGCCTGTACAAAGGCATACTGCTATCACTGTCACTGCGGTTCAACTAGAAAACAAAAGCATTTGATTCATTACAATTTCTTCAGTCAAGAAATTGTCTTCATTTTTCAAACTAATTCATTGAAATAAATTATTTACCCGGCAGATGTAATGGTTTCTGCTAACAGCCGCACTGGGTGAGAAAGTTTGACTTCTCTTGATAACGATGGAGCTCTTGTCATCGTGAACAGCGCCAGGCACTACTCCTGCGGCAGAGAGTTTCCTTTGCTTGCCCTGCTCCGGAATAAAAACGCATTCCGTGTTGGTTTCCTTATCTGAGGTTTGATTGGTTGCTGCTACTGTCGCTGCGGCAGCTTCCTTTTCTGCCAACTCCTCGTCCTCCTGCGAATAATTTCAAAGACATTTAGTACTCAAATAACAATTACGTGAACTTGTTATTGATGGACTAATAATACTAACCTCATGTTCGAGCACGTCTTCGAGGACGCTTTCCTCCATCATGAACTCTACGATAATACCCTCCTCGTCGCTATCATCGCTCTCTCCACTACCGCTATCACTATCACCATCTTCTTCCTCTTCTTCTTCGGGACTTTTCAGACAATTGGCCAACTCCTCGAGCCTCATCGAAACGGCTGTCTGGAGTTCGTCGCATCCCTGATTGCGAGTAAGCGTGGATGTTTGCGAGCTGATGATTGTACTTTCGTCGCTACTTTCCTCTTTCGTGTTCTGCGCACTGTTGCCATTGCTTTGGGCACGATACATCGAGATATCGGATTCCTGTTTGTCGTGCTTGCTCGATAATTGTTGTTGTGACGACGACGAGAGTGAGGAACGAGACGCGATGACCACCTCCGACGAACTAGATGGCTGCATGAAACGGAACGACAGGATGTTGTACCACTTGACGCTCGGACTCTCAGGACTAAAGTCTGCCAGTGAGACTTGGGCTGAACCCTGTTGTTGAATAACGTTAGCGTTTAAAAGTATTCAGACGTCAAATAACCAATATTGTATCTGAATGTTCGGACTTACCAAGCACTCCTCAGACTCTCCGCTGGTGCACCAAACGTTGACTTGCAGTGTCTTGGTATAGAGCTTGTTGAGTGGCACGGCAATGGGGAATGTTTCACCAAAGGTTGGTTTACGCAAATCTGTTACCGGTTTCGTGCAACACACATTGTTCGCCGCTAGTTGCATCGGCAGTAAAGCAGCTTTTATATACCTGGAAACGCCCAAATAAACTCGTTCAAAGACTGTACTACCGTATGCGTACGCATGCGTGATTAATGTTCATTGGAACTCTTCAGTGACGATACGAAGAAGTAAAAATATATAGATAGATGAAAGGTAATTGCGGTTACGATGACTATTAGACGCGCGGCTAGATAACTTTACCTCGCGTAATCGCGTGATTGTAAATCGATACGCTCTAGATTGCGTCGCGTTAGCCAAGCTAGTACTATACTTACACCTGCATGCTGTCGGAAATGGAGAGGGCAGCAAGGTTCCTTGCTCGCTCGATGCCTACATGGAGCGTACCGTCGCTTACCGAATACCTGTTGATAAAGAAGACCGATATGATAAATATCTTTTGTTCGTATACTAAAAAAAGTTTTTTCAAAAATGGTATTGTTTTATTTATTCATTCGTTTTGCTTACCTAAGCTTAATTTGGACTTGAGCAGTTTCGAGATTAGAATCGTTAGTGACTTGAGCATCAGCGTTGAGTATGCCGGACAATCTTCTCCTGTTCGAGGCTTCAAAGACACCGGAATCTCCAGCGACACTTTCATCGGACACGGCGGCTGAAACGGAGCGCGTATTCGTGCCTGACGAGCTAGCTCGCGAGCGAATGCCCATTGGCGGTGGAGTTTCGCTTATTGGCGATAGAGGTGGTTCTATAATCAAAAGATTATTACGATTAAAAAAATATTAAAAATAATGTAAATACGGATGTCATTGACAGAACGAAAAAAATTCAACTGACCAGTCATAGCCGGCCTTCCAAGACCGCTACCCTGCGACATATTACACGACTGCAGATCCATGGGTGGTTGTTGACTATGCTTCGACACCTGTTGATGATGATGATGATGATGGTTATTTTGCTCAGCGGTAGTACACTGTTGCTCCTGTATCGTTTGTTGACTCAACCTCAGCTCCGTCAGTTTATCCTCGAGTTGCGTCCTATCGAGATGCGACGAGGTAGACGGTCGGATCTGTTGTTGTCTCCTTTGCTCAATTTGTTCGTAAGCCGGTGGTGGCCCAACCGGAGCATTTTCATACAATGGCGACACAGGTGGTGAGACACTTGACAAGCTGGACCTTGGCGAAAGACTTGGTTGCGATCGACCTGGTGATGGTGTCCCAAGATTGTTGGATGCAACGTTCTGTTCGGAACCTTTGAGCAGTCGCTCCACTCGACGATGTAAGTCGACCATATCGACCGGTCTCTCTTGTTGCGACGTACCCATACACTGTGGCCCACCATAGATGTCCGTGAAACTCAGTGCCGAACTCAGCGAACCCTTGCTACTCGTTGTGCTTAGGCTGCCGAGACTCGAGCTGCTTGAAACCGAAAGCGTGCTTGCCGAAAGACTCTTCAATTGATTTTCCAGCATTGCCATAGACCTACGCATTCGCAACAGATCAACAAACGATCTTTAATTTCAACGCACTATATTGAAGCTTGAAGATAAATTCACGTTACAAACACGAACCTGAGTGCATCCTTGAGTTGCTGCAACAATAGTTGTTTCTCCTCGTGAAGCCTCACCCTATCCGTAATCGTTTTATTGGACAGTTCGAAAGCATTATTCAGATCCTGTTCGAGTCTTCTGATCTCCGACTGTATTTTAGTCATATCCTGCTGCGTTCTCGTATGTGGAGTTATACTCCTCAGTTCTCTCAGCAATTGTTCCTTCTCTTGGAATAATAACAGTTTGTCTTTGTCGCTTTCCGTCTGTCCAGGAATGACTTTTTCTTCAAGATCAGCCAGTTGCTGTTGTATTTGTTGTATTCTCTTTCGCGCCTCGTCGTATTGTAACCTCATCCTCGCCATTTCGGCTAATCTCGTACCAATTGGTACTAATTCACCCGACAAATCCGTTTGCGACGCTGTACTCAGTTTCTCTTGTGGCAAACTCAATGTACTCGCTTCGGGACTGCCCTCGCACAATTGTAACCTTGTCAGTTCGTCTTTTAATTGCGCTAGTGATTGCATCAGTTCGGCTTTTTCCTTCTCACCCGAGCTTAAACTCTTCTGAATATTTCGAAGTTCCGTCATTATCGCTTGAGCTTCGGTGATATTGTAGCAGCCGGCATGATGCGAGCTCAGCTTTTGCTCGACACTGAAACGAACGGACGTTTGCGTTACATACATACATACGTACATTCTGACGTGGAAAATGTCACAAATGTTTATTTGAAAAAATGGTTCGATCAATAATAATTGTCGTACATTAACATTTTTCTCGTTGGAGCACTAATGCCTAATTATTTTTAACGATCTCAACATCGTGCCAACTAGTGCGAGTACGCAAGAAAAGAAAGAAAAATTACAAATAGATACATACCTGGCTAGTGTCTCGACACCGCGTTGCGTGCAATTCATCTCGGCGCGTATCTGTTCGAGTTCTCGCTTTAGCCTGGACACTCGTTTCCTCGCCAACGCCACGTCGCATTTGAGCAGGTCCGGATCATATTTCGTGCTGAGCGAGCTTGAACTTGAGCACACTGTAACAAACATCATCATCATCATCACGATCGTCGTTGTCGTCGTCGTCGTCGTCGTCGTCGTCATCGTAGAGTAAATTTACGTCGCCTTTTTTCTTTTTTCTTTATCGCATACGGAGGTATTTTGTTTCTAAGAATTTCGCAATAGTTTCTTGGGAAAATAATCGCGTCATAAAAGAAAAAAAGAAATAAAGTGTTCTTTTTTTTGCATCGCAACCTGGAATAGCAACGAAATTATGTAAATTTTTCAATACACGATCGTTCTAAAAAAAATACCAACAACAAAAAGGAAAAGAAAACGAGGGTAGAGAAGAACTCGAGGCGTCGTGAAATTTACATGTGCACTGAATAATGTAACGCGTTGCAAACGGTAGCACACGAGAAAAAAAAAAGTGGCATGAGAAAATAACAGAAGAAGGTGTTTAGATGTTATACTTACAACTGGTGCGAGAAGCTCCAAGAGTACTGAGAGCATTGTTCAGGTGATTGTACTCGTCTTGAGCTAAGCATAACCGTTGCTGTTTCACGTCGTAGATCTCTTTTTTCGCCTGGAACACAAAGAAAATTACAATTATTAATTTTATACGTGTGAAGCTGAGGTTGTATTTGCTTAACCGTTATGTTCAAGGAACAACCCATCTGCTATCGAGTGATGAAAGTTTTGATACAAGGGATATCAATGAGGATATATCAAATGTATACGAGTTTTGTGCATTTTAATTTAATCCAATAATTCAATTGCTTCAATGTTTCAATATTGACCAAAATAATTTTTCCGGACAATTGTTTTACACGCAACTTTCTTGTTAAACAAAAGCACATACCTCGATCATTCAATAAACTGTTCAATAACCTTAAGATGAAATTCAATCGATCGTATTGCTGATATATGAAGCAAATAAAATTTCTCAAGTATTTGCATTACGAAAAATTTGCTTATATATCTGTCTTTTTTTAAACTTGTGTATCGGATTTGATAAATTGTATCAAACTCATGAATAATAAAAAAATCGAGCGTAACGATAATTCCATTTGAGAAAATCCCGTTGTAAAAGTCAAAACGATAACTTGCCCAACGTGTGCTGAGATATAAACAACGAGCTATCTCGTTGCAAGAATGAGGATAAAAAAACACATATTTCGTAAATCGTTCGACGCCTTTAAACAAAAATTCCATTTGTATGGAATAAAGAAACGTATATATGTAAATTTCATAGAGAGACGCGCACGAGACAGAGTTTTATATATATGGAATTGGTAATTTAACGTGTTATTTTCTTTAGACTATCAAACACGAATAATTTATCGTACTGAAGAAGATTTACTACGGAAAATACGTGCAAAGCCACAACACAACTATCGAACATACTTTCTAATTTATTTTGAAGCCTCCCCATATGTGTATATATGCTCAACAAAAAAAACCAGCTCGTAACGTTCGAATCGCTAAAAAAAAATGTGAAATTGTCGCGCGCGTGGGAAACATTCCACAACTGGCGACAGTACGACTATTAGATACATTACATGCAATAGGCGATCTCGTGGGGCAACAAATTCTTTTTTGTAGAGTTTTACCTCGTAACGACTTTCATATGCTTTATTAACGATAAACATTTATAATGTAATACTATCATTTATATTAGTAACAATAATCTTTATGGAAATATTTCTCATTGGCATGGCATGTTTGAATTTTCACTTGTATTTTGATTTTGGAACGAAATATATTTTAGTCGAATTATTGTGACTTGAAAAATGAGGTTGCGAAGCGATTTATTACTTTTCAAATGTAGTTTAGTATTAGAATTTAGTGGTTGAAAACGAAAGTTTCACTTTACAAATCTTACTTATATTAGATTTTTATCGAAATGTAAATGGATTTTTATTTAGCACTTAAAGTCACCTTAACACGATATAAAAAAATCTTTATTAGCGTGTTCCATTTATTTTTCACTTGTAGAAACTAACAATTTCTCACGATCTATTCAAATTTTCTTGCTTGACATTCTTTGGAAAAGTCAAGCAAGCGCACAAGTTGAAAAAAGAATGCAGATGCATTGCATACGCGCGTGAGTTACGCGCAGCAGCGCGTAACAATTATTGCCGTAGCTAGGTAATGCTTGGCGTTTGCTTGATCTATTTTTGGATTGCACATAAGCAATTCGGGTCGTGGACGATATATAACTCGCTCTCTCTCTCTCTCTCTCTCTCTCTTTCTCGTCCAACGCCAAAAACAAGCAAAAGCGCGTGATTTGAATATCTAACAGTTGCGGAGTTTGAAAGAGAGTTCACTGAACCAAAACAATTATACAACGGTGCTCAATCTATTTCAGCTGCGATACGCTTATATATTTCTTGAACAATTTTAAATAAAATGACATCCATCATTCGATACATCGTTTATAATGCTGATAAATTGTTGACTTAAAAAAAACAAATGTTATTTCTACCACTATTGACTTTTATTTTTTTTTTGCTATTTATAATTTTATCGCGATTTCTATGTTGATGGAAAATAATGTTTTAATTAATTAAAGGTCAATTAATTGAATTTTTCAAAATTTTCATCAGATAATTTAATTCAAGTGAAAAAGAAAAAAATAGGTTGTTGATTAAAAACATTTCCCGTTTTAATCGAAAGTAAATTTGTCTTGTCTGTTGGCTCTGGATAAACATGGCTCGTCCTAACAAAAACCGGATTGAGCAAGAATCTCCTAACCGTTTCAAGTATATACAATATTCAATCGAAAAAAAGATTAACGAGCGTCTTTCTAAATTCAAACCAAAGTGCCGGTAGTCGCGCGAAAATGATCGGAGAAAGAGAGAGAAGTTTTACATCAGTATCTGTTGAGTTTCATCGGCCCCGGCCCAGAAACACCAAAAAGCGACTCGAACGCATCGATAATCACTGTGGCGCGCTGCACGGGAAGGAAGGCTAAAGCGGCATTCCATTCTTCGACTTCGTAAGGGAGAGAGAGAGAGAGAGAGCGAGAGAGAGAGAACTCGTTGGTAATTTTTTTCAAAACTTTTGAATCCAATAATCCTTATCAGAATTAAAAAGAAAAAAACAATATTATCACACTCGAAAGTCGTTTCTGATCGTCGACCACTGACACAATAAAGTGAAAAAAACTTTCCACACTCAAACATCACCACAAAAAGTAACAAACAAACAAAAAATAAAAGAATAAAAAAAACAATTTTTTTAGAGCACGCCGCTGCAGCAGAGTGAAGAAGAGGAAGAAGAAGAGGAAGAAGAAGAAAGATCCTCCCTTTGAAGAACTTCTCTCTTACATATTCGCAGTAGTAGTAAGCCGTAGCATCATGGTCGTCGCGCCTGTAGCATTGCTCCCAGTAGAATCGCTGTATCTGCTCGTCGTTCTCGTAATCGTTTTGGTAGCACATACGCATTTGATAGCGCACATTCTCATAAATTTGTTCCTGCTTATGTTCCTTATCATTGTGCTGCTGCTGTTGTTGTTGTTGCTGATAGTACTGTTTCTGCAGCTGTTGCAATTGCAATTGATGTTGTTGTTGTAACAATAACTGACGATAATCTTGACGACGCGTCTGATATTGATTGATAATTCTCTGTTGTTGTTGTTGTTGTTGTTGAAGATAATAATTAGCAGGAAGTTGAAATTGTTGATTTTGTTGCTTGGCGTTATAACTATCGACGTAACTACGGTACTGATGTGCCGGCACGAGGACGCACAGGGTGTACTGTCGGTCCATGACTCGCGCTAAGCTAAGCTCCGCGCTCACGCTCACCTCATCTTCACGAGAAGAAGGCCTCCACGAGACTGGCCGGTTACGGGGCCCGAAATTCCAATCCCCACTTCTTTCTTTCTCTTTCTCTCTCTCTCTCTTTCCCTCGCTCGCTCGCTCGCTCTTTCGTTCGTCCAAGAGAGAAAGAGAGAGCTTCAATTTTTAAGGGGTCCCTTTTTTTCTCTCTCTCTCTCTCTCTCTCTCTCTCTTTCTCCTTTCCTCTCCTCTCTTTCGCCGCAACGCGCGCGCGTTCCTCTTCGCTCCTCCTCCTATTCCAGCGCTCGCTCTCTGCTTCTCCTTCCATGCTGCTGCTGCTGGTTCTCTTTTCTTTCTTTCTTTCTTTCTTTCATTCTTTCTTTCTTCTTCCTTGCCGAGTAAAAAAGGCGGGCCTCGTTCTCTCTCTCTCTTTTTCACTCTCTTTCCTCTTTCTATACAGGGCCCCGCTGCTGCAAGTCAGGAGCGTAGGAGATGGCTTTCCCTCTTCTTTTTTACTTCAAATGCTGTGGAACTTTTGATAAATCCTTTGAAAACGAATTCCTTAAAGCGAGCGAAATAACTCTCTTGCTATATGGCTATCAAACGATTATTTTGTTTCTTTTGACCTTATCACTATACTAAAGTTGAGTGTTGCGGGGCCCTGTCAAGATAAATGTACGCGCTTGCATTTTACCGCGCGCTTTGAGCAAGTAGTGGGGATATTGGGCCTCTCGAGGTCAGGGTACGACCCTGCAACGCTGGTAGTAGTAAAGAGGTCCGACCTTGAGTCGCGCGCATTATGCTTCGTCCTTGTTGGAATTTCTGGTGTATACCTATATGTATATATGGCGCGTACGTGTGTGGACCCATCAGCGATCATCTACCAAGCCAAGCCACACTAAGGAGAAAAAGAGAGAGAGAGAAATTCTTTGGCGCGAGCTGCACATTTTCTTTGTCTCTCTTTGCCTTTTCCATCTCTCTGCTGCTGCAGCTTCCCCTCCTCTTTTACTCGTTCCTTCGCGTTCGTTCGTTCGTTCATTCGTTCCCTCGAGCATCCTCTTCTCTCTCTCTCTCACTCTCGCACTCTCTCACTCTCTCTCTCTCTCTCTCTCTCTCTCTCTTTCAAACTGCACTCGAACCCTCGCAATTCCATACTCTATGTGAGCGTGTGTATATATGCGATCCTTTGCTTCTTATTTGCTTTCATTGGATATGAACAATGTCTTAGTTGGTGCTATCCTATACACACATTTGAATTAATTCTGAAATATCAATCGATAAACTATTAATTTATATATATTAACGTTCGATGCATCGTTTGATACAAAAATCAATAATTTTCTACAAGAAAAATCGGCGTATGATTTTTTTTGTAAATAAATTACATAAACGCTTGCAAAAAGTTTTCTTACACGATTCTCAATAATTTTTCCGTAGACTTCCAAAATAGTAGTAGTGGTAGAAGTAGCAATAGTAGTATTAGTATTAGTAATAGTAGTAGTAGAAGTAGATGTAGTAGCAGTATTAGTAGAAGTAGTAGCAGCAGCAGCAATAGTAGTAGTAGTAGTAGTAGTAGTAGTAGTAGTAGTAGCAGTGGTAGTAGTAGTGGTAGTAGTCGTAGTAGTAGTAATAGTCGTAGTAGTAGTAATAGTAGTAGTAGTAGTAGTAGTAGCAGTGGTAGTAGTAGTGGTAGTATAGTAGTAGTAGTAGTAGTAGTAGCAGTGGTAATAGTAGTGGTAGTATAGTAGTAGTAGTAGTAGTAGTAGCAGTGGTAGTAGTAGTGGTAGTATAGTAGTAGTAGTAGTAGTAGTAGTAGTAGTAGTAGTAGTAGTAGTAGTAGTAGTAGTAGTAGTAGTAGTAGTAGTAAAAGCAGCAACAGTGTTGATAAAATTCTTACTACGCTCTTTCTCTCTCTCTCTCTCTCACTCACTCACTCACTCGTTCGGCCTACGTACTCGCCTAAGCTTGCTTGCTTACTTGCTCGGCACCGCAATCATCTTTTTAATAAGCTAGCAGCAACGCAACCACACGCATTCCTCCCTCATTTTCTCACGGCGTGTTTTTCGCTCGAATATATGTGTGTATTTTTTTATATATATACATACATACGGCGATAACTATCATGTAATAATAAAAATAATATTTACGTAGGTTTGATTAGACTATTTGAAAATTCATACGTCTAACTTTGCACGACTATTGGTATTTGCAAAAAAAGAATATAGATAGAGGGAGAGAAAGAAAGAGAGAGAGAGAGAGAGAGAGAGAGAGAGAGAGAGACAAAGATCAAGATAATTCACTAACAGGATAATCTATCGGCGACACATCCCAAAAATACGGTCCACAAAAATCGATAAACAGTTAAAAAGAAGAGAGAGCGAGACAACATTCCGAATTCTCAGCGTGCCATTGATTCTTATCGCTGCGAAACGACGACGACGACGATGAGAGAGAATAAGAAGATAACAACGGCAAAAATCATTGTATCGACGTTCGAATCTTTTTCGTAGAAGATTAGGTAAAGATGAGCATCAAGAGTCGCGGTCAAAGACGAAAGATCTTTCTCTCCCAGCGATTTATGTATATATAACCCAATTGCCGAATTTCTCAGTATAAGATGCCATTGCTTATATTAAACTGTTAACGAAAATAAATCAAATTTATACATTCGATCGCAAAAAAAACAAAATAAATAAAGAATAACTTTCCTCATCGAACCGCGGAGGCGTATAAATGAAACTTCTTTGCAAGACGGAAATCTGAAGCTATCACTCGCGCTCGCGCGTTTGAAAAAGAGAGAGAGGAGGGTTTGGAATGCAGCCGAGTGAGGAATTTCGGCCCCTCCCGCATATTTATCTGAGCAGGCTGCTCTCTCTCTCTCTCTCTCTCTCTTTCCCCCTTCTTGGCGTGCGTGCCCGGGGCCCCTTTTATAGCGCGCGCGCGCGCGCAAGCAAGCAAACGAAAGAGAGGAGGGATAAGGCCCCGCCACAAAGCTAGTGCGATGGAATGCCAACGTTTGTTGTAATTAGGGGTGATTTCGTTCATTTTTGCTCAACACAGAAAGAGAGAGAGAGAGAGAGAGAGAGAGAAGCTACGTGTTTGTACTGAGATTGCTTCGAGAGGGACAAACGTGAATTTTATGCGCGATTATCGCGGGAGGTTCTTTTTTTTGCTTTTGCTTCTTGGAAAATAAAAATATTTATGATTGGTATTGAATTATTTAATGCCGATATAAAACCATTGGGGGAAGAGTGAAGGTTGATGTATTCGTAAAAGAATGTATAACTTTGTTGGCCAACAGCTTTTGTACCGGTAAAGTATCAGCATAGTATATTTGAATTATCCGGAAGTTATCACTTTATTTTTGAGAATGACGAAAGACAGGTGAAATTGTACAGGTGGTGAAAATTACGTTTATTACAGGTGTTTCAACAAAAAAAAAACGGACGCATCATGCGCAACAGGCAAAAATATAGATTCTTATAGCTGTCAGATATAAAGGGAGGGAACGCCAGGTGCCGACCGAAAGTCGAAGGATTCTTATTTCTTTTTACTCGGGTTTCCCATGAGCATGTTACATATATATATAGTAGGAGAAAGAGAGGCGGGATTACCGAGACAAATAATTAGTTTCCAATTTCCAAAGGGGATAGATTTCGTCTCCTTTTAGTTTCACAGGTTCTTTTCTCTCCTCGCCATAAATTGCCTTCCCTTTCTCTCTCTCTTATTCTGCTCCCCATTATGTTTCCTCATTTCTCCAGCTCTTTCTCTCTCTCTCTCTCTCTCTCTCTCTCTCTCTCTCTCTCTCCATCCTTTAACGAACTTCCGGACTCTCTTGTTGGAATGTTGTCGTTTTCACGCAACAGGTACTCCCTCACTCTGCTCACGAAAAAAATAAAGATAGAAGCTTCCATGAAAATTATATCATTTCAACAAAGATCTCACGCAATCCATAAAATAAAAATACACGTCGATGGACTTTGTTTCGAGAAATCAAGCAAATCGTTTTTCTAGCTAACGTAACCCACCGAACAAAAGGGACCTAGTAATATATTTAAAGAAACACCCAAAAAGATAAACAGACATAGATAAAAGTCCCTTTGAAAGAATTAAAGAAAAAAAGAAAAGAATTAATGTTCGAAAACGGGACTGTAAAGCAGCATCGAAGAGATTAAAATAATTAGGTTCAGAGCGTCGCTGCTACCGAATTCCGTACTTTCTCTCTCTCTCTCTCTCTCACCTGTATATAATACAGAGGAGTAGTAGGGAGAGAAGACGCAAGGCCGACCGTCCACAAGTGTTTGTGTTTCGAAGCATTCCTTCGGTGATCGCGCGCGTGCCTTTTTCGAGAGACAGAGAGACCAAAATCACTGTGCGGGTTATATGATGATATAGACTGCTTCTCTTTTCGTTATTTTTCTTCTTCGATCGATATCAATTTTGTTCGCCATATAACAATTTACCTTCGTTTTACACCAGACTATTGTTAATATATTAATTTATTTAAAAAAATATAATATTACTATGAGAAATATGTACCTGCGAGTCTCTTTATATTCTATTCGAAGGAATTTACGCGATCACCGAGCAATGTATTCGGGTAATTATGAGAAGAAAAAAATAAGGAGGAACGAAACATCTCCCGCGCGCGTGCACGCTTGGAAAACAAGAATGTTACCTTGTCGCTGAGAGATAAAAATCTCATTTGTTACACGAGGAATGCACTCGTAATACGTGGCGTCGTTCAATTAATTTAATGAGAAGAAACAGCTTCAAAAGGAATTTTTCAAGATTTCATTCCACTAATCATCCTCTCTCTCTCTCTCTCTCTCTCTCTCTCTCTCTCTCTCTCTGTCTTTCTCTCTCCCTCTTTCTTTTTCTCTTGCTCTTCAGGAAAAAAAATTAAAAATAAAAAAGAAACACGACCTTGATAAGCAAGGTCCTTTTTTGATTTTTCATCATCTTGCGACATAGAAAGAAGAGTAACAACGTTTGCTGTATATATATATATATATATATATATATATATATATATATATATATATGTGTGTGTATATACATACAGCGTTGACAGCTATATGTATATATACGTGTATAAGTGAGAGAGGGAGGAAAGGAAAGGCTTCTCTCTCTCTCTCTCTCTCTCTCTCTCTCTTTCCCTCTCTCTTTCGTGAACGCGAGCGCGCGTTGTACGAGAGAAGTAGTGATGAGAGATCCGGTTTTTGACCTGCACCGGCATCTGCGCTCGGCTCGGCTCGCGCCAGGATATACTCGACAGTACCCAAGAAACTGCTCACTGATCTTTCTCCACTTACACACACATACATACACGTATTATACGTGCATATACGTAATGCTTTCCTTCTATGAAAAAAAATCCTTGCGACAAAGAGTTTCCTTCTTTTTTTAATTTGTTCTTCCTCGTTCATATTTTTTGAATAGCGTTTGATTAATTTAAATTCTAGGACAGACTGCAGGTTTTAAACTGTATTATAGTATAGACATTAGAATTAAAATAACTATGAATCAAAGTTGGTATATTAAAAATTCATTGATAAAGAACTAAAGATTTGACTAAATTATAAAATGGAAGAATCCTGAAATTATTTATCGGTAAAGACTATTAAGGTACGCATGAAAAGTATCCATTTTTCAAGCAACAAAACAACAGATGTTCCCTATATATTCCACTGTATAAAAGCAAGCCTATCTATCTCTCTCTCTCTTTCTCTCTCCCTCTCGTCTTCTTTTCTTCCCTTTTTAAATGGACCTGCCGGGCGAGATGTGTGTAGTGTTGCTACCGTGCTGCGCGTTCTCAAATCCCCCATTGGACAAACGTGCCGTACTAAGCCCTATACTATATAACTTGACGTGTGTAGCACGGTAGCCACTTCACTTCTCTCTCTCTCTCTCTCTCTCTCTCTCTCTCTCTCTAAGAATCTCGCTTTTGCACTGGACATATATTTTTCGCCAGGGAAAGAGAGAGAGAGAGAGACAGAGAGAGAATCTCTCTTCTCAGGTGGATATCGCGTGATGTCGCACCTGCGAGGCAGAGATTTAAATGGGATGGCCTTTTTTTCTTTCGACAAGGGTCTCTCTTTTGCACAGTTTGTCGTGGAAAAATTTTGTATGCTGTTATTGAATGTGTGTGTGTGTGCGTGCGCGCACGTATATGTATGTGTTTTTATGGGGGGATTTCTTTCACGACCAAACTGTATTTTTATCCATTGATAGTTTTTCTTCCAAAAATTCATTCAATATCGACAAGCTGAAACTAATTTTCCATGATGAATTCAAAAAAGTCGAAATCTACGCTCGATTCCATCAATCGTCGCAAGAAGAAAAAGAAGAGGAAGAAAAAAGCATCCTCTGCGTAACAAAAGCTGGGGGTGCACTGAAAAATCTAGCGAAATCCATCTTTGCCTTCAACGCGTTCTCTCTTTCTTGTTCTTTCGCTCACTTGAGCGTGGGAGAATTTTCCCAGCAGGTTGCAGTCGCGTGCACAAGCCAAAAGAAGCGTATCTGTATATATATATATATATAAATCTTGTATATATATATATACACACACATAGGTGCGGGGATGGATAACACAATGACCAACGCTTTTCTTTCTCCCTCTCTTACTCTAGGCTTCGATGAATTGCCGGAATTCGCTGGCCTTTGGAATGTAGAAGTGAAAACGTACGCACCTTTTGTCAGACAAGACTATACGTATACATATATATATATATACACTTGCAGGTGTGTGTTGTGCATTCGATAGGTAAGGTGCACTTTTTCAAGTTTTGAGTGACGTGTGAAAAATGCCAGTTTTTTCTTTATTCTTTTTATGATTTCAAGGTTCCTAGACGCAATTTATTTTCGCGATAGTAAAGTTATAGGCGAAGGCTAGAATTTTCAGCGGTAAATTAGAAATAACTCGACAACGTGGTTGCTACTTTTTGTTGGAGTTGAATGTATTTTTTTATGAAAAAACAGATAATTTGTATGACTATAAGTTATTTTTGAGTCTCGTTATTAACATGTGCGATTCCATCTACTTGCAAGCTCCAAGCTTTCTTTGATTATATAAACCTTGACCATAAACATATTGAAAAATTTAAAAAAAAAGAATCCTCTTGAAACTGCAATATCAAAATTAAAAAAAAAACAACAGAAATTCCATAGGATTTGAAAGGCTACTATCAGACGTCGGCTGAGTTCTCCCTGCGCAAGCCGGCCGGTCGCTGACGCTCGAGAAAGGAATTCCTCGCGGAGCTCTCGTCGGTTTATGCGCGTTTCGCTCACTCTCTCACACACACTCTTGGACAGCTGCCGTGCGCAAAGAGAGAGAGAGAGAGAGAGAGAGAGAGAGAGAGAGAAGTTGAGCGAACAAAGACGACTTTTGGTCTCTCTCTCTCTCTCTCTCTCTCTCGTCGTGAAGAAATTTTGCACATTTTGCACGTGGCACGCGCAGACGTCACAAAAAGAAATAAAAACACACACTAGACTTCAATCTCGTTGGAATGTAAGAATATTAACGCGTATAATATCGATGACACGTTTTGCATACAATGCTTCGCGCGTCGTTGTCTTGCTAATTTGTTTTGGTTTATCAATGCCACGCGAGAATGAGATATACACGTGTAACAATTGCGTATGCATACATATATATATATACGCACTCAGACACGTTGCATACTAAACAAGTAATCACTTCTCGCATAAAGCGCGAAAGTCTTGTTTTCTTTGGGTGATTACACTGATTCGACGCCAGGTGGCGCCACGTGCAGAACAACTGATTATTGTCAGACAAGTTTGGTAAGAAAAGAATGCGCGCACGTGTAATTAATGACGTAGGTGTTGATTAATTGTACGTGTGTGTTTTTTTATCCTAGACACACGCGTACAATAA
Source organism: Chouioia cunea (assembly GCA_030064505.1). Classification (NCBI taxonomy): domain Eukaryota; kingdom Metazoa; phylum Arthropoda; class Insecta; order Hymenoptera; family Eulophidae; genus Chouioia; species Chouioia cunea. The sequence continues at coordinate 4,164,930 of JAOPFQ010000004.1, read as the reverse complement.
TTTTAATTTCCGTTGCGATTGATTTGTTGGTGTTTCAAGCTCGTTGGGCTGTACACTTTGAATTGGTAATTCATTTTGTGGCAGAGAGAAAGAGACAGGCTCAGAGGAGGATTGAAGCGGCAATTGAAACGTAATAGCTGTATCTTGCAAGCCGCGCGTACTTACTCCACTTTGGAGCATCGTTCGAGAGAGACCTACTTTGGACCCAGGCGAAAGCCGCAGAACGACTATATAATATATACGTATAATTCAATGGTTTACTTTACGATATATCGTAACTAAAGTTTTATACATATATATTTTTACAAAATTACCACTGATTCTCAAAAATGTAGGTGTGAACTAGCGAGTAAGGTGCCGTGGCACAAAAAAGGGCTAAAATTAAATGTAGCTCTCTCTTTCTCTCTCTTTGACTTGGTAGCGTGTGGCGTGCAAAAAAAAAAGTAAGCGAGCTTTTGCTTCTAAAAGTGTTGCTCCTCCGGAGCGCAAGGCGCAGTTAGGCTGCTGCTGTTGCTTGCAGCAGAGAGCGCTGAGAGAGATAAACGTCTCTGACTGAAAATACCTATACATGAGAACCTGTTGCTCACTCTTTCATTCTCGGCCTTCGGTGTGTGTGTATATATATATATATACATAATACTTGCTGCGAATGCTTTCATTGAAAATGAATTATATAGGAATGGGCTTCTCTCTGAATTAAACATGAGACAGAGCGGAGAGAGGGGAGTACGTATTAAACGGTTTATTAAAATTGGTTTTTCGAATGACCAAATGTAGCTAATGTCCAGTTTCGAAATCTCCCCTCCTCCCCTGCCTTCTCTCGGTCTCTCTTTTTTGGATACCCAGACGCTTTTATCGACTATAAACACACGTATTCGAGTGCTACTGTACGTCGGGAATCTCTTTTCTTTTCTTTTCCGTGTTCCATTTTTGAAACAAAAAGGTGTATTTGTAACCGTAATTAATTTCCACGATAAAACTACGTTAAAAATATTTTGAAGAAAAAAAATTGACTTATCCTATTGAGTTAATTCCAAAAAAATAAAAATCGATACGACAACGTAGCGAGCAAAAATTACAGCAATTAGCTACGCTTACGAATTGCCGTATGTGTACGTCCTTGAAATATTTCCACGTCGTACATACTAGCGAATCCAAACACATTTCTCTCTCTCTCTTTTTTATTCAGGCTTTTAAAAAGAATCGCGGAAACGCGTCTGGCGCCAGTTACGATTATCATAAGCGCCGTCGACGCCGCCGTGAGGAATGCGATCAACTCTGGGAAACGATCGTCAAACTTTCCTCTTGATATTTATTTGCAATTTTTTCGAAACGACGTGATATCGTTGTATAGAAAGTAAGAACAGTTATATTAGTCTTGTTTTTTATCTTCTCTTTTTAATCCGTCGATTTCTATATATTTTAATCAACGCTAAAGGCAGGTTTTTTTGGAGTTATTTTCCCTTTTTTCCCACGCTATTTAAAAAAATGCGATTTCGTCAAATAAATCTTAATTGTATACAAGATAGTTTGAAACAAAATATTCTAAAGCTTCTCTTTCGCGCAGAAAATACGCCCGCGCGGTCTCGTGCGAACGCACTTTTGTCGAGGTTTTTAAACGGAAGTGGCGTTAAGAGCCGCCGGATATGCGTTATCGTTGCAACTCCTCCTCTTCTCGCGCCATGTATTATACGAAGGAAAAACAAAGTACGCTGTATATTCCCAAGGATGTGTCGGATCATTAATAATTATTCTCTGATTTTATTAAAGCATTCCTGCACTTTTTTTATTGACGACTTCCTCTTTGTCTTGTTCGAGGAAAAATTTTCTAAATCCAAGTGTAACTTCATGTGTAATCGTTAACTTTGAACTAAAAAGAACGAAAGTATACGTCAAGAAAGGAAGCGTCGCATTCTTAATGAGTACCGTCATTGGTTTATCTCGCTATACTGCTTTTTTCCTTTTCTCTTAATTTTCATTGCGTCTCAGTCTACGACAATCTCGAGAGGCTCACGTTTAAACCTTGTTGAGTAGATAGCGCGCGGTTGAGAATACATCGTACACACGTTTAGTGAGCCACTGCGATTTTCAAATAACTTTAAATCGTCGTTCTTCGTTTGATTTGAATGAAGATATTTTTATCAGGAACTTGGTCTTATATCATCAAGTAGAGTTTCCATTTTCATAATAAATCCAGTAATTGCTTTTGCAATTACTAGAGTTATATGCATTCGTCCTACTATTTAATTTTCACGAAAAATTTGACGCAACTGAATGCCATTCTTCAAAATTTGCCTTTCTATTCATTCGCAATTTTCATTTCTTAAAAAAATATAATAAAAAAAATGTATTACACAGAACGTACAATGTTGCTTCGGTAAAACGCCTACGCGCGCAGGATAATGCGATTAAGCGGGACCCCTCGAGGCGACGTTATAAAACCGCAGAAAATGACGTATCGCGATTGGTATCGGCATTCCGATGGTCTTTTATCGCGCGTCAAGAATCGATATGCAAGCGATACATACATATATGCACACAACTGCTCTCTCTCTCTCGTAATGACGGCGTCTACGATCAAAAACAAAAATCAAGATAGATTCGTAATGACGCGATAATAATAACAGAAGAAAAAAAACAATGATTCGAACGAACCAAATCTCGTGGCGTTTAACATCGTCATTGTTCACCTCGAGACAGGAACTTTAAATACATGGTGTCGATGAAATATAAACATTTATTTGGCATATTGAACGTTATATTCGCGAATTATAGGAGAAGAATGTTTTTTTTTTCATCTAACAAATTTAAATATATAATTGAAATTGTCGTATTCATCTGCGACGTTCGTCGATTGTGTAAAAGTATATTTACGCACTACATCACACAAGTGCGGGCGCTAACTCACAGAAGCTGCAGAAGGGAAAGGATGTAATTTTAGCTCGGAATGCTAACTGTAACCGCGCGCGCAAGCGAGCACAGCTTCGAAAAATTAAAACCGGCCCCTCCTCCTCCTCCTCCCCACTCTCTTTCGTCGAATACATTGCACATTAAAAAATTACGAAATGCTCACCATATGCAAGTTTTTTGGAGAAAGGCAATAGAACAATTTTTACATCGTGGCTGGATTAATGTTCTCTCTTTCTTTCTCGATTCGCGAGGAAAATGTATAACACCACACGACGTGGGATTTATCAGGTTTTTTCTTTTATCCAGCTGCAATCGTTGATTATTTGATGGAGGATTAATTAGTGGATTGATGATAGCCTTGTTTGGTAAATTAAATAGCTTTTCATATTAATCTGTGAACTTTGATATTTCGTATGCAAAGAGATTTTGTTTTTCTTTGAACTTGCCTTGTATTTGCAACAGAATACAATGATTACACTTGTATAAATCGCAAAGCCAATTCATCTTTATCAAGAGCCGATTGAAATAAAAAAAAAGTCAACAGGAGAATCTAATCTCTCTCTCTTTCTCTGTCTCTCGGCCTGAAATAGAAATCGATTCGCGAGAAATTAAACAATGACGATTGTCTATATAGGCTGTTTTATTTTCAACAAGCGTTCATTTTCGCGGAAACAATAATTATACTTTCCAATCGTAAACGTCTATAATAGAGACACGCACGAAGGCATTTTTTCTCTTCGTTATCGCCGACAGAGAGTGAGAGAGAAAGAGAGAGAGAGCCGAGAGGAAAGAGTGAGAGTAATAGCGAGAGAGAGAGAGAGAGAGAAGAAAGATAAGAAGTCGCGGTGATAAGAGCAAAAAAACCTGCATTCCTGTGCAGAGATAACGGTTGACCTTTCGATGACTCAATCGGTTTTTCCATGCGTGAAAGCACGCTTCTCTTTTCACGCACTTTGCGCTTTCCTCCGTTTCACTTTCTTTGTGTAGTGTGTGCAACATCCTTTTTTGTCTATATGTGTAAGAATTAATGTTATCGAAGTATTGATGGGCTTATTTTTTTAACGTTGTGAAAGATATCAGAAAAGAACAAAAAAATTTCACAGTGTTTTTTTTCTGTACAATCATATAATATTAATTTTTTTTCGAATGAATGAGCATAATTTACGACATTAATCAGAACTTATAACAGTGGAATGCAGTCGTTCATTAAACGAACAATCAAAATAAAGAATGAAAAAGAACGAATAGGAAATTTTCTTGTCAACAATATAAATGAACGGAGGAGAGTCACCCCGAGAAATGCAATTCTCTCTCTTGGACTTGAAGAAACCGAAATCCGACCTTAAAGGTCAAAACCATTACGCGCCACAAAGCGTGACGATGAAATTTGCAATTTTTCAAGCTCACCTGGTGAGAGACACAAGTCTAAAAGAAACACACTAAGTGTATATGAGAGAGAGATAGAGAGAGAGAGAGAGAGAGAGAGAGATAGTAGCATCGGAATGCCAATTCTTAGTGTCTAAAAATAGGTTGGACAAAAGGAAAAATGCGGAGGTTCGAGCCAGGTCCTATTTGTGTATCGTATCATAAAAGAGCGAGCGAACGTGCGCGCGCGCGCGAGAGAGAGAGAGAGAGAGAGAGAGAGAGAGAAGAGAAGAGAGGAATTTGCTGGCTGCGGTGGTCGTTAACATTGTTCATCTCGAGCCAAGGAATGCGAAAACTCGCTCGGTACGTAAACGAGGTATTCCCGATGTTGCACCTTCTTATTTTTCTTTTTTCTTTTAGTATATGTTCTAACTTTTTTCCAAGCCAACGTTGCATTTTGAAATGAAAAAAAAAATAAAAAAAAGTTATCACAAAGTTTATTGAACTCGCGGGACGTCGATATATAAGCCGAACGTGCATTTCCGTCTCAATCCCCTTTTGAATTTTTCTGCATTCGTAATACGAAATCCTCTCTGCTTCTCTTTTGCGCGCGTATATATGCAGCTTCCCTCCCCTCTCCTTTTATATACATTCGAAGGGCCCCGCTATACTCTTCTCCCACTTAATTCGAGAGGGAGAGAGAAAGAGAAAAGGGGCCCTTACGAGCGTAACTCCGGTAGCCACTACGACTTTCGAAGGAGAGAAAGAGTGAGAGAGAGAGAGAGAGAGAGACATTCCAATCTTCCTCGTGGCAAGTCACCGTGACTGGCTTCCCCTCCTTATAGGCTACTGCACGTACGTGCTGCTGCCTTCCTCCTTCTGCTTTTTATGTTTCTTTTATGGGACCCTCGCTAAAAATAAGCGATAATAATAAACCTCTCTCTCGATGCCTCTTTTTTTTTCTGTTGCTATACAAGCTTGATTGGAATTTATGATTGCCTCCACCTTATTTGAATTCGATTTTAGAATACTCGCGAATAGACAATTGTCGTTTTATTGTTTTTTTGTCTGTAATTGAAATTTGACGCGACGTGTGCTTGTGTGCTGTATATAATATGAGAGTGCATCGTGCGTTTTCAAGGTGAGCCAGAAAAGAGCGATCGCGCCAAATAAGGTTTGCCGCTTGGTATATAGTATATAAGAGAGAAAGAGAGAGAGAGAGAGAGAGAGAGAGAGAGAGAACGCGCACAATTATCCAAGATAGCTCGAATTCTCTCTTTCTCTCTTTCTCTCTCATTACCCTCGTTCATCGATGGAACCATTCCAAAAAAGAAAAATAAGCGAGAACGATATAACACACCACCTGTCTGTATCTCTCTCTCTTCCTCTTTCATGATATCGTATAAATAAACGGGGATACGTCTACCTGATAGCTAACTCAACTTTATTTGCAAATTCCACAGGGTCGTCGAATAAAAGAAAATAAAAAATAACCAATTATTTTGAAAAGACAAATAAAAAATATATAAACGGCATACAAATCATTGAACGTATGGTATTCATGACACACGGCAGAGGATCTACGCCAGAGAATTATCTAATGATCGAAAACTACATAATCGACGAAAGAAAACAAGCTCTTCGCGCACAGGGTAGTCTAGTAGTAGTAGTAATAGTAGTACGTAGCAGTAGTCGTAGTAGTTGAGTGACCAGCGGCAAGAACATACTCGTCTATTAGGGAGGCAAAAATAAACGGGCAATTAACATTCCGCTCTCATCTCTATCTCTATCTCCTATATATATTATACGCAGACTAGCCGGCGGGTTGTGCGCCAATACAGTTCCCAACGCCAAAACACCACGTACGATCGAAAGTCCAATTTTTTTCTATATATAAATGCATTGTATTTGATTTTCTTTTATATTGAGAAAATTTAATATTCAAACTTTCGATATTTATTTGAATTTCTTTGTAATACCATCTTTATCGAACTGTCAAACTAATCGAAACAGAAATTAGACGAAAGGCTAAGAGAAGAACAGGAATGGCAGGAAGGCAAACTGTACAAGTAAAGAGGATAAAACGTCATTGCTGCTACAGCCGTGGAGGAGGAGGAGGAACGAGAAGAGAGAGAGAGAGAGAGAGAGAGAGAGAGAGAGAGAGAGAGAAAGAGGGGAGACCCATTTGCATCGGAATGCAATCCCCCTTGCACTTACCCACACGTGCAACTCAGCTCTCCGAACATTTTTCTCTAGTTGTTCTCTCTCTCTCTTTAGCGCGCGCGTGCTATTTCGCTCTTGCGTATGTATCGTTAAGAATTTATTTTTGGGGAGAAATTTGACTTGAAATCTATCAATGAATCTTTCCATCGTCAAATAGTAAAATAAAATGTCTTACAATTATATAAAATAAGACTTGAGATTGTCCAATCCATCGATCGAAAGGAGAACAAAAAGAAAAGAAATATAGAAAGCTCATCGGGCGATTGAGAATAATCGTAGAACAACCGTTTAGTCTATGTATTCCGTTTGATGTCTAATTGTAAAAATTCACTCGCACAAAGACACAGACACGCAAAAGTTACGATAATCCGCTATAGTGACCGGAAGTCGTATTGCACTTGATTTCCCACGGCTGCTATACTGGTGTATAGCTTTGAGCTTCCCTTCTTTCGCGCGCACACACGCACGTTGTGGGAGTTTTCTTTCTTTCTTTTTCTTGAGGGATTGATTTGTACCGGTTTACGAAAGTTATGTGTGTATGTGCGCACATATATTTACATATATCATATATATACTCGCTTTTAATTGACGTACATAACATATTTTTTTATTTGCTTGATTGTTGTTTTATTGATTTCGTTAATTGTTGGTTACTCCATGAAAAATAACGATCTTTCTTTTGTTTTTCTTTAATTATGGATTATCGAGGCCACGCACTTTCTTAAACAACATTCTTATTGTGTTTTGCAAACGACTTTGACATATATAAATCATCTTCAGTGCTGAATGTTTATTTCTCTTGAAAAGGACATTGAATCATACGGCAAAATTGATTATTTGCGTAACATTAATTCACACACTAGTGAATGAGCAATTTTTCTTTGGTTTTCATAACTTTGTGGTGCATTCGTTTTCATTGAGATTGTAGTTTTTTCCACCAATACTCACGAGCGAATGCGAACTTCGTTCACAAATAAAAACTAAAAGAATCCTGAGAATGACAATCAAGATATATTAGTAAAGAAAGACAAATCATTCGTGACGAATTAAAAAACAACAAATGAAAGCTTCTCGTTTGAATCATTTGAAAGCTAAGTCCAACGATTCTCGCAAATACCTCAATCTCGATTATCATCCCATGAATAAATTAACGCCCTTATAATTTGTTGGAAATTTCACACAATTAATTTATTTGAAGCGGAACTTTGTTTTTCTTGTCTGCTCGGTAACTGTTTTGCTCGCAAGAATATATAAAAATAATTGAATAAAAATACAGTTATATCGTGCAGCATTTTTTCTCTCTTACTCTCTTTCGAATATCCTTTGTTTCGTATGAGTCAAATTCGACGTCGACGCCCACCACGTGGCAGGAAGCAGACATTAAAATCGAATTTACGGACGCGCTACTCTTTACGGACGCCTCAAATTTTCGAATTCCTGCGGGTCTTTAATACGCCTCGAGCCGCAACGCCTTTGTTCAGCACTTGATAATAAAAAAAAAAGAAAATAAAAAGCGAATAAAAGCATGGACGCGAATTAACATTTCTCAACGATGCGCTGGCTTTCAAAATGCATGCTCATTCGCCGAATTGTCGGATGCTGTTATTAAAGAAATAATTGTTTTGCTGATGCATTTCATGACAAATGTTTCTTTTTCTTGGTTTCAATTATTTTCCTTCAGTTCCAAGTATCTTACGAAACAACGTTAAATTAAAGTAAAATTTAGAAAATGATCCGACAGTAGTCGAAAACTTCAACAAGCAAAGAGTCAGTTGTATGTAATTCGTATAAACGCTTATACAAGTTGGAAGGATCGACGCTCTCTTTCTCTCTCTTTCCATTGCCTTTCGAATTTTTCAATAAATTCAAGGATAACTATATATACTGGCATCGGTTCTCCGTGGGAAGTCGCTCACGTGCATGCAACGCGTCGTTGGAATGCGAGCGCCTTAATTTTTTTTCTTTCATTTCGGATAATTAGTCGCGAGACAGAAAGAGAGACAATCGGCGGAAGACGGATACACCCCATAAAAATTTTGGAGCTGACGTGATCGGAGAGCAGCATCTTTATTTATTTACTTTTTTTCTTTGTTTCAATTAATGTCCTTGTTTCATTTACAAGATGAAAATGGGATTGGATAAATCAGCTTAATACATCTGATAATGAGAATAAAAATCATAAGAATTTCTATTTCCCAGATTGGAATATGGCAATTTATCTAGTGCAGTATAGGGGTATATAACCTCGAAAATCGAATTTAATTACCATACAAGCAAAGTTGTGCGCTACTACCGCGCGCAATGGCGGCAAAACCCGACACACACACGCGCATCCGCGATGATAAATCGCGTGCGGCATCTTCTCTTTTGAACGTCGCCGCGCGAAGCCTCGTAAATATTCGGCGTTAGGTATGCGCTGATGCGTTCTCTCTTTCTTTTTTTTAGGTATACGAAGAAATAAATTGCAAGAAAAAAATATATATGAGCGGAAGTTGGTTGAGAAAATTATTCTTCCTGTGCTAATGTTTTTTCCTCCCTCTTCTTCTTAAAGAGATTTGTCGTTAACGCGATTGAGTGTTTTCGGAAATTCAAAATTATGCGTGCGCGAACGTTTATGCGCTTTCCTGTCTTGCGCGTTTTTTTGGTACGTGGTTTACTAAATACGTTCCAATTTTCAATCGGTACTCGACGTGATTGAATTAATTTTGTCCATGTTGCACATTTTTGGAAATTTCGAGTACACCAATAATAATGTTGGCATTCTTCATTTTTCTGTACGTGTTTATGTGTCTTACATAAATGAAGAATAATTTCAAATTAATTTGAAACAAAAAAATGGTCTCTTTCGAATATTATCTCATCCATTTTTCATATACTCAAATAATCGAAATCAAAACGCTGTAATATACGTTACTCGTTCGCAAGATTACCACAATTACAGTTGGAACGAGGAGTTTTAATTATATAAGAAGGAAATAACTCACCTCCAGTGCGTCCTGTGCGGTCTGCAAATACTCGCGGAGCATATTTTCCTGAATTGCTCTCCATTCCTGTCTTGGATCCTCCAACTGTGTCGTTTCTAAGATCAGAAAGTAACAAATGAAAAAAATTAATAATAATTAAAAAAAAATGTATTATTATGAAAGCTCGTTAAACGAGCGCTTTTACGATCGAAATGGAATTTGTCGATTGTGAAAGCGACAAGCGCGCGGATAATTGCCGCAATCGATTGTATTATTTTTTTCTTCATTCAAGCGCCAATAGCTAAAGCAACAGAATGAGCAAGAGAGAAGCCTATTATCGAACGTCCGATTAACCGATTCTTGACCTCGTCGAAACCTTATAACGCATTGTAGCAATCGACTCTCTTTTTTTGTCATGTCTATCGACACCTATAGGATTCTCTTACGACTTTTTATTCATCTTTAATTTTGATTTGTGAACAATAAAATTGAAGATTAATTGGTTTAATGTAATTTGAAAAAAAAATTTCCTACGATGTAAAATGGAGAGCTAATATTAAAAAACTACATCTATACACGGAGCCTCGTAAAATTTTTATGCAGATCGTAAAATTGAAATATACTTAGCGTATGCATCGACATCAGCAGCAGCAAACTGCAAGTATGTCGCAAGTCGAGGAATACGAGTAACCGCGAGCGTGCGAGAAAACAAAACGAGAGTAAAGAGTTGGCAATAATATATGTAGATGTACTCACGGTTAACATGATTGATGTAGTAAGCGCCCACGTGCTTGTCGTAGGCTTCCTCCCAGCCAAGTGGAAGCTCGTTGCCAATGCAGTCTGCGAATGTCTGGGGCTTGGTAAACCTGCAAAAGTGAAACGTTCATTTTTTTTTTATTTATTCAGTTCTCATCACACTTGCTGTTAGAATTTCTTGCGAATATTACAAAATGATCGATTACTCGCTGTTTCGCGTGTGAAATAATTTATTTGTTTTTACTTTTAACGAAAAGAAAAAAAACAACATAGTGTTGAAAGGAAAAGTATCGTGACATTAATATTTAACGCCTGCCAACGCTATCGACGCGTATGATATGAATTTATTAGCGAGTAATCAATGTGCACACGTTTAGCATTTAATTAGTCCATTTACATGTGGAATTCGAGGCTTGTGTTATATATGCTTCGAATAAGATTGCGCTGAAAGAATTTACAAATAAACATCCCTTCAATTGTTAACTACGGAATCACTCTTTCTGGAAAAAAACGGCGAAAAACAGTCAATGATTCATCGCGTAATACTTCGTAAAAAACACTGCGAATTTCCCTTATCGCAACGAAGAAAATCACAACGGACACACGAACTTTGATTGGAATGCCCAGGGTTAGACGTTTCCGGTCGAGCTATCTAACCCCCCCCCCCCATGCCCCGACTGACGCGACGACTTTTAGATGTCCCCCTTGTCACGGAAATTCCGGCCGCGTCATACTGATACGCAGCATAAACTACGTACTAAGCTTGCATTTTTTATCTTCAGCTGGCCGACGTGAGCCGCTTTGAACCGCGATATAATTACTAAGTGCTTTTTTTACAAAGGGATTGGGTTGTTTGTTGGATAGATCGTTATAGAACGAACAGAATATTGATTTCTTTTTTCTAAATTTAGCTGGATTTGAATAAGATTGATAGCCAAATGAGTGCACAGAGAATTTGTTGTAATTTGGAAATTCTGTAATAATTCTTCAATCGATTAACCGTTACGTTTTATTAGTCGTTAAAAAGAAAGAACTGTTAATTTAACTACATCAATAGCGGTACGTTAAAAAGAAGTTCAAAAACGACCCGAAAAATGTAACAAATATTCAGAAAAAATTAAAAAACATAGAGAAAGATAAAAAATTACGTAAATTTATTACTAAAGAAAACAGCCAAAAAAACGTACGATTTTTTTAAGTAACTGGCAAAAAAATGGCAATCGAGCGTCTGACACAGCGGAATTCCATAATAATTGCACGTTGCCTCATCCAAAAATCCCAAACCGTTAGCATCGATCAAAAAGAAACCCAACGAGAGAGTATCCTCTTGGCGATATCAAGCCAAAAATTCCTCGTGCGTCAGGTTCGTTAAATAATCTTGGCTAATGAAGACAAGTCGCTTGATAATTATTTCCCCCCTTCGCTCTCTTTTTCTTTTTAAAAGCATCTCTTCATCAATTTAATGTCTTCATTTGCAGCTTGAAAAACAACCGTTTATAACGTTATACATTACACCAGTAAAATTCCCGTTTTACCGAAACTATGTCGTTTAATGAGTTACATCGAGCTTAACACTACTTTGATATCCTTTCAAAACATTACGACACGCGTTCAAATCTCCTTCCAGATATCTTATTTACACTATACGCACGCGCAAGCAGTAGTCTCACCCTTTGCTAACAGATGCGATAAGAACGTGTATTAATGGTGACCTATCAAGATCTTTGTGCGCGTGGCTAGGGAATCTCTGTGTAGGATTGGTTTTAATTTTTCTTTTACACACGTAACATAAAATATCCGTTACTATGTATTTCTATTACGAAAAATGTATCTGCATCTACATAAAATTTGCAACCGATTAAACTCATTCTATCAAAATAAGAAATCGCTAAGTATATATCCATCAAACTTTCCACGCCTACCGCTCTCCCTATCCGTGTGCTTTATTTCCAAAAATGTTAATTTGAACTTGATAAAATCACGCAAGACCTAGATATCAGTGAAAGCGTTAAAATTAACGCGCTCAAATATTTCTATTTTTATTTTTTCCATTTTAAATGACCAGTTTTCAAAATCGAAATCCCTATCCGTTCAGACGAATGATTTCGTAATCTTGATGTTCTCAAGAGCCCAACTTTTGAAAGAATACATATTCGGAGAGTATACAATGCGTCGCGATTCTTCGCGAAAAAAAGCAATGCCAATAAGTTTCAAAATCTCGCGGTATAAGAAAAAATAAACAATTTCATCAGTTCGCTTAAAAAACCAAAAACAAAAATATGGTATTCACGCGTCGCAAGTTACATGATTTTCCGCGTGGCGCCACACAGATGTATTCAGGAAATACTCTATAGGGTTCTGGCTTTGCAACTCGTTTGGCTGGCAAAACTAGCCGTTTTCACTTTCACCGCGAATTCCATTGCTTTGCATGTATGCGAGTGTGTGTATGTGTTGTATGCGCAGAGGAAGGGGCGGAGGTCGCATTCACACATATACATACACACACGTTAGGTAAGTGCACTTGAAAGCACACTTGCGAAATTGCATTTTTCATCTTGCGCAAGTCAAGTTGATATTTTCGGTACATTCACATGATCATCAAGTGTCATCAAGGAAGTACAGCGCGAGTTCGTTGTATCGATCGCGCAATCGTAAGTTTGATTAATTTGTTTACGAAAAAAAAAGAAAATGCAAAAACGAACGCCTATCTAATTTGAATATACGTTTATTTATTTGGTCTCACGTACACACGTGTTACACAATGAAGCATTTATTAATATAACCTAATCAACGAAACTTCTTGGCTATGCAGACAATTTTAATGGATCCGGCGACTATTTCTTTTTTTTTATTTCATTCATAATGAATGTAGAATATCTAATGAAGCGTTACGTGATGTTCTGGTAATCGGCTTATGTTCACGCGCCCGAATGATATAAATTTACTACACGACTGAGAACTTTTTTTATTTCATTCTTCCTTTTCGGCTTATGTAAAATGAATTTAACATTCCAGCACAACTTGTAGTACAGTATAAAAAAATAATAACAAAATAATAAAAGATGATAACCCACATCCGCGTTCCCTCGAACTTGAGGGAGGCAAAAGGCCAAGTGAATCGAGGTCTCAAAACGGTAAACGATGTCGCCACTACATACGCTTTCTCTCTCTCTCTCTCTCTTTCTCTCTCTTTCTATCTCTCTTTTTCGCTCGTATATGCAGACATTACACACGTATACGTGAATCGATGCGCGATGCAAACGAGCTCTGGAAAGGAGGCCTCCCCGTGGGTGTACAGTATGTAAGAGCGAATTGCAACGAGTGTGGTCGCTTGCGTGGAAAGATAAACGATTAGAACGAGAAATACATGATGAAACAAGAAGCCTATTTTATTTTTACGTGAAATCTTTAATGAAATAATACCAAATGCTTAGTTTACAAGATAAAATGAAACGAAACAAATGTATAGAGATAAACGTACAGAAGACATTTCTAAGCAACGTCTTTCTGAATATATTGTAACTCAACTCCGTCGTCCCGTGTCGACTCGGTAAAAATTGCAACGAGAAAGTCATTGTCATGGATATTAAAACTCCAGACGTGATGACAATGTATTGCTCCGGGAATTTCTTCAAGAGATATATAATAAAACCGATCAATCTTTTGGAGTACACGTGCACGTAACCGTGACCTAATGGCGAAAAGAAAGGAAAAAAATGTTTTTTTTTTACAACAAGTTGCAACAACGATGAACGTGCTTTCGCTCACGAATTTATACACACATGCACGCGGGCGCGCGCACACACACACACACACACATACAACGCACGTGGTATAACAAGGTCGACGTTGAAATTCTTGGCTTATCACCGGTAGTGTGTTGATTTTTAACGATAACACTTCTGTTTACGTCGGTATTAATAGATCATAAAGAATGTATGCGTCTACTTTCAGTTTTTCTTATTTCAAAAAAGACCGATAATAATGGAAGAAATACGAAATAAAATTACGACAAATTGTTTGACATTTACTTTCTAGAAGTCGATCCACACGAATAGTCAAACCTACGCAAGTTGTCAGTAAAACAAAAAAACAAAGAAGTAAAGAGAGAGAGAGGCATTGCACTCTGTGCGTCAAAATTCTCCATCTGACGTCAAGCCAAAAAACCGATTGTATTCCAAAGAGGTAATCGCTCTCGTGTTGAGAACGTCAACATAATCGTCAAATAAAGTGCGTCTTTCGCTTTAATTACAATACGTTGGTGGTTTGTTGGCTAGACGCCCTTCAACAGACGTAAATTTTCACGTTGTTATTCGATATATTCGTGTAACGTCATTTCTTTTATATTTTTTATTGTTTCACGTCATTTCGATTAGTGCGCGGTGTATTACATACTGTACCGCTATGTTCTTTTATGTTCTTTTTATCGTTTACGTAAGTTTTGTTTGGTATCATTTTCTTTTTCTTTCTAGTCCCAGTGACATATATCGACGTAATAGATAAGAGTGACAAAGGTGATTTTCCCGAAAAAGAACAGAAGAAGAGTAGAGGCAAGGTCGTCAAATCTCATAAGCTATCAAATCAAAACAATTCTTAAATGAATCGTCAAATTCCACAATATATACATAATCCGATTAGCCAGACTCTCGATCAGAGTATCTTTCTCTCTCTCTCTCTCTCTCTCTCTCTCTCTCTCTCTCCTCGAATAATATATTACGCAAGATGCAGTAGCAGTAGCAGTCTCACACGGAGAATTGATAGTCGTCGCGCGCTTACGTTTCTCGCGAAATTACGTCAAACGGCTGCCTCCATTCGTTACGCAAGAGCATCTATAGCAATAGATACACACAACATCAGATCGGAATATGTAATTCAGTGTGCATCGTGTACATTCCACAGCTAAATGAGATTCTCTCATTTCAGCTCTATAATTATTGCATGCTTCTTGATGTTTTTTTTATTTTGTAAGCTTGTAATAGACAAGGTGTTACGTGTAAAATTCAAGGGGGCAAAGTAGCTAATATGTTATTTACGTTGATATTTTACGTGATTAGCTATTAAATCATGAAGTAATTTTAAACATTGACGACGATGATGATTAGCAATTTTAACATTATATTTATCTTTTTAATGTTCATTAAATGTATTCAATATAAAACAGAAAAGAAGCAAAACAATTAAAATTGTCCTCGATGATAAAAAATCGCTCGACTTTTCAAAAATTCCTTTTTACGATCACGCAAATCAGGCGTCGGCGAGGTTTAAGCAAGGACATATACACAAATACACACACACACACACACACACACACATGATTCGAGCAGCTCGATGAAGGCCGATTCGTCCCTGGGATTCATGATCGTCGCGTTCAACGCGTGTCCTCGTGCATTCCACAATCGTGACGTATCCATACATTTACACACATACACATATATGCACGCAGCTTCTATTTTGTTTACTTAGGATCATCCTTTTTCTATACACTGCTTGACCAGTGGTATATCAAGAATTATGAAAAAATGTATGAAAAAAAAAGAAAAGAATGTTTTCTATTATTATAGTGGCACGTGGGCACACGTGGTCTTATCTCATGTATGTTTCTCGGAGCTTTGTGAAATTGATATATGTCTATGCGCCTGGTATGCAAAAACACATGGCTTGCCTTTCTTGATAGAGAAATTAGAAGCGCAAGCTTCTCTCTCTCTCTCTCCTTCTTTCTTTGTTCAGACCGAGATGCGCATGAATGCATAACGTTGTCTTTTTGTTTACTTAAAGATTAGTTTGACAGTCAAAGTATTCGAAATTGAATTAAAATTATTCAACATAACTGTCCCGGAATTTCATTTGTGACGTGATTGGTTAAACTTGGTAATTCATATGGCGATCATCGCATAGTTAGCATGAACAACTGAATCATTCGAAAAAATTCCATTGGAATTGTATCGGTTTAGAATTCTAATCTAAAGAAGAAGAATTTAACATTTCAAATAGGGTTGGATTCTATAAAACGTTTTACCAAATGCCATTCCAGTACAATAAACTCAGCACACTGTATCATCTCGAAAAATCAATCGAATAATCGATTATTTACCTTAGAGTCAATAACAAAGCACATAGCTCGCAGCGAAAGAGAAGAAGAAAAAAAGGTCGTTGAAATTTATAGCCGCGTAATGGCTTACAATGGGCGCATAAGTGGAAATGAATAGACGACGAGATGCATACTGGCTGCTGCAGGAGAGTTATTGAGCCGCTTGCCAAGATATATAAAGACAGTCGCGTAGAGAGAGAGAGAGAGAGAGAGAGAGAGAGAGAGAGAGAGAAACGTGTTCCAGTGAATTGACGGCCATTACATCACGACGCCGTTATCAGAGAGAACCCCTCCAAGCGCATTGTTTTCGCCATGAGAGAAAGAGAGAGAGGCCTTTGAACTACCGCGATTAATCGCAAGCGAAATTCAATTAGTCGCGACAGAAAGAAGGGAGTAGTGGTTCTTCCTTTCAATGGGAGGGTATAAAAACTAGACGAGATCGATCATTCAATAAATAAATAAATGTTGTATTACGATCAATAATTTTTTAATATGCTATCCACGTATTCGTGACGCAAAGCGCCAAATGACACACGCTATCCTACTTATCAGAGAACTCGTGAAAGAAAATCGACGTGTCCGAATTGTCATCACGTACTTTACATTGTGACGCCACTAGTAATAAACCGAAATTCCAATATTCTTTCGTCGTTCGTATTATTTCTTTTTTATTATTCTTTTTATTATCCGCATGACTTGACCGTTAAGGAATGTGAACTTTGAAATCATAATGTCATTAATTTTTCAATCATCATCCGTTTCGTCAGCGCGAAATGCATCAGAAAAAAAAGCACATACAATAGGAGAGAGAAACGCTTAATTAGTCAAGGGAAAAATTCCGAGAAAACTCCCGTTTTACGCGGCGAGAGACAAAGAGAAGCAGCAACACCGCACCTTTTACCTCCGCATTCTCGCATATACACGTAAGTACACATACACACGCTTACATATAAGAGTTTTACACGGAAACTCGCGTGCACCACACGCTGCAACGGGTGGTTTTATTCTGCAGAACAAGTGATTTTTATATAAAGAGATTTAAATTTTGGTTCTAATTAGAAAGTGAATAGCATTGAGAAATTAGCATTCAATTACCAAGTATTAAGGAAGCTATTTATTCATACAAACATATCGATATTTTTACAAATAAATTAAAGGTTATACAGAACAATGAAACAAAATATTCATAATGAAAATATACCGTAAAATAAAAAAAACGAGATATCATTCTTCAATGTTGAACCGATCAATTTTCGGGCAAACAGCCAGAACATTACGTGAAAAGAAAAAAGAAAAAAAGCTGGAGCAATGCCTGCCGCAGCCACGCAAGTCGACAAACTGACCCAGTATTTTCGCTTCTCGTAATACGAAATATTTGCGCGTGGGACGACGATTAGAAGGCACGCGAGGAATTATGGATTTCAACATTCGCGTGCCGCGCGTGCGCTTGAGGTGGTTCTTTCTCTCTCCTCGTAGCTTGAAAGTTTCATGATTTAACGGTATAAACGAAGAAAATTTTGATTTCGAAAGTCTATGTGTATATGCGAGTGATGTTATTGATTGTTATGTTGATGAGATGTTAATACGTTTCACTACTACTTGAGCTTTCAAGAGAATAATAGATCTAAGGTTTTAGTTTGTATCGTTCCTTTTTGCATAAACGGTTAGATTGTTATCACTTAAATGTTTTCAACGTTAGCTAAGAATGTAAAAACCCCATTCATTCGTATGCATGTAGAAATAATAGCGATAAAAAAATTAATCTGCCAAATCATCGCGTTCAAATCCAGTGTTCAGAGAATCAAAAATCCGAAAGAAGAAAAGTCAATCGGCAGTTAAATCCCGAGCTCGTAAAATACATACACGCAACGATTTATGTATGACGAAAAAAAAACGTGCACAAGAGAAGATATAAAATCGAATGAATGAGTGTCGCGTGGGCGTCATCGACTTTATACATCTTCAAGGACACGTGCCAATTTTTGCAGGTTGGATGAGAACATTGTTAATTGGAATTTTTTTTAACTCGATGAGACATAAGTATTCTAGCGTAGTTTCACAGATATTTGCATGTGAATAGATATCGCGTATGATTTACGAGGACTACGAATGTATTGTTGATAGAGATTTCATTTGAAAATTGAGGTTTTAGAGAAGGGAGTATATTTTGCTTGAAATATTTATGAAGGCTTGCATTGAAAGGTTTATAGTATACCGATAAAATGGCGCAATTTATGGTTGTGTTAATAGTCGTCTTCACTAAACGATAAGTTTGAGTTTCGATGAAGATATACCAGATTTACAAAAAATAAAAAAATGTATACGCCCAAGAGTATTCGTTTAAACGATCATTTTTATAGTTCAATTACAACAAAATCTCATGAATTCTTTCAAGATAAATTCGATTCTCACGCTCTAGAAAGAAAAAAAACACTTATGCACATGCTATCAAAGAATACATAAATTTACGTCCCCTAAATGGCAATTTACCTATGTTCACACGAAAAATCACGCTCGGATTCCGTTGTTGCGTCACGCCCTCATATTCCGTGATTGTTTGCTAATTAATGGGAACGCATTGCAGCAGGTGATATGCTTATTTTTTTCATTCATTTTTTCGAGTATGCAGGTGAATGAAAATTCTTGTAACATTTCGTCATCGTCCACTACGACGATTGTGAAATCTTTCTCGCTTTAGTCATCTCTCGTGTTTATTCAGTTAGTTGTAAAACAATATCAAGACTATGTGACTCAACAATAACAAATGTTTCTTTTCTTTTTTTATTCACTTTCACCTAACAGAGAGTAAGCGCGCGCGCGCGCGAGAGAGAGAGAGAGGGAGAGAGAGATAATTTCACCTTCAAGCATGACCAAAAAGCACCTTCGTATTTCGTAATTTTTTTTCTTCACGAGACAATGGCGTACACATGCAATTAACGCGATATAAGGGGGAAGAACGAAGTTCTGTCAATTATGGACATCACCTCGATTATGAAGTCGAGAACGCTCGATGACCAAATTCGCAAGCGTGGAAAATTCCATGAGCAACAAGGGAGTAAAGAAAAAAGAAAAAAAAATGAACTTGAGGAATTCTCTCGATTCGAGCGCAACTAATTGGATATTTGTTTGCTTAAGGAAATTTACGTTGCTTTAATAATAAATATTTCCAGAAAATAAAAAGTAATTCCTATATAAGTCTATTGAAGTTAATCGTATAACAGTGGGATTGTTGTTAACAAGGTAAAGAATTTTAAAGTCAGAGGGAAACAGAAAAGCTTTCGTGTCTAAATCAAGCAGAAAGGTTACTGGTAGCACAGCAAGTCATCGATTTTGAGAAAACACCTTGCTAAAATTCTCAAAAAAGTGAATCCATACTGAGTGAAAACAATGGTTTAGGTGAGCAAAAAGAGAGAGCGAGAAAGAGAGAGAGAGAGATGTATGCAAATAGGACGCGTGAAGAAACGCACTGAGGCGCATGGAATGCGAGACATTTTTCTAAACGCACAGATGGTGAACAGATGTCAAGCGTATACTCTATATAACAAGCATGCAAAAGGATCCGATCTACTGGTTGCTGATGCTACCACTTTGCAGAACTCTTTCGCCTTTTCTTTCTTTTTTTTTATTATCTTTTTATCTTTGCGTCCCTTTCCTCTCGTTTGGAGTAGTTAATTTTAGAGATATTTTCTGGTGGAATTTTCGGTTGTAACTTTCATTTGTAAGCCAATAATTTACGATTTAATTTCCACGATACGCAGTCGCAAGTCATCTCGTTAAACAATAATAATTCTTATCAAGTATACGTATAATATTCATTAAAAACCACATATCATAACTTTCTAGAGGTTATACAAAAAATTCTTTCCTCATCAACTTCACAAAAAAAATGAAAAAGAAAAAAAAAACAAGGACACCATCAGATTTCTTTCATCGCAAATTCCCCACGACGGAGAATTTCATCAGATCCAGCATTCAAGATAAGCATACGCGCAAACATTTGGCGTCCCAATTACACACGAGAGTGAAATAAAAAAAATATAAAAGGCAAACAGCTTTCAAATCGTCAGGATCGTAAATATGCGAAAAAATAATTAAAAAAAAGTCGCGCAAAGGTATGTATATCCAGTGA
This sequence comes from Chouioia cunea, assembly GCA_030064505.1. NCBI lineage: Eukaryota > Metazoa > Arthropoda > Insecta > Hymenoptera > Eulophidae > Chouioia > Chouioia cunea. The sequence goes on along the minus strand of JAOPFQ010000004.1, from coordinate 4,144,496 downwards.
AATTCATGGAATGCATCACACACATTACGTTTGCACGCTGCCTCATAAAATCGGAGGCGGCGCGCAAGTTTTTGAAGCTTGGCAGAAGTCGTTTGTTGTTGATTATATACGTGGAACTAACTTACCACAGGCAGATACACACACATACGGATAGAGTTGCACAGTTATTTTTATCGATTCTATTTTGCCAATGACAAAAAACAACAACAACAATTGTACAGTCGCAGCGTGTATCAGGAATGCGTTGAAAGCTCGTAAAAATCTATTTTTGGTATCTAGCATGTTGCTTCCTTTAAACGACAAAGCTTTTACAGCGACTTTCCCTTCTATATATATATATATATATATTCGCAGTGTTTGAGTAAATAGTGTTACGGAAAAAAAATGTTGTTCAAATATATGTGTAAATCCGTCGGCGTCAGAGAAAGAGAGGCCATACTACATTGGCGATGGGAAACGAACAGTGCATGTAGCGGAAACTGCGCATGGAATGCGACTTTCACCCTCCTTACGAGAGAGGCTGCATAACCTTCCAGGAGGTCTCTCCTCTGCACACTTTGAAAGCAGCAAGTAAGCAAGCAAGCAAGCAGCATTCCACAAATAAGAAGCAATATGAAGCTGACCCGAAAAATCAGCGTATATATATGTATGCCTTCGCTTCATATACGGTAAACTACTGCTACTGCTATTGCTGTGTAACAATACGAATTTTTTTCTGTTGCTTTTTAGCGTTGAGAAACACCTGTTTATATTACTCTCTTGCGCGCACGGGCTAATTGCGATATACACGTTACGTTGTCGATAGTAAGATTTGTTAGTTGAAAGGAAATGTTTCATTTTGAATTATCTGGAGAGCAATTTATATTTCCAATAATGGAGCAGAAAAATAAACAACTACGGAATTTTTTTTTGCTCTCCCAATAAAACTGTATAGAGCTCAAGCGTTGCAGCTACACACAATGGCATCGAACGCACATTTCAACCTCATGGAATTACCGGCAATTTGTCTTGGTAAGTGCAGTCGACCAAAAGCTCTCTCTCTCTCTCTCCCTCGCTCGAGTTTCTTATAATACACAGAGTGGACCGAATCGACGTCGCATTCCCCGATGATTACGGGTAATTGGCTCTTTCTCTCTCTCTCTCTCTCTCTCTCTCTCTCTCTCGCCCACTTGGAATATAAAGGAAGGAATTGCTGAGCTCGGCGCTCACTCTGATATTACCTACTTTTTTTTTAAACTCGGAGAGAGAGAGAGAGAGAGAGAGAGAGAACAATAAAGTCATAAAATGCCACAGAATTCAATCTTGGTTTTTGAAGATTCATTCCGATCGAAGACATTAATATATATAGTGAAGGGAATTATGCAAGTGTGCTACTTGAAATTGAGAACACCAAAGTGAGAATGCGGTTATCGTCGATTTCCAAAGTTCGTTTTTTGTCTTTCTCGTTTTTCTTTTTTTTTGTGCAATCTTTATACACGATAACGTCTTATCAATTTGATTGCGTCACAAAAAAAAAGAAAGGAAAGAAGAAACAACGAAGCAACCCCAGGTAATTTAAAAGCAATTTAGCGCGAGGTCGAGAGACAGAGAGAGAGAGAGAGAGAGAGAGAGAGAGAAGGGACGACACGCGTAACCGGTAGCCTTTTGCCACTTGGCTTACGCGCTCATTATGGCTCCGGACACGAAAATTGAAAGATTAGCTCGCTCTCTCTCTCTTGTGCGCGCGCGCGGGCACGCCGTGTTTTTCAATTGCACGCGAGCATGGAAGTTTTTTCATTTTTTTTTTATTTTTTATAACTAGCGGTACAAAAGCATTTGCGCGCATCGTAACAATTTACAACTGATAGGCTATAAATATTCACCGTGCTCCAGATTCGTTTTAATTGTCTGCGAGAAATCAATCGATTATCAGATATCTCTCTTTCTCTCTTACTCTCATTAAAAAGTAATTTTCACCGTTGGAAATGCAACGACCATGGAGGATAAAAAGAAAGTAATAAAACGAGCAAAGAATATGAACGGGGACAAATGAATTTGTAAAAGAGGTATAAATGTTTTACAAGCGAGGGAGAAACTAACAAATCCTATAGTTACAAATTGGACCATCAGACGTGATTTCATGGTATTTCGAAGTCGTTTCTATAGTAAGTGTTCGTGAAGGGATTTCGAAGATATTGATATAAGATTTGAAGAAAAAAGAACGTTTTTATTTTCGAAGAGATTTGCTTTCAAGAGATACACACACAAGAATACGTGTCTCCTTTATGATTAACGCCAAAATGAATTTACGAGATAATCGTAGATGGCAAAGAAATATCAGTTATTTTACGAAAGTAAGTCACGCGTCAATATATACATACAAGACAAATCTCTCAACCTAACATTTCGAGCGCGATCGGACATTCCGTCCAAGATTTCGCAGATCCTCATTACCTAAGCATCAACGCAAATACATATATAGTTTAACAAAAATACATAGGTTTCTCCTTTCACCGTCGTATAACGTCGCCCGGAAGCTCCCACGCAAACTAAATATCATCCAGTCTTTTAAAAAAAAGTCTCCCCTTCGTCAATCGCATACGCGCATACATACACATTCACGTGCGCACACGTATATATAGTATACCTCGTCGAAGAGGGCTTTTATCGGTCTGTGGAATCGATCGTCTCTATTACATACATACCTGCTCACGCGATTTCAAGTGATCCGACTGCTTGATGACAGTGCTGATATGTGTTTCCTTTTCAAAGTACCTTTTATTTTTATTTTTTTTCCTTTTTTTTTACTTTTTGATCGGTGCGGGTTACTTTGACGCTGCTTGATATTCCGAAAGTAATGGTTATCGAAATTCAACGTAACGTTCGATACACGATAAATAAATTACTGTCGATTAGAAGTGTTACGTAAAAATACATCTTTCCTTTGGCTTTTAAAACCTCTTAAAGGAAAAAAATTTAACCAACGCACGCTCAATTCGCATGCTCGATTTTTCGGTTGTTTGACTTGACGAGAAGAAAGACTTTTTTATTATGTTTTTCAAACTACTCGACAGTTGATTAGAGATATGTGGCATAATAAATCACCACTACGGGATGATTGAAATGTTTCTGTAATACTTTTTAAGACTTTTTAAGACTATCCAAGAAAATGAAACATCGACTTCGTGAAAGAAGTCTTCTGTTGGTGCTATCGATAGAATCGGATTCGTTTTATGCATAATAACGACGAGTAAAACATGAATTACTCTTTGCGCGATAGCGAATATAAAAAGCGATCAGTCTACCCTCGTGAATCAGTGTTGTCTTTGATCCGCGTGTGTGGCGATAAGAGAGATATTAGGCAATTGCGACGAATTTTTTCGCGATGATATCACGAATTTCACGATAACGCGTGCGTGCGCACACAATTCTCTCTTTTCTTTTTTTACATGCGTAACCCCATTCGCGTTCATGAGTAATGTATACAAAGACATACACATACGCACATTAAAAAATCACAGCCTACGAAAGAAAGTAAATAATAGCATTGACGAGTGGCGAAAGCATTGTAACGCAAAGTGAAAAAGAGGCATTGTAACGATATTCTTGGAAATCCACGAGCTCAAAATTGTATTATCGAGGTGAGGGGTACTTTTGCAAGCGCGTTAATTAAGATTCTAAGTATATCCGCCGGAAAACATTCGAGCTTTTCCGCAAACTCGCAAACTGAGATGCGATTAATCTCTCGGACAGTTGTCGACGTCTTCGTGAAATTTAGAGCGGAATATACGTATATGATTGCGAGCACGGTGGTGATCTGTTAAAATACCTGCTAAATTTATACATGGTATATCACAGGCAAATTCAAAGAATGATTTAAAGATTAATATACAAAAGCCGATTAATTGGATAATGATTCTTTGGAATTCAAGAATGATGGAAAAGTTTTTGTAAGGTCTTTGAGATCTCAATCGCTATGTTTATAGAATGTAATTATAGAATGACAGTAATACATATACGATTAGTGAGAATTTCGTATTATATAGATTTATGACCGTATCGATAACAAGTAGAGGCTTTTAAAAGTATTTTGTCACTACTCGGCAATGATTTAATTTCCATGATAAAACAAGTAATAAGGTGTTCAAGCTTACGGAGTGCGTCTTCTTTATTTTTTTTTGTTCTCGCAAACGCAGGAAAACCTTTATTAAGATGTTATCTCATTTTTTGGCGTTTAATCATTTTGCACTTGTGTAATCATACGATATCAATAGAAACAGCAACCAGATAACCAACTACTGTGAACAAATGATTTTTCGCTTTTATAAAAAAGAAAAGAAACGTCTATACGTCGTTCTGCAATCAAATATATCAACACATTTAAAGGCCTAAATAAACAAATACAAAGCATCCATCAATATATACATATTGATTATTCTCTCTAACTACCGTTAAAGTGTACATCATAGACAATTTTCCCCACTGAATAATTTCAATTTGCCACAGAACGGTCGCAGAGTAGTAGTAACAGCAACAGACATACGCACGTGCTCTTGTACTCTTTGCGATGTGCGATGAAAAGTCTTTCGCGTGGTTTGATGCAGCAGCAGCACCAGCAGCAAGAGCAACTGCAAGAGCGCAGCGTTCGCTCACAGGAGAGAAACCGCGAATTCCCGTTAAGAGCGTATACCGTACAGAAGTGACTTCGTGTGTCAATATGTTTGCTCGAGCGCGCACAACACTTATTTCATTTCTTTTGTTTTTCTTTCTCTCTTTTTTCCTCTTTTACTTTTCTTTTAGTTTTGCATAACTCGTCTAATTATTTGTCAACGTAACAGGTAAAGCGATTATTATCGCGAAAAGCGTTTTGACCGATTATCTATAACGATAGCTTAATCTGGATAGCACTTGTAATCGTTTGACGAATTAAAAATAGTTTTATAAACACGAAAATTCTTCGATCATCCGGGCGATAAAAAGATACGTAATAAATTATTCATTAGCTTCTTCTTTTTTTTAATCGCATACACGCGAAAATTCAAATTTTATCTAGCGAAACGGTTTACACTTGTAATACTTGATAAAGGGAAAAGAGAATACAAGTCTCGAACCGAATGTGCAGCGTAAATAACGCGAATGACAATCGCGGTTAATCTATGCAGCTCGTGTGTGCACGCGCGCGCGTGTGTGTGTTAATACTCGCAATCGTTTTTAAAATAGCTTTTAAGCAGCACCAATAGCAGCGGTAGCATCTCATTCTTTATTAATATCCTCTTATGTTTAGCATAACAAAGTTATGAGGTAATATTATTTTTACAGTAGAGTGTCCATTGAAAATCATGCAGCATCCATAAATACATCTCGCTTCAATTAAACAAACAACAAGAAAAATGAAAGACCTTTGATTAGCTAGAAATTTCTATGCGATTTTTAAGGAAAAAAGGGGGCTTAGAACAGGCCTTGACGCGGCCCTGGCACATTGGAATGCGGGCGCGGCAAGTATATCGCGCGAGTAGCTAACAGCAGCAGCAGCAACAGCCTGTCTACCATATACTCCACATTGCCTCGTTTGCTCTCACTCTGCACACACGCGCTCGTGTGTGCGAAAAACGAGCGAGCGAGCGAGCATGTAAATAAATAAATTTAGAATGTGCGCAGATCAAAAGAGAACTGGACGTTTTGTCGATCGGTAACTGTTGTATGACGTCGAGGATATCAGAAAGATATTTTTACGTTGAAATAATGCTTTTGATAAAGTGTGCGAACAATATCGAGGTATTATTAGTCGTCGAAAAAATTGTCCAAGGATCATTTTAGTTTTTTCTATTTTACTCGTGTTCGAATGGATACCGATCGCCAATATCATGCTTGATGTTTTGTTGGCCTTGAAAGGTACGGATAGATGTCAAAACGTCATAATTGTCTATCTTTTTCTATTTAAACGTAGTGCGAAATGGAATTAAAAGTACACTACAAATATTTAGAACCAATTCAAAGTGACGGGCCTTAAAGTTAGCAAGGCCCGTCACTGCATCTCGCGCGCGCCGGAAAAAGTAGTAAATGCGAACTCGCGAGGACGTGCACGTTACTCTCTCGTATAGCACATACCACACGCACACACATACACACATACCGTGTACATACGTACACATCACTGACCACGCGGACTCTATATACATCGCAGGCACAAGAGGCCGGTTTTCTGCGATGTACTTGATTTTTCTCTGCTCAACGAAACGATCGTGTACCAAGAAAGTTTTTCTTTGTATTTTATTTGATATTTTTGCAACGATCGGTCGAGCAAACAACTTAAACGTAAAAAAAGTAAGAAGAAAAAGAATAGGAAATTAAAGTTGAGGTATACGTTTACATGTATATATAAGTAGTGATAACACTAACCTGTCGCGTGGATCGATCCAGGTGGTCTTCCTAGTGTTGTGGTCGATGAAGTACATCTTGCCATCGTAGTCGTGTGCGACGTCCCACCCTTCCGGAAGCGGTATCTCCCCATTCCGTCTCCTTGGCATTATTTTCACTGCGCTCTAAATCCATATCCAAAAACAATCACTTTTTTTTTGTTTTTTTTTGTTTCGCACCGGCACATTTTCGCTATACAACAAACTTTTTTTAGCCAGCGATTGTAGCAATAAGAGACAAGTAACCAGCCGTGTGTTTCTCACTCTTCTCTTCTCTTTACTTTTTTTTTCTGTATTCTTCTTCAATTTGACTCCATTCGCAATTGCAAGCCCGCGAGCGAACGCGCGCGCGCGCGCGCCCAAGCTCAATTCAGCACGCGATATCGGAATTCCGATTGAAGGTTTTTTTTTTAGAAAGCTAAAGGAAAACACGCGCAGAGAGGCGCGACAAGATTCACCGCGCTTGAAGAAGAAGGCTTTCTAAAAATCAAATGACAAAACACATAAGGAGGTGGCAATTTCGCGCGAATGCGAATAATAGTAAGGTAGGTAGGTAGATAGGTAGGCAGAGTATGTAGCATTTGTCGTCGTTGCAAGAACCAAGAGAGAAGGCAAAAGAGGCTAGAAATAGCATACGATTTTCACGCGCTGCGTTCTCGTATAAGAACGGAGCAAACGAAGAAACGAAGCTATACATAAAACACACACACGGCTGCTGCCTCTAAAGCTATAAGCGCGAGAGAGCGCGCGTCCACCATCATGAATACCTCATTATCATGAGCGGAGTGACGTCAGAGTCCCCGCCTTTTCAGATTCCTCTCCAGCGGAATTCCAATGCTAGCATGATGTTGACACGATGATGATATGACAACCGACTAAGGGGACCACTCTCGCGAGCACTTTTTATTTTATTTTATTTTTTTTCTTTTCTTTTATGAAACAACACACCAGATTTGCACTTCACCACTCATCATTCAATCAATGAGGTTTTTGCACACTTCTCTTCGAAATCAATTGGATTTATATCATCAAAACGGTTTGTTAAAAGCTCGCACAACTTTTTTTTTCTTTCTCAGGCTGCTAACCTATAGCAGCCGCTTCTCTCTCTCTCTCTCTCTCTCTCTTCTGTGTGTGTCTGCAGCAGCTGCGTGTGCCACTCGCGCGCAACTCGCCGTGTCTCTGACCGCCAGACAGAGAGAGCGAGTGTACACATCGCAAGTCGACGAGCCAAGGGGGGAAGCACGATGGTTTAGTTGGCATTCCTAACGTAAGGTGATTATATGGCGCCACCGATCGCGCAAATGCACGCGAGAGGCCATAACTATATGCTTTCGCGAGATTCGCAAAGTGCTGTCTGCAATGTACCTTGTACCAGTTTTCTTCGGATACTCCTCGATTTGGTTCTTTACGAAGAGAGAGAGAGAGAGAGAGAGAGAGAGAGAGAGAGCGAGAGAAACGAGCGGTTAAGGCTCTTCTTCTACAGCAAACTCTATTGCTAATTGAGTTTGATATGGAGTTGGCAAAAATTATTCGTGAACAATATTTTATATACTGAGATTAATGAAAATAAAATTTTACCATATGATAAATATTTACGTAGAACTTTACAGCTATATGGAAATTTGCACAGAAAAACATGCAGAATCATAAAGAACAAATTTTGCGAGAAAAAATATGATAAGACATTGTTTCATTAGTTTTGCATTAAATACAACTGTAAGCACATTTGGACAGATGCGCAAACCAACTATTCCAATAAATATTTGGTATCTGATGATAACTGATGTATTGGACCAATGGATTGATTACGAGAAAGGGTTATTTAATTAATAATAGAACTTGAATGCTACAAGTAGTCTTTTTTTGACAATGTAATTTGATGTATCAAAAACATTTATCAGAAAAATCTACACGTATACGCTGAAATTCGCAGATTATTTTCCTCGTTCAAATTACATACAATGTAGTTACAAGCAAATTAATTTGCACACTACTATTAATTGTATAAAGTTTCCCATTTCCATTTCGAATTCTTGCATAATTTAATTCCATCACAAATAATTAAATTAATCATTCCTTTTCGGAGCGAAAATTTTCTCGATAAGTGTTGTTTTTTCTTGAATATCATTTCTATAAAATTCCATACTTAAGAGTAATATTTTTGGAACAAAACTTGAGTAGTAAGGATTATTCATCGAAAAGTTATTCCACGGTCCTTTGTTTATCCAACATCCGCGACTGACGCGAAGCGAAAAATTCGCTTGCACACGTGAAATCGGACGTTCGAATGTGCATTCCAGCGAAACGTGCGCTTATACGTATCACGCACACATCCTCACTTGACGGCATATGTGTATGTGTAATAGTGCGGGAGTATGCGCGCGTCGCGCAAAATCGAGTAATCGTCATCTACGTGTTATTCCTGAATATATAGTGCATGTGGAATGAGAAAAGAGTTGCAGCTGTGTCTAATTCGTTTTTCAAAAGGTCATAGACATCTCTCGATAAGACCACAAAGGTAGTCACTGATCTAACCTTATCTATTGCTGATTGTTCATTGTTTGCTGGCTAATTGTTCGAGGTAATTGTTAATTTTTCTTATGGTTCGCCCAATTACGTCGTATATTCTTAGTTAGTTGTCATAACAAGTTATGGTTCCTTGACAATGTTGAGTACATTTGCGTTACTAGTGAGTATAAATTTAATGAGAAAATCAATAAACATTCATTCTTATTAATCAGATGTAAAATAAACAATTTTCTCAACGATCCAAACATAATTGTACTACTCTGGAATAATGTAGTTATCATTATTTCTGATTATAGATTTGTCACTCTTATCAGCACTGCAATGGCAACATCTGAAAGTGATGATTTTGAAAGTGCTGATGAGGAATTGAATGCTCGTATTAAACGTATCAACAGAAGTAAAAAGTATAATTCTATTGGCTCAGACAGTGATGATGACGTAGACTATATACCAGTACAATATGACACTCCAGTGAGAAGATCCAGTAGAGGGGAATTAAAGACTCCTAATCAGCATAACAAATTAGCTTCAGAACTGGACAAAACATCTGGTAAGAAATACTACTGTAGTTCTTTTATGAGAATTGAAAAGAAAGGTTAAACTAAATTACTTCTTTATTTAGGTAAAAGTTTAACAGATGTTAAAAAAACTATTGATAATAAAGAGATAATTGAACAAGGTTCAAATAGTGCAAAATCTAAAGAACAGAATAGTGAAAACATTGACAGTAAAGTTTCTCTGGAATGTCAGGGTGATTCCAAAGAAACAAGTAAAATATTACAAAGTAAAATGTATTCAACAAAACTTGTGTCCAATGATGAAAAATCAAAGAATGTACCAAACAGGCGTCCAAGGCCAGACAGACAAAGAAAGCCAAAAGAATCATTAGGTGCTAAAAAATTAGGAGCAACGAAAATTGACAAGCTTCCAGATGTGGAGGTAACAACACTAGATGATGAGGTTAGGAAAAAATCAAAGTTGGAAGATAAACCACCTCTACTCATACAGGAATGTTGGGAAGAGGGCGACGAACAGAATTTACAAGAGGAATTGAAAAAGGCTGCTGAAAAAGATGATTCTCAAAGGAAAAGCTCAAAAAATAATGACAAAGAAGATCCATCGACAATGCCAGAAGAATTAATGTCCAATTTAAAATTCAAAGACATTTTTAAACCACATGGTTGGGAAAGTATGGGGGATGCTGTGAAACTCCCAGATGACCTATCAGATGATAAGTATCATCCAGTGTTGGATAAACTATCCGCAGTAAATAAAGAACAAGCTAGTATAAATGACAGTTGGAGTTCTTGGGGCAGCTGGGATGTTAGTTCATTTCTTAGTACTGCCAGTGCAGGAGTTTCAATGTTGACTAGTCAAGTTTCACAAGGATTATCCATTTTAGAAGAAACGATGGGTATTCCAGAACCAGAAGCATTTATTAAAGAAGAAATTCCAAAAGAAGAAAAGCCAATACCAGAAGGTATGAGACATTTATTTATATTTTTAAGTAAATCACATAGTTTTATTTGCATTTTGTTTCAAACATTCTTTTTTTTAGAAGAGGAATCTAGAACAGCTAAAGAGGTAACTAAAGAAGAAACAGAAGAAGACACAAAAGAAGAAGCACAAGAAAGTCCTATTCAATATTTGCCATCTTTTGGATTTGGAAACTTTATGTCAAGCGTATCATCAATCACAAAATTAGTAGAATCTACAAGCTCAAGGGTTATTGCTGGAGGATTGGATACATTGGAAGTTATAGGCAAAAAAACTATGGAAGTTTTGCAAGAAGGTGATCCTGGTTTGAAAAAGAAAAGAGCGTTTTTTTTGAATGAAAGCGAAAAGCCTATACTGTCCCAAGTTCTACGTGAGGCAAAAGAAAAAGCAGAAGTAGAAGAAAAATCTGTAGAAGAAAAACAATTGTCAAGAAAGATTCATTTTGAGAGTATTTTTGATGATTATCAAGGTTTGGTCCACTTGGAAGCATTAGAAATGCTTTCTAAACAATGTAACATGAAGATTCAACAACAATTAGTTAATCTGGATGGAAGTGAGTTGACATCTATGCAAGAAACTTTGGACGAAGTCAAAGAGTTGTGTGACTTAGGAGATGAGGATGAAGAAGATGACGAACAGAAAGAAAAGGACTTAAAACAAAAGCTAGATGAGGCTTGTAAAGATTTAGGTGTTTCCATAAAGTATGATAAACTTATTGATGTAAGTAGGTTAATTAAATATATACGCGTGAAATTAAACGATAAGAAAATAATTATATAATTAAATTATCTTTCAGATTTGGAATGACATGGTCTCACAAATTCCACCGCCAGATCCAAAAGACTTCTCCCACAAAGAACTGTTTCAAAAGGCCATATCAGCTTTAGCACAATTTACAGCTTATTCCGTTGAAAGATTCCACAAAACTGCAGAATTGCTATTAATAAAACCACGCCGAAGTACTGTTAACGAGGCTGACTCTCTGGTTCAACTCACAAAGACTTTATCTGCTCAAATTGGGTCCATAGCAAGTCTTTATTGCAATCGATTGAACGAATTTAAAGATGATAACGAAAAGGCTGAAATTAAATCGAACGTTACAACAATCACTTTAGAGGTGACTTTGAAAAATATACAGTCGTAAATTCGTTATTTTTTTATTCCGATTACTAAAATTTGGATTCTTTTTCTTTCAGGCAACGAATGCTAGTTCGTACGTTCAGGAAGCATTTAGATTATTAATTCCAATTTTACAAGTTGGCGCTGTATGAAGTGTATTTTAATATAATACCGTTATCGAAACGTTAAGATTTTTATTACGAGTTTATAACGAGAGTATCTATAAAAGTTTGAACGTATCTTATTAAATTGAAAATTGATTATATACACTGTGCACGTAACGACGTTACAAATGTATTACGGAAAACTTGTATGTGAATTCTGAGTAAATTTTTCACGACATATCCTAAAAAAATGGACCAGCCATGGTCAATTTCGAAATTTTCTAAAATTCTCAGAATTTTACAATGGTTAATATATTACATGCTGTATTAATCGAGTAATACAATAGTAGCTGTTACTAGTGAAATCAATTGAATGTGTAGATAAATTAAACTGATGTAAATTTAAACTAAAAATATAAGAACTTACATTACTTTTATTTATAAATTATTATTTTGTATTTTATCTATCATTCTAATGTTTACTTATAGTCATTAGAAAAGGCTAAGAATGAAAAAGCTCCGAAAGTCACGAATGTGACAATTTTCAAATATGAAGGATTGTCGATAGGACAAAGGTCAACAATTAACGTCACTAATCTTCTTTTAAAGATATCAATTTTATCGCATAATTTACAGAATAAAAAAGATGCTAATCAAAATAATTACAAAACTCAACTATGATTCATTATACCATTATTTTACAATGCACGTCAGTGCTTTCCTCTTTTATTAGCGGGTGGCTTTTGCAGTTGAAAATTTGAGCTTGCATCCGTTGAAGACAATGGCGACGTAAGATTAGCCGGAGGATTGAAATTTAAACCGGTCGTCGGTGGTTTCATTGACGTGGTCAACGATAGATTTGACGATGGCGTCGTTCCTGAGACATTTCCCCAACCTGTGAACAAAAAATAATTTATTTAAATTTTTTCTTTCGATTCTTTCCGGAATTCGTAGTTGTTTAGTTGTTGGTAATGAAAGCGGTTCAATGTATTAGAAGTTATTATACATTCTGGTATTATGTAATTGTCAAACGGAAAAAGACTATTAATTTTATATTTAATTATGTGCGAATGAAGTGAAGGATAATGTAATGGAAGAAGCATAAATGATTGTAAAATTAGAAAAGTGATTCGTCATACTAATGAGACCAAACTCATAACCCTGAAATATGTTTTTTGTGTTCTAATACTCCTTTTATTAGTAAAGATACTTTTAAAAATAGTATTTTGAACCCATATAGCATCGAAAAATATAAAGGCATTTCCCATCAAACTATTGTACACATGAAAATGAAGCAGTGAAATATTGCGGCAAATTTTTATGTGCGCAAAATGTTATTATTAGTATTTATTGAAATGGATGAATTGTATGATTGTTGAAGGTGACAAAAAAAACACTAATTCTAAACAAACAAAATAAATTTTCAATACCTCAATGAAAAATATAGCATACTGTTATTTTTGTTTTAATTTTTTCCTGAAAAGGTAAGAGAAAATTGATAGTGGTTAAATTTTGTTAACCAATGATTTTCAGTTAAAAAAGTAGTTTTTGGCTAACATCATTTGAAATATGAAAAGCAAATTATACTGAAATGTGTGTTGCACTTAATTTGCGTTAAAAGCATAAAAGGCGACATCGATCATTTCACTGACAAGAAAATAGATGCAAATTCAATTACATGTATATATGTATGCCTGTATGTACGTATGTTGTGTATACACAAACACACACACACACACACACATATATTTATTACTATAATATAGCTATATTAATGTGAGGTAGATACTTTTGATTAGGTTCTACCTTACTCTAGATCCTTGCCAGACCTGAATTTCCGAATTTCAACATAAAAAGTCGTCTGCTTGTAGAGTAATACTAATATATTTTTATCAAATCCTTGTAAGTATTCATTAGAATCAAACTACTTACCTAAGGGATTTGGATTTGCTAAACTATGTGTTTGTGATGAATTTAAAGTTGTAGAAGATATGAAGCTTCTGTTTCCTAAATTATAAATGAAATTCTATCAATACTGCATTTGCAAAGTGATGAAAAAAAAATTGGAAATATTTATTATTTAGTACCTGGCCCAAATGGTGTTGGACCACTAGTTATTTTTCCTATACTACTTCTATTTGTCTTTCCATTAGGCTTAATATCTTCGAAAACATTAGTACTATCTTTCAAAACATATTTTCTAAAATTAAGATATTGCTCTTTTTGTTGTTGAACTTTAGAATGAACTCCTTGTAATCTGCCTGCGACTGCTACAAGTGATTCATGCAATTTACTCATTGCCATAGTCAGCTCTGAAATTTCAATAAATATATTAACATTATGCCATATAAACAAGAATATTTGGATAATTTACCTTGCGGAGTTAAAGTTTTCGGCGACATCATAGTTTGTATATGTTTTTCCGTCGTTTCGATTTGCGACTTAAACAACATCAAATCATTTTCAAACTGCTCTGCTAACTCTATAAAGAATAGGAGTGGTGCATTATTCTCATATTGCAATCCTGCTGGTGTGTCGTGAGTTCTCTGAGAGATTTCAGCATTTTGTAGTGCTTTTGCTGTATCCAGTTTTAATTTGTCTGCTAAAAATCGATCTCTCTGAACAGAACCAGCTAAGCTTGTAAGCATTTCCATTAGAGAAGCCGTATCCTCAGCACATCTGTTCAATGGTCTTGCAGAACCTCGTGCAATATCAGAACTTAAGACTTTTTGTGTTCTTACGAACTCTCTATAATTATGAAAAAATATTCTATATAGTTAACTATAAAACTTATGGTGATACAAAGAATTTGATCGTCTTACTTGAATCCATCAATTGTCTGCATCAATTCATTTGGTAATAAATTTTCTTTGGCAGCTGTTGGAGTTGTATTACCTTGTACTAGGCCTTTGTTACTAACTGAAATATCTAAACCTCCAAGTCCACGATTGGTAGTTGCAGGTACAGGAGTTATTGTGAGTGCAGTACTTGTGGTAGGTTTACTTCCAAATAGCCCACCGGTTGATGAACCAAACAGAGTTGCTAAAAAAATTGCAACATACAATAATTGTAATTAAATTTACATCAATAGTCTAATTTATTGACTTACGAGCACTTGTGGTTATGGTGGTAGCACCAAAGTTCAAAGTCGTACTCGCAGGAGTAACAGAACTAGTGGCTGTTCCAAACGACAATCCTCCTGTAGCTGGTGCACTACCAAAGTTTAAACCTCCAGTAGTCGTACCCGATGTAGCTGCACCAAACGATATACCACTAGCAGTTGTTGCAGGTGTACCAAAGTTTAATCCACCAGTAGCTAAGCCAGTTGCAGGTGTAGCTGCTCCAGTTGTTGGAGTACCAAATGTCAAAACGGTAGGTTTAGCTGTTGGTGTTCCAAATGTTAAACCAGTTGATTGTGCAGGTTGAGCTAGTTGACCTAATTGAGTAGGCTGAGCTGGTGTTGTTGAAAAAAGACTAGATGCCGTAGTCACTGTAGCAGTTCCCAATGTCAAACCAGCTGATTGAGCTGCTGGGGCTGTAGAAGTGCCAAAACTGAAGTTCAGGGGAGTTGCAGTTTGAGTTGCAGATTGTATTCCTGTTGCTGGTGCTGTTGCTGCAGCACCAAAGCCTACAGGTGCTTGTCTGTAAAAACATTGGAAGAAAATTTGAGCAAAAGCTTGAATATCGTACTACTTTCACCTCTAACAAAACACCTCTCCGAATTAGACAGACACTGTAAATCATAAATTTTATATAATACTAATAATAAAATAGAATAATAATTCGTCCCTTTTCGAAATGTCAAAAATCCGTTTATCAAAGAAATAATACAATGAAAAATAAGTAACGTTATAGGTTAGAATTGTATATATACTCACGTATGTGTGCTGAAATTAAAACCAGGTGTTGCTCCAGCCGTAGTAGTTGCCCCAAATGTAAACTTCGACATTATGACACTTTTTCACTAAAGAAAAATCACTTGAAAACCATCAAACAAACGAGTTTTCATTTGCCGAGTCAATAATACACAAACCGCGTTTCAAATTGGACCATCGCGATTTTGAAGTCTGCTAATGCGCAAGCTCTCGGGCGCAAACAGGCGGGATTCCCGCGCAATTAAATTGCTTATACCGACTGTATTAGGAATTACGTTTCGATGGGTAAATATTTGAATTATAGCGGGCTTTTTACAATTGACGTTACGCTTATTTTTTATTGAAGAACTTTATTTTCATAATTTTGTCAAGATCATTCGGTCAGTCGGTAAAATTTGTTATCCCGTAGTTTTCTTCCCGAAAATCTTCAAATGTTATTGAAAAAATTGTATCTCTTTTCCAAGTAATCAGCTGCTTCTGGTCCATTAGATCCAATCCTGAAAATAAAGGAAAACAGCCTTACACGATAAAACAACAAAGAATGAAAAATTACGTAATGGGAATAATGATTTTGTTGTTTGTAGAACCGTACAGGTATTCTTTCGGTCGAATGTTCAATTGTTCGGAAAGATGCAGAATTGGTGTAAATATTCTCCAAGCCTCTCTGAGTTCATCGCTGCGTACAAAGTTCAATTGAGATCCTTGAAAGATGTTGAGAATCAAGCGCTCGTAGGGTTCTGGTATAGTTACATTCTAATGTAATGTAATTAATGAAAAATATGAAAACGTAAAATGAGCACGCAATTACCACGCGAATAAATGTCACACCTACTTTGTTTACTTGCGAGTAATTATAATCAATAGTTATATCTTGGATATCATTGGAAAAACCAGGAATTTTTGACGAAAGTTTAACTTGCAACATTTGAGGATTCTTCAAGTTGACGATTAGCTCGTTTCTCGTCGGTTGTGTTTTAAAAATACCATTGGCGATATCCTTGTATTGTATAGTGATCTGTGTATGCGTCTTGTTCAGACCTATAACGATTGTTCGTATCATCAATTTGATAAAGTCGAACATTCGATCGAAGCACGGTACCTTTTCCAGCTCTGATGATAAAAGGTACACCGTACCAGCGTTTATTTTTAACGCGAAGAACAATTAATGCGAAGGTTGGAGTTATCGAATCGTCTGGTACTGTGGGCTCATTTAGATATCCGATCTTCGCTTCAGGATCTTCCGATGTAGGATTAGCAACGTATTGTCCAAGAACAATATTACTTAGATTCATTATCGTTTCCGTATTGCGCAACAGTTTAACCTTTGCATCTCTGTAGGTGCAACGGAAATTGAATGATTGAGACAGGTCTTCGTTAATAATTTGTTGTATATACATATACCTTATGTCATCAGCGTCGTTAGACTTTGGTTTCTCCATAGCGATCAATGACATCGCTTGAAGCAAATGATTCTGCATCACATCCCGAATTATACCAGAATCATCGAAATATTTACCGCGACCTTCAACGCCTATTTTTTCAGCAAAATCGATCTTCACCGCACCGATGTTTTCTTTATTCCAGGTAGATTCAAACATTCGATTTCCAAACCGCAGAGTGAGCAAATTTTGCATCATCTCGTAACCAAGATAATGATCTATTCTGTAAATCTGATCTTCACTGAAGATACTTGACAGATGTTTGGATAATTTTTGGGAACTTCTGTAGTCACGACCAAATGGTTTTTCTATTACTACGCGAATTGATCGACTGTAACAAAAAGAACATTACGGAATTTGTAAAAATGCTATTTATTTTATCTGTATTCCACCGGAAAACCTACTTTTGAGCCATAGCAGCTGTTTTGATGTGGGAACTAGCGTTTGTAAAAGCTACCGGTGGTAGCGCCATGTAAAATATTCTATGACTCTGCTCACCTTTTTCAAACGCTTCGATAGCACTGTTAAGTGCTTCATAATCCAATAACCCACCATCGCTACCGTTCACATAGCTATTCAATTGCCAAAACTTATTATAAAGATTCCTTTCGTTGGATTTTACCTTAACATATGGCTCGCAATTTTTTCTCAAAAACTCAACTGTACTCTTTTTATTCGCGTAGCCAAAGATTCTCGTATTCTTTGGTAGAAGTTTATCGCGATAGAGACTCCAAAGTGCTGGGTAAATTTTACGCTTTGATAGATCACCCTGAATTTTGTTTTGGGCAAGAGACTTTTTAATGTAAAGAGTGTTAAGCGATTTTATTAGCGTGTTGATTGAACTTACCGTTGCACCAAGAAGAGCAAAGACGTACGGAGTTGAGTTCTCGTCGGACGAAGGGTTAGCTTTAGTCACATTTTTGTACTTCGAGACAATGTAAGCATGATTTTCACGAGGCCAGACTTTAATGTATTTTTATGAGTAAAATGAGGAATTTCGTGCTAGAGTTAAATAACATTTGAGAAATGAACAAAACAGCTTTTATTACCTGTGACGAAACAGAGACCAAGTAGGAAGCTTTTTAACGTCATCTCGGTGTTGTTCTATTGAATGAATTATGTCATTTTCCATACTATAACTACGAGAAGAGATTGTTATGTGAAAAAATGCGCGTCCAATCCAATCGAGCAGTATTTTTATGTGTAAAAAGAGATTTAGACACACATTTTCGCATTGTGCTTTTTCACGATGTGCCATAAACTACTATCAGTCAACTCAAATTGGTATTCTACTAGTTCGTAACTTTTATGAACACTAAATTTTTAAATTATTTGTACATTTTAATGGTTTGTCAAAAAAAGATATTGTAATATTTGTGACTACCTTTAACGTACCTAGATTTTTAAAGAGAAGATCTTTTTTGATTTGAAACTTAAGGAGGAACTTTGTTTATACCTGTTTTAGCCTATTACGTGTTCTTACTGAGCATGATCAAGTGTAATTTAATTACCTAATTAAAATACAACCCTTTCCCGGGGCGTTTTTCCCTCTACTAGCCTAACCTTCTTATGGGGGCTGTTGATTGGGTAAACAGTAGCGAATATCTCAGAATCTCGTCGAGTAGTTTAATTTTAGAATAACGTGAAAAATTGCTAAAAATGTCAAATTTGGAAAGATGGCTTCAAAATATCTTGCCACAAAGCTAAACCTTGTATATCATTCTATCAGTTACCAAATATCATTCGGAACCACTTTGAATCTTCTACACACTGTACAAGGTTATAAACCAATTTGAAACCATTTAGAACCAATCAGTGTACCCTAAACGTTTTAAAACTTCTATCGGAACCATTTTAATCCTATAAGGGCACACTACAAAATCTCAAAACCATCTAGCAGTCCTAATACTGCTAGGAATAATATCAATGCAATTATGAATGCCCGTAATGCTAGAAATTATAAAGATGTAGTAGTGCTTGAATAAGTACTAAAAGTTCACTTATACTATTTTATAGCTGTCTATAACTGCTATAACAATATAACTGCCAATATGCATGCTTTGTCACTGCTAAGAAGCGTACAAAATTGCTAGGAAGGTTTAAAATACACCAATATATATTGTACTACGTATAGTGCATTTATGAGAGCTTTTAAGCATTCCTAAAATTGGTACGGACCATAACAATGCATTAATGTATGTCGTAATAAAATGGATACATTTAGAGTGATTTCAGAAATCCTAAATGAAAATCTGTATGCATAAAAATTCATGTTTAAATCGTATGAACGCATTTATTAATAATTGCTACATTATAATTGTAAAATATTTATAGATGCATTGTTATTTTCACGTACAATAATTCAGCATCGGCAACGCATTTAATTGTTTAGTAACAACATTTTCAGCTTCATACTGACGCGTACGATAGTTCAGGGTTCGCATGCAAAAGGTTAGGATTTACGTACAACAATTCAGACCTCGTCATTTAGAATTTGCGTATGGTATATGGTTTATAGAGAGATTCTCATTTATTATCTGTTACGGGTGCTGTAAAGCTTATAAAGTATGTTGCGAGTTTACATGAAATTGGTATGTTTCAGTGGTAACTAAGACTTAATACATGGTAGAGAGAATTTGTGAATAGTGTTAGATGCATGTATACGACATTGCAAGCTGTCGCATGGCATGGTGAGCTTATGGAGATCGTGTAGAGTTTCTAGAGGTTATTGAGAGCTTGTAGATGGTATTGACAATTTGTAAATGGTGTGCAGTTTCTAAAGGACGTGTAATGTTGGTCTGGAAAAACACTAGAAGAGGTGCAGAGGGCGCTAGTCCACAAAACCAGATCTAGATGTTTCTAACACTCTCGGAAAGTTTTGCACTGTTAGTTTTTAGCGTCGTGTAGAAATTGTTAGTGCTCTCTAAAAGGTTATGCCTCACCTGTCGTGCGTTATAGCTCAAATTAGCAATGTGCAAATTGCTCTCGTAGGTATGTAAAATAGCATTTATATAACTTTCGTACTGTTTCAAGCATACCAATTTCATGTACATCAATTTTTTATCATCTCAAAGATGCGTAACTGCATTTATATCGATTTATAATTAATCAAAGTGTGCGAACAATGACAGTTTTGATCAAATCAAAATACACGGATGATGATAGTGATAGATTATCTTATAGTTGTATATAATAATTTGAAGCACATTTACGGTGCGCGTTGAAGCTGTTGTCTTTTGCCCGGCTAATGTTGACGCACTGAATTTATCAATTGGTAATTTTTAAGATTTAACGCTATTTATTGTACGTTTTTAATTTTAACCTTTCCAAATTCGAGGTCAAACGGTCGTCGAATAAATTATGCAGCCTCGCAAGCCAGAATCAATTTAGTTTATTGGCTGACCGGTCAATCGACAGATAGTACGTTATGTATATTTCGTAAAATTCCAGTTTTTATTGATTAAGAACAACATTTACCCGCTATCACATATTATCAACTTTCTTTTCTGAACCGTAAGACCACAGTGACAATCTCTTTTGACTTTTCTTTTAAAGGACACGCAATAATAAACAATTGCTCTAAAATATAAAATTAATTTTTCTTTAAGTATTTAAATGTGTGATGTTCTTACGCGGTTCGCAAGTATTCCTGAAAGCATTGTTATCGGCCTGGGTCTTTTTTAATTAATACAACATTTTGATATCGATCTGACATAATCGCGTGCCTATAGATATCGTGGACATAGCTTAATCATCATTCCGTCGCGGCCATGCGTACACTTTAATTTCTTATAGTTAATACTGATTGACCGTTATCGCTCTAACAGATTAAAGTAACTCGCTAAAGTGACAAGTGTGCTCAGAAGTTGTCAGTATTTTCTCGTCGACAGCGGAAAGGTCAACATCAACGTACAACATTGATCATTTCGATATGCGTGATGACGATTGATTAATTCTATTTCATCGCAAAATTATTGCCTGGATATTGTTATTATTATAATACGAGAATGGAATTGATTGTTGATAAGCGTGACCAGTCTTTTGACGAAGAAAAAACAATCGCATTCATTGTAAGGCCAGAAATTAATAATCTACTAACCAACGCTCCCATTACGGAGAATAATCGTAGGAATCGTATTCGCAACATTGTTCATCAGTGGATTCCATCTGTGGGAGGTAAGTTGTTTATAAATTCACTATAAAAATTATAATTTCTTCAAATATAGAACGAAGCTACGAAAGAAGAAATTTCAACATATATATGTTATAACGCAATATCTCAATTTTTCATTTGAAAATAAGGAATTAAGTTAATAGATCATTGATTTATCTTTGCAATTAACTAAGGTGCAATTAACTATCTAACATTGTCAAATTTCTGCAATTTTTTTCTTTTCAAGCATTGTCCTTTTCGATGTACAGTTATTTGTAAAAATATGTAACACACTTTATGTCAAACAAAGTTTTATCTTATCAAAGAAAAAAAAAGATAAATCAGCGTTTTCTAGTTATTAGCCAATGTGCACGTGTTTATTTCTATGATTTTCGAGAAAATTTTAATCTCTGACCATTAAATCGTGATTGACACGAACACAAAATGGTATGAAATTGATATTCGAACTATTGTGCCAAAACATAGTATTTGAAAGTACGTTATTTCTTTCGATTCGATTGGAATCATGGAATTGAGATAAGATATTTTTATTCAAAGCTACTTTATATTCAAAAAGACGACTATCAACGTAATCACATTTCCATGGTCAATTAATCTTTTTTATAGATTGTATATACAAACAACGTGATAACGTAATGTTCATTATTGAAACATAGAGTTTGTGCATTCAAGGTATTACAATTCCGTGATACAGTACATTTAATCAGATCTATACAACGATTTTTCAAAATGACAACCGCGTGCTCTTAAGAATCATGCCATTCTCAATTGCTTGCTTGAAATCAACGTTAATTGAAAGCAATATTGAATGTCACGTAGCTTTATGATTTCGAGCTCAATAGTATACTATTTGACTCATTTTAACAATTAATGACGAGTTTGGGCCATCTATTGCATCATCTTATTTTTATATGCGTGTAATTTTTAACTAAAAATGTGATATCCAGTATTAAAAACATATATTAGTCGTGCGGCATTTGCAAGATAAATTTTTTCATCATTAGTTTTTGCTCTGTGTTAAAGCAATCTATTAAACATTTGTTATTTTTCATATTATCTGTTTTTCCTTCAATTACATAAGCAATCAGAATAGGAGGAGAGTGTAAAAAATATATTATTTACCTGGGATGTGGTGGACCACAAATTAGTTTCTGCGTCATTTGACTTGTTTTGTTGATGAAAACGAGAATCGAAGATTCGCCACGCAGACGCGTATTATTTTGATGTTAATTTTTGGGCAACCGTCGACTGAGATAGGCCATTTTAAAGATAGATTTTTTTATATTCTATATTAAATGTCATTTTATTGCAAAAGATATACGTCATTAGTGTTTGTTATTTTTCGTCTTAAAATTTCTTGCCAGTTTTACTAGTTCTCAGTAATACACGACAAGACACAACCAAACATTCGCATTAAATAAATGTCGTTATTTGATCGCAAAGCACGGTGATAATAAAAATTAACAAAAATTGTGTCAAGTGAAGAAATAAAAAAAGCATCCGATCGTTCAAGCAATCAAGTGTCGAGACGAATCACACATGTTTTCATAATTGTCAATGAGCATGAGAAAACAGTAGATGTTATCTTATCAATGAAGCATGCAGAGAAATTGTGCTTCTCATCCAAAGAAAAAGACAATTATTCATAGTCAGCAAACGATCACACAAGAGCTTTGACTTCTGTACAACTCAACGTTATCATGGTCCAGCAGTTATTGAGCATAAAACTCTTACCTCAATGGATTGCCGCCGCTGGTGGTAAGTTTCATATTATTTTATTTGTTTCTTTTATCGCGAAAAAGCTTAGTTGTTCGATATTAAAAATAATGTTGATCTGACGATGCATGATGCTTTTTATTATTCAATTATTGTTTTTAGCCAACAATAACATTCATTTTATACATTTTTACGAGTAAAATTAGCTACGGCATATTTTACACAAATGTAACATGATCTTTTTCTCAACGTACATACTTTGCTGAGAATGAATCGGCATAATTTTACGAGTTTCGCCGATCTAGATCAAATATTAGCTAAATTGAACGTCACATTTGCCAACATTTGTCATCAGACGATTTTCATTTGAACAGAATTTGCTGATACGGGATTCAACTTTTAATAATGTTTTGCGCGAACGTCGCCGTAAAAAAATCCTATTTTAAAAGTTTGATGCACAATATTACTAATTTCGTCTGAAAATACATTATGACGTTTCTCATACAAGCAATTGTAACGTACATTTCGTTAATTTCAGTTACCCTGGTATTGTCTCAAATGGGAATGATGTGCGGCTGGACGTCACCTTACCTGGCGAAACTAATTGTACCAGGCGATGCAGTTCTTTTGGATATGGACGAAGCTTCATGGGTAGCTTCTCTGCTGAACGTTGGGCGTTTCATCGGTGCACTAGTTGGCGCAATATCCGTTAACTATTGGGGCAGTAAATACGCTTTGATCCACACCCTTATACCCATGACTTTGAGCTGGATTTTAGTAATGGCAGCAAAAAGCGCGGTGGTACTGTACGTTGCTCGTATTTTTGGTGGTATAGGCCTGGGTATGGCATTCAGTTGCTTTCCACTGTTTATTGGGGAGATAGCATTGCCTCACATTCGTGGTGCGATCGTTACTATTGCCTTTTGTGGCTCACCTTTTGGTAACGTATTAGCCAGCATAGTCGGCCCTTATTTCAGTATGCCAATATCAGCCATTTTCTGTATAATTCCCTGTTTGGTGGCTATAACTTTGTTCATATGGTTACCAGACTCGCCGCATCATTTGATGATGATTGGTGACGAAGAAGGCGCGAGGAAATCGATCGGTTGGTACAGAAGTGGCGAGAAAGTAGACGAAGAATTCATAGAGGTACAACGATTCGTCTCGTCGACGGATACTTTCAAAGACAAACTCAATGATTTCAAGAGACCACCGATTAAGATGGCAATTTTTATCGCCACCATGCTCTTTATCTACATGCAAATCGGTGGATTAAATAGTGTTCTGTTTTACCAGGAGATTATTTTCCGCAAAGGACAATCGAACCTCATCGATCCATCCGTGTCTGTCATATTAGTAAGCGTTTCCGGAGCTATAACATCTATTGTTACCATCAATTTGATGGATCGATGCGGTCGAAAAGTTCTACTGATAATATCTGGTTTGGGAATGACGATATCTATGTTGATGCTCGGAACTCATTTTAAACTCATGGACCTTGGTTTCGATCCAACAAACTTCCAATGGCTACCAGTGGCTGCTGTATTCCTCTTTATGGTATCATTTGTATTTGGACTTATGCCTGTTCCTAGTGCTATTCTCAGCGAGCTATTTCCTGCTAATGTCAAATGTGTAGCTGCATGTATGGCCAGTTTAGCGGGAGCATTATTTGCGTTTGGAGCGACAAAGACATATCAGCCAATGGTCGATATTGTTGGCGAAGCTTATGTTTTTTACGCTCACGCTGTACTTGTTGTCACTGTAATACCATTTGTACTTTACTTTGTGCCCGAGACTAAAGGTAAATCATTACAAGAGATACAAGATATTTTGACGAAGAAGACTTGAAATAAATTAAATAAATTATACAACAAGTCTAGCGATAAGTAATTCAATATTATAGTTTGAGCTTTTTCCAGAATAAAAATGCTATCTTTATTACTGATAGTGCAAAGATAACGTAATTGGACATTTTTAAAAATATATTATTCGCAAGAAGCGTGTTACACAATATCTCATTTCGGCCAAGTTAGGTAGAAAATATTAATCGATCAATTTTGAAGAAATGAAGAGAAACGATTAAACCAAGTTAATTGATAAGCATGACAAATTGTAGAATCTCTCAGAAATTATTATATTTGGTGAACACTCGAATCACAAACTGTCAGCAAGATTGTTATGCTGGCACGTTATGACGTATAGAATGTATTTATTCAACTGCGTGGACCAGAAATGAAATATCGTTTGAGGTACGTTAGGCTACGTTAAGTGATTTTGAGGATATTTCTGAATGTGTTATTTGTACATATGAGTTGCAAGTGTGAATATATTGTTGTTAATTTGAATAATATTAGAAATAATTAATTTTTTACTACATTTTTATAAAGACCTTTACATAATTTCATATAGGTAATGATACTTAATTAAGATATCATTTATAATACACGAAAGTCACATAAACTAAGCAGGTAAATGGCTCCTGGCCGATTAGAAATTTATTTTTTATTTTATAGATATTCAGTTGCTTAAGTGATTTATCAGGCTTGTATAAATATTGATAATCTCTGTAGATAGAAATAAAATATATGGAACAATGTATAGAAATTAATTTCATTCCTACCATTACTATTTTGTTATAACTGTAAACTTGCTTGTTTATTTTCTGCTTTTCAATACTAAACCACGGGGTAGAGCAAGGATTTTATCTAGAAAATCCCGATAAATTTGATGTCACCTCATAATTGATTCCCATATTGTCGTATCATCTGTATTTGTTATTATTTGATGAGATACGGATTAAAAACAATAAAAAAAGCTTAATTCCAATATTACACGGAAATGAAATTCGTATTTTACTATGAATAATTATTATCATATTTGCTAACATATATTCCAACAAAGCGAAGGTCTTAATATGCATGCGTTAATAATGCTTGGGTTGAAAGCTGAAAAATGTATCGAAGTCTAATTTAGTTCGCATAACCGCTAACGAAAGGGGAGTGACTAGACGAAATGAATATTATATATTTCGTCAAGACGTAGTCTCGCGCAAAAGTAAAATTGACGTGTGTACCAAAGCATCATTTTATACGAAAGTTAATTCGACTGGCGCCTAAAATTCACACATTATCTGTTATCTCAGCTGAGTTGATCATGAAACGCCTACGTATTTTTGTGTGTTTAATGAGAATTTGACGTGGTTATTGTCTCAGTTTTTTATTTACCGATATCTTATCAGTGAATAGCATATAGTTAAAGGTCGTAAGATATTTTCAGTGCAATTACAATTCTCATCAGTACGTTCAGGGATCGCGAAAGAAGAACTTAAAAAGATGTATAATTCATCGGATTTTATCAAGAACGCCAAAAAGATTTATCCGCAAGCTTTTGCTGCTTTTGCAGGTACATGTAAGCTTGGCGTCGAAGTCACGTGACTGAGAATGTTCTAGCTTTCAGTTGTAACGTTTTATTGGATCATATATTGTCGTTATGAATCTATTGTGTTTTTTACAGTGGAATGCAGCATTCTTTAATGGAATATATTAACATTAATAATTTTAATTTAACTATTTTCTATTAGACAGGATATTTATGTTATTGAAATTTCAATACAAGATTAGAAATAAAAAAAAATTAAATTTTAAAATGTACGATCATTGATGTTTTCTACTCCATGCTTATCGTCTATAAAAAGTTTATAATTGAAATTATTTATCTTTCTATTACGTCATCGGAACATTGCATCGTTATAATTGTTTTAAAACTTGCAATACGTCACAAAAATGCGAAAAACCCATTTTTTTTTCATTTCATAAACGTCATGTTTCTCAATATATAATACTTATATTCAGATTTGTAATCCTTTGAAAATGGATCAAGCAAAACAAATTATTGTTATTTTTGCAACTAAAAATTGGTATAAGATTAAATTAGATAAAAGATAGGTTTTTGTTTACCTTTTAATATCCTCATTTTTATTTCTGCACATTATCATATTTTTACTGAAAATCTAAAAATTCTGTTTTTTTATTGCTAATTAGTCATTGTCAGTTTCTGAAAACTCAGACATTTTCTAGTTTGTTGAATGTAATTTCAAATTGAAATGTTTTTCGAAGAAAATTATATAACCAACAGCAAATAGCTACTGAAATATTTACAAATGTAATCGAAAAAGTAATTGTAAGCAGATAGTAACAAACGTATCCGTCTGATCCTGTAAAAGCATGCGTTGTTAAACATACATCGCTCGATTGTGATATTTATGAAATATTTAATTTAAATTTCAGTATGGATCATAACAGCAGAAATAGGTGTAATGTGCGTTTGGAGCTCGCCATACCTTGCTCAGTTAACCGCTCCCGATTCTCCTTTACCACTGACACCAGCCGAGGCTTCTTGGGTAGCATCTCTTCTCTATCTTGGACGATTTATAGGGGCAATTTTGGGATCCATATCTGTCAACGTATTTGGTAGCAAAAAGACGAATCTTATTACCGTCCTTCCCATAGCCATAGGTTGGGTCCTAACTCTCGCGGCTGATTCGGCACTTTGGTTATGCATCGCACGGATAAGTCTTGGCGTCGGCTTTGGTTTTGCATACAGCTGTTTTGCTTTGTACCTTGGTGAAGTCGCTGCCCCTGATGTTAGGTGTGTTTGATTTTTATGAATCTTTCGATGACCTTAAAAAAATATGTGCTGATAATTTACGATTATGATACAATTTATTTTGACAACGCTACGGTTGACTGAGTCGTCATATACCTACATTAATCTATATTATCTCATTGAACTTAATTACCTAAAAAAATAATAATCCGATTACATGTTTTAAGACCAAGTCGCGTTAACTGAATCTCATTTAAAAATTCAGCAGTGATATAGTTCTTATCAGTTTTAGTATAGCAATTTGAAACATAATCAAAATTCGAATGACGGATATTTTAATTTCGTATAAAAATCTCGAAAAAAAAAATGAAAACAAAACAACAAAAATTCGGAAAGTTAGAATTTTTTATAATATTTTTCATATAGATTAATCAGATACTTTTTAGCATATTCATTGTGTAATCTTGTAATACATATCGTATTTGACATTTAGCTGACTGATGTCATTGAACGTAGCAGGAAATTGGTTTCTGATCATTTACCAAAGTTGATAATGACCTTCGTTGATGAACGTACGAAAATGTAAGATAAACAACTTTTGAAGTAATTAGCCGTGATAACAATTTTTTGTCAAACATGCATACACTTACGTATCGTGTAAAATTTGATACGTACATGAATTAAGTTAAGCAAACTCAAATTTTTTACTCCTTAAAATTTGAGAACAACTGCTATGTGTAAACTAACTTCGATGATTTTGGAGTATCGTTGTATTAAATTCCCGTGCGTAAATCAATGAAGGTCATCTACTTGCAAATTATCAAAATCCAGTTTCGTGGTGTGATCAATGACATCAGCCTGCTGAAACACGAAAATTGAGATGTTTATCAAGAATATAACGGATAATATACGGGAACCATTCTCAAGAAAATTTACATCAGATGCATATGAAATTCATACAAATTTTGCATACTAATTTTCGGTTAATCCGGATGCGAAATTTGTTCAAATTTATCATGCTGTGGAATTTGTTTTGACATTGATAATAGCATCTGGTGAGAATAATTAAGATAAAAAACCTATAAAAATCATCCAAAGAATTTTCAGGAAAATCTATTCATTAAATAATGTCATGTATTTTATTTGTAGAGGCTCACTCGTATCTTTCGCCGTAATGGGTGGACCAGTTGGCAATCTATTAGCCAGTGTCACTGGTTCCAATATGAGTTTGCGCGCATCGAGTATAACTTACTTCATACCCTGCATCATTCTTGTCATCTTATTTTCTTTATTACCTGACTCTCCACATCACCTCGTGAAAGTTGGAAACTTTGACGGAGCGAGAGAATCTATTCAGTGGTATCGGGGTGGAATTAAAGATGTGGGAAACGAACTTGAGGAAATTACTAAGTTTGTTAAAGCTACTGCAGCTGCTAGTTTTACGGAGAAGTTGAGTAAGTTTGTTGCAAGCATAATTTATTCTTATTTTACTGAACTTTTGAAAGTTTCGTATGTTGTTTTTTCGGAGAACAAAGACAGTTTTAATAAGTATCTGTAGACATGATAAGAAATCATTGAAATTTTTTTTACGTTTTTGTAATACGTCATTGTAATACAATATTTGCTGTTTTTTTTTGGGATTTCAATGTCCTCGTACGTCAAAAGTTCGTAATAAAAAATGTACAAATATATATTAGTCAGGCACACTAAAAATCTCATGTTCAAATATATTCTTATCATTTACACTACAAATAGAATAAGACATACGTAATTTTATTACGTTTCTTTGATATATGTCAAGTTTCAAAACTTTGTGCAGAGTTTTATTATTTAATAATATGACGTTTATTGAAAAAGCCTGTGATTCATAAAAATGTATTTACTTTTCAGGTGAATTTCGCCTACGTCACGTGAAAAAAGCGACTTTCCTCGTAATGATGCTTTTTGTGTTTATGCAAATGTCCGGTTTGAATAACGTTTTATTCTACATGGAAATAATTTTACAAAAAAGTGAATCAAAAATCATGGAACCATCATCAGCAGTTTCGTACGTTTTAATTTTTGCCGTAATTTCGGCAGTAGCATCTATGGGTCTTTACGACAAATTTGGCCGAAGACTTCTATTGATTGTTTCTAGTATTGGCGTCTCTATGTCTTTAGTAGCTCTTGGTACTCACTTTATCTTATTGAGTCACAAAATTGACTGGATTGGAGCTCAATGGTTGCCTGTGGCATCGCTTTTTCTTTTTATCACAAGTTTCGTCGCAGGTTTGAACTCCATACCCAGTATTGTATCTAGTGAAGTCTATGCAGCTAATGTAAAGTCAGTCGCTGCTTGTTTTGCAAATTTGACAGCTGCAGGGGCCGCTTTTATAGCCTCTAAATCATATCAGCCGCTGGTAGATTTGTTTGGAGAGGCTTATGTATTTTATGCGCACGCGTTTATCACCTTCATGGCTGTTCCCTATGCTCTTCTAGTCATGCCTGAGACAAAGGGAAAATCTTTACAACAGATTCAAGATGATCTGATGAGGAAAAAATGAAATATAGATTTTAAAATCAGTTTTACTGAGTTTACTATGCAAACAAATCATACAGTTTCAATAAACTACAATAATTTAATTATATATAAGCTACACATTTGTTTTTATAGCGTCGTATATCATTATTTTTTACCGGTTTTGACAATTTTTTCGTATGAAACGTATAATTACGTTAGATGGTAATTTATAAAATTAATTTAGTATTACCATAATGTGATCATCAATGTAAGTAAATAAGTGTAAATAATTCACATAAAAAATGTTTAATCGTGTACAGTTTGAAATTAAATTAGATTCCATGTATAAAACAAATACCTCATAAGAAAAATAAACATATTTTTGTAGTTGTGATATACCGAATTCGATCTTAGATTTGTTTGGTTTTGTACTATTATGCGAGTCATATAATTATCAAGATTGCTTTCCACTAGGCATAAAAACGGAAAAATATCATTTGTTTTGCAATGCGTGTATGTTGCGACGGCGAAAAATTCCGATTACTGAAAGTTCGTAATGTTACTATTAATTTAACCATATGAGAAAGAAAAATCTTTTGAATGATAGTCTGCATTTATTCAGAAAGTACGTTAAGTGTGCATCGAAGTGGGTGTATAATTGTGATTTCTCATTGTGTAATTTGATAAAATAATGTGAAGTGTTAAAATCGATCTGAATAAAATTGAATGAAAGAGTGGTAGTTTGTAACCGTTTATTCACCGATACTTTTCATTCTGAACTTATGAAAATGACACTGAAGCAGTAAGCTGTGACATTGATGTTAAACCTAGTATTAATATTGCCTTGTACAAATATCTGTCTAAAATAATAAACATTATTTTCAAAAATTGAAAAATCGATGTTACGTAAATGTTTTATTGATAATTAATGTGGTCCCTGAAGCTCTATCTAAATTTTACATTACGCTACTTCACCTAGAACAAAGTTTGTATCTAGTAGTTAAGTATGGGTATTTTTGTTATTTATTTAATATCTGAGTAAAAAATTCTGGTCATATTGATTAGTTTCTGGATCGGGGGGAGGGGGAATATGTTAGGAATGTACAAACGTGACTCGTAAAAACATTTTTTTACCGATGTTATTCGGGAATTGACGAAGAAGCGTTTAGATAAATACGTTGTTGACTCATCAATCGTAGATAAAAACCCCTTACATGCGTTGACGTTATTGTCAATTGAAAAACCCGGAAATTCAAAATATTATGAGCAAGGACCATAACACAATTAGAACATTTTAATTGAATAGAATATAGAAATAATA
Source organism: Chouioia cunea (assembly GCA_030064505.1). Classification (NCBI taxonomy): domain Eukaryota; kingdom Metazoa; phylum Arthropoda; class Insecta; order Hymenoptera; family Eulophidae; genus Chouioia; species Chouioia cunea. The sequence goes on along the minus strand of JAOPFQ010000004.1, from coordinate 4,113,222 downwards.
GATTATTTATAATTAGATAATACAATTCTATATTTATAAAAGTCTGGTAATTTAATATATTCGAAAACTCTCAATAATTCAGTAATATGTTTATTAAACGATATCTACTAGATCAAAGTACAATCATTGCTTATCAACTTGTATTTTCTCTGTATTCAAATTTATGACACTAATATCGGTAATGCGGCATTTCAATTATAATTTGGTCAGCTGGTATTGTGATTTTAATTGCAGTTAAAATCGTATCAGCCACTTGTAGATTTGTTTGAAGAGGTTTACACGCGTGTTTTAGATGTGGCTTGTGCTTCGTAGGTAGGTATTGTATGTGACCGAGGGGTATTTATTACATTAGATTTAAGATTGTGACCCAAAAAAATAAATTAAAGAAACACTTCATTCGTCATTTAAATTATATCTTTTTTTTTTAATATTCGATCATTTTTTATTTATGACCTACTATTCTACAATATAATCACTTTGGGACCTGACCAAGATTGAGATAAGAATGTTTCAGGTTTATTAAAGGTATAATCTGTCTCTTTTTTATACGAAAAAGTAGAAAATACCATGTATAACAATATGTTTGAGCACGCCAAAACACCGATGCATAACAAAAATTGATGACCTACGATGTAATTTGAAAAAACTGTTGGCAGATAAGATAAGGCCATTACAAAAATCACTGACATTATTTATCTTTCGATAAGCATTCACGCGACACGCTGGCCAAGAAAATCCTACACTGTCTTATGAGGATGCGTGAGCTGAATCAATAATAATGCATAATCTTTCCAATCGTTTCAAAGATAATTGATTAAAGTGACACAAAAATGTAAAGCCTAGGGAGTATTTAGTTCGCTTGAGACCGTGAAGGAAAGCTTTGACCAAAGTTTGTGCGGGTGAAACAACATATCTAATGAATATGTTCAATAAAATTAGAAAAATTTATTCGCAAGCTTTAGCGGCCGTTACGGGTGCATATAATTTCAGTTTTACGCATGTGTCGCGGCATAAAAAGTACAAATTGAAAATATTTAATCAAAATGACATCATTTAAATTTCAGTGTGGATAATAACATACGAAATAGGTATAATCGGTATCTGGAGCTCACCTTACGTCGCTCAACTGACAAGTCCCAATTCTTCACTAAGGTTGAACTCGAACGAAGCCTCATGGGTTGTTTCGATTCTTTACATAGGCAAGCTTCTTGGTGCAATACTGGGCTCGATTTGTCTGAATTTTTTAGGTAGCAAAAAGACATGCCTCATTACCGGTATGCCGTTTGTGATCGGCTGGATTACCATCTTCTTTGCCAATTCTTCATTATGGTTGTGCGTTGCACGTATTAGCCTTGGCATTGGGTATGGGTTTGCCTATAGTTGTTTCGCTCTGTACCTTGGTGAAATAGCTGCACCCAATGTTAGGTATGACTCGGTATAATTTATGCCAAATTCAACAAGCTTTATATTTTATTTAACATTTAAATTTCAGAGGTGCACTTGTATCATTTGTCACAATGGGTTTGCCATTTGGCAATCTCTTCGGAAGCTTAACAGGTTCTCACATGAGTATCCAAGCGTCTAGTATAACTTACTTCGTACCTTGCGTGATTCTTATTATCGTACTATTCTTCCTACCTGATTCACCTCATCATCTTGTTAACATCGACGACATTAAGGGAGCTAGAAAATCTCTTCAGTGGTATCGTGGAGGTGCTGATGACGTTGAAGATGAACTTGAGGGAATCATAAAGTTCGTTGAAACCACGGCATCTGCAAGCTTGATAGAAAAATTAGGTGATTCATTCTTTGCAATAATTACGTTATTTTTGAAATTCAAAATATTCATTGGTTGAAATTGTCGTTGAATTATTCACCACGTACCTTTACGTCTCGTATAAAAATCACATGGTGAATAAACTTTGGGGAATCTCAAGTTTGTCAGATGACTTTGCTCCAATGCTTATTTAAAAATGCATACTCGGATACCTCGTAGCTTGCTTTAAAATACAAGTTGCGACGAAATGTATTATTGTGATCCATGCTAATATATTTAAAAATATTATCCCTCTAGCTGAATTTCGTCTTTGCCATGTGAGAAAAGCAACATTACTCGTGATGGTACTCTTCGCGTTCTCGCAGTTGTGCGGTTTGATGAATATCATTTTCAATATGGAGACCATACTACGTAACAGTCAATCAACAATGATCGAACCATCTGCAGCAGTTTCATACGTACTGATCATTTCGGTTGTCTCGTCAATTGCAACAATGGGACTATACGACAAATTTGGCAGGAAGCGTCTTTTTATTACTTCTACCATGGGTATTACTGTGGCACTCACATCTATTGGAACTCATTTTATTTTGATTAAGAAGCAGATAGATTGGGTTGGCAATCAATGGTTGCCGATTGTATCACTTTTTCTGTTCATCGCGAGTTTTGCAACCGGTCTCAATGCAATACCGACTATTGTATCCAGTGAAGTTTATGCAGCAAACATCAAATCCATAGGGGCTTGTTTAGCCAATTTGACAACATCTGGCGCAGCTTTTTTAGTGTCGAAATCGTATCAGCCATTGGTAGATATCTACGGAGAAGCTTATGTATTCTACGGGCACGCGTTTATTACCTTCTTGGCTATTCCTTATGCATTGCTTTTTATGCCAGAGACAAAAGGTAAAACACTCCAACAGATTCAAGAGCATTTAATGAGATAATTGTAAATTTGTAAATATTAGACTGTCTACTTTGGCGACAATATCGATGAAAATAATCTCCTGATAACGTGGAAATGTGCTCAAAATGAATATATAGACATTGACAATTCTGATTGTACGATTATTTTCATCAGGTTATTCTGTAAGATACTGTATGATTATGCACATCGAACAAAATCAATGTGATAAGTATTTTTTCATTTTTATATAAAATATATAGTATTTTCTTATATATTTTTTGTAACGAATAATTATAAGTTTTCCAACTAGTGTATGTGTAAAAATAAAATTTTTGAAGAAAATCACTTTTTTGTTAAAATTACTAATTATAATTCGTAACTGCCTACATTTTTATTTATTATATGTTATTTTATAAAATGTATTTAATAAAATTAAAAAATGAGAAACATCTGTTTTTCATTTATTTCGTCAAAGCAAAAATTGCCATATTAATCATACGAATAATATAATATTATAAATTTACTTTAGCATTTAATAACGTTTGTTTGTAGATTATGCTATAAAACGCGCAAACGTCGAGAATAATTTTTTCTTAAAACAGAATAACTGGTGCACTGCGCATACGATGTAATAAAAATCGTATATTAATTTTATTTGCCGAAACGTTTCAATTTTATAGCTTAGTTAACTGCGAAGCGCAGATGAGGCCGACCCGCGAAGTAATTCATCATTTGACTTATACCTAATTGAAAAAGTAAGCGTAATGACAGAGTTAAGGTGCTACTTTATCTTATCAGTCCAACTGAAAATTAACATTTACGCGAAGAAGAACGCAATGAAATAGTCGCAAATCGATTGGAGGGCTCGTCAAATAACTTTGATTCTAAAGAAATGACTCGCTTCGGGATACTCAAAAGAATCAATAAACTTTATCGACAAGCTCTGTTTATGTTTGCAGGTTTGCGTACTTAGCTTTAAAGATTCGTCAGTCTAAAATTATCTTCATTTTCCTTCTATGTTACAATTTCGTGTAATACTGTTTCATCGTTTCGAAAAACTTAAAGCTTTATATCACGATTTATTCTTCATGACTAATTTTTCCTTAAGATATGTGACGTATACACAGACACAACGCAAATAATCAAAACTTTTGACTTCTGAAAGCACTTAATGTAACTTTGATATGAATAGCTATTCAGTTTTTAAAAACGACGAAACAAACTAATAACTAATTGTTTTACTCAAATAATAGAAAATAGATTCACCAATACCGTTAAATTTAAAAGATGCTTCCTGGGTAGGATCTATTCGTTATATAGGTCGACTTGTCAGCGTTGTATGCGTCTCGATACGAGTCAACTATTTCGGAAGTAAGAAAACTTGTGCAAGTAATTGCAGCTACGCCCATAGCTATAGGATGGATGCTTACAGCTGATTCGGCAATTTGACGCTGCATTCCTCGATTAAGAATCGCAATAGGGTTGGGCTTTGCATACAGCTATTTTGCTTTGTACGTCGATGAGGTGGCTGCACTCGAAATTAAGTCTAAATATACGATAAACAGACATTTAATTTTTAATTCTAGTTGATATTACGATCGTTATTTTTAGAGGTGCATTAGTGTAGTTCGATGCGAAAGGTGGCATCCGTCGGTAATGTCATTGCCGTTTTCACACGGGGACAAATATGAGTTCTTTCGTGTTTAAAATTACTAACTTGGTGCCTTGTATGATTCTCATGGTCTTTTTCTTTTCTTGCCCGACTTACGCCACCATCTAGTAAAAATCGACAATTTTTCAGCTATCAAGAAGTCTACTGAATGGCATCATCGTAGAGTGAATAATGTCGATGACGAACTCGAAGAGGTCACAAAGTTCGTCAAGGCAACTGCTGCGACTGCCACTTATATGGAGAAATTAGGTAAATGTTATTGGTATTATTAATGTGAATAATTTACGTGTGTAGGAATAAAAAATGTGAATAACGTGAAAAAAGTATAGCAGGTTTGCGTATTAAAGATATATCCAAGTAAAGAAAGAAGGTCGACCTTTTGGTAATAATTGGTGTCAGATAAGTGAAAATATCAAGCCAGACACGAAAGTTATCTTATAAGTATTGAAACGTACATCTAATCGTGTAATTAATTTAAGCTGTAAATCTGAAGCAGACAAATAATTTGCATAAGTATATTTCGTATGTACATGTGTGAAACTCTTATTATCATTGTTTTTTCAGCTGAATTACGATTAAGTCACGTAAGAAAAGCGACTTTCCTCGTGATGTCGCACTTGATTTTCATGCAAATGTCCGGCTTGAATAAAGATTTATTTTACGTAAAAACGTATCAAAAACCATCGAATCATCGTCAGAAATTTTATACGCGTTAAACTTGTCTGAAATTTCATCAGTAATATCTATGAGGCTTTATGACAGATTTTTACAAAGACTTCTCTTAATTGTTTACAGCATTGATGTCTCTATTTGTACTTACTCTATTTTATTGACCCATAAAATTGGTTGTATTGATTGGAGATCGACGATCAACTGTAGTATTGGTTTTTCTTTTTATCACAGTTTTGGCGCAGGTATTTACTCTATACCCAGCATATTACACCTGTTAATTATATCAGCCGATAATCGATTTATTGAGAGAGGCCAATATGTTTTATATTCATGAATAAGAAATGAATACTGTCAAATTAATAGAAAATAAATGGAAGCTTTATTTTATGTGTGATTTGGGTAGTCAGTTACTAATTTGTAAATGGCACTGAATACGTGAGACTGCTAAACTTGGTATAATATAAATGTTATGCTTCAAAAATAATAAGATGTAACAAACATAACACGAATTACATCTATTACTTTCATGTTTGGTCCTCAGCTCTAACGTACAAATATTGATTTATCTCTAAGTTCCCGGTTGTAGGCAACTCGATTTACTGGTATGTCTTTTATTATTCACGATTATTTTAGTATATTTTCACAGATTGACGGATATCTACAATTATATGCTAACCTTTGATGGATGATGAATAATTAGTACACACATAAAATAACAAATTTGGCAATAGGTTAACGTAATTCAAATTTAAAATCACGATAAGTATGTCTCGTCAGTTTTAAAACATTTATAAATCTTTTACGAATTAAACAGTCTGTACTTAACAATGTTGTTATTACAATTCCGATCAATCATGTTATAATTGAGACATAAGTTGCCGGCTTGATTAACTCGCGAAAATTAATTACTGCATCGCATCAGTTAAAACAGGCAATGCTTTTTTAAGATTTCATAAAAAAATTCATGAGACATTACGATAACAAAAAAACCAACTGTGTTGCGTTATTTGTTAACAGATTTTATGGTTCGATCGAAATAAATTGATCAAAATTTGTGATATCTCTATTCTCAAGAATCATATAGCCAATTCAAATGCAAAAAATAATTTTTATGAGGGATTTTTCAAATTTTCTTATTTTGGCTTTTGAAATGCTGCTTTCTTATAAATGCTCATATGAGTCTTAAAAATAATGTGAAGCATTATTTCTAAGTTTTTCGTACGAATAATCAAAAAATAAATTATCTTGTAGCATTGACTTTTAGAGAATAAAAATAAACGTTTATTTTGATACGTAGTTCTAGTTTACGTAACTCGCATTTAAATTCTATTATATCTAATTTTAAAGCAAGAAAATTACACAAATATAATTATTATTATTCATCTTTTTCAATGATTCTACTGTAAATTTTGATGGAATAAAATATCCGATAATTATTGTGTCTCATAATTAGTACGATTCCGATTTCTAAGTGAATAAGAGTCTTTTAATCGTGTGATAAAATGCTATTGACTGAAAAGAAAATAAATAATCTGACTTATTAGTGGTATTAATATCAATCAGACATTTCTTCAGTTTCAAATAGCGTCAATCTATAATTTCATTATCTTGTTTAAACCCAAAATGACCGTCTATAAATGAGCTAAATCTGACTTTTTGAAATTGCCAAGCAGCCTGATTCAGTCGTCCAAAGTCCGTTTCTTAACAGCAAATATATTGCTATCATGATTTGCATCTTTAATGTTAACACTTTCGTTTGATGTATAATCCTTGTATGTTGATTAGATTCGTAAGTTGACACGCAATGGTACCAAGTCGCTGTCTCTGTTCTGGAATTTGCCCTGCGGCTCAAACTTAAAAATACGGCTCAAAATAGCAAACGGAATCACTCGTCATGGTAAGTCGTCAATCTATCAATATGCATGACTTTCTTCCTGTATCTCAGCGATTAGGCCGTCGCTGATCCCTCTCGCAATTATTCTGGGTACTTTATTTATCGATTTTACCATTAATAAATTCACGTATAGCTAATTAATAATAACGAATCTTATTTTAATAATGATCCTAGCGATAGGCGTTCTCTAGGAAGTATTCTACATTCAAAATAAGTTGATGGTGTAACATACAGCAATATCATTTCAGGTTTGTTCATGCTACGAAGCCGATTTTAACATAGTTATTTCGTAGATTGTTGACTCTTTTTATCACCTATACATATATTTACATTTAAAAAAATGTGTGCCATTCTAAAACTATCAAATGTTTTATCAAGATCATACGTTAAATAAGACCAGATGGTTATCGCACAAATCAAATATAACCAACTATATACTATAATAATGAAGACGGGTAATTCACGCTCCATTAATTCAGCAACTCCTACCTTGTAGTTGGTTGTTATATTGGTAGATAATTATTTTCAGTTTCACCTACTTCATTGTCGTGATTTTCATGTGACGCCTATAAAAGCTGGTTGTCGAGTGCACTAGCGCGATCAGTATGTGTGTTTCACTCTTTCTCTCTCTCTCCCTCTTTCTCGACTTTAATTGGGAGGATTTATTGGGAGGGACTAGGAAAAAACATACGCGCGGCACCAACACTTAACTCTGATTACCGGCAATTTGCGAGCACGCGTGCGGGAAATTTGTTTTCATACAAGCTCTATACTGTCGTCGTTGTCGCCGTCTGACGTTACCGTATACAATTGGGATTTTTTCATCCAATCGATTGCTGATCACAGAGACAATTGCGAGCGACGTAAGTGAGAGGAATTACAAGAAGGTGAACAACGAAACGTCGTGAAGATTAGAAAACACAAATGTCATGCAGCGTTGGAAACGCGACGTTTCGACAGCTTAATTTCGTGAGTACGTTAATGGCATCATTATTTGGTTTATTAACACACGTGGCCAGCACGCGCCTATCGCCTCAGACCTGACTTTATTCGGATGATTGTTTGCATTGACACCACGAACGTACTTTTCGAGTTTAAGCTGTCATTTATGATGAAATCGTTAATTTGAATTTTTCCTGCTTGATCTCGTTTTCTTCGTTCCAAATCAATCGAGTCTTGAAGATTTTATAAATGACTTTTTGCAGCATAAAAGACGGTAATTTTAAAATTTAATCCAAATGTGAAATACCGCTAGAATATTTTAATGATGTATCTTGTAAATAAATAATTAGCGAGTTACAATAGTTGTAAACGTACAACTTGGATTGTATAAAATAAATTCAAGAACAAGTACGAAGACGTTACGTTAATAAGTCATTCAAAAACAAAATTTAAAAATACTATTGTCATGGCGTGATAATTTTACGTGATTTCTTAATTAGTTCTATTTTTAAAACGACGATATCGCTATTGTTTACGTTCGATTGCCATGTAACTTTAAAACTTGACGCGTTACTGATGCAATAAATTAAAGTATGGTTTTGTGAAAATATCGTTTTAATTTTCAATTTTTTTTGTAGCTCTTTCTGATTGTTGTATGTTTTGTACAATTTTGTTCTATTTCACAATATTTAAAGCGATCTTATCGCAGTACGTGGAATAACATTTAGTAATCAATCGCATGTAAAATCACCTATTATCAAGAAAAATCCCAGGTAAATTCGACTACGGAGAGTGATGCAACGATAAAAGTTAGTTGCAAAATCAAAGCTAGAAAGAACCGAGATACTCCATTTTCATTGATTATCAAAAACAATCTATAAGGTCGATCTCTATTATCTTGAAAAGTTGAATTTTTGCCTTATTATACAATGAAAAAAATAATATTCTATTCGTGGTGCATCGCACGAGGGGATTTTCATTGCGTAATACTAACAATAATTGATTCTGACTTTTGCGCGCGCAGGAGGAGCGAAATTAAAAGAGCCGACGTACCGCCGTATCGAACTTCAGTTGAGAGTGAGACGCGTCGGAAGGAGGATTCCCGATCGAGCTTGGGAGGGACTTACATTACTGCTTACTATTTGTGATTGAATCATGGTGCAAGTGGCTACCAAGACTTCCACCTTGCGGAAGTATTTTCCGCAAATTATTGCTGGATTTGGGGGTAAGTTTTTCTCTTCACACTTTGTTGAGTTTATTTCATACTTTTCTAGCAACATTTCTTTAAAAAAGGCATTCTTGATAATAGTTTGCGAAGAGCATTTTTATTATTGAATTTCGAAGGTAACATTAACCAATTTTTATTTCCTTTGCTCAAAGTAATCATGACTTATTACTAGAGAATATACAAACCACTTGCTAATTTTTTAATAAAAATTAAAACTTATAGTTAGAACATAGTCGAAAATTAAACAAAAACTGTTCATGAGTGATCAGAGTCATTCAATTGGACATTTTCTAGAATAAAATGAATTCGTCGGTGTTCGTCAATTCAGCCATGACATATGAGATACAATAGCAGTTTGTCTAACTGAAGTAATATTTTAACGGGTAAAAACAAAATGTAGGTCATCGCAACACTACGATATCAAATCTGAATTTTGAGAGTAATAAAATATTTTTATAAAACTGTGGTTTCTTTCCCATTTTCTGTATCTATCTTTTTACCCCACAAAAAGTATTTGAATGAATTTCTTGCTAATTTTATCTAATTTTATGCATATAAATTATAGAAAATTCATGCCAAATTTGTACGAATTCCATACCAAGAAAGTCCGAAAATTAGCATATAAAATTGATTCTGTAACAAGACTTTTTAGTAGACTGATGTCATTGAACCTCTCACGAAACTGGATTTTAATAATTTGCATAAGTAGAAAGTAGATAACGAGTTTCGTTAAATTTTCTAGAGGACATAAACTTAGCAGTAACTCGTGAGTATGATAGTCTCAAATCAAAAAAAGTTCATATAAAGAAATTTCTTTTAAGCTTTAGAGATTCTTCGAGTTCGTGTAACTTAATCTACATGTATTAAAGGTTATAACGGTAACTAGGATGTACCCTGTAGCACGTGAATAATTGTATAGAAGCTTATGTCCGATGTTTAATTACTTTGGGAATTAAACGAATTATTTTGAATGAATTACACTTATTTGGTAATAATTAACGATTCTCCTTTTTACAAATTTCTGTTCAAATCGTGTCACTCGAACACTCGATTAGCTTCAAATTTGTCTTAACGATAGAATTACGACATATCAAAACCAAAATACTACCAACGTGTTACAATTAATAATATACTAAAAATAACATTCTACTATTAAAAAATTGAGTTTTATGAGGATTCGAATTGATCTAGTATGTTTATTTTTAAATAAAATAATTTTATTAAAAAGTACATCGGTTTTTCAGTATTGTAGATATATGATATGATTTGACATTTTTATCAGAAAATATCGATACTAACTGACTTGGGTATGAACAAAATTTATCCAGAATTAGTACAAAACTTACACAAACTTTAGTTTAAATATGACGCTAATTTCACGCGAATCCTGGTTTATGTGAAAGCGAAGATGATAATAATGAAGTTTAAAACAAACTGTTGTTTCTATTTGTTTGAAAATAGTCGACAAAGTCATTCTCTTCGTTGCGCAAAAATGACACGCGCATTCATTGCGATGGATTCATTCGAGCATGTTTTAATTGAAAACAAACTTGATCGTTTCATCATACTCCGTTTGCTAGCTATTGATAAATAAAAAACGCCCTCATAAAGCGTCGCGTCAGAATGTAAAGTTAATAAAGTAATAAACATATATTAATAGAAATGGCACGTACCAACTATCTTTTTATCTTGATGATTTGAATATAAATGGAGTGGAAGTACTGTTACGCACGTGTCTCAATCGACTATGTTAGAACAGCGATTAAATAAACCGAGCAAACAATTGTCTTTGACCGTCCTTAAGCGGTTCTAATAAGTCTTTGTGCAGATATTGAAACGTATTTCCTTTTTTAAGATTAACATAAAATTATTTTCCACATAGCAACAGTTATGATCGCTTATTTTCCTTGTACCATAGCTGTGGTGATAAAACACATTTTCTGCATAATAATTTAATTGTTATAATCTAGCGACACTCTTTGGCGTGTGATTGCCCCTATTTATTTTTATACGCCTGCTTTTGGTGTCAACTATAATCAGAATAACGTGCTGCCCGTATTATTAGTACTAGTTATAGATGATTCGGTAAATCATTAAAGGTTCTAATCAATATTTTCTGGTGAATTATAGTGTTGATGGTGTTGGTGCAACTCGGTGTATCAAGTGGTTGGTCATCACCTTATCTATCTAAACTGACAATACCAGGATCGCGTCTGTTATTGACATCCAACGAAGCATCATGGGTAGCGTCCTTGTTGAATCTTGGTCGTTTTTTGGGTGCCTTCATAGGTGCGTTATCAGTTGGTTTCTTTGGCAGCAAAAAGACAATGTTGTTCACCCTCGGGCCTATCAGTATCTGTTGGATTCTCACGATCCTTGCCACGCGCACTGAGTTTCTGTACGTCGCGAGATTCTCAAGTGGACTGGGCTTGGGTATGACTTACAGCTCGTTCCCACTGTACTTGGGTGAAGTATCATTTCCGGAAATCAGGGGAGCTTTAGTCTCGTTGGCTGCCTGTGGGGCTACTTTTGGTGTAATGATTGGAAATATTGCTGGTACTTATTTGGATATGGAAGTGTCGGCTGGGATCTATCTGGCACCATGCATCGCTCTAATGGTGCTATTCTTTTGGATGCCCGAGTCTCCGCATCACTTTGTCAAAGGTATATTTTCCTTGTATTTGATGTATACGAAACTCGCGACATAATTTGTTTACTGATATAATTTACAAATTAGTAAAAAAAACTGCTGTAGATAATTATCTTTCCCTATTTTGTTCTAGAAAATAAACTTGAAGAAGCTAAAAAATCAATTCAATGGTATCGTGCGAACCACCAGGTTGAAGCAGAATTTGATGCTGTCAAAAAATTCGTATCAAATGCAGCATCAGAGACGTTCAGCGACAAACTCCGAGAATTCCGTAAACCAGCTCTTATGAAAGCTACCATCCTCATAATTGTTTTATGGGCGTTTCAACAACTTTCGGGTTTCAACAGTGTACTATTTTACATGGAGATAATCCTTATACAGAGCAAGTCGACCATAATTGAACCCAAAGTCGTCGTCATGTTTGTCAGTGCTTCTGCTGCCATCGCTTCGGTTTTCTCCATTATCATGATTGACAGATGTGGCAGGTAAAAGTTTGATTTCATTTTGTACTTAATTTTCCTTGAAAAATCATGTTCAATGAGATAAATCATCAAAAAATCAATTGCAGGAGGATACTTTTGATCGGTTCAAGTTTAGGAGTAACTTTAGGAATGCTCGGCCTGGGTACCCACTTTTATTGCATAGATCAAGGATTAGATGTAACTTCATTGCAATGGTTACCAATAGCTTCGATATTTCTGTTTGACGTTGCTTTCTTTGGAGGTTACATGTGCGTTCCAAGTACCGTTCTCTCAGAACTTTTTCCTGCCAACATCAAGTGTATCGCTGCCTGCTTTGCCAGTCTTGCCGGTGCCATTTTTGCTTTCATCTCAACCAAGACTTATCAGCCCCTCATTGAAATTATTGGCCAAAGTAACGTGTTCTTCATTTACGCTGGTCTAACGGTACTTGTTGTTCCGTACGCGTTGATCTATATGCCCGAGACGAAAGGCAAGTCGTTGCAACAAATTCAGGATGACCTTGTGAAGCGCTGAATTTGAACGATGATGCCTTTATTATTATTATTGTTGTTGTTGTTCATGTATTTCTTTTTGTTTTGTCTTTTTTTTTTGTTACGAGAAGACTTTTATTGATTTTTATTTTCTTTTGTTTGTATGAAAGTATGAGTTCGATCGAAATTGTATGGATATTCAAGTGACTAAGCATGATGCCATATTTTAGTATTTGTTAAGTTAATTAAAGGTCTTGAAAATCCATGTTCATAAACTTGCTTTAACTCTTAAGATTGTACATATAGAGATTTTATAGTAAAGCCACAAAGACACAAGTTAATGACTTAGTTTTAAAGTAGTATAAGTATGAGTTTTATGAATAGAGTTTTAGAGACATCAACCTGAATTGTACCAAAGTTTTGAAATGTTTTAAGGTACTCACTCATAATGACGTTTAGAATGTAAGATACGATTTTGCAGACTTATACGAGTGAATTCTGTGAGATTGTTTTATAATTTATTTTTGTAGTAGTAATTTAATTTTGTAATTTATATGATGCGAATAAGATCGAATGCTGCAAATATAATTTTTAAATAAAATTGTTAATTTTACGATGAATCATAATATAGTTGAAATATCCTCAATTAATACCAGCTTTACCTGTTCCACAACGAGGTATCTACAGTAATGAAGCTAAGTCTTGAAATGCATAATAATTTATTTCTTTATTATTAATAAATATCTTGGTATCACATATCTCAAAATGAAAAAAATATACACGAGACAGTACGACATTAAAAAGTCGACAAAGGTAGATTCTTGAATAATATTATTTGTACCCATTTAGAGTCTTGGCCAGCGCTGCGGCTGATACGCAAAGTGATTGAAAAGAGGATTGCCAGCAATGTCGCATTTTTCATGATTATACGTGTGTTGCCGGCTAAAATGTTAGTATGGGGCCTTCTCGATGATCTAAAATATCTGCGATGTCATAATTTTTGTACAATTACTTTTTTATAGTTTCATTGACAAATATTAATAGTTACAAAAACGCACCTTTGGCTATACTCCACCAGGGTAATGTAATGTAAGTAAGAAATGCATTGAGGGGGACGGACTGGGCTCTTTTATTTTCTTTCCAGAAGTGAAAGGTTTGAGTGAATCCCCGCATTGTCCACAGCGGGTTATAGGCCCCGTCGTCCAGCTCTGAGGACAACAATTGTATTAGCATTAGTAGCGGTCTAATATAAATTTTCTGTTTAAAAATCTAGTTCTTGTTGTATTCGTGTCTATAAGGGAAAATATAGTTACTTTTGCGTTATAGATAATTTGGTGTCTCTTCCGTGGTTATATACAAAAGATTTGACAATGTAAATAACAGTTTTAGAATATTGTAATCTGATTTTTTACGGGGTTTTTCAATCTATTGTATCTATTATACGAAATTTCCAAGAACTATCCAATTATGTAACTGATTTGACAATTGTCGTAATGCACAATGTTGTATTATGAGCTGAAAAAATTATTATGTATGTTTTGAGAGTAGCTTATTGATGTACTTCTTAATTATATGGACAAAATATGAACAGCAATTGAAACATCCATGAAAACATTAAATATAGATAATGGAGCTGTGAAAAAACGTGTAGCTCATGCCGCGTGTCCATGTAACAAATAGAAGCACATAACTTATTGATAAAATTAACTTTTGCAACATAAGCATCTTATCTTTTTGTTAAAAAAAGTACATGTATATACCTAGAGAAATACTTTTCGTATGTAGTTAACCTTGCAATGAATCTAACTGTACAAAATAATAAATTTGGAAACTTATTTTGGACCAAATATATATATATCATATTGCCTGCATTTATTGGATCGTTGCATAAAGGTATTGAATGTGGCGGAATCGACTGTTTGTATTGTAATGTAAATATTTACGTGTCTGAAGTATTGTATTTATATACTACACAAGTATTTCTACTAAAATTAATAGTTAGATTAGACCCTTTATGCGGAATTCGTCTTTTAGTATTTAATATATACTTTTAACAAAATGGATTTTTAAAGTATCAAATGATAGAAAAATAAATGTTTAACAATTAAATATTATCCCTTCAGCGGGCATTTGTTAATAAACAAAAAACGTATAAATATTAGAATGTTGTTTGTTAGTAACATATATGCTATTATACAAAGCAAATCAACATTTGGTCAAAGTACGAGAAAACAAATAAAATGTTGAAATTAAAATATTCGTATCGTTCTAAATTCTAATCCTAGTTAATAAATGGCATATGATAATATCAAACACGTTTCACATACAACCTATACTGAATGCGTTTTTTTTGTTGTTGTAACGGTATTGGATTAATAAAGTAAGTTGTTAATGTACGTTTTTTTACCAATCAATTTCACACACTATTGACTCATACAATAATCTACCCACTGAAGAGTTAATAACGATATACCATTCCATCCTCAAAAGTTCAAGCAATCAATTTAGTAGTACGATACAAGCAGTAGCTTGAATATTCGAGGTAATCACAAGTCCATACAACTGATTAAATCAACGATTAATCGTCGAATAACATGAAAATAATAAGGTGGATAGGTTGAAGGGAGTACGCTCGAGTTTCGAAAAAGCCGAATTCCAAAAAGCAAAAAGGATCCACTCCACAAATGTTTTTTTTTGTGTTTAATCTTCGACGAGATGATGAGAATTACCCTGAGAGCCGGGTCGCCTAGGTATCTCGCACCAGTAGTAGATAGCAGTGCCATCGGGAGTAACTCTATGAGGTGGCAATGGATTCCCAGTGAAACAACCGGAGTGGGCTCTGCGTCTCCTCCTTCTTGGTAAAGTAGCACATCTTTCAGCTCGTGTTGCCAATTTGGCATTGTTAGCGTTGTCATCTTTGTCAGGTTCATTCTCATTGTCACCAAACGCATCCTCGTCACTCGGTGTTTTACCATCGATTAGACTTCGCGATCTTCCGCGACGACGATCACGCAGATGATGGGAATGAGGTTGCGGCTCATTGTTCTCGCAGCACGGAAGTTCCTCGGTGCCGTCGACGAGTATCGCACCAGAGTCAAGTTTCTGACGAACGTTGTCATCGGTTGGTGAGGCAGCACCACATGCTACGAGAATTTCACTGCCTACTTCAATGCATTGGCTTACTTGCTCCGTCTGATTGTTTTCGTCCGATGAGCTTCGGGTTTTCAGACCTAACACGGAGGTATATAGCAGCGAAGTTATTAGCCGGGAATGCGTTCATTCGTTTCGACCGCCTGATTGTAGTTTTCTTTTCTGTTTTGTTTACAATGGAGAATCTCGGATAGCGATCTTGTTTTCACGAGTGATTCTTGAGATTTATATTTTACAAGTATACAAGTATTAATAGCACAAGATGGAATAGTCAATAGCAAAGCATTCAATTGAAAGTTCTTATTTGAATTATTTTTGCAAAGCTTGTATCAAATGAACGTTATTCGGCAGATGTTGTAATAGGTGGAGAGTTATATGAACTTATGTAAATTGCAGCATTGAACATTCAATATTTACTTGAAGTGGAAAAATCGAAAAAATTCACCTCTAAGTTACCAATAAAATTCCCAATTAATTCACATACCAAAAAGAACAAAGTCTCATACGGCTCTTATCAAACAGTCACCTGGTCTCTACTCAAACTACCACCAAAAACATTATTATCTACTATTCCATATCCCATTACGTATGAATCAATCATGAAGTATAATAATAAGAAGAAAAGAGGCAAATTCAAATATAAGAGAGCATCGAAATCCTCCAGGGCAGTACACGCTACATATCCACGCGGGATTGATTATGAATGCGTGCTCACCGCGAGAAAGGTTAATCGTTTCCCTCGGCGCTCGATCATGGTTCCGGCGAGCAACGGAGCGACCCAAGAGGGGTGACCTCGCTGCACCCAACATCCTTGCCTGTCTCATACTCCTACGGGTGACTGCTGGTGACGATTGAGCAGATCTGCAATGTACACGTGGACGGCATCCATTCATCCTTGTCGTTGGCGTTGTTGCTGTTTCGTCCTCAGCTTCGTCATCGCCTTTTTTTCGTTTCATTTTTTGTTGTTCGCGTTTGCGCGATAGAACAGAAGAGTACAAAGAACATCCTCACTTTTTTTTATTCGTCATCATATCGCGATGATCTGATTGTATATGACCGATCTGATGCGACATACACAGGAATTAGTGAGCTTTGAATGCTACCATGATTTCATTACTCGTACAGAATCTCAATGCTTTGCACAGGCAAGTTGTTATTTCGACCGACATATATTCGCTACTAAGGTTTCGCTAACAGTCAATTCGAGTTTCAAGATGTTTGATTTCGTAATGATTATTTGATTGATGGACGTGGAATTGTGACTGAAGAAGTAGTTTTTGTGTTGCCATATATTACAATACGTGTATCTTTATTTTTCTAGAGATTTGATGAAAGATCTTTTTATTTTTATTCTTAATTAATTTCAGTTTATACGCTCTTTACGCATAATTCAAACATTCATACAAAATAATAATTTAGTAACGCTTTGTATGGTGGTCAGTAGAATTCACATAATTATCAAAATAATTTATCCCGCGTTACAAAAACTGCAATAGTAGGAATAAAACCAAGGAAGGATTGGATAATATTTATATCCATTTTTGTTCAATTTATTCTATAATTTCAGAATGGGTATATGTCTCGAATAAGAGCATAAATTATACAGTAGAGTAATAATAATATGACATGCAGAAAAATGCAAGTAACCAAAAGAGTAAAATGAGCTATGATAAAGGTAACGGTGCATGTTTCGTAGTTGCAGAGAATTAACGAACCATCATGCACTACACATGTAAAATTCAAATCATTCACATGGAAGCTGAGAAATGTGACGATTAAATGGGGAGGTGGGGCAAGAGAGGGCTTATGAAATTCTAACATGATTGAAGCTTATTGGTCATGTCTGTAAGTTTCTGAATGAATATGTAAGTAGATGGGCGACGATTCTCGCATTGCGAAACTACTGATTGAACTTAGAATGTGTAAAGACACACTCGTATGTCATGAACAATCAATATTTTCACGAGAATAAAAAGAGAATCTTACCAAGCACCTCAAACAAAAAATAAATAAACAAAATCAAGCGAATTACCATCTCGCACATCTCCCGCTTCGATCTCGTTCAAGCCATTGGCCATCGAGTCAAGCCCTTCATTTTCCGACCGTGCTTTTGTAGCCGCACTATCGGGTTTGGTACGCCAACCGCCACGCACAAAGTTATTCAAGTTAGCACTTGGATCGGAAAGACGACGTTGATGGCGGTAAAGGAATAATTCTTCCGCGTCGTCCCAGTCGGCGTCCCACAATGCGTCAGTTACACAGTAGCCCGGTTCTGAAGTTGGCGTTTCAGCCCCCGAACCTTTTGGTTTTGTTACTGCCATTTCTGCATGGCCTTTACCTAGAAATGTTGCAAGCGTTACTTTTTCATCCAAATAATATTACAAAGTTTCATAATGATTACTCCCTTATGTTACATGCAAATTAATATAATCTTGTATTTTCCGTAAAATATTCAAGCATGCGTAGGATTATAGTTATACTGTAACATTTTGGTATTCACCTTGAGGACCTTTCATTCTAACGAACTCAACTCTTTGAGAAGTTGCGCCCGAGAAGAGACCAAAAGTCATCCTTTGTGCCATTTTTGTACTTAGACTTGACTGAGAGATAGAGTAAATGACAAAGTTAACTTGCACTATTCAACGTGGTTAAATATTGTTAAAAGTTAAAAGAGAAAAACTGTACCCTGGCATCGTAAACTTTTTTTAGTGCATCGTATCTAATAGAGCCGAGGAAAATGACGCCTTGGACTGTCCCTTCGCGATCCGAGGCAACGAGTTCCACACATACCATTTCCCCGTCTCTGACTAGGATATCACAAAAAACCTCGTCGAAGTTGTCTACCATGAAGCAGATGTGTGGATACGTCATCTCCTCAAGGTCTCCTTTCGCGTCCATTCGCCTACGACTCGGACTTGCGTAAACCTTTTGTGAGTGTCTCCTTAATACCTGCGAGTAAAAATTTTGATTAATAATTTTTATATGCCAAGAAAAATTACCGACAATTTTTCTAATAAAATCAGTTGTTGGAATTTTTATTACGTAGATGATTACATTTCCGAATAATTTGATCTTTGAAGCACGGAAATATCAATTGTAGTAGTTGCGTTGTTATGTAACATTACCAAGTAATGATTTTGTTATTTTTTTAAAATTACTTGTCTGATTCGTTTAATTTTGCGCGTTAAAAAGATAATAGGAAAACTGTTGAACTAAAAATAAAAATAAAAATTAGTCAAAGTTAAACTCACTTGTAATTCCTTGGGGCTAGTTCTCGTGCAAATAGCGAGGGTGAGAGTATAATCAAATTGGTGTACTACGAGATTAAGGTAGACCGTCTCCTCCCAGTCGATATCTGGATCACCGATTGGCAGTTTTTTACTGTCCTTGCGAAACACGTCAACCTCTGTTTCAAATTTCGGTAGGTACTTCGATGATGTTTTGATGTGCTTTTTACGTACGAAAAATAACAGGTCGTCACCGTCAATTGTGTTTTCCGCTTGAAACAAAAAATGCCGTACAAATAGATCTGTCCAATATGTTGTTCCTTGTAACATCACGAATCCCGAGTCTGTAAATTACAAAATTATCCAATTAAATACTACGGTCTGGCATAATCTGACTTGTTCTACTGAAAAGCAAATTTTTCGCGTTCTATTTTCATGTCCAGTAAAAATAGTTTATTACTGATTGCATATTATAAGAATAAACCATTTTAAAGAATTTACACTAGAATGTGACATTAATATTCTTAAATTTTGATGTTATGTATACGTAGCACACGCATATCATCCCAGTAAGTAAGTAATGGCTGATTCGGTTCAGAAATCCAGTATTATGCATTCACATGATAATACACCAGTCACATCTTTTAAAAAAATAACAATACTACTAACGTGTCTGAACGTAAAAAAAATTCGAAAAAATCAAACGATAAAACTCCCCTTCATCGTAATAACCAAGATGTCAATTGTTGTACGCTTGGTCGCTCAAACGATCGTATCGATCATCTTGTCTTTCAATGTCCGCGAGAGCGGAACTGACAGACTTTTCTAAGTAGACAAGCAAACGCAATATGCGCATTGTTTACATCGGCAAGTGTCTGATGGGAAAACGCTTTAAGGCTTAATTTAATACTTGCAGATGAGAGCTTATTGGTTTGATGCATTTTACACGAGAAATACCAGTTCTTTCATCTAAGCGCAATTGTCGATCAAAATTGGATGATAAATCAAGTCAGGCTTCTCATTAAGATGCACGTTGGTATAAACGCATTGACCGGCCTTTATTAAATGGCACATTCGTAATTTCAAATTTGAAATATTGCACATTAATCAAGCGCCTAATTACAAATTATTGAATCAGTTACATATCAAAATAGATTTTGACGTTAGAAAGTAATCTGCCAATACATTGATATAAAATGCCCCTTTGGTAGTGTAAACATTGGACTATGTTGTCTTAACGCCTCCCTCCGTACAATTTCATTCATATCGCCAGCATAAATAAGTAATTGATTTCAATTTACTATTTCAAAATCATGGCGTAAAAAAATATTAGCATAAATGTGTACAAATGTTGTGACTTCGAATGCTGCTATTTGCAATTCACCTTTCAACGTACGTATCTCTACAAAGAATCTTTGACACTCGACAACGTTTATATCTGATTGTTCACGTTTGAAGTATTCAAGTGATTACGCAAAACAGTCATGTTATTGACCTCCTCCTCACGCGACTTGAAATTCCCGGGCCGCTCAAACGCATTAGTCATCAAACAACATGGTTTTATATTACTTTAGCTTTATATCGATTTCCTTTCTCAATGGTTTTCTCCTTTTCTCTTTCTGTGTTTTCTTTTTTACAAGCTCTTTAATCGCGTGACTCACGCTATACCTACATAACGCATACACAGTCACAGACAATGTTTACAAACCATACCGATATGGCAATAAAACGTCTAATAAACACACGAATAAGTAACGCTATAAACGATAAGTGCCATTTTTTACTCACCATCTTTAAGCAGCTGCCTCATCTCCTTGGTCCTTTGGAAGTTGATTTCCTCGAGCAGCTGCTCGAGCATCGTTGGTGGTCTACCGGAGCATCCTGCGAAACTCGCCATTATCGAGTCGCAATTGAGCGCTCTTTTAGGAACGACGAACAAACAGACCTATTTTGATTTGCTATAAGCTCATCTCGTTCTTATTCTCGTCCTCGTTTGAGTTCATCTTTGACGACGCCAAACGAACGGCATCACGACAATCACATACACATCACTACACGGGTTGTCGTCAGCTTGGCGTCTGCTCCGTTGCCAAGAAAGTGCGTGCCTGTCATTCGTTGTTCGTGTATATAAGTCGTCATCCTCGTAATGTCGATACTTTCACGCATGCGCGTTTGTTTGCTGTTTGGGTTATGCAGTCGGCGCGAATGTTGAATATTGAGGGGGCCCCGCGCCCGATTTCGTGAATGTTTTTAATTTAGGGATGACAAGCGATTAGCTATCGGATCATTGGTTGTGATTGTGGATGATTCGATGTACGTTTACCGAGCTTAGTTTCGGCCTTTTTTTATAAATTTGTTTTGGAATCGTCACTCCATGTGAATGAGTATTGCTATATGTAAAAGGACATACGATGGTATGCAATTGACAGCTATTGTAAAACTATCCGGGTATAACTAATTACTTGGCATGTTCTGTTGTTTTATGGGTGCGCATTTTAAAAATACCGACGGTATTGACTGGTAAAGAAAAAGTATGACTATTGGTACTTTATACAAAATTCTTTTACAAAAACATATTTTAAATAAATAATATTGTAAAAAATAGATAATGCGTTCGCACACATTGGTAAAACTGTCCAGAAATTTAACGAAAGAGGCTTTACATACTCAAATCACCAGTATAATGCCAATGTGGATATCATATAGATTGCAATTGAAATTAAAAATTGAGATAAAAATATAACTTTTAAAACGTATGATTATTGATTCGATCCAATGAGGCCGTCAATGCTCGTCATTTCAGATAACTTCAAATTAATATTCAAACGACAGCTTCAAGCTGAATGAATAGTCCATGTAGTGTATCGGTTACGTGAAAGTCTAAAATTATCTTGAGAATATTAACACAAGAGATAGGGCGTGACCTTTGAGTTGACTCTGCACAGTTTTTTCGAATATATATATACCACATATCAGTGTTTAGCTCTTGATGACTTGGCCGTAAATTATCTTCCAACAAGTTGACTCTTTTTCGCTTTCAAATTGATATTTCACACTGAGCGTTATGAAATACTTTGAAAGCTACATTATCGATGACTACATTAGTTGATCTTTTAACAATTTGCTATTATATTATTGCACATTGCACTAAAAAAATGCATTATAAAAATATTATTATTTACAATTTACTTAAACATTATTATACATGAAACGTTGCATTATACGACATGGAAACTCATACAAGTCATTGCGACGTAGTAATCTCTCGAATGATCATAATCATAAGCATCGCGATCACTAGACATATAATACATTTTGATTTTGTACATGCGACAACATTAATTTTTTACCCAGCATTACCAAAAGCGAAATTCATGTAAATATAAACAGTGTGAGAAATATACAAAGTAAAATTTTAGCCGCGAAACTATATAATTCGTGAAACTTTCCTGATCCTCCTTCATACGTCGTGCGTAAAGCTAAGAGAGCACATCGTTTTCTCGGCGTGGCGCGTGTGGCAATTGTCCGGATCGACCAGTTACTTTTTCGCTCTCCGTAAGAAGAGACGCCGAATAGTTACAGTGCGCGAACGGCAAACGACAACTCGAGAAATACCGGCTTGCAACTAATATTGCCACATACTCTCTTACTCTTTTGGCGGTGACACTTTTAAGTTGGTATTTAACTTGTCCCTCTGTCTGTCTGTCTGTTTCTCTCTCTCTCTCTCATTTGTCGGATTATATTAGCAGTGATGCTTAAGGATTAGTGCATATACCGATTTGTGATTTTTTCCGTTGAGACATCTACAAGCGATTTCAGTAAGTATTGAACAAGTTGGATTTACTTCTACAAGCATGTGCATTACCAGCATTGTCAAAATGGAATTAATGGAATTTTGTATAATTTAATGTAGTTTATTTATTACTGTGCACTCATTACCCTTTTGTCACTCGTTAATATTTATAAACAAAAGCATAATGTCGTAACAATTATTACTTGTGTTACAAAGTTACTCGTACAATTTAATAGAGTTTCAAGAAAATCATACATAAATATAGCGTGAGGTCACGTCGTTAAGTAAAAAAGTTATCTCGCAAGAGTTTCTTATTTTAAAAAGCGAGGATAGATAATGTTAGCTGTTTTACTCGCACAAATTTTGTATAGGCCTATTCAAATCTCGAAGCTTTTAGCACATTTAAACGATAACTCGTCGGTATATCGTTGCTGCGGTTCTTTGCTTTTAACTCTCTAACAATGTTACTACCTTCCAGTTTCAATCGTAGCCCATTATTTAGTATAATTACATCGAGATTGCAGAGCTGCAATTAACTTTGGAGAGTGAAAGAGTAAATGCATCTTTGAATGTGAATCATTTCGTCTCTCCCACGCTCACAGCTCTGTAAAATGTATTTCCCAAAAGAAGCCTCACTATTGTGTGAACACTATGTGTGTTTACTCAAAAAATTCTTTTCCAGACGAAATGTCTATTTTCTTTTTGATTTTAATCTGATGTGTCGTTTAATTCATGCATACAAATTGTAAAATTCCCTTTAAAAAATAAAAGAAAGATTCAATCAGTTCACTGGCTCTCATAAATATGCATTAAAATAAAATTAATTATTATTTTTACTCGATGAAATAATAAACAAACACAAGTCGTCCGTGAGCAGTGCTTTATCATATTATGTAGCCTTGGTCAACTAATTTTGTGCTCTTGCGAGACCACGCAGTAATTGTAGATTAGCATATTCGCACTACGCGTTGCATTCATGATCATTGACACTTGCACCTGTGTAAGTCCAATTAATAGTTCGCCGAGTTGATTAGTTATTAAGCGATACAGTGTTTACTTTTTTTTTATTTTGTTCTAACAATGAACCCGTAAGTAGCTTATTTACATGACGAACGTTAAATGATAAAAATTCACGTATATTTAATTTCGCAACTAAAAAATTGGTAATGGATATGACATGCATCTTAGATATTATTATAGTTAAAATGTATGCTTCCAAATGATTCATCATCCATTGTAAAGTATTACAAGGTGATGTATACTCGTTTTGTCTCGTCTATATCACTTTTCAAGTTTCGTTCTTGTTCCCACGGTCTTTTTCCTTTTTTCGTGCCCAAGAGATGATTTTTCTTACTTCAAATAAGTATTTCCGCGAACATCGAAGACAATTATATTTATAGACTAGGCATTTTTCTTCATGAAAGATATTTACATCAAATTTTACGTAGAATTTTATAGTGATCTCTCACGTAATGCTTACGAATAGAGGAAAAAAGAATCTCAGAATTCAACAAAGTCAATTACTAGTGTTTAGTCACATATACGCAACGTAACATTGTTACAAGCAAAAAACACGTACTTGTAGTAATGTGGCTGCATTGACGAGGCCCATCTCTCTCCCTCTCTCTCTCTCTCACTTCCAGTTAGCGCCTACGGATCCCCGACCCGGATTCTGCGCGCGTGCTGTTACGCGATCGCGCGTGCACTTTGCATTTATGCAAAAGCAAAAAGGTCATTGGCTCTTTATTTCTTTTTTTTTTTACTTGCGACGGAGCTTGTATTTCACTAATGGTGCATAATTTTACATCTAATCGTGTGAATAGAGACACTTGCGTTCCTCTCCTCGATGTTATCTTGTCGACCTTGTCATACCAAATTGATACAAACTATAATTTTTATCTTTAACACGCTTGGAAATTATGAAAATTATACGAAAAAGCCGAATACCAATATTCGATATCTGAAGTATAAATTACTTTTTACTTGAACGATACTTAAATCACGCATATTTTTGCGTACTAAGTTCAATTGCAAAATGCAAGTATTGATCTACATTACACACAATTACTCGATACTCATCAATTCACACATTAGCACCGGACATCTTTTCTTAAAGAGGCATTGAGATTAAAAAAACCCGCTACTGATCTGCTATAATAGAGTGAATATTCGCGCTACTCTATACCAAATACATTATTCATGTAACATACGCTCGAACGTGCTAAGTAGAGCGCGCATAAGACGTTTCCGTTATACGTAGGCTTTTGTGAAACGTATCATTGATTTTTTTATTGAAATATCCAATCATTAACAGCTCAGTTGATTATATCTGTAAAAATGTACGTATGTAATACTACGCGATTGTTGGGATGATAAATACTCCATTGGCGATTTAAAGGTGAATGTATTAGCTTTCGAATATTTGACCAACCGACTATGAAGAAGCACAAATGCACTCAGTGAAACTAGTATGAAAGTTTTTGAAATCGCTCCGTTTATCTGGAAGTTTTCGCTGTAGATTCTCAAAAGATATAGAGTAATTTTATCTAACGTCCATAGCGATTATTGTCATTTTAACCCGAGCACTATTTGATTATAAATCATTAAACAAAAAATAAATAAAACCCAACATAACAAGAAAAAGTGATTTTTTAAAAAATAACTTTGAATGTCAAGTGTTGCTACGTAACGTTTTTCTATTTGCACAAGGTGATGTTAGGTTTGTTTGTGGTGGTGTGGTTCATTGGCACGGCTTGGGCGGGATGTCCGTTGAATCCGACGTCCGAGCAAACTTCCGCCGAGCGGCTTCCCGGAGACGGCGGCTATCGTGTACTCCTTAGTGGTGACTACGATAAGTACATCCCGAATGCAGTTTACACTATCAGTCTGCAAGGTATATATTTCATCATCGTAATTAAAATTCATAAAAGTTATACAATGACAATGAATATTATACACGACATAAAACGATTGTATTTTATTTGTATAATTAAGGTCCTCGAGATTACGAAAGAGCAAAGAAATTCAAAAGGTTTACCTTGTCCGTGGACTCGGAGCATGCGCCATTTAGTCCAGTAGCTCGAGTTGGCTTTTTCCAAATATTTCCCGATTCTTTGATAGAGTTCAATGAGGATTGCATCAACACGGTATCCGAGGTGTCGGATTATCCGAAGACCGAGGTGTGTCTCGTTTCATTCTTGTTTGTTTTATCGAATAGACCCTGATGCTCGACGAAAATTCGCCCGAAAGGATTTCCTTACTTTATTCCATCTCAAATAGTCTTCATTCAAAATCGAATCGACATATCATGACAAAAAAAATTATTTTAGATTACCACACAACGCGTAAACTACGTTGAGATTCTTAATCTTCGTTGTCGCGGTCGAAAAAGAAAACAAAGTAAGACACAATGATAATTAATGTTGATTATTCCAGGTCCAAGTAATGTGGCGGGCACCGCCTTCAGGTTCCGGTTGCGTCATTTTCACCGCCATGGTCATGGAGAATTCACATCGCTGGTTTGCCGAGGACGGCAACCTTAGTAAAACCTTCTGCGAGATGAGCGCCAATGAAACTGAGAGCCTTGATGAACTGCGTTGTTGTGCCTGCGATGACGCTAAGTATAAAGTAAGTAAATTCTTACTTCCCCTTGTATAATTATTTTTTATTGAAATGATGTAAAGTTTATGACATCTAGATTTGGTAACCGTTGTAATTATCAATTATTCCATCGTACGTTACTGACTCCCACCAAATCTATTATTTTGAAAGTTAGGAAAGCAGAGTCAGTAATTATTAAATCGTAGACACATGTTATTACAGTTGGTATTGGAAGGCCTATGGTCGAGTAAAACCCATCCGAAGGATTTTCCTGACTCGATATGGTTGACGCACTTTAGTGACCTTGTTGGCGCGTCACATGAGACGAATTTCTCGTTCTGGGGACACGAGCAAATAGCCTCTGACGGATTCCGTCAATTAGCGGAGTGGGGTTCAGCGTCCGGTCTTGAAGCTGAAATGCGCAACAACGCCAAATATTTGAGGACCTACATTAAGGCGCCTGGACTTTGGTATCCTAATGTCAATACCAACACCAGTGCTACTTTCAAGTGAGACCCTTTTTTTCTTATTGACTGTTACGAAGTTTGCGTTGCCTTGAATTCAGAGAGGCATTATTCAACCAAACAATTATTTCAAATAACGCGAAGTAAAAAACACAATGAAGTAATAATGAAGACTAAGCTTTGTCTTTATTTGCTGTTTAATGTTATTTAACCGTTAGTGAGAATTGAGAAAAAAGCGTAAAAATTACTATAAAATTAATTACAAAGGTTAAGCTTCAAATAAAATACATTAACATAGCATATGAGAAAATGATAGTTTGTGTAATAAGCTTTAAATAATTTCATTAAAATGTACTATCAACCGGTTATAAAAATGTGAAAAATCCTTGATAAAATATACTCACAAAAATGAATAAAAGAATACAATTAAAAAGTAATTCCATTTCACAGCGTGGATCGCAAACATCCATTGCTTTCGGTAGCCTCAATGTTCGGTCCATCGCCAGATTGGGTAGTCGGCGTAAGCAAATTAAATCTGTGCCAGCGCGACTGCACTTGGATCAAAGGTATGACGATAGACTTATACCCGTGGGATGCTGGTACCGACAGTGGGATCAGCTATATGTCACCCAACGCTGAAACGAACCCTCGTGAATATATGAAACCGATCACCACTATGTATCCCGAAGATCCAAGATCACCGTTTTACGATCCGACTGGTAAACCTATGATGCCACTTGCGAGATTGTATCTTGATAGGGAAGAGATTCAGAAACGCAACTGTGACGATAGAGATCTCGAGAATTTAGCTGCTGAGTTTAATGTGAAAGAGGAGACGGGAGACGAGAGACGTAAGTTCTTTTGATAAACTTGCTTGGGTTTGTTTTGGTATTATTAACAACTTATCCGTGTAGATTTTTATGTGATCCACATTGTTATATAGGTACGATAGATTTATAACAGTATTAGCGCAATAATAAAAGTTCATTCAACAACGAAATATCTTGTTTTTCACGCAATCCTCTGTCACTGATTCGAAATCAATCCGTTTGTTTCATTCATCTGATGTTTAACTTGCATCAACTAAATGCACGTTATTCAAGTTAATTTTGATAGAAAAGGCGTTATTTAATTTACGTACGTGAGCGGAGAGAAATACGTTAAAATGTATTCTGTTGTTGTTACTTGAAAATGTGTTTTCTAAATATTTATTTGACTCCATTTCATCGTAAATAGGAAATACCACGATAACTGAGTTACACAACAATAAATAAACCTGAATAAACCTGAAATTGAGTTGTATAAAATGGATATCGTAGTATTTTCGAATGTAACATTAAAGTATGTATTATTTTACGTAATTGGTATCTCGTATAATTTCATACGTAGAAATTGAAAATTCCTGTATGAATGTAATTATAAATTAAGCTTATTACGAAAGCGGAATGAATCGATAGAGTACGGAATTGAAACAAAACGGAAAGTAAAACTCAAGTTGCGATTAACTCAAGTTAATTGAAAAATAAAAATTTGCATATAGCCGAGTGCATGACGACCGAGTACTCAGAATGGACGAAATGTTCGGTTAGTTGCGGAAAAGGAATAAGAATGCGAACAAGAGGCTACAGGATTCCGGAGAAAGCAACAATGATGGGCTGCAGCCGACAGCTCGTATCCAAAGAGATGTGCTTGGCTCCCGCTGGGGATTGCTCGTGAGTATATAACTTTTTTACAACTTTGTCGAGGTAAAGCGATCCTTGTGTTAACATGTTGTTGTATATTTATTCGTCCATAGGAAGTTTACTGACGGCGTCATGAATCGATATTGGATAAGTTTGTACTTGTATTGATTACCTATTCGATACTGTTAACGTCTTCGTGGCCGATTTCAGTTCAATTTGCTTTAAATACGCGTTTTCAGCTGTAATATTTAATGGGTAGAATGGACTATAGATATTTTACCTTTCTCCTTAAAAATTCTCGCGAGAACACTAAATATTTAAGGGATTTTTATCTTTTTTTAACATTTCACAATAAATGCCTATTTATACAATAACGTCGGCCAAAGTTTTTTTTTCTAGAACGAGAAATAGCAAGGTCATTATTCTAATTCTATATACTGCTTGTGTGTATTATTATAATTATTTTATCTAAGTTGACGCTATTGTTTCAATAAGGAAAATTAAAATTAGTAAAAACTCGTAAAAATTATTACTGCTTTCTCATACAAATACATGATGAGAATAATATTTTTTTAATTGGTTTTATTTTGTAAATATGAGATTGATTTAAATAAATTTTCAATTTCAGGGATGAAAGAGCCGATATTAATAATAATCCTTTTCCCGACCTAAACGAAGCCGAATGTGTGACAAGCGATTGGAGTGAATGGTCAGAATGCAGTTCATCCTGTGGAATCAGCTTTAAAACTCGTCGTCGTCATCTACTAAATCCATTTAACCGTAAAAAGTGCTTTCATGTCTCGTTGGTCGATAAAGAGAAATGCATGGGTCCATCCTGCGGCAGTGCCGAGCAACTAGACGACGTCTGTAAGGTGTGTAATCTAATTTTGGCATTTGACGGTGAAGAACTTGAAGTTGTAACGTAATTTTCGTTAGGTGAGCGATTGGTCAGATTGGTCACCTTGCAGTGCCTCGTGTGGCAACGGTTTCAAGACGAGAGCGAGACTACTGCTGGTATCGCCTGAGGAACGAACCAAGTGCCCAGCTAAATTGGAGCTTACGCAGCGGCGACCGTGCCTTGACCAAGCCGATTGCACTTTTGATGTCGCCCAAGCCAAAGGTTTTTGCCATTTAAATATTTATTATGAAAAACTATCTTTTCTATTAAGTCTGTCTTTACGATGATACAATTAATATTTATTACAGTTATCTGTATGGAGAAGGAGGCCAAAGGGCCATGTCGAGGGTATTTCGAGCGTTGGGCATTTCATTCGGAGGAGGGTAAATGCGTACCATTTATTTTCGGAGGCTGCCGTGGAAATAGAAATAATTTCAAGTCCTTTGCCGAATGCTCGCAGACCTGCGACGTCGTATGTATTTGTTCTAATTATCACGCGACAAAACGAACGATAAGGATGATTAACATATTGCTTATACTTACCAGATGAAGGAGACTGTGACTAGTACTCAGCCAACAATTCAATCAGTGACTCACTTTTCCCGGAATTTACCGATCAATGACCAAATATCCACGCACGCTTCAGACGAGATGTCGCAGCCAGAAGAACCGATCGATTGTCAGGTGTCCGACTGGTCTCCATGGACCAAATGCAATGTCTCTTGCGGCAACGGACGAGTTAGCAGTACTCGTACCATCATTGTATATATATTGATTTATTTTTCATACGTTGGAGATGTGTTTAGGGGATGGTGGCTCATGTGTTTGATTTTCCAGAGACATCCAGCTAATGGAGGAAGGCATTGCCCAAAACGTATGATTCGACGCGCCAGATGTCAACTTGCACCTTGTGATTAAACAACTGCCATTGCTTGAGAATACTTCACGTTACGAGTACTATTTTTGTGCTACGAATACTATAATTATTCACTATTCAAGTATTTGTGATACTTACGTTTGTTAAATTTTGTATAAGATCGTTAGATTTGGAATAGAGATACACATTTTCAAAAGTGGTGCAGAACGAAGTTCGCGTGCAAAGGTTGCGATCTTAATAAAAGACGCATCGTAAGGGAAAGATGACTTATAAGTACTTATTGATGACAGTATGCAAGCAATTGATCATTTTAATCAAGAGAATAACAATAACTAATCACAGCTCCTTTTTTTATTTATAACAAATGATTCAATATATGTTTATATTTTTAAAGTACATGGTAACAGGACGGACAAGAATTTTGTAAAATATAGAAGGTAATGAAATAAACTGAAGTATCAGAATATACGGGATTTTATTGATAGTCATTATTTTAATCAACAATCACGTGTCGCCAAAAATTATCTTCATCTAATATTATGTATGTCAGACGAGTTAAAAAAAAATGTCTTAAGTAACTATTTTTTTACATTAAAAGTTATTTATGTTTAATTTTGATTCCCGTATTTTTTGTTATATGTAGTCGCACATCTTGAGTGATCGCATTTTAATGCTATCATGGAAGATATTAGTATACAATAAATTAAAATGATAAAACTTGAACTTTAGTCTTAACAATTGAAATTATTCAAGTTTTCATTATTTCAAATCACGATCAACGCGACTTGGATATTCTTTCATTTTGGTTTTTTCTTCAACACTTATAAATATTTGTAAATTGATTCATATTACATCACTTAGATCCTAAACATAAACTTAAAAATTTTAAGCTATCAACTACTTTATCAAAATGACAATAAGTCGTTCATCACTAGTATAAACATAGTGCAATATTTCATACACAATACAAAAAAATTAAGCAAAAATATTTAAAAAATGTTGCCTCACATGTTTAATATATGTTTCACATTTTACGGTCCCCGTACAGAAACTTCGATCGAAAATAATTATTTCTTTGTACAAGTATTCAAGCACTGGTTTGTATTGTATTGAACATTGTAGACGAATTAATATTTAACAAGGTGTAACTAACGTTAGTCTAAAATATAAACTATTGTTTATTGACTAGAAATAAAGACTAGGATTAATATAATTTGATGGTTTTTATTGAATCGACAAATTTCTTATGGCTAAGAAACAATATTGACACTGTCTATTGAGATTACTCTTTATATGTCCACAATATGTCAAAAACGAAAAACCAGTCTTGAATTTCAGAATGTTGTACGCGTTACCTTATCTGAGATAATTTGTAATCTTACCCTAAATTTTCCTGTGTTTCATTTTTACTTAATAGTAGTAAGTAGTATATACGATTTGATAGTAAAGAAACTTGTTCAAAAATTATTCTTTCTTATCGATAATCATTTGGAATAGTACTTTTTTTATTCAACGGATCGTTTACTTTAGTTCGTAATGCTGATTTTGCTCGAATAGTGTTAAATATGAAGTATTTTAGTCATTTATGTAACCATTGTTCTACTGTATCATACTAATCGTTAAATATATGACTACGTTATCATCGATTCATTAAAATTATTGTGGTCAAGTTCAATATTTGACATCGGACTATTTTAAAATTAAATTGAAATATTCCTTAAAAACGTAATAAAAGTAGTTCATTAATTTGAAAATTACAACCACTATATAATTACAAGCATTTCAATATACAATATCCATAATTTAAGTATTACATAAGAGAATGTTGACTAGAAAATTATTTGGAATTGATTATTCTTCAATTTTCTAATATTAAAAGTATAGTACTGTATGTTTTTTAAGGTTGAAAATAGCGTAATAGTTATTTATATTTTGACCGTCAGAAATAGTTCACTAATCAAACTTGCGGAAAATCTTCATATATATTGAATATTAAAAAATTTTGAATTAAATTAACATTATTGTAATGTGTAATGTAAAAATATTAAAATTACTAGTTATAGGCTATAAGTATATTAATAGGTATACTCGTGAAACTGTTTTTCACGATGATGCGTCAAAATATACGATCGCGCATTCGAGAATAACTTTTATGTTTTTTTCTTTGGGCTTATGACGGCTGACCCACGTGGCACTTCCAGTTTGGCAGTAGTGACGGTGTATTTACAGCTGACATTACTTTATATTCTTTACAGTTGCTTCATTCATTTAATAGGATCGATATAAGCTTCAAAAAAAAATTCTATCGAATTTATGTAGTTTTCACGAAAATATAATTGTAGTATAGGTACAATCTTCAAGATACCATTTCGCCCTAACATTGTGTTTAATCTGTTTAATTAAATAACTAAATATAGCAAAACATTTTTGTAATTAATAAACTTTCAACTCGATATAATCCTGCAAAATCAGGTTATGAGATTTATAGGCAGTAAAAGAAACTTTTGGATGCGCTTGTTCCTTTTTTACTGTAAAGCTGTTATCAGTCGAAAAGCTCATTAATAGATATCGGTCACTCATCTTAATTTGATTAAAATCAAGCCTAACATCGTAATTTCGCAATTCGATCCAAGACGACTCGTGAGCTGACTGACAATGACAGATAGGGTTGATAGAGGTTTTAGCATGATTGTACAATGTGTGTGTGTGTGTGTATGTTGATTAGAGCCAGCCCGTTGAGGCAGATGCATTGTGTCCGCTGATGGGCTCAATGCCAGGGGGTAGCCGTTGTGCCGAGCCGTTGCGTTTAACCACCGACGTGCTTGCGCTCAACACACTCTCCTCAGTAGTCGATGGAGTCAAGTCGATCGTTGAACTTGCTACTGCTACTACACCACCTGTAAGCATTGTTTTTTGTTTTTGTTGAAGATCCCGTAGAGCTCGCGTGTGCGGGGTAATCTATTTTATTGTCTTTGTTAATATCAAGTTTCTTGTCGATGCATTTTCATTGTCTTCTACAGTAGAATCTCGCTAAGTTGCACATTTAGCTGACACATTCTGGTTAGTTGCATTGTTAGCGTTCAGGCTGGTTCTACAATAGTGTTACGGGTGTGTTACATACATTGTTATAATTTTAAAATTTCTCTCTGTGTCTCTCATTGTGAATAGTTAATTAACTTCAGTCGTAGAAAAGAACAAAACAATATAATTATAAAAAAAAACGATACAAATAAACCAAATTCAAAGAGTTGGACTTTGATGTAAATAAATGAAACAGCAAAATCCAATAATGTTTTTTCTATAATCAATTTATTTCTCTTCCAATGTTAAAACGTAGCTAGTACGTAGAGTTAGAGTACTTTATCAAATAAAGCAGACACTTTTTACATGCATATCTAGCCCATCAACAATGATTATTAGCACCCCATCACAACAACGTGTATCAACGATAATTTATAAAATTTACAAAGCCGCTTTCACTTGTAGCATTTTACGCTAAAACACTTTTGTAGTTGTTGTAATATGTTCCTCTAAAGCAACAAACGCTATGCACTCTATGAATAATCAAGCTCATCGAACTATAGAAAAAGCTAGAAAAAAGAAATCACAAAATCTCGTCAGAGAACTCACTATTGCAGAAGCAGCCATTGTTAATAAACCTCGCTCTCTCTCTCCCTCTCTCTCTCTCTCTCTCTCTCTCTCTCTCTCACGCTTTCTCTCTTTCCCTTCCATGCAGAAAAGCCATTAAAATGTCCCTATTTAGGCGCCCGCGCCTGATAACAGTTCTTCTGTTGGTCTCCGTTAATAGCCAATCGTGCAGCAGTCCTCATTTAATTTAAAGCCTCCATCTCCTTAGCAAGAGTCTACTGTACAGAAACTCGGCGGTACGAAAAAAGAAAGCTCTTCCAGCTGCCGCGGAAGGCACTGACGGAAAAATAGTCGTCCATATATCCGAGCAACCCGTCGATCGTAGCTCATGCTAGATACTCTTTTATTTTTTAATTTATTTTTATTTATTAAATTAATTCTTTTTTGGTTTGTTATTGTGTTAGTGCTTAGCTTGATTCGAGATGTCTAACCTTGGTCCTTGGCCTCGGCCGTAGCAGCCTCATCAAGGCTAGGCTGTTGGCTTTGAGTGGTCTCGTGTCGTCGTGGTGGTATTTCCTGCTGAATCGTAATTTCAGGGCTGCGCGTCGGAACGCTACTCGCTCGTTGAAGTTGTGTTTTACTAGCACGCGAGCCGAAAACTGCGGTGATGGGTTGTATCATCGACTCCAGCGTGGTTGACTGACTAGCGCTGTTGTTACCGCTACTCGTCATCGCTGGAGTAGACGAGCGTGAGGCTGAGAACTTTTTGCGTTTACGTCGAAGTGCCGCCAAAGCTGGACCCAATGGATAGCCAAATACGTGGTGACCCTCGTTATTCGACGGATGCACTTGAGTCTGTTGAGATGGCTGTTGCTGCGAGGACTGCTGTTGGTGATGTCGATGATGGTGGTGGTGATGTGTCGTACGGCTAGTCGAGTGTTGAG
Organism: Chouioia cunea; assembly: GCA_030064505.1. Taxonomy (NCBI): domain Eukaryota; kingdom Metazoa; phylum Arthropoda; class Insecta; order Hymenoptera; family Eulophidae; genus Chouioia; species Chouioia cunea. The sequence continues at coordinate 4,078,308 of JAOPFQ010000004.1, read as the reverse complement.
GATAGTGAGAGTCCTGAGATGGAGCGTCCAAGGAAGATTTGGAATCGGACGAACCCTCTGAACGGGAACCGCCGTCGTCGGAAGCTGGTGAGTAGACGGAATCTTGGGAACGTGAACGGCCTGTACAGATGCGAGAAATCATTTGACTAGTTTATACGAGAGGGAGAATCTCACGAAATGAGAAATAATTTCTGTTAATCCATTCGTTTCTGCATCCAAATCGAACTACTCACCAATAAGCCTGGAAACTCGACCAGTCTTTGCAGCCTCGATAAGCGTACCCCAGCGTCTTTTTCTGGAGCTACATCTTGAGTCTCTGGAAGGTTTTTGACCGGAAGCCAAACCGGGCACGCTGTTTGTACTTATATGATGAGGATTCCTCTTAGGCGTTGTACCAGGAGCGAAGATACCACTGAATGTACTACCAAAGGTTTCATGATGGTGATGATGATGATAACCCGATCCATCTGGTGTTTGTTGATTGATGAATTCCGCGACTGGTGTTAATGTACCACTGCCGCTCGGTGCAATGTTGAAACCCTTCATCAGCCGACGCTCTTTCTGGCGATTCTTCTTGCCGCCCACACCTAAGGACAACTCTTTCACGCTACCGTCTACGACACAAGAGAACGTACACATGCCAAAATTAAGCGTGCTCTCTACTGAAATGATAAAGGAAAACTTAAAATAATGAAAAATTATAAATAATCAAGGGTTTTATTTTCTAACAATCGAGCGCTTTCTTCTCATTTCGGTTCAAGCCACTAGATTGGGTGTTTCGGTAAACTGGAATAGATAGAGCGTAAAATAACGTGCACTATTTATAAAATCCGAGACTTTAAAAATATTTTGTCTCGATGTTGCATACCGACGATGGTTAAATAATTGTTACATTAATTAAAGTAAGTTCATTAATAACAACTATTACTAATTATTTGAAATTCGATAGATTACTATATTCGACATTTTTTTAATTTGACTCGATATTAGTGCAATATATAACAAGTCTAGTCAAATGTATCTACAGATGATTCTAAGATTATCAAAGAATAGGTAATAATTATAAGAAACTTGCAATAAAAATATATGCATTATTAGGCATTCGATTGCGACTCTTTATTCCAAATAACTCCCGATCAGTGTTCAATTATTAAACAAGCTCCAAAAAAACGTAAAAGTTGTTTATTCGAAGGGGGAAAAAGATTATTTTAGTTACTACACGAATTCCCCAGTCATGTCTTTGATGAATTCGTGCCCGTGCTTGGCACGTGCGAGTATCGTATAATTGTTACTTGTAAGCTGATTAATTATCATGTTAAATCAGTAAAATATTATAGTTTTACTTTATTGAAAATAATTTATTGAGAGCTTGTGAACGTCACGTTATGTGAGTCATACACATCTTCTCACCGAACTCTTCAATAAATTACATTCAATTTAGGTTTTTATCTCTTATTATCATTGAAAGATCGTGTACTTCAAAAGATAATAGTTTCCTATACTCTTAGGATAATTCAGAAAAACAAGACAAGATGAACTGTTGTTAGCATACCATTGCATAAAGAAATAAACACTATAGATCTTTTAAAAGAAACAACGAAAGCTGAATGACTTTGTTAAGATATATGTAGATATGTTTAAGAAAAAGAAATAGAAGTCAAAACTTGATAAAGTGGCCGCGCATGTTGTAAAAGGTCGATGATAAAAAGAGAGAAAAAGCTCGGTCGACTAAATCACGCGATCGAGGCTCTAATAGTTCCTCGACAGTGAACGCACTACTCTCACCGGTACCCGTGCCAGACGTGGTTTCCGTTTGCATTCCGGATTTATGTAGTATGTTGAGCAATTCGCAACGGAATGCACTGATGTCCTGCTTGATCTCGTTCACGTCATCCTCCGTCACACCTTCGTTTTCGGTTTTACGCTGCTCCACCGTCACGTAACGTCTCACCAAGTTCTTCATTATGCTTTTATAACGTTTGTCTCTCTCCTCTGCTTGGTTCGCCTTTCTCTGCACATGAGAATCAAGATGACATTAGTGCTATTCATAATGTGTCACATTTATTTTTTAATAAAAATACAATTTAATATTAAAAAAAAAATCTCCCATACAAAAAAAAATACATTACATCGTTAGAATATAAATGCAAGTAGTAAAAGTAAAGTTAGGTGTGGTAATTTTTCTTTTTTATAAATATATTTTTTCATTTGAAATGTAAACGGTCAATTTGCGTTGTACGAGATAAAGTTTCATTTTAATAGTGAAGTGAAAAAGAGAAAAATGGGAACTTACTCTGATGGTACGTGCGTGCTCGGTCTTGGCAGCTCGACTGTGACCACATAGCTTTCGATAGATCCATTTGCCGATGTACAAGGCGCTCTTTGGTGTAGGGATGATGTTAAAAGGGGGCGGCACGGTACCTCCTTCCTCGAAGTAACTTATCCACAGCTTGCTACGGGCAAATTTCCATTCGGTATCCGCGCGTTCCTATGTATTCAAATTACTTATCGGTTTATACATTTTTAAAATAAAAATTACGAAAAAAGCAACAACAAAATCAACTTACAATAAAAAAAATTTAGTAGCGTGTTGAGTTATTAAAAAGTATGATTTTAATAAGAAAATCATTGTTTACAACAGTTATCCTTTGTTAATTAATTAATCGGATGGGGACAAATAAAATTTCATAATAAGGAAGGCTCTATTTATAATAGGAATCCCAAAGGAAAAGAATACACATATGAAAATCACTTACGGAAATTAACTGGTACGAATGATTCATCATCGCGATGAGGAGGTTCAATAAAACGACGATATTAATAACGGAGTACGTGCCAAACATCAGCATACCCCAAAATCTCGTGAATATTTTGATGCCGTCCAATTCGAAACTTTCAAGGTCGATTAGGCCAAAGACCGCCCAGAAGAGCGTTTGTATGGTTTCAAATAGACTATTTTCAAGAAAAGACAGATTCGATGTACTGTATATATGTATACTCTATTTAAGCAATATACGACTACAGACTATATTACTTTGCAAATCTCCGCCAGACGATGCACGCGTTAGTGTCCTCAATATTAGTGATGTTCTTGGCTAGGTGAGGCATCGCCGATGGACATCGCTTCTTCTCCATGTCCGCGTAGTACCATAGCAGTTGATTAAGACCTACATTGTGCGAACAATATTAATTATTGTCTTAACTGTGCGCGCACAAAAGTAGATTATTATACGTTGATATTAATTGAGTTGATGTTTAATTTTTAATTAGGTCGACTGCAAGCGATAGTTTATTGGCATAACTCACCGCAAGAAAAGGCAAACAGCACGAGCACATACAAAAAGAAGAATTTCATAATATCCATCACCATTCTCGACAATGATACTTGTAATGGTCCAAGATGAGGATTCACGGAAAAAATATAAACTAGTTTTAACGAACTGAAAATAATCAAATTCCATTACACTGCAATCTATGAATGAACATTCATTTGATTTTCATGCAGACCTGAATATATTTGCTGCGGAAAAAAGGCCTTCGGAAATAAGCATGGGATCCCAAGTATCCCATTGTTCGCGTTGGAGCTCGACAATTGGAGCACCAGGTTCGAAACCTTCGTTTTCCTTTTGTACCCTGTAATAGGCGACGACGCGTAAGGCTACAGTCGCCACGTACAGCGAATTTGTCACGAAGTCTATCACGTTCCACATGTCGTTGATGTATTCCTCCAAGCCCACGTCCCACAACTGTTTTACTTCCGACCAAATCAAACCAGCCACCCATGCTAAGATGAACCTGAGGATTTGAAAGATTGAAGTCGAAATAAAAAATCGTGGATTCGTGCTCGCGAGGCTCTGCTCGGTCTATGTGACGTGAAAATGAAAATTCTGACGATTTAAAGAGAAGCTAATTGGGCACATAAGAACGTTCAGAAAATAGGGAAATGGAAATGAAATTAATTCCAGTGTAAGATTAAAAGCTTTTTCCATAATTCACCATTCTACTATAGTTGGAGCGGCACCTCTCTTCGTTGGCTCGTACTCGTGCTCTGAAATATCCTGACCCGTCCAGACGCCCATTACACTCTCTATCCTTTGACTCGCCAGTATTAACATAACTGCAAAGTTAAGTAGCCATTTAAGTGTGTATTATTTTTTACTTCAACATATTATGCATTAATTTGGGTTCATATCTATTTCTAGTTGTCTTGTAAAGGAGAAAATTCAAAATTGGCCATGATGGCATGCATTAAATATTAGAGATATACGCTAACCGAGCGAGAGTGTGTTTTGGGACCAGTATTATCACAATTGTTCTCGCTCAATATACTTTTTGCGCGACGAAGACGTTGAAATTAAACGACGTCGAATGTACAATTAGGCAGCAGATTTGGTTGTTAATAACAGTTGTAAAAAATTGTTTTTGGATATTTATTTCATACCGTTTTAGAGATTCATGCAGTTTTTATTGCAGTTTTTTTATTATTCGAGAACCAACAGAACAAATGGTTTTTATTTAGTAGAAAGAAAAAAAGTTGCAACTATAAAAGGTGAAATTTACTTAAAATACCTCAAGAGGCAATTCAATCAAGAAGCTTCTGATAAATGTTAACCTTTTCGGAGTATTAAGCCTGACAGATATTTTTAACATTTTCCAGCTAGTCAATAAAGCCCGATAAAGCAACGGGAAAGACAACTGACAAGTTTGCAAGTACTTGTAGTATAGCACACAAGTATGCTAACGTCTCTTAATTGGGCTAAAGTTTCATATATCTTAGTACTAAGTATATATGGATATCCAGCAAGAGAAATTAGGAAGGCAACTTGCGCATGAAGATTTAACGAATTCCTAAGCTAACGAAATGTTTCGTGAGCTCATAAATATACACTCTGATATGAACTTGTGGTTCCAACTCAACATAGTAATTGTCGCTACGGAATGTTTGCTACAGTAGGTTTAGTTGTCGAGACGGTATTATACATAACGTACATTTCTAATGATATTTATTGTACGCTACGTATACAAAATTTCGCAAAGATTTAAATTTAACTAATTAGCTTTTTCTTAATGCTACCGTAATTAATATTCTCCCTCTTAAAATACATGGCTGAGCACGTGATTACACAAAAATATCATATTTTCAGTTCAATGTTGAAAGAATAGAGAGTTAACAACTTACATAGAAAAGTGAAGTAGGATGCGGAATGGCAGATGAACTTGATGAAGGGTTTGCGCATGGTTTGACCGATGCTGCTGTGAGGTGCGATAATATAAGCTACGCTGAAAACAGGAAAGAGTACGCCGATACGCACAATATCCAATGCTTGTAGCACCATATTTTTGCGTCGAAAACCTGGTAAGCCCTCGTACCAAATAGAAGCGAGTAGTTGCTGGACGTTTGGATGCGCTACAAACTATTTAAAAACATCAATTATTAAAAAATATACTTCTTTAAGAAATAATGTCTTAATTTAAGTTTTGATTCTGTAAACTTTTCATAATTCACCGAGAGAAATAAATAGTTTCAAAAAAGAGTATAATTTGCTATTCGTTGTTAATAGTCTACGTGAAAATGTAACGTCTCCAAAATTTATCATTTGACATCGATTTTCACTTGATGTTCATTCCACCTTAACAGTTCTGTTGAATTTCCCGTAATTAAGCTGTAACGACCGAATATACGCACGTGCACATCGAATTCTTCGATCATCGTTCACTGCACTCAAGCCTACATAAATTTCAATGAGTCCGTAAAGCTTCGCTACGATACGACCGTTTGGATAAAAAGCTCTTATCTTACTATCTATCATATTTTTTTGGAAATGTCGATTTTTATCATCTCGGATAAGGTCAATACACCCTGTTATCGGCGCTATCCTTGCAGCTATGCCTTTTCCATCGACGTTATCACCCTTGCCCCCGCAACCATTAATTTCATCGCGACGATTATTCATGAGGTTTATTGGCCTCATTTTTTTCGAGCTACGTTCAGTCGTTGAGAATCATAAATGATATCACCTCAACGTTCACTGTAATTGCGATTTAGCGCATGACGAAGTGTTGTGTAACGGTGATTAGTGTCGCGATGTACTTCTTTCTCAGCTTATAAGAGACCATCACGATGGTGGTGCAAGATTGATTAATATTGTTGTAAAGTATAGAAAAGAAATAAAAAAAGTTTTATTTCATATAAAAATCTATGCGACATTACGCGTACTATGATGGATAGATTTTTAAGTACACGCAACTAAAAATGAATGTAGTACTTTAAAATTACCTTTTTTTGACGAAGCTTGACCGCCAATTTAAGACGATTAAGATGCATACGATCCCCGTGTTCGTAAGCTGGTCCTGTGGGATCGTGATTAAGAAGTACTTCAAGTTCACCTGAACTTCTCGTATGGTCCAACAAGGCAGTGGCAAAATCCTGGCAACGCCTTCGAAGCTCCTATGTAATAAGAAATAATAAAACATTTGGTTTGTCTCCATATAGAATGAACAACGTTACTGGAATAACTTTCTTTCGAAACATTTAGTGAGATTTCAACTGTCGACGAGGCTATCTTTACCCTCGTGGCGCGTAATTTAGCAATTCTAAGCGGGGCTTCCAAAGTAAGAATACAACTTAATCACCGAGGCGTCAAAGTACTTAAATTCATTTTTGATGAAAGCCTGTCATCAAGATTCCCCTTCTCTGGACGTGGTAAGTTTTGATAGACGTGCCTAAATTTGTGGATTATCTGCTGGGTTTTATTTGCCGCGGTTAGAAGGGTTTTTAATATAATTATATTCATGAATTTATTTCATCAGATGATAACTTTAAATTATATAACAGACTGCCTATTTTTTTATGTGTCTAGAAATTACAACGCTAAACCGTCTTGACGTACGACAAAGATGGTTAGGAATGCTTTAGCAAGCGAAACCCGTAGCCGTATAGCCTCGTTGATTTACGTCCGGGCATAAATCAAAGACGAGGGTGTATTTAAGGCTCAAAGCAAGTGAGAGGGTCCGCGACAACTCGAAACCAATATATCCTGGATAATTGAGACGTGAGGGAAGGTTGTTATTGATTGGCATTGGTAATTGGAACTATTTAAAATCAAGAGGAGTTTTTGAGTACTTATTTTAAAGTAAATACAACAAATATCGAGATATTAGGTATTGTGCATCTCTGTGAATTGTATTTTGCTTTTACTTATCCGACACTCTGACTGAATTCGTTATAGCGTAGAATAATAATGCTTCCAAGAGGTTAAAAATTGCTTCGAAGCAGTAGGATGAAAAAGAGGATCTTTTTAGTCAAATACGTGTTTGCAGTATTGTATTTTTGATTTGATATTTAAATGAACTACGTGGTGTTTCATACATTCCTTGCATGTCAATCGAATTCCGAAAAATCTTGTTAACTAAACTAGAAACGTTAAATTTGTAAAATAACGTTCCTCACCCTAAATTAATGAAAAAAAATACGTAAATCTAATTGAAAATTATCTCAAAAGAAGATTGGAAACTATATACTACAATATAGGTAGGAAATGTGGTTACTGGAAATGAGAAAATAATCCTCACCTGATACTCGCACTTGAACTCGTGCTCTTGGAAGGAAAGCCGTCTTAGTTCCCATGAGAGCTCGAAGGCTGTGAGTATGGGATCTTTAGAGGAAAGAGCGATTAGAGAGGGCGAGGCCAGTGCCCTGTAAGCGTTTATGCGGCTACGCGAGTGTCGCAGTGAGTCTTCGTTGCGCGATTTCACACATTCGTTGCATCTTAAACAGTCAATTAATAAATTATATAACTTATAGAAAGATAAATAATTATATAACATGTATAACTTCAATTAATATTAAAATTGTACTATCTTTTTTGTTGTTGATTAAATATAGTTTAAAAAAACAATTAACCGATTGTCATTTCTTACCCACAACGAACATCGTGAGGCATCGGCAGTGTGTGGCCCCGGTCAAGTAGTATCTTGATAATCTCAAAATTATCCCGGTGTGCAGAGAGTATGAGAGGAGTGATGTCCGGAGTGAAGGTAGCCTTATCAGGAGGTAATAACTCCCAACTCTGTCGCATCACAAGATAATTAACTCGTGATTAGTAAATTTTATCGACAAGCGCAAGTCTACATAATGATATTTTGTTTTTTTCACTGATTGACCATTCAACGTAAATTCTTTTTTGTTTAGTTTTCACTTTGAAAGCTTACAAGCGTATAATTAGCTACCATTCTGCAGAAGTTTCAACTTTTAATTTTTTTGCTCTCAAATGTGGTCGTGGGCTGTTTAGAGTGAGTGCGAGCGAGCGAAAGGAAAAAGCTACTTTGAATTTTTCATTCAAGCACAAGCATCTTATTGACTTTTCATTATACAAGCAGTTTTTCAATTACGTCAATAGTCAAAACATTGATTGGGACAATTAGAAATGTGTTGTTTCAGAAATGAAGCTTTAATTAAACAAAGAGTATTTGCATAGAGTATAAATTTACACTGTGCCAAAAGAGTGGAGAATGTTTTTTCAATGTAAATTAAGATATTTTTAGTACATTTGCACGATTAATGAATCGAAATGAAATGCGCATAGCGAAGATCATATTTTGCTACCTTTTTGCTTAATTAGATTCGTATATTATCTATATGAAAAAAAGCAAAGAAATTGTGTGTCATAATCTCTCAATGTTGCATCAGTGCTTTCAATTGCAAGTGATATAGAAAACTAGTTAACACAGTACGTTAACGTGCCAAATGTGGACAGAACGTTTATTTACAAAGAATCATATTTAGACGTTTTTCGTCAATCAAGCACAATCATTTGCACTGAAAAGAGTTCAACCGATCGTTAGTTGAAGCTCCGAAGTTGCTGTCGCGATAGCACATTAGTAATGATATGCTCGATGCGTGTGAGAGTAATGAAGTGTTGAAAAATGAATGAATGACATATATTCTACGAACGGGCATATGGTTAGTTGACGATACACAGCTGCTTACGTGGGCTTCGCCATCTGGATGCATCATCTCCTCGTGCTCGAGCAACATTTCCACCGCCTCAACGAATTCTTCTGATATAGCGTGCAATAACGCATCCGTGGTATCCACTTTAAATTCAATCAGTAAATTCACCATGTCCAAATTTTCATTGTCAATCGCCATTAATAATGCCGATCTCCCCAGCGGGTCGTTGCAGTTGATGTTTATGGTATTTGATTTGTCATCCAGCATACTAATGGTTCGTAAAAAAGAATAAGCTTATGATTGCAGTAACAAGATTATCAAATAAAAAATAACGTTTGCCCGTATCTAAATCAAAATTCATCGCAAGTAAAAGTCGTTATTTTTAGTAAGAAATGAAGCTTGCTCTTCTTTTCTCATTCTGTAAGCTTAACAAAAACAATTACGCACAATTAGAGCTTTTCTTAAATTTGTTCCAATATCACGAAGCTAACATTTTCTTTTATTTATGATCTGTTGTATTTCGAGACGAATAAGATGTAAAATCAATAGAAAGAAAAATTTTTGAACGATGACCGTTTGAAAAATTGACGTGTAGAAATTGTTGTGTAAAATTGGTGGGAGTCAGAAAGCACACTGAATATTTTGATATTTGGAATATTAAGGTATTATTGGTTACTACTAAAACGAAATTATTCCGAGTACTCTTGAAACAAAAAAAAGTTCGAGTAGAAAATAAAAATTTCTGTTCGAGCTTACGTGTAAAGATTATTAAGTCCTAAAATGACTGATTCACACAGTAGTAAACATACGCGACACGTCAGCCATCAAATAAGAATATGTCAAATATGCTCTTAAAAATTTTGAATAAATAATGTCCAGAATTTTATTGGTCATTCAATTTGTTCATTCATTTATTAAAAAAGAGTCAGTGTCCTTTTTTCTGCATAGATTTTTATAATCAAGCACCAAGTTTATGGTTAGTGCAAGTCAGTACTTGAAGTTTCAAAAAAAGTACAATAAAAAACAGAAACCAGTCAACAAAAAAAGGAAATATAAATAAAAAACGTTGCCAGAGAGACATGAGCATTTTTTGTAAAAGCACTCATGAAACACGTATTTTTTCTCGGTAAAAATGTAGTAATTAAGGCAAACTAATTGTACTTTTGACCGTAGTTGGTTTAATTGACGCTGTAAATTAGTGGTGTGCCAACAATTGCTTTACTATCATAAATGCAAAGAGATCTTTTTGAATGAAAATAATATTACCACAAGTCGATGTTTGTTAGAAAAATATGAAAATAACGAAAGCAACATAGCAGATACAAATTATTGACCTTCTGACGCCGGCCACGTCACCACGTTCCACAGCAAGTAGAAACTTCTTGTCGCTCAGCGTGAGGATACTCATCTCTTGATGCGGCCTTATCACGTTTTCATCTTCCATCATGCCGTGAATGCTATGCCGCTGCAATTGATTTATGTGTATTTATTGCGTAAGGGAATTTTTTAATTTTTCATAACAATGTTGATTTCTAGTTTTTTTTTTTTGAGTACTTGCACAAAATAAGCCAGTAATAAAAGTATAACGAAATAGCGAAGAAGATTGATTTCGTCGATGAAAAAAATTGGCTTGTAATACAAATTCAGCGTCCATTTTGATAGACGACTTCGCCTGTTTCTTAGCTAGGTCGCGAATGATGAATGCGTTTCATTGGCGTTTGTAGAGCCAACACAAGTCCACTCTACAATCCTTGTTCAACGTTTCTGTTTGACTTGCTTCAGGGCTTGTTCACTTCTTTATTTTTCGTCGAGTGAAGGGAAAATCTTGCTTGAGTCTACATTTATTTCTCTCTCTTTTTTGTATTATTGATATTTTTTATGCTTATATATTGTTTTCACATTTTCAAGGAGTACTTATTATTGCAATCAGGAATATGAAAAAAGGAAATAAGTATAACAATGGTGCATTGTGAAAAAGAGAAAAAAAAACTGAAGACAGATCACGAATGGGATACCAATTAACCTAGGAATGTTAGTCTATTGTGTACTCGAGTTTCTCGTTACTTCTATTCTGGGCTTGGGTTTTACGTATATCCGTACAGCCGTCTAGAAGCGCTTCTTAGAACTAATATATGTCCAATGAAGCGTATGCTTGCGTCGTACTTCGTAATCTACCCAGTGTCAATGAAATATTTCCTTTTGTTCAATTGACTATCAACTCTGTAATTTTCGAAATTCAATTATGAGCAATTCCTATTTATATATGTATTTCTGCATCGCATAGTTAATCCGAGTATTTCTCCTTCAATTTCAATTTACGTATGACTAAGCACATCGTATCGATCTTATATAGTACACTATCGAAAAACTATCATTCGACCGTATTCTCGTAATTGCAATAAGCGCAACAATCCACAATTCAATTATTTGCACTTCTAAACTAAAAAATAAATAAGAGAGGAAAAGCTCGTCCTCAACGTGATGGGCAAACGTACTCGGACGTGCGCCACCTGTTGAAGCAGTAAGCTTGAAAACTTGCACGAGCGCCAATATAATCCATATCGGTTGCGCTTTGATCTGGTTAACTGGATACCGTATATAGCCGTATGTGAGACACAATACCCGCACGCTTACGGATATATATCACGGGGTGGAGGAAAAGTCGACATTGATGGACAGCGTTGTGTGATGAGGGCGCGGCACAATTAAAGGGAGCGCCCCGGTAAACACTCTACGTCTTCAACCGTCTCCTTCTCCCCTTACTCTCTAGCTAGTGGGCTAATAATGCGCAATGAGTGTGTATGTACTATTCACTTCCTCCCCTTTCTTTAAGCGTGTGCAATCCGATGCGTGAGTGTCTGTTTCTACTGTTCTTTCGTATTTTATTTTTGTGACTTTTATTAGGAATTTTGTTTCTTTTTCCGTTGAAATCCGATGACCATTAGGAATTTAGTATTTTTGTTCTTTTTTTCGTTTTCGCGCTATCGTAGAGAATTTACTTTGTCTCGGAGAGTTAAAAAGACAAGTTGTTCAACACCTGTAAAACGAGTTTAATTTCATTGTTTAGATCTCGAAAGGTTTTGCTTTTTTTAAAAAGTAAAATAAATCTTGGAGCGTCTCTTGAGATTATCAAAGTTTATAGTTCTATAAAGTAAGTTGAATTTAAAACATTCTTCAAACTATAACTTTAAATGATACAAGCGCTTCGGAAAAAAAGTCTTGCTAAGATCAATTTAATTCAATCGTATCATTCTCTTATCTCCGTAATTAAGATTTGACGATATTGGAGCACTCGTCTGAAATCGAGTATTCCGTGGAATGTTTCTTATTTTTATTCATTCATGCCGAGGATAATTCTTTTTTTAACAAATTTCTTCAACTTGAGATACTTTTCAAACAAAACTAAACAGCATTCTGAAGAACGAAATAACTACATTATCTCCCCCCCCCCCTAACGTGCAGAGCCACTAAGGGCAAGAAATAAAGAACATAACGAGGCGATAGATAGACAGTGGCTTGTACGGATAAGTCGAGGAGCATTGCGTTGTTACTCGGTCAATAACGAGCTGCGCAGTACAATGCTCACTAATTGATGCTAGTTACTGATTATACATCCTTCATATTTACTTACATGATTAAGTAAACAACATACTCAAGGAAAATCTGATGTAATATAACTTTGGTTCAAAGATTCCGACTAATCTGTTAATATTTTCGTAGCATAAAGAATAATAATAAAAAAAACGTTATGCTGCTGAGCATTGTGAAATTTTCGTGAACACTGAGGTGCCTAGATAATGTGAAATACAAGGCCCGCGTCATTAGGGGCACCGGATAACCCCTGGTGTGCAGTATACATCTATTCATATGCATGTGTCTTCCTGTTTACATCCTAATAGTATTCTATCGGGACATACATTAGTATACAAATGCAGCAGAGGATTGTCATGATACAATAAGTTTATAGAAATAGTCTGTGACCCCCATGTGTGAAATGGTATCGTGTGTTTTGGATTTAACTCCCGATTTCACAATTTATGTAAAACTGCACGTTTAGATTCTTCCAAACCCAATTAATGAACTTTGTTAGTAAATTCATCAGGGAGAGGAAGAGAGTTGACGTAAATTTATTTATCCAATCTAACCAATTTTTTCCAGATTCGTTATTTATCGTAATCGTATAAATATTTATCAAACGTCATTCTTGAAATATAACTTTTACGTCAAAAAGATGAAGATTGAACAGCCAAAGTACGTATAACGGATTTTTACGCATTACACTGTAACTCATATTCTCATTTTCTAAAGCAAAAGACCTGAAATCACGCATTTAAGATCACAGCATCGCGCACGTGTCTCTAATGAAGCTCATGATGGATCGCTTCTCTCTCTCTTTCTCTCTCTCTCTCTCGTTCTCAAGAGTAACACGTGCGTATGTAATGTAACATCGCTGGGTACGAAGCTAGCATTGTGTGAAAAAAAGACAACGCTGTCTAATAAATATTACTCAGTCAAACAAGATTATTACTGAATAAAATAATATCTTACCAAATGTTGTTTTGTAACATATCATTTATTTTGAATACATATTGAAGAAGACGTCAATAAAAAAATGTTTTCAACGAGTATATGCAAGTGATGTTTTATTTTTTAAGAATGCTTCAAACAGCATACGATATATGTACAACAAGTGTGTCTAAAAGAAATGGGAACACAAAGGAAGCCATCAATGAATGGTTCCATGCGTCTTTGTGAAATATCAAAGAAAATAACATTTTTAAAGAATACGAAAGTTTTCCGATGGTTGTAAGGCGTTATTCGAATATATTTATATTTTTCCAATTTCAATGTTTTTCTTCTGTCTTCAAGAATAGGAAACTAAACAATTTTCATTTGACGAGTCTTTATATACTTTATCTCAACATATTCGACTTGAGCAAACAAAAATGGTCGAGTATAGGTTACGCGGCATAAAGATGAAAAACGAGGCAATTGGGTTTACATAGTAGATTCAGTGGAAGGAGGCCGAGTACGGTCAGGCCAAGAGGTGGTGAACAGGAAAGGGTAAGTAAACGTAAAGGAAAAAAAGTAGGAAGAGGAGGAGACGAACAGAAAGAGGAAAAGTTTCACGGCGGAATTTAGCGAGGAAACTTTACCGCAAATTGGACCGACGATGTTAACGTTGTTATCGCGTTATCAATACTTTTTTTTCTCTTCCAGTTTTTCCTCAACTTTTTTCCACTTTCAGCAGGAAATGATAAGATTATATTTCGTCATCGTTGCGAATGGTTATACCTTTTTCTTCGCCTTATCTTAATCTTTGCTATGTATTCAATAGTTGATACGAGTTGGTTTATAATCAATATTCTTTTTAAAACAAAATGAATAAAACTCTGAGAATCAACTTACCTTGACTTTGGTATCGATAGGTTTCTCAAGTAGGCACATCTGCGGTTGTGGTTGAGTAGTCATAGTAGTTGGTGGAATTGGTGGTGGTGGTGCTTCTGGATCAAAGTTGAAACGCGTGTGTTGAGAACGTTGACGCGCATTTCCCGTTGTGAGAAGCGACGGCAAAAAACCTATCGAGCGCTGATACCCAGACATTCTCAAAGGTGCTGGTTGTTCATCCGGATCCTCATCGTCGTCATCCCCACCACCGCTGCCATCTACGTAAAAGCCTATCGACGGCGGTTGATTACCCACAATTCTCAGAGGTGCCGGTTGTTCATCTGGATCCTCATCGTCATCATCCCTACCACCACCGCCACTGTCTACGTAGAAGCCTATCGGTGGCTGTTGATTACCTGCCATTCTCAAAGGTGCCGGTTGTTCTTCTGGATCCTCATCATCCTCTTCCCTACCCGCGCTACCTTCGTCGCCGCTATCACCTGTACCAGGGGGTTGTCCGCCCCTGGCAAACTGATCCTCATCTTTGCCCGCGCTTTCTGTTTTAACACACAAAAATTACGCATCAGTCTTTTTTAATGTCTGTAGTACTGCGCGATGATCAACAATTTACATATTATATATTTATAATTAGAGTTATTTTTTTAAAGAGGTGTCGATAATTGAATCTGTAATCTAAATAAGTTATTTGCTATAAAGCGTAGATAATAAGTGTAAAAGAAAGAAAAATTTTACAGCTGAAGCCATTTTTGTTCAACAATGATATTACGTTATTTCAGTGCTTTCTCTTAAAAGGAATCGTTTGTTTTAGTAAATCCTTATATAGTTTTCCGGAAACCATAAAATTGACAAAAAGAGGGTCACGCTCTATCAGGTGAAACCTATCAACTACTTTTCTTTTCACATTGACTACTTTTTATAGGTTTTACGCTCGAAGGATTTTGATTGGTGATCAAAGATTCTAGAAGACCTTACGAGAAATCTAATTATTTTTGTTTTTATCATCGTACTGCTGAGGACGCACTTGACATGTTTCCTTAATCTTGTAGAGATATATTTGTTTAATTTTCATCGTAAGTTTGTTCTAACCATAAGGCTTTATTTTATTGGACAGTGTAGTTATAACGCACGCAAAAAAAACAATTTTGCTCCATATAGGTAGAGTTATAATATACAAGAAAAAAGAGCGGTTCGTTTGTATCGATCACAAAAAATGGATTCAAATATCGAATCCAGTGATTTGAATTAAAAATATGATACAAACGAAAGTAGATTTGTAAGCAACATTTTTTTCTATCCGCATCCTTATCAGATGAATAATACGATGCGTAATACGAGCGCTTTATTATAGAGAAGCGTCATGTTCGTACTTCCTTTTTTCCTAGCTCTTATTAAAGTGTTTTATATGCTGCGAGGGATTCACCGTAGTGGAGAACTTGGAAGCAAAGCGTATGGCCAAAGTTGAAAGATTAAGCGTAAAACGATGAAACGAGCGATATTATGTAGAAATCATTAGAAGTGATATCATCTTTTGAATGAATTTTTGAGATTATTGTCTGAAGTTTTTTCTCGTATCATGCACGATAATAAATCATTGATTGTGACGTCTACTTCAATAGTGATTCTTAACTTTGTCATTTGCATAATCTATCCTATTAAAGATGTATTTGAGTATAGTAGAATTACCAAAATAAAGAACTAAAACTAAATGAATATTTACTAAAATGTTTAGGCAATCGTCTAAGATGTGCAAGCATCATTCATAGCCGTAACAGAAGAGTGAGGCCTCATCAATCTTCGGCAGGTCTCCGTCCGCGTAGGTGGTGTGGCTCACTTTATGCTGTAGCGTTATTATACAACGCGCTCGTTAAAGCGGAAAGATTTACATATACTCTTGTTCGTGGGGTCAAAGATAGGAGGGAGGATATATATATACACCCGTCGACGAGAAATTAACGTATAAAATGGTTAACGCTTTCTGGGTTGTGGCCCATAGGCAGCCGAAAGCTTGAGGTGCATGTGTGCGTGTGTTGCTTGATTGAAAACCGAGAACGAATTAAACTGTTTTTTAGTTAAATTTTTTATCAAGAATTTAACCGTCAATAAGTAAGGGGCTGTTAAATAACATTAAAGTAATTTCGATAGAAAATTACCTTGAATTGTATCTTTTAATTATCTCGTCATTTCGAAACTGTTTCCTTTTTTCATTTGGTATACTGTGATGAATTTCTCTTAAAAATTGAATACTTTAGTTATGTCCAAGCAAAATTAAGTTAAAACATTCTCATCTTCAGCAGTATATAAGTTATATACTGTTAGCAGTAAATATGCTCTTCCAGTGAGAAAAATCACGAACGCACAGGATGCGCGCACGTATCCTACTTGCACATTTTTACGAGGCTCGTAAAGTATCATTTTTGAAAATCCAAACGAAAAAAACGATGCTATAATACACTTACTCGAGCGATAAATGTTAGAAGTGGCAATTTTAAGTTCACTTTGGTTCGTATAATAAATGAAATTAACAATAAATATTGTCAAGAGTAACAAAAAATATAGAGAGCGGATGACCGAGCAGATTTATCCACGTAGAGTGATTAATCTTCGATCGTTCCAATAACACGAATAAACAACGACATATGGTCTAAAATGCCATACGGTGAATTAGCCACACGCGAGTAACGTCACTTTGATTCACCGTAGAACGTACATTTTCAGGTGTGATCTGAGAAAAACCATTCTTTGTTTCATTTAATGACTTTTTATTTTGATAGAAATATTTTGCATTAACCTCATCAAGTTGAGAAAATAGCGAGTGCGTTCACTATCAGTTAAATATCATATACAAGTCCTTACTAATTTAAAATCATTATTTGCTATTTCCAAAATGTACGTATGTAACTTCATTAATAAACTAAGTTGAATAATAACAAGTTCGACACGAATAAGGATAGTTTCATCGTAATTCTTTGATCGTAGAATATGTATAGCATTAAGAGGATCGGATGGTATTCCAGGTTGAAACAATCAAATTCAATTCGAAATTTTCTGCAGAGTTATTGCCGTTCAAAAATTATACGTATCGATGCAAATTAGTATATTACATTGTCTTTTCTTAGATAAATACCTTGTAATCGAACGCTTCAAGTAAATCTTATTTCTGGAAGGAAGTTCTTTATTGCACTTTCGGGGAGGGAACCTAGCCAGCAAAGTGTACGTTAAATGGAATCTGTGATGAAAATGCGTTACGGAAACGAAAGAGAGGAGAAGGAATACCCAATAATTTCCTCAAGGATTCCCATTTCCACTCGAGCTATTTATACCCAATGGTGCCCTTCCCCCTTCGCTGCTCTGTACAAGCTATAGCGTGTGCGCATACATTACATTTTTCGAGCGCCATAATTTAAAAGTTTTGGATTTTAATATGGGTAGGCTTGTACTTTTTTAATATCAAATTCGTGTCATGGATTTTTGTTGAAATTAAACTGACAGCTATAGGACACGATAAAAATAAATAATATTATAAATACATATACGACTAAAAATATATATAAAACATTTTGTGTATAAAAGTAAAAAAAAAACAACTTTACATTTCGTAAAAAAATAATTCAAATTTATTACAACTAATTGTATACTTGTTACCAAATAGCGTAAGGAACGTCATTCGTGTCGAATGGCTTGTGACACTATACTTGTTAATTTTACCCTTAAGCTATTTTATTTCAGAGAATCCGTGCAGTGTACCTGTTGCTGAACGCCATCATTACTGTTAAACTATCAAATACATATGGCTGATGTATATTGAAAAATAGACCCTCTTGAAAAACATAACATGCCCACTGGGGCACTCAAATCAAGTACATTCTTACATCGATTGAACAAATTCTCTCGTTGAATACGACCTCCTCTCGTTCCATATAAATTCCACGAACGTGCGCTTCTCAATAGACGCGCTGACGTACATTCGCTATGGCGAAAGTACGATATGGTGAGAAAGAAAAAAAACGAAAATCTAACACGAAGATTCTAACGAGTTTGTTTATGTATGTGAAATTCGTCTAGAGGAAACTTAAATTATTGAAAGAAATTTAGAAATGTACGTTTATACAAAATCGATTGATGAGCATGATTTGTTTGATTATATTAATTTGCTAAACTAACACGCCGTGTTGTGAAATAATGCTCAAACATGAATTGCATCAAACGATTTTAATTATAAAATTTTGATAAATATAGTTGCAACCTCCCACTACACTTTGTTATAAAAGAAGAAACAATTCTACCTAAAACGCTAAGTGGAAAAGAAAAATTATACGTCAGAAAGCTTGACACTCAAACAGGACCGCTCAAATAATCGTGGCAGCTTATCGCTGACAATAAAATATGGCGCCAGCGTCCATTCGTCTCTCGAGCCTGCATTTACCCTTCTGCTCTCTCCTCTCCTTTTTAACTTCCCACTGGAAATTGCCGCTCGTGTCCTACATTTTTGAGTCCAGGTCAAAGTGTACAAATTGATTTGTGAAACATAACGAGCCTAATATCTAAAAATGTTTTGACAATTATGAATTTTGTTCGAGAGGCGGGTGACTTAAATCTATTTAACTAAAAAAACTGTAGTGGACTTTAATTTCTAATTAAATTTGAAATAATTACAAGTTTCGATATTTACAATATCTAATCTCCCTTTTTAATTATTAATAGGACATGATTAATCGTTTACTTCGAATTTCAAGCGGAACATTGATTTGCTCAGATGACTCGCAGAAAAGATTTATTTAAAAAAGCCATACCTATAGTCAAAGTAACCTCAAGCTAGTCACTAAAAAAAGAAAAAGGAATCGGTGTATGCGAATTGCAGAGAACGAGCTAACAGGCAAAACGAGTAGTAAAGCGAGGCCACTGAAAAATTGCTGTATATCCCTGAGTAGAATTTAATTTAACGCTTCGTTGAACGAGTTCGTATGACTAAAGCAATTGCGAGCAACGAAAAAGAGACATACGTGTGAAAGGTATTAAGAGAAAGAGAGATAAAGAGATATAGATAGAGGGAGATAGAGAGAGAGAGAGAGAGAGAGAGAAATCGAACAATTGCGAATGATCACTAGTGAAATTAATAGTCAGTTTGCATTATTCATTACATACTTCTACTTGTCTTATTTTTTTTAAGCTTTCATCTTATAAATTTCGTTTTCAAAATCCCACAGAATGTAGGTTTAACGAGAAATTCGACTGGGTCTCATATACTATTGAAGTTAAAGGATATTTGTAGAGTTACTTTCATTAACGGAACATGAAAAGTTAATTGAAGGCTACAGATTACCCTTTGCGTCTTATTATATATCCAAACAAGAATTCAAAAATATCAAAATCTCGTGATTTATCGTCCAATCGCTAATATAGTTTGGTAAATGTTGTGTACAACTTTGTGGCGTTTTATTGTGGAAATAAAGATTACTTAGAGGTTAAACGTGAAACAAGTCATACGCAGAGATATTCAATTGACACGCGCTAGAAATTCAATTTTTAACTTCATGTTTAAACGATGAATCGCTAAATGGCTTTTCAAATTTTATTATAACTTATAATTTATAACTTATAATTGACACCCTTATGTACATCTTGATATTTCCGTACGTTACTACTGAGTACTAAGTTTAAGTCTCATATGACTAAAAATGAGTTTATATGTACTTTGTAACAATCGTCATTTGCGGAAAAAGCAAGATAACAACAAATTTAACAAGTCGAGTATCCATAAAATAATCACACTTTCATATTATGCAATTGCAACCAACTCAACGCTTTCTTTCGAATACATATTTTTTACATAAGTAACCATAAAGCAAAAGTCAAATATATATATGGGATCCTAAAACAATTTTCTCTAGTAATTTGTAGATTTTCTCCAATGTAGTCTATGTGGAGCCATCGGTTTTTATATTCCATGAAATGCGAGCGTATAACTCTCAGAGGACACGAAAAAAGCTTTGGTTTTTTTCACCGACTCTCTCTTTCTTTTTGTTCCTCTTTCTCTCTCTCTCTCTCTCTCTCTCTCTCTCTCTCTCTCTCTGTCCCTGTATTTGCCTCTCGTGAAAGGTTTGCATTGGGATGAGTCTTTGCTATGGGAATAGTGATGTATTTTCGAGTAACATTATATTTGGATTTTAATTTGTTGCATTGACTATTCTTACGGTTTACAGAAATGCAATCATATGCACCATTCGTTTGAATGTGATTTTAATACGATGTTGACTTTGCGCAAAATAATACGATGTTATATTTAATCTTATCGATATACGGTTTAAAATGAATTAAGCATTTGAAAAATTTGTGAAGGAAGAAGTAATCGATACTTTAGAAGTATCAAGTGGTGCGTTGTCATATTGCTTCTACCAAAATGTCAAAGTCAGCAAGTCACGCTCATGTTATCGATGTACTTTTAAATAACCAATAATTAAAGTCATTCTAGACAAATTCTTTGACTCCGGAAACAAAAACGTCATACATAAATCCAAGCGAAGGCATTTAATTCCTAGTGTAGAAGTAGCCTCGACTTGTTTATGTTCGCACACGAACACTTTTTATAAGAACACCACTACGATAATCGGGTTGTTGCATTGTACGAGTAGCGAAAGACAACGACTCAATATTCGTGTCCAGATCGGACGACTTGTATGCAGAAGGTTCGCTTTATTTGGTTCACTTATGATTTCTTTTGGTTAAAATTTTGCTTAGTAAAGAATCGTATGCTGTTAATACTATACCAATTTGTTTTTATATCTTTGCTTTGTTATACTTTGTAGTATTATCAAAAATATTTATATTTAGAATAAGTGAATTATTGTAAATTGTTATAGTTTGTTTTTTAAATAAACATCTTTTTAAAATTTTTAATATACGTCGAAACTATTTATCCAACTATTTATCCAACACTCCCACCTTAATTTTGTATCTCTCTCAAGGGTTCATTTCCATCAATGTCCTTTTTCCATCCGCGTGCTTCAGGCAGATTCCATCAAGCACGAATTTTTTCGCTACGTGTGCTTTTCCAGAGCTTCGTCGTAAAGAAATTTTGCCAATTCTTTATCGATGCTTCAATGATTTCGAAATGAAATTGAGCGACAATAATATTTGAATTGCAGAAATTATAACACAAAAGAAATTTGCTTCCGAGATAATTCTAGAATTAATTAATCTCAACAGCTTAAATAGAATTCTTGAGTGACATCGTTGCTTGCTCCTTTATTTTCAAATTTCGACTTAGTCGTATTAATATTTAATGCATAAATCAGCAGCTCGCGCCAGTGGTGTAAAATTATCATAGCTATTAATAACGAAGTTACAATATTTGTAAACACGACTAGCGACAGCCTTTTTAACGTCTTATTTGCACATACTTACTCTTTGTCTCTCTTTCTCTCTTTTGCGTACTCTTTTTCTGTATTACTACAGTGTATCTTGCGAATATTTTTCTTTTTTTCTGATCTCTTCACAGAGCTTGGAATTACAAAGTCTACTTCTTCAGCCATGTTTATTTTTAGAGTAATCTGTTTGTGGGCCGAAGGAAAAAGTAATATTTGCTTGGGTCTGCCGAACGGTGATAAATTTTTTTTCTAGATCGAATAATATTTAGAAAGATGGTGGCGTAGCAGAGAACTTTTTTACGCTGTAAAAATGAATATTTCCCTCTTGATAAATACATACCTACACGTATGAGGATGTACTTCATATTGGTGTACTTCATACTAATATTCCATCTCCATTTTTCAATATAAAATTATAATGACGTGATATTGTTGGTTTAACCACTTTGGATTGTGAAAGGGTAAGCGAAGCACAATGCGGTAACACTGGCAAGAAAGTAAACTAGTTCCCATTCGTTTAACGTGCGCGCGCGGCTTTTTGTCTCAAAATAAACTTTGACCGTAAATCACGTAGTACTGGAGCCACTCGATCTAGGCCAGCGTCAAAACGTCGGTTAATTCCGCTCTTAAATTCCTTCAACTCCTCAAGCGTTCTTAAATTATCAATTTTTACGCTCAAACGAAACAAAGAATAAAAAGATACAAAAATATGTAAAAAGAAGGTAGTTAAAGTGTATCGTCGGGAAAGGGAACAATAGTTGTTAAAAAATTTAAATACAGTCGACGAAGTAGACACAGGCACGGTACTTTTAGGCGTCCTGGCCGTTGGGCAGGCAAGCGCCTACTAACCTGAGTATGTTGCAGGTGAGAGAGCGAGAGAGTATGAGCAGGTCAAGAAAAGAGGGGTAAACGCGAGAGGCCAATGCACTGGATGTCGTGCCTGCACGTTGCTGCTCGTAATTATCAGTTCCGTGCTACGAACGCGCTCTCGCTCTTGCGCGCGATCGAACTCGCGACTCCAAATGCAGGAGCGAATGCGAGTAGATCCTATCGAGCTTCGCGCTTAGGCCGCAGGACGGGAACGAGGACGCGATATGTGTACACACACACACACACACATATATATAAATGTATATATATATATATATATATATACACACACAGATATATATTTTATATATATATATATACACATACAGATATATATTACATATATATATATATTGGCGAGCCTTTTTCAACCCCCTGACCGAGTTTTCTGTATTCTGATTCTTTTATTTTCGTAAGCTATATATTTCTTTTTCCATTGAATATCCGTTTAAAAATCAAATGTTAATTTGTTAAAATATAATTATACCGATTATTCAATTGGTATCGTGGTTTTTCATTGATACCCCGAAACTAGGTACTATAGATCTGTTCCACAATGACTTATCAATATCACTTTGATATCGATGTAAACTTATCTGATGTAATCAGATAACTCTTTCTACTACAGCTGTTGTAAATGAAACGTAACTTTAGCTTACATGATGTATGTTAACCTATTCAGTTATTTAGAATTCTTGTCAATACCTAACTGTAAAACTTTCATTTATTTATATAAGAGTTGAAAATAATAATTATTATAACACAATATCTGATATTGGACATGGTCAATTTAGACTATGAGGAAAAAATTCAAACTAAATAGAAAAACATTAGTTAATGGAGCAAACGGAATAATATTGAAATAGTGAAAATTAAATTTGACGCTTATGAAAAAAAGAAGCAACATCATGTTTAAATGCTATTACAAAAGCCAATTCCATGGTTCGTTAGCCAATAAAAACAGCGTCGAGGCCATAGCTGAAAATATTCCCGCAAGCTCAGGAGCTACTTACAATAATACGCTGTATTAGAACTCTTGCAGGGATTTTTCCCAAAGCGAAAGCAAAGCAACTTGGGAGAGAAAAAATAAAAAAAATACGAGGGAAAGCTTTATAGATTTTCCCGATGCATCATGGCATTAATCTGAAGTATTTTGACTTCACATTTTCCAAGTTCTTCTCGCGTTTTATCGACGTCTTCATTCCCCAATGATTTAGTAATTATTTTAGAAGGACGCTAAATTTCCCATATATCCCAAGGGAGCCTTTCTTTTACTTCTACTTTTTATTTTTATCTGCGTGAAACAGGTATTTGTCTTGCAAGAGTAAAAAAAAGTCGATATGAAGAATAAGAGTGCCAATAAATGGATACAAGGAAGCACAAAGAGACGAACATTTCCTAAAATCTTATGCTGGCTTGTAGCCATTTTGCACGAGAGAAGACTCAATAATACTAGAGGACCTTAAGATTTCAAGATCTTCGAAATGTTCATCAGTACGTTATTTTGTGCAATTCAGCGTTAACATTTATAATCATAACTGATTATCGGCATTCAAAAAGTCTGATTCTGTAAGAATCAAAAAGAAGTCTGTATATATATACATATATTGATTTTTATGTGGCTATATGGGCACAATTTAAAGACGTCACCGGATGTGTGTATAAACTCGAACTCACAAGTACTAACGCGAAGTTTCGAACTGCCTTCTGGCACTGTATTTTTCCCGTTGATCGTTAACGGGTTGACAGTGATTACGTCGAATAGGAATTAAGGAGGTCAAAAGATTCTTAATGAAAAAACTTAGCGCTACGTAACTTTGGCATAAATATTTTTGCTCAAAGTTGTTACGTTAGTGAGCCACGTAATTGTCTCCGAGTAGATTAAAAACCTTACAATATACACCTCATTGCTATTTCACAATTTCAAAAGTAAAAGTTAACTCTGAATTTATCTCGATTGTTTTTCAATATGTATCTACTTAGAATTCGCAGACTTTCTCAGAGCTGTGCGAGACTTAGAGAGAGAGTGAGAGAGATAAATTTATGTACTAAAACTGCAGGGAACTAGTATAACGATAAAGTTATAACAAAGGGAGGAAGCTTATCGTAACAGCCGTGAAATTTAGACATCGACACTTCGCGTTCTTATCGTACGTCCCGCTTTTTTCTCTCGGTACGCGACCATTTGGTGATCGTTTGCTATAACAAGCTATCGCGATATTGGCCGAGAGAAAGAAATTGTGTCGTCGGACGAGTAAGTAATTTTTCGTTATCTAGGCATTCGATTGACTATAGTTATTATTTCGAAATGTTCATTTTTATAAGAAAAACATTGTACGCCGCGGTATCTATATTTATATTTCGATTAAATTTCGTATTCTTCGCGTCGAGTTTAATCGGTCCAAGGCGTGTACATGACTTTTTCAAATTAGTTCAGCAAGTTCTGTAGATTCCACTCGACTTTCATTTGTAACGCAGAATACTAAAACACTAACTTCTTTTACCTTTTAAAGAAAGCTAACAAGATATCGTTGCCCTTATTTTTGAGGCCGTTTCAAATAAGCGACAAAGGACAGGCTTCGTCATCAATATCGCCTCTATCTCCAGTGCATCCGGCGCCGCGGACCTAGGAGAGAAAGAGAGACGCTGATCCCTTGAATTACCGCGTAAACGTATAAACCTATTGAGCGGGCATTTCAGTATTTTTTTAAATTATAGGGAAATTTGTGCCATCATTAAAAGTTACCTCGTTGCAAAAAATAGAGAGGATGATGGGTATCTCGAACAAGATTATATATGTCTGACCACACGAGTATTTTTCTACTTCACTCCAACGTTTTGATTTACTTTTAAATTCGCGAGGGGCTATTGATGTTATTTCATTATTAATTACCGCCCTAAAACAATTCAAATCAATTTAAAGAATTGAATGATCTTTCTTCCGTCCAAGCTCTTAGCCATATACCTATTTATATATCAAGACAACTTAAGCAACCGAGAGGAAAAAGATAAATTACAAACGAGGTAAGCGAATTCCAAGTGGTAAGGTCAAGTTAAGGTTGGGAAAGAGAAAATCTGCGAAGCTACGGATGTAATATCTAAGAAACATGACTGCTGAAAAATAGAGCGAGGAAAAGAGCAATATGTCGACGATAAAAAAATGAAAGTCGAAAACAAAATGTACGCATACTACGAAATAAATTGCTGCACGCGAACCGAGTGCAACATATAACGCTCGTTAAATAAATGCGAGAGCAGTAATAATACAATTCGTTATTTCAACGCCATAGTAGCGCATAAACATAATTTGTAAGATAAATTGAAATTCCAATGAGAAGCTTGCAATAATAATGCGCTTCATTAGTGCTGCTTTATTGACATGGCCATTCAACCGTGATGTTATGAGAAAAAACAGTTATTTTAGAAGTTATATTAAATTACTGAAAAATCACGTTTGAATGCGCATAAATCAAGATTATCAGATATTAATTAATTCAAAATAAAATTGGAGAGATTAGAACATTTTATATCGGGTGACTTGTAAAAAACTAACTTCTGATCAAAAGGTCATCGAACAAATAGAGAAGATGCTGTGTAGCGTATACCGAAATTAAACGAAAGCCCGGAAGAAAAGAACATCGAGATGTACAGATTGAGAAAGACACCAATTTCTTGTAGCCATGCTTTCGATATCGAGAACTCCTGATACTTTCCAATCTTGTAATAATTCACTTACCTATATCCCGTCCTCTACCATTTGTAGTAAGGTTACTGCAAATCTTTTTTTTGGGCTTTTTGTAACTTAACATTTTTTTCTCATTTTTATTTTAATATTTCTGTTTTTAAATTGTTGGATTTCTATTAATCTATGGCGGAACTTACAAAAATTTCAAGACAATGACAGATGGTAAACAAATGAATTTTCAATTTAAATGGTCGAATAATTTTTCGCCAAAGTTTTCTCAGTAGTATTGTTATATATTTTTCAATTAAATTTATTTGTACCGTTAGAAACTAGGTATGTCCGAGGTAATAAAGCAACTACGTCCAACTCGTTACGCTCGCGCATTGGAATACGTCTAGACAAAGTTTTGTACTAGACAATATAATATCGTGAATCGAATAAAGATGAACTTTAATAAAATAGACTCACATGTAAACTCAGCTTAAAAAAATTCAACGTTTTCTTATTCAAGATAACAATATTCGATTTTTGTCAAAAATAAATTAGTCAATGTTCCATGATTGATATTTAACAATAATATCTATTAAAATTTCCTCTTTTTTCGTGATTCAAGCTAGACTGCTTTACTCCCTCTCTCTCTCTCTCTCTCTCTCTCTCTCTCTCTCTCTCTCTATTTTTTCGATAGATTTTCTTGATTTATAGAAAATTTATATCGATTACGCGCACACTCAACTTTATTAATCATGACCGCAAGAGATAGAGAGAGGATAGAAACGACGCCAAAACGCTACGAATCAAGTAATTGGTTTCGCGCAATTTTGGCCACGATTTTATCAACGATAAACTGATGCGCTCTATGTTTAAGTTAATTCGTGACTTCAACAGTGTTTCTATTTTGCTTCTTATTTCAACGAGGAAAGCGACGCGCATAGTTTCAAATTCAACATTCGTACGTTGACTTTGAAAAAAACCTTTGAATTTTATTTTCTGTAAATTCATACGAAAAATGTTGAAAGCAGTTGTATAAATTCATGAGTCTTTTGATTTGGAAAAGCTGATTTTGTTAAAAGAAACTTGCAAAAAAAGTTTATTTCCCTTTCATTGCCAATTTTTTTTATTCATGCTGAAGCTCACAGGTAGTTTTATAGACAGATTGCTAATTGACTTGGAAAAGCAGCAGGCATGAATATCAAATGAACTTCAGTCTGCAATGAAACTTTCGGCTTGGCAATTAACGAAATTGACAGACGTACGAGTGACGTGATAAAATCAAATTTAATAGAGATAGCTCATCATCTAGAATTCATCCGATATAATTAGATTAAAAAGCACCACGATGTCACGCCTGACTAAACATAGAGCGCGTCTACTGAGTCCTGGGGGGAAGGAGTTTGGAAAATCACCTTAATTGTATAAGGATAGGCAGCTTTATAGAAGAAGGACACGTATGGTAGAGACCGTAGTTCTAATTGAATTCCTGGGAAGCTGTCGCGACGAAGACGACGTGATCGATCGATACCCGTCTCCTCGTTAACGCCAAGATAATCGACAGATACGCGATTCATCCTCACACATAAGCTACTCTTGGTTGGATTTCGAATTTGTTCTCTACTTTCTTGCAGGGAATTTAACTTTGATCCTTACTTTTTGTATTGCAGTAGATTCTTCTTAGAAGACAGTCCAGAACGTATTCGATTGCAACGTGCGAAAAAAAAAAATAAAAACGATATCTCGCAGCAACCAGCCATGCGTTTGAGAACATGAAATTGCTTTTCTAACATTCGCTGCCGAGGGTCGACCGTGAAATCTGTAAGATATGGATGAAGAAAAAGTAAGCTGCGCTTCTTGTTTTTTATTCAGCGAAAAATTGTCAAAATGTTTCATACTACAAGAATAAAGAATGATTAAAGTTTACAATATGACTCAGATTTAATTAATTATATTTGATTTCACACTAATTATCAATAAAAGAGAAATATTCAAACTAAAATAGAGAGCACTTGATCAAGTATTGGAAATACTATATCGTTCCAGAATCTCAAGAGTTGTGAATATGTACATGTTTAAAATAAGACTTTTTTATGGCTCAGTAGACGTAGAAACTGCTCGTAGCTATGGTAAATTTGTTTAATATATCAATTAAATTAATACGTTGACCTGTTCACAACTAATATCGTACACGTTATAACTGAACGATCAAAACAAACTCCAGTGCACGGTAAATAAATCGAAACCAACATGCTCAAATGTTCAAATAAATAAGTTAGACTATTGGACGTTTATAGTGTCATGTTCATTATATATATATATATATACACAGTGAATGTTCCCAACAAAACTTATCAGATTAACCAGGGCTGAAACAGGAGAAGGAAGAAGAGGAATTTCGAGTACGCTAATTAACCATATAGTCACTTTGAAATCTAATACGGCAATGTACGATTAGGAGGCAAGTAATCCGCAGAATATGCAAAAAAACATTAAGTATGTATATACTGTGAATATGGTTACGCTAAATCAATTACACGGTGCGTATACGTTAAAATAATCTCTATCGTAACATTATCATAAGATTCGATTGAATATACAAGGTAAAGAAGTTACAAGATTTACACGACGGTCAAAACGTGTCAAAGAGTAAAGTCATAGCAACACTAAAATGTTATGTTTGAAAAATAAGCGAGCTAGTGGTAATATGTTGATGTTTTTCAGTATCATAAAGGCTATGCTTTTACTGTAGTTTAACGAACAGCTTTTTCGCGGTGTAAGCTTTTGTCATGGCTACACGGCTGTTGCTTTTCCTTTCGAAGCATAAGAGTTTTATTTTGTAGTGGTTAGTATTTTTTCTTTTCATGTAAGTAAGCAAGCAAATATCGTGTGTTGAACAGTATTATAATTATGAGCTAAATTGGATAATATTATATGATTTAAATAATAATTTTAATTAATTAATTAATTAATTAATAATATATAATAGTATGCAATGGTCGTATAATTCTGAAAAGCCATATTTTCGTATTATACATCGTTGCATGGTACATTGGAATTGGAATTCGACTAGTATGAAATTAGTAGTTATAGTTAGAAGTGTTCTAATGACACTGATTGGAGCATGACGTTTAAAGTCGTTGCACTGGTATAAGAAAAGACAGCCTACTTTTCAACAACATGATATCTCTATCGACAAACTGTTCCGGATATTCACACACGTGTCTTTCGTTTTCTTTCTCTCTATCTCTCTCTCTCTCTCTTTCTCTCTTTGGCAAGTTATGTAAGTTAGCCATCTATCCGGGCTACGGTGAATATAAATGCTCAAGGACTTCGTTCGTCCCTTCATTAGTCGCTCGGTGTCGAAATGATTGACCCACATCGAAATATTCTTATATTTTAAGTATCATGAAATATCGGTTCAGAAAAATTGATTTTTCTTTTTCATTTGTTTTCTATGGCGTTTCTTGAAAATAATTTCGACGATTAATCTAATATAAATAATTATTTTTCCGATCGATTAGAGAACGTCTTGTAATATGTATTTCTGCTCAGCGTCTATTTGTGCTGTTTTGTTTTTTTCCCCTGGGTATATTGCTTTTTATTGCATGGATGCGATTCCTCTTGATCCTTTTCTAGACTTTTATGCGTCTAGAAAATGTTGTTGAATTTCATAGTAGTTCAAATGAGATATGTTGTTCTTTTACAATTTCAGCGTGATTTTCTATTGGCAGAGAAAAACTATTCTATGTAAAAAAACCATAGGCGACGTATTTGACACACGATGTTATTATTTTTTTATAAATATATATTATGGAAGCCTTTCTATATCACGAGATGGAAATCAAACGATGTAATTTTCGCTGAGAGCATCAACGCAACGGTAATACAAAACGAAGCGTGTTAAATCAACCGCAACCGAATTGAAGTCGACTAGAATTATTAACTATGGATTTGGCAAATCGGAATGCATATAACAGTTTATGGGTAATCTATTAGAAGTAAAAAGAAACGTTAATTACCGTGAGACCAATATTTTCCCGTTAGTAATCTTTGATTAAATTATTTAATTAGTATCATAGTTTAATTAGTAATGTTAGCTTGTAATTAATTTGTTTTTAAGTTTGAACTCAAAACGTTCTCTCTATAACAATTAATTTAATATTAAAATGGTTTTACAGTTTAGAAAATTGATACATTTATAATTAATATTTAATAAATTAAATTGCCGCATTAATAGTTAATAAATATCATGACGTGAAAAAAAATAATTTCGAATAATTTATGACAATTACTAATGAAATGAGTATTTGATTTTTATAATTTTTTTTCTTGAGGCGTCGAATAGGTAATCATGAGTTACGTCTAATTAGCGCAATTTTTTCGCAGCTTTAATGTACGCGGAATATTGGTTGGATTACATTCCGAATAATATATTTTACACGTTTTTATTCATGAGATATTCAGCATTACGTTCAATTTACATCTCTAACAACTCGTACAAGTTTGTTCAATTGTTTTCTTATTTGTAAAGGTTCTATTTAACTGGTTAATCTATGTGGTCACTCTTTGTTTAGTATAACATCACAGTTAAGTTTAATCAACTCGAGCTCAAAGAAAGAATGTATTCGGAAATTCGGAAATAAAAAAAAACAGCGAAAAAGAAAAAAATTTTATACTACATTTTGTGCATTGGCTTTAGACAGCGAATTACCATTTTTCCTTTGTTCATGCCAAAGGAAAAAGCATGCCAAGAAGCAGTGTAGGGAATAAAATTGGACATGAACGTGTTGGAGAGCATTTGTAAAAGCATCCTTGCAAATACCAGTTTAACGGGTGCATAACAACTTAATACGTCACGTAATGTTATTCCAAATTCAGTGTATAGTTACAGATTGTTATTCAAATTAATAAATATTTACGTACTATACTTTGATATATAATTGTAACTTTTGGAATAACGATGCACATACATCGCTTTTCTAAAATCAATCTGCACATATCAGTATACAAAATAATAGTCAACGAGAAAACATTGGAGGACGACTTTATCACAATCGACGAATCTTTCTCTCTGTGGCTGTATATAGAATCTGTCACTAGGCCGACACTATTGAGCAGCGCGCACGTTGTGCCTTGTTTCACGCGACTTTACTGCTGTATCGATTACCCTCGAGCCACACGCGAATACCTGTCACTACTTATACGCGCGCTCTCTCTCTCTCCTTCTCTTATGTGCTGTTGCTATTTACTTTGCTTGGCTCCGCGGTCGCAATAGACGTACGTCTCCCGGCCGTTATAATTTACCTATATGATAGATCACATTTGCGGAATCACAAGATTTTCTTGCTAAAACTTATTAATAAAATTCTCTTTAATTTTTCGTTATTTGTGCGTAAATAATGAGGTTTTATTGATATATTTAAAAAAAAATAATCAAATAACCTGACGGTAGAGAATACGTCGGTATAGTAAGACGATATTTGGTTTGTGTAAAAAAGTAAAAAAAGGAAGCATTAGCGTGTGAGTAAAAAAAATTTAAGAGAAGCAAAAAAAAGAAGATTGATGGAGACGAGACGATCGGTCATTAGAAGATATACGATCGCCAATGTCTTCTTCTGCTTTTCCAAAGAAATGGATACCACTCGGATATGCTTTCCCTGGAGTATCGGAAGCTTTCACGGCAAGGTTCGAGTGCTTGTCCAAACGAGATGATTTTTTGGTTTTCTTATTCTCTTTCCGAATATTGGATGTTTTCTTGTGTAAAATGAATCACGTTAATTTTTACGACTTTTCAATTTTTTAAAATGTCAGTAATAAATAAGTGACGTAGAAAAATATTTAAGATGAAGCTTGATGCAGGTCGGAAGTATAGAATGTACTTACGAAACATAAGTTGTGAATTTCATTAAGTAGTGTTCCATAATAGGATGTTGTAAGCAATAGGAAAATGTAAAAATTGAGTTCATGCATCAATTACATATTATTTTCCAAGTTATAAAGAATGTGATAACACATTCCTGCTCCGTCCAGTTACACGCTAATGGCAACGATGAGCTAAAGAAGCAGCTTAACGGCCGTTAGTTATGTAAAGTTGTTGTTCTTGACGTTTCGCTTAGAACGCACCCAACTGAAATCGCAATAAAGTGAAAACTCTTCGCTTTCTCTTCAAAGAGCTTTAACGAGT
This sequence comes from Chouioia cunea, assembly GCA_030064505.1. Classification (NCBI taxonomy): domain Eukaryota; kingdom Metazoa; phylum Arthropoda; class Insecta; order Hymenoptera; family Eulophidae; genus Chouioia; species Chouioia cunea. The sequence goes on along the minus strand of JAOPFQ010000004.1, from coordinate 4,045,852 downwards.
TCTATAAGTGGCCTTGTCGATTTTTACGACTGAAACTGATGGAGTTATTGGACGAGATTGGTGATTTTTCGATCAAACTAAAATCTTTTCGAATATAATTCTTATAAAACTTTATTCCTACATATTTATGGCGTTATAAATAAGTCGACATTTTTTTAAAGAATCAACATTTCTATTACTGAATGTTGCAATTTTAGCTCTTTTTAAATTCTACAAACGATCGATTATTCAAAAAGTTAAATGATACAATTTTCGGGAGAGATGGATGATTCAAAATTACTTACGATTCATTTCAGTGGGTGTCATTGACGGTAAAAATCTTTGAAAACTTCCATTAAAATCAATCGAATATTATATTCGTTGAAAAATTTAATTCACATTTATAAGGGAAATTATTGGCATAATTAAGAATAATCAAGTCATCCAATTTATCACTGAGATTAGCATTTAAATGGAATATTTCAAGACTCTTTTTGTCGTATGGATATATGTACATAGCATTCTAATTTGGAGAAGTAGAATTCGTGACCTTAAGCCGTATCACCTAGCGATGCACTCGTGGATTAAGCGATATAAGTAGCGTTTCAAAGGTATTGCGTTGGAATAAGTTTTTAGATTGCGTCGTTGGCCTTTTCTCTCTTCAAAAAGAATTCCACTTAAATAATCAAACAACGCGTACGTGATTTTTTCTCTCGAGAGAATATCTTTCTTTCTAGAAGAGAGTATAAGAGAGAAACGATTTTCTTTGTGTCCGAGTTTTTCACGAGTAAAGAAAAAAAAGCTTCTCTGAGTGAGAGTTTGAAAAAGATCTCAAGACCCATTTTCTCGCATATGTGTAGTCTCTGGCAAAGTTCCTTATGTATTTCGCGCGGTTACTTTGTTCATCTTCTTATCATTTTGCTTCTGTTTGTTCACATGGTCGTATTTTTTAACTTTATGAAAGTTGCAGAAATAATTCTTTTCAATATTTTCAACGTTATTACGACCATATGTAAAGTCTTAGAGTTTAATTACTCAGAAAGAAACAAGAGAAGCCCTAACAGAAATTAAATACGCTACAAATTTTCGAAATAATGTCCTTTACAAAATATCACATTTCATTCTTATTTGGCTAAATATTCCTCGCATCGCGTCATTTCATACACACACACACACACACACACACACACACACACACACACACACACACACATATGTAAATCTCGCCTAAAAACATTCATCAAAATACTCGATATTTAAATCTTCCATAATCGTTAAATTTCATTAATAACAATTCGCCCAGGAACTGATAATTAAACACGCGTTCTACGTGATAATCCTGCAAACATTTCAAAATAGAGGCCATCCATTAATTTTCAAGCAAGCAGCGTCGCTCTATTTACATTCGCCAATATGCGCTTCGCGATTATGGAAGAGTAACCTAAATTCTTCGAGCGCCAGAAAATTTGAAAAATTTGGGTGATTTAATGTCTTTTAATAAAGTAATAACACCATTTAAATTCTCTTTATTTATGAATTTAAAAAGTAGATATCAGATTGAATTTTGGTTTATCGATACGAATAATGCTAAAAAGTTTTTTAATTTAGATACAGAAAATATAGTTATGCGATAAAAGCTTGCCTATTGCATATTCAATACGCTTATGCATTGACGATGAGAAGCAACGATGCTGATATGTTTCATAAAAAAAGTGTCGAAAATACCTGAACTCACCGATCTCTGGTATATCTGTGTCATGACCTTGTTGGACGCGGTACTGTAACAAAAAATATACATACATACATACATACATACACACATACATTATCAAACTACAACATGAAAAATTGTAAATTATAAAAACAATTTGGTATTTACTCAAACGTGATAAAAATTCGAGGAACTCGTCGTAAAATTACTTTTACCTAAAGAACTTTTCTCAAATTGTTGTCACATTCAGTAATTTTACGAGAGTAACTTTTGAACCTGCCACTTTCAAGCGCTTTGCATTTGCCTGAATGGCTCTATAATGGTGACCCTGGGCGTACGTTGTGTTGGCGATATGAAAATGCAACAGACAAATTGTCCGCGCTTTCTTTTATCCTCATTTAACAAAAGGGGCATTCAACGACGAGAATTCAGTCGACTAGAAAGTACAATTATTGGCGAGCTTATTTACTGGGCAGATGGAATTTTCAACGATTGAAGTTTTGTGATAAAATTGACGATTGGTGTTAAGTAACCATTCGAAGGTAATATCATTTTAATGACATCGTGGTTTGTTTTTTTTCGCGCAAAGGAAACGAAAACAAAGTAGTTAAAACAAAATTTTTTTTAATAATTTAAAAAAAAACTAGTTTTTAGTAGAGGTACACTTATAACATTTTGTATGTTTGCTTAAAAGTTTGTCAATACCGCGAGAAAGTGATTTTAACACAATTTTTTCGATATACTCGATATTTTGAAATTAGTTCGTATACTAACTGAATATTAAATTGTTCATCTTCCTATTGTATTTATTTATTTGTTGTTTCATTCTATGCTTTTTCAAAACATACATATTCGACATATATATTTCCTCTACGTGGTAAAATTGAAAGATAAAAAAAAGAGATATTGTCGTTTGAACGGAAATACATGGTCAAATAGGCGAAAGAGAGAGGAGAGAGAGGAAACAGAGTAAACGAATGCGCCATATCTGAATGGAGGTGCATGAAATGCGAAAAATCACAGGAGAGATGGAAAATATGATTCGCCGAAGAAAAAGTGTTTTATTATGTACCGATGGCAATCAGTATGTACGATAGGATTATTTCTTAGAAAGAATTCAAATAATCATATTCTCAAATCATCTCACGAAAACATGTTTTTTTTTCGTATCATCGCATTTTTTTTTATATATTTGTTTTCTTTTAACATTTTCCTGTTAACATTTCAAAAAGCTATATTATGACCTATGGTTTGCAAATTACTTATTGTTCAATAGATAGATCTTAAATCTTCTCAAACTTCAAATTATAAATTGCGTACTTGCCAAGATAATATGCTCTCGTGTTCATTTTCTTGAAATAAGCTGAGACAAGAGATTTTGTTAAAAACGAAAGAATCGTCGACGCCGCAATTTCTTGGTTAAAAAAAAGCAAGATCCTGAAAAGTTCATGAATATGTCTTTTTTTTCTTTATATTTGGACGAGAGAATAAGTTGGCTATTGAAGATACTTGAGGGAGTTTGAAAGTATCCAAATTGAGTCATTTTTAAACTTTCTTGAAAATGTGAATTCGAAGTCAACGTTCTTTTAATATGTTTATTATTCTAAAATCAATTAGAAAAATAAGAGGTTTTCTAGAATTCAGAATTATTGATCACTCGAAAAATAGTTTTGGTCCATACATAAACTAAAACTTGGAAAAATACAATATATTCGAAATTATAGGAGCTTGAATGACAATCTGTACGAGATTATTTATTTGCTTGTATTTAGTCACAATTCAATTTAGTTATTACATTGAATATTCAAATGACCAAAAGTAAAATACAAAATATCATACCGAATGTCAGAGATGCAATATATCAAGCTTACGAGCAGGAGTAAATAGAGAGGGAAAAACGGAAATAGAAGATAGGACTCAATTTGAGAAAAAGTCGTAGGCGAAAAAGAATTGATAAAATGCGGAGCGAAGAGTAATGTGTGACCTTCTCGTGCTTATTTGCTTCATCGTGAGTATATTTTTCTTTTATTTCAATTTCATCAAGCGCTATGAACTTCATTATCTAAAAAAAAGAAATGAGTATCACATTCAGATGGAAGTTTGAACATTCTTTTCTTTAGGGAATACACACTTAATAAACAAAGTGAGAAACGAATATCGAATTTGTTCCAAATTATTCGTAACTTATTATTTTTTTTTCGCACGAGAAAAATAGAGACGAGATCCAAGGTTAGGCATATTCATGTTCGTGGTTTCGGTGACACACGCGCAAAAGTATATGTCACCACATTACATGTACATTATATAAGAGCGGGTCTCTATGAATGGAAAATGAAATGGCTGTAAGATATTTTTTTCTTTCTAAACGGAGTGTATTAGTTATTTGAATGTCTTTAAGGTATTCTATTACAGATGATACAATTGAAAAATATTTGCTGACTTATAACTTTTTTCACTGTGAAAAATAAAGCTATATCACGTGGAAAACTCAAAATATGAAAATTTCGGTTATAATGAATCTTTGTAAAGTTGCCGCGTTCCTACCTCACGAGGAAAGAAAACTTATAAAAACCCATGCTGTATAATATACAGAAAACAACATCGTAAGCCTAATAAAGAAAATTGACTTATATGGGGTAAATTCGATGACCCGAGAAATCGCATCCTTCAAGGGCATGGGTTCCAGGATCCTTTTGAAATCAAATCGTTGTGTTAAATTCTAACTATAAATGCGAAGCTTCAAGTTATCGCTCATTGGTTCATTATTCGAACAACGTTATGTTTCGTTCGTGAGTGAGAAAACTAAAGCTGTCTTTTAGATTGTTTGCGATTCAACATTGTGGGTAGTTTTATGCGTTACGTAAACATTCGAATATTTCTAAAGATATTTTTGTTTATTTAGAAAACTTAAAGAGTAGAAGATATTTTTACAGGAAATATAAATACTCACTCTCTTTCTATTTGTATTCTCATTAATATAATCTTACGTTATTTGGTCTTATGTATATAAACACGGTTTTCTTTTTATTTCAGTAGAAAAAATTCGCTTTAGTCAGCCAAATAAAAAAAATGGTGTCTCAGAAAATGTTGTAATTCAGAAGAAACGTGATTTTTACATTACTTAAAATACATATTTTTTAAACTTTTAAATGAATGATCAAACAATGAATTATGTTTATAACCATTTTTAATACAAATTCATCTTTACTAAATTTTTTACATCAATCAAAAAAGAATTGCGAGTTTGTAGAAGGATTGATAAATACCGAGATATAGTTAGTGTACTAGTAAATTTTTAACGGTCCTCGTGATATTTTATAAAAAATATAGTTTGTTAGACTTAGATGAGTTCCTTCGAGTTTTTCTTTCTGAATACTTCAAGTTGAACAGTTTTTTAAATAAACTTGTAAAATAATGTTATAACTAAGGTAGGATTGAAACCACTCTAATTAAGGTTTAAGATCTTTAGATATCAAAGAAATTTTATTTCTCGTTGCCTTTTTACATTAACAGATAAAATTACAATTGCATTACGAAACAAATATTACAAATATTACTACTTGTCTAAATAGTCTATCGCAGTATAACATATATTTATCGTTAAACAAAAACATAAGAAAAAAAACAAGGGTAATGCAATAAAGCCTATCTATGTCTAACCGAAAAAAAACAGACAATCCCTATTCGAAAATATCTCATGACTGAAACGTCTGTAGTGACTATCTCGTTATCTCTACTCCAAACTTCTTTTTATTGTTTCTTATTTCTCTTCGTTAATCTCTACTACTGCGATATCTTCTTTCTCTATTAAGATTAGTGCTTTTATTTATGTGCTCGTCCAATTTTCTTATTTGGAAAAAATACCAAATTAGTAGGTCTTGTAAGTAAAGTGGGAACGTTTGCAAGGTCACTTTTATGTTTATGCTGTATCAGAATTACATCAGAATTAAAAGTACTTAAGTGAAATAATGTTAATTTTACTATCGTAATTGCCCTATTATTTATATCTTTCTTTAGATACAATTGTACAGTTTCACATTTAATTACATTACATAAATTACTAGTGTGGCGGAAGTACGTACGTATAGACTGTATTTTAGGCGAATGATGAATTTACTTTGTCAATTTGTAATATAGAGTTGGCTAAGCCGCGTGAATAACAAATTTTATTAGATTTACATTTATTTAGTAAAATGTCATTGTGGTTTACGCTTATAATTTGTTGCATCGCCCTCATTCTTGCAAGTAATATTTTCATTGTGGGGTAAGTGGTACTCTTCTCCAGATCATATAGTATCTATTAAAATAATACGCAGGAATTTAATTGATACTTAAATATTTAATTAATTTTCCTTTTTAATGCAGATCAGCTCTTGGTTTAAAAATAAATAAAATCGCAGATAAGTCGTTACCGTCAGTTACGAAAGTAACAAAACAAATCGGCTTTGATCCTATGGTCGTACCTCCTATAACGGATGATTTGAGTCTGGTATGTCATAAAGTGACATGTATTTAAAATCTCTAGTGTATCATACTTTAGAGTATTAATACGTATTAAATAACAATTTATTAATAGGCAACGATAAATTTGACCGACGGAGTCATAACAGGTGCTTCGCAGTTCAAAAGAAATAAAAATGTTGTAGCTACTATAGTTTCCGGTCTTATACCAACATTACGCATCAATGCTAGCGTGTATTTTCCTCAACTACACGCTAAATTCAATTATACTCTTGAAGCATTTGTATACACTGACACTGGAACGTTGAACGCGGTTATAGATAACATCACTGCACATATCACCATCGACTATAAAGTTTTAGGAGCCAAACTTGCCAATCCTATTTTTACAATTGACAATTTTGGGTGAGCTTAACAATTATTAATAAAACTATTAGAGAATAAAAATAATTTTAGTGAAAAATACTATTTCAGAGATATCTCTGTGGTTATGACGAGTGATTCTTATATTAGCTGGTTACAGAATATAATAGCTGATAACGCTATTCCTTTTTACAAAGGTCATATAGCTGAAATTTCGGAAAATACCATTAATCAACTGTCGAAGATAAGTGTGAGGCGATTCAACAGGAATCGCCTTGTGTATGCTTTTCATTCAGTATTCAGATCTATAAGTAAATTACTGGGATTCTAGTATTTAACTCGAAGTTATAATTTAAACTTATTACTTTGGCTGCCTATCCAATTAGTTGATTAAAATTTGAATGTACGATATACATTTCAAATAATCAATTGTTGACGCAATTACTTTCTTCCGCAATCAAGAAAAATAAATGAAAGAAAAAACATAATTTTTTGTTCTAACTCTAATCCCGTCAGACGGCTTTAGCTTACTCGCCGAAATGAAGCGTCCTTTTTTTGACCATACTACTGATGGTTATCTACTATAAACAAACGTCGAGAACGAAACATCCGACTCCCATCGATCGGATCATCGCGGCTGAAAGAAAAGCAAGGCAAAGAAATCGGATTTCCCGGCTGTTGCGCACGCGTACCAGATAAAAGAGTTGGATAACGAGGGAAGGAAAGAGAAAGAGAGTGACACGATCAGAGATGTATGTGCGAAAAAAGGCTTCTGGGTGTGTTGTGTTTGTTTTATCGAGAGCTTTGTTAGAGTTTGTTTTTTTCTCTATTTTGTTGTAGCTTGTGTCGGTCTTGTTTATACATAATAATGTATATTGTATTACATTCGAACACAGACAGGTTTTTATTGGGTTTGATTGTACTAAATATTTTCAATAATATTCCGTATCAACAAAAAATGAGATGTATGGTTTCACGGGACACCCGGTAGAAGCAAAGCTCTTTACGTTATTTGGTGAGCGAAATGATGTCTGCGTTGTATACGAGAGAGGAAGAGAAACGAACATCAACGCCTTCGTGCTCACTGCTTGTTCAGAACAGAGAAAGCGAGAGAGAAAGAGAGAGAGAGAGAGAGAGAGAGAAAGGGTGAAGGAAACGCCAGGAAGAGAAATGGCGAAAATACATATGAATAGTGAGAGCGGGGATGGGATTCATTTTTTGCTGAATTCTTTTTTACTGACTAGGTATCTACGCCAAACATTAGATAAGGAACTTCGTTCCAAAACTTGTATTGTCACGTTAAAATATAACGTTACCAGCGAACAAAATAATAAGCCAGTTATGTCATAAAGCCATCACTCAAATGTTCTCATTTACTCGAATGTTATCTGAGACAAAGTAAAGCAAGGGGTAAATCAAAATCAGAGTCTATAGATGACGATTGCGATCTCGATATCAAAGTTGCTTTCGGAGGGTAAATGCTTGCAAAACAAGTAATTGAAGTAAAGGCTTTCGAGGATGGGATTTTATTATTTCTGGCAAGCTGTTGCAAAGTCCCAAAGATATCGTGGTTTAATTCGTTGATTTCATAGAAAATTCCAGTATTCTAGTTTTCCTAACTAATGGGTGAACTCGGATCGTAAAAAATTTTCCGATGAATGGAATTTACATTGATGTTACAGGAGTTTTCTACGATGAGATGAGAAGTCCTAGAAATAGATAATAAGATCTATTTTCACAGAGGAACGTTTTTCTGAATAGTCAATGAAAGTCTTTGTTTTTAAAACGAACATGTTTTTATAAATATCTTATTACAACAAAACACAACAGAAAACTTCTATATATCATTTAGAAATAAAATTTAAAAAAAGAAAATGACTTTGTAGTTTCACAAAGAGATGTCAACGCGAAATATATCAGAATCCCACAAATTTTATTTTTATAGTCGAACATGTAGTCTAAAATAGAATGATGTCTAGGAAAAAATATCTTTGCTAAATTAGCAGAAATTTCTCGAGACAAAAGCCAAGCTAAAATAGATACAAAAACTGAGAAATTTCCGTGCATTTCTCGTTGAATATATCACTCTATACCGAAATGAAATAAAAAAAAAGCAATCCCTCTCTCTCCTTTGCCCCGACGAAATGTTTTATTGGAGAAAAATCCATCGTATTATTTACACCCAGGATTTATCAGTGACCGCGAATTGTCTGGAAAGAGGAGGAGGTGTACGTTAGCGAAGTAAAACGACGCAAAGAACTAGTCGACATTAACGTACGTGAGCGTGTAAAAGGAGAGGCAGACGTTTGAATAAAACTCGGACACAAAAAGCTTCAAAGAATAACCGCTGACGATTCGCTAAGAACGAAGAAAAGTAACTCGAGAAAGACTAAAGTATTACGCGGATAAAATAGAAATTGTTAATAAAAGAAAATTGATATGCAACAGAATCGCGTCTATCAATCTTTCGAGAGTAGTTACGTTCATTTATTTCCATGAGCGACGATGAAAATTCGCGAAGGTGTTGCGGCTGGCATTGATGCGCACTTCTCTCGAGGGGAATATATGGATGTGTTTTAGTTCGTGCACGAGGGAGAATCGAACGACACTTTTTTTACTTTCTCTGTGACATCGCTATTTCGTTGTCCCTCTGTCTCTCACTCTATCTCTCTCTCTCTCTCTCTTTCACTCTCACTCGTTCTCTTTCCGAGTGATAGTCGAGCCAACGATTTGACAAGCGCTGATAGTTTTTCCGTGATGCCAAGCTCAGCTGAGCTCAGACCAAGTTTCTTTTTCTGACTGATGGCAAGCTTTTTATTTGTTAGTGGGGTTTCAGCTTTTTGTAAATCTTTTTCTTCCAGATTACGAGAGTTTATTCAATTGTAAAGTTTCCTACTATAGTATTATGACTTGATTTTAAGTAAGCGGCGATAACCATTTCTTAATTCTAGGACATAATACAAGTGTTACGTTACGATATCAAATAGTATGAACTTTGACAGTTTTTGAAGAAAGTGTCTATCCGGCTATTATCCACGTATTCACCTTGTGAAAAATGGCAACTCCGTGCCCTTACCTGTGACATTATTCGGGTAAAACTCCATGGTAAAAATTCATGTGCGATTTCTAGTACTTCGTATGGAATCCATAAGCTTGCATTCAATACTACGTCACTTTGTAGATAAGTCGTACGACTCCGTAACGCCATCCGCGTAAATCCGTAGGGATGGATCAAAAGAGCACAGTTACAAATACTTCTAAGAATCTATGTCTACGGATTCCGTAGAGATAGATTTAAGAGAGTACGATTACAAATACGTTTACAGATTCATGTCTATAGATTCCATATGGGCATCCGTATGAATTCGTAGACATGGATTCCAATTTCCTTGCGTAAGTGTTTTCTACTTGCTTTTTCATTTAATTTGAAAACCAAAATTACAATGAGGAACTAGGTAACTTTTGTAATTCTCAATAATACTTATATATCATACCAATTTCGTATATTTTATCAACCGATGCGGTTCAAAATTGCTCAAAAACTAATCTTTGCGGAAAGCGTTTAAAGTACATATAAATTATAATATTCATTGAAAAGAATTAATATTTTTGAATTAGAAGATATTCTTGTGTTAACACTAATATTAAGACCAGAGCCTCCACAACCGCGAGTGCTTACCTGCGAAACTCTCTCCCCTTATCTCTGCGACTTATTTCATCACTTGCTACACTCAGGAAAGCAGTCTAAACGATTATTACGCTTAGCCCGTAAAACATATGTATATTATATATATAGATTGTTAACGAAAAATATCGATAGACAGACTTAATAATGAATTATCATAGAAGTATATCATGAAGTTTTAACGGGCTAACATAGACAACACATACACAAGGGAATTAGATTGGATCTATCTCGATGAATTCACTCGCATGGCCTTACTAGATTCATATGGACGTATCCGCAGCCGTGCTCTTTTGATCCATCTCTATGGATTCACACGGATGGCGTTACGGAGTCGTACGACTTATCTAAAGAGTGACACAGTATTGAATGCAAGCTTATGAGTTCCATACAGAATGCCTGATATTTTATTAATAAAATTTTTATTAGTAAAATAACTTGTAATTTTTACCTATTACGAATGTCACGGGTAAAGGCACGGAATTAACACGGTGCTTATACGGATAATGGACGGATAGACACTTTCGTTTTTGAATGCGTAAACATGTCATTTTCCATTAACCAAATAAAAATTTGAAAGCAAGCCGGAAAGATACGTCAGAAACTCAATCGTCAATGTCCGACTAATAAAACAATATAGTTGCGTCCTATTATACAAAAAATAATACGACAAGCATAAAGTTAACTTAAAACGTCTTGCCCCAAGAGATTATAAAACAACAGAACGCGGTTGAGCACACGTAACTTGTGGTCTTGTATTGCAATTTCTGTAAAGGATTACTGTAGTACTTGCAAATGCTTCAAATGTAAACTCCTAGAAAATTATATAATATACGACATCTTGGAACAATTTTCGTAATAGAATGTGGTACCTTTCGAGCAAGCTCAAGATCTAAAATACTCGATGATACATACGTATTTTTTATGATATAATGAGTTATTTATGGTGTATACTTTGTGGAAATAAACTATCGTGAAACACTGAGATTTTTTATTCTTTTGAACAATGAACGTTTAATGATTAGTATAAAAGGAAGAGTCTTAAAAAAAGGGCTGACGTAGTTTCTTTTCTTTTTTACTTACGAGAGATGCAGAAAAGTGAATTTCTTTTGTGCAAATCGACTTTTACGGCGCACGGTTCTCGTAAAAAGGACCTACTGTTACGTGACTGTTGCTGGAGTAGTTGGCTATGCGTGAGTGACGTGTCAAGTGGTAAGGGAGAGTAATGGTGGTTTCGATATAAATAATTATTATCCATACTTATACTTACAAGTAAAGTTGCACAAAATCCTCATGTTTACTAACGAACAATCAAGACAAAAAATCGAAGGTATACCGTTGGATCATTTTTTGTAAGCACTTTCGCTGAGGAACAGATTTTACGACGAAGACAAGAGAGAGTTATCACAGGTCCCGAGCGCAAGTTACCTCTTGGTAACGACAAATAAACTCCAGCTAACCGAGTGCTCCACGTACGTGAGAGTGTATATGTAAGTGCGTGTGGGAACTATAAAATAATCATTGTTCTAGTGCATGCCAACTCTGTTCTTATCAAAAAAAATAATTTTTCTTGCCTCGGTTGAGGCCTGTTATTTAGATTGTTTTTATTTACGCAATAACTATTTCATGATCTGTGTAATAAAGTAACAGAGTGAAAAATCAAGATTTTGTACATTTTTCCTTGTCTTCTTTCTGTTTAAAGTTTTCCATGTGAGCAAATCCTTTGACTCCGAGTACCGAGAAATAAATATGTCACTAAAGTAAATTTTTAAATGAATTTTTCTATTTAAGACTAATTAATTTTTACAATTTTACGAGCATAATTATAATTACATTGTTTAAGAAAATTTTATCGTAGACTTACACTGCATTTACATATGTATTTTTAAATTGATCCGCTTTTTAAAGGATAACCAAACTATAATCGTATTAAATTCAGAATAAAATATTAAACGAAAAATGAACTAATAACTTGATTTCAGTATACAGACAATGTGAGCGCAAAAAACACTCATTTTTTGGTTGCCGTACCAAATGTATCGCTCTCTGAGGGAAGTTTCGATAAAATGAGGTATAAATTATTTTGTCTCTCCCCGCCAATCGTGACAACAACAGTATGAATAATCGTTAGCTACGATACGTTTGCATAACATTGCATACCGAGAAATCTCGTTAAATATTGTGGTAAAGTTTTAATTATACAACGTCCGTAATGTTTTACTGTTTCGATTTTTTAATAACTGTGTTAAGGCAAGGTAATGCACTGCCGTAAGATTTTACTAACTTATGTATAACATATATTACATATATGCATTCAAATTATGGACATCGAGTGAACTGTGTTTTTTTGTCCTCTCGAATACATTATAGTGTTTTTTTTTTCGTTTTACGCACGTTTTGTCAACATACAGGGCAGTAGAAATGTATTCGCCGAGGAAGAAGAATATTTTCATCGTATAAGAGAAACGATTCTCTATCGGCATTTTATTTACTTCGTGGTATGCATATACACTTCAAATTTTGCAAAACACGATCTCGTAAACCAATAGCACGTACATATGCGAACGTCAATAAAAAACATTCCGAGATTTCGCCCGTTCAATAATTCATATTATTTACTATCTATTCAGGACATTATCGCTTTTTATTCTTGTTAATTTAGTATTTTTAAACATTATTTGACCGGGTAACTTTCGCAAATGTAGGGTATAATTTAACACAGATCACGTATAAAGGAAGAGAGAGAGAGAGAGAGAGAGAGAGAGAGAGAGAGAGAGAGAGAGCGAGATGAACGGACGTCTTCATTTCCAGTTCGCTATCAAAGGACTTGTGGGATTCACTTGCTTCGCGCTCGCTCCTATTGTATCTGACACTTCTATGCAGTTAATAAATGCACGAATAGAGATAGAAGATTGCTTTGGAGGTGAATAATTTTTGGAATAGGACATTGAAGATTGATAAAGAAGAAGCCTTTTCTTTGCTGTGAACAATCAATTTACAATACATTTATTTGAGCGCGATAATTTCAAAATGTTGATATGAAACGATGAAAAAACCAGAAGAACTTTTATTTTATGGTACAGTCACGTTCTATATGAAAGCCACTGTTTTTGTAGGCCACAACTATGCAGGACACGAATTCAAGCTGATTTCAAAACTTTTTGAGGCTTTGCATACTCTTCTTGGATCATATACATGGCAAATAAACTTGGTAACTCTATTATTACACCTAATGTACCAATTCTCGTCATAATACGAATTAATTAACGAGTTTGCTGACTCTCATAATAGAGCATATTGTGTAACTGTAATTGATTAAATACTCAAATATTTCACCATCGCTACAAGAATGTGATTGTTTATATGCTAACGTTACACTCCCCATCGCGACCATAGCCTAGCGAGTAGCCTATTTATTGGTTTGCCGAGCGTGTCGCCTCGAATGCTTTTGGGGATTTGGTTGGACATGCATTGGATACCAATGTGCGAATAGCTTTCTTATTCTATTTTTAACTCTATTGGATGTTACAAATTCGAATATAATGTAACTAGCTGCTTTTACGAGTCGTTTTCTTGTGTATCGTGATTAATCAGTTACTCGTGTGTGCAGCGATTTACGAGCTGCCTTTTTATGACTTTCATTGCATCGTTTACTGTTTCAGTATAATTATACTCACACTTAAGGGAAAATTTTAGAGTAATAATAAATATGATAGTCTATCAGATACAAGAAGATCGAATGGTACAGGAACGACCAGTGAACTTCCAGAAGACAGTCATAGAGATATACATAATAAAGAGATGTTATTTGTTGTAGAGTAATTAGAAATTTCATATTTTAGGAGGTATGAGTATGAAGCATTTTCTGACGATTCACTCCAGATGATCGAGCTTGTATTTATCAGGAAGATAATCGCAAATTTAAATGGCAATGAATGTTTTTCCACCAGAAGACGATTAGGGATACTTTGCAAAAATTATACCCATTGAATGTAGAGTTAAAAAGAAAAGTATCACTAGAACAGCTCGTAATAAACGCTTCAAGCATTTATTTTATGCACAAGAATCATAAATGGCGTATATTCTTTGTACTGATAAATCAAATTCGTAAACATTAAATCAAAATTTACAATCGAGATGGAACCTTTTATAAAATTCAAACACACGCTATCTTGTTGTACCATCGTTAATATCAAAGTGTATACAGAGAGAAGAGAGGACGAGAATGAAGGCGTCAAAGAGAAAAGGAATCAAGGGGAGTGTAGTACAGTGCGCGTATAGCAATTTATGGATTTTAGGTCGACGTCAACGAAACAATGCGCCCAATCACTCGACCGCGCGCGTGATATATATCTCTTCACCGCTCGGAAATGGGAATTGATTTGCCGCGCGCGGAATTTCGGACTATCTGACGCATCACTTTTACCCTCCTTCCTTTTCTTCACTTTTAATTGCGACCCGCACGACCTCTGGGCAGGATCGTACTAAACAATGCTTTCGTGGGTAACGTTAACTTTTGTTGTGTTTTATTTTTTTTTTCTCGAAAGCTGTTCTTTTATTCGAGTCGATAGAAGGAATTTGGATTTGTAAACTTCTAAATAGTTTGGATTAACACTAATTGTTCAAGGGAAGTGTTTTCAAGGAAAGTATGAGTAGAGTAGTATTTTTTTTCAGGGATAATAACAATGTCAAATTAGTGATAAGAATAAATAGATTTCATTTATTCATTAGATTACTTAGTATTCAAGAAAATTTGATTGAAACTCATCGAAATTTTAAAATGAAAACTTTTTTGTGAAAAAATCCCTTAAATTAATCAATAGCCACCTTCATCTCAGCAATTGAAAGTTCAAAAAATGTTAGATATTCGCATGACCCTTTTTCCATGGCGTATTATTTTTTCGATTAGCAAGCAAGAATATCTGTCTTTGATTATTTAACATTCTCTGTTTTCCATAAAGAAAAGAAAAATTATACTGCTACAAAATACAAATTTCGAAGTTTATTCAACTCGAAACAAAAAAAATAATACAGTGTCAACGGAAGCGAAGATCACTTTTGTTTGCTTTTGCATATTTTGCACACTCAGCGATTTATTTGTCTTAATTCTTCGGCTTCTTGCGCCTTTTCGATCGAGTAAACACGCCACTCCTCTCTTAGAAGAATATATACATAGTATAAATTGAAAGAGCGGCCTTGGTGCTCTTTCACTGTTGTATTTTTTAAATCTTCCATCGATGAAATTCAATTATAGATTTTATTGTTTAATGAAGTCAGACTCGATAACTATCGTCCCTCGTAACTCATAAATTACGATAGATCGTTTGAATTTCAGTAGCACTTGAATTTTGCAACTGAAACGTGGTAGTATACTTAGTTGACTTTTAATTAAGGCGATTTCACACGTAAATAAAGTCCCTCGGTTCCGTAAAAAAGAAAGACCCATGATAAATTCATACTTTTTCTGATGTATATTGTGTTCGTACAAACCTCCATGTTATCATCTAGCATATTTTATATTATCATAACAAAAAAAATACATTTGTAATTTTTTGACAAATAACCATCACAACAACATCGTTAACTTACTGAGTCTGTGAGTTAAGTAATAGCTTCCATCCGCAAATCCTATCAAATTTATAATTACTTTTTCTCGCCAACAAATACTTACATCAACCTTGTCGAAATCCATTCGACCGATTACTACTGTTCCCTCTCAATTCAACTTTTCATCGCAGCTCTCTCCGGAAAGTTTTGTGAAACTTTTCATCGTCTAATTTTGCCTTGATATCCACGAAAATCATGATTACGAAAACAATGCGCCATTGTTAGTTCAGCCTAATGAGTTATCATGCACCGAAGCTGTCTCATCTTTTGATTGCGAGAAAAACAATCAATGTTTTTACTCTTAAAACAAAACAAAAGTATCGTGGAAATATTTCAAGGTAGGTACAGGCGTGCACATAATACCGAATGCGCCAAAGAGGAAGAAGATGGTACAAGCTTTGGCAGTGAATCAGCATTCATTTGCAGAGGTTGCAAAGATTGCAGATACGAAAGTTCGGGCACCTTATTGGTCACTGGTACGTCAATTCTGATTTCGAGTTTATTCGTGCTATTAATTGGAGTTTAAAATTTTGCGTTTTTATTTAGCAATTTTCAAATGCTTACATGTAGAAAAAAGGTTTGCTTTTTTTTAATTGATTAATCTTACAGTTAGAAAAGATAATTTTAGTGTAAAAATCTATTTGACTTGTAACGGAAAAAAGCGTGGATAATTTTATTTCAATTGTACGTTTCGTAAAAACCCAACAGATATAATGAAAATCAATTTTTAATTTTTGCCGAGATTACATCGTGGGTAAGATACATCGACGAATGTCGGAAAAACTCGTGGTTAACTTTATAAACATTTATGAGTACGACTATCATAGTCATAAGAATTTTACAGGTCGAAATCCTCAGTACGTTGCGATGGTCTGTGATATATCACTTCACATAGCTTTACCGTAGTTCTTTTTTAGTACTCTTGAACTCTTTCTTTTTCCAGACCTCGCTAGACTCGCTGGTCATTATTCTTTTGATGTCAATGGGTATTCCCGTTATTTGGATCGTACGATTTACGCGAATAGCACGATTCCAGGCTTCAAAATCAAACCGAAGATAACTGATAAACTCTTGGTTTCTACTTGAACTAATACAACAAGTGTATATAAGTATTGAAACATTAAAATACTTATGAAGAATCTGTGTCAAGTAAGAAGTTTGTTTGATATATTTCAAGCCTTTGGTACGCACATACTTTACGTCAAAGATGTTTTACATCTGTGACTTTGAAAGTACAAAGTCAAGTAGGAAATAAGTTTTGCGTTCGTATAACTTCAAAGACTGAAGCAACAACCAAGCTTTCAAGATTCTTGTAACTAACATCCAAATCGTGATTCATATTTTCTCGGATGATTGTAGATGAAATATTTCAAGACACTCGCAAAGATTAGCAAGTACAATGCCCCGGTGATAATCTAGAAAGGCGTAAGTGTACAAGAATCATCAGCTACATTCCGAACCTCATAACAATGAATCTCAAACTAGTCTACCCTTTTCCTCCCCCATTTCTCTCTCTCTCTCTCTCTCTCTCTCTCTCTCTTGCTCTCTTAGATAGAAGTGTTGGGATTACGCGGGTCTTAAAAGATTAAAATTTGGATTTTATTGTTTGTGAGATTTCGTTGATCATGATAGAAAGGCTATGGTTGAAAATGAAACGAATTTCGTATTACTTACGACTTGTTCGTAAATTGGATTGGCAATTATGTTTGTAAAATTTAATATCAAGTAAATTACTTAATATACCTGAAATTTTGAAATAAAATTTAGAAAAGTATCTAAACATGCAAATTATTTACTGAAAGCGTTAATTTTTGTTGAAACGATTTTAAAAACGTAAAGAAATTAAAGTGATTTTTATTTAAGCGTACATCATTAAAATATTCAAAATATATTCTAAATTCAATTTTAAACTTTCAATATTACAAAATATTATTTCACTCCTAAAGTCTAAATGCATAAACCAAACAATTCGTATTAACGTCTTTGTTCTTTCGCCTTTCGAAAGAAAATCATCAAGTGGTGTACCACGGCAGCTTAACCGAGTGCACGTTCTATTGTCGAACAAAGAGTGAAACGAGGCGACAGGCTTTGATGCTCGACATTGCCACTTGACCGCGCACGAGACAAAAAAATAGAATCCATGAGCTTAGCGTGGATTTTGATACGACGTAATGTGACAGGTCGTCGAGTCGATTGTTCTCATTTCGATTGAAGTCTAGATCGTTGACTTTTTTTCGGTTAACGAGTATATTTATTTGGTACTTTTTTTCTTGTAATATTCTTGACGTAGACGTTATTATTTCGCAGAAATATTTTCTTACGTTGACGTCATTATTGCTGATAACTCTAGCTCGTTAGTGAATTTGATTAGATTACAAATAATTGGGTCAACCTTACCGAAGATCCAAACTAAGGATAACACATAACAGAGTGATAATTACATAACTCGATGAAACCCCCTAGACATGTCCACTGATAAACACAACACCCGACAAGCGTGCAGAGTTTCCATCGATATCGCATCAGGAACAATTGAATGAACGTTGTTTTTTCTTTCCTTGCGCGATGACATCATGGCTGACATATTGTTATACTCGAACCAATAGTAGCCACGTGGCTTTGAATTTCCACAAGTTGCTAAGTAGGAGAATACGCGATTAGGTTAATAAACGCAGATTTTGTATGGTAAATAAGTATTTGCGATGATGGCATTGTAGTGAAATTTTTCATGTAGATTTCATGAGAATTACAGAGAAATTACCAGACTGGTAGTTATTTCGAAACTTGTATTAAACTTTATATTAAAATTTAAACAACATATGCTTAATAAATTCTTCCCTACGAATTTCGTATATCGTTGGAGCGACCTTTACAGCGGCTTGCTATGAAGCTTTTAATTAAACTTCTCAAACGTTCAATTTTAAAAGTATTTTTCCAGTTGAAAACTTAGAACTTAAATATAGAAAGAAATGTACAACTACATGAAAAACAAAAATAACAAATCGAACAAAAAAAAGATGACTTTTTATCGAAAAATACGTGTATAACGTTTCAATCAATATAGTATGTACCATTAAAAACAAAAAAATTTGAGCCAAACTCTCAAATGTTTTAAATTTCCATTGCTATCGACAGGTGCACGATCTTGCATCGCTGCATTGCTGACAGTTGCGGTCGACTCGTCGTCGAGTGTCTCTGATATTTCGATATGCACGCGTGCGATGTATGTGATATCTTGGCATGCTATTAATTCTCGCTGGTGACATTTCTTGAAAGTGATTTGGAAATTTTTCAGTGTCATCTGACTAGAAGGGTGCCGTGAAAATAATTTATTAAAACATCGTGGGATACGGAATACTGAAAGTTATATTGCAAGAATCGCATTTTCACTTTGATGAGCATTGTTAAAATAAAACTAATTTATTCGCTACGACTATTTTCGTAAAATTTGAATGACATCGAAAACTACAAGGTTTTTTATTTTTCATTAGCACAAGGGTTATTCCAAAAAACTGTTGAAATTCAAAAAGTGTTTACAATTTGAAAATATAGGCCAGGAGATACTTCAAAGTAATCATTGGAAATTTCTGCTCCCATAAAATATCTCACAAAAAGTCTTATATCAAAGGCAAACATTTGAAAGCCACTCGAATTACATTATGCAAACATCACGACGTTTCGAGAGTTTTCCACACCCAACATTTGGCATTCAAAAGCCGCAACCCTATAAACAAAGCTGATGTAGAGCACAAACTCGGCATGGAGATTCATGTTGACAGAGAGCCGCGTCGTTGGTGCGCATGCTCGGCGTCATGATCTCGTACTACCATCATATAAATGTACGAAATAGCGCGAGATATAAGGAAACTTGGGCCACACGTTTTCGTGGTAAATCATTTTCTCCCCAAGCCTGTGAGGCTTTTCCAAAGTTTTCCTTCGTAACCGGCGCACGTTTTATCCTCGATTCGCGATGACTATGTGTTCAGAAGTTTCTTGCATGAAATGTTATATATACGGAAGAAGTTAGGTCTTGTGTGGACGTGTATTTATACCTATTGTATTTGACACGTGTTGCTAGTATAAAACTAATTATAACAAGCAAATTATTTCAACAATAGCTAGTATTTAAAATAAAAATTAAATCGTTATTTTGTGGATTGTTTCCAACGAAATCTATCCATGTGAGTCGGAAAATTGTTCCACAGGCGAGTTCACGTATAATTAGCTTTTAGTTTGGGGAAGCGTTGTTGCGGTCCCAGTCCGTTAATTCATTTCATTTTCATGTGGTGTGGCTCGGATTTGTCCCATGAGAAAAGTCAAATTTCTAGTATGCGCTCCCTACAATACACTCCGTATAATTAATTTTTTCTAATGAGAAATTAGTTTGCAAATTTAGAGTACGTTGCTTTTATCGAGAATTTCAAGATTCAGCTGTACAGCGATTTCGTACCTCAATAATAGCATGAAAATGTCAAAACATATATATTTATTCAAAAAACTTAATTGTACAATTTTAACGTTATTCTATGCTTTGTACAAGTAATGAGCTCTTTAGCGGTGTATTGATCACTCTTGCTAGTAATAAAGTGTTATTATCATCGCATTGTACAATTGCTCGTATTTCGACAATTACGAAAGCCTTGAAATCGCTAAACCACCGCACTTGTCCACAAGCTCTATCAGTATTCGCCTGGTGTAGAGACCTAACGCGCAATGCGGTTATTTGCAAAACCGACGTACACACAAATCCTGTGGCATATCGCATCCTCGCACGCACACAGCAAAGCCAAATAATCGCGATCGTTATTAATAGTCAAAAATAGATGTCCGTTAATGAGGTATAAATGTGTTTTAGGCAAGAATATACGAGTGTGTGTTCATGCGTTCACGAAAAGAACGTCTTCCAGCGAAATTCAATTAGTTCGTATATCCGATTGTGTATATTCGGGGCTGTATGTAGTATTGGCTCCGACCTATTTATCGTTTATTGTAAATGTTTTATTCTTGGCATAAACGTGGCTACATCGTATGCGACTCATCACGAGGACAATGGCTGATATTACTGTTTGTTTATTTGTGTGATTAAAATGTAATTAATGTAATTAAAATATTTTCTTCTTGTACATCAAGGATGTTTTTCCACATGGATATAAAGAAACTTGTGAATTTTCTATGTTAGATGAGAGATGAGGGAGTTTTTTGAAGACAAGAACTTGCAATTCTCCCGCGGCCAACCGCCGCGTTGTGAAACCAACTTAGTCAAGTTTTTTTCAACGATCAAGCAGTAATATTGGTGAAGTAACAACTGTATAAAGAGAACATTGTTTAGGTATAAAAAAAATTATGACATTTCCCGGCATCGTAATAAATGGTGAATTAAAACCTAATAAGTTTTTTTAACACTGTAACTTGTTTAATTAATTACCAAGTTACTGTTTAAAACGATCAGAGCAATTTTCTTAAGTTAAAAAGTTTACTAACTTTCAGATGCAACTAGGTGACATAGTATCAAAATCTATTTCAGGCAGATAAAAAGCGCTCCCTAATTCAGCCGTTAATTAGCTTTGTCATTTTTTCTAGAACAATCTCAACATACTTGAATTACCAAACTTTTATATTCGTTTCTATAACTTAAAATAAATTTGTACATTTTAAAAACATTTCATAATTCATTCAAGTTAAACTTAAACCTCGAGCATACAATAATTTGTAGTCCTTTTACAAAATGGAATCCGTCCTGTAAATTAAATTTTTACACCTCTTTTTTTGCTTTGTCATGTTTGTACGTTTGCCTCGTTACTGCAACACCACGCCCGTGTATATATTTCTCCTTTTCAACACAAAGATACAGGCCAGCAGCAGCAGCAACAGTAACAGCAGCAGCATTTAATTGCGGCCTAATTATAGTGTACGCACATATGTATGTGAGTGCCGAGCATCTCGAGTACTCATTATCGCGTCTTACCATGCGACGGGCTCGAATGCGCGGATATTGTGGTTATATGCAGAATGGAAGCATTCAGAGATTTCGGTTATAATACTACAACGAGTTATACATTGCTTCGGTAATAGATTGGATCTCAAATATAGAATAACGTTAAGATAGTTGCTAATTATGAATAAAAGTAAGATTCTTGTTGATTTCATTTAACACCGTCTGTTGAAATTAAAAATAATTTCTTCATGATAAAAATTAACACCCACTTCCTTCTGTCATTGTCAAGGGAATTGTAATTCGATGCAGTCAACTCAATCATTTTGAAAAATCCAATCTAAAACTATAAAATGTCGTTGTATTTTAAACTTTAATTAAAAAAGCATAAAGAATTCAACGATCGACAAATTCCGTCGTATTTCATAAGTACTAGCTTTTACGTGATAAAGAACTGAAGAAAAATAATTAATACAAGTTATAATCGATCCGCAACTTCGCATTTCCCTTCTCTCTTAATCCAGGTCAAAAGATTCGCCGCTCGCACTCTATTAAACTTTTTTTTGCGCAGCCCTCTACTTGATTTTCATTAAGGCTAGACTAAGTGCATTTCACTGCGATCCAAAGATAATTCCATTATTGATTTTAATTCTCACGATGTTATCATTTTTAAATTCTTACTTTGTGTTGTTAATCTCGTAAATAGTCGAGCAACTGCATAGTGATTTTAACTTGTAGATTGATACGCAACGAGTATGTTGTATGTGAAATTCGATGTTTATTTTATAGTTTTATAGAGTTGAACGGATAAATTTGAATTATATTTTTTAGCGAGGTATGTGGGCATTCTATTCGGAATTGATACATGACTAATTTAATCAAAAATGACCAATTTTTCTAACTTAAACCCTTATAGTGTTTTTATATTTTGTTTCATAAAATGTGAATAGAATTTATACATTTAAATGTATACAACTTATTATTTAAAATTTTGTCCATAAAATGTTGATTATATCGACATCATTCATAGCCTTCGGAAGATCACGTTAAAATTAGGCGTGGACCTCTAAAGAAAGGCCAACGAATAATTTGAACTGTAAAAAGGCCGGTATTAAGACTAAAGAGGCCACTTTAGCTTTTTCACGCTTTTATTTACCCGGGCTACGGGTAGAGGCAATATTAAATTTTATTCTCCCTGGCGAAGAAATCGCTGTACTCTATCTCTGTTTCTCTCCTCTTTCTCTCTCTCTCTCTCTCTCTCTCTCTCTCTCTCTCTCTCTCTCTCTCTCTCGTTCTTTATTTCGTTCTATCTTTTTCAGTATACTGCAGTAAAGGAGATGAAAGATTTGCGAGATATTATACTGTCACTGCCATTTTTGATACATGCCAGCTTTTTGTGTACTCATATGACTAATTATATTCCTCGGCTGGTTGTTAAATTTCCATATGAGGGGAGCATCAATTTATTGTTCACTACTGGCGTGTGATAAATGATTCTTTTTCATTTGACCTAGACTTTTTGGTGATCCTCGCGTAATACAATCTTTTTGTAATTTAAATCTGAGTGATACGACGGTACCCTTCTAGGCTCTGAGGGTAGAAAATTTTCTTACTAGTCAAAAGTTTCATATTGTTTGGTATGTATGAAATATTTTGAAGTAAAAGTCTTTTGCATTCAAAAGATATAGATTTTTGCTAAAATTTCTTTGAGTAACAAACATTTTCGGATGTCACTAAGCTTTTATAATTCATTGTTTTTTTTAATATTCATGAGACATGTATTACAATTTGTAAATACCTACGATATCTGAATAATCGATAAATTACGAGGTACTGTAAAAATCCATTGTCATCTCGTAAGGCATAAAACAAGATGCGTATGCAAAATTTCCAGCGAAAGCCGACTCCAGCAAAATGCTTATATCTCTATGGTAGTTTCAAATTTTTTTATGAAACGAGCCACGTGGTGCAGGAAAAGTTTGATGGGACGTTCGTCTCGAGGAATTTTTCATATTAAATACTCTTCTTGTCTAACAAGAAAAATGTTGTAGTACTTTTTTTTCTCGTATTTGAATGAAAAGTTTTCTTTTACAGCCTATATTTTCAGAAACACCTGCAGAATTATAATGGAATACGTCAAAGATCCAACGTACCATTCGCTCTTCCGCAAGATTGGATCTAACCAGATCTTTCTCTTTGACAGTTAAACAGTTGTTGATAAGACCATATAAACGTTGTTCGAACTATTTTTTTTATTTGTTAGAACATACGTAGACAAAAGTAATTTATAGCTGTGAAATATATGTCGGTAACAGATATACGTATAACGTACAAAATATGCCGACATAAGTGTCCTATAAATATTGAATTGCTGAGAATGCCACCCAGAGCAACGGAGCGTTGCCGAAGTTTAACTAAGTTGGTAACCCGTCTATTGCAAGCTTGAACATTGTAAAACTGATTACGCGAATACTAATGTATGACCCGACACTTTTCGCCGTTACTCGATTTTACATACGTATATGTGCATGCTACGAAACCTTCCAACTTTCGTAAATTTCACTAGCGTCAGTCGGACACATATGTCAGTCAAGCTCTACTTTACTTTGTTATTATTAGCACTACAAAGCTACATTTATTAAGATACAGTTGTTTTCGTTTTGTTATGAAAATTAATTTTTGTCGAGCTTGTGAAAAACATTTTAGATCAAACAAAAACAGCTGAAAATTTGAGTTCGATACTTGGCTATCGTTCTTTCGATGGTGTATATTTCATACGAAGGCTCAGATGTTCATCCGGAAGAATGAAAAAGCCTAAATACTACTGTAGAATTGGCTACGTTACGAGTTAAATTTTTCTAAGGTATTCAAAGTAACGAGGAAAAAATTAATAATATACGCGTAGAACTATGTCATACTTTATATATATAGAGATTAGAAAAAATAAATATATATATTTTAATCTGAAAGTTTAGATAAGAGCGTTAAACCCACTTGCATTTACTCCGGAGAGTACTATGTACGAACGAAGGTATAAACGGGGGAGATTCTGTAATTTTGTGCTCGGCGCTTACACGCGTGCACCGAGTGAGAGACTTTTATCAGTCCCGGAGGAGCTTTTTCGTCTTTTTTTATCATCTTTTATAATCGTTGCCGAACTTCGCAGTACTTTATTTTATTTTTTTCCTTTTTTAGGAGAAAAAGTTATACGAGATCTTGTTCGTAACTTCAATTTTCGAGTCAGATTGACAGTTTAATGGTTTACAACAGTTCAAAAACATAAAATCAAATTGAAGCTAGTAGAAAAATAACACTTATCTATTAAAATAGTCACTAAAATATATGCATGCTCGCGTGCGTATTAAATAGGTTCTTTGCCAACAAGTTCATCCTCGACGTCGTTCTAATTAATAGCTAACCGGAAGTGTGAGTTTTCGGGTATTAAATGTCAAGATCAGAGTAAAACAGCTGAATACGAACGCGCTCGCTAGCGCGTCTAGAATAATCCGAGGCACGCTTCCTCTCCCACACCGCCCAAGTTTATTTTCTTTGGAATTAAGATCTTACAAACGCACGTTGAAGTTCGAGCTCTAAAATTAGCTTCTTGTGTTGATCGTTTTTTAGTTGAGTCTTCACAAAAGATGACATTCAATGTGTTTGTAAAAAAATATTAAAACAACAATAATAATTTATATAAGTAAAGCCATATATCTCTTATGGCGACTTTTGTCAAAGTTCAAGCAGAGTTTTTTATTCGATAAGTTGCTAAAGTACTTTTTGCAGGCTGAGATTTCCGCTGGAATTGCCAATATCGATGATTCGTCGCCTGGGTGATGTATAGGCTACGATTAGTACTTTGATAAGTTGTTTTTTTATGACGTTGCTAGTTTAATGATTAGTTTTTGATATCTAGTTTTATCGATTTTCATACGTATGAGATATTTTTGAATTTTTAGTTTTGTATCCGATCAGTAGGCTAATAATTTGACAATAAATGCAGACACCGACGTTTATAGTATTTTTACTTTTACAAAATCCCATTGCTTTTGATAGCCAACTTTTATTGTGTAACTGTTATTATTTCAGTATTAAATATTATGTAGTCTTAAACAGTTAATAGGTCAATAAATACTTGGGAAATATGTCATAGAATTATATAGTTGAATTATTTCATCCATTATCAGTGAGACGGAACCCAACATAAAAAAATATTATTTTTATCATACCGAAATGACATATATCTGAACTCCCCTTCTCGAACTCATCATCGAATATTCAAGATAAATAAAACGTCCAGATTTCCCATTTACTCGTGATACATCGTTCAACTTTATTTTCCTGTGAAGAAACTTTTCCTAAAACAAAAATTAATAAGAGCGTGCAAAAAAAAGCGTCGCACTTAAGGGTGTCGTAGGCACAACTCGCGGGCGCGGATGACCTAGATAATTAAGAGGTTCTCTTTCTCCGGTTGACCTCAATTCTCTGATCTGTCTCTCACTCTCTCACTCTCTCTTTCTCTCTTCCTTATATGTCTCTTTTCTATACGGAATAATGATATTTTTAAGGAAGAACAAATAGAAATAATCTAGCAGCAATAACGTATACAATGAAGTGTGAGACATTTTTTATTAAAATTCTTTTTAGTGAAAATTTCAAGTTCTCAAAGCTTTAGTCCGACGATATATTTATAGAAACTTAAATGATGTGTACGAGTTACGACTGTCAATTAAAGACAAGTTGATGACGAGCCGATGATTGATTTCCATAGATATTAATGTTTCGCGCTTTTCAAATTATTTAAACTCGCGCCCGTTCTACCTTGCGAAGCGTATTAATTTGACATATCTGACGACTGTTTATTTGGATACGCGATATATTTGCCATTTCCTCGTGGGATAGACTTTCCCCGCGACGATTTATTAATGCTATTTCCATAATGGCTGGATTTTCGATGGTGTAAGTGACAACTTGAGCGTTCCTGAATGATATATGGTAGTCGATGTGAAAGTGTTGTTATACTGGATATTTTATGTGGTAGAGTTTGAATAATTTATTTAATAATCATACATTACTAAAACTTGTATCGATGAAAAATTTTACTTACAATTTTTTTTCTCGAAGAAAGAATTATTGCTCTAATCATATTGTTCTTTTTGTTTTTTAAATAATACATTGATTAATTGTAAAATAAATGTATTCAAAATACAACTTTAAACCATAGTATTTCTTTAATATATTCAAATCACACAAGCACGATTGCACGAGTGAAACGATCAACAACCCCTATTTGCGTTCAGAATGTCTCGTTAAATTAGATCTGTCGCAATCAAAAAATAAATAGCATAAGTAAAATCTACGTTTTTAATTAAACCAAGCTCATTCAACCTCGCAAAGTTATATACAAAAAAAAGAATTATGTAAATTTTCGCGTATACGCGTGAAATTCCTTGCAAACGACCCGTGAAAAACAGAACTAATTTTGAAGTTTCAGTAAACATTCAACGTAAATTTGTCTATATTCTTTGCTTAGCCAACTGTCAAATTGAATCGTTTACGAGCTTCACTTCAATATCACTCTGATGGAAATGACTAATTTCACACTAATATTTTTGAATGTCGATCCATTAGTGGCTTTAGTACGAAAAAGCTTTTGAATATTTTGACACGTTTAACTAGAATTTAATAAAAAATTACGATATATTTTCACATGGATTGATAATAAATAGAGTGTTAAAATAGATATTTGTAACTTTCTTATATGAAATATTCCATTTAGTATTAAACTATCTTTATATTTACGCGAAATTCTACTCAATCCACAGCACACGTTTCCTGTCATTAGACCAATTACTAGTGTGAGAAGTATACCAAATTTCCTAAATTCAATAAAAGACAGTATCTTTGGAGAACAGTTCCTCGCCATCCACTCGAAGTCCTAATAGAAAATTTCGCTATCTCTCTCTCTCTCTCTCTCTCTTTCTTTGTGCTGGTGCTAATTCAACGAGATAACTTTCTTTCACCACGGGTGTTCTCCGACACGAGTACGCCAGGTCGTTAGACTCTTCCAATATCACGCTTATCGCTGTCGCCAGACTCCCCGACACTGAGAAATGTATTATTTCTGCGGCAATACGTTTTACGTTTAAGCGACACCATTATGATTTTCTTCTCGAAAATTACAATTATGACGTAAATTTATTTTTGTCTAGTATCGAAAAAGTGAGAGAGGCAGAGACTAAATTTTCAAATTTTCTGGGGAAAACTTTTTGAAGTTATTAATATCGTGAGTGGTTGAATGCATTTCATAATTGATTGAGACTATTAGACCGGATGTTTCTGGTTAATGGAGCCTATGGATAATGCAGACGAGTTGGTATTACTAATACCAGGTTTTTGTTGTTATTTTCGTATTATCAGTGACAATTTTTCGATTTAGGTTTTATGCACAGACCACGAAAAACTACAAGCTGTAAAAAAACAATCATTTTTATGAATTAAGTTAACGTTCTCAATGTGTGAGTTAGTATTCTTAATGAATTTAGTTTTCTGTTACACCATTTTTGTATATATTATGTATATTGAAGTTTAAACGTTCATAGTACAAAGGTATATACAAATCATTTACAAACATCTTCTCTTACAAACAAATTTGTTATACAGGCAAACAAAGCCTCTTAGAACGAATAAAATTCAATTGACACTGAAAGAAATATTATTTAGTTCAAGAAAATTCCGCTGTCTGGTTTCTGCAAAGTACAATTCGTTTGAGAGCTTTTTAAAAGTTCTATCAAACCACAGTTATCTGACAAAAAAAAACATAAAGAATAACTTTTTCCGTTAACAAAGCCGCTCAGTTTGAAGGGTAGCGCATAAAAGAACGAGACGACAAAAACACAATAAAAATACGTTCAACGGCCACTGTTCGAAGAATCAATTTTCACGTGCTGGTTTATAATGATATAAACTTTCACACGGCAATGGCGTGGGTATAACGAAGTTTTCGTTATCATTTATATAATTCTCTTGCGTATCTGGCATGTTTCATTCGCAGTTTTATATCTGATTGAGCTTTATAAATTTGTAATGTCACAAAAGAATATTCGATTGTTCATTAAGTTTTATACAATCATCGCTGTTGCGATGACCCGAAAAAATAAAAAGCAATTTTTATTTTAAACATCGTTGATTGAACAGTATTTTTCATCAATATTTGTCACGAGTTCTGGTTATTGGTCATCGACTATATTTTAATTGTCAGTCGACAATCTTATTGGTAGTTAACCGCATTACACATTTAACAAATGTATATTATATTTTTAGTGTATCTCTCACGCACGTTCGCGTTTCATCCTCGCGGCCTTTGCGACTCATCCCAAAGGAACCATTGTTCAGGCTATTACCACAAAAGTCTTATTTAATTAAAAAAAGTCACTCATGTGAAATAATAATAAAACACCGAAGAAAAACGCTCGTATGTCCCCAGTGCATTGCAAGAAAAAATGTTTGATAAGTCACACATTCTATATAATTGATTAGTCGTACGAAATTGATCGACGAGAAAAGTAATTGTAAAAGCTTCTTAGACATTTGATATGCAAGACAGGTTAAATTGAATAAGTCAGTCTCGAGGAAATTCTATTGCCAGTATGTGTATAATACAAAAGAAGAGGGGCGGAGTGAGATAGAGATAGAGAAAACGTGTGCGCATGTCATCGCGCCGCCTTTGGAAAATTAGGAATGGTTATTAGTGGGAAAATATTTCCAAATGTACCGCTCTACTCCAAAGTCTTATTCCTACTCCCCAGTTTTTATCTAAACGCTTTGATGCTTGAGACGTACATCCTTAACGTTTTCTTCTTTGCCATAATGCTATTTTCTAGTTGATAACTCTTTACCACTGTTTTCACAATTTGATTCAATTTGCCAAATGGGATGCTAACACTTTTCCTGTTGTATACGAGCACTTAGAAAATAATTGATTTGTCCACTAATGATCACGTATAATAGAAATTAATCTACAAATGTCCTCATGAGTAAAATAAAATTTTTCAAAAAAGCTGTTCAAATGTATTTTCATGATGAGGAGGGGGGAGACGGATCGTAAAAGAAGAAAAGGAAAGAGCTTTTCGATGTCAACCTTGTTTTAGTCTCTCTTTATAGTTCAAGCAAACGTATTTCGCATGACAATTTTGTGAATTCGAACGTTTCGACATCAGGTTTGATGTGGTAATAAAAATAGTAAGGTATAAGAAATAGGTCCCTTTCGGCACTCACGATTCTAAATCCGTTTGGTTTACTCGTAAAACATGTAACATCTCGAATTTCCCTCGTAAAGCGTTCTGTTTACGTCGCCTGCGTGGACGACGACGTCGATGCAGATTCCATTTTTTTCCGAGACATAGTGACAAATGTAATCGCATTATCTCAAGAAGCACTATGCGCCTGCTCAAAAGTGCACAATATAAAAATTGCATGTGTTTTACGCGAGAAAGCAGATGGGAGGAGAAAACGGTGCAGCAAGACAAATTTACACTATCGATTTATAAGCTGATATTTCATTTAGGTGGAACTTTGATTCGTCACTAAAGGAGAATAATATAACGAGCTTATTATATGCGCTATTATGTAGTAAGCTTTTAAAAAATGTAAAGAAATACGAGTAATGGTTATTTCTTTGGAAACGTTCTAATAAAATTTTATTGAGTTTAACTACCAATTTCAATCGTTAACAATGGTATGTATGATGAATATTTGTACTAATTTCAATTACGATTCAACTAGCCAAATCATTCTTGTGCTAGTGTATATGTTGTATCGAATTATTTATATTTATTTTCAAGACTCATAATGGCCTTTTCGCACTTGTACATTAACACAATAATGATGTTCTGGAAGTACGAGTAAACAATACGGAAAATTATGATTCGGCAATAAGTTTTTCAGAATATCGCTGAACCTCAAGTTGGCTCAAGCTTTTGAGCTTACCTAGATTTTAATCAAGTTTTACAGAAACCTGTTTATAATTGATAATTCATATAAACATATGTTCTAATGCATATTAACATATGTAACATATGTATATAACTATAGACATTATAGTAAGGACAATTAATCGAATCATCGTACTTTGAGCATCAAATATTATTTTATTAAAATGCATAAAATCATGACGGAATCTCTCAGCTCTAATAAACATGAAGAAGATCCTATCGATTTTTATCATAACTCCTAAATTAAAAGTTTCAATAAACATCAAATAAGCGTAAGAAAAAGATCTATCTTTATAACCGAACAATCACAAACTGGCGTGCGCAGAAAGAAAAAGCGTTTCGAGACGGAAATAGTCGCAATTTGATGTTAAAAAAAGTAAACGTGCTCAAGTACCGATCCCCCTTATAAAAAAAGAAACACTTTTTTCTTTTCTCGCAGCTCACTAGATGAAAACTGAAATTAAATTCCACGTAATCTTCAAATTATCACTTGAAGTATCGATTATAAAACATCCGAAAAGAACCATTTTCTATCCTCCCTAAGTAGCACAGAGAGAGAGAGAGAGAGAGAGAGAGAGCTACGGGAGTTCGATCCAGACTCGGTCATTCATCGATGCCATTGCTGGCTCCAAACTTAGTTTTATACTCCGTGTAGTATGTCTGCCTTCACTCTGGATTTTTTCTTTCTTTTTTTTCTAAGTATTTTAATTGCTTAATGTGTTTCTAATGCAAACGAAATTCTCAAGTAGTAGAGACTTTGAAGTAACATTATTTAAGAATGTATTTCGACAAGCAAATGGTTCAAAGAAATATATTTATTTACCAAACCATTCTTTTTTTTAAATAGCTACCTTTTAAAAATTGTATTCTACTTTGGAAAAATAAAATGAACGAACAAATATGTTCGTATATAAAAGAAACGCCATGAATATTTGTTATTTTTTTCCAATATAACAGTTTTTCTATACGATCCTGCATATAAAATCCTATTAAAGAACATTCTAGTTGAAAGCAATAATAACCAGAACCAAAAAACGTTGAATGTCTAGCAGAAAATAAATAAATAGAAATTTGTTTTGAGATGTTCAGAAGCTGAGGAAAAAAACTATCGAGGACGTCAAGAATTCAAAAACTATTCAATAAATAGAAATAATTTTCAATTATGCCATCATTGTACTAATTGATTCGAAAAATAATGATCGGCAATTAAGTCAAAAGGTTCGAGGAGTGATCTTCAATTGAATTATAAGTAGGCATCACAAGAACAAAACTTTTGGATAGGACACACTAAC
This sequence comes from Chouioia cunea, assembly GCA_030064505.1. Taxonomy (NCBI): domain Eukaryota; kingdom Metazoa; phylum Arthropoda; class Insecta; order Hymenoptera; family Eulophidae; genus Chouioia; species Chouioia cunea. The sequence goes on along the minus strand of JAOPFQ010000004.1, from coordinate 4,013,832 downwards.
TTCTTTCTATCTCCATTCGATGTTATTTTCTTTTTTCTGAATTGTCTGATTACCACTAACTTTTATTCGACCATGTTCAAAATTTGTGCACGATCGCTCTAAAAAAAACTCATCTCTCCATCCGCGCAATATGTATGCTCTTGCTCATTTGAACAAAGGCATGCTTTTCACAATTCCTCTTGCTCGAGTGTCACTTCGAGTCTTTCATTGTCTATAAGTTTCACACTTGCAAGATTGCCTCTTGCTCTCACTATTATTGTTCATCACATTTGCACGTCACCTAATTTCTCGCAATACCTTTCATTTTCCGCAATCTACTATTGCATCGTAAAAGACGAATTAATGCAATGTTAGCAGTTTTTCTGAAATTACTAAATTAGTAAAGCACTGTTGAAACTACTTGAATAAACATTGTAAGGTATAAAATTGAAGTTTACCGACAAGAAACCCCGAGGTAAATTAACATGATAGAAAAAACTTACATTCAAGGCTTAAGCCAATCATATTCCATCGGGAAATTCGTTCTCTACCGAATTGAGAAGCATTTGAAACGATGTTTTTCCCCACTTTTATTATTCAGTAAGGAAGAATGTACCAAAAGCCACAAGCTTGCATGAACTAAGAGTCTGATATTTTTCAAATAGCCCTCGTAAAGCTCCTCCTCTTGTGCATTTTCATCATAGATGAAGAAAAGCGGCACCATCCTCACTAGAGTCTTTTTTTAAATGCGTAAGCTCTCCTCGAGGATCCCAATCCCCCTCGTTAAGCGTTGCTTTTCAAACTGCGCTAGGGACGCGCATAAAAGAGGCTTTTCGCCGAGAGCGTACAATTTGAGGAAAAGGAGAAGCCTTTAGGATTGATATAGTATAAACCATTTAGCTATATCAAAGAGTCCCGGGATAGAGAGAGAGAGAGAGAGAGAGTAAAATGTAGAAAGCTTCTAGGATGATGGTCGGGTTTGATGATCGAATGTATTATGATCAGGGGAACAAATAGTTTTTGTTTGTATTTTTCTTCTTTTTTTGAAGATTATCTTAATTATCATTATTTGTTTTAACTAACAAATATTACACTTGATTCAACTACAATGATACTAAAATAAATAGGATTCTTTTGAAGTGTGTTTTATAATTATACTTGCGTGTGAACACCCCGTGCATAAATAAAGCCAATCGCAATTAATCACTACCTCGAATCCGCTCCTAAACTTCACAGCTATCCAATTTAACGGAAAATAAAAAAATTGCTGGAATCGGCAATTGAAGCGAGCGGCCTATGATTCTCGACCCAGGGTAGTTAGCGAGAAGAAAAGAAAGCAAAAGTGCAAGCTCATGGTACTCATCTTTGTTGACTGATAAACCACGTCCGACGTTATCGTATGCCTGTAGGTGGGTGGTAGCCCCAAGCACAGCTAAATGTATTCAGGACGGGAGACGATTTATCAGATTGGCTCTGCGTGGTCGTCATTTGTCAGCCTCTATTCTCTCCTTGAGAATTATTTATGGAATTGGCGTGGCAACGGCTTTCTCTGATGTGTGCCATATATACATTCTCGAGATTGACTTAATTGCAACAGGGATAGAAATTTACCGAGAATACTGCTCAATTTTCAATGCAAATGTATGCGCTGTTAATAATTACTGACCAACCAATTCATATAAGCCTTTGGAGTTATTTCCTGAATTATTGGTTTATCGAGAAAGCTCACTATGGATAATGTGCTTTTGGTTTTTAGGTTTTTAAATGTCATATGTAAGGAAAATGATACTTTTTTGAATATATTTGTCTGTTAGTTTGATTAAAATAATAGTGAAAATCTCTAGATCGATTGTATTCATTATCTGAATGAATTTTGATACGTATCACTTAATAACCTGCATCTTGACTTATTTTTCAAAATTAAAAATTCAAATATCTAAAAATCAATTAAGCTGTTCGATAAGTTTTTGAAAAAATTAATCAATACAACCAATCAATGCCGCGAAAACTCCTCAACATCTTGCGCACTTACGAAGTAAAGTTTCTCGATCAAAATAACTATCCATCATTCAAACTAATAATTGGGTTGATTATGTTTCTACATATATTTCGACAGGATGGTAAAGATAGTCAAGTGTAATTGATTTAGCAATGCAAGCGTAAAACTCGGTCTCGTACACACGCATACGATTCGTAAATCGAATCCGACTCTGGTTCGGTGGAACGTTTAGATTTACGGTGGTAAACAAATCCGACGTGGCCTCGTCGATTAACATTGTTTTCTTAATCGAACGCAAATTGCATCGCAATGAGACTGAATTGGAATTAAAAACTGTCATTTTCATGAGAAATAAAGAAGGAAAAAATGAAGAAGTCATTGTTGCTTTTAAATTAATTAGCCACAAACTGTTAGTTACAGGACTGCCTCTGGCAAGATTTTCGCGGCTTTGCATAACTGCCTCGGATGAGAAAAAAATTGAGTGGGCGAAATTAAAGCCATGCGGCTTGTGTGCGCACCAGAGCGAAAAAAATATAATATCTAGCTGGAATAGAAAGAGAAATTGCGGTGGAGAATAAAAAAAGTGGCGCAACGACTTTCACGTTATAGTGGAAAACTTTAATGACTCTCGCTGCGAGGGATTGGATGATCAATGAACGCGCAGTCGACTTAAAAGACAGCTTTTCCTGAAATACTTTATTTTTAGTGAGTTTCAGTAGCGAGAATAAAATATTTAAATAATAAAATTTATTTATAACTACATTAGTCTAACGATTTAACTCAAAATGCAAATATACTTCCATTGATAATTGTCAACGAGTAAATTGACTGTAAGTTCAGAATAAATCTTGTTTATTCTTACAAAGACAACTTACAAAGACATCAAAACTTTGGTTTCCAACTCACGCACAGATAATCCGACGTAGCTGTCAAACAACTTTATAGTGTTAAGCACCTAATCTCCCAAATATCCCTATATACATGAGGATGCACATATCCAATGCATCCACTTTCAACTTACACAATGAGAAATAAATTCGAGGTCTAATCTCGAATATTAAAATTAGTTCGAACTTTGGAACAACGTAATCAAAGTTTCTCTTCCTTTAAATTTTTCTTAGTAGATAGGACAAGCCAAAGCAAACTGAAATTTTGTAGCTAATATACACTCGGGATGTCTCGAGTTTTTTCAGTGATATTCAAAATATCGAACCAACGAAATTTTAGAATTGCTTTTCTTTTATTGTTTTTCTCTTTTACGCGGGAATCTTTTGTTGAAGTTAAAGTGGTTGGTCTGCTATTGACAAGGAGTTTTTATGAAGTAAGTTCAAGAACGGAATCAGACTTATCTGCAGTCTATATAAATCCATGGAAATGACTTGTAAAGATTCTTCTTCAAAGTTGAGTGTACTTCAATGGAGATGATTAATTTAGGACAATTATTTGTACTTCATTTATTATATTTTAAAATTTAACTGCGTTAGAAACAGACTTTTTTGTGAGTTTTTTTTGGTTTAATTACACGCTTTGTAGAATAGCTAACTAAGCGAGTAACAGTAAGGAACAATAATGTATTATTCGTTTACTAACAATTGAACGAAATAGTAAATGAACAATAAAGATAACGAACTCGTTAATTATGCGTCTCCTACCTACACATACAGTGACCGAGTGTGTTTATTTAGTTTCGGATTATGTGAAACAAATTTTACATAAAGCAATGATAATAAAACGCAGGTGCATTTTATTTGAATACAGCTCGATCGATCGAAAGAGGAATCAACATAAGTTTCATTAGATAAGGCACAGATACGAGCGTTGAAACTTATCTTATCTCTGAACCCTTGTGAAATAGAAAAAAAAAGTTTCGCATTAAAATGCTAAGAAAAAAGGAAAAGAAGGGATGTACTGCTGACCTTGATTTGCCGGCATCTCCTGGCAGCGATGGATCTTGAGTGCTTTCTGAGTGCCTCCAGAGGAAAGGGTCGAGATTGGTTCGCTCAGCTTCTGGACTACTTTCCACAGCCGCGCGCTCGTCGGACTCGTTTCTCAATTTTTTGTTCCTTCTTTCTTGTTTCTCAAACTTTTTTTCTTCCTCGGCGTCGTTAATTATTCACATTCGCCTGTAAAGTGCCGCGTGTGAATCTTCGATAGTCGTAAGGACAGCTAATTTTTGTGTATTTTAGTGCGCATGAAAGAATAATGCGTTGAAGAAGAAACAAACTCGTTCGTAAATCGATATAAATGCATAAGATAATTGTTTTTACGCTTTGAGATTTTAAATATTCGTTCCTAGATTCTACATATGTAGGTAATATCTGTGTGAAAGAACACGACATCAAACTCTTTTGTATATAACATATATATTCTACATCGAAACTTTAGTGAAAGTTCAAGTAATGCTTTTGAGAACTTCTCTGTCATTTATAAACAAAGTCGCGAACTGTAGTAACAGCTGGCATTAAACTTCTACCTCAATGCCAGTAATAACATTTAAATGTAGCTCCGTCATGAAAGTTATATCTACAAACTTCAGATCGAAGTAATTAACAATGAGAGAGCAAGAGTTTAACGGATACAAAACTAAAGGACATGAAAAATCCGGCTTGTAGCTATCAAAGATTCACGCCATTAAACACTATATAAACACTAAACATTGAAAAGTAACTGAATTACCAAAATCCTCCCTTCAAACTCACAAACAGCATCACATCGTAGCGATAAAATCGCCGAATATTCAAATGTCGCGCGCGGGTCAATTTAAAAAATAGCCAACTTAGTATTTTAATCTCCCTCGAATTTTCAGCTCAAAACTAAGTATGTCAGTCTTCAAAACTTATCATTATTAGGCTCAAAAGCATTAATCATTGATTTGATCGATAGTCGATTGTCAGCATGTATATATTATGGAAATCGGAAGACTGCGAAGAAGGATTGAATAGTGGTGTGAATCGCGCGCGGCGCAGTCTGGGCGGTGACTGAAGCTCGCATCAGCGCCGCGACGCCTCCCACCCTATGTATGTATACGAGACGACGTCGTTCGCGTAGGCGTCGAATTCCCGTGCGCGCGCGCCTCTTTACTTCTCTTGAATCATAAGCGCAAGTATTGTAATCCCACTGTCAAAATTCCTTGTCGACACGGATACATGTATAAGGACGATCGTTTACATCGGCATGACGACAAATGTTGGTTTCGGTAACTTGAACGTTATTCTTCACGAATGCATCCCTTATCTTGAAGAGTAACTGAACATTTTAAAGCTTTTACTTATTTGCTTGTCCATGTCTGTAGAAGCTTGTAATACGACATTAGTTTTTTATTTTATATATTTTTCATTCAACACAGTATACATTATTCCATGTAACTTTAATCAAAGTAAAAAAAAGGGCAATTCAATACATCGATACTTTCGATCGAGGAGCAAACGCGCAGATCACAGCTAGAAGTTTCCTTTTCTAGTATAGTCAGTACAAATATACCACAATTTGAGATGGCCGACCGATAAGGATTTTCTCTTTCTATCCCATCCCGTATCTGCCGAGATGAAATGAACGAGAGTGGCTCTATGTTCAAAGTAATGAAAGCTCTATACGTATGGTTGCTTGATAAAGTCGCAATTTCGACGTTCAGCAATACATTTTTCAGCTTGATTCGTTTGTTTAGGGAGAAAATTAATTGCAGAATATTTAGCTAAGTCGATTTTCCTCGCTTATTCTGTTTTTGACGAATCAACAATGTTATTTTTGATTATTTATACTTTTTGACGTGTAAGCACGCGTCTTCGTATATTGATTTTTTAAGAAATATTACATTAGTACAAGCATTCTTTCCAGAATCTCAAACAATTTAGATTTGCCATATAATATATTTTTCGACTGAATTGTTGACAAAATATATTTTTAAATATTTTACAATAGACAACTGTATTGTGTTTACACATAAGTGTGAAATATCACGTCACTTTACTGTTTTTGTTTAATTAAATAAAAAACTACGATGAAATTTTCGCCTCTATCAAGTTATGTAAATATGATTATTACAGTAATTCCAACAGTACTGAAGATGAATTTCATTTGCCAAAGGAGCTACCACCTCAATTTTAATAATTATGCGATATTATTTTTTGTATGTATGTATACATACCATTCGAACCGTTATTTGTGCGACATCTGTTGGATCGGACTATAATAAAGCTAGTCAGATTACATAGAAAGGAATGGCGGTAATCTGTCATTAACGCAAATTTTTAAAGCATACAATAAGTAATTCTAGGATTATTATTCAAAATTTTCTCAAAACACTATTACTATTGGAATACATCGAAAACACGTGATTCTCATTATGAACAGTAGTATATCAAGTAGTAATAATGTTGAAGGTGAGTTTTTTGTTCACATACTTAACCAAAACTATAATTTTCATAAACATATTCGACAATGTAACAATAATAAAAAATGTTTATATTTCACAGAAAAAAAATTATGTCCATACAAAGATAAATGTTACAGAAAAAATCCGGTTCATTTTAATGAAATGTCACATCCTCACTGTGAGTTTTGATTATTTTTTAATGCAACTCTTATTAGTTTATTTTAATTTGATTTATTTCAATTTGTATATGTTGTAATAGTGGAAAAATTAATAATTAATCAGTTGGATGAGACAATTATTATACCCCATCATTTGGAATTCGAATGTGACAACCGCACACAACTGCTAGATCAGTTGAAAGTTTTACAAATGGTCTTGAGAAAAGCAAGGGACAAAAATGGAGGTTCAGTCTCACACGTTAACAATACAACTAGTTTAACAATAAAAAAGGAACTGCAAAAGGACAAAAAGCTTGATGATCTAAAAGCAAAAGTTGAAAAACACAAGCAAGACATGGAAGAAAGAAGAAAAAACAAATTGAAAGACATGGATTCAAAAGCTGTGATTTCTGAGGATGATTGCGGTACAAGTAGAAAAAGAATATTCTCAAATAATAGTGACCATTTAGCAACAAAAAAATCCAAGTATGAAAATACTGTAAAGAATGAAGCTAAGGATGATTCTATAAATACTAGTTTTTCAAGTACTGATTCCCAGGATACAAGCTCCCAGTCCTCTAGTCAATCTGTATCATCAAAAAAGTCATTCATAGACAGTTTTGTATCATCAAATGACAGACTGTCTAAAGAAAAAGTAAGAGATCAAGCAATAGCAAAAATGACACAATCTGGCTTAGTTGTGAATCTAGCTCCTCCAGGAGAATTTGCATTAAAGTATGCATTGTCAGCTCCATACTATTATTTTTTTAATAGAGTAGAAAAATCCAAATCAACACATGAACAGCAATTCACTGTTTCATTTCCTGAATTACTTGACATAAGCTTAGGTGAAATAGTTGACAGCCTTCATATAAACTTTATGGTTGAACTTGGATGGTTGTGTCTTCAATATTTGCTTGCTGCGCAAAGCGCAAAAATGACTATTTTTTGTGGGGAAATTTGCGATCCACAAACTAAATTACCACCTAATATAACCTTGGTTGAAGTTAAATTGCCAACTGCTTTTGGATGTCATCATTCAAAAGTTTCAATATTCAAGTACAGTAATGGTGGAATCAGAATCATAATTTCAACTGCTAATTTGTACTCTGATGATTGGGAAAACAGAACACAAGGGTGAGTTTGTCTAAATTCTTATTTTTTTTTATTTATTGTAATAATTAATATTTTAATATTATAATTCCTATTTTATTTGTTTTGTTTTTAGATTGTGGATGTCACCTCTTCTACCAAAATTACCAGATTCAGCGAATCCAAGTGACGGGGAATCTCCTACTAATTTTAAAAAAAGTTTTAGGGAATATCTGTCTGCTTACAAGCAGCCAAAATTAATTGAATGGGAGCATCTGATCAAGAAAGCTGACTTTTCTAGCATCAATGTTTTTTTTATTGCATCAGTCCCTGGAAGCCATAAAGGTTTAAATTTGAATTCTTGGGGTCATAGAAAACTTGCAGCTGTTTTAAATGATCATGCAGTATTACCTGCCGATGCTCCTCAATGGACTCTAGTTGCACAATGCTCTAGTATTGGTGTATTAGGTCCTAATTTTGACAGTTGGATAGGATCTAATATAATGTTTTCTATGTCAAGAGAAAAAGGGAAAGGAATCAAGAGTAATCCTAATTTTCATTTTGTTTATCCATCTCTAAGAAATTATGAAAACAGTTTTGATTGTAGAGTTGGTTCTTGCTGCTTGCCATATTCAAGAAAAAGTCATGAAAAACAAGAATGGCTCGTGAACTATTTATAGTATGTATATATTGTAAAACATTTTATTTTAAATCCCAGTTCAAAATATATTTAAAATTAAATTCTGTATTACAGCCAATGGAAAGCTGATGAAACTAATCGTACAAAAGCAATGCCTCATGTGAAGTGTTACACAAGAATTTCACCAGACCGATCAAAAATCCCATGGTTTGTCTTGACAAGTGCTAATCTGAGCAAAGGAGCATGGGGCACTACTGCTAAAACAGGAGCTTCACATTATATCATGAATTATGAGGCAGGAGTTGTTTTTATACCAAAATTTATTGTAAGTTTCTCATTTTTGTGTATAATATACCTCTGTGATATATTAAATTTATTATTAATTTTCTCCAGATTAATCAAACCACATTTCCACTGAAAGAACCTTGCTCTTCGGGAACTCCAATATTTAGACTGCCTTATGATCTTCCTCTTACTAAATATGAAAGTGGTGATGCACCGTTTGTTGTAGATTATCTCCGTGATAGATAAAACTGCATATATGCTGATAGATAAATCTACAGATAGAAAGCTACGATAGACGGACTAGAATAATATGAAGCAAAACAATTTTATACTGTATATATTTTTATTCATTTATGCATTTATGCCACGTTTTCTACAATATTGTATTTTTATAATATGTAATGGTGGTTGAAAACAACTCATTTATTTAATAATAATAGTTTACTGTAGAAATAATAATTCTAACGCTCTTGTCTTTATATTTAAGAATAGATATTTTGCAATATTAAATATTTGCAGATAAACGTAGTTTTTAATTTACCTATAACTTATTTATTTACAAATATATAATTTTTAACTTAAATTACTTTTTTTTCATAATTACGCGCGTTTTACAGAGGCCTGTTTAGTTTGATTATACGTATGTACTAAATACGCATCATATATATGACTGCGATAATTCTCTAAGGGAGGCTTGTCAAAAGCGCATGCGCGCCAATTAGTTGTGTTTTAAAAAGTAATGTAAATATGTATTATAAATAAAGGAAAAACAATGTATTCTATTTTACGAAATTACGTTTAACGGTCAAAATTTTAACATTAATATGTTCTAACAATAATACTTCAGATATTGAAGTACATTTTGTACGAAACTTTTAAACAAGAGTGAGAAGTACATATTCAAAAATTAATTATTTACATTGGAACAGTACGGCAAATATTTTACTAAAAAATACTATCATTTTAGTTCTTTGTGATTCAAAATGGAAGAAGACAATCTAAATGAGATAAAAATTTGTGTGAATGAAAATACGAAGTATGATTCAAATGATATGTTTGATAAAAGGTTAAACTTGTCTGTAAGCACATGGATGTTACTGTACAAAAATTTACTTACATTAGATTCCAGAGCTAAACTTAGAATTGCCTCTACTTCTATTGCACATACCTTTCGTCATGATAAAACCATAATAAGTCAACATGGAACTTTTGCAACAAAGTTTGAATTATCTGTACCGTACAATTTTTTTCTATCAACTGTTGACCAGCTAAAGGAGTCTGCTGAACAGCCATTTTCTGTATCTTTCCATGAAATTTTAGATTATACTGAAGGTGAAATAGTTGATAGTTTACATTTAAATTATATGGTTGAATTACTATGGATTGTTACCGAATACATGTTAGCTGGTCAAGATCCAAAAATGACTATATTGTATGGAACATTAGTAGATCCTCAATATGTGTATGACATACCATTTAATGTAAATTTAGTTAAAGTTGAAATGCCTCAGTATGGATCACATCATTCCAAAATATCTATTCTTAAATATAAAGATAAGAGCGTGAGAATTATTATTTCTACAGCAAACTACTACTATCTGGACTGGCGAACAAGGACTCAAGGGTAAGCCCGAAAATAAGAGTTTTTACTTTTAATAAAAAATGTATGTTATTTTCTTTTGTTTAAATAGACTTTGGATTTCACCAATTTTACCCCATCTTCCAGACGATGCTGAAGATACTGATGGAGAGTCTGTAACAAATTTCAAAAAAGATTTCATTGCTTACTTGAGTATATACAAAGAATCAGATGTTTATGATTGGCGAGCTTTGATGGAAAAGATAGATTTTTCTGCTGTAAAGGTTTTTTTTCTTGCATCTGTCCCTGGAAATTACACAGGTTCAGAAGCAGATTTATATGGTCATAAACGACTTTCCACTATATTATCAGAACATGCTAATCTGTCATATACAGCATCGTTGTGGCCAATAGTAGCTCAAAGCTCAGCTATAGGAGTCTTTGGTAAAGAGTATCAAGGCTGGTTGCAAAATAATATTGCTTATCCTATGGCTCAAGCAAATAACGAGAACATCACCTTTATCCCAGAATTTAAATTTATTTACCCATCTAAAGCGAACTATAGTCAGAGTTTTGATAGTCAAATTGATACTCCCTGTCTTATGTATAATGAAGAAAACCATAGAAAGCAGCCATGGATAAAAAGCTTTCTGCAGTATGTACTTGATCAGTTTCAATAAAATATTTTTAAAATGCAAATATTAACGATATTTTCGTTTACATTTTTAGTAAGTGGAGATCTGATAAATCTGGTAGAAGCAAAGCTATGCCTCATTGTAAATGTTACACCAGAATTTCACCAGATGGAACTGAAATTTCTTGGTTCATTTTGACCAGTGCAAATGTTAGTAAAGGTGCTTGGGGTAAGCTGTTGAGAGGTGGAGTATGTAGTATTGCCAATTATGAAGCAGGTGTCGTTTTTATTCCTGATATAATGGTGAGTTGAAAAATCTCAAAATACTGTTGATTAACAAAATATACAACAACATGGGTTATGATATTCTTACAGATTAATAAGGCAACTTTTCCAATCAAGAAAATTGAAAATAATGAAGCACCTGTATTTTTACTGCCTTATGATTTACCTTTGACTCTTTATGGGGCAGAAGATGAACCATTTGTTATTGCTAAATTCAATGACCTTGTACCAAATATTCAACAGCCAAAAGTACAAGAAAAGTTTCTTGACAATACAAGTGTTGAAGACATTGCAAGTCAGTTACAGGCTTTGAAAGCAGAAGATCAAAGAATCAAGATACAGGCTAATCAATTGACTCTAGAGTTAAATAAAAATAAAAAAATTGAAATAACAGAACAATCTGAAAATTTGCTGCAAATAGAAGATACAACTGAAGGAAAAAATCAAAATATCGATAAAATTGATAAAGATATAGAAGATACATCAGATATATCAAGTGAAGCAGAATTAGAAGAGAATAGTTGTGGGCATAACCTGTTTGCTTCTTTATAAAGGGATTGCTTGATTGTAAAGTAATTCAAAACACTTGCTTTTTCAATTGTTTTATAATCAAAAGTAAATTGTCTAATATAACGCAGTGAGGCTTTAATGTGGAACAGAATCGCTTAATACGTTATATTTTATCAAACTGAGCACGTGTAAATATAGCCAGCAAATTGATTTTATTTTTACATATTTTTACTTCATATTTATAAATAAGCAAAAATATTCAATTTTTAAATATAATTTTTTTCATTTAATATTGTTTATTATATTATTGTAATTAATCATTGGTGTTTATGAAAAAAAGCGTTTATTTTTGTTAAACTATTTCAAAGCACAAATACAGCGAAAAAAATCGGTTTCCTATATCTGTAAAATTTTTCAAAAATACTGAACCTTCAAAAATTATTGCAAAACAACTTAATCTAAATATAGGATTAAAACTATTTATTACTATAATTATTATTTAATTGAAAATAAATGTAAGTTTTCTATTAATTAGCTATTTATTTGAAACTATTATAATGATAAAGCATTTATGCATGTAAAGCATTTATGGCGAAACTCAAATTTACATCCATTGATTTCACGTTTTTTAAAATCAGCTGATCAGTGATTATCAGCTGATGTTAAAGAATAACAATATTTAATGCATAACCTTATTATGACGAAGTGTTATAAGATTTTATGATAATAAGTATATTTTATTTTGAAATTATATATTAGCTATAGTAGAAAGAATACAATACGAAAAATTGACATAAAGCATAAGTATTTTTATATTTTTTGCTAAAACATTGTGTATGTTTTACATATGTACATTAAACATCACTATAGTACAGTTTTATTTGAAGCGTATGTTTTTGGAACCTACACAAAGCATATGTTTTTGGAACTAATAAAAAGTGATTTATTATAGAAATGTACAAGATCAAATAAAATTTTGATATAAATTTACTGAAAACGTAGAAGTATATTTTCTGTGCTAATATGATTAAAAATGAACGAAGTAAGCATAAAAGGTATTTCATTATCTCTCTATGAAAAAACAATTGATTTAAACAAAATGAGCATAAGAGATATTTTAATATGGCTTGAGGAAAATTCAATTGGTTTGGATAGAATCCATGTTTTCATTAGTAAGAATGTGAAACTGAAAATACCTCGTAAAAAGTTAACAATAAATTCATGGATGAAAATGTACAAAGAAGCTAAAACAACAGAACAAAGAGCAAAATTAAGAGAAGTTGCCATAAACATTACAAAGATGTATGGTTGTAAAAGTGCAATTAGCGAACATGGAACTTTTACTTCTAAATTTGAATTATCATTACCGTATAATTTTTTTTTAACAACAGTTTCACGTTTGGAAGAAACTTTCAATCAAGCGTATTCATTGTCTTTTCATGAAATAATAGATTATACTGCAGGTGAAATAGTTGATAGCCTCCATATAACTTTTATGCTTGACTTATTGTGGCTAACTACTGAATACATGTTAGCTGCTCAGTACCCAAGAATGACTGTGTTATATGGTACATTAATGGATCCTTTGCATAAAACTCAAATACCTTTTGATATCAATATTATTGAGGTTGAGATGCCAGAGTTTGGATGCCATCATTCGAAAATTTCAATCCTTAAGTATTCAAATAATAGCATAAGAATAATTATTTTAACTGCAAATTTATACCGTTCAGATTGGGAACAGTGGACTCAAGGGTACATTTTTTACTGCACTACATATTTTTACTCTTTCTACTTTAATATTGTTGTTTTAATATTTTTTTTATTTACGTAGACTCTGGGTGTCACCTATTCTACCTTCACTTCCAGAACATGCAGTAGATAGTGATGGAGAATCCATAACACATTTTAAGAAAGATTTTATAGCTTACTTAAATATATACAAACAGCCAGAATTAAGAGAATGGAAATATCTGATTTGTAGAATAGATTTTTCTGCTATAAAAGTCTTTTTCCTTGCTTCAGTTCCTCGATACCATAAAGATTCTAGTATGAATTTATGGGGTCACAAAAGACTATACTATATATTGCAAGAGCATGCTAGTCTACCAGACAATGCTAAAGATTGGCCAATTGTTGCTCAAAGTTCATCAGTAGGAATTTTTGGTCACCATTATCAAAGTTGGATGTCAACTCATATTGTTCATCCCATGGCCAAAGAAAAAAATAAAAAAATAATTCACTTTCCGCAATTGAAATTTCTGTACCCAATACAAGACATTTTTGAAAAAAGTTTTGATAAACTAACTCGTGAAACATCTTTATGTTATTACGAAGAACAACATTCAAAACAACAATGGCTAAATAATCATTTATGGTATATATATATTGGTTTATTTGACTTATTAAATTACTATAATCACTCTTAATACAGTGATATTAATCGATCAATTTGATTAAACGCCAAAAAGTGATTTTAAAATAATTTTATATATTTCATTTTAAGCCATTGGACTTTCGAAAAAACTGGAAGAACTAGAGCAATGCCCCATTGTAAATCTTATACGAGAATTTCACCAGATGAAACTGAAATAGCGTGGTTTGTTTTAACAAGCGCTAATCTTAGTAAAGCTGCTTGGGGTAAAATGATAAATGGCCGGACATGTCATTACATCGCCAATTATGAAGCAGGTGTAGTATTTATTCCTCAAATAATGGTGAGTAAATATTTTTTGCATATCAGACTTTATCGAAACAATTTTTTAAAGAAACGGTCTATATTGATATTGATTTTACAATTTATCTTTTCACAGATAAATCAGACTACTTTTCCAATCAAAGAATCTGACGATTTGAATGTACCTGTGTTTATGCTACCGTATGACTTGCCTTTAACCGCTTATGAGCCGGACCTTAAGCCAGCTCTTCTACCAGGAGATAAGATTATCGGCCGTAAAACAGTCGAAGAATCAGAAGAGAGTTCAGAAACGAATTTAGTAGAGGAATTAGAAACTGACCACTTTTTTAATGATGAAAAAGTAAAAAAAATAATTGATTATCTGCTAAAACCTGAAAAAATTAATGATTCGACAGACCCTGAATAAATTTTTAATCGCATCGGATCATTAATAGAAAGACGATTAATTTAAGGGAAGCCAATATTACACAATGTTATATTGTATTGGATTTTTCAAATTAATTTGATATTTAGGATTGTAAAAAGATAAAAAAGATAAAATTGCAAGTAATTATAAATATATGTACAGCATTTAACGACTCGACCAGAATTACTTTTCTCAATTGCACAATTGAATATTTTTTACATTTTACGATAAAGAATAACCTACGAATTTTAAAGGTATTTTACACATTTTATAATGTAATAATTTTGAATTTGAATTGCTATTTATGTAATCTTGTAAAAATAAAGACTAATTTAAATGAAACAAAATTTGTATTGCGCTGTTTTATCACTATGTAATTTAACGTTACTTGGTGCATTGAAACTTTTCTAGAGAGATCGATAAAACGAAAAAAGTGCAGAACTTGCAGATTGCAGATCGAGTCCCTATGGAACGAAGTGTATCTTGTAGTAACCAATCGGCTTTTCATGGCCAACCAGATTTCTACGTGTTCGAGAGAACACGTCGACGCTGAGAATTTTCTGAAGTAGTCACTATTTTATGGTGTGTTTTAACATTTATTTAAAATCGCACATGGTATAATGTCAATACATGAAATACACGATGAATCGATTTATCGTATAATTTTACGTACACAATACGCGGAATTTTTAAGATTTTAACTAAATTATTGCATACAAACATCATACGCAACATATTTTTCTTCCAATCAACAACAGTGGAAAAGTTCTCTTCGAAAAACATCTAAAAAGATCGAAACGTACTATGAGATTATACAAATCATTTATATTGTACCTTAAAAAAAAACGCAATAACTTCCTGATGACACCAATGTCTGTAATTGATTGCAAACGTCCAGCACATATTCGTAGAATTCAGACGCAATTTTACAAAAAGATGTTTGATACTTATAGCACATTAATATGATAATGTAATTCAAACGATTCATTGCAAAAAGCTCATAGTATTCTATGACGCTCTGCCATGTTTTTATCTCTCGCATTATAAGCTCTCCGGTGGTTCTGTGAGACGCGAAACTGCTGATCGATTGTTCACTAGATTCTGTTGACGTCAGTGACAATTAGTCTTTCCAATCGCATGACTGGGCATCGCTTTATGACTTTGTCTCGCTGCTCTGATAGCGTCATTATTTCACACTCCTATTTTTGCAAGTATACGCGTTCCAAACTAAAAGTAGAAATTTTGAGAATCGGTGAAGTTTTCGTTTCGTAAATTTTTACGATTTGACTCTTAAGCAAATAAGTCGTAAAAATGTTCAAGTGTCTTTTGTAAGTAAATGGATAGTTTTTATATTCGTTTGTTGAAAGTCATCCGTTGGTGGCTGGCGGATTAGTCATTGAAATTCTAATAGCGAACTGAGTAAAAAACTTTTTCCAACTAGCACGTTGCAATGCTTATCAAAGTATAAAGATGCAAGTGCGTTTTAAAAATTATTCGATTTTAGCATGACGACTTTCGAATATGTAAAATCTCTTCAATAACTCCACTATTTAAAATTTTTCTCGGTACGCGAATGAAGTTTTCAATTCGTAGTTGACGCCAATAGCGAAAATATTAAAGATTCTCAAAGATATCCGTATTTAAATTGAAGATACTACCAGTTTACAGGTTGCAGCAATCAGTGATGTACCTAAGCAAATGTTTGTAACAAACAATGGTATAATAGCTTACAAATAATAAAACAATTAACTCGTTTAACTCCGCGAACTGAACTCAAATTGATTTTCATAAGGGTAGATGCTTTTGCATACAAATGATAAACTTCATTTAGCGTTGCTTTTTCGATTACCTTTGTTCATTGATCTAACTGTAAAACTTAAATTCCATCAAATAACCATATTATTGTCATTTTTCAAACTTTTTGATTTGAAACAGTCGAAAATCCGACTTTGCAAATAACTACAACTAGTTAATCGCGCGAGTGGAGAAAAAAGTAGAAAACTTAATCCATTGGACAAAATGTTCAACCCCTGTTTTATCTCCTTACTATACATGAGTATGTACATCCGGAAGCTTGGCGCTTGCGCGCGAGAGAAGACACATCGTCGTAGGTATGAGCGGCCGGCAAAGCTTCAGACAGTCGCGGCCCAGCTGAGTTGGTGCGCGGTACTGTCGGCGTGTACGTATCGTAACTATATAATATAAAGTGGCTTCAGTCGATCGATTTGCAAGGATGTGCGTGTTGCCGACAGCTGATTGCTTTCTTATGTAAAAGAAAGAGGAGGACAGGGTGAGTTGCGATGATTATTTTTGGCTCTGACCCTGCTGGTGGATGAATTTTACGTGTCTTATTTTTATATTAGTTCCAAGAATTATTACGTGGTATAGATTTTTTAATGTTTAAAGGACATGATTTAGTTTGCTGAGGCATTATTGCGAACTTGTAAGAATGTTCATTGTTTTGCGTGTATATCTGGTATGAATTTACGAAAAAGAAAATGTGTTCAATGAACAGACATTACTAAAAATGACATTTGTTTTGTATACATTGGGAGTGATTTCATACCATTTTCCAACTAAGTGTTTTTAGCAATGACTAATGAATTGCTAACGGTTAATTTAGCTAACCACATTATGTCGGGAAATAAAAAACCAAGTATACTTCTCGAGTTTAAGATGTTCAGTTCTGTAAAAATGAAATAAATGAATAATATCCTTCATCATTACACATGAATAATCACTCACTGATTTAATAAGGATAATCACTTTCGTAAAATCAAAATTAGAGCTTTCAAAATTTGAATATATAACAAATTATCCATTATAATTTTACAATGGCTAAAATACATTTCTATATCAAACTAATCAATCCCTTCTTACTCGACCTTGAATATATATATATATATATTGATACCGCTGAAAATACCTTTTATTTATCATCCACGCACACTACCAATAAAATATCCTTGGTAGCAGGCGTGTTATTTGAATTATTGTGAGCTTCGATGATACAACAGCTCCGTTATTAGGACAATTAGATCAGCTTATCATCCATAGAATAATTCATACAAAACTATGCAGAATAAAAAAAAACATTATTTACACTAGTTCTTCAAAAGTCGTGAGAATGTTAGATAAGAACTATTCAATTGCCACATCTTTTTACATTTCTACGTAAATCCTTGCAGCATTTCTCGACGATGGGTGTGACTCATCTGAACAAGTTTGTATTACTGTCTCAAATATGTGCAAGAAGAAAGAAAGGGAGTCGCAATGTATAACTACAAGGTTCACATTGACCGATGATTTGTGAGAACGATATAATCTTTAAATGCAAAACTTAACGTGAACATTTTATATTTATCTTTGCCATGAATAAAGTCATTCACTGGTAGTATCACTATCACAACTAAAAAATATATTGTACAGTCTCTCGGTAAATAACGACAATGTATTTTCACTTGATTTTTTTATCATTCCGTTTAAGTTATCATGCCCATTTATTCGATACTAATTTTCATATTGGTTTCCAAATGCTTTGACACGATTATCTGTATGAGCCGAGATCTCATCAGTATGAACAAAACAATGTTTCTGAAATGAATTTCCGCAACGCGAAAAAGAAAACCAACTGATTCACAGCACGCAAATCAACCTTTTAAAATCGCTTTATGTAATAATCATTGCATCTCGTGCAATTGCACACATGCATTCCTTACGTAATTTGATCTAAGTAGGTCAAACTTTTCCTGTTTTACCCCCATGACCGATAAACGTTGAAGATATTACCGAATACCTGTGCGACTTTGTCTTTACTTGGAAAAACTTGACTCCACGCTACGATGCGCCAGTATAATGGAAGAAAAATGTACACATACACATACACACACATACACACACATATATACAATCTTATTGCAGTCAGTTGGAGTCTCTGGAGAACGCACTGATTGGCCTCAGCTGTTGCCAAAACCGGTATTACTGCATGCGAACTCTTTTCGATTTCTCATAGGCGTACATGGTATATATACTGCACTTGCATTCTAGGTGTGACGACTACCAAGTTTATTTACAAAGTTGAACTTACCTTATTTGTTCGAAAATAATTATAGTAAGTAGTTTTCGAGTCTGAGAGTTTTGGCATAGGTACACCCAAGATGGAATGTGCCATCGAGTTATCGTATTATACGCTGTGAAAATGAGGTCAAAGGTAGGCAGGTGAAATTGGAAATTTTCCAATTGACTTTTTTGCAACTCGCATGTATGATTCATTTAACTTGTGTGTACTTAAGGAAGCACATTGAACATATAAACGCACGTACGTCAATCGAGTGTGTGGCTTTGAGCTATGTTTCGTAAAAATAAAACACGAATAATTCACGGTAAAAGATCGACTCATTCATAAATTAAAGTATACTAAATGAAGTACAATAAATTAAAGTAACATTTAATAAATGTAACAGATTAAAGATTCGATAGAATAATTCGCGCTTTGAGCTGTTTCGTTACACATATACACAAACAAATTCTCTTTCACTCTATCCCTCTCTCTCTCTCTCTCTCTCTCTCTCTCTCTTTCTCTCTCGCATTGTCCTTTATTGATTTGCGTAGCGCTCCTGTATTACGTTCTTTTCGTATCCCACGTGACTCCCCTTTTGATATTTTAAGGCAGAGCTTGTAAATATGTTATTTCTTCGTTTGTTTATCACTTACTTGATCCAATTGAATATTTAATTTCATGTTCTATGCAACATCTGAAGCTTTTTTGTATCTCCTTGGAGCAATTTTAAACGCTTAATATCCATTTACGTAGCTAGTGGTAATTTTTTCAAACATTATCACATCATACATAAACATTGTTTCTTTTTACCTCGAACACCAAATAAATTTTCATATGACTTATACAAGTTTTACTTTTTTTATAATCTAATGACAGTATCGTAAAATAATTGTAACTATTTATTAGGAAAACCATTAATTCAACGCTGTAATAACAACTTGGAGTAAATAAATGTTTATAAATTATCGACTAGTATAGCAAAATTTTTATTTTTCTATTTTATATCTCAGTATTAACTATTATTTTTTACTTTTTGTTTTCTTTGTATAAACAAATGCTCTTATAACCATTTACTAAACACGTAAATAAGCACAAATTAAATTTAAAGAGCTTGTTTTATCAAGATATCACAAATAATCTTGCAACTTTACGCATAAAATTCAAATTATTGTTCGTATACGTTATTTATTTCGGAGTGAGTTTAATTGAAGTGGACAGTTTGAATTAAACTTTGTCTAATTGCGCAATTTTGGTCGTTTATTCCAAAAGAGGATTATTTCGAAAAATATATGTTCTCATTTCATTCGCAAATATATGTCTCAGTCGGAGCTACTGTTCATTTTCCACTGACGCAATGCGACCTGTTTTCTTTCGTCGATTCTCGTGAACATCAGCGAGATCGGATACTGATAATAATTAGATCTCACGAAATCACTCGTGAATTATGTAAAAGTTACATAAAAATATTATACGTAAAAAATGCACAATCAACAGAAATATGAGGTATAATCAGTTTTAATATTAACATTTTAACATAAACGCATAATTTTTGTTCGTATTATATAGGTGTGTACATGACTTGACCCAGAAAAATAAAAAACGTACGATCTGAAGTATGAAGCCGTAATATGATGAATACAGTTTTCATTAATTAGTTTAATATAGGTACCTTTAGTGAACGATTCCTTTATGTTTTTACCTTGAAAACGCATAACCTAGATTGAAAAACGTACTTATCACGATGCGAGGAAAAGTTTGACTTTTTAATGAATTTGTTTTATAAATTAATCTAAAACACTCTTGTGCAAACAAAATTTATTAAAATTTGATAGCAATAAAGTAATTCGACCATTTGATGTATGATACATATTGTATTTCAGTTGAATTATTTTTTATTAATGTCATCGACTGGGACACTTTTCCCGTCAATTTTCTCAATGTTAAAACTTATGCCGCTTCACGTTTATGACCACTCTCCCCGAAATATCGAACAATCTTTGAGAGAGTGTCAAATACCTGTAGATTTATATTGAAGCTTGAGGTACACAACTAACAATCAATATGAAAGTCACTATGGCTTGTGCAACGTTTTACGTGTCAAATAGCAAGCATCTTCGGGAGATTTGTGGAATACAAAGTTCCTAAGATACGTGCTTCGATTTTCTTTTTCTTTTCTTTTACTTATTTTACACAATTCGATTTACCTTACTTTCGTTTTTCTCACCGTGCTGGTTTCACACTTTCACACGACATATAATAATGTTTGCCAGAGTATATGTACATTTGCTTTTCTCGAGTTAGCACTTGTTTAATTTCTACGTGAGGTACATCAGTACATTATTGTCAAAATATTGAAATTGTGAATCCCATTATTAAGTTTATCTTGTCAATTTATTATTTATATTAACGCTTCTCTGTCACAGTACTCGTTTTATTCGATAATACATATGCTTACGTACATAAATAGAAAAATTGCAAGGAAAAACCTCATGTCTAATCTTGGTAGTGTAAATATCCTACCCTGTGCAAAGTCAATAGACATTTTGATTGCGCTACGACACATATTTCGCTAACGAGACTCGTTCATTTCAGGTGTAAAGCCAAGTCTCGACCCTTTTCACCGTCGACTTATATCTCACGACCACCGAGGGAAGATACGAGAAAGAAAGAGAGAGAGAGAGAGAGAGAGAGACGCACAATGAATGGCCTTAGGTGCACTAGCCTTTCATCGACGGAGAGATCAAGGATGGTGATGTGTAGTCACCGACAACGTTGTATATTGCGGACCTGAGAATCACTTAACGGTACGTTAATATACTTGTTTCTTTTTTTTAATTGGTTAGATATTCAGAAGTTTTTATTTGGATAACAACTTGTATGATCTTTTAACTGGAAATATTTGAATTTCTTATAAACAGAATCATTTTATTATTCTATCGCATTCTTGAAAAATTATTCACATTTGTGTAACAACCCTTCGCATTTATAATAGCATGAATCATTTCAACAACCCGAAAGAATGTTACCTTTCAGTCGTACATACGTTTACTATAAAAATGACCATTTTTACGAGGTCGTTTATGCAAAACCAATTCCCTAATCTAAAATGCAAGTCAACGTCTCATGCTTGATGCATCAGTAAAATTACGATCCACATACCCAATCAGTATTGTGTTCTTTGTACAGGTCGCAGAGAAAACATAAAGAAGCTTCAAGAGAACAGTGAAGAAACGGAAAACATTACTCAGGTAGTATGATCACCTGCTGGGTATTGGTAGGAGTGTTAGGTGCGCTTGTGCTACTGCACACGCTTTTCGAGGTGCACTACTTTCTGCGCATGTTCGCCACTGTTTTCTTCGCCAAGTTCTGTCGAAAACGCGTTCATATTCTTGAGGAGACTTCGGTTTATGGTAAGTTAATTTGATACTAATAAAAATATCATCTAATTGCGTTAAGAAAAGCGATCGTGCCGTTAATTATTCATATTGCACTATGACCTTTGGAAAATACCTAAAATATAATAAAAATGAATAACTTCTGTTGGGTATACCTCATTGAGATACGTGTGAGCATAAAACAATGCAAAAATGAGAAGGTCAGGTGAACGAAACTTTGCATCTCATAGTAGTCGCGATGGCCTTCGAATGCAATACGGCGAAATAATGCATCAGCGTAGTCAACGTCACTATCCGGTTCTCGAGTGTCTCGTCTCCTGCTTTAAGGAGCGAATTCTGTAAAAATAATGAATACGTCAGTTTGGATAATTCACAGGAATTTGCGCACAGTTTTAATTTCATTCAATCGATTAGCAAGCACGCAATCAGCACTGTTTACACCGACTACCATGAAGCCATATTCGGTTTTTTCATTGCTTTTATTGCTTCTCGTCGTTTTAGCGGATTTTCATAAAGTCACGAGAATGAATCATAAGAATGTTGCAAGAATGTTCAAAATATTTTACAAGAAAAGCGATAAAAGTTAATACTACCGGTTGGCATTGGGGGGTAGTAAAGGATTTTTTATTGTAAGCAGGAGTATAATTTGCTGGTACCCACGTCATCCTGTATCTTGCCTTATAAAGAATACAATAGCCATAAAACTGCTATGTAAAAAATTAACCATAAAATTGTCCTCTGTATAATACAAATAAAATACGTCATTGTTTCTAATGAAAATTACGCAGAATGCAAGAACTACGAGTAGGTAGACCAATACAGATTAAAAAATAGAGGCACGTTGACAAGCAAAATTCAGGAATCCGTATAACTGCAGCGAGCCGCCTTGACATTCAATATTACAGAGAAACAGCTAAATGTCTCACGCGTATACAAGCACACACATAACCGAGTGAGAGAGCGATTTTATTGATTATGTCGACTGGCCAAGCGTTCTGCTGCAGCCTTCCTCCTCTTTTCTCTGTATGGATACGTTCTTTACATCTCCAGAGAAAAATTTTTGTTATTCTGTGAAGTTCATTTGCTTTGTTATATTCGATATATTTATCTCTTATACTGAGTTTAAATTTTCAATTCTCGTTCTGTCCGTCAGATTACTATCACGATGGAAGAGATTGGTTTATTATCTACTTTTCTCTTTTATTCTTGATAAATAAAATTTAATAAATATTATAAACTATCAAGACACGAGTATCGCAATTTCAAATGAAATTCAAAGGCTCAATATTAGATCATTTTAGAGAATAGTATGTCTATTAAAACTTACGATCGATTGATCGACCTTGAAAATATAAACGATAAACCAGTATCGATGAAATTGTGTTCTATTAACTTCATTAACGCATAATGTCTGTCTTAATTAAAGAAGTTGGGTAAAGGTATCTATTATAGCTTAACATTGTCTGTATGCGAACACGATTAAGCAAAAATTATAATTATTTAATGAGACCTGATATTGATATATCATTAATAAATTTAATAACCGTCAGTCATTTGGCAAACTAGTAAATAAGCGTCAGTGTAGGCAAACATAAAACCAGTCACCCTGGGTATCTTTGTTACACCCACTTAATTAGATCATTTCGATTTTAGCATTATGTACAACTACAGACATAGACTGGTTGTTGAATCATATGAACAATGCGCGCTACATGCGCGAGCTTGACTTTGCTCGAGCGGATTTCTACGAGCGCACGAATCTCTACCGAGAGATTTGCTCGCGAGGATCAGGAGTTGTACAGGCTGCTGCTACAATCAGGTATAGGAGATTCCTCAGGCCTCTCACAATATTCAAGGTTACGTCCAAGGTGAGGTTTTTAGATAACACATTTCCAAAAATTAATCGATGCTATACGTACTTGTCGAAGTCAATAAAAATGTGCGAAATCCTTTCATCTTGTTCAAGAATTGGGGAAAAAATCTTATTAATTTATTTTACTTCAACTGCACATTATTGGAAAAAACTTAAAACCTTTAACTTTTAAATTATATTTATAGTAATATACAATTCACCAATGCTCTTTATTGATTTTTTTTTAATTTTGCAAGTTAAAAAAAATTATAATTTTAAATTTTTTTAAGCGCATTTTCACAAGTTTTATTTTTTGCCTCAACGTAAATTGGGTACTTGAGCTTTCCATCTGTCAGTACATCCATGTAAAAAAACCTGCATACAAATTCATAACTCATGCTTTTCATTACACGTTTCCTAAAGAATTAGCATTCAAAATTATTTCAACAAGAAATGAAATATATTTCATCAACGTATAAGCGAAGATTCATTGTCATTTTTGCAGATAATCTACTGGGACGAGAAAACAATCTTCATGGAGCACCGGTTTGTTACACCGTCGGATGGATTTGTAAGGGCTATTGCAATATGTAGACAACGATTGCTCGACTGCAGTGCTGAAGCGGTGATGGGCTCGCTCATTGATCGCGGTGTCAAGCACAACGGCAGCCTTGAGACTGGCGTTACTCAGGTACGACCTCAGGTTTTCAGAAACATCTGCATTGCAAATACTCGTTGAATGACTTGAAAATGTCAAGGTGATATTTTGAGCAAAATTCAAAATATTGTTTTGAGAAATGCGATGTATAATTTTAAAGTTGAAATAGTTAAAAGATAAAACCAATGATAAAAATTGTCTTTTAAAATGCACTAATGGGAACAAATCTAAAAATTCTTGTCTCAAAGAATAGGACACGACAACGTGATCAAGTTAACAACATTCAGAAACTTAAATGAAAACAAAAATAGGATGTAATGCGATTTTTTTTTAATAAATATCAAATGACTTGCAGGTATCCCACGTGCGCCCGGAGATACCGGCAGAAGTGGCTCGTTGGTTGGAGTGCAACGACATTTCGTCAGCGAACTTGCGCCAACAAATATCTATACCACCACAACCAACGTATCCTCCACCATCACTACCGCAACCGTCTGTTGCGACGCATTGCTGACAGTTGGAAAACAATGTCTATTATGACAATTATTCTATGTACGAGACAACTCTCGTCTAATGAATTGATTCCTTTGCTACTCTTCCTAAACGTATATGTTAAATAGTTTTGAGTGTGTACATTATCTTTTGATCGAGTCTAGTCGATTGAACGTTTTAGGGATCATACAGCGTTTATTAGGTTTATAAAGTCAGTTGTAATTGTAAATTTATGATGTTTTGGCTCTGTTTTGTAATAACTTAGCTCCGTTTTTTATTGAAATTGTTAGCTATTTTTTCTGTTTTTTTTAAGATTCAGTATTAGTTAGATATTATTAGGATATTTAAAATCAGGTCTTTTTATGTAATTATTCATTGCACAAAAGCCAAATTAAATTGAATTTACTTTTTGTAAAATTGATGATCCCTGAGGTTCGATTATACAAAGAGTGTATCCTTTATTTTTAAAGGCATTTTAATTTACTTGAGTAGCCAGATTTTGGCCTGTGAAAATGGACCTTGACTTCGATTAACATGTTGTAAAACATATTGATTGTTGGGACATGATAACCTCATAATGTAAACCTAAAAGAAATATAAACAGAAATACGTCACGATGAGTGGTCAGTGATATTTTCGGATAAACGATAATGAGCTACACAGGTTGCCGTTTTTAAAGTTCTTTTGTGACGTTGACAAAAGATATGCATGCGAATGGTAACATTGCCGAGGTGTTTCATTTATGATCGTGAATTCAAATGCTAATCATTATAAAAGTTCAAGTGATTAATTCTACGAATTAAAAGTATTTTGTTAAAAGTATTTTCACATAACGTTTTAACAGTTTCAGTAAACAAAACAAAAGGAAGCTCAAGGTTTATGCGGTGTATGTTGCATAGCATTTTTAATTTTTTAAATAGATATCTACGTTAAAAATAAAATCTCTTTCCAGTGTGTACTTAAATTTTAATAATAATATTACTATCATGTACAATACAATCGTGATGAGTGAGTATTATCATATTAATAAAAACAAGCCTTTAACTTATTTTCCAACGATATTTTTAATTTTGATTATATTGTCTTTATTGAAACAAAATTGTTCACTCGTCATTTGGAATAACTTTATAATATTCATAATTCAAGCTCAAAGTTTGAATAAAATTGGATATTACCGATTTAAGTTTTTCTTTAGACTTATGCGTTTAGCAGATAATATTTTATATTAAATCAATGCCATACATGTCTAAATAAATAAATTGAAAATATTTTATGATTTTATAAAACACTATGTCTTTTGTAATAAATTTTTAAAAACGTAATAGCTTTAAGATTTTGTTATATTTAACCAAAGATTATAAAATAGTGCGGCACAGTAATTTTATACGATCACGTAAACTGTAATTGGAAAATCATTGCAAATATAAATTTGTTGCCGTAAATATCTTTTTGAATACCTATAATACAAATATTTCAGTACACTCTATATAATATCGTGGGTAAACAAAATAGATAGCCACAGTAAATATTGAACTATTGCAGTTATTGCTCGTATATGAAAATAATTGTATAGACTTTTTATTTTCTAGTGATTACAATTGGCCATTCGCAATTTCACCGAACGATGAAAATATTTATATAAAATAAAAATGTTGTTTCTAAGTGTATTTACAGGTTGCTGCTATATGATGAAATTTCCATATGGATTTGTTATGTCTTGTTTTCATGGTAATTTAAATAATAATATTTTTATTTCATTATTCTGATTGATCTTTGTTACAATATTTAAATTTAGAAAATATCTTCTTAAATTTAAACGTCAAAGATTCAAATACCGCGCTCTTGCGCTCTGAAATTTCACAAACACAGCGTCTTAAAACTCACACAGACGCTTCCTTCAGCTACCATAAGTTTAAGCTATCGTTAGTTGACTGGTACATAAGTACACCTATTCACATACATAACACCTACACTCATGCATGTAGCGTCGTATAACGGGGTCGAGCGTCCCACCGGTCAACTGGAATGTTGCCGGCCAGTCTTTGACTGGCCACGTAGGAAGCAGAGACTCACTCACTGCATAATATTCTCTGATTACTTATTTATACATCGTGCTTGAAATAATTTTTGAATTGTCTATTAAGTAGAGTACGAAGAACTGTTCAAAATGATTAGCTACTTTTGGCTTGCGTGCATTACAATTTTGTACATTCTACTCGATGTCAATTACTTTCTAAGGATAGTATTTACCATAGGCTATGGCAGGTTATTCCAGAAAAAGAAGAAAATCTTTGAAAAGACAACTATCTACGGTGAGTTTGTTTATCGCATCAATTGACAATATTATTTCATTTATCGGTGTGCCCTGTGTAATTTGAATAATTTGCATATAATCATTAGTTCTGACGCACATATTAACGCATCATCATACGGTAACTGTAAAATATCCAAGTGAAGGAAGACGTTTGCTTCATAATGTCGAGGTGATTTCCCAACGACTGACTTCAAATGGAAAAATCCCGAATTTGATTAGTGCTTTAAATAGAATTTACGAATTTTAACTAGCTGCTTTAAGTTTAGGCGCCCAATACATATTTGAATACAATTAATTCTTAACTTTGTCGAAACGATTTGTTATAAAGATGATCAACATTGTCATTAATTGAATTTACTTTTGTTATTAGATATCATAACTATAGATGATATTTTTTCATATTTTTTCTAGTTTAAACATAGCTAAATTGCCGTGTTAAAATATTCAGAAGGATGACACAAGTAAAATCGTTTTATTTTATTTTGGGGATAGAAAGAGGGAGAGAGAGAGAGAGAGAGAAAACGAAGTTATTCGGCAACTTTTTTTGTGCAGCGTTAACGGTTTTCGATTTGTATACCAGTTTTCATTGCGCTGGTATTATATCCAAAATAATTTTTTGCCATTGACGAAAAAAGCGTTCTTTGTACCTCTTTCATAATGTCTTGACCCCTAAAGCTTTAAAAATACAACGCATGAAAACAATGCTCTCTAACAATCATCCACTCGAGGAAAGTCATCAAACGTCAACGTTGTTTCGACAACTCATCTTGATAATTGTCGATTGAACTTTTAAAATAGATACTTTCCATATCATAAAATTGTATATGTTAGTTATAATATATCTAAAAATAAACATGATGTTATTGTATCTTTACAGGAGTTTGTTTGAGCATGGACGTTGACATTTTCTTAAAGCATATGAACAATGCCAGGTACCTACGTGAATTGGATTTCGCACGGTTCCATTATTACGACCGATCTGGTATCTACGGAGAGATTGCTAAGAGAGGTGGTGGGGCAGTTCAAGGTGCATCGTCTACTCGATATCGTCGTGCTATTCCTATCTTCACTCCCTACAAAGTCACTACTCAGGTAGTTATTTCATAAAATATCTATTTATTTGTTATTTAATATATTTTAACTGTAGTCTTTATTGAATAATAATTTCTTTAGCTCATCTATTGGGATGACAGAAACTTCTACCTTGAACATGAGTTCATCAGTCTTTCTGATAATTTCGTAAGAGCGGTTGTACTGAGCAAACAAAGTGTCACTGGGCTCAAAGTGCCAGTATCTGAAATTATTGAAAAAGTAGAATCTGGTGCATGCAGGCCTGAACTAACCAAAGAGTTGAGACTCTGGTTAGAATCGATGGAAGAATCATCACAAAAATACAAGAAAATCGCTGACGACTCTAAGAAAAAGTAAAATAAAAAGTTATATCAACATCTTGTCAATTTGTATTGATAAACAGAAGACTTTTGGGAAAGATTTTTTGTTATATGAAAATATAAATAATTTAAGGGGTCTCCATCAGGTTGCCAATATTTAATATGGAGATCGACGTTATTTTGATTTTTACTTAATAATTTGTAAATATTTACTATTCTTTAAGCTACGGTGTTGTTTGTTAAGTAGTTTTCCGGTGTGGTCAATATTATCGTTTGTAGCAATGCTAGTTTTCAAATGTAATCGTTTGAAAGTTTCGTATGCAAGTGAATAAAATTATTTATTTTGTACAACGCTAACAAAATCGTATACATTTATTTAATCTTTCAAATCTCTAACCAATTATTACATGGATTGAGGTTTTTTTATAATAATCTATGAGAATTATTTTAATATTTTTTTTATAAACAGCATGTTCTTTATTTTTTCAAATAATATAATTGTTATACCTGCAGAGAAAAGTACTTATAGTAGGAGTTCTTAAAAATCCGGTGAGATGGCAACACATTCGTGGAAGCGGGAGAACAAATCTTGAATATTAAACGATCGATGCAGTTACTATTTTGTCTCAAGAGACACGAGATTGATTAGTATACAAGAAGCTTGATTATTTGAGATAGGTTTGGCGTCAACAATGTTTATTTTTTGTTTGGCAAAAGTAAGTTTGACGAAAGTCATTATTTAATATTTTTCACATTGGTCATTATTTTACTGATCTTACCAAATCACTATTAACTATTGTTAATATTGATTTATTTCTTCATTCGATTTACATCCATTTAATTAATTTATATTTCAATGTCTAGATTTTCGATAACAAGATCAAATCTTCAAACTTACATCAACCATTTATGGTAGAATTGGTTCCTAAAACTCAAATTAATACGTCAAAAAGTAACTCGAAAAAATCAATATAATAATAATGTTGGATCTACTGATGTTTTCTTGTATCATCTTGCCGTACATGCTATTTGACGTCAATTATTTTTTAAGGACACTTATTTCCTTTAGTTGGGATCGACTTTTTCAAAGACGGAAGAACATTTTCGAGTCCACTACACATTATGGTAAATAATCTATTTGAATATATCAATGTAGCTATAGATTCCAATGTCAATCATACTCTTGTTGAAGATAAATCAGTAAAAATGACGTTCAGTTTGAGTACGCGTAACGTAAGTTCATGACAATTGCGTCGAGTCGATACTTTTTTTTAAGAAATGTACAAGGATTCACCAATGACGAGTTACGATTGTTATATGATCAAAAGTTTGAGTTCATGGTTCGATGGAACATTTTTTTGTCAAATTCATATATTATTCTATGTTGAATTTGTACGACCTTCGGCCTAACGCACTTATTTGCAGTAAAATTATAATAAATAATATTTTTACGACTGATGTTATTCAGTTGCGTACGTGTTTTTACGAGAGCGAAAAAAAGTTGATGTATCGAGCTCTGTGCAATTCTAAAAATAGTGAAGCCAAGAGTTGGAAAACTTACAGACACTTGCGCATTCAAACATTACGATTGACACTGGAAAAAAAATTTTCTTCTATTCGATTTACATTGAGTAGAAGACTAATCCTTTGAAAATAAATGATATGATAAACATTAACGTATCTAATGACAACAGGTTTATGTTGGACTTCGGACATTGGTATATTCACTAGGCATATGAACAATGCAAGATATCTACGTGAATTGGAATTTGCGCGTAAGTCCTACTACGATCGCACATGCATTTTCCGACGTATTAGGAGACAGGGTGGTAGTGTAGTACAGGGTGCGACGTCAATTCGATATCGGCGTCCTATAACTCTACTGATGGCCTACAAAGTTACAACGAAGGTAAGCGTAATATTTTCTCGAAAATAACCGTATGTTCGATTTAACACCAAACAAGATAATGTTCTAACAGCTGATCTACTGGGACGACAGGAGTATCTATATTGAGCACGAGTTTGTAAGTCTGTTGGACAATTTCGTCAGAGCGATCGCCTTAAGTCAGCAAAATATCATCGATGCAAATGTCCACGTGACGGACATTATCCACAATATTGAACCAGGTGCCATGAAACCTATGCTCACCGAAGAGCTTCGTCTTTGGATTGATTCGATGGAAGAGTCATCCATGAGATTTGGTAGAATGAGAGATATTATCGAAGAGACAGAGTTGGATACAATTGCTACTAATCCGTTCTTACCTAGCTGTTCGTCATAGAATTAATTAGTATAATAGGGGGTAATTTTTTGGAAGAGAGTGTCATATAATTATTTGAGATATGGGCTGGTTTTTCTTATTGTAATATACCATTGCAAATACGATTTATTTATATTTTGCAATTCTTAAGGTAACAGAAATATGAATACATGCAGTGATGTTTGTTTAGGAAAAAGTCTTTGTTCGGTTAGACGTAAAAAGATAAAGTCACGATTCAATCTTGTTAAAATTTCATTAACTAATAAGGGAAATATTATAAACTATTTATAAGTAGCAAATAAAAAGCGTTCTTTTGTATCCATATATTATAACGAGATGTTTGGTCTTGAGTTGGAACGTAATCAATAACAAACTAAACATGATTGTTGAAGACATCCATATTAGCCGAGAAAAAGCGCCGACCATTTCTTTGATCTTGGTGAAGAAAAAAAGCGTCGAAAGAAAAAGAAAAATACTACGGTATAAAAGGAATCACTGTCCGGAATTAATAAAGCGCCGATCGAATATCAAACACTTAAGAATCGTGTTATCTCTCTTCTGACTATGATAAACCTCTTTTCAAAATATATTCATACAATGAACTTGCTGAAATGCTACGATGAAAAAAATAAAACCTTTCTATCCGTTTTACTATTTTTTGTATTCGCGAGAGTAAAAAGATAACCATAAATGTATTATCGAATTTACCAACTATATCGTTTCTACATTGAATTTTGATAATCAAATATAACAATAGCTTTTCATTAGATTATTAAAAACGATTTAGAATTCTTGTACCGACAAAGAGACGTAACTTATTTAATATCTCTAACAAAAAAAGTTATACTGTACAAAGTCAATATTAAACAAGACAGTACAATCAGTCAACACCGGATGGCGTCGTACTCGCGAGTTCAACCGGTGAACGCAGAGTACAGCTTCGTAAAGCAGCGGCTGATTCAGTCCGCGCGATTACGCTGACTTTAGTGAACCCCACGTCGTGACTTTGAGTCTAGTGTAACTGTTTGACAGGCTCAGCTTATTTGACACGTTTTGCATTTGAAAGTGGTGAGTTTGAATATACGTATTCTTTTTCTTTCAGTTAGTCATTGTCATTTCAATCAAACATACATACATTGAACTACTTCACAGTAGTAAAAGAAAAAAGTTGCATGATGCGACAATAAAGTGAAAATTGTTGCTTCCAACATGGACATTATATGGCTCCACGCGTGTGAGTATGCTTTTTTTGCATACGTGCGAGAAATTACAGTATTCAAACTTTTAACAATAAAGTGCTCACGGGTAAAAGCGACTGATCTTTCGTTCGCCCGCGCGACATTTAACCTGTCGCTATACAGAGAGAAATCTTTGCACGCGATTTTCTAGAACACTGGCCGCAGCGTATATTGATGACTACACGACAAAACCGCTAGTCCTTTTGTAAAAGGCTAGTGATAAGTGATAAGATGCACTCGCGTTTAGAAAGTATGTACGTCGCTTAACGGTTGCACACTGATAAGGGTGCCTTTTTTTGAAAAAGCTTGATTTATGCAAGACTTCCGCCGAGATAATGTTTATATGAGCAATGGAGTAATTCATTTTGTCACGCAGTCCGCTATATATTAAGTTCTCAATCACACGTTCAAATTTCACTTTCGGAAGCGCGGCAACTTTACTTTTCTTTTGTTCTCTCGTTCTTGAAAATTTCTCGCTGACGCGTGCTCTTGCACGCGTGCCCGAAAGTGAAAAATGAATTTATTGTTTTGGCAAACGTGTATAAAATCTCAATGCTCTGAAAATTTCCTTTGACTGTTGTAAAATAAACAAAGTTATCTACATTTAGATCTCTCTGAAGCTCCGTTTGCTGATAAATATTACGTGTCGCTGTTTCCCAGATGCGCGAACACCCGAGAAGTTATTACTTGTTAGGTAAGTTCTGTTCTATGTGTGTGTGTTTCTCTCTCTCTCTCTCTCTTTCTCTGAAAATGCAATATCAGCGCAACGACATTGACGTGAAGTTTGAAGACGCCTGCACTAATGAATCTTTCAACTCGTGACGACTAATATACCAATTGCACGACGAATGCAAATCGTGAGCCAGCATTGTAAGAAAATGCAAGTATATCGTGTGTTTAATTGAGAGCGAAGACGACAGAAAGATAGAGATAAAAAAATAAGAAGGAGTGATTCAGTCGAGTTACGCACTAATACGTATGCTAATGCCACATGTTCATCCAATTAGTTTAGTCCCTCTAGTTGCAACAATGAATCAAGCACTTAGTTGCTGCACTTTCTTCGTTTAAGATTAATCGAGAGCACAAACACCCGTGAAATATTAATGCCTTTCAACGATTCTCTCTTTCTTCCTCTCTCTCTCTCTCTCTCTCTCTCTCGCTTGTTTTGTACATGTTGGGATGATGCTTATTGGACATGCAATTCTTGCGCGCTATTGTTCGTGATCAATGTGAAAGCTCAAACGGTTGAATGAACAAAGTGAATGTGTCTTAATAGTTGCGTGTATAATTTGTTGAATTATTTCTTTCGATCCTTATGACTTTTGTTTTGATGAGCCCAAAAAGATATTATACTTATAGATCTATTTATATACCTAAGAGTTATGATCTTTACTCAATGTACTTTTTTGTATATTTATATGGCATGAAAGTTACTTCAATGAGAGAGGTGGGGAGGGGGAGGGGGCTATCTTAAAACGATCCGATTTTTTATAAGTAAAGTCAGTGTGATTTATTAGAAGTACTTGTTTAAATTAAAATCGAAAACTTTCATCGAAAGCTGACTGCCTCAAGATTAAAATACCATAAACGTTATCGGATAGAGCGAGCAAGTGTGGATTTGGGTCGAGTGTACAGTTTAAGAGATGCAATTAAAATTACACATGTCAAAAGCGACGAATAATTTGAATATATATGTAGCCTCGTAATAATAACTGACTAAATGCAAGTGAACGAACGTATGTATATGAAAACTATTCAGCATCATGCGTATACAGGGACGGACGAGTATAGCTTATGTCCCAAGGTATGTCAATGGCTCTCGACAGTACGCACGAGCGGCTGTGAGTAGCCTTGACGAGATGATTTAGATGCCAACGGAAAGAATTAATACGTACCATGCGTCGACTACACTGGGGCCGCTCATACTTCTCTGATCGGTTGGTGTAGTCTGCTCGCTTTCAACGCGCTTGGGTTATTTTTTCTAAGTTATAAGTAGATTTTTTTATTCACGAACTCGCTGGATCATACTTTGTCGTATTTAATTTTTCTTTTCACTTCATTTATCTACGTTACGAGCTTTTCAAAAGTTTCATTCTATCATATTTAAATTTCTAAATCAATGGGAAAAAAATGAATCTTACAATTTCACGTCAAACAAGTAATAAATAAATGTAAAAAGAAATTTATTCGAGAAATCGAAAGGGAAATCTATATGTAAAAAAAGAAAGCTGAAGGACGCATTGACCAATATACCAGCGTTTGCGGATGCGCCCCAGCAATAACAACTTGCAAACGGGAACCCTTTGTAAAATCTTGGATTTACAGGCAAAACCTTGCGCGTAATTCGACCTCCTTCGAGAAGAAATAAACGCCGTAAACTCGTTATACCGGGAAAATGTTAAAAGTCCTTTTCGAAGAGAAGCGGCTGCTGTTGCTGCGCCCTTTCTCTCTCTCTCCCCTCTTTCGAGGCGTTGATGGCGCGGGAGTCTTTGTGCTGTGGTGCGCAATTTCTCTGGGTTCTCTTTTCTCCCGATGGGTGTGTAATTTACGCGGATGAATGGAGAGAAAAAAAGGCTCTTGTTACGCGACTATGCTGCATGTTTTATTCAATGATATATACTTGCGTGTGTATGTTAATGAAGGGGAAGGCGAATTGAATACCAAGTTATTACGGTCAGAAATTTGAAATATATTAAATAAAGGGGAAAAATGAAGTTCATAGTGTCGCGACGTATGTGCTTCATACGTTAATGAGTACGTGACAAGGTGTGTAGTTAAATTAGGGCGATGTCGATATAGGTCAATCGTCTTTTCGTGAGATCCATAATCAGTTTAGAAACAATGCAATTGCATGCGTGCGTGACACTGTTCTAAACTTGGAAATGAAGATATAAAAAAGAAAAACTTAAACATTGATGAAAAAAACTGTTTTGTGAAGCCATTAAACCTGCAACAATCGTTGGTATTAGTCTTTTTGAGAAATTGCAATTTTTTGAATTTGTAGGTTGCAAATTATTTTCAATTATATGCGCTTGTTTTGTGCCGTTACCATTTCGGCACAGCGTACCATATATTTTATTGAATCATAACTCTCGTTGAAATACTAATATCCAAAAATAATTTCACAATTTATTTGTTCGAAATTCAACAAAAACAATTAACATTCTATCTTTACTATTTACTATGCTCGCAACGGTTCCTCCTCTGCTTAAGTATTAACACGAAGATTCCAAAGATAAAACATATTTTTCTGTATACACAACAGGCATAGTTTACATGATCAAACGTTTTAATGTTGGTTCGTGGCGTGGTTTCTGCCAGAATTTATACACATTCGTGTATGTATACATATAAGATATACGAGGCGTGCAAATACAACAATTACCCGCGCCGACGACCAAGATATAGAAGAGAAAGAGGCAAAATCGTGGGCGCGTTCTCTATTACGCTGTTGCCCGCATCATTCAAGATGATCCACATGCCAGTGGTTCATCGCTCATTATCTCTGTCTCTGTGTCTCTCTCTCTCTCTCTTTCTCTCTCGTACATGCACACATCCTCACGCACATGTACATAGATTTTCTGTGCTTACGCAATGAATGCAGCATTCCTCTCAATTGTGTTGACTTGCACAACGGGACACTGGTCTGCGGAAGCTGCTGTTTACTTCTTTTTTGGGCTCAATGTAATCTATCAATCTTGTGGATTTTATTTAATCTTATTTTATAAACTGTTGACAGCATAATACATCACTTACCGTCTCTGTATAACAGTAACAAAAAACTCTAATAACATATCAATAGCATAC
The DNA here is from genome assembly GCA_030064505.1 of Chouioia cunea. NCBI lineage: Eukaryota > Metazoa > Arthropoda > Insecta > Hymenoptera > Eulophidae > Chouioia > Chouioia cunea. The sequence goes on along the minus strand of JAOPFQ010000004.1, from coordinate 3,977,727 downwards.
CTTACTCATCACCTCCAAAACGTATAATCTTGATCCACGCAATAATGAATGAAAGTGAAATTAAAATGATCTCTCCGATATATATATATATACAGTTTCCCAATCATTACCCGTGTCATTTAAATCATCTCAACATCTTAGAACAAGAAAAAATGCAAGGAAACGTCAGTGAGTAATACAGGAATATGTCACAACGAACAATTTTAGGAGAAGAAGGAGTGACAGCAGGTGCCTTAATCGATTCCCGCGCATGCAATCGCAAATCAGATACGGCTCGCTGGCTATCATTACGACCTTTCTCTCTCTTCCTTAGACAATGGGTTACTTTCTCTCAACCTGCGATTTTTCTTACACACCTATTTGGTTGCTATAAAGTTTAATTGGCACTGCGCACAATTTACAAGATTTTGTTGTTAGTTTTGACAAACAAAATCATGGACAACAATGATGGAGTACTTATTTTCAATAGTAACAGCTTTTTTTGTAATTGTAGTGCATTTGAAGATTCGATGAACTTCACTTTGAACCAGAATGTTCAAGTAACTCTTCCGATTTAATACCATATGCGTGAAAAATCTCCGTGAAGCAAACAATTATAATTATTTTTACACGAGTATCCACATAGACAACTCGTTCACTTCCTTCTCGTTGTTCAGAATAAAATGATCCGTTAATTCAACATAGCTGATATATAAATATAGATACATACTTACTCGTGAGTCTATAATATGGAATTAACTCCAAGAAACACAGGCAGTTTCTCCTCCTGCGGCATAACGCTTTTATCCATATGTACAAGGAAAGAAAAAAGAGTTCTCACTCTTTCGATATTACGTCATGTGGCAAGTTAAAAATGCGTTCGATGGACTGCGCGTATACTGGTGTATGTACGGAGAGTTTCAAAAGCAAGAATACTCTTTCGTCCAAAACTCGTAACCTGGTGTTTATATGAGGAAACTCTCTCTCTCTTTTTCTATTGTTTTTTCTGTGGTATACGCAAATATGGCTGTGTGTGACTAATTTTATTGCGGTTTTGGTGTGTGAAGTGTTTGCGTTGAACGACGATGGCAACCAATTTCTTTGGCTTTTAAAATTTTTTTATTGTATTTATTGTGAGGAAAATAATAAAAATATATGCTAACGTGATTATCGACTTGAATCCATCACATTTTTATATACCATACATATACTTTGTGTTTATAGAGTTATATTATTATTATATTTTTACGCTCCTATGTAAATAATAACTTGATTTTTTTTTCTTTTCTCTATCGTACAGAAATGTTATTAAAATAGAACGAATGAATAAACGTATTATTTGTGAACTATAACGTTTATTCCACTTACAACGACTGAAAGTATGCATTTCCGGAGTTATTTCAAAAATAACATTTTCTTCATTAAAGTAACAAGATATTTCACTTTCACTTAAAAAAATAATTAACTCTCAATTTCGCATAAGTCATCCCCACCTCTCTTTCTTTAGTAATCGAACATATCGATCTGGAAAAAAAAACAATTAATCATTGGACAAATGCAATGGATTTAGCACGCACGAAAACCCACACACGTCTGCTTTATGGATCTAGTAGACGTTGTACGCAACACCCGTGCGTTAAAACTGTGCGTGTGTGAAAGAACCTTGTAGCCGTTTTAAAATTGAGCGAGTTAGCCTTTCGTCAAGCAACTCGCGTCACGGCGTCACTTGGAAATTGGAAATATGTGAAAGTTTGTAATTTCGGACATGTTGCATTATTTTTACAACTTAATAGCAATTTGATTGACAGACCAACTACTAGAAATTTAAATTCGTAGTCTTTATCGTTCCGATAAATTAATCGTTCGGAAACAATAAAGTAAAGCCGTTTCGTTGAAATTTTATTTGTTATTAATATGAAGAAATGTTCCTTGTTTTATTAATAAAATACCGAGGTTAATTTATTTTTAGCATATCCAAAACAACGAAAAACATATACCTAGTTACCTATATCGTACGGCAAGCACGAGTGATAAGAGAAAATACCTGTAACGGTACAGCCCTTAATCGGGTGTCTCGCGGCAGTAGTCAGCAGCGAATGAAGCGGTGGCATTCGCATTATGGAGCAGACATATGAGTAGAGGAGGCCGCCGTCGCATTCGTCGTGCGTGTGTGGGGATCATAGATGATTGCAAATTGTCCGCAATTGGCAGGAAGTTAAGGGGGGACCGTTTGTGCGCCCCCTCACACTTCTCTTCAGCGTTCATTAGCTTACTCTGCGACTATAAGCGCAACAGTTTGATTTTTTTTCTTTTTTTAATGCTCCTATTATGCGCATACATTTTTATAGAAATAATTAACACTCTCGTGATATCGAATTGTTAAGAATTGTTAGACTTCGTTTCCTTTTTTGCGTGAAATTATCATAATAAATGATACACCACAGGATCGTTCTATGATTAACGTTGCAACTACGTTGATACACGTATATATAGCCCTTATCTAATCCATCAAACTAACTGCACTCCAACTAGTGTTGTTTGCTTTGTCCATATACCTGTAATACTCTTTGTCCTTGATTCACTCCCGATCCTAATCGCGAAAGTTCTTCCTTGCACGTGTACATTGCTCTAATTATATTATTATATCTATTGAAAAGTTGTACCATTAAAGTAGTTGTCACGTTAGAAAAGAATTCGTGACAACATTTTTACTTTGAACTTTACATAAAATTTGAATATTTAGTTAGTTGATAATGCTCACAAGAAAGACGGCTCTCTCAATTGATCAAAGCTGAAAATGTATATCGATTTCGTAAACAATTTATTGGAAATCATGTAAGAATTAATTCTTAGAAGTAAAAATTGAAGAGAGGTCTAGATTGAACAGTATAGAAATCATATAATCTCGTCATTGTTAGTTGGTGTCAATTCCGCATTACGCTTTTTATCCTTCTATACCTTCTGCCTTTCTTTCTCTCTCTCTCTCTCTCTCTTTCTTTCTCTTTCTCGTCCGCTTTTCTCAATGCCCATTCTTATTCCGGGCGGTAACTTATAATTGAAATTCCAGAGAACGTTATTTACAGTTAAAAGGACGAGATCGACGCGGTGCCTCGCGCGTTAACTGATGAGAATCATATGACACGAAAACACAATAAAATAAAAAGTATACAAGTAATGCTTTGTAATTTTCAAACCTAGGAAATAGCCCCTTTTGCGTGAAAAATGTAGCTATCAAGTATATACCTTGTTTCATTCTATTTCTAAAACTAATGTTGCGTGAAAAGTCTGGAGACATAAGGAAACATTTTGCGTACAATAAGAAAAAAAAGACAAGAGAAACGATTTGAAGCATTGAAGCAGACAAGTCTTTCGAAGCATGAAAGTACAATGGGATAATATTGAGTACCGCCTTTACAGCCGTTTTTTTACTCGAAATCCCGTTTTCACGTACAAGAATCTAACGATTCTTCGTTAATTATAACACTGTAACTGACACACTATGCCCATCCGTGTACAACACGGACTCGCAAACATTATTTGGAGAGAGAGAGAGAGAGAGAGAGAATCGTTGCTTGTAATCAGAAGTTAACTCGTTGGCAGCTTACGGGCATTCGCATAAATAAGACGGCATATAGGTACGCTTGGTGCGATAAGACGAATCAACGCTTATATGCACGAAGATAAAGAAAAAAACCTACGAGCGAATTGCCACTTTGCGCTTCTACCCGGTTCTCCATTGACGCAGTAGTTTTCCTGGTGATATAACTAAATTGTTTTGTTACGCGTACTTGAAGGATTTTTTATATCAAGTATGGAGAAAATATATATTAAAATTTCTTACGTTTATAGGACATAATTTAAAGTATAAAAATTATGCAATCTAAATAAAAACTTTAGAGGCTCCATTTGTTCAATTTGGTATGTTAGCTAGTGCTTGCAAGAAAATTGTTTTCGAACAAACGCAACGTATTCATTGACATAATATTTTTATAAAATAAGAACAACGACTTTGAAACGCATAAATTAAAATCAATCGTCGTCATAATATTATACAAAAAACTTAGGCAAATAAAAGAAAACCGTGAAATGAATAGTTATTCCGCGCAACGCTTCGAATAACAGCTATTTCACAGCTCTCCACACAAAAACTCTGGAATAATTCATTATCATGTGCGGTATATGCAGAACTCGTGCGTGTACGACATAACAGCACGCAAGTAGGGGATTTTATGCGTAGCGTCGTCGCTGCGTGCTATATACCACTCCCAGAGAGGCCCTGAAATCTGATTCAACCAGTGTGCCAGTTGGTCTTCGTTGGCTACTTGGGTGTCGCGAGCCCGTGGTTTTGTAATCCATGTTTTAAAAAGAAGGGATGTACGGTTAGAAAACAAAAGTAGATTTCTTGAAAAAGAATGTTCTTTCGAAGTTTTTACCTTTTCCATACTGTCGTGAAAGATCACACATCTTTACGAATTCCCAAAAGAGTGTGACTTTTGCCGGCATCACTAGCTTTTGCCATCATTTTTTTCTGATCTCGAGTGTGCTCGAAAAATGCAAAGGGGTGACGTTATGGCTCTCTCCTTTACAGTTTTAAATGCGTTCCATTTTTTATTTGACAAACATGTTATGCATTGTACGCGTGTTATAATGTGAACCCTCGAAGATTTATTGCTTTTGCGCAGCGATGTGCAGGTTTTCCGGAAATTAGTATTTTTGCTTACTTTAGTGATCTATTTTCTGACTACACCATTTGGGTTAATGGCAATAAAAAGTGATATCAGATTTAAAATTTATTGTTAATATTTATTGCATTTATTTATTAAATACTCGTTAACCATTTTGCTGAATCAAATTTTCTTAAAATGGATCGTCCTGTTTCAAGTAATCAAATAAATAGACGGCAAAAGATCGATATCTACCGTCAATTTTTACAATTAAAATAGGTGATCTGAAAGTCATCATCTATCATTAAATTCGACCAATTAAGTCTTTTATAGACAGCCAAAGATCTGGAAGCGTTAAAACCATAAAGCTCAGTTAACATTCATTGAAAAAGACTTAGCTTGAGTGTAAAATAATCATGCAAATTTAAAGCGTCCCTTCAAAGGAAACTCCTTATATACAAAATTGAGAGAGAGAGAGAGAGGAAGATAGTGAGACAGGGAGAGAGAGAGAGAGAGCATCTATAGACACTGCTGTTGGTATCCCGTTAGAAGACCTACAAGTATCGTAGCAGTTGAAAGGGGATACGAAACAAAAAGAATGATTGTAATAGTAGCGTAATTTTCAAAATTACATCGATTCAATGCTTGACACCTCCATCGTTAAATTATTTTGAAATATAATTAACACTCAAGCCAAAAATAAGGGTATATAAAAACAAGCACCAGACATATAAAGATGAAAGTAAAAAACTGGAGAGAGAAAGAGAGAGAGAGAGAGGAGCAAAGAGAAAGGAGGAGGAGGAGGAGAGAAAGAGAGGAGAGGGATAAACTAGGAGCGGGACCGATTCAACTGCTACGTATAGTAAGATAGTCGACCGGCTTCTCTCACCGCGTGGAGTGTGTTATAGTGCATCGTCGCTCCGTTTTTGGAATTCCTCAGCTCACAGTGCGCGCGTGCTTGCTTAGCTTTTCCTCTTGTGTTATGCAGTGGTGATTGGTTCATTGTACGAGAAAAGTGTGTGTACGTGTGCGTGATTTAACGTTATTGTTATACTTAACGAGTAAGACATTTTCTATTTCTTTTTATCAATCTAAAAGTAGTAGGACATTGCATAACGACGTTGTATTTTAAAAGTGTCGACTATTTAAATTACTATTTTAGGTATTTATAAGACGGTGAACGTTTTAATCAATTTTTATTATAATTAAATACGACATAAAATGATGTTTTTAAAAAAACCATATCAGCTATATGAATGGCGGTATTGATTATTATATAATGGATTGACTTTTGAGGATGCGCGAAGGGTCATCTACTTTCTGTTATTTGCTATTCCATCATACAAATGTAATACATGATATAAAACTTAAAGAAAACTACATTGTTTCACTAGTTTTCCTAAACATTAAAAAATGATAGAAGGTACATTATACGATTACACACTCGTTATATATTGTATGCATAACGCAGTTATGCTCTTTCCGATCAATTTATGAATTTGCAATTTATCTTGTGAATCTATTTTTCTTGTTTGAAATTTCTTGTAAATTCTATAGGGTTTTTTATAGCTACTGACTGTTTCATGAATTTTAGTATAAAAATACTAAATAAGATACTATTTTTAGATACTAGTGTTCACGTAATAATCAATTTTATATAATTTAACAGAAAAAGATTAAGTTTTGTTAAAATTAAATCAAAAAATTTCGTAGGTCATATTTTAACTTATAAATTGACTAAATTATTTAAATGTTTTTTCAAAGAAGGTCACGTTATCATAAAAATATTCACGATTGATCAAGCGATAAAGTTTCGAATATTGTTTATAACGTTTACTGAAGAACGACGAGATGACATTGACATCACGCCAATTCCTGAGCGATGCGCTCAGAAGTAGCCGAATTAATACGAGACGGCTGGTATAATAAGGTCAAGAAATAATAGATCCGAATAATAAAAGATCTTCACTTTCTTCAAATGATTACACACTTTGAGGGTCATATACGTAGGAGAGAACAAGAGAGAGGGAGAGAGATACGGTCGTTGAATCGTATATTAGACTCGTTAAGTTGACGCTTGTTTTTCACGCTAATTAAAAACGCTAATTCTGCGCATTTATGCGCTTGATGAAGCGTTTCCTGTACATCACTAGCTACTCAGGAAAACACACAAAGCGCGAACGCTCACGTATGAGTAGGTTGAGCGGATGACTAACCGAAGGCATTTTCGGCCCTATTTAATCAATTGACGTAATCCAATTTCGAAATGCCATTAACATGACTCGAGGATGTTGATTTATTTGACGACGCAGGTACTATACAGCTCGATTGTTAAACTCAGCCGTGCATTTTGATATACTTTCACTGCGACATTTTTATATATGACTAGAGTTACTTTACAACTTTCTAAAAAAAAATTAGTAGTGATCATAGTCATATTCGTTTCCTCTGGAAAATGTCGTTGATGTCTCAATGAAATTAATTTCAGTCAACCGTTTTCCTCCTTTTCCGCTCGTTCTGATCGATACATCCTTGATTGATGTACGCATTCCAATTAGTTTTCGATTTAGCCATCAGTGTCGATGAAAGAAAAATCGAGTATTGCAATTTTCTTCATGGCTCACAGAATACGAGGATTGTGACGGATAGTATGCATTTTGCGTCGTCTTGAGTATAAAAGCTCTTTCGATAATTTACGGTACTTGCAAAATAAGAATTCGCGCCGAATGAAAATCAGCCGTTACATCGAATTGGTAAATGTTTTATTTCGCCACGTATTTTATTCTAATCAATTAAGAGATGACGTAAATAGAGAATCATTATTGCAACTTTTTTATTATTTTAGAATACATACATGTCATGCATGCATCTCATGGGGAAAGCAGATATTAAAGTTTATCCTATTGGCAGAATCTAATTGATATCAATCGAATGTTCAGTAAGCAAATTGTATTACTGAGATCCTAGTAATAACGATTTTGCTCTTTCTGAATCACTTTAAATTATACCGTGTAATAGTATTTGATTTATACCGCCTGTTGTCTACTGTAATTAATCGCAGAATTCAATAAATATCCATGTCGTTTACCTCGTAAATATCTTTAAAATATTTCATCTTTTGATAAGAAAAAAGGTATCAAATTGTAACTTCTTTTGAAAATTTACTGCCTCACATTGTAACGACGAATCATCACCAATTCTAGATTAAAATTATGACGTTATTAATGAATCTGAAATTAAAACTACAATAACTCTAAATCAACTAACCAGTGTCTATTTTAATTTCAGATAAAAACGAGTTTGATAAGCTTGGACGAGTTAAGCAGATTACGGTTGCAGTAGCAAGATGGGTCGCACCGGCTACACGTGCATCAGGCACGTCTTCTGCTCGCTCAATGTCCTCATTTGGGTCAGTAGACTTTTCTTTGCACTATGAATTATTCCTTCGCAGCGTGTCACGCGAATGCTAGATAATTTAAACTTTTGCTGGCTTTCTATTAGTTTCAATAGTCTGTATTCAAAGGTTACGATTATCGTTCTCTTTAGATGAGATTACTCTTTAGATGAGAATTTTCTAACTGATGATTTAATTTAATTTTAAGCACCGCTAGCAAACTTTGAAAAAAATTAAGTTTTCAATGTATTATGAAAACATTTAATACATTCTAATCAGTGAAAGTTTTTAACACATACAGTCAATTCTGCGTTTTGCAATATTTTAGGTCCATAATAACCGTCTTTCAACGTTCGCCTTTAATGTTTTAATAAATCTTAATTTATAGCAATAACTTTGATTGGTAAATGGCTCAATGACGTTATAAAAAAGAATGATATAGAATGAAATAGACTTTGTCTAATAATATTCATAAATTAAAAGTTGATTCGCCTCTACGTAAGCGAGTGAGAAAGATGATTATGTACAAACGTATTATAAAACCTACTTTAGCATCAAATAGAAGTAAATAGTAGTTAAACGAAGAAACATCGATGATCTCCGCGCTTGCAATTCAAGATCGATGCTAGAAAAGCGGGCTAATTGTAAAAAATAAAATACACCGCGTAATATACGAGTGCGGGCACCGTTACTTTGTACACAGACATCCTCTAAATTCTCATCAGCCTAGCTTTTTCCGGCTAATCGCACATCTCCCGATATTTAAGCGCACGTTGCCGTTTCCACGTGAAAGTAGCAAACGTGTTCAATTACGAGGGTTGTATCTTTCTATGTGTGTAATTGCGGAAAGGGTTATATGAGTTGCGCTAGTCGTAGATTCCGGATAAAATTGACATGTCAAAGAATTTCGGCGAACGGAAAAATTGAGACATTTTGGCGGCTGTTACGTGATTGTCTCTGTTTCGTAAAGATTTATAGCGAGCGCGAAGACTACACAGTTGGGATTTTAACCACTGACATGTTGAAAATTGGTGTACGTAGACACACTTTTCTTTCCCAGAATAAATGCTTATATCAACGAGGTTTCTCCAGCAATTTGATACTTGATTCATTTAATGCGTGCTACACTATTCAAGATTTACAATCGTGTGTTTTGCAAGCGTTAAACAGAGAGAAGCCAAGGAGAAAAAGAGGTTGAACCCTTTAAACCGCCGCTTTAGCTTTTACGCGGTATAGGATTAAAAGACTCTCTCTGCTTTTGCATTCTCTCACTCTCTATCATAGCTCGCGTGAGGCACTTTCGCGCGCACGAATAAAGTGATGTTTTTTAAATATGTCGTTCACTGTTTCGATGTTTTTCTAATTCATCCTTATTTACCTATGATTCAGTGACCTTATAGATCAAATTAACTAAAAAGAAAGGAAAAGAAAAAAGAACATGCTCGCTATACAGCGACTTGTACTTTCCAATCAATTTATACTATCGTTCTCCGAGCTGCTGGAAGATTAGCACACTCTACAGGTGTAAATCGACGAACTGCTTTTTCTTTCCTCACAATTGCATTAGTACAATACTCTCGCGCGACACTCCTTCAACATTTTCGAGGCGTGGACTAAATTAAATTAGAGTGATGCTGCGATATGTCTTAAGAACAGATTTCTATACGCTAGCTATACAATAATGGGATTGGACAATAAACGTGGCGACAAAGTTACGTCTTACACTATACTAGCGGATGTAGTGTTCTTTTTTTGTTAGTAGACCATGTGAAAGAGAGAGAGAGAGAGAGAGAGGAAGAGGGCGAACATAAAGTCACGTTGCGTTTAGAATTTTTTTTCAGAATTCATTGCAGTTGGTCCCGGTTGAGCTAGATTGCTCCTTATTTCTTTTTTAAGAAAATTATAGTTTTTATACAAATATTTTAGCTTTGAATAATACATACAATCAAATTCTTATTAAACCAACGTGTCTTTATTTTATTTACCGATTTGCTATTTAATTTGCCACGACCCATTTAAACAATTATGTTAGCAATCATGGCACTACCTCACTTAATTTCTATTAGAATTGGAACGCTCATTAATTAGAGACCTCAATTATTCTAGCAAACGTCTGAAGACATTCTTGCAGCTAGTATTTGAAAGACAAAAAAAGCTTTCATTTAAATTCAATGTTGAACCAATTTTTATCAATGTCATCGTCCTCACGGAAATAGAGGCATTGAAAGATTTAAATTAATATCATTCGTTAAATTACTCGTCAAATCGAGTTAAATGGATTTATTAAGATCGTAGCAAATACTCAGGTATACATATAATTGACCCAACATACAAGTGCATCAATGTTCAAGGATAAGAATTGTTCTGGTTATTCACGTCAAATTATTTGTAAAAAATATCAAAAATATTCATCAATTATCGTAATGTTACTATTCTTTACAAAAAATGGATCATTCCGTTAAATCGCAATAGTAGAAATGTTACGGTATCCCTTCCCTTCCCGACGACGCGTAGTTAAAGAACAATAATCGCACGCGAGCATTGGAATGCCGGGAAATTTAAGTCGTAGAAATTGTGCTGTGCCATGTTAGGGAAAGTGCGATGATCGACTGAATGATTAATGATTCGGAGAGAGAGAGAGAGAGAGAGAGAGAGAAGACTGCACGTGCCACATAACTTGATTATTACTGATGTTCAGCTTTTCATATATGGGAAAGACAGTAGCTTTATCATGTCAAAATTTAATGAGTCATGATTACGACGAGCCATTTATTTTATCAATTATTATATGCTAACAATATTGAGATAATACCAATTTAGTCCTTTATTACGCCGATGTTGAATTCATTGCTTTCTAAAGGAATCAGTTACGATGTTATGGAGGAAAAGATTTAGCTGAAAGACTTGTAATCTGCCTATGGCATTGTTATTTTCGATGATTCGAAAATTTCAGGCGTGCTTAAATAATTAGACCTATATAACTGGTAAAAAACTTAATGGTTGCTGTTTATTAAAAATAACTCATACCTTTAAACGTATACTAAATTGTTAGTTATAAGAAAGTTTTCAAAATAACATTGCTTTTCCTATAATAAACATTCTGTACCATATATTTTATGAGGTTTAAAAACAAAGAAAGAAAAAGTATTCGATCCTGACCAATGTACAACGTGCGTACTTTAAAATGCTATTTTAAGAAATTTTTATGAGAATACTATAAAAATGGTCTAATACGCATCATCTACTTACCTATTTAAAACAATAATTCAGATTATAAAAGGTTATTTCATTATACGTTATATTGGACAAAAGTAACGTTATTCGCCTCGTTACATTCGAGTCCGATTGTATAAGTCTATCTAAATTTGATACCTACTCCGCTCATTGTGATATTAACTATCTATTAGTACATCCAATATTTAAAACTCAATAAGACGAAAATCCCCATACATTACGAGGTTTTGGCAAAAATTCAATTCATAAAACAATTGCGTCTTGTCTAATTTCCCTCTAGGTCGGTGATCGCGGAACTTATTAGCCTCGAATATACCTTAGGGAAATATATCCGTACACTCGATCCGACTCCAGCTAGTTTTAATTTGAGTTATATGGTTTCATGGTTATTCTGCGTTTGACTCGTTATGCTATAATTAGATGCCTCTGTGATCGCGCATATAGTATACGGGTGAACGTGCCGTACTAGAATATTGGAACGTACTGCGCGCGGATATTGAAAATATTGAAAAAGTAACCGTTGCGGAAGCACGAGCAAAGTCATAGCAAAAAATACAAGAAACTTTAGCTTTATCGTCGTGAAAATGCCTGTCCAATTGCCACAATCACTGCACGAAATGCAAATCTTTTTTTCCCTAACCACTGCTATGTCACAATATTTAATTATATGTTTTTTCGAGCATAATATCGCTACCGAAATCCCCATGAATTGTTAATATAAAATATTAGGAGTTATAAATCGTGAAGTAGTCAATATTAAAAAAAAAAGTAATGCATTTAAATGATATAGATGAGAGAAATAAACGTAGTTATTTTTTTAATACCAAAAATACGGTGGGGTACAATAATCTCGTCTGTAGTTAATTATCTCTTTGCAATCTTCGATAAAGGTCCTTGCAACTGTTAAGTGCGATATATTATTGGCATTAAAAATAGTTACAACAATTATTACTTTAATTAGAAAAGAGAATGCGATTGAATATATATATATATTTTTGCATGTTTGTCATGTAAATACACGGAAAAATGTTTAATCGTGCGCGTGGCTTTTGAATTTCCACAGTCGATTTTACGTATTCTTCTAGACTTCAAAGTGAAATGCGTAATAAAAACATTATTTAGTCTATTATAATGTATGTATGTAAGGATGCGTTTGAAAAATGTCGTAATTATAGTCACGCTCTTCGAAAATGAAACGGACTTTCGTTCTGGCTCGTTGTTCGGTAAATGGAATGGACATTTACGTGAAATTGCTCAAGCAGATTTTAATAATATTCATTATTCTTGTAGATGAAACTCATGATATTGGCTGGGAAATGCTTTGCTTTAATTTATTTAATAAACTGTGGTCAGGATTTGAGCGTGCTTATAAAAAATAAATTACGCGATTTTCTGTTTGTGGTTTTTACGGTAGTGGTTTGTTCGTTACAAAAACGGCAAAACCGCAAATATAACTTGTTACAGAATAGACATTTCTTCGACAAAACTACAATTTTGATTATTATTTTATTACTAATATTTAGTGATAAATATAATACATATAGATTGGAATAGTCTTGTGAATTTGAGACTGATTCGTTAATTTTTTTTGCAGTTGTGCGCTTGCGGAATGTTGGGCGCTGGACTGTGGATGCGACTGAGTCGCATTCACTATCAGTCATACGGGACATTTTTACCAGATATCAGTGAATATGTATCGCTGGACGTGTTGGTTTTATTAATTGGTGCACTGACCTTCATTGTTGCTTTTTTCGGTTGTTGTGGCGCTTGGTTCCAATCGAGATGTCTTCTCGTAATGGTAATTTTTCACGCTATACTTAGAAATTCAAAGATAATTCATTTCACTTTTATTTATAGTATTTCGGACTGGTGATAATTCTTTTCATGTCGGAATTCATGATCGGTGCGCTAGCTTTCATTTTCAATGAGAACATCACCAAGACCATAAGAATCCAACTGGTAAACGGAATAGTAAATCATTACAATGATTCGGAAGCGATGGAGACTGGTACTTTTTCAAACATGTGGACTGTAATACAAAAACAGGTGAGCTACCAACAAATCACCTTATTTAAAAATATTAAACGCAACCTCTTTTCGTCATGCATCATTTCTCTTATACATACGTTGAAGCAGCAACATCAACCTAGAGATAGAGATAAAAAGTACGCTCCAAGCTATATGATCTCGGCTTTCACTTTATATATATTGACATGCCTTTGTTCGCTCCGTACTCTCTCTCTTTCTCTCTCTCTCTCTCTCTCTCTCTCTCTCTCTCTCTCAATGGGTTGAAAACAGTGAAAATAAAAAATACCAACAATTTAGCAGAAATGGGATCCTACTGCAAGATTTCAATGCTGCTACTCGAATCATTCAAAGACTCTTCTTGCGCGCGCGTTCGAGCTCACGGTCGAATACTTTTTATCGACCGGTCACGAAACCAACTTACTCAGTTGATGATACAAAACGAAAAGAAAGTATTTGCTACTACAGGAGATAGACCGACGTGTTTTACAAGTTGTTTTACTACTGAAATTAAGATTCTTTTACTTGTTTTCTTACCACTTTTCCTACCCCATTTTTCAATACTGATTATGTTTGATTTTTTTGTGTGAATACAACATTTTTATATTACTGTACGTTACAAAAGTAATTTTATTTTTTTTTATAATAAACTTACGACTAAATTTCAGTACAAGTGCTGCGGCGTTGAAGGGCCTAGTGATTGGTACCATATCAACAATTGGAACCAGCATAGTTGGGTACCAGACTCGTGTTGCAAACAACCGTTGCGTTACTGCGGCAGACAGTACGAGGGAGAAATAAATCTGAATAAATTCTACGACAATGGTTGCGTATCGGCAATTCAAATGGAACTGATGCAAAACTTGCATATAATTGGAGCAATTGGGTTGACAATCGGATTCTTGCAGCTGTTTGGCCTCATCTCCAGCATGATCCTGTTCTGCACGGTCAGCCACAAACGATCCACGCACACCTACAAAAGTTACGACACAACGACGACCTAAGTGTTTTAACCAAATATGCCTATGCTTGCTCTCGCATATTTTTCTTTTTTTTTTATTTTCATCAGCCTGTGTTTGTTTATTTTTCTCATCGCCATCATCTCAAGCACGACAATCAAATATCGATCATTTACAAATAAAATATACTAATAAGCAAAGGTCGTCCGCTGGGCCGTTGCTAGATTTAAGAGAAAAAAACTACAATATAAAAAAAATGAGCGTTGCACGACGATTGTGTAATTATTGTGTTAACGCATGTTTCGCAGCTCATCGACAGGCGCAGCAAACATGGGGACGTCAAGCTCTGCCGATTCTGGATCAAGAGCACTGTCTGAGAGCTTATGATGAGTGATTGTGGTATATACCCCCTCCCACCTTTCACTCTCTCTTTCTCAATCTCTATCTCTCCCCACAAATTTCGATCGATTTTTACCCGATGACAACGACCACTTTTTAACGACATGAAAAAAATAATAACAACACTGTGACGACAACTCTTAGCTACATCGGAGTGCCTGTCTATAAATACTACATTATCTCAGCTTTTATTGTATCCGCTTCTGCGAGTGGAAGATTTTGTTTAAAGCATAATGCTGCTGTCGAAGATGTTTTATTTGCAAAATCTCTGTATTATACGCTGCCAAAGATTCCTACTTTATCGACACGAACGGTCAAAATCGGCATTATTCAAAGCGATGTTTCTATTTTATAGTAGTGAATGCGTGTTTTATTGTTCACATTCAAGTTATTCTACCGACGAAATAAATTTTTTTACTCATGCATTTTGTATGCAATTGATGTTTTAAGGCGTAGATTAGCTACGTATACATTCCAATTTTTATTATTATATTTGAAAGTATTTACAACGTTAATTTATAAAGAAAGTATCGAAACTATCTAAATAATCTTCGTCCATCAATTAAGTTTATGAATTTGACCAAATCTTCGACACAGCATAATCAAACGAAACTACTATCGAAGTAAAAACAAATAAATCCAAGAATCCGTAATGAATGAAAAAAGTGATTCAATAAAGTTATAATTTAAGTCGTGTGAGACCGTGAGAATATATATGTGTATATATATATTAATGAATGAAAGCCCAAATTCACAAATGACGAATACATTGTAATATATTTGTACCCATTTGATAACCATGGCAAGAGTTTACTCTTTCTGTCACAATCAATACGACGAGTTATCGGGTATCAAAAGTATATTATGCACTATATGTATGTATGTAATACATATGCAATTATGTTGCGTACAGAGATGATGGATCGCGTTGCGAACTTCTATGATGGATTATGTATCGTTAATAAGTCCGATCACTTACGGGATCAATGACTGGTACTGTGCAACTGAGAATAGCATTAAGGAAAAGTGTCTGTATAATTTTTTAAAGCAGCTGTCAAGTGCGGTTCGATATGTTTGTAAGATCTTAATTTTTCAATGTAATTATGTTATCGCAACTCGATATATACACTTTTTTGGTTGTTCTATTTTTATTCGCCATTCAAGATATTGACAAATAAAATTGAAATACTAGAAAATTGGTATGATGTGCCATGAAACAGTAATTAAAGCAACAAGATTCCAAAAATCTTTTTGACTTTTTAAAAATGATTATTCATTCAATATTATTCTATCATTTAAGACCTCGTAATCGTCAAATAATACGCGATTACTACTGATAGTTAACGAATACATTTGAAATAATGGAATTCTAAATGATTAGTGATATGACTATTAATACGAATCTGTAAGAATACTCGCAACTGCACTAATGACTTTCATTTGAAAATGCATAATAGAAAATTCCACGTCACTCTAAAACAGTTTCCAAGTAGCAGGCTAGTTATCTTAACAATATATAACTCTATTATAAAGACTTAGCAGAGTTATTCCGTTTATTCTGTAAAGATATTTAGTTTTGGAATGATCCGAGCGCGAATAATCTGCATTTAGCAAGAGAAGAGTCCAGCTAATTGAAATATCTGTTTTTGCCCTTTTTTCCTCGAAGAATAAACGAGTGCGACCGTCACCTATTAGCGCATCGAAAATAATAAGCAAGCAAATAATAATAGAGAGATATCAATACGTGATTTCTGTCAATCTTGAGTAATTCCTACTTTGTCAATTATCGTAGTGTAACGCAACATTGTTCTCAAGTATTCCCTCTACTCACTTACAAGTGTTCATTGGTGAAGAATTGTTCTTTTTCTCGCATATCATATGATTAGCAATATAAGTATTATAAATAATGTATTTTTATATATATGTATGTATAAACACACACACACACACACGCACACACATACACACACACACATATATATATACATATATATATGTATATATATATATGTAATATTAGGTAATGTTGAATTTTTATAGATATTATTATTATATACTTGAAGTATAACACTGGATATGCTTGGAAACGTGATACAAATCAATGTCGAAATAAGATTCGATTATTATTACCGCGTTTCGCTTGTTAAATTGTAGTGCGCCAAATGACACGATTAGTATGCTACTAACACGATCTAATTAAATTATGATTTCCTATTCTACGTGTATGTAATGATATGTTGAATGAAAATTACAAAATATTTGTTAAAACAATATTAAAACTTTTATAAATATACTTTTTACAGAATTTATGCAATTATATTCGTTAACCTAGGCATTACGTTTATACAAGTTTCACACTCCTTATGAATAATAAATAACAAGAAAGTCGTTAACGAATTAACTTTAATTTATCACTGTAGACCAACTATTCTTGATCCAATTTGATTCAGAGCTTCAGTGATGGTTCGTGACGTATTTTTAGCTGCTTTCACTGGAATCTGTAATAAAGTTAAATAGTTGTGAAACTTCAATTATTGAATAATTCATTAACAATTGTTAAGCAAACAAATAAAAAGAACTTGTTATGATGTAACATTTTGCAAAACAGATCCGTGGTGGTAAACAAACTTATGACCTACATTTCTTTGCGTTGCAAATCATTTAATCAACCTTCTGTTTTTTATTAAACAACGATTAACCTATTTTTATCTATTTTTTTTCTCAATATTTCATAAACGCAGAGAGATGCAGATTATAAGGAATGTTGTTTTCAAGTCAACAACTTTCAGCATTATTAAGAAAATTAAAAGATGAAAGTAAATTTAAATATTGTATTTTTTTGGAGTTATTTACTTACATCTACGATGGTATTAAGGAAGTTACTTATTCCTTCGAAACCATTGACAAGTGCCCGACCTACACCGATGAACTTGTCGCCATTGTTACCGTATTTTTCCTCCTCTTTGATGTTGTCAACAATAGGTTGTGGTTGAAAAATAGTCTCCAGAAGCAAGCTGATGGGATTTGATTTCTTCTTTTCGAACAAAGCTTGATCAGATTCATTTTCTAATCTCACAGTCTCACGGGTTTTGGGGGGAAAGAATTGTGCTAATGGAACCTTGTCATAAGATTGAAGGGCACTGCGACTGCTGACAATAATATCATTGGCTGCGCCTATCGCACCGGCTACGTTGTTTCGTGTTTCGCTCATTAATTCCTGAAAAAGTGGCGAGCATAAATACAAATAATTGAGATATTAAAGAGTGAAGTAATACATGTAATGAAACTTCATAAACATAAAGTTACTTTAGCAGCTGATTAGTTTACGTCTCCAGTAGTAGACACACGATTTCTTCAAAGAGTATGTAATGAAAAAACATGAATTTAGTAATCAGTGGAAACTATTCGAACGACGCTTTAGTTTGAAAAATTAGGTAACATTGGAGGAATAATGAGAAAGTAGTGAAATGGCGATGGAGAAATATCTATGTCTCGTTAGTTTTTTTGATGTATTTTGGGATTGAACGAGCTTTTATTATTTAAAATAATAATATTCTTAGAGATTATCATGAGTTTCCGAGAAAACAGGTCACAGTTTCGCAAGGCGAAAGCGCAAGTAGCTTACTATGCACGTGGTATTCACGTAGAATCAATTTTGTCCTCGCCTCTCTGTGCAATTGTTTGTAAGCGGGCTCCAAAACCGCACGCTAATTCTCGTCTACTTTAAAAGGGAGAAAGAAAGGTTACAACGAGTATAGTACAATACAACAGATTTTGCATTTAACAGTTTGATGCAACTATAGTACAACGAACATATTTACACATACGTGAAATGAAAAGAAAAGAATACACGTGAGTCAGTTAGGGCATAGAGATGTGGATGTGTAACAGTAGCGAGATGCAGGACTGAATTTGCAAAATTGTTAAATTTACAGCCACGATATTTTATACTTGACCACACAATAAAACGTTGTTATTTAAAATAAGAGTTCAAAAGAAAATATTTTAATGAATTTATTAATAATTGTTAACAGAAAGTATGATAACCTTGCAAATAAGATGAAAAATAATTCGATAAGCTCGTTACACAAACAATCAACACTTTGAAACCTAGGTGAATCGGCAACATTCAGTCCCTCTCTCATTTGATATGCGAGCAATGAGTAAACAATATTATACAGATAAATGGGAGGAAAAACAATATGTACCGCGCATTAAGCTTTTCAATACACGCCACCATCAACAATTAATTACCTCAAGTCGCTCAGCCAAGACATTTCGGACTATCGCGACCGAATTGACTAGGCGCCCTCGGCCGAACCTTAAGGCGTCTGCCATTCTGCCTAACCACTCCTACAAAACGCCAAACAGAATTTTGATTTGTGATGCGAGCCAGCGAGCGATGCGCGCGTGCTACATTTACAATGTTCGCTTGCAAGGTCGCCAATGGCGGATTGGTAATTTTGTTATTGTATCTTTGAGGTCGAGCTTTTAGATTTGTATTCTATGATCGTTTTTTTATCGATTCGTGATGAAATTTATAATAACATTATGTTTGACTTAATTGAGAAGTTTCGATCGATCGATCGGTACTTCATATTAGTTTTTGTTTATCATTAGTGTTTTTAGAGGAACAGTAATAATGCAGCAGTCAGCTTTATATACGTAAATGTAAACTTAACATTTTTTCAAAATAATTTGAAGTGGATCAAAGTACGTCAATAAATTTGTATATTGCATATCGTAGTTAATTAAAACGTCATAGTATCTTCTCTTAGTTTTAACTATCCTTAAATCCATCCGATAACTTTAAAGTGAATTTCACTGTTCAAAATATCATTCATTCATACTAGGTCAACCCGTTTGTCGTTATTTTACCATCCCATCCTGAAATTTCGAGTTGGTGATAACCTCCACTGCAGACTTCTCCGTATGGTCAACGTTTCCCGTCAACTCCTTTTCCGTATCCAAATTAAATTTGAGTGGCTGTTCATCCACGTGTGGTCTTCCCTCAATTGTCCATATTGCAAGATTAATCATTATCAGGATTTGTAAGACCTTCACTTTCATGGTTTACGGATGACTACCGAATGTCTATATGGAAGCCTTGGCTGCTAGCGATAGATTTTGTCAACTTTCAAAAGTGCTCAGCTGGGAATCACCACTGAAACCATGAAGTTATTACTGTAAAAAAGTTGGACGTTGACCGCGTTGTACAGCTTTTCACTAAATTAACGAATAGCCTTACGTCACGAATATTTTTTTTTTGGGAAGGTGAATTTCGAGAGTCGGAAGATGTGGTGTCGTAATCCTATGTGGAAGCGAATGTATAGTTTCACGTCTGGAATTTCAGAAAATTCACAATGGTACTCGGCAATGGAAAAAATTGTCGAAGTAAATGAAAGAATATGACAATTCTGTATGTAAAAAAGTAAAGATCTAATTGAAAGGATGTTGGTTTAACAAATGACAAATTTGCTTTCACTCCCAGATAACTAAAAAATCATATTGACTAAGAATCAATTTCTATTACTACGTTCCGCGAAATTATTGTATTGGCAGCAATTCCAAAAATAATACAGAAACATTCTAAATGCATTATTAAATGTAATTATTTACTACTGGGAACAGTATGGTCAAGTTGATGAAGAAACAATTGTACATTTTCAACTTCCGAATAGTCGATGGTATGTCATAATAGCTTACGTTGTAAACTGAAAATTCACCTTTCTCCTCGCTGTTCTTTTGTGACACCGAATGTTTAAACGTATATCTCAAAAAAAAAATTGCCAGAAAAACTAAAATTTTTTAAATACAGAAAACAACTCACATTTTAAAATTCTCTCATGTAATTGAGAGACGACAACGAAGAAACCGCGTGTCTTGGCTGGTCGCATCCGAACGAACTTCGGTGGGCGCATGAACGGACAACCGGCAGGTAACTGATTATACTTACAAATGTGCGTATACGAGCTACAAACCAAGCTCACTGCTCTCTTACGACACCAAACGAGCGCTTTCTCTTTCATTTCCAGCGCGCGTACGCTGCGTTCGTGCGACTTTTGAGGAGCAACTATCTCGTTATTTGCGCTGCATCGCTTGACTGGTTGTGGTGATTATGGGATGCACTTTTAAGGTTAACTGCTGCTTCGTGAATATCCTTAACCACGACGATGTGTTATTGCGGAATAACTTCACCGGTTCGGTTATCAAGGTCATGAAATAAGTATAGATATTGTTTAGGTTTTTCAGGGTCTTCGATCGGCTTTTGTATATATTACAAGTATTTTGCATTTTTAATAGAAATCAAGAATCTTATTAAATAAATCAGTTTATTAAAAAATCGTTAAATAATAATTATACATATGATAACATGTATAGATCATTTGAAAGTTTATTAATTGAAGATTCCCGTGACCATCTTAGTAACGTTAGAAGTTCTGCCATGAAGGATTGAGTACAGGTAACTGAGCTACAAAGACAAAAATGTTTGATGATTATCAAATTACAAATATTATTACGTTTTATATTTTAATTATTTTTACCCCATATAAAAATCGAACAGCATAGTTGGAACTTTCAATATTATCTGAAGATTGATCGTTGCTGTATTCGACCAAATGTTGATTAATATAATCAACATCCAGTGATAATACAGTAGTCTGGGTTTCTTTTGAATACGTAGATGACTTGTCTTCATTTACAATATTTTGATATAACGACGATTCTCGTTTGATTATACTTTTATTCAACAACATACTTTCGGAATCCAGATGGAAGCGTGTTGGGAAGTCGATATCTAGTATTAAAATGTATGAAGTTCTAGTTGCCTTCTTAAAAATATGTAACGCGAAGTAATGTTTCTTTTACTACATTATTTACACAATAACAGAAGTTCCCGACACGTATTAAATAAAATGAAGAAATGAAAATAATTATTTTAGAAAATTGTTGTTTCACCTTGACCACCACTTTCTATTTTTGTATCAGCATTTCTTTCTTGAGTACGTTTATATTGTGGAATATCAATAATTTCTTCGTGTTCATTAATGTCGTTTATAGTTGTCACTGTAGTAGGCTCAGATTCAGATTCGTTTGCTTTAATACTTTCGCTGTTACTAATGTGTTCTTCAATTTTTTCCGTACAGTATAAATCAGTCCAATTTTGATCTTTAAAATCTGAGTTTTCATTATCAACTTCTGGATTACATTCTGCATTTCTTCGAGTTATAAACTGTACCAAATATGAAGAGTATGACTGAGGGCTACTAGTAGTAAGTTTGGTATTTTCCAACCCGTCATTAGAATTGTAATTTTCTTGAGAATCGTTCTTATCAAATTTTGCATTCACAGAATCTGGATGTAAATGAAAAAAATGTTGTTTGTTGTTGACTTCTCTAACATTTGTCGTTTGGATAGTAGTTTCGATATTGTATCTACTCAAGTCGGAATCTGTGTAGGTATCTGTATTACTAATTGCGGTATCCACTGACGGTAAGGTAACAGCATTCCCGGTTAAATTCGCCTGTAATACAATCGTTATTTGAGCAAAATTATTATTGTTATCGTCACTACCTTGAACCTATCGGTACTTAAATTGATAATTTTGTTACATATATTTATTTGTTAATATAAATAATAAGTACCTCTCTTTTAATTCGATTCAGCGATAAGGAAAAGGTTCCAAGTACGAGAGAAAATACAAAAAGTCCGTTAATTTTCATCTTCTTTTTCTTCATATGTAATAACGCATTGATTGTCAATTGAAATAAAAGTAAATCTAATTATATTTTCATATAAGGGGATTTTATGCTACAATTTGTTTGACATTGTTCACTTTATTATTAATTAAACGTATCGTATTTAATGCTTTTGATTTCCAAATCATTTCCTTATGCAATGGCAAGTTAACGTATAATGAAGTACTATAAATTAAACGAATCAATTAATATTTAACTCACAGTCTATATAATTATTATTAATTTTAATTATTTGCTTAGTACTCGCGTTAATAACTGACCATTTTCTCAACAGTGGCTTCTTTTATTAGGCACGGAAGACGTGACGAATCTCACAACTTGTACATTATGTTTATATTTTGCCAGATTGAGCGTGATTTTCATCGGAAATTCCTTACAATAATATTTAATTTAGCGATTTTTTAATGTAACGTAATCAATGAACGAGTTATTTGTCGTTAGCACGGATAAATCATTTAGATAGGCAATTCAATCAATTACTAAAATATATCGCTTCAAACCAGTGCTATCCCCGCAAAAGTTCAGTACTACCTACTTTACCAACATTAGAAAATTCGGTAAGTGCCTCTCAAGTTTCTCCTGTAGGAGGCTGACAGACGTTTCAATTTTATTATTTTGACAA
This sequence comes from Chouioia cunea, assembly GCA_030064505.1. Lineage (NCBI taxonomy): Eukaryota > Metazoa > Arthropoda > Insecta > Hymenoptera > Eulophidae > Chouioia > Chouioia cunea. Next base: position 3,954,691 of record JAOPFQ010000004.1, on the reverse strand, counting down.
TAATTAGTTGAACCGACTACTGGTGATTAATTTAAGATTTAGTTTCAATAAACCTACGATTTTCAGAACCGTATTTTTGACAATTATGTCATACTTACAACAATGGGTTTGCCTCGTACATTGTGTATATGAGTAACGCATGTACTCGTACTAGCCCCATACTCATACATCAGAATTTGTTAACAAATTACAAACATAATTTTCTAATTAAATTTATGTATAATACATTAATACAGAGATGTTCATCTTCACAGTGCACATACAGTATCATGCATACATTAAATATTTGAATCAACTTGAATTATGTTTTATAAATAGTTCCCATCTTTTGAATAAACGTTTTTATAAAGTGCGTGTCAAAGGAACACTTCCACATTCCATTATTGATATTTTCTTTAATATTTCGCTATTTTATTAATTTTTGTATTACTTTATTAATTACGAGTATACATAATTAGATCGTTATAATTTCTAACTCTTTTTTGCAGTAATGTGAAATAAATTAGATAGTAGATTTTTTTTAAAGCTCTTTTATTTGTCATATCATATCACATCGAAGGGCAATTCTTTTAGTACAAAAATAATAATAACAACTTGTAAAAACATATAAAAACTTCCTAGATACACAACACATCAATAAATTAAAAAAAGAAAAGAAGTCTCTTCAATATTGACAACGCAAATATACAGGCCATTGCATTTGCATGGACCCCCGCAGACGACCAAACGTAAATTCATGAAAATTTCATGAAGTACGTGATTTGCGTACTTCGTATAATAAAAGAAGTAATAATGACTCAAGAATGTTAAGTGACAAAACAGAGTATTTGAGAGATTTTGTTTGTGAAACACAAAGAAATACGTTGAACGGCTATTATTTAAGATTCTAGTCCATTTCTGAGTCGTAAGTCTAAGACAGCTAGTGCTTATTAATCATGAATACAATGGATTTCTTCTTTGTTCTTGACAAAAAAACAATTATAACAAATTCAATAGATCTTCATTTCTTGCCAACATGATTTTTCAACAGTTGATTCACCGCATTCAAAGCAGAGATAGGTATCTGAAAAATCAAACCAACATTGATTTAACAAACAATTATTGTATACTTGGCGAATATGGTTCATCAAGTAAATTATTTTGTAGAATAACAATACGTTAAATATCGTCTAGTATTAAAAATTTTAACTATTCTTTTGAATACGTAAACGTAACATAAATAAAAAGTACTACTCGTCAAAAAAAGTTCATGTATGGTAAGACACATAAGCCTCATGTATATACCATACCGTCATTAGAAGACATTTTCAAAATGTCACTGTTATATGAAAGTGATTTGCTGTTAACCAGGAGTCTCAACTGAAAATTGCTTGCAAAAAAAGTCAGTGAAATTTACGTTGCACGGTAACATTTCTCACGATCAATCTCTTGACCACTCGAACGAGAGATTAATCGATCAGCCAATCCAAGCGGACATGTCGTGACGATAAATCTTTACCAACAACACATAAGATTCTCTTTTCGTTTAACGTAAGATTTCAATTTCGCAATGCTATCGCGTTTCTTTTTTGTAGTACTATATAGGACTTCTTTTGCGAAATACCAAATTACAGCTTATTGTGATAAAAATAAATATTTGAATTGTCCCAAATTTATGAGCTAACTTTTATAATTCCAAATGACAATAAATATCTCAAACTTACGTTAAAAATATCATCAAAAAGCGTCGTCTTCTTTTTGTATCCTACATTATTTGAGGCGTTACTTCCGGAATTCGAGGCGTCAAGTCCGGAGACAGCTCTAGTGAAAACACCTGGTGCATTTGGTTTGAGTTCTGGCGGAGTTGATGGTTTTGCATTCGTTGTTAACGTCTCTTTAGCATTAGTCGCAGTTGATGCGGATTCTGCTTGAGCATTTTCAAAGGAGTCATAATAAGGGCTGGACTGGGTGACGCGCTCGTGTAGACGCTTTTGAAAGTACAAACGCGCAGGGGACTGGCTCCTTTCGTCGGTTATCACTGTTGCATGCCCTCCACCATCACCATTTTTTTTATATTTATTGTTACATAATTTACGAGCTAAAATCTCGTTTATTGTCGTTACGAAGAAGGCGAGTGGAAGGATGGAAGGATAAATTTGTAGTCGGACTGCCGAGAACAACGTGCACGAAAATGTAACTGCTACTTTTGTCAGTTCGCCTGAATTCTTTTTTTTCGTTAAATGTCTAACTTTAATTTTAAAATTTCTAGTTTCATTGTGTACTTGAATTTCACTTACTATACATTGTATTTCTTAAATCATTAAATACTTTCTGTGAGTTTAGACAAAAATCAGACTCCAAGTATTGATTCAATGCAAAATTTGAAGGCAAAACGTCGATAAAGGTTCAAATTTTATGAGAATAAATGAATAGATAATTTTAGAAACGTATGATTTCACTAAATGAGTCAACTATAGAATGTAACAAGATTTGTAGAATTGATGAGTTTTTTAAATAAATGAAAACATTGTCCTCTGACATTTATGAGTAATTCGTAAGCTTTTTTTTTATGAGCTACAAAAAGGAAAAACAGGAAATGCGAACTACCGATGGTATATATATACTACAGGTTTATTTTCTTAAAATTTAAAATGGAAATTTTAGACGCAAGGAAAAGAACATAGGAGGATGATGTCAAAGTGATGTAATCAGCTACAGGAAATCGCAAAGCTTTGAAAAGAAGAATAGATTGTCGAAAGAAATTTACCGTCATTAGAAGAAGCAGCAGCAGTTGCACCAGCAGATACAGAAGAAGATGATACCTGATCATAGAATAATATTTTAGTGATTTGTTTTAATGATTATGATATAATACATCGCTATTTAATGTATTTAGTCGATTTTTAGAATTGAATGAACAGTTTAAACATGATAAAATCAAGTGAATGAATGACATTCTTCGAATCAAAGAAAAGAACTGCTTTTTTATTAAAGGATTGAATAAATATAAATATATGTATTTATTAAATATTGCAATTGACTACATCTACTAATATAATTTCTTTAGTGGTACATATTTTTATCGCGTTATTTCCAGTATATATATCTGTATTTTAGCTTGCCCCTTCGGTTCCGATAAACTGCAAACTGAAAGTTTAAAAATTCGTTGTCTCTATCTTTATTTTTTCAAAACATTAACTAAAACATTAAACTGCGCGTTTGTCAAAAAACAACAATGCTTCGTTATAAATACATGTACTTACCCCTTCATCATTCCTTTTAGACTTAATCACTTGAATGTTCTTTCCTGCTGTCTTCTGTGGTAAAACAAGATTTCCTGCCGAGGATCTAGAGAAAATCTCGCCTCGAGGTTTAGATTCAGCGAGCGTACCACCTAGACCAGCCTCTGCTTCTGGGCCACCATTTCCTAGCCCAGCTCGTGCGTGAAGTCCGCCAGCTATAAGTTGTCTCTCTTTATTATCCTGACATGCAATTATTGATGAGCTTATTGAAGGTGTCATCAAGGTGCGTGATTATGACGAATTGCATAATTTGATTTTGCAAATTCGACGCAAACTGGTTTTATTAGTAATTAGTGATAAAGTCAATACAATGTTTTCGTTACTTATTCTCTTGTGTAAAGTAAGTGTTTTTTTCTTCATATTTTAGGGGTTGTTCGTATGCAATTACTTAAAATGATCAAGTAACAATAACTAAACTCATAACTATTAGCAATCGCTGCTTTATTCGTAATAAAATGAATTTACCGTTACGGCTCTGCATTAAAATTATTATGAAACGGTAGTAACTAGACAATTTCTAACAATAATTATTGGACAATGACTAAACGGCAAGGAATTCGTGTCGAAACGCTAGTTTACCGCATTAATGTTTAAAATAATTTATCGTCAGAACATCGTCATTAATAAAAATTCCATTTTACCAGCTCCGCCATCTAAAGTGCCACCAAGTCCAGCACTGGCATGAGCACCAGTAGGCGTACCAGCACTAGCATGTAAACCACCATCAGCTGTTCGACCAGTCAGTAGGCCACCCAGACCAGCTTGTGCATGGTAGCCTGCAAAGTTCACTCGAATACCGCCTTTGGTAAACTCAATGAATGGCCGCTGTTAAGGGCAAATATATGGTGTTTTTAGAGATGTAACGTCGTTAATTTGAATATTTCAATGAATAGTAAATGCGTTTGCGAAGAATTTAAGAACGGTAACATATTGATATATAATATCGGAGCGATTAAAGCCGATAACGGAACTATTCGTGTGGCGCACACCGTAAATAAATCACGGATTGGCGTTGGCGTTACGCGCGTAGTTGGCCTAACAAGAGAAAAAAAATAAAGGATCATTTTTAATTCCCCAATGGCACTGAATTTATTTGAGCTTTCTAGCCTGTCAAGTTTCACTCTTGCTGTTTATGAATCAACGAGCTGGTAAATAAATAATGCAATCCTATAAATTTCAAATTCTTTTTCTTCTCGGCAACCACTTCCACACTATCTGATGATGTGTTTATCCATCGTTGAATTGACTGAGTATATCTCGTTATCAAAGTCATAATATAAAAATAATTGAAATACTATACACGTATATTTCAACATCACTCACGCAGGCATTCAATTTTTTGCAAGTTGTCAGTCAAATGGTTGACATGCACAGTTCATCGGCACAATAACGCTTTATTCAAAAATTATAGAGTATGTTCTCGCGTACACTGGCTATTACATCGAAAATTATGGATAATGGCGATTGCAGCAAGCCGTTCACCGTAAAAGAATGTATAGGATCTCGGCTCGCTCTCGGTGGAAATTCGGCGAAAAATTTCACCAAGAGAGAGAGAGAGAGATAGAGAGAGAGCTTCTAAATCATTCGCGCCCCGACAGGTCGCCATACAACGTGTATCTTAATCTATTCCTTGTACGGCGTGGTGTGTAAAATGTAGTTCAACCATTAAAGAAACATCCAGCGTTGGAAAATTGCCTCAACACTTTTTTCGTCATTCCCATGCGGCTCGTTAGATCTGTCCAAAAATATATTCAACACACCACTTGACTGACGGGATGTTTGTACATGCTTGATTATGCAGTTGGAGGTTGAAGGATTTTTTTTCGTTAAACGTACCAAGGAATTGCTTGATTAAGGTACATAACCTTTTTAAGACTTTCGGGTTTTTGGGTGTTCTGACACTTTCTAGAATTGTATTCGTTTGAACTTTCTTTTGCATTGACAACTATAAATCGACTGCGAGTAATTTTGATTTTCTTTAAAATCTCAAATTTACGTAACCGAAACAATACATATCTTTGAACTATCACACGCAATTACATTTTACTATTATAAAACATGAACTTTGATCATTGCGATAAAAAAAACTTTAATTGTAGATCAATTTCAAAAGCAACATTTCAACGTCTATAATTTTAAGATAAATTTTCCTACGGTTAATTTCACGAAACTCATTTTCAAATTACGGAGAACGGGAATATCTTTTTGCTTCGCATTCCAAATATAAATTCTTGTCTCATAAAAGGAATTTATTTTTACATTGCGTGAATTAAAATTCATAAGTAAAACTATTTTGTCTCTGATTCCTTCCTCATATATACGTCAATAATTTGAAAAAAAAGAAACAAACACGTAAAATATAATATTTGCAAACGCTAGACAAATCCGCACCAAACTTTCGCTCGCATCGTAGATTAAAATTAAAAAAAAAGACCACATCTCCAAAAAAAGTTCATCAGTCTTTTACGCCGTATAAAATGTTCGAGGTCAAGTCTTGTTTATTTTTTTCTCCTTTTGACCGTCCATAAATTAATTCCAGCAGTCATGATGCACTCTGGGGGGACTGATTGGACGCAAGCTCGTTAAATATTACGTGTTTATTGCCGACATAGAGCCAACGCGTTATTTATGATTGTGGAGCAGGGCGAAAGGCGAAAATTCCGCCTAAAACTTGAATACCCGTTCGCATACTACACGCGGGGCATAGTACTATTAGCGAGAAGTGTCGAGTCTCTTGTGATAAGCGAGTGCTTGAGAAATTCGTAGTTACAAATTACTCGCAAAGTTTCCACCCTTAGGCGGAACTACAATTCAAGTGTAATTAATCGAACGATATATAGGTGTTGGCATACAATTTTGTTTCTTATTTTATTTCTCAATTTGTTAGAAAAGTAATCTTGGTGACGTGAGTGAGAATGCAAATTAGGCAAATATTGAGCCAACATAATTAATGGCTTTTAAGTTGAAACCCGTTATTGAGTAGAACATAAGTTTACCAAATTTACGAATAAGGAAGTATACCGTAAAAGGCTTTAAATCATTGCCATGTAAATATTTGTAAATAGGACATCTTAATTCGTACATACGGAAATACCGAAAGGTCGGCTGATTCTTACGAAGAAAGTATGCGCGTTAGATCATTAAGCTACAAACAGCCCAGATAACAACAGCAGCAGCAGCGATTCGAGCATTAAAGGACCATCGTCCATATTACGTAATGCAACGCTGTGAACGGAAGTTGCGGAAAACGTAAATGTAACTAGTAAATTTCACCGTTCAATGTACCAAGTGAGAATTCAAAAGCGAGAACCTTCGCTAGAAACAAAGAGAAAAAGAGAGAATCACAACTGGTCGCATCAACCTTTTCAAGGTAAACGAGAAAAGTGAGAGAACGGATATAAACACGAAAAGAACGCGTACAGAAAAGTGAACGAATGATTACTGACGCTAGAAAATTTCCAATAGGGAGGTCATGAAGAAAAGAAAGGACTGGTATAAATGTATTAACGTAAGTGATACCTTCCAATTGAAAAAATCGTGATACTTTCATTGCTTAACTTCCAACATTGGCTCAGACCAATCATAATCATCGCCTATCAATTGAGTCTTAAAAAAAAGGCAGTAGCTATGTTGAAAATTACTTACTTGCAAACAATTGCAAGTGTTTGTTTGAAGGGAATGATGGGATCACGCGAAGAAAAAAGTTATTCGAGATACGGCGAAAAACAAATATCACGTTGCTCAATAACCAGAATGACTGGTAACGCAATTATTAAACTTTATAATAAAAGTAATCCACTCCGAAAGACATACCGCAGTGGTTTGACGCTTCATACCTTGGTGTTTTTCCTTATATTACAATACAAATGTCTTTCATACCAACGTTCGATTTTCAAAGAAAAGAACAAATAGGTAATAAACTATAATTGGCGCCACGGCTGTTGTTTAGTCTATTATACAAGAACCGCACGTTGGTGGTGCGCGTATCAAAGGATTTTTAAAAGAAATTTGTTATTTAGAAAGCATTGTAAGCCGCGGACGAATCACGTATCATGTAAAGAAAAAATAAAACAAGTTTTATAAGGGCTTCGCGTGTGTACGCGATTAATTGCCAAACGAGATGAGTTATGACACGCGCGTGCGTCACTTCTTTTGAGAAAGTTTATTGCTATGGTTGTAGATACTGCAAATTTTTGATTCTGCACGGATAGTAAATTCGTTTGCAAAGTGCGCGTAGACACTACAAGAATGCGGATAAATAATGTTGGGAACAGGTATTAATAAAATGAAAATAAGCTTTAATGCGTATATAATTACGGAAAGGAATTTTTTGTACAATCCAAATTATGTAATGTACAGTGGAAAAAAATTATTTAATACGAAATGGGAAATTCGAATGATCGTAATGATTTAATTGTAGCAATTGCACGGATAAGGTGGGTTGTATCAGACGGACAAGTAAGAAGGTAAAGAATATATAACGATATCAATGTAGCATCAGAATACAAATTCACGTATTGTCGTCTTCAAGCCCAATATACATATCGGAATAACTCAAGAAAGTTTTTACGTTAATAAACGAGGACAATCTTTACGGTATGTTGAAGTGAAAAAAACTAATAGTTTGCGCTCGGCAATTATTTGTAATTAACAATGAAACAACAAAAGATGATTACGTGTTTCACTATGGATATTATGGTCACGGTGAACGTGAGAAACAACTAGAATTGTAAAATTGAATGATAATTGCTCATGTGTCCGACAGGCGAAGGGTATTTAATTTGAGAGCTTTTGAAAATTACGAAGAAACACGTATCGTGTTTCACAGGGAGAGGGGGAGGGAGAAGAATGCGTGTGAAATGAGGAAAAACGTTGGCAATCGATGAAATTACACAGTAGGAAGGAAAGCAAAATTTTTACGTATGAATTTTCCGTAAAAGTCATAAGCTATTCTCCTTTAAAGCAATACACAAGAGTTGAGTAATGTCTCTCTCTCTCTCTCTCTCTCTCTCTCTCTAGAAGTGTTATAAATTATATGAAACATGCCGGTAAGTATTTACACTGAAACGATATTTGAAAAAAGAAAAGAAATTGCCTGGACAACAAGTAAAAAAACATAGTGATCGAAATAGCAGGAGTCAATGTATAAAATGTCTTCCGCGAGAACAAAAGCACGCGCGGGACCATATAATTAACCTCTTCTTTTGCGTTGGGTGAAAGCCTATCTAATTGCGGCAAATTATTAGTTGAGGCCCAGTTATCGGGTTGCTAGTTCACGCGCGCAGGCGGGTTCACAAAAGAGATTTCCGTTCGGCTTTTCCAAACGTGTGCATGTATCGGTGAGGTAACTGGTTAATACACAGAGCCCGCTCGATAATTGCACAAACCTTTCTCTCGATTCGGCCAGTCATCATTCAACGCGTGCGCGCAACCGCTCCGGAACAAATGATATTTTTTCTCCTAAACGATCGGCAACCTTTGACAAAGCGCATAGCTTCCTTTTTTACTATAGGCTGGCTAAACGATCATGTAGGTGATTTAGTGAGGATAATTAGGCTGTCGCGAGCGCACAGCGTTTAAAAAAAACGCGAGAAGGTGGTCTTGTGTCAAGGTAGCCCAGAATGAAAACTTACCGAACCAGACGAGTTACCGTCGTCCTCGTAAGGGGTGGGAAAGCCTTTGACAACAGCTACCAACAATAGCAGCGCAAGCAGTGGTAGCGAGACCTCGCGCCTCGACATCTTTGCCTTTACTGTGAGACCGTCCGAACACAACTCGACTTGGCTTGCCAACCAAGGTAACGCACACGCACAACCTGTCGCCACGTATATACCACTGATTGTATGTGCGAGCACATGAAAGACTATCGTAGACTGCGCTTATATCGACTCGATTCTGACGATTCACGTTCGCGGTGAATCTGAGTAAGCGAAACTTTTTTTCTTGTTTTCGCTTTTAAGAGCGGAAAATTATGCGCATGGTGATACTTGTTTTCGGAGATTGAGTTACGGTTGTGAAGCTTGAGCAACAAGTACTGTGCACTTTTGTACCTGCCGACTGTTAATGATTGATGATGGTTATTTCAAATTTTGAATTTAAAATGATCGAGTGCATTGCACGACTTTTGTAGGTTTTCTTTGAGTCACGATTAAAGTAGATTATATGTAATGATACATTTTTTATGAAATTCATGTAGTTATTAATCAGATATCGTTATTCAAATTTTAAGACTATTCTTAGAATATCGAAGAAAATAAAATTATATAATTGATAAATACATTCACATTAAGAATTTCACGCACAGGTAATAAGTAGAATAAGTTCATTTAGTCTGACGATCGATTCTCATGAAATTCTAAACGCCTGAGAGATGACAACCAAGTATTCGTTGAAGTACATTATTTATATGGTAACGCGTTTAGTTACATCAAGGCAGAATATGACGTACATGTTTAAATTTTCATTGATTCCATCTCCTTTTACACTTTAATTAACAAATTAACTTTGTGTGTCAATTTTTATCGTACGATTTTATGACCGAAAGTACTATTTTTTCAAAGAAGTAATAAAATTGTAGAGTGAGCTCGTGTCGATTAAAATTAAAATTTAACGTAATATTGCTAACAAGATATTGTAAAATAACAATGTTTCTTGGTTATTTCGGAGTTTCATAATATTTTGAAAATTTTAACGACTTAAGTAGTAGGGTAAGTTGCATTGGTGATAAAATATGATAGATAAAAAGAAGATATACATTTATGTAAAAACCAATCACTGCCATTGATTATTTTGTTGTCTATTTTTCAGATAACTGAAACGCCTAAGGCATTTTTTGTATTGTCAATTCGATCTTGAAATTGGATCATATGAAAACCACGTTGTAAAAGTTGCAGAGCTTATAAGTGGTACGTGTTTACGCAGCGGATCAAATCTATCGGTATTTCAAATGCGCATGCATATATAAAGTGAAAGTTCAACGTAACACGGCAAATCGTCGCCGAATCATCTCGACGTAGTTCAGCTCATTTACATAAGAATGTGCAATCCATATAAAAATTGATTAAAATGAAAACCTTCGAGATGGGTCATGAAGGTTATATATTGGTAATCGGGCGTTTGTTTCGAGACGAAGGATTTTAACACTTATAAACTATCCTAAAACATTGTTGAACTATTTCTCCTCGTTTGACGACCCAAGGACGAAACATTTACGTGTGCAATATTTCTTTTTGTCACTATAAACGTATCGCAATAAGTATCTCAGTAGTTATCGCGAAGTAGATCTAGAAGCGTTGTTAAAAGATTCTTGAACGATTGTTTTATACACGTAGTTTTATCCTTCCCGTGAATGCACTGCATCGTAGTTTGTTTTTTGTCTTCGAATGTTCTTTTGTTACACGTCACTCCAGTGTACATCCGATTTAATTAAGTGACGACGCGTTAGTTTTTTTGTCTTCAAGTTTTTTGAAAAATATGTTGACGTCGGACTGAATACGGGTTTTTAAATTCGATGCGTTGTTTAACATTTAAACGAACTCTTACCATTTATCTGCATATACACTTCAATTACAAATGAAGATTTATGTTTCAGAACTCAAACAGTGTCGTTAATTATTATAATGGTGAGGAGAATAAAAGATGTTATCTCATCGAACGTAAGAAATCTAAAAATAAATATTCGCGATTGTCGGTATTTTTCTTATAACGCGAACAAGAAAAAAGTCTTATTTTCAACGTAAGCTTCCAACGACACAAGCGATAACGATTCTTTATGATTGCACGCGTGCGTAACGAATCGAATAATTCATACCGGCCTTTATTGGCATGCAAAAGTATCATTAGCATCCGAGTCAAAACAAACTTAAGATTCACCGTTACATATCCACACGCTATCGACATAAAAGAAAAGTTCGAGCGTGAACTATTTTCGATTTCGAGTTTTGTTAATTAAACCAGAAGGAGATATGGTATAAAGTAAAAACACTGACGCATTTATATTTACGACATGACATAAGTCGATTCCCATAATCTGTACAAGTGTATTACGAGGGCGCTCAACGCAGCTGGTGTAATAACCAGCAAGACTTATACCTGCGCACTCTCTTGTACCAGATGAGTCTGCCCTCATTTTTCAGAATTATATATTTTTTTCTTTTCCTTATTAGTGGGATTGAAAACTAAGGCCAATTATTTTATAAGTACAAGCTTGAATGACTCGTAATATGAGATTTTAATCATCGCAATAGTGTCGTTGAGCTGACAAATGTAGGTGATTGCCAATTGTAAAGGTCATTTTATTTCAGCAATGAAAGTGATACGAAGTCATAATGTTGTGATATCAAAAGTACGTTATAGTTGTGCATTAACGTAAATTTTCCAAAACCTATTGGTTGTATTTGTACCCTATACAAATCATAATTTAAAAGATCGAGTAATAAGAAAATCTAGAGAGGGCATTACAAAAAAGAATTTGTTTCTTGTATTCTTTTTTGAAAACCTTCTACGTACTTATAAAGGATCACGCGCAGGTGCGCAAACATCAAACCTTGACTCAATCCATCCGATGCACCTCCATGGAAGATACTTATCTGCTTGCTCTTTATTTTCCATTGTCTTGATATACTTTTGGAGAGCTCGTTTCGTTACGGAATTTGCATTTGTACTTTCCGGAATTGCGTCGACGTAAGAACGCCCGCAGACAAAGATTTAGTTAGAGGCGTCACGCGTTACTTCAAAGGTTGTTTTTTTGTTTTATTTTTTAACATCGTGCTTGGGAGAGCGTTTAGCGCGCTCGCAAGCGAGGTAATCTCTCTCTTTCTTTCTCTCTTTCTCGGCTTGTTGCACAATGAGGAAAAATGAGGCGAGCGCCAAACTTAACGCTTTGTATTCCAAAAGTTTTACACGAATATCGACAATTCCGTAGTTGACTATATCATAATTTTTAACATGATAATTAGAAGGTGAAAAAATGTATCTCTTTATACAAATAAGAATTTATTCAATAATATTTTATTTCGAAACCACGCAGTGTCGGCTAATAAGTCAGAAAAAAGAAAAGTTCGTTTTTTTATTGTTTATTGTCTCATACAAATAAAAAAAGGTAAAATGTTTATATCGGAAAATTTAAACTAGGAAAATACATGCATACACTGGAACCTATTCATTTTACTGTTTCATCAATAAAGGCAGCATCAATACTTTGATTAATTGATTTCGACTATTGATTGATTAGAAAAGGTATAGGAGCGGAATGCGTGTCATCGTTTAAAGACTAAATTAAAACTACGAATTAGTAATATTTTTGCATGTTAGATCTATGAGAGGAAATTGCTTTCGCTAAGGAAAAAGCATTGTTGCGGCAAATTTTCATATAGGACGCGCCAACAACTCCTTCCTTCATTTTTTCCTACTTGCACTCTCGAGGAATTCCATTGATTCTATTCTACTGTATTTCAATGGACTTATTATTGCTCATTACGTGAATAAAATCATCGTGTTCAGTGATAAATTAGACTAATCGAATCGAAAATATCAATTCATAAACTGGAAGTTCAGTTTATAGTTGTAAATCGAAGTACGTACGGATGACTTTTATGAATAATTGTTGATTATTCATGTACTCACCGTTACGTTTCAAGAAGACATCACCTTCTATTGCATAAACGATTAGAAGTTAGAAATTAAGCTAACGATCTAAATCATTTGACACCTCAATGATCGATTAGTCGTAATCGAACGTATTTAAATGAGAAGCCATAAGTATATTGTATTTACATGGCATCGCTGTAAAAAGAAAAAAGAAATCAGCATTTAATGGGCTCCGTGTTTGCTCCTTTTCGAGCGCGGAGCTACCGTATCTTTGGAATGATTATCGATAATTTCGATCGCGCAGAGAAATTGCTGTTACGTAATGACATGTTTTTGAAGCGTAAATATACATATGTGTTATATATTACACCATCACGCGTGGCCATTGCACAGATGATCCTCTTTGCAGCCATTACAGTTTAATGTACTTGGACTTGATTACTCGTAACGCTATAATGCAATAGATTCAATTGAAAATCCTTCTTTTTTGTGTACTGCCCGCGGCAATAATACATATGCAAGGAGTCTGTTAATTGCAGCTTTTTGTATGCATATCAAACGATATGGATGGTTACCTCAAGCCTTTTATTGCATCTTACATATTTACTGTATTTGAAACGCCATCCGATGAGAGAGTCTGACTATTTTAAAGTGGTGCTTCAAGATGCCAAGTCAGTTGATTAAACGATCCGTTCTCAAAGAAATTAAAATGCCTTCTCACACTTCACGAGCCTTCGTAAAAGAATACTTTATATCTTTGAAGGTGTCGGTGAATTTTTAATGTTACTGTTTTGACTGCTACTTCCTTAACATCTCACTTTGGTTTTATTTTCACACGCTACAAGAGAGATTAATTTGACAGACTAATCGCTACCGTGTTCAAAGGTAGCTTTTGCTATAATCAAGCTACTTTTCTCTGTTCTCAACATTAGCTTCGTTTCCGGAACATTTTGAACTTTGAAATCTCTTACGTGATTGCTAAAAGTAAATCGTTTTACCTTTGTTATTTTGTAATCTGAGTCTTCTAAAAATACTTACTTGTTTTATCCAAGGACAATGCTGTCAATCTTGACGGAAGATAATCAATAAAACAGAGTGGCCATTTTAAAGTGATCAAGTCTACTTAAGTTTTACTTTAAAAAAAGGTCGAAGAAATTATCAAAAAGCAATCAACAAATAACTTTCCGACTGGAAAAAAAATTGATTTTCAACTTCGGGCTGTACGAACTCGAAAACAAACCGGTACTCAACAACTTTCATTTTAAATTGAACTACCCAAGAATGTAAAAAAATCGAAGCAAAATTGTGCAAAAGGTTTCAGAGAAGGATATGTTTCGAAACAGTGTACTGGAAGATGGCAAAACATTTAAATATCGGAGAAAAATCAGCTCGTAAAGCAACCACAGCAACGAAGTAGCTCGTTTACAAATTTCTTATCGTGAAACAGCATCAGCGTCACCTGGAAACTGCATTTAATTAAACACTAGAGTACTCACATCGACGAGATAAGTCAAATAAATGGCAAATCAATCATTTGTCCTTTCTCCTTCTAGTGTGACGCATCTCGATAATTTTAAGGTTCGTTGATCTCAAGCGAGATAAATTACTTAACATTCGTTCTCTGCAATTACGTCAGCTTTATCGCTTCTTAGACTTTTAATAAGTAATATGCTCCAGATTGGATATGTGTTAATCCAACAGCATTCGTGCTATGAATTTTGTTGAAATCGAGATAGAGAGAGATGAACCAAAAGGTATACTCAAGCGTAAAAATGTTACAATTTCTTTTTCAGCAGATCTCTTGAGCTGATACATGGACTTCTTGAGAAATTTTGAGTTTTGGAGCATGTCTACCGGATTTGTTAGTGATTTGTTCTTCGTGGGTTTTAGTACTCTTAAAAACATCTCATTAAAAGTCTCAGCGGTTTTTTTATTTGCGAAATTTTGGGTTGTATTCTTTCTTTTTATGGTTGTGAAAATACCTGCTAAAATGCATTTATGCTTGGTTTTTACAATGAGAGTTCGAATGAATTTTACTATCTTAACGAGACCATAAATAAAATTTTGCTCAACAAAAACTAATAATGTCATGTTAAATGGAATTTACACATTATTTAATATTCGAAGAATCAAATGTTGTGAATTTGTTAAGTTTTATTAAATCAACGTTTTACGCAATCTCATTTGATTATCTTTTACTTTAGTTCTCAACTTGCTTGACGCAAAACGTGTAAAATTTAAGGACTTTATCTAAAAAATCAAGTCAAAATATTAGTAAAAACGATGACTTTTAAAGCAAGACAATAATTTCTTTATAAGAAAATGTATAAAGGGAATGTAATCTATTACACGAAAGATTTAACGAAAGACTAACATATGAAATATAATAATATAATATAATAATATAATATAATAATTATCAGTCTCTTTACATACTTTATTGATGCAAAATCACCAAGAAATTCATAAAATCTCATCAATTTTGTTATTTTAGTTTGCCACATCGAATATTAATATTTTCAAGTCCAGTCTTTAAATATCTTTTTCTGGTTTTTAATAAATTATAAGCTTTTAAATTATAATATAAAGGATAAGCGATCTTGAGTAAAAATGTATAGCTGTTTTGCTTAACTCCACTCTTAATCAATAATTAAAGAAATTTATAAACGTAGATGATCGTCCATTTACATGCATGTAAGATAAACTACTAGCTTGGCAAACTGCAATTTTCGATACTATGATGTGCAAGAAGTATTGCTAAATTTTAATTTTAAGTAATGCAAAGTCGGCAATCGTGCATCCTATATCTCGTAAAACAAAAGTTCAAGAGTGAAAATATTACGCTATTATACTTTACTCACCTCGCTGTTGTTGACGCTGTTAGAAATGAAAAAAAAGTATCGTAACGTAAGGAGTAAAGTTTTACGGGCAGTGAAACTTCTACCTCTGTATATGCAGTCTTCTTTTGGAGATGACTCACTTCATATTAAATGAAAGTCTTTCAATTATGCGTTTATAGAGAAACCTTTTCCTCGTACTGTATACGGGATGTATTTTGTGAATCTCTATGTTGAATACGAGGATAATAAGGAAGTGAATGTAAATGGGAAACCAATTTTAAAATATTAAAGATTGCGTAAGAATAATTTAATGTTTTTTAAAAGCGATTTTCACCATATCATAGAGAAAAAAAATTAATAAGTGACTTTCAATAGAACAAAAATTCAAGTTTATTGATCGATCAGAAATGAATAAACGCAGTGTTTGATTATCGAATCTGGTATTATTAGAATAAAAAATAAGAGATTGATATAGTATACATAATCGAATCATCTACATGCTATGTCTATACGTATAACTGCGATTCACGACTTTAAAATAGTATTATCATTCAAAGTCGTAAAAATCAGTCAGCCGTTCTTAAGCAATTAGTATGGAAAATTGCTACCGCCAAAAATTATTTAGCACTTATTTAGGATAAATAAACATTATGCATTCAGGTTTGATCTGGACAGAATATTGACAAGAACATTTTTGTATACCATCGATCAATATACCTTTAACGCGCGTTCGCGCGCAACTAAATAATATCGTATGATGTGTCGATCTTTCTTAACGCGCGTTCTTTCTGCGAACATTTCGCAAGAAAGTTTTTTGCACACTTATTCACGTAGTTATAAAAAAAGAAAAAGAGACTTACGTGCTATATGTATTTTTAACATGATCGCAATATAATATAATAATGTATATGCTTAAGTACTACGCAAGTATGTTTGTATGTGTATGTACGTAGGTGGTATATGTCTGTGCAATATAATACAAGGTGTAAAATGTACATGAGTTTCCAGTTGTCTGCTGCCTATTTGCAAAGAGCGAGAAGGGAAATGGATATACAAAGAAGAAAAGAGCCGCATATCAATTGGCTTATTATTCACAAGCGCTTGGGTAATTTTCTTCTTTTTTTCTCAAGGGACGTAAAAGCATGACGCGTGTGCGCTTGACATTTTTTTTACCTTGGACCAAGGTCGCCACTTACTTACGTGGTCTTTCTTTTTATTGTTACTTTTTCGGAAAACAGGTTTTTCAAGACTTTGCACTGTTGATGATTAATACACAGTCGGCAGTTTTACATGGCAGTCGTCGTCATAAGAAATAACAAAGGCTTGATGATTTTTTTTCTTATGATATATTATATATTGGAAATTAAACCAGAATCGGAGATGTCGCGAATCTACGCAATTACTTCGTGTGTGCAGTGTGAACGAGAGGGCAGCAATTGTGGTCAATTACTGTAACTCCATATGGATTAGGAGATCGTTTTATAATTAATTTCAAGAATTGCATGCATAGTTATAAATATTATAATGCACGCAATAAAAGCATCTGTAAACACGAGAATTTCTTGCCCGTATTTTTTTTGTTTCGCTGCCAATCCTTTACTATGGCGAATATGAGGAAACATCGTAAAAATGGTGTTACATGTATTAATAATACTTTACTACGGTTGATTTGAGATAATAAATATAAATATTCTACATGAAGCAAGAGAAAAGTTATTTTTATGAATTAATTGCCTTGTACCTCGATAGATTTTGATAAATTTATAAAAAACGATAACGATACAGCCTTGTATCAGCTGTTATAATAATTGAAAAGACTATGTCTTCAAATCATCAAGTCTTCACGTTATAAAAATAATCAAAAAATCAAAAACATAAAACACTCATTCTCTAGGAAATAATACTTTCTTATCTTTCTCGGTAGGCTCTACCCTAGTTTCTGTGGAACCAACATCACCGTCGATCTCGTTGCCAGTGATCTCGTGCTCGAGAAACTTTTTCTTAGCTTCGACGTACTTGACCTTATAGTAATCGTTGTCTTTCGGTGCGATCTTACTCTGCAACGAATCATCATATTGGATCCTCGGTTTCTTAGGGTAGGTCTGAGGAGAAGGGTTTGCAAGGCCATTTATAACACCCAACCAGTTTGGCCAGGTAAATGGATTGGCTCCTTCATCAACAATCTCAAATACTTGATATTGATGGCTTGATGGCCTAGCTGTGGTCGTTGTTGTCGAGGTCGAGATTTTACTTGATGAAATACTTGTTGCATCGGTTGTAAGACTTATTGGCGATGTCGTTTTTATCGGAATGGGTTGTTGTAATTCTGTAAAAATATTAGAGAACCCTGCATAGTTTAACAAGTCTATAAAAAATAAAATGTCAATTAGCTAAAGCACAAAATTCATTAACATACAATCAATCATAAATTGTTAGTTAATTTTCATTCAATTTATAAGCATATGAGACAAGTACTTTTGTTTGTTAATCGAATTTGTTATGATCTCGTAGACGAGGTTGTGCAATTACCTCTGCAATTACGATTAATTACTATTATTAAGTCTTGTTAAAAAGCATAAAGAATCAAAAGGCATGAAAATATAGTTTTATTATACATGTGTAGTTTTATATATATCAAAAGTAGAGAGAAAGAGAGCATAAAACTAATTTGCACGACCGCAAAGAAAGTTGCAAGATAAGGAATTACGACAGCTGCTTTCGCGATCGTCAAAAACTCATATTTTACGGTGGTTGTCGTCTAGTGGTTTCTTCCGTTTCCAGTGAACCACAAAAACACTGTAATAAAATATCATTACAACGTGCGTGTACTTCGTGTGGAATTTTTTCTATTTGACAAAAGAAAAAAAAACATTTTTGAATATCACGAATAAGATTTACATTGATTTTTCGCTGTCATCGAAACGTGTTTCAGACCTTCAGTGTAAAAAAGATTGAGATTTCATTAGTTTTATTCTTTTCATTACAGTAAAAATCTTATTTCTCATAACAAAAATTAATTATTAATTTTAATACTCCCGACAAAAGTGCTATCGTTCTATACATTTTCATTTCAATAATTGATACGAGTGCATTTAATCTCATGTTATCTAACAACACCATGAAAAAAATTACAAAGAAAACAGAGCATATGTTCTTCCGACAAGTTGCTCAGACTACTGATTTAATTCATACGGGTGTTCGTGTCTTGAAAATAAGACCTTGAACGTTCGCCGCGGTCGGAAAAAAACGAAAAAGTCGCGTATGCGTATGCAACCTTCGTTTCGCAAAAAAATGAAAAGTAATAAAACAACAACGGCTAATAAAACAGATGCTCTTGAAGATCACAGTATGGGTTCAGGGTCTAGAACGGTCATTGATACCGTAGGCTAAAGATGCTAATTAATTGGTTAATAGGTTGATTATAGGCTTTTGAGTGACATTTATTTTTACATGTGCAATCTCTCAGTTTGGTTCACGCTCACCTTGTTTACGATGTCCGAAGTGAAGAGGCTTTTGTTCGTTATAATGCTGATAAACATGTCCGTCTCCGTGGCCTGCATGACCATTGAAGGTGTGTTGTGGATTATTACCAATAATCCATTTGCTGAGAGCATTAAAACCATATGGATCGCGATAGAATTTGTGTTGAGTGCGTTTATCTTCGTTTAAAATTTGTTGTTGCATTCGGTTATTGTACTCCTGCAGTCGAGCGTAGCGTCGACGATGCAATTGTTCCACGTAGAGACGCTGTTGCTCGCGCTGAGATTCGATTCGTTTCTGAATTATCTCACGTTGTTTTTCCCTTTCCGCGTCGGCTAAACTTTTAGCTTCTTCGCGAAGATAATGTCTGTCTTCGCTTGAAATGGTCGTCGGATTGTCGTAACGACGCTGAGGTCGACGAGTTGGTCGTGGTGTTGAGCTCAACGGTGTCGTCTCTTGGTTTTTGTCCTGTTGACGATTTTTTTGCAAGTGACCTACTGCTTCACGAGTCATAGCTGGAATCTGATAAGAAAACATACAATTTGAGGGTTAATTATTTAATTTCTTACGGATAGTTTAAGCAAGTATTTTCGTTGGACTGAATAAATCGGCGATTGATTCTAAGCTATGATGTAAAATTAAATAAAATTGCAATTTGAAAAGAAAAATAGCATGGAATTAAAATAAAATGAATGTACCTTTTTCTTGATTCGATTAATAATTCGAACTTACAAACTTTCTAATACATTATAAATCTTTGAACAAAATTACATGCTGTCATTTGAAATCAAATTATCAATAGAGTTGGTGATGTAACCAGACGTTCATTTTTACTGGAGTAAATTAATTTAAGAAAATTTACAACAGTTTGATTTTAAAATCATAGCATTGTTCTGTGTCATCGACATCCAAAAGCATGGCAATTAATTCATTCCTCTCAACAGACTCAGTACATTTGATCTCCGTACAAAAGAATCTAGTTACATATATCAATATATAATTCAACGCACGCGTAGAAAGTTAGCGAAGCGTGTAACTATGAAAATAGTTAACTGCTGCGAGCGAAGCTGTAACAAATTCTGGCGTGGAAGAAACACACATACACGAGTACGTTATGGAAGTCTTCGGAAAAAAGGAACAACGACTTACTCGATTTTATTAACTGTGTACCAGCTCTGAAAAGCAAGCTATATCGAATCGCGAAATCTAATAACTGATTTATATCCCTCTCCCATAAGAAAACTGATTAATACTTATCCTTTCGACTTGGGCGCATGTTACATAATTTTTAATTTGCCGTACCTTCGATAGACTGTCTATCGTTCCAGAGTTCTGTGGGGACCAAATTTGCTCTGCGACTGCTGTCGATTTGATCGCCTGGACAGGAATCTATCATAGAAGAAATTTGCGAATTATTATAGCGATCAAGGACGACGACTATAAGTGCGAGCGGAAAAATACGTTAGAACAAGTATACATTAAGAAGTGCAAAGAGGTGTAGTGAGAAAGAGATATTTATTTTCTTACTACATGTGTGTGTATACTCACGTTAAAAATACTCTCGATTACGGATCCGCCGTTCTCTTGGCGCTTCCCGCGCACCGTTTCATCATTCTGCGGGCAAAAAAATTACCATTTCCAAGTTAACTTATATGTGAACACCAATCAAAAGATACTTTGATTTCTTTTTAAGAGCGTAAAACATTTAAATATGTGTGTGAATACTGAGATAATTTACAAACAACGAAGGTTCGAATGGGGTATGATGCGATTCAAACGATATGTAGTTATAAAATATCAAAGATTCAGCTGTACCGGTTTCGATAAAATGTTATGAGGGTTTTGTTGCAGATGTTCATCGTAAAAAAAGTGAAATTCACTGACGTCAAACATTTATTTATGACGTAAAAAGTTTTTTCTGATTTATATAAGGTCAAAAGAGATAATAACGAGGACTAATTCTTTTTACAGCAAAAGCGTTCAGCAATTGCATTTCAAATGGAGAAAATACAGTAATGTTGCATTGCTTCACCTGAGGTATAAATAATTTATAAACGAAATCAAAAACTATGAATTTTCTTTAATTGAAAAACAGAAAGTCTCTTATCTAGCGCTTTGTTCGCATACAATGTGCGAGTTTCATTGGAGTTTATAATTTATGATATTCCGAAGTGGCTTTTAAAAATAAATTGTCTCGAAATAATGCTCGTGACTAACGTTGCGAACGCAAAAAAATTTACGGCTGCAATACTCCGCATGTGAAATAAAACAAAAATACCGTTCACAATTTTTCATCCTTCGCCGCTAACTAAAATAGTGACGTGTGCATAATTTTCGAATACTTTGCATTTCAACTGCAAAAACATATTACCTGCCGCACTAACTGTAAGGTTATCATTTCGATCTTCAATTAATTTAAATATATTATTTTATTTTATTTACCGTAGCACATTGAAATACTGGACGAACATTTACAATAAAAGTGGACTTCCGTTTTGACAAACTTTCTTTCTTTCTGCAAAGGTTTTTAACCAGTTTATATAGCCTCGTTGTAGTATTCGTTTACAAAAGGTTTTCATGAACATTTTTATATTCAATTATCGGTACAAACCCTTATATCAATGCTCCAACTTTTAACTTACATGTATTAAACGGATACGTTAATTGATATTCGATCATTCAAATAGGTTTTCTCTATCTCCTCAAGTGTAACTTTGCTCTATTTGAAGCAAAGTTACACTTGAGCGCATGACAAAGTTTTTGATCGAAACGGTCTAACGAACTAGAATGATTTTGAGCATTGAAATGAGTAATAGTTTCTAATATCTCAGCACAGTAGATGAATGTAAAATGATAAGGTTTCGTAATGTTAATTTTGAGGCCATACTTAAAATCCCCTTGATTGCATTAGATACGATAGATTTTTTTGCCCGGTGATTAGGCCATCATTTCGAAATAAAACGCTCAGTAATCAAGATCATCACTAGCAAACTGTGAATTTAAATGTTAATACCTGTGCAAAAAGATAGAACAATAAATTGGAGATCTTTATGAGTCAAGATATTTTCAGCTTACAATAAAGGGGAGATATTTACAATTTTAGTGTCAGCAGTCTTTGCACAAAATATAATATTGTTTGAAAAATTCATATTATTCATCTGATTCATTGGATATACATATCAGATATGATTGGAGTACATTGATTAATTAACTGAGAAATAATGTCTATAAAATTGCTAAGTGATTTTGAGCTTAAAATTATGCTATCAAATTATCTAGCCCGGTGATCGTGTGGCCTTGATACTTTTCAAGATTTATATCGAATAATTTTCGTCATAACGCGTATGGGCAATAATTGATCTTTAAATCATTTTTGTAGCTCAATCAATCTTGGCATCCCTGTCTGTAAGTGAACGCGTATTGTACATTGTCATCGCTCAATTTTACGCGCTGAAATCAGGATGGCTAATTATTTTCTTGTGCACTCGAGACCGTGTCTGAATAAAATTGATTGTTTAAGGTCGTAAAGACTTTTTTGAAATGTATATTCACGGGAAAATTTGCATGAGATAATTGTCAATTTATCATAATCATATAGTTTGATTATGCGTTAGAATTTTTATTTGATAAATTAATTCAATAAATAGATGGTAATCGTAAAGCAAAAGAATTGCGAAAAGATTGCAAGTAAATTTATGAAAACAAGCACAGCACAACATCATTAAACTTTTTTTTCCTTGACGTTACTCAATAAACGTTACTCTTTTAAGTAAGCACTCAACAGTAAGAGCGTCAGCATTCTCCGCATAGATATTCCTTTAGAAATGAGTCTAAAAATAGAACGAATCGAGTACTTTTTGTCGATACTTGGTTCAATTGGTACGATAGATCACATTTGAGACAACGGCTATTTAGGGGCCAGTAGCAGGTGTATAACCAAATTTTGTAGCGTTAAGATGACAAAGCAAAAAATGTTCAAAGTGTTCACGACTAGAATGATTTGCGAGTTTGTGACAATGACCTCACGGAAGTGTTTGTCAACGACGATATGTTTCGAAATCGTTTGTCGTGCAAAATTACCAGAAAGCAATAAATTTAATTCGATTTTTGCCGGGAGAATAAATTGCTAATTGTAAGCTGAACTGTCAAACGAAATAAAGGACTTGGAAAGCAACAACTCCATTTTCCCCAGTTAACACAAAGAAAAACGACCAGAAGCGCAATTTCGTCACGGAATACATTGATTACGGTTAGCTGAAAATCCCGAGAGCCATACAAGTCAGCAAGACAATCAAGTCGGCAAGTGACATTACAATGATATTACAAAACTTCGCAATCGATGAAAGCAAAAAACGGTAACTATGTGGGTTAAAATTAATACAGTTTCAGTGCAAAGACTCGTCTAAGCAATTCATCAAAAACCAGTCGATAATAATTGAACAATGTCAGTCTCCTAACTCACAAGTTTTTACCAATGCTTACCTGATGGACAGTCTAGTCGTGTGGACTCGTCAACATTGATCGACGTTAATAAAAATGTATAAGCAGGGATGACTTTTTCCTCTAAGCCCCTTCATCTCGGCTCACTCGCATTGCAGTGAACAACATTGCACAATTTTCACGATTCATTCTGAAATCTTAATTACGGGGACTACAAGTGTATCTGTTGCTTATTAACGGATGCTTACCCGTTATATACCCAGTGAAAATGGAATTGTCAATTAGAGAATTAACACATTTAATGAACTGATGTGAAAATCAAATCTCTCGTATACAATTTTCGATTAGATTTCTTTTCACACTTACGGTTCTTTGTCACAACACAGGACAAAAAAACCATTGTTTTTCCTCAATAAATTACAAGTTGCGCAATAATGGGGATAAAAAGATTACAGTGTGTACAAAGAGCCGCGATTAAAGTTTTACGATTGCAATTTCGCTGACGATATCAATATTATTTGTTCCCTAAAAATAAACAATGGAGGAGGGGAAAAAAACGGCGCCTGCACTTTCACGGAACATGATCTAAAAATCGTACCATCAACCTAGGAAATGATAGCTATAAGGACTTATGAGACTTTACCCAAGTATATTGCTTCGATAATACTTGTTTCGCGTTATAGAGCTGTGTATTAATTTAATATTGGCTACACGAGGGCCGCGTAGTATATAAATGTTAATTTTACAAATTACAAGGCAGGCGTTAAAGCTTTCAGAATAATGGCAAAGTAGCAGCGCTCAGGTCAACCAAATTCATTACGAGATCTTTATCGGTAAATGGCTTTGTGTGCAATACTAATATGACGATTCGACTATATCGATTTACCTTTATTGCTACTCAATTTCGTTTATTTCTGAAATTCGAACTGATAGTGTATTGGTTGTATTTGGTTTTATTTTCCGTTCAATTATAAAAACGTATTTTTACGAAATATGGAGAGAATCAAATTCGAAAATTAAAATTAATACAGCGTAACTAATGAATATTTTGTTATTAAATGTAACGTGAAAACGGTAATAGAGGTTCATTCATAAGAAATAATTCAGTCAACGTGTCATATTTTGAGATCTTGATTAATCTAGACATCATATTATAAATTTGAAAAACTGTATTAATCATTGCAAAAGCATATAGAATAGCTCGACGGGCATAACAACTCAGTAGAATAATCTAATCTAGTAAAACGTACATTTACGATTAGATAAGAGGCTATCCTTCGCGTTATTTAAGTAGTAATAGACAATTATAGTCGGTCATTGCGGCACAGGTCAAATCGAGTGTTTATCACCTAAATAGATTGTAATTTTTCCAGCGAGATAAAAAAATTGATAAAATAATTCAGTTTATAGTCAAACTAAGATTTCATGCTAAAATGGGACGAACATTTCACACTGTATTTGGTGCTCTTAATCGATTACTCTCGAGGAGTGTGCGCGAAGTAATCTCGTACAATTCTAGTTTATAATCCTGTTTGTGATTTCAGCACGTCGGGATGAACCAATCACACGAACCGTCATCACGAGAAATAACTCCTTTTTCTTCTCTAACTATAAATAAACTAGATCGTATGAAAACGCCAATACGTGCAGCTCCTTTGTGTTGTCGCGTCCTCGCGACTTACCGTGAAAGGACGCTGCGCCACTGTACCGATGCACACGCACTTTCACTTTTGCGCGATGCTCCCAACAGTTCGATAATGCAGCCTGTTTTTTATTCGTGCGCGAGCATGAGAGAGTGAGACTGCGTTGTCATTAAGAAAATACGAGCAAAGTGAGAGCTGCTCATCAAGGATAAACAATGAAACTTTGTGACGAGCGACGAATTAATGACCCTCATTTTTAAAGGTTCCCAAACACAAAAGCGTGTGAATTACAAGTGACATGTACACCAACCAAAACTATTTTTATTTATTTTTTGCTTGTCTGAAAATCGACGTTTACACTGACAATGTTAATTTGAACTTGAGCTTCAAGGTATTTTTTTATCGAGATTTTGACGACAAAACAAATTGTTCGAGGACAATTTGAATAGCAACGTTCTTCTAAAACCTATAAAAAGGTTCGTTTGAACAAATGTTCATCAATAATTGGAAATTATTAAGTATATATTATCATTGAACTAATGAAAAATCGAAGAACCTCATCGCTATTAGAAAACATAACGTTCACGCAGTCCTTACAAATGTACATCGATTCAGTACAAGGTGTAAGAAACGAACAGGGTGTGGGAGAACAGAGACGATATAATAGACGATGATTCGACGAGTATCGCAAAGGTGCGGTCTCTATGTATTAGAACGAACTTGACCTACTTGACGCTTCTCTGTTTATAAGGCTCGTGTCCACCAAGGCATAATATTACATTGTTTTATAATCCTTGCCAATTTTACAGTCGAATCGTAGGAGCGCGTGCGACTTTATTGCGTAATATTGTTGTGCGGTTATGAAAGCGAGTCTGATTTTTATCGGATGCGTGCCATCAATCGTGGAGGTCGATTGAAAGTTGCTGATTTTGCGAATTGACAAACCAGATGAATTCTATCTCTCTCTCTCTCTCTCTCTCAGCCGCTGCACGCTGCATACAGCAATACATTGGCTTAGCAGCTGCTTTTTTCTTATTGGTAAATTACCTGTAGCGCATGAATTGTTGCGGTCACGTGTTAATTTCGTCAATTGTCATGCACAGAAAGCTATGCTCGAGTGCGCAGAATTAGAGCCTCCGCGCTTGTGTGGCGTGTGGCGATTGTGTTGCGAAAGGGAAATTGTCACGATACTGAAAAGAATATGCACGCCCGCTGTAGATAGATTTGCAATGATCTGCGACGCTTAATGTACATGAAATGTTTAACATACGTTTCATCAAAGTTACGTCGATCTTGAATATTTTCTAACGATCTTGCGAGAATCTTTTTTAACTGAAAAGTAGTGCAACGTTATGATGAGTTTTATGAAAATTTGACTATTACTATTT
The DNA here is from genome assembly GCA_030064505.1 of Chouioia cunea. Lineage (NCBI taxonomy): Eukaryota > Metazoa > Arthropoda > Insecta > Hymenoptera > Eulophidae > Chouioia > Chouioia cunea. Next base: position 3,928,031 of record JAOPFQ010000004.1, on the reverse strand, counting down.
TAAAAAATATGCAATTTATTATTTTTATAAAGATGGGACAAAGTATTATACTATGAATGTATGGTTGAGTAAGATACATCTATGATGTCGATCTCAGGTTATATACTTTATGCAAAAAGCTAATAGAATGTTAAACGAGTTTTTTTTTATTTATCGTAGCCAGTTTGAAAATGAAAAAATATTTCTCTCAACTACGCGAAGAAATAGAAGGTGATCTGAAAACCGATGGTTGTCGCTTACGTTACGCAGTTAAATTATTACTCGAACACATCTCGAAAGATTTCGACATGCACGTACTGACTGAAAAGAAAAAAGAGGCGTTTAATATGAAATATAAAAATTTCTTCCCGGAGGCTCGAAGCGCAGTAGCTTTAAATATCTCCCTTGAAATCTATGCAGATCAATTCCTCGCGATTAATATCGCTCTCGAGACGTTTTTTGAACGGATTATATAAGCCGTTCTTTCTCTCTCTCTCTCTCTCTCTCTCTCTCTTTCGATTCATCGTATGAGTTATCGCGTTCTAAAAGCTACTCTGTACGCACAACATTCTCCTTTCTAGAGAGGGGAAAAAATCGATAAATAATAAAGTTTCAGCTATATTATAAATTACCCTTCGATTACTTTAGATTTTTTTTTAAATCCTTCATGAGTCTTAAATCACTCAAGGAATTAGGTTAAGCGCGCGAATAAATATAATTTTCGTGCAGGAGAGTTTCCAAAGAAACATTCAAACTTCAAATCTTCCGTTAGATAATTTATGTACATCGGAATTTTATGTAATATCGCAAAATGTCGATGAATGAACTACAAAGAAAACACAATGTACACGTGACTAAAAAGAACCTTTTACAATTTATCGTCATTCATCAGTATTCCGATACAGCTTTGACTTTCATCGAGAAGCATTACTTTGAAATATTGTCATCAAAGCGAAACTTAATCTCGTCCAAACGATAAAGGTGATATTGTAAATAATTCAACAAAATCCAGTGTCATTTTTTCGTGGCGACGGTTCACATTTTTGGACTCGAGTCTTCACTTATGCAAGTAATAAAGCATTGCCGTTAAACAAGTTACAACTTTCTCGTCGATGATTATACTTTGAAGGCTTCGCTTGAAAAATCGAGTATAAAATTGTTATAAATCAGTCAATTAATATCGCAAGGTTAATTTTTAATTTTATCTAATTAGTCAAATTTTTGATCAAACGAGAAAATAAATTACCAAAACAAAAAATAATATAATAAATAAATAATGAATGATTAAACGTATACTTCGTACGTTTCATAATATTTAAATAAAGCGCTATCGATAGAGAGAAGTGGCCTATTGATTCTATACATAAAAAAGATAATTTTATAAATTGCACATATTATACGTAAGACAATGCATCAATATACCATTAAAATTCTTCCTTCATAATAACACGTATGTAATCTAACGTACTAATTCAATTACGTTCAAAAATCAACAATTTGATGATTAATCACTTGGCAAACTTTCTTTATAATGATCAACAAGATTCGAATAATACATAGGTTTACAGAGAACAAAAGAAATCGATAAAAAACAAATAAAACACGTCTATTACGGCAATGCAATAATGAGCGAATGCAATACGGAAAATGGTATTACAATTCGTCCGAATGTTTAGGGCTACTGAACAAAGTTATGTGACGAAAGGTCCCATAAATATTCCAATATACATCCGTATACGTATACATTATGGCTTAATAACTTCATCTCTATCTCATAATCAAATTTATGGGCTCATTGTAGATGGCATGGTAGAGATTCCTTCCTCATATTTTGATAGCGCGCTCAAGCGATGACGCAATGTCTTCGATTATTCGCAACAATGTTTTCCTTGGTTAATTACATAAACGACGTAAATGCTTTGAAAAACGGAACCATTGTTACTCGTTTCCGATCATCACTTTATAAATATATATATACCATTCCGAAGAGAACGTTTAATATATATATATAGCGATAATGACGAACACATAAGGCGAATTGAATCAAAAACAAATGTGCGTAATAGGCTAATGTACGCTATTTCACGCACGACTTTGCCTGTTATGTCTGTTAAAAACGTTGCAAATTAGTGATAATGATGGTTGAACTGATGGTGAGTGGTGGATTATAGGGACTATAAAGCTATGAGACTCTAAAGGTGAAATTTATTGACGAGCAATGCTACCGAACTGCGTTCATTATTTGCCGTGAACATTTCTGCGAGTTAATTTATGACTAATGGAAAAAATATAGAATAGAACATTTTAGTTGAAGATTGTAACGTCAATTATCTTATGTCCTCATTGACTCAGACTATAAAAAAAAGCATTTTTCCAGTTTGTTGCTCAAAGGTAAAGAAACTCACGTTACATCCGCCTTGAAACGAAGGACTTTTACGTACGCATGAAGTGTCATTACCTGAAAAAAAACTTTTCATTGAAACTCGACTATGCGTGAATACTTTTTGAAAATCATCGTAACACAAACCGAATAATATTTTTTTTCCATAAAATTCCATAAAATGAAGAAAATTAGTTTAGAGGTTAAATAAACAGAATATATAATTATATATACGTACAATGAAAGAATATAAAGAATAAAAATATATCTCGCGTCACTTTCGATCTCTTTGACGTGTATTTTCATTCAATGTGCGTGTCGCGTGTGTAGAATATACTTTCTTATACTGCAAGTCTTCAAAAGGGAAGTATATGAATCCCTTTAATATCAGATCAATTAAATAAATGCATATTTAATTAGTTAATTGTTTAAAATTTCTTAATTCGAGGCAGTTAAAATAACTGCGTTGTGACTTACGTTTATAAAGAAATTAAAATGTTCATTCCAATAATAAAATTTTAGCTTAATCAAAACAAATGATATTTTCACGATAATTAATATAATTTCACTGTGAACATTATTTAAATATCAAGCGAAAATTATAATACATCCATCAATTTAATTTCCTATAATAACTCACTTAGAACCTGCAAAATCAAGTTTCTTTTTATCTTATTCCAGTTAGATTAATGTAAAGTGACGAAGGATCAACAAAAATCAATCGTAAAGTAACGTAAAATCCTAATTAACGCTCTATTCAACAACATTAATTCCGTTTTAAGTCCTCGGTAATTGAAGTAAGTGGCAAGTGGCTTCAACAAACAATTAAGTCTATCATCGGCTTTTTTTTTTCGTCCAATTAATCACGCAAACTCAATTTACAAGTTTTTCCAGCTTATAACTTATTTGACATCTATTCGTTTTACTCCTTAAACTTTCGATTGCGTAATATATATCCAGCTCTGACTAACGAGTCAAATTGCAAACTTCATTCTCGCATTGAAATCACACTTCGCTATGATTACGTGGTGACTCGAAATAGAAAATGTAAAATTGTTCGCGTTTCGATCGTAAATAAGAGATGTGCTCGAAAATTTTGATTATAATTTACACTCAGCAATATTTCTATAAGCAGCTTATACAGAAATTGAATTCATTCGTGCGATTTTCGTCGTCAATGAGGCCGTTAATTTTCTATAGCAAATGCTCGTGTTGGCGCAAGCTCTAATTATAGGCATTTGGCTTTTCGTTTTCTACAAAACGACACTTTTTCAATCGTAGTTGCATTTTCTCTCGAATGTCACGGCCGTGATAAGAAAATTTCCATTCTATAATTTTTATCAAAGAAAAAATGATAATACGATATTATGATTTTTGATTCTTACGTAAATGAAAGATGAATCCATATGGCTGATGACTAATATAATATGAAACGGTAATTGAGCTAAATTTTCGATCACGATTCATAGTTTATCGAATTAAAATCACGACCTTCTTCAACTAATTGTGATACTCGTATAACTACTCGGCTATTATTAATCGTTACGTAATCGCATACAAAATCTTCAAGCTTATATATTTGTAAATTAGCCTAAAGGAAAATTTCTTTATCATTTCACACTCTCGCGCATGCAGTCACGACTTATTGCACTTTCTATGAAGTTGCATCCTAAACAGTTACAACTTTCTCGCTTGATATCTATTATCAATCGATGAGAATTTATAACTTTGCGGTGTTGTCACGCGCGTTACTGCTCTTCCTAATTCATTAATTCAATCTGCGTAGAAACGTTTTGAATGTCATACTCCTATTCAGTTTTTAACATCTTAAAAATCTTCAGCGCAGTTAATCTTAATTAACTTATCCGCAAATTGCAGCCACTTGTTTATGCTAATCCTACATACACGTACAGAAAAGTTTATCGTAACAAGCACATAACTCCAAGGCACTAATTTGAATATCATGCCAAAGGCTTTTGATCAATTATAGCTATTGACTTATTTTTTTCGATATATTTTTTTGTGCTTATCATTCAGTCCTTGCGGACAATGGGTTAAACAAAGATTTTTACGTAGAACATTACAGCTAATAAATTTTGTTATAGAAGATTTGCAGATATTACTGTCAATTAGTTGAGTTCCCTGAGGGACGAATACGTTTGCGTCATTAGCCATTCGGAAGCGATATTTACGCGGTAACGTGAGTTAGCCTTGTTAGCCAGTTCAGAGATGCAGTTTCCTAACGTCAAGAGAATGCGTATCGTAGTCGCGCGGTGGCGGCGTCGGCGAGGGCTACGATTGAGTAATTATCGAACGTTAAGCTAAAAGAGAGGATACTAATGCACAAATGTCGATATACTAACATGTGAATTTCTTTGAGTTAATTGACATTTTATAAATCCGATGAAGTTGTATCTCTCACGAATAGTTACAAGTTACTAGCCAGCTTATGCTAATGTGTTTACGATGTGCATTTCAAGATCATAACAAGGCGCGCGTGAGCTCTCGGGAGACGGAAAAGTTTTCGCAAGTCGATTTGATACACGTGCTAATGCGTGCACATTTCATTCGATGCGGTTCTCTCGAATACGTCGAACTTATCATGCATATCTGGATTTTATACGTCAGAAAATAAAAAATATAATATGATGTTTCTTGCAATGCGGGATTTAGAAATTTAGCGTCCCGGAAAAATCACTTAGTACAACCTGGCATATTTCGTCACTGGCAATTTGCACAAATTTTAAATCGCGAAACGTTCGATGTATTACGAAATCTAAGAAAATTGATTTTCGCTTTAATAATGATTTTCCCACCAGCCAATATAGTATCAAGAAAATCATCAACGTCGCTGAAAAAGGCAATCAGGAAGCAGGATTATCTTTTTCAACGACGTTCAAACAATAGTGAAACTATCGGCAGTCACTCAAGGAAACCTAGCAGAGCAGACAAACACTTTTCCACTAGAAAAAAAAATAGACAACCTCGTTACAACTCAAATTATAACACTCGTGCCCACTGTCCTACCTCAAATCATTATTATTAGCATCAACACTTAAAAAATCACCACTGGAAAAAATGAAAAAAAAATCACTGAAACACTGACCTCCTCAGGCACCTCGTACACAAGGTAAGCCTCGTTCTCAACTACGAGACATCCAAGTAATATGAGGACAATGAGTAAACACAGCGCAGAGATTCGCTTCATGGCTCAGTCGGAAACAAACTGTCGTCCTTCTTCTTCCTCTTCTTCAGCGTCGACTATAATTATAAGTAGTAGGGATGATGTTCTCACCGGTTGAGAGCGAGAATAATAAAAAATATAAAATAAGAAGAAGAAGGAAAAGATGTCTCGATGGGCTGCGCTGTGATGGCGCTCAAGCACAATTGGCACGCGAAACGAAGTAAACCTGGTCTATAAGCGCGCTCGAGTGGCGATACCCCCCGTATACCTTTCTACCACCGCCGAGCCAACAGCAGCAAGAGCAGCGCCTACATCATCTCTCCACTCTTTTTTCTCCTGCCTCCTACTCATCCGCACGCTCCCGTTTTTCGCCGCCCTTTCTCGCTCCCACCAATATCCTCGCAAGGCGAACTTCTTTGATGATGATCATGACGACGACAAACGCCGACGATCCAAACTGGTGGGAGTTTTACCCAGCGCCCTTCGACGATGTACTTTTTTGGTCTCTATCTCTCTCTCTCTCTCTCTCTCTCTCACTCTCTGTACATTTTGGTTTTTTTCAATGCGATCCATCGCTTGTGAAAGTGCAACGTTTCATCTGCTTTTGCGTTGTGTGTATTGTCGACTGCTAGTATTGGAATTTTTAGAAAGCTCGATAAGTTTGGTAAAAAATTCAAACGTACGTGTTTTAGAGACCGGTATAATATTTGTTTTAAATTTCTTAGCCTTGACTTCCATGTTTTGTTTGACGACGATAATAAGTCATCGGCAAATCAAGTTTTTTCGGAAGTTTTTATTTTACATAATCGTAACGAGTTGTTTTATACCTTTCGTTTTTTGATAAGTTCATCGTAGCATTAAAACAGTAGAAAATAACTAAGATACACCAAATATAAGTATTCTGTTGTAGAATATTTCACTGTAATATTTGATTGAAGGTGATTAATTACACGAGCGACTTTTTAAACCCGAATATCTTGGTAGTTGACACTTAATTAGAATTTCGATTTCTGCAGCGTAAACACGGAAGGAAGTTGGGAACATGCATTTTATCGTGAAAAATGAGGTGTAAAACGATCGTTGATTCCGATATAACGCCTCTCTCGTTACGCGTGTTAACTCAAAAGAGAGCACATTTACGCAGACATGTACGTTCGCTGAAAAAGTACCTATCCTTCTAAGATTAATTAGAACTTGCGTAACGCAAGCATCTATGAAGCTTTCTAACGCATTGCCAAATTTCCAAGGAAGTGTGAAGAATTATTGAGTACACATACCTCGCTTGCTCCACTCCGCTAACGTGACGATGAGCATACGCGATGAGGTATTGAGTCATATATACGTGGTACAATGCTATTGTCAGGCTTGTTTGTATATTGATTTTTTTTACACAAACAAAAAAGTAAAAAAATACATTACGCCACGCCTTACGCGTATCACCGGTTTAATAAAAAATTGAAGTAAAAGTTCATTTATTTTTTAATACTCACGCCGAGGATTTCATGAATTTTACTCGTGCTCGCGCGCACCTTTCTTTGCTTGGCTGATGGTTATGAAGAATCACTTCCTTCGGTGCGCATACGTAATTCGAAATGTTTGTGTTTCGCTTTCGTGCGAGGCGCGATAGCCTCATGTCTTTTTTTTGTTGTTGTTGTACGATAATGATTGAGCTGCTGCTGCTGTTGCTATGAGCTTATTATCTAGAGCAAGTAAGTTTAATGTTACGTAAAAATGCTACTTCGCAAGGATCTCTGCGGAGATGGAACAAGACGTAATCGTAATTGTACGTGTTGTTGATTAAATTTTGCGCTGTTTCTTTTTTGGGTTGAGATCTCGTGACGAGTACTTTTAGCTTTGATTTATGATTAATTGATATATGCTCCACTTCAATTACAAATATTTGTACTCGATTTTTTATTTGAAAGCTTGCATATTTTGACTTGAGTGTAATGGAAAAAAATACAGTGATGTCTCGTATAAAATTTTGGTGCATTGCATTACTTTCCAAATCTAATAAAACACTAAAAATCAGGTCATTTGATCAATGATGAACGCCTATAAATTCCTCAACTTGTTTGCGCGCGCGCGCGATTGTAGCAGCAGGCGGTTCACGCCATTAAAAAGAGAACTCGGTCTAACCGAAACACACTTTAAATCTGCTAATTACTTTGCTTTGACAAACTGGATACAGCTGTTTACGTGCGACACTCGATAAAAACAACAGACCATCCACTTGTCAATTAGATACTGGTAGAAAGTGTCTCCGGGTGTATATCTGATGAAGTATGCTCTTCTCTCGATAGCTTGTATAAAAGTGTGTACGTAAGGATTCATTCACCGTTCTACAAATCAACGGTTCGTGTATAATGAGAACCGCTAATCGACATGGGATTCGCATTGTCACTTATGCAACTGACCTTGTTCACGCTGCAGTTGTTTTTGTATCGGTGCAACACACTCTCTCTCTTTCGCGCGCGCGACATTAGTAACGTTACTTTATTGCCGTTCTCTGACAGTATCTACTTGAAAAGATTTTATTTTAAGTTCAGATTCTTACAATACAAGTGCTGAGTTTGAGAGATTGTTTTCGATAGTTTGAATAGTCTTGAATTAACACTTCACACTGATTAATCGTGTTGCGATAATCGTGGAAAAGAAAAGCTTTTGAACATTGATATTGCATCTAATACGGTGCGTACGGTAATTGCTTACTACGATCCCTTGCGATTTATAAAATAAATTTGAACAATGAATCAATAAACCAGTTGCTACAATGTAACAAAGTACCAACGAGAAAATGAAAACAAAATGGGGAAGATATATTGTTTAATGGTAATGAAATATCCAACGGTGACATTGAGGAATCGAATCAGAGTAGTTGACATTAACAGGTATATTAGACGTGAAACCAAGAAAGCCAAAACAGGATTGAACAACAAGAGGAACTTTTTACTCGCATTTTCCTATAACTTTCTCTTTTGCAAAAGAAAAGAAAAGAATCTTTACACTTGTTTCTTTACATTTTTTACATTTTATTAGTTAAACAAAAGCTAGTATCATCACCCAGTATAAGATTAAAAATAGATGTCTTGTCATGAGATCCTGGACCTCGCGAGAGATATTATACATTTAGCTTTGCTTCCTACTCAAAGATGCAAAGACGAAATGTCATTGTTATCATAAAAGTACATGCGGAAACTAATGTCACTTTACTTTAAAACTTTCTGTATAATTATATGAAAAATTTTTTGATTGTTGGTATTTCTGTGCAAATATATTATGCAAATAGAACCTCCCAATTTCACGTTGAAAAAAGCAAAGATTTTAATTAGCGCCCTATCATCTCAGGTGAAATAAATGTAAAAATTAAAATTACCTAAATTATTGATGCTTTTACTCGCCAATCGCTATCGCCGCTTCTTTCGTAAATGCAGTATTTACCTAATTCATACCGTTCAGTTTCTTGTGCTCGAGTTTCGCGTTTCAAAAATTATCGACGACAACGAATATTTATCCTAAAAACAAAATTAATAATATTGAAAGATCGATCGCTCAAACAATGTATAAAACAAATAAAACAATTAATAAATAGGACAATGTTTAATTAAAGAATCGAGAACATTTGAACCACTGCAGAATGTTAGTCAACTCTTGAATATTTAAATGCTCCGGATAGTTTACTACGTTACGCAATGACAAAGGTCAAGAAATATTATATATATAACACGCAAGTGTGCTTCATAAAATTTATATGAAGCGGATGTTAAATTAGTCGATTTTACTTCATTTGAATATAAGTAGATAAAAGGGTGAAATGTACAGGTGAAAGGTCTTTAAAAGGACCACTTTTCGAATATTCAAATACTGACAATGGACAACCGGTATTTTAACACCATCGAACTCACTATCGACAATAAATCGATCTTATGGAAACTCACTTACTTTCGATTGCAAGAACTTTCTTTAAAATTACCTTGTAGAACCCATCGTCGTACGAAGATGCGAAGAAAAAAAAAATCTTGATACCATTACTCAATTTGCATAAAAGCACACTTGGATAAGGTGGGCTCGCTTTACAATATAGATTATGTGAAATATAATAGGGCCATTACGTTTGCAAAGGCACTTCGCAACACCTATTAAATCACATAAAAGTCGCCGGATATTCTGTGCGTTTTTTTCTTTGTCCCTATGTCATCATACGCGTGTATGCATTAAAGTACATTTGGTACCTAATCGCATGTTACCATGAAAAAGGAGCGACAGCGAAGAGAATTGACACGCGTTCTTGCACACGATATTGATATGCATACACATGGTACTTACACTTACATTTATTATTGCGTGTTACTTTTGTCTTAAGATTTTGCAGTCAGCTAAAAAAGTAGGAAAGCGATTTTATTTTATAGAGGATCGTCGAATTCATGTAAAAATCAGACGTAAAATCGTCTGTTACATATTTCATAATGTCCGACGAAGGATGATTTAATGTATACCCGACCCGGTTATTCGTGTGACCAACGACTTTTACATTCACCGAATGCGCGACTGTCGTTTATCTTCGTTGGTCAAGTTACATAGAACATCACACTTGCTGAATCTTGTTGCGTTGTGTAATTGTAAAAAGTTTTATGTAAATTCTGGTAATAACTCTTCCAACATATCGAATGCAAATCAATTCCTCGATAAATTATAATTGCAAAGACTGTCACGGATGGACATTTATGAAATTAAAAAATGTTGAGTTGTGGTCTCTTGGGCTTATTCACATTGGTATCCTCTACGCGTGACGTCCTGCTATCTTGAAAAAGTGCATCATCTAGTTATCCATACATTTTTAACATTTGAAGGATCATCATTATCTACTCGAACAACAATTAAAAAGATTTAGAGTAATTTTAGTTTTGACATTGGGCTATTGATTTATGCAAGTAAATAAGATACACCTGCTTATAATGACTCACGATCTTGCATCACATGAATATTTTGAAATTTTTAGATGTTTACTTAGCTCGCGGCTAAACAAAGGTTAGACGTCAATCTAAACTAATCACGCTCATCTTGAGAATCCAACAGAAAATAATTATTTAATCACAATAATCACGTTTTAATCAAAACTACAACTCAGTTAACTGGATTCTCAAATTCATTTAAGTAGAAAAAAATATGTAAAAATCCAATCACCTGACACCTATAAATTATCGTTATAAGTGTGTGATGTAGTCCATGTGAAATCTTCATCGATGTTCATGCGTGTATGCAAAGTGCACGCTGGAGAGAAAGGTATGAAGCACGAATAAAGAATTTTCAATCTTCACCCGCATGCTTTTATCGTTGCATAACTTCGTGGCGAGAGTAACAAACATCTTTTTTAATTAACAGAATTTTGATGAGCGCGTGTATTCAAATCGTCCGTTTAATAGTTTTGAAACGCATACGTATATCTCAATTTCAGTTTGCAAAAAATTCGAGTTATTCTTTTAAACAATGGAAATAGCAGTGTGATTATTTTAAGTCTTTTTTAATACACGATATATGATATCTTTCTACACATTACACACGATACAAGATATATTTTTCTTTTGTCGCATGAAATCGAAATATTGCCACTCTGTTTACGCTCGAGGTTTGTTTATGTGTGATGTTGAAAAAACGATTGATTAGTGTGCTCAAGTTTGCGAAAAAATCTCAACATATGTATACATCTGCACGCCGTTTCCCCCGCAAGACTGTTCTTTAATAATACGTGAGATACCACTGTCACAGATTTATAATGTTTCTCGTTTTGCAGAAACCAAAAAAGCTTTTCTGTGTATATCCAAAGGATAGTACTTGTATTTACTGCACCTATTGAAAGAATTTACGATATTGGTGTTTTGATGGTTTTCTTTTATTTGCTTTCTGCAACAAAAAGCGAAAATAGAAATATTCGGATATTTTACTGAATAAGTTAAAATCTAGTCTTACTAAGATCGATGTGTACAATTTGCACATTTGCACGAGTAGAATCGATTAGCTTCAAGTTTAATTTCTTTACTTTCTAGGATGCTAAGATTGACGATAACAGTACGTACAATTTATGTGGAAAATTGGCCTTTATGATCTCATTAGTAGCTTTGCGAAAAACCGAGAAAAGGCATTTCCAAGAGAACGTCTTTCCGTAACAAGCGTGTAATTAATTATTTCGAGTTGAAGTCTGCAAGTCGAATCAGTCGAATGGTTCGTAGAGTTGCGGTGAGATATATCCAAAAGTGGGAATCTCAACGAAACCCGTCGTGACGTCTTGCCTAGTTTATTTTAGAGATCGTCTTCGTATTTTATTTAGACGCATGGTGCAACGATTCATGTTGCATAATTGATCATTTTTTAATGGTTCAAAAAAAAGAAAGATTACATTGCGGTTAAAGTAAAAATGAAGACATTCTGAAATTAACGTAAAATTAAGGCAGTGTGAATTTGGTTCATCTTTTTATCAATAATTAATTACAACTTGTAAAGTAATAAAAAAAAGCTACAGTCTGGGGATATCATTTAACGTATCAGGGACAATAATATCATTTTGTTTTTCATCTACTGCTGTTCTATTTTGAAAGAGTAAAAGTTAAGAAATATCCCTGCTTTGTTGCATTGAAATCTCGGAACTTTTATACATATGAGATTTTTCCATTTGCGAAAGAGTTAATCCACAGGTAAAAATTTAACTCTAGAATTTGAGAGATATGTTAACTATTTTTTTATCTTTCTGATAAGCATTTTATCGATTGGTTTTTATCACTCGATCATACATTATTAGCATGCCGAAAACTTTGAGATCAATTATATAATTCAAATGCAATCATGACAGTTATATTAAATACCATTTAATCTCACATTGATAAATGCAACGAAAAGTCAAAGATCTTTGATTAGCGATCTCCGTGTAATAAGGCATTGCATTGCAGAAATATAAAAAACTAGTCCCACGTAGAAAGAACACAATTAATTTCACGGAATGCACATAAAATCCATTGAATCGAGCGACTTTATCTCTAGAAGACAAAAGATGATATTATCTTAACCGCACGCGCTTTTACCTAATAGTTGCCAATGACGAGCCTTTGTTTTCTTATATACGCTTGTGTTTTAGTGTCATTATCTATATACATATATAGTTGCGAGGCCAAAAGAAAGCCGAGGAGTCTGTAAAAACAGACAATATTATGCGCTCGCGCGTCGAGGCATTGCAATTTTACTTGTGAGGCAACCACCAATTATTGTTATGATCGACTGCTGCCAGACGCGTGTAGGAAATGCTATATGTACGTGCACGAGAGTACCAAATTGAAATTAGGCGATCCCGACACAGCGCAGTTTTAGCCATGAATGCAGATTTGGTGAAAGTTTATATGAAGTCGTTGTTGAGGTTACTTGCGGTTCGTATGAGTGTTTTGGGCACTTTGGGATTTCTTTTTTTTGTTTTTTTTTTTTTGGTCGTGCAGGCTAACTATTATCGAGGTAAATTTCTCACGATCCGTTGATTTTTCGGAAGAATCAAGAAAGAGATATTATTGTTAAAAAACCGCAAGTTAGTTATGAAATTCTACCTCGATTGTTTATTTTGAATAGTATCGAGAAATGAAATACTATAAAAGCTCTACGATATTTACTAAGGCTCGTCAGATTAAATAGATAACGTTGAATGAGTAAGAAAAAGCAAATTAAAGGTATCCGAAAAAACTCTTACTTTATTCCGTTTTACGAAACTAAAAGACATCAAACCTTTCTCTCATCCAAGTTTTCAAGTGTCTCCAATAAAAACACATGTAAATCGATACTCGGTTAATTATGATGCAGCATGCAGTATATGTAAGTTTGCACATCGAAATCCGATGATTTTTATGTAATACGCGTGCTCTTCGGAATACTCGTCTCCCGATAATTCACTTTTACTCCTTGAAATAAATAAGGTCGCGTGGGCAGCTCCAATCCTGAATTTCTCGAATATAAGCCTACCATATGTATACGCAAGCACCTGTACATTCGAGGAGTGTCGAGATGTTTCTCTTTCTTTTTATTTTCCTTCGTACTTGATAGATAGACGAGTTGATCTCGTTTTCTCTCTCTCCCTCTCTCTCTCTCTCTTTCTTAGCCAACAGCAACGGAAGCAGCAAAGCGAGTAAAGTTTGATGCTTTGTAGAACATTTGATTGTAAAGCGCATCGCTTATGTAAGGAAATTGAAATCGTGATTTCAAGCAATGTTTTTTATTGTAGAATTTCGGGCTTTGCGAAATGCAAATTGAAAGGTAAGATTTTTGCTTAGTTTCATTTGATTTGCATTTTGCGCTATCTGAGAGACGACAGGATTTTTATTACTCATATTTTACACTCAAAAAGTTCAAAGTATGCTTCGAAAATATATTTGCACATTCGGGATGGAATTAAAATCGTTATTGCCTCGAGCAATTTTCTGCTCTTCGACCTGCGCGTGCGTCTCTTTATCGCACCGCACTTTTTCCGACGAAGACTGACTTATTTTACTAAATATTTGTTTTAAAGCGATAATTACTTTTATAAAAAGTCATAATTTAAATGTCCGCTTTGTTGTGCTATTACACAATGTGTGTATAGTTGTATTTAAAAAATTAATAACAATTCTATATCTTTTTTAGCAGGTACTTAATTGCAATCCACTTAATGATTAATCCTTCATTGTAAAATTTGATTCGTTACAAAAGTGATTCTCTCGGTGTACACTTTGATCAATAATCGATAATACTAATTTAACTTAAATAAGTTTAGCGAATAAACGCTGAGCAAAGTATAATTAAGATTTATTGATTTCTCGTTTTCTTGTGATGAGTATCATGTATGGATTGTAAAAATGTAAATAAGATATTTTATGATCTGTTATTATGCCTGAAGAAACGAAGATAAACGTTTTTTAAAGTTTTAACGTCTTTCAAATTGCACAGTGAAAATTTCGATTATGAAATTATACTGATATTCTGACTGACGTTTGACAAGTTACATTTATTTAACGCATCATAAATAACGTTTTAATTTGAACTGATTTTGACTGACAATTTGTGAATCTTTATGCTCAAAAACGCTAACGTGCAAGAAACCAATACCCCACATGTTTCACATTCGATTACAACGACGACATTGCCTCTGTTTTATGATTACCATACAATGTCATAGCCCACGTCTACCAAAAAAAAAACAAGATGAAAGAGAGAGTGAGAGAGAGAGAGAGAGAGAGAGAGAGAGAAACAACACAGCGGGAGCTACACACACCTTTCGAGTGGGCGGCGAGATCTGAATAATACATGAGTCGCGATTGTTTTTTGGCGGCGCTCACACTCCGTCAAGAAATTGAGACATTTCAAAAGCGTATAATATGAAATTCTACTTTAGCGCGAAAATAAGATTTCGTAGATTTTGTACAACGTATTTATCGTATTTGTATCTTTCGTAACTTGACTATAGAATTGACTTATCAGATGGTCCCAATGACTTTTTTTTTGATTGTCGAGCGATTTTGATAGGAGTATTATGAATACTTATATTCTTAAGGATTTAGGACGAGATTTACGATAATTTTTTCAATAGGTCAATCGCAACAGAGTTGTTTCTTTGTAGTTGGTGGAAACAATTTGAATTCTCAAAGTATGATAATATCATTGACTGGAAATATTAATACTAGATTGAAAAAAACATTGAGTGACGTATTCTCACGATTAAACTACTGTTTTTCCATTGAACGTATTATTTTTCACCACGGATTCAAAGATATGCAGCTGCGCAATCATTTATCGTTAGAATGACATAATTGTCAACTGCCTGTAAACTCGAACGAGCAATGTGGAATTAATTTATATAGTTGATAACTCCCGGAAATAGTCCAGAACACGAGAGCAAGCTCTTAAAAACGAGCGTTGCGCAAGGCATAACAATTTTTCTACTAATTTGTCAACTGTCACTTCCAATGAGAAGCAAAACGAAATGGTGGCATACCCTAGGGACACTTGTATGCAAATTACCACGGATATAATAAGACGATATTACAAAGCTGGCGGTTGTTTTTTTTTTCGTTTGTGAAAAAATTTCGCACGACTTCAGGATCTCTCGTCTAGACGAGAAAATGTAGCTTTAGGAGAGTTTTGTTTGAGTTTTGATTGATTGACTGACGTACATCGTGCAGCCCGAGACCTCGTGAGGCAATAACTCGTTTTTAATAGGGCCGAGTTGGAGGCTACATTTTTTATCGAGAACAATTTATTTAGTTATTTCATCGATCTCAAATATTTACTCCCTCCTCTCTCTCTCTCTCTCTCTCTCTCTCTCGTTCTCTTTCGATGAAAGAAAAAAAGTAAATCATGCTCGTGATCGTGAGAGAAAAATGTCTTGGATAAAGCTTTTAGATGTTGAGATCGGCAAGAAAGGAGAGTGTTTCCATGTAACATGCAATTCTCGCGTCGAAGCGATTCTTGCAAATTTAGTATGCTGCTGGAATAATAGAGGAAGTTTTGAACGGTTTTATTTACACGCAGACGGGGTAACATAAAATCAAATGTTTTTTTTATTATTCGTTAAGAGTCAAGTTAACTGATTTTTGTTTTACTTTACATATATAATACACCGACTACGTTTCATCGTCGTTGTCTTTTACTGCACAATGTTAACTCTGGTTTGGCTATTAAAATTCCAGTTGAACCAAGCAATTCTTAGCGTAGATTTCAACATCGAATTACAATGCCTTATATTTACATATATTTTTTATACATTGTACGCACAATTAACATTGTCGACGCGTGCGCACGAAACACAATAGAAATATAAAACGTCTTAATGGTTCGATGACACTCATGCGCAATAAATATACAAAATTATTCTTTATACACGTTTCTGATATACGAATTAAGTTTTACTACACTTTCGCAAAATTCACTCCAATTTTTCTTTTTTTTCCATAGTCTTTGGCAATACAACATGAATACTTTACTTAAAAAATATTCTAAATGATTATTAGAACCACACACGTTAAAAATGAGATAATTTGTATCATTATCGGTAGGCATTCGGGTTATCCTGCAGATACATTCCTATTTGTTTGCCAAGATCACGTCGGAACTCTGCGACGGTTTGTTTAGATTGCTGTAAATAAAAAAGAAATTGTATTTTGTTAATAAATACCAACTCTTTGTATAATAACAGTGTGTGAAGGAGGTTTATTCTTAGTAGTTTCGTTTTGTTCAATTTCAAAATCTTTTAAAATGACTATTGGGTATTATGCGCAATAAAGAAGGTTTCTAATAACACACATACGTTCTTAAATTTCGTTTGGAATAGCTTATTGAGTATCCAACGAACATCACGATAAGTATGCCTGTAGGAAAAGTCACGATATCGAGAAATGCGTGATTAAAAAAAGGCGAGCTAGTTGTGTAATATGATGTCATATAGGTGAGAACTCTTACACGATCACATGACGATAATGATGAGAGGAAGATATACGAGATTTAAATAAAAGCACAATTCCGAGGTTAGAATTTTACGTAATGCCAAAATTACTTTTTCGTAATACGCTAGCTGAAATTAATCAACGAAACCATTGCATTACCGTAGCATTTATCTGACTAGATTAAGTACTCTCTACAGCTGAAATGTAGCTTTCAAGTCGATAAAACTCCCACTCTCTTGGCAATTAAATTAAGTCAAATGAATGAATAGTTATCGCAACTTCGTTAAAATCTCTTTAGCAATATCTACGTATTATTTTTCAACTAGTCAATTTGTTCGCAAGTATTATTAATCGTTAAAAATTCTTACATCCATAGCATCCTTCCACTCGATATTGAACAACCTGACCAACCCTTTGACATTTCGCCTGAGAATACTCTGAAGTAGAGGCCTCGTTAATTTGAATTCTTCAGTCGTAGTAGTCGGAGCCAGTGTTGTTGCTTTCATAACTGCAGCCGTACTCATGTTAGCTTTCAAATTAGCGGATGTTGGTTTGGGCGATAGAGTTGGCTTTTTCTTCTTTTTTGGTTGTTCGGGTGGAAGAGCTTTGTTAATTATCTGGCTTATCTGCTGAATTGCCGAAGTTGTGTCATTAAAAGTCTGGAATAAAATAAAAGACAAATTGTTAGTTTTTCACTGCAATATATTGACTCGAGTACACGACAAGAGTACGGTGTTATAGGTGTTAAATGTGGTTGATCGCTTTTCAGTGTAGTTTTATTTACATAAATTCTCGTTGTCATCGATAACAATAACCCTACCCATTATATAAAAGTTCACACCCCATATGAATAACATAAGAAATAGCGTTCGCTCCAGATGCATTAACTCAATTGCACATCGAAAGCGAAGAGACTCTGTTATGAAACCCACGAAGACACGCGAGCATTAAACTTCATAGAAACGAGTACGTGTGCCAAGGTCTACCGGAGAAAAAAGATGCACAACAATATATACGCTCGCTAATAAGCCGTTATAATTAGCTATGTATTCGGGTCAAGTTGCGCGAATAGAATTCAATAGGCAAGAAAATGTTTGCTTTTAGTTGGTTGTGAATATGCAGTGCCAATCTTCGCAATAAAGAAGTGTAGAGATATGTAGGATTCCAAGCGCCATGGTACAAGCAACTGGATAGACACTCAAGTCGAGATGATAAGCTGGCTGCAGGCGTTGGATTAGATGTAGGTTGGTAGACTTTTATCTTGTTCTTTTGCTTAATTATGCGATATTTTTTGTTAACTCATCTACAAGCATTACAGCAATGATTTGTTTTGAAATCAAAATCAAAATGAAAAATCACGTTGCTTATCCTAGAAATCTGATTGGCAAACGATAAAATATTATGAAAGATAACAATGAAAGTGCATCTGGCAACAAATAGAGTTTTGTAATTTTTTAGCATTGGGTGCAAAAAAATCGATAATAGAAGTCATTCGATGTTGAAAATTCGAATTTGAATCAATTTGTAAAATATAATGACTAGATGTTTTATTCACGGTATGACCTTACAGCATATACTTTTATTATGATAAATAGCGTGAATTTTTTATTTTTATTTATAATTTCGCAGTACAAGTCGTTTAATATTGCAAGTTAACAACTTTTTTATTTGATTTTCATATTTGATCTGGCTAAACTGGAGATACTTAATTTAAACTTATGGCAAACCCAACTGCAAATTACGTTTATTAAATTTTATATTTTTTAAAAGTTCTTCACGATAACTTAAATAGAATTTGTGTTGTTCAACTAATATATTTACTATATATATATATTTATCATATCTATTAAAATATACTGTGAGTCATACCACCTGTCAGTGTGTTTGCATAATCGACATCTTGGGAGGTAAGAAAACCTGATAAATCAATATTTTGCAACAGACTTTTTGTACAGCGAAGTCGAGCCTCACGTCAAAGGCCCCAGAAAGAGACGTTTCAAAGCCGAAAAATATTACAATTTTTCCAGTAGCTGTCACGTACATGTGCAAAAAAGACAGTCTGTTTACATTATGTAACTTATATAAACATTGTATCGATCTGCGATAAAAATGTTAAGCTCATACAGCGGCAAAGTCCTCGAAGAATCGAATGAGCGCACCAGCAATTTGATTTCTTCGTTGGATTGATCCGCTTTCATTTTGTTGCATCGCGCAGTCTTTAAATTTCAATTGGCTATAATACAACATATATAGTTTTTTCCTTGCGTCAGGGAGTGGTTTATGTCACTTTGACAGACGGTTTCAGGTTTTTTATGATGTCTACGTTCCGTAGTTTTTTTTTACTTGTCTGGTTTCGTTAAAAATACTTTAGTGCTGCCTACGTAATCAATTTCTATTTAACGGAAATTTTATACACTAAGTTGTGTTAATTACATGTAGTCAGTCGAAAATAACTTAAACAAAATAAAAAATGCGTCGATTAACATTATTAATAGGTACGTGAGAATAATAGTTAAAATAATCTCCTTAATCATCATAACCATTCCTGATAATTTACGTAACAGGTTTCAATTTTTTTTCAAGTTTTGATTATTGGATTTAATAGTCGTCAAAATAGATTCCCTTTAATATTTAAAACTATTTTCAAATTATAATTTAAGTAATGCCATTGATGAAATTGTGTTTTTCTTTTTTTAACTACGTTGAAGAACAGTTGAAGGTTTCATTAGTAATAACTCGTATAATTCTGATCAAAATTATGTAAATGCAGCTTCTAATCATTTTTTAATGTTTGTTTATTAACTATACTGAATTTACAGAATTCCTAGCTAAATGAAAAGTAATTTGAAAGTACTTCCGCTTTAGTATTCAGTAGCCAAAAAATAGAAACGTTCAATAACTAAGACAAAGATAATCCATTTGGATTCCGAGCTTTATAAAAAACCTTCTCTCTCTTTATAAACGAAGAAAAAAAAAGAAACAAAAAAAGAAAAATGTCATACGCACCTCGTAAGTAACCCTACCGAGGGTCCAGAAAAATCCGGGTCTTTGTTTCTTTTGCGGAGTTTGTTGTCTGGCCAGTCGCTGCTGCTGTTCGTTTCTTTTAAACCGTGTATTCTCAGAATATTCGTATTTATTCAGATCCCTGAGCTCAATGTATTTTCCAGTAACCGGCTCTTTTGAAAAAGACGATGAGCTACTTATGTTAGACTCGCAGGTAGCGAGATCGATAAGGATGACTGCTACCAGCGTTGTCGATAGCGTCACTATCGTGCAAAACGTTAACTTCATCTGTGAATAAATAAATAATTTTTGCGATTGGGTTAGAGACGTCAATTATACAAACTCACATATATTTTTAGATCATAATATTTCCATAGAAATGTTTGGCACAACTTCACTAGAGTAATTTCGTTACATACATAATGTACGTTATTATTCTTCCAACTGTCACTGTGTAATGAAGTCGTGAAGTATGATACTTACTCGTTGTTAATTTATAACAAGTGGAAATATATCTCGTAGATATTTGCTTACTTCCGTCGTAGTTTACGGTCTGGTCATTTAGTAGAGTCATTGTCTCGCGAATGTTATCTGTCAATGTAGATATATTTGGATATTCTATGATAGATTAAAATAGTTACTGTGGATCGTTTTTACCTACAAAATAAATGGTACAACTGAATAAGTTTAATGTAAAGTTCAATTCGGATGACATGTTTTCTTCATAAATATGTATCTAATACTGAAGTAATATTCTTAAATTTTAAATAGATAATTAAAAAAAAACAAAACCTATCAAAACATATATCTGTATTCATTTACATACGATAATGTAGCATCCATAAATTGTGTTCCAGTTAATTTCATGTAATCCCAAAACACTTGATTCTCATTAGTTACTTTTCGAATAACTTTATGACTGCAGAGGAAAAATAAACAATCATTTATATACTTGACAACAGAATGGATGTCGGTTAAGGAACATGTGTACGAAGTCAATAAATTTAACGAGAGAAAACAAAACCAGAAGAAAGTGAAGACGCGTATTGTCAAAAATTACGAAGCTCATTGTAGCAATCTGCTTGCGGCTACTTTTTTTTCATGACACAGCTACGACGATAATACATAACATTCTGACCACGAAACTTTCTTCGAGGTGATCTCTGTATTTTACGCATTTCGAACAATTCTTTTGTAATTACATAATCGGCAAAGTGGATTTATGATCTAAACTTTTTTCATTTTATTTTCGGTTATGTTTGAAACATTAATTTTTTCAAGACTATAAAACAAAATATTTATATCGTATTTTCTCGACTAATGCATTCGCTATCAAAAAATCATACCCAATATGGACTCGAAATTGCTCGTCGGAGGACCACCTTTCCTCCCTCTCTCTTACTCTCTTGCTGGCAGCCAAGGTAAAAGTTTTCGCGTGGTGAACGAGTTACATGCTCGTTCGATCGTAATTACGAGGCGAATTGAGAACGAGCAACACGCGTATTAATAATTAGCGGCAGGAAACCAAGCTTTCTGCGATCATCATCATCAGTTGCCCCCTAGGAAATCGAACGGAGGTCTTTAATGAGATGGTTTGAATGGGTGTGGTTTTTTATGGCAAACGTGTTTAACGATTCTCTTGTTCATTATTTATACTCAATCGTAAACGAGTGTTTCGATTGTCGTAGTGTCGTGGATTGAAAGTGCAAATTTGAAGTATGACTTGAGTTTTTCGCTTCTATGCCATATCACTTTTCTCATCCGTTGGAAACGCGACTTCAAATGACAGGATGTGAAATTTTGAAAAGTAATAATATATTTCAATTGCGTTTGCAACGAAAAAATTGCAGTATTTATTCTCGTTGTATTATCTTAAATAAATTTTGTTTCTTTTTATCGATCTGCATTTCATCACATTTTAGGGAGTTTCTGTTGCGTAACCACTTTCATTTTGCAGTAAAAAAAGGAAAACTTTCTTTCGATGTGGGAGAACGTTTTCTATTTTCACGAACAATTACTATGATCACTGTAATGCCAACAAACTTACAATTTCTTATCACTCAGTGAATCCGTAGCACTAATACTAAAAATACATTTACGCAAGTATAGCTAACTTATTTATATACTCAAAATTTTTCTACATTAACGCACAAATATTTTTTCGGAAAGTTAGAAAGTTAGAAAATATAATTCACTTTTAATTTCAGCATTTACAATTATCAAATGATTTTGCAATTAAATGAATTTATAGTTATAAAACTGTAATTCTTTTTTTCACCGAAAGAGAAAGTGAATTATGAATCTGAAATAGCAGTATAAAACTTTCGTTTAGAATTCGATATTCTCGACTACTTACGATTTTAAATATTCTAACGCTCTAGTTTTACATCTCTATTGAACAGCCCAACTCGCAAAAAAAACATCCCCGAAATAAAATAGAACAATAATCACATTCGAAAAGCCAACGCACAACTGTCGACAATCCCCTGTATTTCGCGTCCCATACATCGTCTTAAGTTAGTCACGACAGCGCGTGTACCGACTACGAAATCGTCATTACGGAGAACGTAAGTAAAGTACGTACGTTATATAATCCGTCCAAGTAAAGTGGGTCCGGTCCAAACGTGTATGAATTTGAATTATTCCATATTTTAGTACTTTGCCTTTTTAGCAGGCGACAATGTAGAAAATGGAAATGGTAGTTTTCTAAGTGCATAAACATTAGTAAGGAATGAGCTCGAATGGTCGTTATAAGATGTTTGGCGAACGTGTCGGCACTTTCTTTTATAAAACCAGCCATTCGTTACATAAGTCTATTGCCGATCAGGTATTACTTACTGTGAGGTTTAGTTTTTTCGTTGATTTCAAAACAACCTGGAATATGGCGTAGTTGATAAAGCTGTGGATTAGATTTGTAAACGAGGGAGTTTCAATCAAGTACATCTTCAAAATTGTAAATCCTTAGAGCGTGAAATGTAAATAGTTTCTACTATGCATGAAACATTGTTAGTATGAAGCAAAATAATCTATATTTGGCTATAATTGTCAGGTAAAAAATTTAACCAAGTTTATTAAGAATGGGTCTAGCTAACTACACGCCAGTCAATAATTTAAATTAGCTGAACAAGCTAAAATAATAGAGCGGCGCATTTTTACACAATTCTGTCAAAAAACTTGCTACACCATTGTCAAGTACCGAATGCGCAAAAAACCTTACGCAATTAGATAATCGCCAAGAAGGGAAAAAAGAAGAGATGAAAAATACCTATTCACGATCGTAGCAGCAGTCATCAGATTATGCGTAACATTCCATATCAGCAAACATGTAACGTGCGGCACTTGAAGTAAAGTACCTCAACGGCGAGTCTCAGTACGAAACCCGAGCAGAAGAAAAACATGAGAAAGATCAATCCAAATACTGCTTTACCACTTGAGTAAAGTACGTTGGGCCCACAATAATCAGCGGCGGTACACCTTATCACTCCAGCTGCAGCAGCTGACATGTTTGGTATTTCAAAGAAGGTGTGTATATGTGTATGTACAGCTATGAACTGAGCGAAGGTACGCTGCAAAGTAAGCGAGCGTCGAACCGAACAAGCGACTTTCTATGAGCGACTTCCGCGCAGAGAGTGAGAGGCGTCCGCGCACTGTTGCTGCTCACAGTCAGCTGTTTTCTTTGCAGACTCTCTCAGTTTTTGATGTAGTGTGTATGTACGTTTTGAGTTTGATCAGTTTTTTAACTATTACAAGGATGACGGAGAATTGAAGATGAACGTGCCTTTTTATGTAGTCGGTGCCGTTATAACTTTTTTCAAGGTGGAGGGGGAAGACGCAGCTCTAGGATTTGTGAGAGGAAAAAGGTGGACCGGTTTCCCTTTCTTCAAACGAAGAGTGGGGAGTTTATTTCCTTCGAGCGTAAGAATAACAACGTATGAGAGGAATAGTGCCGGATGAAAGTGAAGGTGGAGTCCTTTTCATGGATTCATGTAATTGCTATAAACCGATGACGAAATAGAATGCTCTGTGTTCGAATTATACTTAGATAATTTTTGAAATTGAATAGATGTCAATTTAAATATCAATAATGTATAATAGGCTAATTTTCAAATATTGTCAGATGTGTATGCTGCAGATCGTAAACACGCGTCATTCTGATATTAAATAATTTTATAGTATTCGTAATTGGACGACAATAAGGTATCAAGCTCATAAATTAGAAGATGATGATTTTGCGGTAACAAAACAGTTCAAAGTAGGTAATTATGAAGCTAAATTTCTCTTGTTAGTTTTGATTAGTTTGACTGAAATTAACGTTCTCACGGTCTTTTAGCATATACAATTACATCTACAGTATTTACTTTTATAAATTCTACACCATGCCTCAATAATCGGTATTTATTTTTTACTTTGGGTAATAGCAACATAATTTTTACTATGAGTACTCAATTGAAACTAATAAGACTGACTAAAAAATTTTGTTCTTTCCAGTTGTTCCAAAATTAATATGAAACTATCTGATTACAGCCATTAACATGCCGGGCGTACGTTTTAATAAAACATTTTAATTAAACTTTCTAAACCTTTACGCCTCGTTCTAATAGAGAATGAGAATAGATAATATATTTTTATATATTTTATTTATGCAAGGATTTCGAAAGTAGACAATCGACTAAAATTTTCTACGTATTTGCCGTGTGATGTTTCTGTCTTATGTTTAGATAATTACCTTTCAATAGGGCAATAGAATGAATTTTCAATCCTTCTAGACATATTTTTCGATCTACTTGGATTTTATTTACTCGTATGATCGTACATCTCAAAATAAACCTACGTAATGCTTTTGGGAGAATAGTCGTCGTAGTTAAGAGAAAATGATTCTTAATACCTGTTCATGTCAACGAGCATGTAGGCATAGTTCAGTTGAATTAAAAAGAAATCCTTAGAAAGTTATAAATCAAGCTTCATTAAGTATCGTTGCAGTACGACGAACTCGAATGACTAGTATTTTTAAAAATGACTCGAAAGAAAATTAGATGAAATTTCGATATTGGTAATCAAAGGAAACGATGATGAAACCAACCTCTTTACTGTTAAATTACACAATCATCCCTCGACGTCGCCGTGTCATCGTTCTATTATTCTGTTCCGACGTCAAATGCTCGACACAATTAACGGACTAATATTCATTTCTAAAGATTAGACGAGAACACTGAGTGAGAGGCGATCGCGTTAGCATGTACATTATAAAGAGAACTGAAATGTGTACGTTCGTGCATATAAGCATTATTATACTTTCCCTTTCGAATCCGCTGACGTACTGTCCGAGCGCAGGCGCCAGCTGGAAATTTTTGTTGTTGTGTGCAAAGCGCCGAAAATTGATCGGTTATTACGAAAGACCGGTTATTTACATACTTTTTCTTTAGCGATTCGTAAATCCATACAATAAAGAATTGCAATTATATTATTGCTCAGTTCATGATCGTGCAAAAAGTTAAAAATGACATTGGTTTTAGCTGTACTATTATTCATGAATGATTGATTAGGTTCGTTAGAATGTAACTTCTGTGATCTGAAAATACGATTGACTACTCTTACATTAATATCAGCGACGAAAATTTTTCTTGAGCAAGGAAAATATTTTTAGGAAAATACTGATTGGAAAAAGTGTACGTATGTCTTTCAAATAACTATAAAGCCAAGTAGTTTGACGTGTAGTTTAACACTATTGGTTTCTCTTCGGGGTTGCTAAAAATATTGAGGTTTGAATGTGAACTTGAAAAGTGAGGTTTCTTTTCTTAATCGTAAATTATCAGCTTAACTCTTCAATTGTGGTTTCTATCTACGTATTTCAAATTTCTCCCCATCGACATTACTCATACATACAAAAGAATTATTTAATAAGATACATTGAGATGTAGTCGACATCCAAGTAATTTATTCCCTGTTGTAATGGTATAAGGTCACACAGGAGATGCATTAATTATGACGTTTGACAAAAAAATTTCAAACCAGTTTTGACTCCCTTTAGACGCGATAGTAAAAAAGACATTAAAAAAGAAGCGCTCGCACATTGCGTAAAACAAACTTTCGCTTATGTCGCGCGTGGCAAAAAGCACATTCAGAATCTATCACGAGTAGAACTATTGCAACATTCGCAAGAAAAAATCCATAAATACGATGAGTATGAAGAACTTTGACGGTAGTTGTTAATCTGCTGGATTCTTGTAGTACACAATCAATTGTCAAGCTTAATTTTTAACTTTCGCTATCAGGCGTGATTCTTTCTACATATTTTACGCTTTCGGTATTCTAATAAACGCGTATGATTTTTATACTTCTTTTCAAGCGAAAAAGGTCGATTTTATTAACGTCTATCAACGGATGCAAACATATATGAGAGCGGGTATTAGATAACTTAATGAAACTGTAAAATTCGAAGAAGATTTAATAATAGTTTTAAAATCATCACGAATTCACGCAAAAATATCTAGCTTTGAAGATAATAATTATACAAATTGGAAACTTCAAAGGTTTTATTTCATTCACTGTTTTAATAAGAAATTACTCAAATAAATACAAACTCATCATTAAGCCACTAAATTAATCACATAGATAACCTGATATTACCAAAATATCCATACCCTTCACAGCTTGTCAATTATGTTAATTCATAATTAAAATCACTGTAAACTTTCCCATTAGACCAGTTCGATTTATAAAAAATAAGTTTATCCGAAGATGTAGCACGACGATAAATTCAGCAAATTAAGGTCCCAAAAGGGATTGACACGATCCGAAATCAACACGCTCTTCATTACGCAAATGTTGCGTAAGCAAACATACGGAACGACAACCGGTAAATACAATTTTTTTCGAATCCTGGTACCGTGTCACTTAAATGATTTCAGTAATAAGACACATCCGTTTAAACAATACTTCTTAAATACTATCAAAAAGTTATTATGAATAATTCAGAATGAAAAAGGTGTATGTGCGTGAGTCGTCCGATGTGTGTTTGTGTACAAAACGAGGTCGCCAATCCAATAATTGATAACACTCATCTCAAGGTTTGTCTGACTTTCTAAAGGAATTCATACGTGCATTAAGCGGAAGCGAATGCGCGCTTTTGAAATAGACTACATAATGCTATATAATGTGCAGTCATCTTCCTGAATCTTTCGTTCATCTAAATATTTATAGAACAAGTGTTTTTTTAATTTACCTTTTGGATTGGAAAGTCCGGGATGAAAGCTTCTCTCTTTCTTTGCGGTGACAGGCTTTGCGTGTGCTGCAATCAGAGTTGCGTCACTTATTTGCAATGTGATAAATCGATGTTCTAAGGTGTTAGAACTGTAGGACTTTTGATGTGTTTTTTTCAAACAGATATTGGCAAATTTACGTAAATAATAGTTATATTGTTAGAGATGTATTAGAAATAATAAGATAATAATATGAAAAATTCATCTTGAAAAGACAATTTATAAAACGAACGCCACGATTGTCAATGACAACATGTGACTCTTGAGATTAACTGGCACAAGAATATATATCGCTTACCTGAGGGAAAAGGGCCACACTTCTTTCACCAAAGAATATACACTGATAATAAGTATCGAGCGGCACGACGCACGTACTACAACTAACTTGAGATGAATGGTACGCCTGTGGACTGAGTGTCTTTCTCGAAACGCGAGCGCCGCAAGGTCAGCCACACTTTTTTTCTTTTCGAGCTTTACGAAACTAAACATTGCGAAGGTACGTGCGTAGCCGATGAATGGGAGAGTTAACAGAAATGATGTACCCATCAGGATACGTTTCTGGATTTTCCAGGCTATGCAAGGTGGGGTGAGTGCATGGCTATGTCATATGCTAGTGAATGGAAGCTCCATGTTTTTATTTGGGAGTGCAGCGTAATTACAGTTATTAATTAATTATAATATCTGAAAATCTATTGCTGGATATTTGTAAATTGGAATTTGAAGCGACATTTATTAAATATTAAGGTTTGATTAAGGTTGATAGGTAAGTTACTTGATTGTTGTATAAGTATTATTGTGTTGTTATTAACGCATGAAAAAAATTTAAATATTCAACGGAAATATAACTATAGATAGTAAATGATCTATTCACGTAATTCCAAGAAAAAAAATTAAGAATCACAGACATATGAAATAATTTACTTTAAATTTTCACGCTAATATTTTTTCATATTGCAACTCTTCAAAGCATATTATATTTTTATACATATTTATATTTTGTAAAATAATCGCAATAAAAAGTTTCAAAGAATTAAAAAAATAGTGCTTTATATGCAAACGTCATTAAGGTGCTAAAACTAAACTTTATGATTTTGTAATATCTCAAACAGTTACTTATCTAAAAAAGATCGAAGAAAATAATAAACTTGAACGACGCAAAGTAAGTTATCCGGACATCGATCGACTGTATGCTGGCGGTGAATTAGTGTTTTCATAGTGTTTCGCTAGGAAACGCAGTAATATCGGCGATGCAAAAATAAAGACTGTTCACCTATATAATAACCAG
Organism: Chouioia cunea; assembly: GCA_030064505.1. Lineage (NCBI taxonomy): Eukaryota > Metazoa > Arthropoda > Insecta > Hymenoptera > Eulophidae > Chouioia > Chouioia cunea. The sequence continues at coordinate 3,899,497 of JAOPFQ010000004.1, read as the reverse complement.
GCATCATGACGAGTATTCATCAGAAGTATCTATCACGCCGAAATATTATTGCCATATGTACCGACAAATTTTAATGCACTACAACCATATATTGTAAAGAAACATTTTTTACGTATACTTATTAATACGTAGCATATGTAATTTGTAGAAATTAGTAACAAACAATCGACTAAAAAATAAATAACCTTACATTATTTATATTCCGATCTCAGGGAGAATGTGACTTCTATCATGCTGTTTTACCTATCAAATATTTATTTGTCTGCATTGTTTGTTTGAATTAATTGGCACGAAAATGTTCATAAACTTAAATACACGCATTATAGTAGTACTAAAGTTTCATTTTTCAAGTTTGGAGTATATCGTTTGAGCGCAACAATAACTTACAAATTTAATCGAAGTATAACAAATCTTATCAAATAGTCCAGAGAGTCTAGAAAGAGCTCAGTGTTGACTATAATATGATTGATAATAGAATAAAAAGACGTTGAATAATCAGTGGTTTTCATTAATGAAATGCATTATTTAATAGAAAATTTTGTTAATAATACAATTAAAAATACAATAAAGATCGTATCTTAGGTACTATCCATTTTATCTATACATAAATATAATATAAATTTAAAAAAGAAATATAAAATATAGAAAACATTGCCAACACCAACTTTCATTCTATCACTACTTTTAGTAGCATACATATCTTTTATCTGAAAATATTAAATCACTTTAAGTTATTATAAAATAACATATATCTTTTAATGTTTGGCACGCAGTAATTCAGCATTTATGTTGTTGTAGTCTCGTGAACTACAATTATGCTAATTAAATCTACTGTATGTACTGAAACAGATACAACAATCGGTAACATCAAATAAAAAAATGCTTACATAACAAATTATTTAGCTAACAAATCTAACAAAAATATACCTTCTTAAAAATTTACATTATAACATCTCATTGAGAATCGTAGTTAATAATTGAGTTATGACAAAAATTACCTCATTATTACACATGAAAAACTTTCAATACAGAAAAAAACAAAATTGCAAAATCTACTCGGCATGATTTGTTTATGGAAGGCACGAAAAAATAAATGTTCAGGTATAATATTGTCTGATTGCCACATCATTGATGTTATTCGAAGTCATCTTCCTCGTGTCATTAAAAATTTACTTTTTATGCACATCTTTCGATTCCTCAGATAATTGCTGTAGTACACATAGAAACGATGACAAATTCGTTTAAATAGGATAATATTTCGCCATAAACTCGACTTAGTATTTTATATAGCAACTTTAACACACGAAAGACAACGTTTCACATAATAATTATAATATAACAATGTGTTAGTTAATAAAAGTATTAAGTTTGAGTACAATCAATAAATAAATTATTACAACTGACCGATTTCTCCTAAAATATAGTCGAACCTCCGATTTTATGGTAGCAATTATTTAACGTTCATCTCAATCACTGATTAGTTTTACGATCAATCATCTATCGTTACAATTTCATTGAAAAACATACTTTTAGCAATGATAATACATCTAAAGTCGTTAAATCATGTATCGACTATATTGAAAAATAATTAATCTAACTATAAATTTAGTGAATTTTCTTCTTCAGGGTAAAACGGTGTAAGAATTTATTTTTTAATGAGGGTGAGATCTCGTTCCGACGTAAAACATGGCGATTATGACAAAGTATTCTCCCGCAACTCACAATGAAAATTTTTTGAGCTGTCGAGTTTTGCTTAAACTAATAAATCACCATATTTACTGCTTCGGGTTGTCAGATGGAAGTCCTTTGATCGCGAATTTGCCACGGAATATTGGCTTGAATACTTCCAACACGCTCTCCGTTCTCTTTGCTGAGTTCTGTGTAATAAAATGAATAAATTAGTTTAAGTAAATTTATAAACGTCATATTACTAAATATTATTTAATTAAATTAAATTTTTGTTCAATAATAAATAATTTAGAGTGAAATGTGTCATTAATAATGGAAAAATATGTCTTATTTTAGAATGTAATTTGAAAATCAATGTAATAGTGTGTGCAAAAATTCGTAATTATTCGTAATTAGGTTCTTTAATCGTAAATGTTATTGACCAATTAGAGTATGTATCCATTTTATAAATTATTATTTAGAGATCGAATGAAGACTAAACTCTTACATTTTTCTTTTATTAGAAGTAAGCGTTTTCTATTCTTTATAGATAAATTGCGAATAAAAATAAGAGTAATTTATATTGATACAAACGTCAATCAGAATTTTAAAGCTTTTGTTCAACGTAAACGATAAGTAAAATTAGATTTTATGTGATTCAATAATATTTGTATATAACGTTACTATTAATATCGTAATAGATACGATGTATCAAAAATGTTACTATTCGAAATTGCATAGTTTATTTGTTTCAAAATATCACTTTCGTTAATTTTATCTTTGTATTCTAATTCTCAATATATTTCCAAGATTTCTGTTGAATTGAAAACATCGACTATTTTTATTTCCAAGCTAATGGCTATCGTAAGTCTAAGTAAAATTACATAGCATGAAAATGTGAAATGTGGCGTTTAGATTCACGCATGTTTTGCAATTATTTCAAGTGAAGGGGAACAGTTTCATATCCTTTACTTATTAATACGTAGCATATGTTTTTGATAGCAATTTTCCCAACTCTTAATTTGTGCTGAGTCATTTGATTGTCTAATGAGAACTTCGTAATTGAATGATCATAATTAATTGACTTTCGAAACTGATCAATTTTTTATTTATTGATTGAATAGCGTAATACTTGAAAAAAATATTTATACCATTATCAAACTGCTAATGACTTTGGTAATTTCGGTAATGATGTCAAAGCCACCGCCAATCAATTGCGGTGGAACATCCAAAGATACTTTTGTTCTGTCAAATTCGGGAATATCTTCCGTAGTTGTTCGAGGTTTCTTCGTTGTTCGACGAATCTTTGAACAAAAATTGTATCAGACATAAATTTCGTAATAGATTTATAAAAAACTGAAATCTAAATTATAATTTTAAGTAGGTAAGACAAATTGAATAGAATATATTTCAGATTTTTAAATCATCTATCTTGATTTGTGAAAAAAAAACAAACATGCATTTGATGTTAAATACAAGAGGTGTATTTTATAGAGGAAACGTATAATTCAACTATCTAACATAAATATAAAGTAAACAAAAGTTATTACTATATATGGACGCTTTTCAAGAAGTTTCATTTCACAACGATAATTGCAAAATATATTTTTGTAGTCAATTAAATAATGTAATCATAAGCACACGACACACATGAGCGTGCAATGAGGTTGAAGGTAAGAAAAATAAAACGCCATTTCAACATATCACGAACATATCTTTAATGCAACAAAACATAAAAAAGTAAATATATATATAAATACATAAATATATATATTATTATATATATTTATACATATATTTATACATATATTTATATATTCATACAAACATAAAAATGATTTAACATTAAATGCAAGAATGGCAAGACTCTTCACTCTGGTAACTATAGCACTTTGCGAACGAAAAATACCCCGATACTTCCGCAACACTCGGAAATCAACCTATTACAAGTAGAAAAATACCCGCTCCGGTCAGGCACAACTTTTTTTATATAAAGAGTATAAATTTATCCAAAAATTTTTGAGAAACGTTATAAAATCATTGTGCAAAATAATTTAAGTCTAAAATATAATATTGATGTTCTTAAGAGATGGCTATGGTAATTCACAGTAATATTATTTATCAAATCATTTCTAATTCTTATCGAAATTAAAGATTGACAAGTCTTAAAATTTCAATTTAAGCTCTAACGGTCATTCCATAATGACACAAATGTGGAATTTTTATACAATAATAGCCAAAGTACTCTTTTTAGCTATGGAAAGAATCTCTATAATGATTTTATAAAAATTAAAGTGAATGTTCATTGTATCGCTTAGTCAATATAAATATGCACCCAAATATAAATGTATTTACATTCATATATCTCATGTGTCAACATCTCATCGCAAAATAATTCAAAGATTATTTCCTCAACTAACTTACAACGCTCTCATCGAACAATCGCTTCAACAACAAAAATTATTTCAGTAACAATTAACAGACACAGAGTGAAATTTAAATAGAAAAACGACTTTGATCATTTGCTCAATCAGAAACAAGAAATAGTATTTTTTTAAAGTAGTAAAAGTAAGTATGTATGTCCTCGAACAATATGGCCACACAGAAACGAAAAGTGAGTGAGAGAGAGAGAGAGAGAGAGAGAAGGAGATACATATTTTGATTATCCGTTTTTTCTCAGCATTCGTCGTCAAAACAGCAGCATTTTTTCCTCGTTCTCCTGTCCTTCAAGCTCGTTTGAGGTGACAGCCTCTCCACAAAACAAGTCAGTCCTCCTCATCCTCATCGGCCATAGGCGTAATATTGTTGAGTGGATGGTATGTATGCCTGAGGCGTCGGCGACGTGTATTCGTACTAGTTTTGAGATAGATAACACAGAGTCGACTTTCAGACTTGTTCGGTGTTATTTTTTAGTAATGAGGGTGGGAGATTATTTGTGTATAGGTATGTGCGTCCGATGCATGCAGAGATTATTGACTACTTGATAATTTTTTAAATGTTGGATTGACGAATTTGCCTCTGATCAAAGTTGGGAAATTGGAATGTATGACGATTTTACCTTGGAGTTACTTATAGCCTTGCCGAATTTAGGTCTTAATAAAATATTCTTTCTTTTGGGGCGATCATGTGAAAGTCAAATTCGTCAAGGATTTCAACGTTCATTTACGAAGGTGATACAATTGTTAAATACAAACAATTACAATTTTGAGTTAAGTTACGTGGATAGGGAGTTAACGTCAGTTTCGGGATCCATTGTTTAAATTCCGAGTTATCGACGTACTTCTTTTCAATTGTTTTACACAATTCTCAACACTGCCCGATACTCCATGCACATAAATTATAATACTTTATAAAAGAAAACAACGATGAAGGATAAAACAATAGCATAAGATTATGTTATTCTACGGTTATAGTCAGTGCAAACAGTACAACTTGGATTGGAGGTGTGTACATATAGGACAACTACTTCGTTTTTCTTTTTGTTAAGAATTTCGTTTTCCGATGGCGGTATTATCGTGTACACTGTAAGTTATCCATTCATCGTGCAGGATGTTTATGACGTTTAATGTGCAATTGGTTTCTATTTGTTGGTTCTTTTATGAAATGGCACTCTATTTACTCCATTGAAGCAACAACTGCTAAATTACTATATCCTTATAAAACCAAGAATTTGAGAAAAGTTCTATAAAAAATTGTATACTAGTTGTGTTAAAAATAGTAAAGTATCTCGTTGCCATTGCTAAAGTAGAAAATAAACTATTTCATGAAAATCGCAACGTACTTCATCATATCTCATTCAAGCAAAATACATATCGTTCTTCTGAATATTCGATAAGTACCATCCTCGTTATCAAAAACAAAGCTGTGCTTCGAAAATTCGAATAGAACAAGCCAACAACGACGGACGTTGGGTAATATTCAATTGCTTCAAGGGAGTAACAAATTGGAGCGCAAATCTCACGGTTTATCTTTCTTTTCATCATCAGATTTGCCTACCCCTCCATTAAGATTAGCGAAGCCAGCACTGGCATTAGCGTCGGAAAACGCGCTGGGATAATCAGCACCGAGTTCTTCGACACCATTGCCACTGTTACTGCCGCCGCCACTAAGTCCACTGCTGAGCGAACTCAAACTAGCGAGGCCACCGCCGCCACCGCCACCACTACTGCTACCGCTGAGACTGCCGACGATACCGGTGAGGAAACTTCCGCTGTCGCTTCCACCACCGCCCGAGCTGCTGTGATCACCTGTAATTTATGATATATGTAAAAGGGCGTTATTTGATCCTTAAAATATTGTTTAGTATATTCATTATCTTATAATTGGTAAGAATTATTGAACAATTGATTGATTTGGAGAACAAGTAGTAAGAAGTGATAATAGTCAGACGTTGCTTTGTTAATTGTAAGTTTCACCATATCTTCATGTTAACATTACCCTTTCAAACTATTTTTGTGATTGTGTTATTTTAACAATCAGGTTGATTGGATCTTCGACAAGTAGTAAATGTCGGTTACGGTCAGGCAACTTTCAGATATTCAAATAACCGAAGAATAGATATCTTAAAATCTAATAAGTCAAATCAATTTACCTCCTCCACTAGAGAGACCACCAGACAAACCACCAGACAAAGAGCTAAGTGGTGCGAATTTGGAAGCAAAAGCACCGGCAACACCCTGCGCAGCACTCGACAAGAATGTTGTGCCAGCGTTTATCACTGGACCAATGCTACCGGTTGTCGCTTTAAGCTTTTGTTGAATGAATTTGGCAATGAATTCGCTCGTTGCCGATTTAGTATTATCAATTTCGAATGCAGCATTCTTAGCTTTATTGCCTTCGTCTAGCACTGCCAGAGCTTTTGTTTTGGCATCCAAAAAACCATCGAGTTTCTGAAAAAGTTTCGGATTCTTTATAAGATATGGTGCGGATAGTTTTTTTCTGTTGTGCAATGAATAAATATTTACAAACTTTTTTCTGTTTGGCAATTACACGCGAAGCGATTGAGCAATAATAGGTTTTAGAAATAACCTGTTTTTTTGCATCTATTTCGCGTCGAACGGAACCGTTCACATTATCATACGTATATACGTGGACAATTGCGCAATATTTTATGATTGTAGATCAGGATAAACCCTTTGATAGTTTTGATCAATTATTAATTAGCAATCTTGGTTATTATAATATCATGATTTCACTGAATTCATATACCGTTCAGATTGATATGCATCTTGGTTAGTCGAGAAAAAAAGAGGAAAACTACGACACTTGTGCAATTGTCCGCAAGTGAATGACAAATATTGTAATATTCGTAACATAAATGCCGGTAGAAAGCCGGCTAAGCCTTGGATATTTTTTCCGTTACATGGGGCATTAAACATCACCGGCTATGTAACTTTCATCGTGATATATTATGCTAGGATTACATCAATTCTCAACGTTTATAAAAATGTAAGATTTTTTTCTAAAAACGTAATCCGATAATGGACTTTTTTGCGTAGGTAGAACATCAATAATTCAATAAAAATAATGATATAAAATTATAATTACCCCGAAAATAAAATTGAGAATACCATTGGTAACGCCAAGTTTTACAACGCCAATTTTCCTCTTGTCTCTGTCACTCCTGTCGTCATCTTCGTTCTGAAATACATAAACCTGACGAGAGATTAGTGGCGCCTCAATGCTGCTCTCACCTTCACGGCAATGTAATTAGAATTAATCATTAAACCAACATACTTCCAAAATAAACAAATATATTTCATCTGCTCGTACACCAATTAGTGCTCACACGCGTAATTACAAAAAAAGTCGTCGCTATACTTGCATGCGTATATCACGTCAATTATAATGATTATGCGATTCTAAGGAAACGCCAAGATAATTAGTGAATCTTTCACTTGGTATGATCGCACCCAGTTACAAGAGGGTGAAATTAGAAATATGCAAACTATTTATCAGTCGGAACTTCTTTTCACGTGGTTTTCTTCGTAGTTTAGTTTACATTTTTTCCTCATAACGGCAATAGGATTGTAGCACTTTCGAAAAAATTGCCGTTTACGCATAATTTTTCAAGATGATTTAAACTTACCAAACTTTTATTAAAAAAGAAATGGCAATATCGGGTATATATTTTCCAGTATTTCTTACATAGAAGGACTTTCTCGGCAAACTGAACGAGGATGTTTGTCAGGTAGTTATCCATCAAATATTTATATATATTCTAGAGAGTTGTTGAATATGCTTGTTAAAATAACAATAATAACAATAACCAAATTGGCAAATCAATAAAATTTGAATACAAATAATGATCATTTATAAATAAGACGTTTTGAAATTGAAAGTGTAATCATCAAACGGATAAAATAGTGGATGACACAATCCATTCATGCAACCGACATACCCGTATGGTCATATTTATGTACATTTTTTAATGAGCTAAGCTGTAACATCTCATTTGAGCAGGTGTAATCAGTAAAATATCAGCTCAATTTTGTAAGAATATTTGGGGTTGTCATGGATTGCAAATAATCATACACCATTGCGACCTTCAGATTCTAGACATTTTTCAAATCAGTCAACAATGATGAAATGACACCATCTATAATTATGTTTTCATTACTAACCCAATTTCAACAAAAATCAGCAAAAGACATATTAAAATTATAAACAATGGTAATCATGCCAGCTTTAACCACCTTTTCTTCACACTCATGTCAAGTTTAAAATTGAGGATAAAATCTAATGGAAAACCATCAATTTTTTTTCTTTCTACTAGTACAAATTCGAGAGCTCGCGGGCATATATGTACGCACGATATTGCGAAAGGCCGCATACATGCGTTTCGTTGCGTCAGCTAATCGGGGCAACTAATTAAAAATAAACCTCACGGCGAGTAAAAACGAATGATTCGGACACCAGCTTTGTCCTTGAAATTGTCTGGATTATTTTCTCTTTGTATCATTCTTTCGAAATACTGTTAATTTTTCCTTGCCCATAAGTAATATGATTTGTTCGTTCACCAAAACTGAGGCACACAGCTTCGCTGATTGTAAATGAACGCATCGTATTCACGTCGAAAGGTGAACTTATAGAAGATCACACAATTGTTAGTTAATGATAATAAACAAAATACGAATAAAATAGAAAATGTGTGTTCTCGAGGTTTTGTTTGTGAAAAAACAAACTGATATTCATGTTTACATGAAAACCAATTTGGCATTGATTGGAAAAGAAAATCTACTTTAAAAATTGATTATTGTCAATCAAACTTGTGCGCAGTGGATTCGCAAATCGATCAAATACACATACAATCAAAACACTAATAACACTCACACATCTACACGGAGTTCGAGGAATGAGAAGGAAACGCGAATTCTAGAGCACGTGGTCGTCGGTGCGTAAGTCTCGGAAATTTCAAGCGTTCGCGCGCACTCGCAAAAGAGAGAGACAGCCGTTAGGTACTTTCACCATCAAGTGGCTTATCGCTTTTTCCGTTTTCTCTCTCTCTCTCTCTCTCTCTCTCTCTCTTTCTTTTTTTTCTCGTGTAATCTATATTTTTTATTTGTATTGTTTCGACGATGTTAGGGTGCACAGTTGAATGATAATGACATTTATTATAGACTTTGTATTACGGTCAAATTTGCCCGCGGTTGACACAGCGATATTTGAAGGAAGATACGATCGAAGTGCATAACTATAATTATAAATATGAAAATTACGTAAAAGCAGTAACAAATGAACCGTTGTACGCGCGCATATGTGTGTATGCGTGCGTGTCTTTTCACTTTATAAAATAATCGTCTGAGCAGCAGCCGGCATGTTATGTAGTAGCAACCGTAACCTTCGGAACTTTCATCTTTCTCTCTCTTTCTCTCGGAAATTGAAACTTTTTGAAAAGCACAAGCGTTATTTGTTATGAAAGAAATTTTCTTCCTCTGGTAGCAGACTTATACAAATAAAACTTACTTCGTTAAGAGGGCTCAAATCGTCGAGATCCCCCCTCGAAACGGGACTGCATTCAATGACTACGACAGTAATTAGTAGTAAACATACTATCAGTGACAGCTTCATGACGGTAGATCTCCAAATATGGCGCAAAATATATTTGAAAAAAACAGCTCCTGCAATGAGAAAGAAGACAATAAAAGCATGAGACTTAATATTTGTGTGTGTGTCAAGCTCGTTGAAATGCGCTTGAATATTTCGGCGCCACTTTCTCTTTCGTATTTATTATTCGACATTGAGACCATTGTCACGTCGTAGAATTACCAGTAACATTGTTTACTATAATGAAATTAACTGGAGGATAAAATAACTGCCGGCTAGCTAATTTTCGAAAATCTCTAAACGGAAATCAATGCAGTTATCGCGGTTGAAATATTGTAATTGGAACTACATTAACTTCTTAATTATTGAGCTTCTTATAAACTACATGATTTTCTCTATTATTGATTGAAACAATCAAAGCAAAAGTTATATACTAACTTAAAGTACAATAATAGAAGGAAAAATGACATTTTAGTCTAATTAAAAAACTTGACGTTAAACAGGATTATATAATTGCCAAATTTGTCCGACTCGTGCAATTAAAAATCACTCTATGTACTGGTACAACTGTACATCTAAAATTAAAGTGAAAAAAATGCGACAAACGTGAAAGATAAAATATTTTCAAAGAAACACTTACGTGTGTGAATGCGCGTATGAGTGAGTGAGTGAGTGAGAGAGAAAAAGAGATAGAGAAGAAGCAGAGAGATGTGTACCTCACGGAGTGCGAGGCTCGTTTGAGTTGCGACGGTGAAGGAGGTGCCGAAGTCTTACTTGCAGAGCTCTCCACGAGTCAGAGAGAGATTCGAGAATTCAAGCCCCTCTCTCGCTCGCACGCGAGCGTGTGTCCTCGCCACCTCTTTCACCTGCGTATGTATACGCAGTCACACACACGCATCAACATTATGTAATTTTCGCGCGACTCGAAACGCGTTTTGTCACCTCACGGGGTCTAGGTTTGTTATATTGATGCGTTGATAAAGGGAACATTATCAATTTGGATTCTTTATTGTGTAGTATTCACTTTCTATGGAGAATGAGAATAATTGATAGTAAATATTCATAAATTGTTAAGAGTGACAGATATTTGTCATTTCGTTGCCATCTAACGATAACGCGAAAAATGTCTATGTCATGCTCATTTTATTTATATTTGATATTTCTATCTTCATTATTTTGCAGCAATCATATGGCTCTTGCAAAATACTCATTGTCAAGCGCGAATATGATTGTCATTTTTGACATCGCAATACACAAGTAAAGCATTAAAACATCAACAGTCACTGCATCCTTTGTGTTTAGCTTCCTGCGTACCGATTCGACAAATGTATCCATTATTTTTTTCTATAATATTTTCAAACATATATATTCAAATTATAAACAGTTTCTATTGTTGAGAAGATTATTGCGGATACCTTTTTACTTTCAAGGTAATACAATTTTTATTAAACAAAATCGTGACTAAATCATTTCGAATAGAGGTATTGGCATATGACTATTATGCACGAAATTGATAAATACTCAAACAAAATGCTACCATTGGCTATTAACTACTGTACGTGACATTTTCCTTTTCATAACTTCTGGTCAAGTTGGAAGAAAATGATCTCGACAATTATTCTTAAAACTTGTAATTAGTTGCTACTAAATATATAGTTTATTATGCTTGTTTTAAAACCATAAAGAATAAAATAATACTTAATTTCTCCAATTCTCTATCCTAAATTAATAGAACCTTAAAGTATATTTTTAAAACTTTGTCAAAATGTTAATAGAATGGACATTTACTTTTTAGAGCTTTAAATTTGTTATTATATACAAAATTTAACTTATCACGGTAATTTGAGATTGACATTCGTGACTTTGAATATATACAAACGAAATAAATTTGTAATGTCTCAATAAATGTTATAGTTTAATAGTTTCTATGAAAAAAATATTTTCAATAATTTTACTTATACACTTTAGTTTTGTTCAAACCCACATAGCAACTGGTCAGCTTTAAATATTCCAATATGTTGAGAAGATTAGTTCAATTATTGGGTACCGAAAAAATGAAAACTATCATTATCTTATTGTCATGTATGACAATGGTAAGGTCTAAAAAAGGTAACAACTATTTGAATCATTAGTCGTTTTAAAGATGATGAAAAATAGCGATAAACCATTAAATATGCTGTTTATATAGTGCTTTCTAGAGTAAAACGAGAACCTATCATCAATGGAATACCCATACGAATTTCATCAGTTCCTTATTTTGTAATATTATGTTATTTTATTAAAACTTATTTTGCAAAAGATTTCATTTGGTTTACTTTTCAAACTGATCTTCAGGCAAGTATTGTGGAAAAAGATACTAATTTTCAAAAGTGGTATCCCGTTTGCGGAGCAACAATTATATCAAATACTTGGCTTCTTACAGCTGCACATTGTATACAGTATGGTTATGTATTTTCAATGATTTTAAAACAATCATCATTGATTTAAAGACATCTTTAGTGAATTAATACTAATTCACGTAATATTCTTTTTTAATATAAACATTATTTTTATTTTAAAGACCTCCAATAGAACACCTCAAAATTCGTACTGGCGTCGAGAAATATTTTTTACCGAGAAATAAAGAAGATGATCGTCATCTACATGATATACACTATGTTATCGCCCACCCTAATTTTACGCACAAGAACATAGTGAATTTTAATGATATTGCCTTAATAAAAGTTTGTGATAGAACTTTCTACTTTTATTTTATATTTTCACGCTATTACAACCTGTATATCGATTGATTTCAGCTAAGAACTCCGATCGTATGTATACGAAGATCACAAGAACCAATAAAACTTGCAAGTGACGAATTTGATTTGAAGGTCGGATTAAAGTTAACTATCATGGGATTCGGATTACACTCGGTGATTAAACGAATATTATTACAATTTTATAAGATCAATAACTATGCTTATTTGACTAGTTAATTATCGATTTTTATAAAATAATTGTTGATTTTTAAATAATTATTATTTACTTACAGATTACAGGAGGGGAGGAAAATTCGGCACTCTCCTTACAAATGTTATATGGTGAAGTCAAAGTTTTAAAAAAAGAAGATTGCGAAGAAATATATAAAGAATGGTCTATTAACACAACTAATCATCATTTTTGTGCAACTTCTTCAAAATATGAGGTAGCTAAGGGCGATTCCGGTGGACCAGCAGTATACGGTTCACAATTGATTGGTATTATCAGCAGTGGTGGACAGGGAGCAGATCAATATCCAGGATTATATATAGATATTAGAAAATATATTGATTGGATTAGAAATTATGTAGAACCTGAAATTCACCAACCAAAGTACGGCTGTTGTGCATTTTTCTCGTTATAATTTTTTATTAAAAAAATTACTTTAAAAGTCAACAAATCAAATTGGTAACTAAACAAATTTTCTCGAAATCTTTTCTTTTACTATTAGTAGAATGGATTTTTTGCTATAATAAATGTATCTATTATTAAACCAAATAGTCCTATTTCCTGTAAAAATAAATCATACATAGCTGGTTTCACTTTTCCTTTATTGATGATGTATCGTTTGTTATATACAGACAAGCTTACGGAAGGTAACGGATATGAATTCAGATGAGCCGAAAATTATTATACCACGTGTACAACTCGACAAACCAGTAAACATTTTTTTTAACCAAGCTAATCGTTGAGACTGTTTCATTTAAAAATATGTTAGGGATATCTACAACAGAAGTCCAGAATGCTCGTTGACAGCTTTGTTTTTTGTAAGACCGATTATGTTAAATAGCTATTGTTAAATCGCAATGGAAAATTATTTTATTTCTTGTTCAAAGTTCGTGATTTTACGCTCACTAATAATTCGTTGGTGCATTCTCTTAACTAATATTTAATTTGAATGGGTTTTTTTAGTGTTTGTCTATTTCTATCATAAGAATTTACTGCTTGTTAATTAATGACATTGCGATAGCATTGCAGTAACAACACTCATTCCTTTTATTTACATAACATTGCCGAAATTTCAATTGTTATTTGATGAATAGCAACTATTTTTTCAATTTAAAATATTGTTGTCTAATTGCAGTCATTCATGCATTATAAAACAAATGATAGACTATTAACTTTCACAAATAATGGAAATCCAGCTAAGTGACATAATCTACAAAGTCTACGTATTTAAAATCATCAAATCAACTTTCGAAATTGTGTCAAATATGTTCTCTTGAGCTTCGGAGATAAGAAAAGAAGCGTGAAAGAAAAAGGAAGTCGATGAGAATCCGGGTAGAGGATTACGCAATTGGGCTACCACTGTCGTATTGAACTCGACTTGACCATGTATCATAATTGCATAAGGATTTTCGGAAATAAACAACAATTTAATAGTGATTTTAAGTTAATATTAAATGTATAATTATTTAATTAAATAAAATTATCTAACAAATATATTAGAAGGCTTCCATATCGGATTACGTATCGATTTATAATTAATTCGATTTTCTTTAATTTATATCACAGAGAATTAATTGATAAATATAATGCTGTATATTACACGAAATCGTAAATTCATCAATTTCTACGAATATATCATTGTAGTGCGCCTTTCTATTCGAGTGATAAATGTCAGAGACAAAAGAGATTAAGAAATTTGTCATTGAGGAAGACAATACGAGCACTAGTAGATTTGTGCTATTAGCCTCTTGTGTCGATGGAAATTCGCAGCACGTCCTTATGCGATTGTGAAAGTTGCACGGGACTTCCCGCAAATACATAAACCACTTTATTTATAGATAGAGATGCGTTTTTCAAGTTGACTTATACTCTTAGGCACGTTTCAGTATAATTTTTTTCTCCCAACCAACTAACTCTTTTTGCAAAGGAGAGTTAACGTAAAATTGTGTTGACATTAAAAAATTGAAATTGCAAACATGTCAAGTATTAGAATTTATATTTTTGGTTTTCTAACATTTGTAATACATCAATGTTTGCCGTTAATATTAATCAATGTGATAAATTAAAATTTTCACTCGACTGGCTTGTATGTAATAATTTTCATGAAAGTACAAAGTCGTCGTACTTATAATAAATATTATTATGTTACAATTTGCAATAACACACAGAAGCAAAAATATTAAATTAATTCACGAATAAAAAACATTTGATTGTACTTGGATTCTTACAGCAACATTACCAATAAGTTCGTTAAAAATGTCAAGGTCTAGTCCGAAGCCGGACGCACATCGAATTCATGTTCCTCATTCCCTTCACAAATTTTTGGAAGCTTTCATCTCGCTTTTTATTCCCCTTGGACTCGATTCATAAACTCGCCCTTCTCCCGAACGCACAGCAGTGCGACTTTCATTCGAGTAGCCACCGGTTTCTCGACTTTTCGACGAAAAAAGAAAGAAATTAAAAGAGTAGCTATTTTACTTATCGCTAGTATCGATCTCTTTCGGTCATGGAGAAAATCGTACCTGCTTTCCCCTACTGACTTTTTTTGGTCAATGTTAATGTTATGAAAGAAGGCATTGTAGAAATTATAACAATGTTAGCTAACTAAAAAAAGTTAAAGCTTTTAGATACACATAAATCATGTAATTAATTTAATGATATAAAAATGTAAACAAATTAATTATCGATTTTTACACTTACAAATGAATTGTAACGGTGAAGAATGGCACAAAGTCGTTATTTTCGTCTACCATCCAATGTGAAAAGTCACGAATGCACTCGCGAGCACCATGTTAAACGAAAAAAAAATCGGAAAAAGTTCCGTTCATGCGATAAATATAAAAATCCCACAGCTTCTTTTTCTAACGCTTGTCGAGGTTCAACTGGTCGAGAAGTAACTGTCTGCGCTACTAAACGTAGAGTAACGTTCGGCGGTATATCCGTGCGCGAAGAAGAAGAAGAAAGTATTCCGACTGGGGAAATTGTCTACACTATTGTGAACTGTAGAGAGGCGCCAAACACTCGTCATATGCTCAAAGAGAAATTGACAGAATTATTGCGCAATTAAAAAAAAACTTAAAAGTCAGTTAAGCGAAAGCATCTCACTTGGAAGTATTATTCATTTATTACATCACTAGTGTAATTGAAAATTCTCCCAAACAATTATTAAAGAGATAAGGAACAACCGATCGATCGATTAATACTCATTAAATGGTTCCTAAACAACAAATCGGAATACTTTGAAAGTACTTGCTAGTATCTTCCGGCTGTTTTAATTGTCATTGGCTTACAAACGTATTTACGTAAGGTCGATGCACACATACATAGCAGCGAAATTCAGGGCTTGTGGGAGTAGTAGGAAAGAGACTTAGTACTTTCTCTTATCGCAAACGCCACGAAACTTCATCTGGGTGAGTTCTCTGTCAAGGCACTCACTCGCACGTGGTCATTTCTTGGAGATTTATTGACTGTGCGATTTCATCGTACCTCCGAAAATTTTTCATATAAAATTATTAAAATTATAATTTTTACGCACAATTACTTGTATGAATAAACAAGAACACTTGATTATGTACATTACTGAAAAATATTATCCCTTTGTTTATAAATTATTTATAACCATATTTATTAAAATTGCGATCGAAACTACTCTTTACCATCTACGTAACTTTCTGACTTAGAACAGTGAAAGATGGAAGACATAAAAAGTTACCATAAATGTATATAATCCCGTTGATCACAAAGTATAGCATTTTATTACAGCTGGTAATAACAAACATTCGTAATCATACGTTCATTGGACACAATCTACCCTCGTCACCAGCTAAACAAAAAAAAAAGAAAATTGCCACAGATCGTTGTGTAGATTTTCGACGTTTGCACAAGGGGCATAGTGTATAAGCGCCTGTAATTTACGCAACCGGTACTACGTGAACGCCTATAACGCGCCTGGATATACTTATTGCTTATGCTAAAGAGTAACCGCCGAATGTTTTTACTGAATAGACAATGATGGTTCAGTTTTGTAACATTCTCGTGATAGTTTTTTTATTCAATCTTTGGTTTACTGACGAACGCAGACGCAAGATATATAAACGTGAAGTACAATTTTTTTTTATCTAGGACGTAAAAAATTAAAATTGGCATGTGTATGTAAAGATGAATGTGTAAGATCACATTGATTTTGATTGATATTGTATTGAGAAGATTGAATAAATATTTTTTACACACCACTAAAGCTGGGCTTTTGTCCGCTTACATCGTAATAATTTAAAAGATATTACGAAGTTTAAATATTAAAAATTGAATTGCAATACAATTATCTTTATTTTTATTATTCATTAGTTGCAGTTTCAATTCCATACCTATTTTATATTATCGTAAAAATAAGTTGATAAATCAAACCTCGAGTTTCGATAAACATTATCATAACTTCTATAAAAATAAAAAATAGAGTAATTGACCTCAACCAGAATGTTGTTGCTCAAGTCAATCAAAAGACAATAACTTTTGTTGATTCAAAGCAGACAACGCAATATTGGCATAATGGATAGGCACTTTTGAAATATAATCGAGAATCGATGCGCGTTTGACATTCTAGAACACGGCTATAAACTAGGAAGGGCTGAGTATACGCAAGGAAGGTTGTTATAAATCGAATTTACGAAATGTCACTAGTTTTTTTCGCTTCATTGGATTTAAAAGGAATTTATCGTGGGTTTTTATCAAATACTCAATGGATTGCTCGGTGAGTGTGAATGAGGTGTAAAAATAATTTGAACATATAATTACGAACGTTCACTTTTCATTAAAAAAAAAACAAGGAATGAACTTGATAAACCAATCAATCGTATAATACAAAAAAGAGCAACGGTTTCTAGTTTTTTCTTAAGTAATAAACGTTGTGCAGCCAAAGTGTTTTGCAAAAAAGTTAGCATATCTTACGTTCACATTTTTCTTTTCAATTATACATATGATTATTATTTTACATACCAATGGATGAAATACAAAAATGTAACATGTTTGGATTTCCTGTGATCATATTTGTAATTGATCATAAATTTAAAACATCCGATCAAAACATGATATATGACGTTGTCGAAATAACATCAAAGCGATTCATACTTCAAATGTCTTAAAAGTTATTACTTTAACTTCAAACTATGTTTTACTTGTCAATCGCTAATGACATATTTCGTATAGCTACTTACATCTTTTGCAAAGCGAAATTTTTTGTCGCAGTTACCTCAGAACAAATGTGTAGCGCCGTCATCCTTGTGACGCTGCACGTGTCATAATCAACAGATACTCGGTTTACAACATAAATATTTCCTCCATCAAAGATCTCAGAAAGAAACCACGGTAGCTAGTTTCAAATAGTTAAATAAATCTACGATGAAAAACATCATTTAAATATTGAGACAAATAACACTAGTTTTATTATGCAAGTAAGAAAGTTCATTAACGTATTCAGCTGAAATGTTGTCGAACGTGAGAAAAAAAAAGTTACGCGATAGTCAATAAAAAGATTTATGAGAGACAGCATAAATATATCAATTAACTAGTTTATTCATCTACCGAGAGAAATACTTTTGCATGAAGCCATCAAATCTTATGAAAGAACTCTTTAAAACGCAGCATACAATGAGAACAAATATAAATTACTGCACGCAAATATAAGAGATTACTTTTTAAAAATTTATCGATGAAAAATATTAGAAGGATTACTTAGATTTCTTTAATCTTTTATTGTTGTTAAGCCAGTGCAACTAATAACAAAAGAAAAAGTTGCAGCCACATCACTCGATTAGCGTGAAACGACAACGAGAAAAATGATACGAAGGGAAAGAGAGAAGCAAACTAGCAGACAAACAAGTACTCGAAAGCAAGAGCTTAAATTTATATTCTTCTTATTTCCTGTTATACTTTTTTATTTTATTATTAAAACCATTATATTGGATATATTATAATAAACATTTATAATTTGAACAAACTTGTCTATACAGCAATTTAATTACATTATAAGTTTCCTGTACAGTCATCGTTATCTATTATCCTATAAATTCTATTTTTGTCTTTTAAGATTCTATTCACTAAGCGACTCAGTTGAAGTAATAACCTAAATCCTTGAATAAAACTACATCGATTTAGTCAATCAATTTCAGGAAATACAAATTGGTCAAAATTAAATATTCGAATCTTGATATCTGAAATAATTAAAATGCATGACCCTGTGAGTTGTCGAATTGGTTATTCGACTCGAGCGTTATAGCCATTAAAAGGAGAACTGAAAAATCCACCAAAAAAATTCACGACTCTTTCACAACAGTCGAAATATTGGGCCGGCAAATATTATGATTTTCCCATTATCCAAGTGCGCAAACTTTCATAAAATCGGTTTACATCACGTAACCGGTTTCGCAATCGACGACTCTGTATATTCCAATTTTCTTTAGATGATGACTCAGAAGTGGCAGTTTTTCCGTGTGATGAGAGTTGCCAATCGATATCGGCTCTATATGTGTACTTTACATTCAATATTTGAGCAAAGTAAATTGTTCTTTACGGTCACGCTTTTACTATCTGTCGTACTTGTTTATACCAACGGTTTTGCTTCACTTGTTTTAGATGAAATATTTATTAAGACGTGGTTCAATACTTTCTCTGCGATTGGACTTGATTTCTATGGAATCGACCAGAAAATAATAAATTCGATAAAAAAGAAAAGCATTCGACAAGTATTTTACTCAAATGAAATTTAAATATTTTTTTTTAAATTTGATTGACAAATGAAAGGTATAGACGATGGTATAATTTGCATAATCAATTTTCATTTGAATTGCTAGAAAAAGTCGAAGTTATTACGAAGTCGACATCTCAGTTCGAATATGTAAAATATGACGAGGTATGACTGGTAAACATGGAACCCTTAGTAAGAATATTTTTGTGTGCAATAACTTTTGATCATTACAAAGTTCTAATGATGAATGATCTCTTGAGAAAGTGAAAAGAGTCCGCGTACATTACATCAGTATTTCTCCATTGCACTCACTTCAATCAATAAAGTTTCGCAATAATTAATTCTTAAATGCATAACTTAAAGGAGTTGCAAGAAATATTTTAGTTGCTCTCAAGTATTGTAGTATATAAGACCAATTGAAGGATACTGTCTTAGCATGGCAAGCAGACTTGTCTCTAGTTTACAACGCACATGACGTTAATTATATTCGCGCTCGAGCCAAGCGAAAGTGAAAACGTTTCTACTTTGCTCGACATTGACAACAATTTTCACTAGTACGAGATCACGTAGTTCCGAGAATCTCCTCATTGTCACTCTACGTGATATCTAGATCCGAAGCCGTGGGGGCGAACATTCGAACGCTCAATTTAAAGTTGTTTCTCTTGTGAAAGCTTTTAAAGCGATTTTCATGTAGCTCTAATAACACGTCTTGCTTGAAAAATGATTCGTTTTTCTAAACAATGTTTGTTTTCTTCTTTAAATTTCCTGTTGAAAACCTCTATCTTCTATATAAATCTATGATTCTGACAAATTTATCTGAAAAGATTACACATCTTAATGCCGATTAGACAATCTCGGATGAGACAAATTTAAAAAATCGCCAACTTTATTATTCACGCTGTTGCTAGAGTTCATCGATTAAACTTCTTGAACGTCACGAATTCCTCAAACCGGATCTGAATAATGAGAATACATAAACCGTTGTACATCGCCTAATGTTCGTGGTTCTAATGTGATATTCAAATATCCAGCAAATAAATACCTTAAAAACACCAAGTCAGCAAATGATGGGCCGTATAATCGATTTTTATCTTCCGTCTGGTGAGTTCTGTGAAAGACAACGGAAAGTTTTCAATGTGAATTGAATGGCAAAGTAAGGTGGCAGGAGACATATTATGAAACTATACCGCGTACACACGCTCAAGATTTATCTTATAACGTTGGCTATGCGAGACACAGAAAGTGAGATTCGTATCTTTCGCTTACGCTTTTTATTTTTCGCAGGTATGAGAGCGTAGTGAAATTGAGAGTATTTTTGTAGAATAAACTTTTGCAACAGTATGCGCGTATTTTTGCCAATTTTCTTTCGATTCCGTTCGATAAAATGTGTAAAAGAATTCATTTTTACTCATGGGGCAAAATAAGAAGATAAATGCCCTTATCGATTGTAATTACAGATACAGTTGATCAATTACATTCAATGTCAGTCAAATCGTCATTGGAGCTACACAACAGTCTTCTTTTTTCGTTTGTTATTCGTAGTAACTTCCGCTTATATAGCGTTCACGACAGTCAAGGAAGCCCCCTTTTCCGCTTGACATTACAAGTATAATGTTCTTTAACACTGTAGTTTCGCGATTCATTGCTTTCGCGGTTTCTAGAACGCAATATATCGTTTCGTTATGTAAAACAAAGTTGATCTCGGAAATACATTTTTTTTTCAAAAATGACGTAATAGTACGTTTCTTTCTAAATAAACAACAACATTTTATACCGGTACCAGTAACAGGTTCTCGTATCTGATTATTTTAGACAATTTTACGTATTCGCTTAATTTCGTGCCAAAATACAGAATGACTGGAATAAACATGACCATCTTTATCTAAGAGATAACTTTAAGGTGTTTAATTTCGATACCTACTTATCGTTTAAGCAATTAATTTATCATACAAGTACATTATAAAATATATATTTCAGATTTAATTTAGACTTAAAATACGAGAAATAGTATACAATTAATTGATATTGCTTACAACTATGAATTTGTATTTTTTTTTTTCGTTGTTTACTATACACGCATAGTGATATCAAGATAAAGTAAGCGATGTGATATAATGTTCGGTAACGGTCTTTAATAAAATCAGAAAGAGATTGACTTCCACATCACTTTCAAAACAAGGCTTTCTATTTATTTGACACGAATATTTTGATACGAATCTGGCTTTTGGTATGGCTTAGGTGGACCGTATTTAGAAGGTGGTGGGGGGCCATATTTCATCGGTGGTGGACCATATTCATAACCATGATCATGTGATGACGACGACGAGGATGCCGATGAAGATCCCGAGGAAGATTCTTGCGAGGATGCACCTGATGAAGCAGTCGAAGCACCTAACACTGCCGTGAATAGATTCACTCCGCTCGCTAAAATATCTTTCAGTGCTTTTCCAAGTAATTCGAATGGATGCACTTTACTTGCCTGCACCTCATAACAAAAGCGTACAATGAGTTTTCTCTTCTTCCGTGCTGAAAAAAGTGGTAGAAAATAACTTACTCCATAAGGTGGGCCATATCCGCCATAGTGCGCCGACTCAGCGATTTGTTCCTTTTGTATTATCGCCGGTGGAATAATTGGAAGGTGCTGAGGGATCTCCACTATTTCCAGGCGCGTAGCTTGAGGCCTGAACTGCGTAAGTTCCGGTTGGTAATGATTATTTACCATCGTTGACGACGACGTCTTCCTCTTCTGAGTCGACTGCCGACTTGCCGACCTACTTGGTTGCCTCATTCTTGGAGGCCGTGGGAATTGTTGTAAAGGTGGCTCGAATATCTCTACTGCTTGAGCTGCTGGAGGTCCATAAGCTGTTGCAGGTCCGTCCCCGTAACCATCTTGCTCTTTGCTGTTGCTCAAAGTCTTACTGGATCCTCCGCTCAAACCAGAACTTGTACCCGATAGTACACCTGTTACCAGTTGACTTACTAAGGCGCCAATGTCAACGCCTGAATTAGGCGAGCTCAATTCCTTTGTGACAAATTGTTAAATATTTTATACAGAGTGAATCGTCAATTTTTTAAGATTTACAGCTCTTGTGAATGTTGTACACACCTTGCTGAGTATTGAAACAATATTGGCGGTTACACTTGCAATAGGTGACTGACCACCTGGTTCTGTTGGCTACGAAAATATTTAATATTCATTGTCAAAAGATGACGTCTATACAATTTCACAAGTAGTTGCTCTGCTGCTTACCGTACTCAATGGTCCAAGTATAGCCGACAATAGAGAACCCAAGTTTGAACCTTTTCCACCACCCTTTAATACAAATTAAAACACGTAAATTACAGAATATTAATTTCTAATGTAAATCGTATTACGTACACCACTGCTTGACGAAGATAGTGGACCACTCAATGGTCCAGAGAGTGGTCCTATGAATGGCCCTATGAGTTGAATCAGAGGACCTAAAATAGCACCACTGTCGCTACCCATACCGTCTTTACCCTATAAAATTCATTAACACATGTTTCATTGTTAACCTAAGCGTTCTTCAAATAATCAAGTTCAATAACAAAGATGTTGCGGTGATATATTGTGATGCTTTCATATTTAATACAAATTAATTGTGGTATTGCGTTTTTAAAAATTATATGAACCATTACAAATATGAACAATTAGTATATAACAACTGATACTTAAACTTACCTCGGATAAATTTTGCAAAATTGGTAAGAGAACGCCAACAATGTCGATTCCCTCACCCGTTTCAGGATCTGGCTATATAACATGGAAATTCCCCCGTGAATTATTAATCAATTTGGTAATATAAAGTTATTTAACTGTATTAGAGTTTTATATCCGTGTGGTTTACCTCAGAAAGTCCTTGGAGTAAAGGGATAGCCGCCTGTAGAAACTCCACCAAATCGGTTTCAGATTCTGGCTGTGAAATTGTAACGATGAAAATAACGTACAATCCATTGTATAATGTTGAATAATAAAAATGTCAATATTAGGTAATAATCAGAGAAAGGCGTAGATAAAAGATGCGTCGAGGAAAGAAGAAAGATTCGAACGCAATAGCGGAATAATACGGAACGAAGTTCTTAAAACGGAGAAAGTGATTAAAGTGACACTTACGTCACTAATGTCTTCAAGAATCGGAATGACTAGAGGAATGAGATCTTCCAACGAACCTAAAGATCCACCGCCATCATCCTATAATTAATGTGAGTAATAAGTATGAATTTTTTTCTAAAATAATATTCACATTTTTCAGTCTTCCGGAACTCGAGATTTGTATATATTACTCAATATCATTTATTTACGATGAGATAACAACGATTGATTTATTGAAAATCAATTTAGGAATATAAATTTAAAATGTTGATTTTACTCACGTAATCATAATCGTCATTGAAACGATCATCATCATCATCGTCGAAGATATCACGTTCATTGTCGTCTTCATCGCTATTTTTTCCATTTCTACTATCGTCATCCTCAGTATTACCATTATCTTTATCGTCATCATCCCCATTACCATCATTGAAATCAACAAAATCATCGTCAATTTGCCTCTGAGACGTCTCATTCCTCTTGCCTCGCAAAGTACCCTAAATTTTGGAAAAGCATCCATGCAGAAAGACTCCATGTCGCAATCTTTATTCAAAGTTTGTTGTCTACGTAATTTGAACAAACATTTAAACAGCAGCTCGACTACCTCTTACGAGGTAGTAAAAACTGCGATAAGTGTCACTCTATGTATACAAGCATCGTAAAGCTCACGCGCAATCCGAGCATAAAAACACGTCAGTGAAAAAAAAGCAGGCGCGCGTTAAAATCTCTAATCGACACAGCATCTCGTTAAACCTTCTCGTGGTTACATAATCTCTCATAATGAACTTTCTAGGTGAGATATATCGCTTGAGTAAGAAATCATCAGCCTTACGCGTGCCACCAAAACTCCATGCATTATTAATGAATTCGAAAAGCATACGCACTTTTACACTACCGGCCATTGCAATTTCGAACCGAATGACGCAGTGGGTCATCACAGAAAGAGACTAACGAGATTTCATAGTGTTGATTTACGATTGGATGGCAAAAAAAGAAAAAAAATACAGCGACTGCGTAAATTTTTGTGAACGCCTTTATTAGTTTTAACGATTGCGTTGAGCTAAATTTACATAATTTTTTTCTGATGTTAAAATGCAAGGTTTTCTAATAGTAAAATTGTTGCATAGGATTTGTATATCACTTCCCATCAACAGTAACGAATGGTATGAGTAAAATATATGGTGTAATTTATTATTTCCGCTTTATTCTATGACACGTGGATTCGTTCCATCTTATAATCGTTTAGGAAGATTTTTTTTAGTTGTTGAGTTCAAATAAATTGTAAACAATTAATCACATCAATATAAAATCAAATAATGTGAAACATCTACTTGATCATCAGGCATAACTTAAAATTGACACTACAAATATATCACTATTAATACGACAGCAGCAGATTTGCCACAAACAAAAAGGATCATAAATACCTTAGCAATCTTTGGATTTGGCAGCTTTTTACTTATTTTTCCGAAGACATTGGCAACAGTTGGTGTCGAGCTGTTTCTATTTGTAAACGTGAGCATTCGCAACAAGGATTGGAATATTGATGGTTGTTTTTTATTTGCTTGTTTTTTGCCTTTTCTCTTTTTTTTTTCACTCGTACTCTTCGAGGTTACAACTTCATCTTCGAATTCAATAGTCGTCTTGCCTATAATCAGAAAATCAATAAAATTATAAATATTAATGCTTCGAGAATGAAAAGATGATCTACGCGCTTACTTGTATTTTTTCCATTTTTAGAGGATCTGATACGATTATTTGGCAGCAGCGTGTCTGGTATGTCGTCAGTAGATGCTTCATGACGATTGTCACGATCCTTGTTTCTATTTTTCTGTGCATATTTACCTGAGGAACTCGATCTATATGACGTCATCGACTCTGGTATCGATGTAGATGGTGGCCCAGACGTTGAAGTCTCTCGTGTTATTGTGATATAAGCTTCGAAGGGAACGCTTATGACTGGTCTGTGGGACGACTGAGGTATGTTGTTGCTTTGCTGTTTATAAGCTACGCTACCGGAGTTTAAATCATCAATTTGGGATTTAGTTAATTGTGGCATGGGCATGGCCATAGGGCTGTGTTGGAAGTTTGTCCGCATTGGTACTAATTGTACTCCACCTAATGGGTCCATCGATTCTTAATTAAAAAATATTGTCTATAAGTAACGAATAGTTTCTTCATCAATTTGGTTTGATAGTTCATTTTAGACTTATTTTTACCTGCGAATTGATTACTATGATTCCTCATGTTTGCCATGGCATAGAATTCTTTCAATTTTTCTTCATTATAAGCTGATGTGACTGGCAAAGGTAAGTATGCATTTTGATGGTGAATATTAAACGGTGGAAATATATTAGGATCTCGGAAAACCTTGTTGTCTGGATGATCATATGGATTAGTTAAGGCTAATTCTTGAATGAATTTTGATAAAGGATTGTAAGATTTATGAGCGTCTGACATCATATGGGAGTATAAATATTCCATGTTGTTCGGCGATAATGGAGGTGGTGTTAGAAAATCATATTTCTGATTTTGGAGATTGGCGCTATTGTCGATAGGCTTTGTGGTCGTAGACATTAGTTTTTCTAACTGTTTTTCCGAATGCTTACACATGGTACCGTGCTACAATACAAACTCGTCAACTTACGTGATCAAATTAAAGTATTTAAGAAAATCGTCTAACACAAAATTACCTTAGAACTCATAGCTACGGTTTTCATTTTTCCTTTTTCCACAACTTTCTTTTCTCCATTATTCATCTTATCTAAGAGATGATTAATCGCTTCAGAAGAGTTCCGTAATTTCTCAATTTTTTCTGGTGGCGTTTGCACCGGATCTACGTCGGCCAATGTTATATTAATTTTTGAAGCCATCAATCGCATAGCATAAGTAATCCATGTAATTAGTTCTTCTCTAGACATAATTTTGTAGGGTAATGTCACCTCGACTTTGCCCGTATGGGTTGTCCCAACCTCCACCTTTGTCGTGTCATTATGAACGATTTTTTCGGGAACCAATTCCAATTTCGTTGCAGGTAACGACACAGTAAACCCAATGCATAAGAAAAATATAAAAGTACATTTCGCCATTTTGCACACCTAAAACGAGTAAAAATATATTCTTTTTGTACACTCGAAATTTGAAGTTAATTTATAATAAATTGCGTGCTAAGTAAATACTTCGCAAAGAAATATACTTTTAACGTGCATCATAAAGTATGAAATTACGCAGCCTTATTAGCGGAATATTAAATATTATAGGATAAAATTATCAGAAGAGTGAAAGTGAATCAATTTTACTTCGAAGATAGAAACATTATAAGCAGCCGAATATGTATGAGATATGATCGTAAGATTACGAAAGATTGCATTATTTAAAAAAATTAGAGTCAGAAACAAAAGACTTTGCAAGTTTCGACACACGCAACGAGTACGTTTCTACTTAGCAAGACTAATTACCATCCAATCCGCAATCAATAGTCAAGTCATTCATCACTTTATTTCTCTAAACCTCTTGTAATTTTTCACGCAGGTGCTGTAAATTTTTTCAATGACATATCCTACAATTTTGATGAATTACTATTGGTATTGCAAATTATATTCAATAGTGCGCTTCAAAATTTTTTCGCAATACAACTGATACAGCTTTCAAATTATCGTCATATATGCGAATAGTAGTTGCAGACTCCACGAGTTCGGAAGTGTGATTGCTTGCCAAGTACTGTTGTTTATTACTTTGTCGGATAAACTTATGGGCTTAATTATTGAATAGATTGTGACAAGCTCTTGTGGAATGAAAGAATAATCGGAATCAATTTATGTTATCAATTATTTTCAATCAAAATAAAATGTATAAACATACTCGTAAGAAAATGTATTTCAAGACCAATAATCGTCCTACCATTCACGATAGCATTGCCTACAATAAACGTCCTATTTTTTTCGAAATCTCACAGTGTCGTACACAAATCCAACTACTTGCAAACACTAAAATTACCACCTTTACAAG
This sequence comes from Chouioia cunea, assembly GCA_030064505.1. Classification (NCBI taxonomy): domain Eukaryota; kingdom Metazoa; phylum Arthropoda; class Insecta; order Hymenoptera; family Eulophidae; genus Chouioia; species Chouioia cunea. The sequence goes on along the minus strand of JAOPFQ010000004.1, from coordinate 3,871,955 downwards.
TTTCAAAATTGCGAAAATACTGACAGACAAGCATATTTCACGCAACGCGATACGGCTACCCGAATAATTTAGTCACTCCATATTACCGGAAACACCGCACTGATTCTTACTGAAAATCGACTATTGAGGTACATGATAAGTTATTAAATTGCCAAAAACGAAAGAAAAATATAAAGCAGTTGTTGTCACAAGCACGCAATGGCAGTTTTTCCAGTACTGAGCAAGTCTCCACGGAATTCCGCGTGTTTATAATGCCACAGCCTATTGTCGTAATGCATTCTAAACAATGTGCAATTTTTTCCGTCTCTTTTCAAATAGTAGAATCCCGAGAGCATCGGGCAAAAAAGGTCTATATTTTCCGCTCAATCGAGCTCACGCACACTTTTCCTTATTAGACGGTGCGTAACATACTCACGATGAACGTCGCGATGCTCAACGCTCACACTGTCTCTTTTGTTTCCGTCTATTGGCTTCCTCGTACGTCGTCCGATGAGAAGCTAATCGAATTGGAATTCCTGAAAAATCTAGTTTTTGCTATTTAATGTAGGGCGATTTTCGAGCTACTCTTCACGAAAAAAATAAGCGTTTTTAGCGCGTGAAAATAAAATTGTATAAGTCAGAATATGTAGAAAGAACGTTGATTAATCAACCTATTCTTGTTCATGAACCTATTTATGTAAGCTTGATATGTAATACAACGATATTATTAATTATCTCGCGGAAAGAAATCAGTTTTGATCGACATTTTCCATATTATTAAATATAAGCTTGTGTAAGGCAAATTTCATTTTATAGAAATTGAAGTACGCATCGTAACAGTGATTAGCAAGAAGTATCCAATTTGTAGACTACTAAAATGAATCGCGCACCAAATACATCACTGTGCAATAACGTTTAAAAACAATTGCACAGTATACATTTCACATATCCATCCTAATCATAATAGTAAGCAAATAAATCAAGAAGAGACTTCTTCAAACAGAAACTTTGACGATCATCTCGATACATCAAACACGTACAGCAGAACGCAACTTCGTCAACAATGCAACGTTCTTGCATTGTATCTCGTGTACTAGCTCTCTTTCTCTTTTACGGGGCCAGTGCCTTTCCCATGAATCGTTTTCATTTGCATTTTCTTATTCTTGTTAACGATAACGCGAGATAGAATACATGTACAATGACAAGATCAAGATCGTTATTGTGATCTTGACTTTGATTCGATCGTTCATCCTTGACTGCTTGCTTTTTCTAATTAACCGACGGAGGTGTCATGATCGTAAGAATTTTGTTAACGAAATAAATATCGGATGTCATTGTATTTATCACAGTAATGGGCCAGTTCATTCTATAAAATTTAAACTATCGAAGCAGTGAGTTTTCGATAGGCTATTATGGATTAGATATCAAATCTCTGAACCATTTGACTGAAATAGGTATAGGCAAGTGTGCGTGGTTGTGAAAACTTCTAATTTATTTGAATGCCAAGGAAAAGCTGTATAAACTATATATATGAGACACACCTATGGAAATAGAATAAAACTGAGTATCACGGTAAAGATGAATTCCTGAGCTCCCATGCTCATTTCCTTCACACCGTATGAAACGCGAGCGGTAGTAGCAAAAGCGGCTCTTCCGCCGCGCGCGAGAGGCGCCGTTATGCAACGTGATATAGCACAGTTATACACGTTTACATATGCCGCATCGGCGAGTTTCACTTTCGAACGGACAACTCTACAATACGCTCGAATTATTTTTTTTTCTTTTGACTACCGACCGATTTCGTGCGATTGTAGAGAGACATTATATTCACTATAAAACTTCCAACGATTTTTTCATTTGTTTAATCGCGTGTAAAATATCGTTCTATGCACGTTGAAAATTTGCACTTTGAACATAGATTATAAGTGACGGTCGTGACATTTTAGTTTGACATAGAAATCGATTGTACAAAAGAATATCACCATTATGTATAAAATAAAAAATATCACTTTTCAAACGTCTGTGAAAAACTAATAACTGTGAAAAAATTGATTGTAACATACTGATTAAATGAATTGAGAGAAGAAAACAAAAATCAAATTGACCTAGATTTTATGAGCATCTTGAGTAACGTCAACCTGTCATAGGATGTCCTTTTCTACAATTTTTTCCTCGAAGCATTGTACGCCACGAAATATGTCTAGCGTAAATATAAGTTTGCGTTGCTGGGGCTCGCCACAGAGACAATTTATGCAGCCCAGATCGAGACACTAGGGTATTTCGTTTCTATTTTTATTTTCTACTGTGCTGTCTAGTTTGATAGATCACTTATTATCATTTCGATGTCCTTCCTGCGCATATTTTAAGCTAAAAAAATTGCTACATTGGAATAATAAAGATTAAAGGAATTATTAATATTGGAAATGGAAAAATAAACCATCAAAGAGAAATCGAAATACGATTTTGATTGTCTGACTTATAGCGATCTCGATTTTGACATATATTAAAGTGCGTGCACTTTACAAGAAAAAGAAAAAAGAGAAAGGTAGAATGGTTGCTTGGATTGCAAAATTTTTAAGATTTTACCAAGTTTATCATACCCATTTGTCTTATAAATAAAAATAAACGATATTTTTATGCGTTGAATTCGACGTTGAAAGTATCGGTGGTTTTGATGTGTGCGCTTTAATGAATTTTTAATTCGAATTGTTTAAAGCTACGTAGTTTTAATTGAAGTGTCATTTTTTATAAGTAGTTTATATCTGACAGTTATTTTAGTATTTATCATTTAAGAAAAAAGTTGAATCAGCGGTCTAAGAAATAATACACATAAATGATCTATAAAGCGATTTAAAACATCAATGTGGCGATAAGTATATAAAAACAAGAGTTATTTCCGAATTCGAACTTTAAAATGACAGTAACGAAGATCGTTGCACCTAAGATAAACGTCCAATCATTATTACTTATCAATATACGGACGAAAGGTCATTAACCGCAAAAGTCGCGTGCCGCCGCTTACAAGTGTCTCCGCCTAGTGAACACTTGGTAAAAGACCATCGTCCGCCATTGATTTTGCGCAACTGTCCCATGTACAAAACGCGCTTCATACTTGTGTCCTGGTCGGTAAGATCGCGAGTATAGTAAGAGTGCTTAATGTCTCGCGGAAAAAAGTCGTTGACCTAGTTTGTTTTTCCTTCCTAAATGTAAGTTATCGTTTGATTTCTTTACGCAATTCTCGACAGTTACGACTTATCACGTTTAGTCGTTAGCAACAATAAATCTGTTATCACCGACTATAATTTTACAACGAAAATCATTATTCGTAACAACGCAACAATTTCTCGACTGGTCATTGCGCTCTACGAATTAAAAGCCGTTGGTGCGCAAGGTTAACAACATTCACGGATTTCGCCGAGCGCGCGCGAACAAAACTCTCCAGGCTGCTGAAATAGAAAAAAGAACAATAATTTGCGTAAGGTGTCGGAAGAAAATTGTAATTGTTTGAAGGGAGTTAACTATTTTGCGAAAATTAGTCGCAAGTCTCTTGTCATTCAAATGTTCATTAATTGCGCTTGGTAAAAGGTGTAAAGTTGATTTTCCTCAGGCGCAGAAAGAGAAGAGGGGGAGCAATTCGAAAGTAATCTGACGAAGTGATTCAGCGCGCTGTGCTATAATTATTTTTTATAAAGTAGCTGCACTCAAGAGATATATACGTTTGTCACTCGTAACGGTGAGATTGCGGACGCGATATTAGCTAATGAAAGCTAGTTGAAACATTCATCAAGATATACTTTCATGCACCATACTCGCAAAAAATGAATATTCTATTCTCATTCGCCCTCTCGTCTTTGTGGTGTATATCTTTTTCCAAATTCTTTCCGTTATTAATGCATTACGCGTTCATTTGTTACCATATCACAAATGTATAATTTTTTTGTGAGCTTGTGAAGAAATATCCAACAATTAAATAGTAATTCATACATTTTCGATTTCGCCCCATCGAAATTTGGTGGTCTGAACCACTGTAAAACTAACTGCCGACCGTGACACGAGCGCGCCTCCACTTTCTCCGGTAACAATAAACCACAGGATTTCCCAAAGAATTGCCGATCTTCAGCTTGTAACGGATGCAATGATGCATTCATTGCGTCCCGTCGTCTGTTTTGTAATCATTTTTTGACAAACGTCATCCAAGACGAAAGTCAAATGCACTTGCGAAACATTTGTAAGCGCTTAAACATTAGAAATGTATCATTTTTAGCAAATACCACCAATTTATCAAAGAGTTACGTAAACCCGTCAAACCAGTCACGCACTTTTAACAATTTTTGTAATTTTGGGAAGGAGTAGGTACACATGTAATTAATCGAGTTACGATAGCGATACAAAAGGAATTGGAGGCATTTGATTAAAAGCGGTAAATAGAAGGAATTTCAAATCCAATGATACAGAGACTTAATTATCTGTATCAAAAGGAACGCCATCAACGAGATATTGCGATCGTACGATATTTCGACACTCTTCTTCTTGACGATCATTATTAAACAACACTAATTTCCGGATATCCAGCTGGGACCCATTAACAGGTGTTTGGAATATTTTAGCGTAACTAAAATTATTCTCATGCTATTCGTTATATTATTAATTAAAAAAGGCAGCAATCAATGTTTCCGCGTATAAAGCGAGCCTCTTGAAATCATTGTAAATTATTTGCCGTAAATATCTGCATTTGCAAAATGCCTCGTGAATTATTGGCGAGACGATTTTCCACTGTACATGCACTAGTGCTATTAACTACTACTTAAAAAGCACTTAATTGCTTCGACCAAAAAAAACAAACTAATGCTACGGCACCGTTATCCCTAACGAAAGTGTCTACAAATATTATTCATATTTTAATGCATTTAAAAATCCCCATTAACATATTTGCACTAACCACATTTTACTATGTTAAATAAAAAACATAAATGTACTTAAAATAATCAGAGTGCCATCTTTTTCTTTTTAATATTCCATTGATAGTTTCAGCGTATACTTGTTCTTTTTTTATTTTACGAATCTTGTTCACAAACGTCATTCTCTTGTTGTCATAATATATGCCGGAAGACTAGATGAGTAAAAAATCTAGGAATTCAAAATTTAAGCACGGTCGATAACCTGTTTTAAAACGTATAATAATTGTCTACAATAATTGTGTATAATGAAATGCAAATTATGCTTTGCATAATATATATTTATATAATTTATAATAATTCTTTTTTAATGTATGAAGTCACAATGTTATGTTTTTAGAAAAGCAATACAAAAACGACGTATATTTACGTTAATTATAAGAATGATAAACGACAGTATTAGTAGGAGTCTTCAGTCTCCAGCTAGCTGTCACGCAATGAACATCACCTGACCAAAATTAGTAAAAAAAATGCTTACACTCGACGACAATAAATATTCATACTTTACATGTAGTCGCGAACAAAAAAATAAGAAGGTTGCTTCGTAAGCTGATTTCAACATTTCAAATCTTGTATGGTAGGTAAGGCGGAACATAATTTCAAGCAAAGAATACTGATATGCAGTTACATGACAAAAGGAAAGAAACAAACAAAAAGACGAAATAAAAAATCAACGATTATCATTCCACGAGCACAAGTGGATAGGCCAAGGTTTTACTCGGTTCTCTATGCAGCGGAATTATCTACGACTATACGTGAAGATGCTTGTGTAAAAACAACTTTTAAAGTGTATTCGATACATAAATACTTAACATTTGATAATTATTATTATTACAATATTTTTTTATATTTCGATCCCCAACAAAATTGAATGGGAAATTTTTAATTTTTAATGTATATAGGTATATTTAATTAATTTTTTAATTTTTTAAATGGATACAAGTAGCAAAAAGTACGCTGTACAATTTTTTGATCCCTTTCTACAATCGCATAAAAAATCATTTGAAGAAAAAAGTTGGCATATTCTCAGCAAACGCTTAAAGAACTTCTCATCGACACACGTCAGTCGAGTATTTGCTGAACGGTATGTGTATGTATAAATATGAAGCGAAAATGGCAGTGAAGTAGCTCTCGACGCTGTTGAAAACGGACAGGTAATAGATTGAAAAATGAGATGAGGGAGGCGCCTTCTTGTTGAGCAGACGATTAATACGTTGACAGTGACAGTTCCAAGTGGTGTCACGTGTCAGCCAACGAGGATAATCCGATCATGATTGTCTTAATAAACTATCTATCTATTCTTGTAAGTTTTGTACACAAATATTTATATTTTGCACAACAAACTTGAATAGAAAAAGTAAACGTGTCTTGTTGAGTCACATTGACACGTGTCATGGGCGACGGGTTTTATTATTTCAATTGAAAACCAGTTGAAGTAGCTGTTGAAAGCAGCTGTGAAATCGTCCGAAAAAAATATGCTCAGATACTTATCAACGGAGTAAAGATGCGACAAATGGTTAACATAAACACGTAATAAATGCAACAATCGTCATGACAATGCTTCTTATAATTACGTCGTTATGATACATGCAGTGTAGTACTACGCAACGTATTTGCATACTGCATGTGATACTTATAATAGTCGATAATTTATCAGAGGGATTACATGTTCATACCTAATTGTGTCTTGTATATATAATCATTTTCAACAGTGTAAATTTCGTATATTGATAGAAAGGCCAAAAATTATGAACAAGGAACACATTGTGGTAGAAAAATAACCAAATTTAAAAATATTACATACACTCTCCCACCATGAAATTTTAATGCCAAATATCCTAATACATATTGCAAATACAAACTATTAATGACTGATTAGTTTTGTAAGAAAATAGTGAAACTACTACAACTTCCTTGCTGCGGCTCGTTAAGCATTACCTCGACGAAAGCGCCTTACTATGATGCGTGAGCCGGAATAAAAATAGTGATGTTTTCAAGTATTAAAAGTACCTATTTATATATATATATACATTCATCGTTTCTCGAACAATATTCAAGCACTGCCTATTGATTGCATATTGACTTGTGTTTACACAAAATCAATGTTTCTATTCATTGTATTTAAATCTTAATTTGAATTATATATACTTATTAAAATAAATCACATGTGACCTTGTGCGACCGGTAGACTTCCTTTGACGCACATGCGTGAACATCAAGTTAATATTGACACGAGGATACGTAGATTAACGAGGAGGAAGGTTCCGATGTATCCTTCGCCCGTGATATGAATTTTGTCAATGAGAAGGACACAATCGCTTTTGGTGAAAATATATACGATGGATTCGAATTAAGTATATATACGTTGACTGTAGAACCGTATGTTTCTAGGTGTTTACGTAATCCGCAATTTGTAAAATCTTCGATGATTGATTCGATACATTTTTTTAACGAATTATGTTTGGAGAATCGAGGAGAATATTATCAGTTAAAGATTAAAAAATATATTATCTCTCTAAAATTTAACTGAAATTTTATTAAATGCAACAGTCACATGATCAGCAAGTAACACTTGCAACTGTAACGAAAGACTTGGCGAAAAAATAGCTTAACTAGGTAACTGCAGTCGATTACAGTGACAATCGCAACATGGAAATTGCGAACAATTAGGGTACATACCCATTTCAGCGAGCAACTTCCACGACAACAATAAAACTTACGTTAACTCGAAGCAATTATTACTCAAAGTGACACATTTTCGCACCATTCTAGGCGTTTCACGAGTTGCCTTCGATTCGCTTAAATTTTCCTCTGTCACGCTTTTTAAATTTCACGTGGACCTCTTGCGAATTTGATGATTGGCTCAGCTTCTTCTTGTCGTGGCTGACTAAAGATGTCTCGTTGATGTAATATTAAGACTTTGTCAAGACGTTACAATGATAATTTATTTCGAGAATACACCTATCGCTTTAATAATATTTCAATACTCATTAGCTTATTTAATTTATTTTCAAAACACTATCAATTTTTTTCAATAGACTTAATAAAATCTGAATAAAAACAAACTATCGTGATATACGTGATGTTTAGTAGACGATATTATATTCCAAAAATACGTTATAGGCGTTTAGCTGAGAATAATAAAGTGAGAGTATTTTTTCCCGTTAACTTACAGAAAGCATTTTGTTTCCTAAATTACCACTTAAAAATATGTGAAAATTCAAATTTCGGATATATCGGTTTCACATCTGTACACTTTATGATATGACAATCAAAATTTTCAAATAATTGCATTTACTATTGAAATCTCAAATGAAGAAACAATAGTGGTGATTACGTGTGTTAATTTTATATCAAGTTAATTGAGAATCTTTTTGACATTTCCGCAGAGCTTTAGATCATAGGGAGCAGTGGGTCTTTGTTCCCGATGATAAAACGATCGATACAACTGCTAACAACCAGAAGAACTTGACCTTAGTTCTCAGGAATACAACGGAAGGATCTATAGACATAGAAGAGTATAAAGCAATTTCGTAATAATAATCCGTGAATCATCTCGTTTGTTTGGAATAGATTCATATATACGAGAAAATATGTTGTTTGTATTCTAGTGTGTAAATCAGTAACATTATAAATAAAATAAATAACGTACACTCAACCGATAAAGTAGAAGTCATCCACCTTTTCAACTAGCTGAAGTGGTTTGCTGTATAACCACAGCAATTTTCTCGCAGCTGCAAGAATTAACTGCAAAATATTCACCTTCCTCTAATAACAGCCGTAAAACGACACCTTGTAAAGCGAAAACTAGACTAAAAACAACAATAGCAGCTATAAAAAAACAAATGCAAGCTACCGGCGAGAGCTTTACCGGTCATCGCCGTATCTGCCCCCAGACGACGATGTAAGTATAGATGGTGGAGGTGATCGCGTGGTGGTGAGGCCCCTCCCGCCGATATAAGCCGCTCACTAGACGCTGCCACACAGACAGTCACAGAGAGAGAAGCCAAGAAGCGTGATCACAGAGCTGAGCCGGCGCGTGTGCGAGTCTCTCTCTTTTACATCGCTTAATTTTTTTCAATCTCAATCTCAAGTGTATCTCAAGCATACAAAAGTCAAAGTTAAATCATCCCCGCATAAGGAGGTACGACAACAAAACAACAATTAGTGTGTATAAATTAAAAGAAATAGTGGTTCCGGTTGCACTTACTGTGTACATGACTATGTAGTGTGTATCGTTGAACGAAAACGAAGGCGCACGAACGCAAAAGAAAGTGCCTTTTTTCAACGCGGTTAATCAGTTTTACGATTGTATAACGCCAAAGGTGTAATGTGAAATTCATAGCAATTCTCCTTTTGTCAATCAGCTTTTATTTTTACTTTTTCTTTGGGTGAATATTACTTATGCAATAATCGATCTGGTTTATGTGATTTAAAAAAAATAATTTGATTGAAAAGCATATTCGTTATGTAACGATAGCCGATTGATCACGTATTAATCGTGAATCCTCCGATCTTCACGGATATCAATATAATTAAATTCGTGTCTGAGGAATGTTTTTTGTTGATATACGGTGCTAATCATATTGATCGTTTAAAAAATGTCACACAAACAAAATTATACAAGCAAAATTATTGTAGCCTGATCAAACGATTTATATTACGTAATATCAATTAAAATCGATGAATTCACATGCAGTAATATTTCACAAAAATTTTGGTATGGACGTATCCAAAAGCACGCTTGTCAAGCAAAGATATGCGCAAACACATAGGTAGAGCAGTGCATAGAAAAATATACGTTGTCGCGAAACCTGAAATTAAGCTGTTCAATCATCGCTAAAAGTGAAATGACGACAATGATAAAACGTAAAGGCCATAGTGAATGGTCGCGTGCGTGCATGTAACATATATATATATACATATAATATACATACGCATAGTAGTATAGCGAAACCTCCAATTTGTGGTGACGAAAACATCGAAAATTGAAGGGACAAATCGCTAGACAGATATTACGAAAAAAGAAAAAAATGCGTATAGTCACGAGTGAGAGTATGCATAAACGGTTACTGTTTACACGCGCGCGAGTGATAGTGTTCAAAAGAGCTTGCGCAAGTATATATGGATACCTTTTCACACTTCATGGCACTTTTTTCTTTTGTAAGAATAATCTGGAGCGAATATGAATTACGTAACTAGTTTCTATTGGGGGAAATGGGGAGGAGGAGGGGAGGGGTCGGTAAAAAATAATACATTCATATAGTTTTGTATAGAAATAAAAAGTTGTATTTTGCTTTCGTTTTCTATTTGCAAATTAAGCAGCTTTCGTGATCTTTCAAATTTATTTACTCGAGCTAACAGCTAGAAAGTCCCGCACATCGAATGTTTCGAACTTTCATTGCGCACGAAATATTTCAACGTAGCCTCGTGAAGGCCACGCGACTTGATCTCGGCCGCCGAAAGGGGAGCCTCGTCGGATTCTCGTCCAAGGCGACAAGATACGTTTATGGGGCCGTAAACATAACTTGATGCGTCGCGAAACCAATCATTTGTTTTTTTCTTAACGTATTTTCAATTAAATTTTTTAATTAAAGTGTTTAATCGCTATACGTTAATCTACAATGTTGTTTATATTCAACAACATGGCTGATAACGCATCACGACAAGAAAGGAACTAGAGCCGACGTGAAAAAATAGTAGAATGCCATTTGAAGTCGATTAACATTGCGATTGTCGAGAATTGAATGGTCTCAGTGATAATAGCTGTGTTACAATGTGTATATTTCTCAACAACCCACGCAAATCCTACGAAATAAAATTTCACGATAACCCACATAACATAATAACATTGCACAACGATAAAGTGAGAGCTTAATATTATAAACTTGCGGAAAGAAGATACGGTGGTAAATAAAAATTGAGTAAAAATACAGGCGAATCAAAAATCATTGGAGTGTCTCCTTGACAATCATTACTTATTCAGTGAGTCTACTATGATAGTTGGAAATCCTTTGGCCTCCGAAACGCAAAGTGTCCTCGTCCGGTCAATAACATCCGAATCTATATGCACAGGGGCTTCATTCATTTAGATACATGTAACACGTATTTGTTGTATCGATTGACGAATTAAGGACTTCCTCGTCGAGACAGTAGTTGAAAAATTGTACCAATATTTTACTGTTTTAAAAATATGCGCAAAATAAAAATTTTGATGCAAACGCTTTTGAAGTAATAATTTTATTCTTAAAATTGTTCAAGTTTATATAGTTATTAATGATTCAGTTTATTCATTTAATAATAGGGCTCATTTTTAAAAGATACTTACAATTTCCTATACTAATATAACATTCTAAAAACTAGCAAAATTTTGCATTCTTAATACGCATCAATCGATCAAATAAATAATATATGCACAATATTCTCACGATTTATCCGTATATTATTTTGTCTCAACATACTCTCAAAAATATACGTAAATCATCATAATTTTACTTTTGCATTACATTTCTCCGTTAACATAATCAGTCTTCTAAGCAAACGCATCGTAAAAGTATGCGTAGCATAGCAATCAATCAAATAATCTCACGCATTCCTCTCTCTCTCTCTCTCTCTCACTCTCTCTCTCTCTCTCTCACTCACTCTCTCTCTCTCTTCCTTTCTTCCTCTTAACTTTAGCTGGAGACGACTGGAGTCGACTTTCGATTCGCGTGTGCTTGAGCTCCGTCGAAAGTGATAGTTTCGCGAGAAAGGCGCTATCGTCGTGGTTGTCGTCGTCGTCCTTCCCTCTCTTTTTTCTTCCGGGGGCCCGTCCTTGCCACTACCGCACTTTGCTGAGTCACTTGTAACTCGTGGGATGAGTGAGAGGCCGTCAGAGTGAAATAGTCCGCGTGAAATGCATTTCTTCGATCGACTGGATGACTTAAATTTACTTGTTCTACTTGTTGATGTGATATTTCGCTAGTGACAATCATGTGTGGCGATGGTCGAGTGTGCATCTACAAGTTTTAATTCATATATACGTTAATAATTACGTTGATCAGCTCGCTGTCATACGAATGAAGTTGCAATTCGACTCGTGAATGATTGGCAATTATTGTAAAGTTCATTGTTGTTAAACCTATCACTGAAATTATGGCCAGTAATTATTCTTTCATACTGATTTCAATTTTCACTTCTCTTCTTACAGGAATACTCGCAAAACACATAGTCAAAATGAGGATTACAACGACGATATTCGCCGCCTGCATGTGCTTTACGATAGTCAATGCCTTGCCACTGGATCAATTCCGGTCTAAGGTAAGTGTTATATCGTTTTATTTTTATCTTAAACTCAATCGCTTTGCACGAGTACTTTTAGTAATAGATAGATTCGTATAAACAAAAGATCTCCCAAATTTATTTGGCTAAATTGAGAAGTCGTCGCTTAGTTATCTATAAATTGTACAATTCATTGAATTTCCCTGCGCGAGAGTCTTTCACTTTTAAGGTTTTAACTCTATACAAACATCAAGTCGGTGAAACGTTGTAATCAGTCTCACGGTGATTTAATTTTAATGGAGAAAAGCCTCGTTGAGAAATTTTTTTGTTACCATTCCGAATGTTTAACATCTTGTAAGAACAACGCGTAGATGACCTTTTTAAATGACACTACTAGATATTCGCATAGCGAAAGAAATTCTTTAGAAATTACGTTTGGAAAATACATCAGTTAAAATAATTCGTTTACGAAATGATCTTGCAGTGAATCATAAGGAAAGCACTGAAAATACTACGTATCACAATTTTAATACAAACAAACAAACAAGAAAACAATAAAATATTGAATTGGGGTCAGTTGTTAATTAATGATAATTAATGATTGCTAGATGTGTGCATAATTATATAAACCCGCACGCTTGGTCGTGTATAGGAATTGGTAGCATAATTAAAAATAGGTTGTCTTGATTAATCGTGTAGCTTTACCAGTTACCATTAATCTCATCGTTTGTCAATGTGAACGACGAATCAACCAAGACTTTTGATCACGTACTTTTATCGAGCTGATTAGACTTTTCCAAGGCTGCTATATCGTCACTCTTTGTAAAACCCATAATTTTTCACATAATCTTTCAATGGAGTACGATAAAAAAATTAGCACAGTTATATTCGTGATCACAATAATAAACACATCAAACGCTACGGTAAAAATAAGAAAAGGAGCGGTAAAAAAGAAGAGCAAAAAAAGATGAACCGCAACGATGAATATTAATGGTACTAGTGAGGCTTTACGTAACGTAGAAAACGATGGTTCGTTCGTTCACGCGTTCGCAAGCGTGTTTCTTCCGGAGCGTTTTCACAGAGCTTCTTTCGAGAAATCTTAGTGACGTGTCAAAAATGCCGATGTGTCCGTGAAAGGTTCTCACTTCGATTCTGATGAGCGCTGAGCTTGTACATTTCCCAACGAATTAGAATATTATTAAATAAAATTCGACATTGGCATTTCTATCTACGGAATAGACTTATCATCTATCCAATTAGCTTGAAATGAATGCATACATTCAGATGTTTGATTTAGTAATTCAATAGACGCGAACACTAACAAATTATCATGTGAAACGCATGGAATTTTTTGTGCGTTAACTTATTCTCTAACGATCATGCACGTCCGAAACTCGTTTGCTCAAACACATACACGCACACACACACACACACACACACACACACACACACACACACACACTTTGCACAATAGTTTTTTCCCTCTTTTCTTCGTGTCTTCTTTGCTAAATACGCGTTCGCAAAAAAAAACACCGAGTTTCTCAAATGAAAAAACGCGTTGAATAATTACATAGAGTTAATTTATATTCGTAAGATTAAAGTTTTATCAAGACGAAACTCTGGATATCCCGTCCTCGAAATCAATAAACAAAATAATTTTACTGCAGCACGTTCTATAGCAGATTGACATCCACATTCCATTACGATCCGAACTTTCTTTCCTCAAAAACGTATATATATTAATGTTGCCATATAATTGTATTACAACTGCTCAATTGTATCTATACCCATAGTGTAACTTTCGATTGGTCGACATAATCGCGTAGTGTCTTTTTCAACGAAACAAAAATATTGACGTACGTCATTTATGCATATACATTGAGCGTCTAGCACAGCTACACACAAACAGATGTAAACGCGCACATGAGCGAAGCAAACTTTCACTGAGCACGCACGGACACTTTCTTCGCTCGATCGCCGCCGCGTCGTAGACGCCTTGATGGAAAGTGTCTATATAGCTATACTATGTAGGCAAAAGTACGTTGTCCAAACTTTACGCGATGCCGCCATGTCGTAATAATCAGTGAGGATGAGTGTTGCCGGTAAATTAATCAGATGTCTTATTGGATAATACTTCTATGTGCTCGGTTCGCTAGCGTGATGCATTAGAAGTAGTGTCAGGGTTTTTCCTAAATATTGATTAAATATCTAAAAATGAACGATCGTATTTTGACAACGGATATTTTACATGAGTAGTAACTGAATTTTGACATGATTGAATTAACACTTTCACGCAAGATTTATGATCGTGTAAATTGGTTGTACTCGGTTGCTTATTAGAAGAATCTGCCAAAGAAAGAATTGCTTGTATTGCGATACGCGATGAATGGCACTATTTTAAACTTGTTTGTGATTGTTTGATGGGATTAAACATTTTCACGGCAATGTATTCTTAAGAGAACTAAATGCATTAATATTTTTCCAATTGTGGAATTTTAAACATTTTTTAATCTGCAACCCCGTAGCCAGTAAAAAAGGTAAAATATTATTAATCGACAATCACATCCCATACAAATAATAAACAATTCACAAATACAATTTTTAGAGAACATGTATTTAAAATGTATCTGAAATAAAGTCATTTAAAACCTGGATAGAAAAACAGCATTGAAACACTTATGCAACCAAAAGCCACGTAACATGACGAATCCAAGTGAACGACTAAATTCAATCTTTTTGTTCAGCTAACAATACTTGCTATTTTCACTGTAAAAAGAAATACGGATTATATTGGTCTATATGCTTTCCCTTACGGACAATCGATTGATCTCGCACAATCAAAATCTACTACGCCCCTACAGCTTTCATTCTACAAGAAAGGAGCCGCGCGATTTCACCTAGGCAAAAGTATATCGATATGGACGATTTTACTAGCGATAACCGCGCGCGCGCACAATTGTGGCTTTTACGTGAGAAAATTAGCCGGAAATTGTAGACTGCGGAGCCATGGCTTTTACGATGAGGGATTTACCAAATGATACGTATTGTGACTTTACTCGTGGTTTAACGATTTTCATGCGCTCGCGTGGACGTGTGTGGATTTTACGAGTTACCAGAGAGAAAAGAGAAGGTCGATCCACGTGCTCGTGCTGCGGTGCTATGGATGACATTGACACCCTTCTGTCGTTCATGCGAAACATGTTTCGATACACCATCGGTGCGACATTTTTTCACGAGATCATTTTGACAATTAATTGGAATTATTTTTTACGATTCTGTGAAAGTTATCAAGAGATTACTCATATTCTAAAAGTTATTCTTGGAGTAAGATTTAAAGAAAAAAACCATTAAAATTATGAAAGTTAATGAGCTGTTAAATCCTATAATTGCAAAAACGCATGTAAGTAAAGAAAAAGTGCACGCTCATTGGAGCTTCAAAAATTTCAATATCGTTACGAGGTAATCCAGTTTCAATTCATCTCTCTTCTTCGCGTAAAAATATCTCAAACATCGTAATCAAAATAATTAGTCAAATTACTTAGCGACAAAGCTAATGCTCAATAATCTTATAAGAATGACAACGAATGGCGATCACGATAGCTAATCATCCGCGTCGCGTTGCCACTTTCTAACCGATCGCCACTTTATCCTTTCGCGAACAGTTGAAAAATAATTATGTACGGATGAACGGAAAAATTGTGCAATAACCGAGCAACCCAAGACGGAAATCGAAATCCGGTATTACTTCGATAATATCTTGTATTAATTCACACCAACAGTTTCCAAATCTAATTTTTCCGTTTAAGAAAGTAAAATCATCTTGCAATAAAAAAAGACACAAAATTATGTTAAAACGAGCGATTCTTATCAATAACGAAAAATTACCGTTCCACACCCATACGTCTCGAACAAATTCATTGCAACCAAGCACGCTGTATAAAGTTGAGTGCAGTTGACCAGACGGAGATCGCGATACGCTTGGCGCAGAGAAAGTGGACCAGTCAGCGTAGCAGCAGCAGCATTGGCTAACTTGCGTTCGATATTTATTGTCGACTTTATGCGGCCGCGCCCTCTCTCTCTCTCTCTCTCTCTCTCTCTCTCTCTCTACGGGACTGTAAATCTTGAGAGAAATTTAGCATTAGGCTTCACAATGATTAGATTGTTACTGTTTTTTGTTTTACGCAACTAAGAATACCGACTATAAACGTGAAAAAATAAATGGTCAATGATCTAATTGATTCTATTAGGAGATTTACTAGTAGCTGGATTGTATACACCAAGTGTCACGAATTATTGCAGTTACAAAATGTCCGTGTGATATAATTTGCACATTACATCTGTATACTTTAAAACAAACGTCTATAGATAGCTTTGCGATTGTTTACTTATGAAAGTTTTATTAACTACTTTTATTTACTCGAAGACTTGGCCAATTATCGATTGTGCAATCCTTTGTAACGTGTGTTTTTTTGCAGACATAAATAATATTTTATAAATTCAGTATGCTAGTATAAACGCATTGCTAATGGTCGAGTTCCATTTCGCACTCTGTTACGAGCGTTAACAAATTTTTCGCTCTACAATTTTAGTTTTCCCAACGCCCACCGCGCATATTTTCATCAGCCTCGTTCTGCGAAACAAAAAATAATAACACGAAAATGTATGGTAGCACATTATGGCGCGCGCGCACGCCAAATTGTACTCGAATGATTAATATGTAAAACAGTCACTCGGCAGCACAAGTGAAAGGTCCCAACGCAGGGTGCGAGACAGTTCTTATGTACTGTTCAAACAAAAGTGCAAAAGTGTTTTTTTTTCTTTACTTTACGGCGGACGTAAATTGTTAGGTGACGACTGACTAACAATGAGTGCATGAATATAGAAATATAAGTATTATAACGAACTGGGCGTATTGTAACGAACTGTGACATGACCAAGTTTTTGACTCAAAAATCCCAGATTATCTGCATGATTAATTATATTGGACAAAAGAGGGAAAGAAAAAGGGAGTGAGCTTTCAATGAGAATGGAATTTCCCTTCGAAGCAAGATTTTTTGCGTCAGACATCGAGCGCTGAGAATCCTTAATCACTCTCACAATCATTCGTGATTAGAATTTTCAATCAACTCGATTACATCGATTGACGATGAGTCGGATAGATGTATACACAACAAATTGTCTTAGAAAATCTTGGTCATAAAAAACCACACACACACACACACGATTAAATCACAATAATTAGCTGCTGCACGCAATCTAAACACTTATTCGAAAATTACTTGCATCTACAACGATGTACGTAATTTTCTTGTATAACACTTGCTGCACACTAAAGCACAAAATGTTTAAAAAGCTTAAAAGAAGAAAAATGAAACATTTGGAGGGCCAACAGACAAGTATATTGTTTGCAGGCTCTTGATCGGCTGATGATGTCTGAGACAGATAATGACTCCGGGCTGAGAAGTAAAAGGACAATCGGCCTGCTGCGACAGTTCTTTCCTGATATCTCCAAGGTGAGCGCATTGATACGTTCGGCGCCATCAATTTCTTAAACGCACCATATTTCTTTTATATATATCTTCGTAACACCTGCATTCTCTTTGCTCATTATACTCGTTCGCTCGATCTTTCTACGCGTGAAAACAATTGATCTTAAAATATTGTATTGTAAGTGGATCAAACTCTGATACCGACAGGAATTGAATCTATTTCAACTTTTAAACAAATAACTGTTGAAGTAACAAAATATTTTTAAACGTACTAAAAACTTTCATCAAAACGCAGCTCCTAAGCATAAGCTTCGACCAAGTTTCCACGTCTCAGGTTTCTACGTCAAGGCCTACACAAAACAATAAGCATTGATAAACAAAACATCAATCCTCTCATAAGGAAAAGAAAAAAATTGAAGAGAAAGAATGTCTCGTAAAACCATAATTAAATCAACAGCGATATGGTCGGATCAAACAGTTGCAATCTGAGACAAGTTACGGAGCAAAAAACGTTGAATCTGCAGTAGACAACATTCCTGGCGTGAAAGCAGCCGTTTACCGCGACGCGTTTTCGTGTGTATACTTATATATACTTTTCGCTGCTCGTTACACATTGCGCCCGCGAATCTATGTAATTCAACGTGCACGCGAGTGCATCCTTGCGAAAGCGGAAGAACGGAAGTTTGAATAGATGCGCTTTCGAGCGTGACCTTCTGAGATTCAGAAAAGGTGTTGTTTTTAAGGAAATCACTGGATTTACAGAAAATATGAGCATATTGTTTGTCATGGTACATCCGTAATTATTTATAAACACAATCTTGTGTTTGTCGTATTACGTAAAAATAATTCTTCATTTTTATAAGATAAATTGCACTACTTTCAATTTATGACGAGAAATAAAAAGGCTCGTATAAATAACTTTGCTTCAACAAATTACGTTCCCATTCTCCACAATCATAATAATATTATATCTCGTCGCGTGGTATCGAGGATCGATAAACCTGAAAAAATTGGTTTTCACTCGCGCGTACTTTTCCTTTTTCCGAAGGAAAAAATGACAATTCATCTTTATTTCTTTGGCACATTGTTTCGGTTTGTCAATGCGTTGGAATGGTACGTCGAGGCTTCATAGATTATTATTATGATTATTCAACAGCGCTATTGTCCTATCGTACACTTGATTCTCATTAAGAAAAAAACTGATTATACTTTTCTTTGTTCGCACTTGAAAAATGAATTAATAAAAGTTTGATAACCGTGACAGACTCACTAAAGTCTTCCACTTTTACAATTTTCGAATGAGTGCCCTCACAATTATTGACCAATCGAAATCGGATCGAACCTATTATTTTTGCACGCCAACTACTGTTATTATGCCATCGGTGATTTACGCAAAACCGACCGCAACTAATCAACGCAATACCTGTAATAATGCGTTTTGTCTACGAATTTATGTTTTAAAATTCGAATTTTTTCAAGGATAAATATCTTTGCTTCCCAATGTCACTTTGATCTCCACGTAATGGTATCTTTCGCCTTTCCTCTTTGACGAATAAACGAAAACCCTTTGGCAAGCCTTTGTAAAATAGATTTTTCAATCGGCTAGTGATTTTAAAAAGAAAAAAATAGAAAAGCGATCATGAAATCCGGTGGGGGCTCTTCGATACTGCACGAACACGCAGTTACTCATGATGAAACGCATCGATGCTTGGCAGGTGTTTTTCGGTACGAGGTCGCGCATCGGTTTCTTTCTTCACGAGGATTCACAACTACATTTTATGATCAAATATATATCGTATTTGTTTTCTTTTAGTATGTAAATCAAAATTTTTTCTTGTATTTGTTGTACGTTTGACTTTCTTCTTTAATCAAGGAAACGCGTACTTACATACTGACCATATGCATTTCTAGTCTTTTCCTTTTAGCTCAATCCCTCCCCTTTTCTATGCAATTGATTAAACTACGATAAGTAAATGATTGTCGGTGAAATGTTGCTTCAGTCAAGTAGCAATACTATCTGAGTTTCTAAAAGTTAATTGAGTTAAGCTACATTCTGCAACTTCTTCCAACTTCTTACACCATTTTCTACTCAACTAAATCAAACGAAAAATGTGCTTTTATGCGATAAAATATCTACGCTACGCTCTATACTCCATTTTCTCTTTACAATCATCGTTCACGAAAGAAAAGCCAGCGAAGAACCTGGTGAATTTCTCTCTCGCCACTCATCGTGCTCTCCGTCACAAGAAAACACTTTGTGGACAAAGAAATGTGCCGGAAGAGTTGTGCTAAGAAAACAAAACATAGCCTATGTGTGTATTTTATAGAGGATTGAAGACAAAGTAAACAAGATCATTGGTGAGCTCTTTAAAATCTTTGGGCCGGCTGTGATTGGCAACCTCTTAGGTGGAGCGAATAAGAATAATAATGCAGGTAAATCAGGCGAAGGTTCCACCGTAGAAGTCAAGAATCCATTCGACGATGATAGTTTCACTGATGACGACGATTTTTTCAATGCACCGATCAAGGAAAATACTGGTAACGCTAAAATGTCCGTTGATTTACTAAAAATGGATATAAATAACGAAGTGAAAAGTACCCCAACGTCGACGATTGACGCGTCGAAGATAACAACGACCGATCAACCTGAAGAAACAACTGTCGCTGATCTCGAGAGTGCTGGACCTAGTGTGATTTTTACTTGATGATGAAATGAAATTTTTCATTAACAAAGCGAGATTTATCGGATAAAAAACTTGATAGATAACTTAAATACAATCATTTGATTCTTTTATTCTTATGTCAAAAAAGAAGAAGCATCCACAGTACTGTTAAACGAACAAAAAGGAAATTAATCAAACCCTTGCTTTACGGCTTTAACAGTAAATTTTCGACAAACGTGCCTACTACTTTTTTGTGTTTTATAATCTTTTTGCCTCAGCTTGTAAAAGCAAGTGATCTTTACAATACAGCAGAAAAATAGTTAATAGATTAGTATTATCAAGATGAGCTTACCTTTGTTTCTAGGAAGATTTGATTTATTAAAATACGAAAAAATAGTCGCATTTACCATAATTTGTATGCATACGATGTTTTACATTCCATGCATTCAGGATGGCTACGTGATGTGTCCTTCTTTTCTTGTTTTTTTTCCATTAAGTTTTCATGTTTTATTTTATTATTCAAGACTTTTTTGTATTATTTGATTCTTAAGAAAAGTCTTTGCATTTCTGTTTTTCTACAGTCATTAAACTTTATTTAGTTGTAACAATCACTATCATGATCTCATTTTCTTTTTTCATTTACTTAGTTTGTATCCTTCACCAAATTATTACTAATCTTTATTATCTAATTAGTGTACTATTTTCAAAGTATATGATACAGTATATATTCTATATTCGTCTGTTACCGTAACTTCTTTATTTCTATTCATTTCATGCTACTTTACTCGCGGCTGATTTTTTTATCGCGATTTCCTTTACTGTTCAGTCAGCCGATTTGACTTTCTTTTTGTCATATTTTTTACGACGCCGACAGGCAAGACACTGAAATCTTAATTTTTGCATTCACAGGGCAATGTCGCAAGAATTTTCAAAACATTAATCTTTTTTCGCCCACCACTTTCCTTTCTTATCTGTCTTACTTGTCATCATAATCAAATCAATGAACCAAAGTACACAAATATGATTTTTACATAGAGATCGTTTATGAAGCGCAATATGTAAATAGTTAAATTTTGTACTGCATCCAACATTAAATTCAAACATTTCTCACACCTATGAAATAAATAATGAAATTAACTGTAAACTAATTTTTGTACATTATGGATAACGAATATACTCTAATTGTTCACTCCCTTTTCTATTATCGTTATCGTACCTGTATTGGCAAGAATTTACAATAAAAATGTTATTGAAAATAACAAAAAACTATCTGTTTTTATTCACAAAACAATATCGACGTATGGAAATTATCAAAGAGCATGGCAAGCCTATGAATAGAAAAGAAAAAAAGATGGAAATCATCTACATACATTACTGCAAATCTACCAGAGCAAAAGGAGCACAAGGATGAGTAATTCGAAGGATGTGACACGATTAATGGGGCGTCGACAGCTTATGGACAAATATCGGGCAAATCCACATCGTTTTCAAAATCGAAAGTAAACGAAATTATATAATTCTACTTACCTGCTCTTTCATTTTGTACCTTTCGCTCGCAAATTATGCGAGTAATTTACCTGATTATTTACTTCATATTTATACATCTATCTGTTTCGCTGATCTGTCGGTGTTTTGCATTTTATTATCTAATTTTTCTTATGACATTTGTGCTCATGCCTGCTTATTTATATTTGCTAGTTTAGGAATAAAACGTGACAAAATTGCGTGATTATCGCAGCAAATAGAAGAAAATCCAGTATTGCGATTAATCATTTTTTTCCCTGACAAGTTTTTTTACAACAATTTTAACGGAATGATTTTTTGTATTTTTTCCAAGTAGTACTGGAAATGAAAAACCTAAACTAGCAAAATGACACGATTAAACAATATATATCAGCTTATCGACATGATTGGAGAGTGTCATCATCGTAAAGGTATTAAAAAGTACACACGATGCATTATTTGGGGATTGGGGAAGGAACATTTTAAAGGCCTCATTAAACCATTTGGCCTTGCATTTGTAAAAATAAAAGATCTTGCATTCTCTTTCACCACTTATAAAAAGAAATGATCTTCGTTGCAAGGTTCGTATGCTTGCCTTGATAACTTGACTATAGGCATAGTATACTCTTTTATGTGATTAACGACTATTTTATGCTCGCTCATTACATGACTGTGCGAGACAATTTATTTACCACATATTAATCGTGAATCATTTTACGGCTCTCTTTTATTCTCTGTCTTTTGTCAAACTATTTATCGTCTTCGACCATTTACTAAGCTAATACATATTTAGCTACTTTTCCAATGATTTCTTTACTATGATAATGTTTTCATATTTACATGATATAACAATACAGGTTACATGTACGTCTGTATTTAACATATGTATTGACATTGTCTCAAAACACAACTTTGCGCAAGACTAGCAGAGCTTGCTCAGCGGTATTATACTTACATTAAAACAACGCCGAGTAACCGGTTTACTCTTACATTTATTGTTATTAAAAGAAAAAACACAACAACGTAACAAAAATTTGACAGAGTTCATTTGTCACTTACAAGCACAAAACTCTGTGGTGAACGACATTCAGAAAAAGGCACACATCAGCTACATTTTGAAATACAACATCAAAAATTAACCCATTTCTTATTCTACAGAGTATGCAAGACGTAGCTGCAGAAGCAAGTGAAACGAATCAAGTGGTAAACGAAGCCGATAGCGCGCAGTCAAATCAGGCGGCAGAATCGCAGAACAACGAAGTGAGAGTACAATTCGCAGACGAAACACCAAGCGAAGCTGCCAGTGAAGGTGAACTCGCACCCCTCGATGATGTCGAGGTCGCAGACGATGACAATCGCAACAAGAGGTTCCTCAACTTTGGTGGTAGCGGTAGCGGCAGTGGTGCCGGATCCGGAAACTTCCTCTTCGATATTATCAGGGTAAGTTGATTCGGATTATTATTCATTTTTCATTGATTCAGAACGAGTGAGGTTTTTATACCTACTGTATATTTTGCGTTTGCTATAAAAATGCTAGTTAATTGAGATGTACTTTATTTGCAGCGTTTATCAATAGAGCGATGTTAAATTTTCTAAACTATATAGACTAAGTTTGTTACGTTGCGTCAATACTAGTTTTTTTTGTTGCAAGATGAACACTCGTTTGTAGACGGCTGAAAACACAATACTTTTCTAAAGAATAATTTCTCTTTAAAGCGACTTAATAACATTCATAAAGCACTATCTGTTTATTGATATAGTATTCGAGCGCTTCTACGGCGCCAAGTTTATTTCACGCACAATCATCTCATAAAAACAGTTGTCTATCAACTCATGTACTTGGGAATAAAAATATATTTCGCTATAAGCACATAAACATTTCGCGTTTCGTGATATTAGACTCGAGACTTACATCATACTTATACTAATTATAGAAGTCTCATTTTCATAATTAAAAATATCTTAAAAAACGAAAGACTATCACTGGTACAAAAGACACTTGAAAAAAAAGATCTAAACATGCATCGAATAAAAAGCTGTGAAACGTTAACAAAACATGAAATGTTTTCGCAATAAAGGATTGTTTTGTTTTTCATGTATTGTCGCACAAATCGCTTTCAGTGTCATTACCCCGCGTTCAATGCACAATGGCGCGACACAATATCGCGTGCTCGCTCGCATGTGAATCGAGGCTTCCGTGTATCATCCTCTATTAGAGGCGGATGAATGATTCGTAGAAGTGTCACCCTTGTCGGTGAAAGTTCGACTAAGCCAAGTTTGTGCGCGACGAGAATGCGACGTTTTTTTTCCCGTGTTCGTGATGTCCCTCGGTTTTCATCGTTGCGTTAGCAAGATTAATCGATCGAGATTGATGCAAAGAATTTTGCATACGAATTATCGTAAAATATACCTGTTGGAATCTTACATATTTAATTTATGTTTAGTTTTTTTTTTGTCGATCCGTAAGCGTAGAAGATTTTTTTTTTATTTTATTCTATTTTATTTCAGTCGGAAAGTGAAAAATTAGTCGAAACCGTTACTCTCATCGTTCATGTTTTACGTACGTCGAGTGCTACTATAATTTTCTTTCAGGCGAACTATTTGACATAATCGAACCTCGTGAAAGTAAGGCATTTTGTCACTTATTCCTTATATTTTTATGTGCATTTGAAAAAAAAATCGCCAGGTGGGGAAATTGCAGAAATCGACACAGTTCAATTACTGTTACTTCACAGCCGGCTTACTTTTACCTCAGAAAAGTCTTATAGCTAAGAAAAATACCAGTGTAGAAAAATAAATAAGTATTTGAAAAACTGCATGATACGTTACAAGATAATGAAAAAAGATAAGAACTATCTGTAACTAGATAAAATTCAACTTTGTTAAGGAAACGTCAACTACACACCTTTTATACGGGTGTCAGTGTGTGTATGTGTGTGTGTATTTTTTTTAATACCAATGTAAAGCAGAAGTGGGCATACTTTGAGAAAATATCTCACCCCTGCTATTTCGAAACGTCGTAGAGCAAAAGTGAAGCAATCGTATGTATATCTCCATAGCAAGCAGCTGACGGTGCAGCTCGAGCAGCCGGCACAGTATACCGAGTAGTGGCCGGTACACAAAGCCTGGGGCTGGGCCTCAGCGCATCGCGCGACATTGGTCCAGCCCCGGCTCCTATGATGCCTGCTGCCTCAGGTGGTATGATGCCACCTGCAATGATGGTCCCAAGTGCCCCCATGGCCCCAATGGCTCCAGGAGCTACTAAGCCCCCAGGAATGATGATGGGCAACGGCACGATGCCACCGGTACGACGAGCCGTGGCTAACTCCTCCTTTATCCACTCGTGACTTTTTTACTTCTCTTTGTTTTTTCGACTTCATTAATCTCCACCCTTTTTACATTCAATATCCTTGCGTCTATCAGTGAGATTTTTAGATAAAATTTTTTCGAATAATTGTTGGTTTAATTGGATTTTGTGTGAAACTTAAGGATAGGATATCTAGCGGCAATAATAATTACTACCGTGTACGTATTAAAAAGAAATATTATTATTTCTTCTTTTATGCATCTCTCATATTTCAGTGGCCGCAGAATATATAGTCTTATTGAGTAAGTAATGGATAATTTACTAGCTATTTTATCTACCATATAGTTTCGTTAGTGCAAATTTATAAACTATTTTCATAAATCTCTGGTTTAAATTGAAAAAAAAAACTAATTTTTTAATAACATTGTTCTGTCTCTTTAAGGTTTATTCACATATTTGACGGAAGTATAATTATAATAAAATAATAATTTATCTGACATCTAGACGCAAGGAAGAGCACTTTTATCTATTTTTATTCTTTATTGACTGATTTGTGTAAAAGCACCCTTTGTTTACCATTTTCGCACATTAACCGCACGTAGCCATTTATTACTTTGTTCGACGCACTCACTTAACAATATAAAATATCACCTGTCTTAGCACATATAAGCCTTGCCTCCGATCACTTTTCACACTTACTGGGTAAAACTTGATTTTCTTCACTTACTTTCTAATTATTGACTAAGATTTGAAATTTCTTCTACAACCATCTCTATAATACTTCAAAAACTTCCACCTCTTCCTTATACCATTTTTTCAATCTTAAACTACGAATACGTTTCATCACAAATGTTCTAATATTAATCAGCATGAACTCACAAGTCTAATTTTCATGTTTTTGGTTCAAATTTTGAGCTGTTTAAATATTACGTTAACTTTAATATTTATTTACTTGGTTTTCTCTAGCGACACTTATCACATTCTTTATTTTCATTACATTTTTCATTGGAAAGACAACTTTGAGGAAAACAAATAATTGCTTCGGGTCATTTGATATCTAACTGCATCTCTTCGTCCTGTTCTCCTTATTTCAAAGAAAACGATGTTAAAGTAAAAATTACTACAATTTTCAACGCTAAAATGACATTGATTTGAAAAGCCCAATTGGAAGAGTCAAGATCATGTAAGAGTGATATCAAGATAAATCTTTCCTAAACTTTGTAAAGATGACAATCAGACTTAATAACACTGTATAACCATTCAAATTATTATTCACAATATATTTTATAGTAATTTTTACTTATAGCTTCCTTCCTTCGGTCATTTTTTGTTCATCTAAAAACTGAAAAGTAGTTCACCCATAAAAAATTTTCATCCTAACATAATATTCCTCTGTTTTCCTTCAACATATAACCAACTACCAACGGTCCCGACGTTACGCCGACTTATTATAACAATCGATTCTAAAATCGTTGATAATAAATATACATGATATCTTAATAAATTGCCACGACTTTACCCATCTTTCTCTCAGATATTGACTGTCAAACAGGTTTACTATTTACAATTGTTATTTTGGCATATATTTCCATTTTCGTAACTATTGTTGCACCATATACCTCTACTAAATATATAATTTGATGTAGACAGCAAGTAGATAAATACATAAGGAAAAGTATTATTGAATTATAATTCACTGGTAGGCGAGCCCACCGCGATGTTTCGAATTTGGTATCAAGAACCTTTACTCAAACTACTATTTTAAAAATAATCAAATTCTTCTTTTTTTTTAATATCGTATAAACAATTTAATATTGCGGTTGTTTTGTCTGCCAGATGTATTCATTTGTCTAGCCTACCAATTTTATTCAACACACTTTCAGCAATTGTATAATTTAATTGCATTCAAAAATTAAGTATGCGCCGCACAATTTTTTAGTATGTGAATTATCGAAAATTCGGATGCACCATTAAATATAAAATCATATTTTTCAACGACAAAACTTTGTAGTTGAATGGTTTAAAAGTGGATTTGTACGCAGTATGTATGTGGAATTGAAAGGGCTTTCGTATAATTACTCGGTAATATTTGCCACACGAGAAAATATTGTTATTTTACCACGTAATTGTAAGAGGAGATATGTAGCTGCAAAATTATTGAAAACTTTGTATCAAGATTAATAGAATTGGATTCTACGTAAGTTTACATTTGTAGTCGGTCGTGAGAAAAGGGGTAGAGAAGTTGTAGCGAAATTTATAATCTTCCAGTCATTACTTTATTGAACATAGTAGTGTCGGGAGCGCTGGAGCTGGACGTGGAGATGCAGTGTGCGCACTCTAAATGATGTTACAAAAACTGATTTTATACAAGAATGAGTGGTTTTTTTGACAATCTATCGACTTTTTATTCCTTATCCATCAAATTCGTTGGAATATGTATATAAATATCAAACGAATGTGTTTTTCATGTTTATTCAATTTGTACTTTGTGCTCGTTTTAAATTCATACGTACCAATTTTTGTTATAGGTTTATTCGTCTAGTAATGAATAATTTTTACTGATTGCATGATTTTTTTCCATATTTTCAAACTCGTGATTAACAAACGTGTTTTTTCTCTAAATTGTGTGAAGTGTGAACTAACTATTTAAATTAATTTAGAGTGCGCACCTCGTTGTTACGAATTGCAAAGCTCTATTCTCTACCCCACCACGGCAATTAGATCCTGCATCGCTTTTTTATTATGTTCATTTGTGAAAATATTGATGTCTTAGTATTTGCTTCCTGATATATTCATTAAAACAATCTTGATTTAAATATTATATCGCTAGAACAAAATTAATTGTTTATATTACTAGTATTGAAAAATTCAGGAAGTCAAATGAAATTAACATGCACAATGCAGCCGAAAAATTAATTATTTTATTGTTTATACAGCTCGTGACAGGCGGTGGTAGCAGCGCTAGTACTAGTGACCCAGCAGCCGGTGCACCAGAACCTGGACCCCAACAGGAAGCTGTACCCGGACCCGTAACCAGGTTGTTCGTTATTGCAAACAGAGGAATCTCCAACCTGATTCAAGATCTCATTCTTGTAAGTAGATTAAGAATATTGTCAATGATTCACATTTACTTTTGAATGTTAACAGTAAGAAAACTAAAGTCACATAATGCATCGTTCGATTCAAAAGTAATTTTTTTTTATATACCAAGATGACATTAAATACATTCACCTTGTATTTTACATAATCGCTGAAATTAAGTAATCCAAGTAAAATCTGCGTAATCATTCTAAGAATGAAATAGAAGTTTCTAAGTAAGTCATCCTAGAAGTAGCGATGCGTTTTACGCTCGTACTTGCAAATCACATAAAAGTTGCGCAAAATCCTGACCAAAGGTCTAGTAGCATAAACATTTTTGTTTGCACTTTAACACGCATAGTCTTGCTCTGGTGTGATTGTGAAAATAGATATTAAATATTCTTACATTCGAGATTTGAGTTTCATTCGCTGGATATATAGTTCAAACACGACTAGTAATGAAAGTTGAAACAGCTGTGTACTCAAAGACCTAGCGCACATTTCGTTGACTCACATTATTGTTCAATAATCACGTATCATGGAAAAAATAGCCTGAAACCTTAAAAAAGAAAAAGAAAGAACATTTACGGGCTAAAAAGCGAAGGCCGCGTACGTGCGTGATTGGAACGTTTCGTATCATGATATAGCTTGTCCTTCCCTCTCACTTTCCTACGCACGCACAAGCCTTATAATCGAGAGAGGCCGGATTTCGACTGATATACATACGTACACGCACACATACACTCTCGCGCCATGAAAAATTGCATAAGTCCAGCAGCAACGCGCTTGAAAGCAAAAATATATATCCAAGCGCGCGATACCTTACTTTCTCTATGAAATAGCCAGTACGCTGGCCAAGCACCATTTTGCTTATGCAAGAGTAACAGAGAAAATTCAGATATCTCGCCTTCTTCTTGTATTTTTTTATTGTTACAACTTGATGATGAATTGGTAAACTCCGTGATTATGCGTTTTGTTAGTTCCCTAAGTTTTATGAGCGCTGTTGTACTTTTATATAGGCTGTTATTATTTTTCAGTGAATAATGCTTCCATTATAATAGAGTTTATGTTTCCATTGGCAAAAGCTTGATTTTAATAAGCTCGTTTGTTTTGCGTGAGCGATGAATGGAATAATTTACCTTGTCTTATTACGTTAAATGAAGCAATTAAGACGCGTTATAAGTAACGCTCCTTGTGACGTACAATTATCTGCGAAAATTTTCCATGACGTGTATAGCAACTTTTACCTTAGCATTTCTTCAGACTATTTTGTTTCTTTGCACAACACATTTTAGTTGCATGTGACGTACACTATGAATATTTGCGTTTCGTTAATTATCTAAAAATGTAAATGAAGAAAAACCCTATCAACGTTTAGAAAAGTGAATTTCTGCGGAAAACGGCTTTTATTATTTCACGTATAACACAATGATGCATAATCGCTCTCGTAATTTTTTCTCCGCAAAAGCGTCTGTTCTTTTATTTTCCGGGTGTCCAAGCATGAAATTACTTTTATTTCCGTGTCGAACTCACGCGTATGCATGTGCTTGCTTGAGAAAATCACACGTTTAACAAAATGTAATATCAAGACAACCGAACATTTTATAACCATCCAATCATTTTCAATACGTTATAATAACGAACTCGATAGGATTAGCAACTATAAGTCAGGTCATTACACTCCGTAAAAAAATGCCTAAAGATACTTCATTTGAGTACGTTGCTCCAATTACGTCTTTCTTCTGTAGTATTCTTTTTTTTCGTTGCGGATAAATTTGTTCCGGCTATGATCGCTTCGATACCTAATGACTTCCTACTGTTTCTTCAAAGTTTCGATCACGGTACACATTTCTGTAAAATTATCATGCTTTCGTTTTAAACCTCGTAAAATAAAATAAGTATTTAAGTTGTTATATTGGGATCAAATTGTACGAAAACAATACTTACATATTATTTCATCTCAGGCTGATTATCGATACATGATTAAACCACATTTTCAGACAAAATGTAAAAAAATAGGGTAGAGTATTATATATTGAATAATTAAATGCAACAATTGAATAATCAATCTAAATTATTCACGAAATCACGAATGTGCTTCCACGTTTTCTTGAATATATTTAATTATTATTATCTATACTCGATAAATGACTTTTTTATCATCATTTTGCTTTGGTTTTAAATATTAAGGTAGAATATTTCATTGTATCGTATAACTAACACGAAAATCACTTTTCAGCGCCTGGCTGCAACAAGCGAACGTATCGTCAACTTCAAAGCGCGACTCATAACCTCAATCATCTAAAGCGTTAAAATTTATTAACGAGTCAACGTATCGACCTCGTCAGTGAAGAACCAGGAGATCGATAAACACCGACGAGCCAAAAAATTTTTTTCAACAAACAAACCAACAACAAAAATGTAAAACTAGCCTGTAAAACGTGTTGCTACTACGAGAAACGGAGCGACGGGATTCCCGGCTTTGCGGAGTGGACCACGGGAACGACGATAGCAACGTTGCCGATGACAATATGTATTATACATATATATATATATATATATATATAGATATATATACATCTATATATCTATATATAAATATATATCGATGTGTCAGTGGGAGGGAAAGTCGACAAATGACTTTTCAAAGCGCGTTCGCGAGAAAATCCAACGTTGCTCTTTGTGCCCGCGAGATCCAAGTACGAGATATCAGTGCACTTTTTTTCTTCTTCTTTTCCAAGCAAGAGTAACGAGTACACTGGATCTTTGATGACCTTTTTACATCGTTTTTTAAATCTCTTTTTCAATTGTTTCCCTTTTCGTGAATTATATGTACGAGATATAGTTTTTTTTCACTATAGTTTTTCCTGCTTGACTATGCAATCGTCCTTTTCTATTTTCCATGGGAATTATTTTGTGAATAATGTTGGAAGAATCTATTTGCTTCCCTCTTATCAAAATCTTTTATCCTCAATTAAAAGTTTTATATAAAATAATTTCCATCAATGTACTTAATGCTTCTTCTTTGGAATTTGCTGTATGTATACTTGGTTTAGTTATAAACTAGAGTTAGATCGCTCAAAGTCTTTTTCTTTTAATTATATTAGCTACTCGGTTACCAGTGTAATTGTGGGCGATTTAACTTGTGAAAACAAAAATATATTCCACTGCTTTTTATAAATCTTTTTCTCCGGAATGACTACATTGTGCTGCATGTACAAAACGCGTGCAAATTTGTACATAGTCCCGCTTTTGGATGCAAAATACAGTGCCAGGCGTTAATCGATATTTTCAATGATGTGACGCAATGACAACATAGTTCTGTATATCGATATGACACCAACTTTTTGTAAACTTAATACGAGTTATCATCTTTACTACGCGACGGTGTTAATTTTTTATAAAATTAAGTTAAATTTGCAGTTGTGTATCATCTGACATTTAATGAATATAAATAGAAAACTCTTGATTACTTATATTCCTAAAAGGCTGTTGACATCTTTGTATCAATATATATCAAACGTATCTTATGGCTGTATGAATCAAATTGTCAAAATATATCTATTTTTTACGAAATTAATAAATATTCTGTTTACAAACAAAACGGAAAGCCATGAGAATAGTAATTGAGTGATTAAAACGCCAAATTATTGTACTTCAAACTTGCCCTCAAAGAAATAGTCAAACTCATCGTATTTTCATTATTTTCTGTACTAAAAGAACGTGAATAACTGAAAATAATAATTTTTTTCGTGTTTTTTTTACGTATTATGAAAAAGATGGGATTGTTTAGAAGATATTGCTTCGAGTGATACCAAGAATCGAAAGATAATCTTGTATGAAATGTTACTTGATGTAAATTGATATTGTTATTTTGTAGTGTAAATAAATTTTATTATAATACAAAAGAACTTGTTTTAAAATACTTGTGTTACAAGAAAATGTTAAAATTCCAATACTATGGTGGCGATATGAGAATAGGTTGCTGTTGGTCGGGCATACTCACGTAGACTGGATCGCCCAAACGTACGATAGCGTTAGGTCCTCGTAAGCCCATATGTATACCCATTACAGGCATATCTACCGCTAATTTTCGATACTGCAGGTCGGTGATCGCTCGATACCTGATAATAATCGTCATTATTTTTTCATTTGTAAAATTTTAAGAATCAACAAGATAGTTGTTATGACGGTATTCATCTACCATCTAAAAGATTGACTTATTATGGAATAACAGACAAATTATTCGTTAAAATGTTCTCTCGACGATATATCAAATACATTATACGAATTGTTTACTTGTCTAATTCAATGGACGTTACCATCAAATTATTTCTCAGAGAACTATCTCAGCAAACACCGCAGTATCCACAACAATAAATGCAATCATTCAACTCACTTCCTCAAAGTTCTAAGTGGCTCGAACTGGGGATGCTTCTCACCAGTTTCGATATTCACCGTAGTAAAGATGCATCTTGTACACGGTTTTACGTTGCGAAACAATACATTGCCAATCATAATCCAATCCCATATATCCTCCTCGTATGGCTTGGCGCCTTTCACGACGAAATTGCATCTGAAATTTTGTGCCAACACTGGCTCGTCGATCATTGTGTTTAAATCTGCAATTGATGCCTCGTTTTCCAGTGTGTAACTTGTGACATCTGGAAA
This sequence comes from Chouioia cunea, assembly GCA_030064505.1. Taxonomy (NCBI): domain Eukaryota; kingdom Metazoa; phylum Arthropoda; class Insecta; order Hymenoptera; family Eulophidae; genus Chouioia; species Chouioia cunea. The sequence continues at coordinate 3,839,050 of JAOPFQ010000004.1, read as the reverse complement.
GGCACCCTGCAACGAAATGTAATTAACAAAAAAGAATACGACTATAGTGTTTATTAAATTACTCACGGTATCCTCATTTATAGTAAGCGGGAAAGGTTCGTTCCTTGTGCGTACTTTTCGTGTTGGTTTGTCCAAAGGATAATACACAAGTCTGATGCCACTATCTTCTTCAAACAGAAAATTCGAAAGCCAACGTGCGATTTCTTCACCACAATCAAAAGTAAGTACTGCCTCATCCCAAATGACTGCTTTGTAACGATCTTTGACACTGACGAGGTCTACTGATACAGATATCATTCCGGGTGCTTTTAGAGTTAAAATTGAACCAGCCATACTTGGTGATATCTGTAAAAATCAATAGACGAATGAGAATGCCATTGCTGAATGATTATCATATTTATATCTAATTGTATAAATGTACTTGTGTGCCCTGAGCATAAATCATTATGATTAATTACCGTTATTTTAAAGCTACTCTATCAATTGTTATTAATATCATATGTACCATAGGTAAGACAACTTTTTTAAATCCAAGGGATTCTTAACTGCTGTTCTTGAAAAGAAGCTCACCTGAAGTAGTCTTGGATACTTTCTCCCAGAAACGAATTGTCCCTCAAGGTCGATGAGCATTAGAGTTCTGTCTTTTAACCATCCGGATCTCAATCCCAATTGCGTACATTCAAACTCATTGAGTCGTACTGGTCCCAGAGACTTGACTGGGAAACAGACGAGATCACTGAGCACGCCAACTTTACGCCACTGGGAGGGTGGTTGTTCTCGTTGACGTTTGGACCACCACGACCAGACGAAGTACACCACCGTGCCAGTACTAACTAATACTGCGCTCACATAGGCTAACTGTACATGTCCTGTGTATGGATCATGATTAATTAAAATAATGAGATCATCTCGTGTGACCCTATTTGATTGACCATCCCCATGAAAAGTTAAGAATTTTTATTTTATCTTAAAGAGAATGAGTTTTTATATTTTTATTATCAACTCAATTACATAATAGTAAGGATAATAGCTGATTCGATTTTGAATAAGGCTCAGCAATTTTTATCCACCGTTTCCCAAATTAAGCCAGTGTATATCAGATGAAAAATTTATCCAAAAACGCAGTGTTATCATATTTACTCCATTTGTACTATCTACCAATATCAGTAAATGGAAATTATTACAAAATTCTGAAGATAAGATTATTTTGAAGGCTACATCATTGCTTATACTCGTGCAAGTGTTCACTTCTGACTTACCAACCAACCTTTCAATTTTCGTTAGGCGAATTTTTGTTTGTCTACATTAATATTTAGCTTGTAAAAGTTGTTCTGTGCTATATGTTATTTTTTATCGTAGTCTTAATAGGAAACAATTTCCAACGTATACGAATTAAAACGTATACAATCGGGAGTGATATCGATAGGTAGGTAGATGCATAAATTATGGAATATTTTTCCTGCATTATGTAGCGAAGAAGAATGTTGAAAAAACCATAATTTTTTATTGTCTCAGAAACTTAATTTCTTCAAGTAAATATCAAAAGTTTGGATATGATGCTTACAAAATTTGTTTTCAATCTATTTATTTTGACTAAACAATATATAACAAGATTATTGAGGTTGAAATTATTACAATTTGTATTTGAGTACTTGTATTTTTTTTATATTATCAGTATAATCATTTTAAAATCATATAGTTTTATATTATATCTGTTAATTTAAAAATTATTTTGATGGCTAAATCAGATTACTTTCAGGCCTTATCTACAATTTGTGTACAGTAAATACATCATGATTTATCAAATATATCTCATAATCGGTCAAATCTATTGAAGTAAATATCAAACAGACACAAATTATCAGAACAAATAAACATTTCTACTAGTTTAATAACAATAATATAAGATAATCATCTCATTTCGAACGTAATAGACATCCAACTAAAATTGCATTCAATCGAATCCATCAATTCAATTTTTAAATGAAAAATCAACAAGTATTAAAGACAATTATCATCACGAAGAAATTCAAAAAAAACTTCACAAATTCATCGATAATTGCACAAGTTTTTTCACTTAAACTTCTAATCAAAATTATACGACAATTTAAACGGCTATAAGTTTTATAATTATAAGTTTTGATAAATTTACAAATAGATAAACTCTCACCCATGACAAACAGTAGTCGAAAAATTGTCTTTAGGAGTTCGCGTACGCTGAGGTCCCAACAGTCGGAATACTGGCTCACGCAGCTATATTTCTTGTCAGCAACTCAAAACATGATCAATTCATCTTTCTCTCTTTCGCGCGCTCTCTCTTTCGCTCTCTTTCACGTTCTCTCTCTCTCGCGCGAGCGCGCGCTCTCTCTCTCTCTCTTTCTCGTTCTCTCTCTCGCGCGCGCTCTCTCTCTTTCTCTCTCTTTCGCTCTCTCTCTCTTTCTTACGATGCTGCTTCCCACTAAACATTATTTCTCCTTCTTTATTCTCACCAGCTCCTCCTTCCTCTCGTATCATTAATTGATTTCCGTGCTCACAAAAAAAAACACCCGTTAGTCGAACTTTGCGAGCGTTCTACACTGCAATAATGCCACTCGAATATAGGCTAAAACTTGTTATTGTGCGTATGTCGATGGTCAGTTGATTAATTTGTATACTTGATTTATTACTTTGTTTAGATAATTGTACATGTAAGGCATTGTACGAACTGAATATTGAGATAATTTCGTGTATATCACAATGGTAATTAATATCACAATTTTGATTGTAAATTGATTTAATACTACACATAGTATTTATTAAGTATAATAGATGAACGTATTTTACAAACTTTGAATGAAATATTAAATTTATTAAATACTTTCAATAACTATTCAAACATCGATTATGAATGAATAAACACTATATGTAATACAATGTTAAGATTAAAAGTTGTATGTCTTGCAGATATAACGTGTGCTGATGGAAAATCTCTTAAAAAAGAACTATTTTATAAAAATACGCAATAAAAATAGTATGTATTCATGCTAAAATAAATTCAACCTACCGAAACACTTGCTAATTTTAATTTTATCATCGCACTATTTTCAATAAATTAAATATTATTCGAATCAAAATAAACGTATCTTTACATTATTTTTAGATGAAAATATAAATATTTAATTATAGAAAAAGACATCTCTGACAATACCATCTGAACTTTGTTCTAATGCCGATAATAATAGCCAAGGATACTTTTCAGCAATTCTTTTAAAGATTATAACAACTTAATTGAGCTTTCTACTGTACACCTGTGACTATTTTTCCGATTCTGTAACCTTTTAATCCGCTAATATTTTTACAATCCTATTACTCTATGAAAAGATCATCTTCATCGTAACAGGAGCCCCAACGGTGATGCTATGGTGGTGATATGAGTACAGGTTCCTCTTGATCGGGTACGCTTACGTAAACTGGGTCACCCAAACGTATAATAGCGTTAGGACCACGCAGGCCAAGATGAATACCCATTACTGGGCTGTCCACCGCTAGTTTTCGGTACTTCGGATCAGTGATTGCTCGATATCTGGTCAAATATAAAATAATTTGTTTAAGAAAATTTAATTTTCTAAATCTCGGCAAACCCCACGAAATATGTCATCCACAATAATCAGTGCAATCACGTAACTTACTTTCTCATAGTTTTGAGTGGCTCAAACTTGGGATGCTTCTCGCCCGTCTCAACGTTTACAGTCGTGAAGATGCATCTAGTGCATGGTTTCACGTTGCGGAAGTATACATTGCCAATCTTGATCCAATCCCACGCATCTTCCTCGTACGCTTCGGCGCCTTTCACAACGAAATTACATCTGAAGTTTTGTGGTACTACTGAATCTTCAATCTTCGTATTTAAGTCTGAAATTGAGGCCTCGTTTTCCAGTGTATAACTTGTAGCATCTGGGTAAGCACCCTGCACAAAGAAATTTAATTGACAATAACAGATATTATAATCAATAAACAATGCTTTGTCGAATAATGAACCAATGTTTGACACTTTGTTATAAATGGATATAGAGAACAAAAATCACAAATACATAGGAACGAAGATAGCGACTGCATGATTGTTAAATTAAAATTATAGTTTTGAGTGGGTAAGAAAAAAAATTAATTTTCACTTAGCACGTCTCAAGCTTCTGCCGTTATATGCACACAAACTCATGCAGCAAAATAGCCAAGGTGATGCTTTAATAGGTTGCATTTCTCGTGCAAACAAATTTAATTGATACATTAATGTAAACTGACACATTTTAATAAAATAATTTCAAATTGTCGTTTAAGTTTAGAAAGCGCAGGCTATAATTTACACGCGCTATCTGACTTAGCAACACGTTAATTACTTACGGTGTCATCACTTATAGTAAGTGGAAAGCCGTCGTTCTTCGTTCGCACTTGTCGGGATGGTTTATCCAAAGGATAAAACACGAGTCTAAGACCTCTATCCTCTTGAAGCAAAAAGCGTGAGAGCCAACGTGCAACTTCCTCGCCGCAATCGCATGCAGGAACTGCTTGACCCCAAACTGCTGCTCTAAACTGACCTTTCAGTTTAGAGAGATCCACCGATACCGACATCATTCCGGGTGCTTTCAAAGTTAAAATTGAACCAGCCATACTAGGTGATATCTGTGAAAATAAGTCGACCAAAATAGAATTAAAGCATTTACGCATAACTGTATAAACCTTACTTGTACTTGAGTCGTAATTCTGTAAAAAAAGAAAATAATTGTCCGCAATTACCAACGCAAATCATCTTAATAAATTACCATTACATCGAAAAGCCTCTCTACCATCTGTTGCACGATCAATCAATGAATACAGAAAAGAGAATCTCTGCGAGAAAATAACGCTACGTCACAGCCCTGCGGTGTACCGCTAGCGTTCTCAAGCTAGTAGTCCGTAAAAGCACCTGTTCACTGCGAGAAGAATGGCCGAACAACTGTGATTACAGTGCACATCGATCAGATTTGCCCTGCTCCAAATACTCTAATTTCCAAGTGTTTAATTGTTGGAAATTCAAATGGCGCTTAATTGCCGTCAAGATCTCTAGCATTACAGAGAATAACTGCTCGTTCTTATTCGAAGAAATAGTATAATTTTGCATATTAATAGAATTTCAAATACCTACTCTTACTACTTTATGATATTTAATTCAAATATTAATTTTGATATTTGAATATTTATACTTTGATACTGTACCCGATATTATAAATTATTACACTTTGTAAAATGACCAAACAAGATTTTAAAATCATAAACAAATTTTCATCAATGCTCTTGAAAACAACTCACCTGAACCATTCTCGGATATTGTCTACCGGTAACGAATTGTCCATCAAGATCGATCACCATTAATATTCTGTCCCTCAACCATCCACATCTCAATCCCAACTGCGTGCATTCGAATTCATTGAGTCTCACCGGTCCAAGGGACTTAACGGGGTAGCAGACGAGATCACTTAGCTCGCCAACTTTGCGCCACTTGGAAGGTGGTCGCTCACGCTGACGTTTTGACCACCAGCACCAAGCAAGGTACACCGCTGTGCCAGCACCGACCAATACAGCGCTCACACAGGTTAGCCGTGCCCGATCTATGTATGAAACATAATTAGTTTTAAATGATGGAACTTATGGTTGACTCTAGTACGATAAACGAATGTTCGCGAAAAATGAGTTGTCTTGATATTTCAGGTTTCAATGGTGTACTTTTTATACCTGTTTAATTAACTTAATTTTTCTTAAATACGTTAATAAAAAAAATGTGTATCTCGTGTTGTCGAAGAATTAAATTTTACCTAAAAACGTACACGTGAGGTTCTGAAATGACAATACTTTCACCGAAGAAACATTGAGAGAGCTAGTGGAGCAGTCGTAGTCACAGGATCAGTACAAAATTAAACAAATAAATTTTTAAGTTTCCACGTGGTACGTTACATTATAATTATCCTTACTTATAGGCCTGAGAGTTAGCATAAAAACATACCGATTAGAATGTCTATTGTACAAAAAAATTATATATTTGAATACAATTTTTTTGTACAATTAATCGACTTTAAAATTAACATCGATTGTGATAATTACGTAAGATAAGACTGTACACAATATTAAAATTTTTTAAATACTTTTGTAATTGATAATAAAAAAATGGTAAGAATATTAGCTTATTCGTATTTAAACTCGTGCTTAAAGTTAAAATTTGCGTTTACTTATCAAACAATTTTAATTTTCTCAAAATCTAATCTTCGAATAAACTATTTACAAATATTATTTTTGTTTAGATGATGATGTAAGATTTTTACGTGTAAAAAATAATAAAATAAAAAAATTAAATAGAAGAAAAACATGAAGAATCAATGACAAAAAAAACAGTATTATGATATTTAGATTGTAAGTGCTATTGATATATCAGTAAATGAATTTTTTTTAGATACGTTCACTTTCTGACTAGATAAGTCGAGGCGCTTAGTAAGTATTTAATCAATTTCAACAAAGATATTAATTAATTTTTTGTGAAAATACGAAGTATTTCACTATTTACTTTACTGCATTGTAACTTGAGTTATGAATACAATACTATAATTCTTCAATCGTTGAATTTTCATAATTTAACGTTATTTTCAATTAAAGAGCTATTTGCAACTCTTATGTTTAGCTATCAAAAATAATCTTTTTTAATGGAAAATTAAGTTACGCCGGTTAGTCACTAAAATTATGGACTTGTCAGGAAGCAATACACCTGTTAATGAAACATGTAAAACTGCAAGTGAAATCGATCAATTGGCAGATACATGAATTATAGAGAGTAAAGTCGTTCGTGCTTTACGGAGCGAAAAAGAATGTCGAAGAAACCATCATTTTTTCCATCACACAAGTTTTACTTTTTTCGAAGTTATCGAAAGTATGAATGTGGTGTTCGAGAAACTATATTCTTAACTTAATGACTTTCAGCAATTAAAATTAAAAAATGTAACTTTCAATTGAAAAAAAATCATTTACATTTTATGATATTGCTCTATATTATAAATGTTGAAGCAGTTAACAACGATATGATTTTACGCTTTTATTTAAGTTTTTCATAGGAATCCGTAGGTATACCAGATTATTGTTATACTGTACATATAAACGCTTTATAATAAACATATTATTATTTATAAAGTTGATCGTCACAAATGTTCAGCAATCACTGGTTTATTGGAAAAAAATAATAACATTTATTTCAAATAATAACGTTCCAATCCTATTTAATTTACGCGCAATCGCATCTATCAAGTTAATTCGAGAACTAGAACTCGATAAGTAAAAACTATGAATATCTTCGGAAAATATCGATTAACTCACAAATTTGTCCACTCAAACTCGTCATCAAAAAAATACGTGACAATTTGAATTTCCACAATTTTATAATCACTTTCGATAAGCTTACAGGTCAACAAACTCTTACCCATGACAAACAGCAGCCGAAAAAAATCCTCTTTCAGAAGTTTAATTCATGCACGTGTGTATTGGAGTGCCGGCAGCCGGAACACTGACTGACGCAGCGAAATTTCTTAGCAGCAGCACAAAACGCGCTCGTTTGTCTCTCTTTCTCTCGCAATGCTCCTTCCCATGAACCTTTATTTCTCCTTCTTTTTTTTATCATTAGCTCCTCCTTCCTACCCGTTTCGCGACTTTTATTTCCTTGCTCACGAAAGAAACACCCGTTACTCCGCGTCACGTGCGTTCTCTGTACACACTGCACTGATGCCGCCCAAACGTCGGCAAAAACTTGTGCGTGCTGAAGAGAGCTATATCTGATAGTTGCGCACGCGTCGCCCGATCGATTTTTAGTTTTGGTTGTGCGGGGGGAGCACGTTGTTTGATAAGCTAAACTACTAAAGCGAGTATTATGCGTAAATAAAAGTCCAGCGTGGCACAAATAAGTAATTTTATTTATAATAAACAATTTTTCTTGCTAATAATTCGATAGTAATGCATTATGTATGTATATTTTTTTTTATAAAGTATTCAACAGACAGCTGTCACAAATATAAATATACTTAGTACGCGACAGAAAAGTATCTAATACTTTCAAAATATTTATAAATTTTTATAGGAAAATTTTGTACTGCTGTGAATAGTATAAACGACTTGGAAAAAATAGATTAAAATAATATTTCCATCCAAACGATATTTTAATATATAACTATACGTACGCATTTATAAAATATTTTGAATTTACCGCCATATGGGTACCATTGCTTGTAGCGCTACCTGTCGGCGTTCATCGGAACTACGACACTTTACTATACTGAGGTATATAAACTACAATCTACGCTGCACCGACAAACATAGACGCTTAGCTGCACTCAAGCTGTGTAAAACGTCAGTCAGTCGTTTGTTGTCCCAAGTCGCAACAACGCCAAACAAAAACGAGTTTTAGCAGTTGCCATTCTTAGACAATTTAATTAATATTAAATAAATTTACTGTCAATGATTCGCATCCATTGATGTAATTTTATGAATTAAATCGGTCTACGTTGACCCAATTTGACGTTTATAATTGTTAAGTATTGAAAATACTTATATCACATTGTCAATTGATTGTTGTGACTTATCGTCAGTCGTCGCATTCAAGGTGAGTCACATATTTTATTCATGTATAACGATAGTATGGTGGTTTTATATCGAGTGTAATCTGTTTCAATCAGTGAGAATAATACGATAGAAATTATTTTTAAAATATTTCCTTCAATTTACTTGTTAGAAGTAAACAGGTTAGAAAATTTATTTTTTACGTGTAATGTCATTCATTAATGACGTCACGTTAAAGTCTTTTGTTATTGTCTTCATTGTAATTTTCGTTAGTGCTAATTATTAACTTGTAACAATTTTATACATAATTAATTTTATTCTCTGTTTATTATTTGTTCGGCCACAGAATTAATTTTTCCATTGAGTCTCATATTTACAAAAAATTTCGTAAGGATATCATAAATTTAGTAGAAAACTGTTCAATTCTACATAATAAATTTTTTATTTTAAGTTAAGAATTAGTGATATCATCTGATAGTAAGCAAATATTTGTTTAATATTACCAGATAAAAAGAATGTACACATCGTTGTAAACAATTTTATCATCTATTTATAAATAACTGTCAAATGATAATTAACACTTTATAAAATATGACGATTCAGTCAAAATAACTTTGGCTTTTAGCTGTAACCATGCCGATCCTATATAGTGTTGTTGCAAGAGGACCAACAGTACTTGCAAAACATGCTGCATGTACTGGAAACTTTGAAGAAGTGACAGAGCAGGTTCTCGCAAAAATACCTCCTCAGAATGAGAAGATGACATATTCACAAGGCCCATACTTATTCCACTACGTGTGTGATGAGCGGATAGTTTACATGTGCATAACTGATGATGTAAGTTCAATATCCATGGAAAAAATGAATAAAATAATTCAAGTATAATAATTAGAAAAGTAATACATTTTCCATGTATAATTATCTACTTTGCATCGTTAATCTTACATAATACAATATTTATATAAATACTTGCATGTAAATCTATTGAAATTTTAGATCGATGATAAATTAGATTTATATTGAATTTCCGACAAATTTCTACATTGTTATTGCTTGTAGAATTATATTTATAATTATTACAGTGTTTTATAAACTGAAATATTGGCATATTATCTTTTTATACATGTAGAACTTCCAACGATCAAGAGCATTTCTTTACCTAAATGAAATCAAAAGGAGATTTCGTACAATGTACGGGGAGGGTGCCCAGACAGCACTACCTTATTCCATGAATACAGAGTTTGGTAGGATTATTAGTAATGAAATGGTATGTATTAGTCTATTTAATATAAATAATATTTTCAGTATCAACTTTTAATTAATTATTCAAAGTGCTTTCAGAAACACTACAGTGACTCAAAAGACTTGGACACGATATCGAAAGTTCATGGAGAGCTAGATGAACTCAAAGATATAATGGTAAAAAATATTGATAATTTGGCAATGAGAGGAGAACGTTTAGAATTACTTGTTCACAAAACGGAAAATTTGACCAATAACGTAAGTTGCTAAAAAAATATATATGTACATGAAAACTCAACAAACTCCTTTTAATTTCTAATACGTTTTCTAGTCGGTAACATTTCGGAAATCCAGTCGTAATCTGGCACGATTACTATTCTGGAAAAACGTGAAGATGTACGTTATCATTGGATCTGCTCTAATCGTAAGTATTACAAGACATCAAAATGACTATAATATTCATTAGAAACCAACTTATAACAATAAACCATGATTTCAGCTTATTATTTATGTGATTCTGGCAATATCATGCGGTGGATTGGGATTATCAAAATGCGTCTCCAACAAGTAACTTTTCTGATTGTGAACGGTGTCTTCAGATCTCCACAACATTCGAGTTCACTATTATAAATATCATAAAAAATGATTTTTCACTATGCTATAAGAAATTATTTATATCATCAAGTTTTATAAATCAAGTGAATAACTATTATTCCGGAAAGAAAGAATTTTGTAAATATGTTACTCTATGTATAAAAATAAGAAAAATCGTAAATGCCAAGATTTTTTGTAGATATACGTAATTACTACTCTACGTTAACGAATATAGCAAATAGCTGTACTCATTGACACACTATATGTAGCTCATATACTTTGTTATTATTTTTATGTATAGAAGAAATCTAATTTTAATAGATAGTTTGTTACATAATGTTATCAAAGCTTTTTTTCGATAAACTTGTCATACAGCTACTCATAAAAGTTTATGTAAATCTTTTTTCTCTTACACTGTTATCATTAAAAACAAAACTCCTGTAAATTGTATTGGCTTAAATCTATTATACGCCTCGTAATGTATCAAAGAAAACGAAAACAAAAAAGTCACCGATTGAAAAGATCGGCGCTAATTTATCTGTCCGCCTTTACACGTTTAGCAACACATAGACTCCCGCATGTCAAAATTGGCGCATGCCTATAAGATGCTTAGTTTGGCTGAAACTAACTGTCTCAGGTCCGTTCGATAAATTGCAGTACCCTACGTGTTACGTTTATTCAATTGATTAAATTCTGTTAATTTTTTAAACTTAATACAATTCCGGCATACTCTCATTTTTTATAAAAAAAATTTTTTTTTCAATAGTATGAAAGTATTGTTTAATTAAATATGCTATCCTTAATTTCAACTAAGATCTATACTGCATTGTTATTATAAAATCATTACAGCATTATGCCGTTCAAATCTAAATTTTTAATTTGCGTTCGTTTAAATATTTCATGTATACTCTCGCTCTGATATTTTTTTAGTTGTACAGAGGAAAATCAATTTCCATAAGCTGTATACCATGCCAAATCAAAGGCGAGGACCAACAAAAAAATAACATCACTTCCGATGGCTTTTCAGTCGCGCGCACAGCTGGACGCATCGGCGTAGACTAGAAAAAAATCAACGAGAAGTGAAAGAAAAAAGCGACTATCGTATTATACTTGGCTGGTGCTTCGTTATTTATGCGACGTATAAGCTTGAATTGCAAATTCTCTACGCTCGAAGTTTTCCCACGTGTCGTTGTCGGATACTTTTTTCTTTCCGTTGCTTCAAGTCTAGTTTAATATGAAAAGATGACAATTTTTTTTTAAAGTGGTGGAAAAGTTATTGGGTGTCACATTGAAAGGGACGGTTTAACGTCTTGGATATAAAAGTTGCTTTCCCTTAATATTTTTGGCTCTAAAGGCAGAAGAAAAGTTCTGTAACTGCGCTTTTATGATATTTACCACTTTATCATCAAGGTGACATTTGTTCGGCAAATAGTACTTGAAATACAATTGTCCAAGATAGTTTATTCGAGCTTTTTGAGGGATAAAATTCATCTATATAACTGCAAAACTTGTAGGTAAATAATCTCAGCTCTTATTGCCTGAATTCTTCTCTAAAAAGTATCAAGTTTGTAAAGAGCAATAACCTCTACATCGTCTAAGAGTCTATACTTAGAAGGTATCAAAGCCGAAGCTAAAGTAATAAAACACTGAAAAGACCTTTTAATAAACCCTCAAAGTTAACGTTACCCTTTTATACACTAACATATTATGTTTCCGATCTTCACTAAAAAATGATTACAATTTGTTTATCTGAAATGCACATTTCGAAAATCTCTCAAAAATTAAGTTCAAAAGGAACATGAGCATTACACCTGTAAGTCCCACCCTTCTCTAACATTTACCCTCAGTCAAGCGCCATTGCAAAATACATCCCTGAGGGTGTGCACACCATACACGCGCAGTAGCAGCGGTGGCGGCAGCAGCAGCATCTCTAAGCGGCCGTTACTCTCTCTCTCTCTCACTCTCTCGTGGGGGTGTGTTTCTGTAGCAGAGGGGATGCGAAAATACCGGCGCGAGACGCCCGGGACATTCGGGCCTCGCTCGCTCGCCGGCCGACATCAACCATGTCGCTGCCACTTTGCTCTGCAACAAGTCTTCCTTCTTGACTTTGAAACAAAACGTTAGTTCAAGTTTTACTCGTTATTTCTGTGAGTCCAATTTCTTTTCTTTCAAAAGACACAAGAACTCTTACTCAAATGTACAAACGAGGTATGTATCATGTGCATGACTATGGCGTACTTATTGTGGGCGGGGGATGCTGCGGGAGAGGATTGCCTTTTCTTTTACGCGCGGTTTCCCGTGATCAATAGTTTATGGCTTTTTCTCTTTTTATCTGTTGATTGCTTTCTCAAATAATGTGTCGGTGCTTTGATTGAGTAATCCAGCGTTCCGCAGTTTGAAAATTGTGTTTGTAGAGGTTTCGATGAGGATGGAATTATATGAAACTTGATTGTGGTTTTGATTAATTTTTAATTCAAGAAATTTGGTATCCCATCAACTTATTGTAACCGTAATTCTAAAATGATAACAATTAGAATAGTGGTTGACGATTTGAAAAAAGCTCACTTTGCGAAATGAAATTTCCTCAATACCGTATTGTATGAAATATACTAGCAACACATGTGTACAGACGTAGAGAAGTTCATTAAACTAACTGAAGCACCCGATTGGCAAGGGCGATAGCATTGATTGGCATTTTACTGAGTTTGCATGTGCTTTATTTCTCTGAAAGTTTATGTTCAGAACGTCAAACGGCGCACGTAGCTGAATGATTGAAAAAAAAAAGATCTTTTGTCCATTCAAAGCTATGTTTGCTCCATATTTTTGTAGCATTGTTTGCCATACGAGGCCATTGGCATTACTCCTGAAAGAAAAATTCGCACAATACGCACTAGTTCGACCGCATCCATTATTGGCTTTGCCTTTCATTTTTGAAATATTAGTTTCTTGTCTCTACTTTATTTATGCTTTGAGTAATTCCACCAATCTTTTTGTAGATGTGAATTTCTTAAAAATAAAGAAGTAATTGTTGGATAAGTTTTACAAATACGAAAATACGTCTTTGCTTTAAATTTAATAGAATGTTACTATCCGTGAAAATATAGTCTGCCAATGTCTTCGTGTCATTCACTCCGTTAAATGAAATCCGATAATTAAGTAACGCTGCACACGACGTCACCCTAAAAGCTTGCACTTTGCTCAACAGGCGTGTAACCTAATGATTGCCTTAAGAGAAAACAACAGCTTAACGCTCTCACCACGAGATATTTTTTATTGAACTTTGATAAAGAAAGAAAGAAACATTACACGTTAACTGAACCGAAGTTTAATAAAATGATGCCATCTTGAAATGAATCGTATTTATCTATACAATCTTCAAACAGTAATGTTAATAACAGTTTCTTAAAAAACAAGCTGAATAATCACATTTTCATTGATAAGGCCGTGATGAGTGCTCAGGTCGAAAGTGATTTCAGCTTTACCAGCTACTCAACCTACTCAGCTAAGCAGCTGATGGATCCAAAACAGTGAGGCAAAATTTGATGAAATCAGCGAAATAAATAGGGGAGAGACCGTCCTTGTTGTCGTTATATTGATGTGCGTACGAGACATATAATTCGATTTCTCGTAGGGACGCGACCACAAGAGATGGTGAAGCGTCAAGCTCGTTAGAGCTATCTCCAAATTATCGACTGATTACGAGCCATTTAATAATTATGCTTATTTATTGCAAGCTTCTTATCAAAAAACTTATCAGGTGTTTTTCTTTATTGTTGTTCAAAATAATGTCCTTGAAATTAAAATAATTACAAAGCATAAGTGATTTATGAAACAACGTACATCTTATACAGCAAACAACGTAAAAAAATTAAAAATTAGTTTCTCGTTATCCGCACCAAAACTCAAAATTATAAAATAAGTTACCTACTGGTGAACAAAGGAACATTTATTTGCGTATAATGGAAATAGCATTCCCCCAGTGAAACATTTTCCAAACTGTTCGTGTATATATGTGCACGCGCGTGCTCGACAAAGGAAAAGCCCGTCTCTATATATGTTTCTCCCCAATAACCCCGATTCTCAGCTGCAAGCTGCTGCAGCTGGGGACATTACTCTGAACGTAAAGCTAAGGGCTGATTACCAGGGAGCTTTTGCTTCCATGTATGGTGAATATGTTCTTTCTTCATTTCGTCTCTAACGTCGAATTGGCTTCTTCTTGTACGTCGTATGTATGTGTAAGTCGATTTTATGAGATGGGGAGAGCAAGATGAATTTTTTGTTCTTGGGGTTGAGTAACGTTTCCATCACAGTCGTATTGTTCTACTTGTACGTACATTTTTCTGAATGATCTTTGATCTTTTTTTAACGCATATCGATGGAACAATGACTAAACGCTTAATTATTACCATTAATAGAGTTTTTAAGCGAGAATGTAAAAGTCCAACTTTCATGTGAATATTTTACATTTGTTATATTAAATATTGATTAGTATATATTCCAATCATTATTATTAACATTAATATTACAAGCAGAAAAGCAAGGAATATCGAATAATTTTATCACTTCCTTTCCTACTTGCAAAAAAAGCTAGATATAACAATGAAATGGCGAATCTTGAACGTAAAAGTAATCGCCTCGCAAGCTTCGCCGCACTTCTCCTGTTATCCATGATCTACCACTCAACAATGAACTGTATATAAAAGCGCTTTCATCTTTTCAGCGTAAAGACGATGCCGAGGCAGGAAAATGCCGAGCAGTATTAGCGAGCAGTCAACGGCTTATTCCAGCCGGGAGGAGCCAATGCACCCGAGAACTCGAGAGGCACGTATCCGATACACTCTTCGCGTTCTTTTTCTTTTTGTTTTTTAATAGTAACAGCTGGATTGTCCGCTCGTCCTACTTACGTTTAGTCGGATGCATGTGAACTTCGTTTACTGATAGATATTAATCGATTGAATGGTTTTGAAATTCTATATTGATGTTCCAATGCGATAATGTCGTTTGCACGGAAAATCAAAATCGAGAGGAGTCGTTTTTCGTCTATATATAGCATCGTTGGATTGATAATCCTGCATCAGTTAAAACTCAATTGATTTATAATCTCACCTTATATTACGGGTCGTGCCAAGATATTTTTAAAAGTTCCAAAACTTTTAGATCACGAACTATATTGAACTAATAACTTAAGATCAGCTTGGTCAAAGTACATTCTTCAGATTCATCATACTGTTCGTCTTCCTCGCTATTTCTGCACACAAAACTTTTCCATTGCATTTAACAAGCTCTCGAAACAATATTTGAATACTAAACATTCCTCTTATTGTTGAATTTTAGAATAGAATATGACACGCGGGCACCTACCATTTGCAAACCTCGTCGTTAACCCTTTTCGACCACTAATTATTCTCACGGCAGAACGAAACGTTATCTATCGCACGCGGAGAGCGCCCCCGTTTCCATCATTTCTGATTGACCATTTATTTGAACCTTTTTCACCCTTTCTTGTTGCACATGGGAATTGATTGCAATATTAAACAAACCTTTCACACCCTCAAACGTGAAATAAGTCACTCCATACTCACCTTTTTTCTCCCTCATAGTCCGCGCGTCAAATTTCTCGTCGACTGCTGTCTGTCGGAATACCACGTATAATTAGTGCACACT
Organism: Chouioia cunea; assembly: GCA_030064505.1. Classification (NCBI taxonomy): domain Eukaryota; kingdom Metazoa; phylum Arthropoda; class Insecta; order Hymenoptera; family Eulophidae; genus Chouioia; species Chouioia cunea. The sequence continues at coordinate 3,822,949 of JAOPFQ010000004.1, read as the reverse complement.
GCCTACGGTGGAATAATGAATCGCAGCCGCTGTATAAAAGACAAAACGACAGAAAGAATTCGTCGTATTGGTAGGAATTTTCGTTATTGGTTCTACAGTTCTTTTATCGATGAGCGCAAACATGTTTTATTCAATATTTTTTTCTCGGCAACATGTCTGATTGCAACGGCCGGCATTAATTCCACTGTAACAGGGAACATACCTTCAAATATTGAAATGTAAAAGGATAAAGAATGATGAATAAAATATTGTCTCGTTAGGTAATAAATAATGCGCGTCAACGCTGTATTTACACTTGACCAGAGATAAATTTCAAAAATTGTACATGGCAACAAAATTAAACTATCTAATCTGACAGACTCATTCAATTCCAATCGAGAGAAACCCACTGAAAAGATTCGGCAAGCCTATATGTCGGGCTAATAAAACTAAATAAGTCTCATAAATCTGTGCGTCGCAAGCTTCACATAAATTCCGTCGGTCGTGCGTGTGTGGACGCTCGTGCGAGGGGTGCGATCCTTTGAATCATATCCCTCACGCGGATGTGGGACGAACGATGATGACGACGGGGAGAGAAAAATGAAGTCTTCAGAGGAGAATGAGTGAGGAGCTTTTGAATAGGCTTTTTCACTCCAAGGAGAAGGAATTAAAATCGTTTTTATTGTTTGCGAATTTAGAGGGTGAATTTTGTCGAGAGGAAATGTTGGATTCGAAAATGAGAATGTAATAGTTAGTTACAAGAAATAAAATGTTCGTTCTAAATATCATGGTATGTAAATACCACAATGCTCTTATACTAATATTATTCTTCAAATAACTATTGCATCAAAAAACCATAAACATTCAATAATAAACAATAATCATGAATAACCTAAACTAATCTCTTGAATTTTTCAAACGTAGGACGGTCCTTCTTAAAATTCTCCAGGCATCGTGGCCCCTGAGGACCTTCGCTCGAGAAAAAGGTGTTGGTCGTCGGAAAAAATCATCGAAAAAGTGAGGGAACGCGTGAGTGGGAAGGAAAGAGAGAGAATAGAAGACTCTAGAAAACCCAAAAGAAGAAGAAAAAAATGGGCGAAAGCTCACCGGACTTGAGTCTGAGGCTGCGCCGTGGCAGCTCCGACTCTAGGGACTCTTTCTACATGGACTTTGCTCAGGTGAGTTTATGTGTGCAAGTTCTCTTACTGGAATTTCAATTACGGATATGAGCTCCTCGTCACTCTGCTTCTGTGCTTTTCGCTTCGCAGATTCGCAAGTTCGCGAAACTTGAACTCATGAAAATGTTCATTCCTAATCTTGAGTGCTATATGTTCATGCCTGTACAGTACAAAATTACTTTGGACTTTTGAAAGTCTAAAGTAACTGTGCGTCGGGGTATTTGACGCTCAAATTCGCTAAAACAAAAAGTACATCGACTTTCAATTGTAACCGATAGTCAACTCACTACGATTAATTAATCGACCTTCTTTGTTTCTAATCGCTAAAAATCAAAGACTCATGGCCATTTACATCAGCATTCAACGCATGCCGCGTTCGATAAATTTTATTCACCCCTCTGATAAAAATCATCCCCAGGCACGGGTATAAAAATAATCTCACACCCCCTGGAGAAAACTGTATAAACAATTTCCTGCTTGGACTCTTAAGATTTCCATCGATCCTGGTCGATGTATATGATACAGGGTATAGACTCGGACATAGAAGAAGTAGTGAAGCCATCGGATAACTTGGACGGACTGATTAGTGACTTGTTGGACGATAGCGGTACTGATATACCTCTCGCCGATGAAACGGATATTCCAACGATACCGGAGGAAGCATCCGAGGAGCTTAGACTTGAAGAGGAGGCTGATGCGCTCGAAGCAGCTTTGGCTGGCGCTGCTGAGATGACTGGGAAAAAAGATAAAATCACGACTGAGTGAGTTACTTTCAACGATTTTTTAACACAAGTTTTATTGAATTCAGGTGATATATTACCAACTGAAAGTTTGTTAAATATAATTTTAAAGTCTTCTATTTATCATTATACTTTAAAAGCTTTAATCAATCACATTGATGGATGGCTTAGATTGATGGGATAAGTGAAGTCTCTAGACTGATGTCCTCGTCAATTTTCACGAAAAATGAAGTCCTAAAATCCAAACATCGCTTTAATTTCAAGTTCAGATATTTGAACTATTAGGAATTCTGTACCTAAAATTGTGCCTATCAATATCTTATATGAAAAAATTAAAGTTTGAGCTAAAAACATTGGCAGGTATCTCGAAGTCAGAAAAAGCCAAATAGAAAATTTGCTTTCATCAGAGAAAACAACTCAGAAAACCTTCCAAAGTCATTTGCAACATTCCACGAACAATTCACAATTCTTACGCTTTTAACGTGGGGGGAAAAGCTTACTAAGACAAAGTTTTCCAAGGCATTTCGCGATTAATTTCGCGCGGGTGATTGTGATTCTAGCGAAAAGTTTTATGGCAATTCATTATATCTGAAGGGATAAATTCAATTTAATCCTCCTTCCCATCGCGATCAATGACGTCAAACTTTCTTCATTGGAGACCGAGCGATGACATTGTACATGTGTCGAAAAGAAGGATGTACACGTGCAATACCAAACGTACGGGACGGCGACGGCGACGACGCATACATGCTGGAAGTAGTCAATTACTTCCGGAGACGGGATATCGAATGTGAATTCGTCAGTTCCTGCACTAATATTGGATCTGTCCTTTTTTTTCCTTATCCTCGATGGTGGTAGCAGCAGACTCAATCATTCCTGCGGTCGCTATCAATCCAAGCCAAGGCTTTTTATTGACGTCAGTCTCAGGTTGCTTTATAAACTGAAAGTTATAGCCTAATGTCACAGCAGCTGATGCTTTCATAGACACTGAAAAATGACACTAATTTGGATTGAATTCCCTTTTCATCTTACTAGCCAAGAGATTTCCATGACATATTTATTTAATGAAACCAAAAGTCAATACTTTTATTCTACAAGCCGTATAAATATTATAACACAGTAAAATCCATCAGTAGGAGAAAAATCCAATTACAAAGATACCCTAACGTGAATTGAATTACCTATCCGCCTCCACATCGCAAGTTCACCATCAAAACGATCGACCAGGCAGGACTTTTTACTGTCCGCCCAATTGCCCGCAAAATTTTGCATACTAACAATGCTGTTGGATTTTCACGCACCCTCTCCATGCATTTACATACAGATTCGATCTGACATTATGCGAAATCAACGAGCTTTTGATGCCCTCTTCTTTTTTACGACGTGCATCGCGTGAATGAAAATAAAAATGCCACTTGCGGTCTGCCCTTCTTTGAGGGAGACCGTGTGTTTTTTTATGACGCGTTGTTTTGGCCTTCTTTTTTTCGAAAGGTGAGAGGTGTTGAAAGTAAACAGTTGAGCCGTACGATATGAAAAAGAATATGAAAAAGGGTCAATCGAAAATTATTGCACATGCATTCATAGAAAAAGAAAAAGAAGAGTAAGTGTTCCGAAAACCCGTTTAAATTGTTCTACAGCTCAGGTAGAACATAAATAAAGCTTAAACATAGACATACTTTATTATGTTTAACAATATTTGTAAAAATAAAAAAAAAGTTGTATTTTTTGATTTTTAAAATATTTAAGAATAAAGCAGGCTTGAATAAGCAGAAAAAATGTCGAATAGATGATAGGTCGGACATTCTTTCTCACCTATACTCTCGACACTCTAAATCAACTCCGGAATTAAGAGGCGCGCGTATCGTGACAAGGGGGAGACAAGCCTCATTGGAATCGGTGTAATACAGTTCGTATAGTGTTCTGGCCGCTGGCTTCGCGGCCGCACTCGCGGCGTCGTGCTGTCTGATTCCATCCGCCGTCCGATTTAGAACGTCAAGTGCTCTTATACGTACTTTTTTTCGTCGAGTGCCGGCGATGCTCATCAAGGAAACTTCGCTGAGGTAACATGCTCTCTTCAAAAACTGAATGATAACATACACTTCGCACATTTTTATTTTCATTTTATTTTTTCATTTCCTTGACATTTGTACAAATGTACATGACAAAAAACGTCGTCTCGACGTTCGTATGTGTTGCAGTTTACACTCATAAAGCGCATAAACTCGAGTATTAACTTTAACAACTTGATGGCAGAAAAATTGTCAATTACGTCAAACAACTTATGACTCACAATTTTCCGATTGAGCTTCATGACAGCATCGAAACTTCACCATAATGTACTATATCACCAGTACTTTGTAAATATTTGTAAAAATACCACATTTTCCAATATAGTAGCGTTTTTACGCAACAGTTGATTTAACACTGACCTTAAATTGCCCCCGTACTACTTCATCACAATCAGTTTTAACTATGGGTATATTAGGTCAATGTATAAAATGTAAGTTAGAATTTAATAAAGAAAAATGTCAAAATTTGTTAATGTAAAGAAGAACAATTGGATACTAAAAGCAGCATCGCCCATAGGAAATTATTCAAGGCTCAAGCCAATAATACAAATAGCAACTAATTATCCTTCAATAGACTCTTGCTCAATAGCATTTGTCGCTTCCCACGCATAAAGACAGTTCTCTTTGTGTCTGATCCACTTAATCAATTAGCACTTAAACACCACTCGAATAGTAAATCTCAGTTAATTTTAATGTTACTTTCTTCTTAAAGCTTCGTTGTTTCCCCCTCTCCATTCTTTAATTAAGAAATAAGGCGAGATCGATTGAATGACTCGCTATTGCCCACCCGTACGCAATCGAGTGCGCTGCTTTACCCAGCTTAAACTGGACTCAATTTGCGACATTTTTTCCCTCGCGCATCCTGTACATAATTTTTAAGCTGATTGTTGCATCGTCGAGTCTATGTAGAAAATAAATCTGCTATGTTTTATACATATATAAATATGTATTATACTGTTCCTCGTAATATTTGTATGAAGTCTTCGTTTTTTTCGTTCACCTTAAGCAATTTCAAAAAACATATAAATGTAATTTTTATCGAAATCTCATTTTTTTTTTTGGATAATACATTTAATTTCTTAACCACGGTGTAGATAAACTCGAACTTATTATTCGATTGAAAATTGCTAAATTCAAACGAACAGCCCAGCTACACTCAAACGTACACGAAATCCGCAATTTTAGTATCATTGAAACCAAGTAAATTAAATGAAACCATGTGTTTGGAAAAACGTAATCGAGACAATAATAATAAATACGGATCAATGACGAGTATTGTAGTCGAAAGAAGATTCATTCTTTTCTCTTCCTTCTTCCCTCTGCCAACAAAATGGAATGCTCCAACAATAATTTTGATTCAAACATCAGCACTACCGTTGCCGTTGGCTTTCGTCTGTGGTTTATTTTCTCGCATCTCCTTGGATATATGTATGTCTACCTATACCCATATAGCTGCGCCACCCGTGGAGTAATATAATCGAGCAGCGTGTGTATAGCCCAGGCGAGGGGAGGCTCTTTCTCATTTGCTTAATATTCGCGAATTACCAAGCGTCTTGAGCCCTTCCCTTACATCAACTACATAATAGTGGCTTGATTGAGTTTCACGTAGCTGTGTATCAGATTATTGTCGTAGTCTGTTTGTGTCGTAGAAACGACGCTTCATTTTTGAGTGTTGCTAAAAAATGATTAATCTTGAAAGCGAAAATTGTGAACTACTCGAATTATTTATCAATTTTACAATTGAAACAGCGTTTTCCAGTAATGTTAAATAATTTTGTTCTGTCGAAGTAAATCGACACCAAAATACAAATATTGACTTTCAAATCCACCTTCACCACCTACAACTCTATCCTTCTTACCCTTATTCGGAAGGACGCGTCGTCGGCGATGCTCCAGCGCGATATACGAAATAAAAGGAAGGAAAGAGAGAAAAGAAGGGTCAGGACGCGTCTCTCGAGTTGCACAATGCGCACGCCACTCGAAGCCTGTGAGTCAACCTCCCCCGCGAGCGTACACGCTCTTTGTCTCGTCGATCTCTCTCTCTCTCTCTCTCTCTCTCTTTCTCTCTCTCTCCCTCTCTATCTCACTTGCTTTTCTAGAAGGGGACCGTATCGAGAGGATTTTTGCCAGGGGGAATTCACGACGATTTGTTTTTATTCGGCTTTTTTAAAATTGCCGGCTTTCGTTGCTTTTTGAGTTGATGGATATGCGCTTCGAAGCTTTGATACACCAAGTGTATTTTATTGAAGTCTTTTATGCTATTTTTTTATTTCGTTCGTTTTTCAATGCACCTTCGAGTGGAAAAAGTTTATATTCTATTGTAATGCAAAAATTAGACAATAATTTTTTTTAACAACAATGGACATGGTATCTGTACGAATTGTATCAATTGTATAATTAATGCAAAAACAAAAAATCTATGAAAATTTTGATTTAGCTTTAATCTCCTATAAAGACCAGTTTAGTTTCATAGACAAAGCTTTTAAAAAATCTGATAATCACTCTACACGTCACATTGTTTTTGTGTATATTCTGGTATAGCGTTTTATTACCATCGTCATTGGCAATTTGCTTGTTTTCACTTACGAACTCGTTTCTTCAGAAGTGAAAACAAATCTTTACGTGATTATAAGCCCCGGCGAAGTCAGCTATATGCAAATAAAGAAAAGAAGTATGAGTTAGGTGAAAAGGAGTTAAAAAGATAATAGAATTCTACTAGTTATGCTTTTGATTATTTGTATTTGCTGAACTTATCGTTTACGGTTATTAATTTTATTCAAAAGTTTCATAGCCAGACTACTACTACGTTGATTTATCAGCGATGATGGTGTGTAGACGAGCAGCGTCAACCTGGCGTACATATCTGGCACCCATTAAATGCCTGCCGCGATTGAACTTAAATTAGAGGAGGAGCGTTATCGTAACTGACAAGGTGTCGACGCGACGATTTACGCGTCATCGATCGCCTTTTTTTAACGAGTTTTTCAGGATTCCCCTTTTTATCTTTCGATCCAACGTCCATTCGTTCGTCGTGAAAGCACGAAATAAAAAATTATGTTTCCCATATTACTCTTTTATTTCATTTTATACACTGAATAATTTGGTTGTACCAAATCGAGAAGTACGTTCCTAAATTAAGCTTTCACGGTGAATTGCGTGTAACTCATACTCATTTAGACGTGGATTAAACTCTACATATTGAAGTGTTAAGCTTAACACGTATTACTGACATCCTTGTATAATATTAAAAAACGTAGAAAAAAAGGTGTTTTTGCCTAGTATTCGAAAAGTCCGACCTGCAACTATAAGCTACTTTCGAGCAAACTTATCTGAAAGTCGAGTCTACCAAAAATGTAGGTATATAGATGCAAACTTCCGTTTCACAGACTACTCTACCATACAGATAAGACCCCCGACACAAAACTCCATTCACCCTTCAAACTTCACAACGAAACTTCCGCCGCGGCAACAGTAGCTTGCATCCACGATATACGAAAATGCACTAAAGCACGTTTAAAATGTTGCAGCTGGCCGGGACTGCCGGCGGCATTACCGTCGCCAGCCTCGCCCTCGGCGGTGATCGTCTCGCCAGAGACGTTGTCACGTCACAGTAGCAGTTCACCATCGCGTAATAAGGACAGTGGTATTACCGTTTCAACAAGACAACCACAGTACGTTTTAGCGTTACCGTGCTCTACGCAACCGATACCTGCGGTATGCTATCCAACGCCCAACTACCTCGAGCTGGATGTTGGTGCTGAGAGAAACGTCAAAAATGCAGGATGGTAATGTATTTATTTTGTATATAGAAAATTAAAAGATTTAAATAATCCAACTCGCAATAAATTTATAAAGACATTTTTATTTATAACGACAACGTTAATTTATAAGAATAAATTGGCTACATATTTCTATTTAATCCTTCGTATTTACAATAAAAGTATAAAAGTATAACTACATCGTCAATAGGTTACTATACCCACGGGCATTTCATTATTGCCATCGGCGTTTCTCACTTCATTGTCTCAATCTCTTGTATTTGCAGTTAGAATTTTTCCTTTATCGAAGGTAGAAAAAGAACAACGTGGAATCAAACTAGTGATAACTTTTACTAGAAAAGAAAAATCTGGAAAAATCAATAAAATTATTTTAAATGAGAAAATTGAACTAGTAGTATACGTGAAATCCCGCGTCGTACGTACATCCCCATTATGCTGCAAATGCGCGAAAATCCGGAAACACTCATCGTCACGAAATTTTCACGTGATCCGGCTCGTCTATCACAATTACAGTCACTTTATCTCGTAGACAAGCGTTAAGCGCGCGAGCTTGCATGCACTTACCCGTTCATTGTGAAAGTTCTATTTATGCGCACCTCCACGCACTTGAATTATCATCGATTTGCATTGGCGATTCGCGTATATTAATTTGTATTACGTTTAACATATTTCACAACAGCAATTAAAGATAATAGCGTTATAACAATATCCATCATAAATTATCAATAATTTTACAACTACTATACATCGACTAGCAATTTTTCACGTCCAGTAAAGAAGCTAATTTTACAAAATGGTTTACTCAATTTACTCCAATTTATTAAAAATTTACTGTCACATGATAAGTATGCGTCGAGTCTTTGACATAACGCAAAATTAGATTGTAATAGATAAAAGGAAGAAGAAGAAAGAGAAAGAGAGTACAGTGCTGTATGAAACGCATATCGACCGTAGACAGGCCGATTAGAAGCAATTGAGCCAATTTTACGCTCGCTCGCATGGGTATGTGTATGTGTATCTATCTGCCTATATACAAGTTGCCTGGAACAGTTAAAATACGTGATCACGCACGTACGTGCTCTTTGCGGAACATCCGCATTTCATTTTTTACCCATCAACATCTATTACTTATTTGTAGATTGGGTGGTTGCAAAATTGAACGAATTTCTCACATATTTATAAATAAAAATTCGAATCAAATATGTAGTGTATGACGCAATTTGTAAAAGAGCCAAGGTATCCTTAGAAAACTCGCAAAGAAAAGAAATGTGGCATTGCGTGAGACTCTTACAATGTTCAATAGGTTAATTCGCGATAGTGAAATAATAAATAGGGAGGGGTCCTATGCGGTCGCATCTCATCATTGTTATTGATGAAACAAGCCAGCAAAAAGTGCACACGAGAACGAATGAACGTCGCAATCAGTGCCAACTGGAAGATAGACAAAATAACTACAAGTCATTAAAAATACGATGAAACATTTTTTTACGAGCGTAACAACGGAAGATTGAATGTTTTTCAGCGACGCGTTTGCTACAACATTGAGCGCCTTGTATGGAAAGCTTCTAGTCGTTATGGGTATCGCCTTCCCCATGGCTGAAGTCATATCTACCTACATACCACCGTCGTTCTACGAGGGATTCTATCTCTATCTCTACTTTGGTAGCATGCTCTTTCTATTCATCATGTATCTTACAATGTGCGGCGACTCCAAGCCTAAACAAAGTAAGTACATAATACATTTATCGAAATATCCGTACAACGATCAAAAATGACAAATTACGAATTAAGTAACAACTATTATAAACATCGATTAACTGAAAAATATCGTTGATGAGTAACAGTGCTATTTCAATTTCGGTACTGTTAAATTCTCGCGGTAAATGATAACCGTGATTGAAAAACGGTTCTTTTTTTTAAACAAAACATCATAAAAGACGATCACTTCTAAGACGCCCTTAGGATGTTCTTGTAATTTCGCAACCGTGGTAACAGGAAAGCCAAAGGATGTGAGCGACCTCGACTCGTCGTTATCTTCAAGCGGTGGTGGCGCCGACAGCGATAGTCCAGACTCGCGTTATCCACATGTGGGTTTCCATCGACCGACTCAACACTATGGTAGTTTCTACTTACGTATGGGTGCTGTTGCCTTTGGAATTGGTTCCATGATTTACTCGGGTCTCGAGTTTGGCCAATATTTCGAACTCGAACAGAACACCAAGTGCCATAATATTATGCTTGCGCTCACGCCGACCACACGTATGGCCTTCACCTTCATACAGATGTATTTCATCTTTCTTAATGATAAGGTGAGCTTTTTTTAAGTATAAATAGATATCTAAAATAATGCCTTCGATAACGTCGTTAAATATAGAAACAAACGCTGTATTCTTGGGTGGAATTCTTTATTGAAGAATTTTAGTAGAACTATTTAAAAATCTTATTTTTTCCATTTTCAAGGAAATACCAATTCTTAAATAGACATATTTTACGCTTATATGGATAATAAACAAAGACTGTTGTTGTCAATCGAATTCTCTATATATTTATACATTGCAAACTCTTGTATGAAGTACGTACAACAACTAAACAATATTTTTTGTTAGTTAATAAAGTATTCTCCACGCGAATCGATTTCCCAAAATTTATAGATTCGATAAGTCGTCCGTTAACGTCGTACATGAACAAAACGAGTTCAATTCTTGACTCATCTTTCAAAACATCATAAGTAACAAGCATGCGGCCAAAAGAATCGAGCTTCAACGAAAACTCTGGCGGAAACTCTCGTACAAGTATTGGTAAACGCACTGAATACACAAGTTTCAATTCCGAATCGAACTGGTCACAGATTATAGACCAATATGTTTGTTTGATATCAATCATAATGTAACAAAACCCAATTCTTGAATCTTCACCCTAAAAGATTGAATAATTTTAAGAGAATTATTGGAAATTATCGAAAACTGATATTTATCAGGTTTTATTTAATTATCTATTTATTTTTTTATTTTATAATCATATTATACTCACGCGTTTAACTGAAACCATTGGAACCATTTGGTCTAAATATATCTGTTTAATAACTTTGAAATCGCTGTCTAGAAGCTTGATTGCCACCGTAAAGTTACCAGAAAAATGATAAATCTGAAAATAGCCTCTAGAACCACTATTAGAATCAAGAGCTTGAATGTAAGATGGTTCCATCGTGTCCCAACCATCAGTTTCAAGTTGTCGTTGCATTACAATCTGTCGACCATTATCGTCAAATCTGCACGGGGAACATACGTTCGGTCCAGCAAAGAATACGTCGAAGGTATCTGCGTAGGTGATTACTTGAGGTTCGCGCGCAGATGGGAATATTTTTAAAAATCGTTTTGGCTGATAATCACTTGGGAGTGCTACGTTATTGCAAGTACACCGCCATGGATCAACGAGGAACATCGCGAAGCGTGCTTTCACTGTAATTTCATCGAAGTTACGTGCTTGGCGAATACCCCAAATTACAATTTTACGCTCGTTACCGAGGCTAGCTGTTTCGATTACTTTATTTGCAAACGAACGCAACGAATCTTTGGCAATGATGCAAGGCTTATAATTGATATCGTCTACCGGATCAATTATTAGACGCGATTCGTTGTACGTTATTTTTAGTAAGTGTGAGTTTATTGCCACGATTTTGTAATGACTCTCATGAAAGTCTATTGTTTTCGCCAAAGATCGCCTTTTTAACGCTCTACTTTCTGATAGAATAAGTGCACATAGTAGTATACACGATATAATTGATTTCTGCATAGCGCAATTTAAAAGTGATCTAAAATCAGATAAAAATTTTCATATTATTCAGATAATTATGAAGTTTTGAGAAATAATTTTCTTTTCAATATCGTTCGTATGTGTACTTACGAATCTCTCGCAAACGAACCGAACTATCTTATAATACCTCCGCGAGTTACCCTTCATGCCGTTAGACTGTTCTTCTCGACAATGTACGTCGTCATAAGAACCTTCCAAGCGCTTGACACAACAAAAAACCCCGAGCGATAGTCATATCAGCATTGACTGTAATTTTTCAATTGTCTTCTAAATATGTCGCTTGATTCCGGTGTAAATAAATGGTGAAGGTCTACCCCAGTGTATCGTAACCAATCATTGGCGAGTTTAATTTTTTAAATAAACGCCTTCGCTTCAAATTGTATGCACGTAAAAAATAGACAATCCAATTTTTCCAGCAACAAAAAAATGTAATAAGGCAATAATAGAGGGTTGATTTAGAATTTGCTTACGATTTATTATATTTATATTTAATATAAATATTTTACATTAAGGACAATTTTAAAAAATGTATTTTGAATTATGCTGTCGCATTTTTGGCACTTTTATACAATTCGTAACTCTGAGAAACTCCATTTTCTTAGTATTCAGAAGTTTCAAATTCACGAAGCAATATTCGCCATCTAGCAGCAAAGGATGCTGAATAAATGTCGTGCCACAGGAAACGTTCAAATCTAAGGTTTGCACGTGGCGACCGTTCACATCGTAATGAAATAAAATAATATTTGTAGAATTGTCAAAACAGCAGGTGAAAAATGTATTGCCAAGCGAATCAAGTGTGAAGGATACGTCAAATAGTGAAGATTCTACGGGCAACGGTAAATAAATTGTCGATATGGCCTCTAGTTTTGAGTTAAGTCGATCGCATCGATAAATGTACGGCGACCTATAAGCTCCATATGGACGAAGTGTCACGTAACAAATATTAATAATTGCATATTTATTCTGCAAAACAAATTGTATTTTATTAATCGTGCTGTCATCGTGCTTTTATCTCAATTTTAATGTACATTATTACTTACACGGAAATACGAAATGAGAAATAATTCCGTAATACGCATATACTTGCGTACATTGAAGTTGTGATCAAGAAGTTTAACATTTGCTGTAGAATTCGCGAATTTGTAGACGTATAAATATCCATTGAGCCCGCCAATCAGATTTACAGGCTGTATGTAAGCCGCATCAAAGTAGTTAGAAGTTTCGTAAATCAATTTATTCAATCTTTCAATTGGTTGCCCTTCATCGTTGAACTTGTACCATCTGTAAGTGCCGTATCCACCGAGAATTACATCAAAAGTTTTTTTGTACGTTATCACTTGTGGTTCTTGTTGTACACCCGGCATGCTGTTTTTTATTTGCCATCTAAGATGATAATCACTAGGGAGTTGTATTTTCTCATAATTACATAGCCACGGATCGATCAAAAGCATCTTGGTAGATGCATATAATGTTGTTTCATTAGACACGTGTTGATAATGAACAGTCCAAGTCACAATTTTTCTCTTGTTGCCAAGAACTGTGGCGCGTATGCGATCGTCTCTCAGGCGCTCACTTACCGCGAAAATGCACGAAGCATAATTAATGTCTGTTGAGTCGAGTGACACGTGAGACTTGTTGTGAGAAATTGTAAACAAGTGAGAGTTTATTGCTAAAGTTGTAGAGTGACGATCCATTAGTTTGACTGTTCTTGTCAAAATTGGTTGTTTCGAAGTGATCATTTCTGATGAACGAGATACAATTACTATCGCACATGCCATTAGTAATTTGGGTATAATACTCATTTTATCTTATTAATTGACTAATCAGTACACTTTAAGTCGACAAATTAACTAAAATGGATTTTTTTACTAACGTTGCTTTAAGATAGGTGCTTGATTCCTTCGCAAATGTGACTTTGTGGCGTGTAGTCACACACTACTCTCTGAAATGGAATAAAAACTGCTCACATCCAAGTCAGCATCAATTATAAGTGCCTTCAAAAACAAAGGATGAATCATATTTAGTCTAGAATAGCAAACCCTATTACAATTGAATCTACAGTTTTTTTTATAACTATACTTTCAAGTAGAACGCTGTGCAAAAAGATGTTTTATCTTGAGTAAATATTTTTTAATAATTAATATGTATAATTGAAATTAGATTCGAAAGAATAACAGTGATATTGCGAGTACAATTTTATAGTAAACTTGTTCATTAAAGACGTCTGTGATTACTATTTACACGATAGTACACTCTATACTTTTATTACAACTATACTTTCCGTTCCGTCTGATCAAAGAAAGTAAACAGTAATCCCAGCTCGTGAGCACCAAGCCCTGAGCAATTTTCTTCATTCCATTAAAGTCGCTAAAATCTAATGATTTGGTGAGATTTCCTTCAAGATCGTACTGAAACAAGGCGAGCTTCGTGGAGTTACCGTAGGGAGCTTCGTAGCTGACAAACGTATGTCCATTAGAGTCTAAAGTTAATGAAAAGCCAGCAGGGTACTTTTCTACAGCCATCGGTAAACGGACTGAAAATAAACGATCCAATTCGGTATCGTATTTTTTGCAGTAGACATATTTCAAGTCGCCGTAAGGTTGCTTTGGATAACGTGATAAATAACAGATGACAATCGTTGGTTCTTCACCCTATAAAAATAAAATATAATTCGTCACTAAGCAATTAATTGTTGCACCAAGACAAATGATTACACATTCATATTTCTTGTTCTCTTAATATTCTTACCAAATTGACATCTATCAAAGAGACCAAGCGATGTACGTGCAAACGTCTGAGAATTTTGAAACTACTATCAAGAAGCTTTATTTCGGCAGTGAAATTGATGAAACGGTAGACCTGAAAATATCCACGGGTTCTGTTTGGCAAAACTATAGCTTGCACGTAAGATGCTTCCATAGCATCAAAACGATCGGGATCAATCTGATGACGTATCTTCATTTCCTCGCCGTCAATATTAAATCGACACGGTGAACAACTATTTGGTCCAGCAAAAAACACTTCGAAACTGTCGTTATAAGTCACCACTTGTGGTGCATGAGGATAATCAACTTTACCTAAATTGACTCTTTGATACCAACGTGGTTGGACATCTTTCGATAGCGGTACGTTTCTGTAATCGCAACGCCATGGATCGACGAGGAGCATTGTCGATTGTACTTCTATGCTTTTATTGTAAAATTGGCTTCGATATATAGTCCATGTTACAATCCTGCGTTTGTTTCCTAGCACCGTTGCGTATATTCGATTACTAGAGAACGAATCCACAAGAAAGATGCACGACCTATACTCCCTGTCGGTTGATTTGATACGGAGATGCGTTGTATTGTAAAAAATCGTGTATAAATGCGATCCAACAGCCACGGTCGCTGAAAGATGTTCGCGTATTTCGATATTTCTTGTCAAGTTTGGCCGTTTCAAATATATGGTCTTTGACAAACTGACTAAACTCAATAAAGTGCAAGTAAAAAGTAGATTCAACATGTTCCTCATAGAATTAAGGAAGATAAAAACTCATTCGAGTTTACGAATAATAGCAACGCACTACACTTTTAACACATCTACTATAGACTCTTCAACGTGACACTAACAACTGA
Source organism: Chouioia cunea (assembly GCA_030064505.1). Taxonomy (NCBI): domain Eukaryota; kingdom Metazoa; phylum Arthropoda; class Insecta; order Hymenoptera; family Eulophidae; genus Chouioia; species Chouioia cunea. Next base: position 3,807,774 of record JAOPFQ010000004.1, on the reverse strand, counting down.
AATGGGAACGGTTGTTATCGAAATCTAGGCTACTTGGGTGTTCCTCTATATTACATTCGTGGACGTCTTTAAAAAATAAAGAGTCAATGAATCACAAAGGCTATAATACTCTTGATGTCTGTAATTTTCTAATTTATTTTTGGGAATGCAAATTGTCGTGTCAGTGAGCCAGAAATTATGAGAATACTGTACTAAACAAGAAGAGCTTGTCTCTTTAGATAGGGCTCAGGGTTAACTACCTTGGCTACAAAATCATAATTAAACGTATGGTCTGAACGATAAAAAAGCTATCTCACAATAACGTAATTAACCAATAGAGTAATTTTCTGATTTCCAGCCAAGGTTCAATGACGTATATTCGGACAATCGTAGAGAATACATCGCAGAAAATTGTCAAAGACAAGTACAAATAAATATCGAACCAAAGGCAAAGTACCGTATCTCAAAACAATGATACATAGACGAGTAGGTCGAGTCGAAAACCTCTTCTCAAAGGAAAGTTAGCAAACCGAGAAAAATATAGGAGCGGTCGCGTATCGCTGCAGTATCGTCATCGTCACGGTTTAATGAAACAGAAGGAGGGAGAGACGAAATTTACGGACGGTGGCTTCTCTCTCTTTCTCGTTAACGCACCCTTCTTTCGCACTCGAGGGAAGAAAAATGGAAAAGTTAATTATTTATCGCTTGAAATATCGTCGAACGGTAAAGAATAACTCCAGACAATTGTTTTTTTATTTATTTAGCAACGAATGTCAGTTACGAAGCTATGTTTGAAGAAACTAAGTGAAAGATATATACAAGCAGAAAGGGATAAAAGCCAGTAGTTCGAGTAATCCGCCAAGAAAAACAAAGGAACTTGTGGGAATTGGGGAATAGCTTGCTGCGTGGAAAAAAGAAGTCGATTTACTTTAATTAGACTGGAGAAAGATTTCTACCGTGCGTTATTGAGCGTTCCTAACTGTCGATTTATTTATCGTTCCAGCAAATGACAGTATACAATCATCGTGTACTTGCACGATTTGGTCTGATGCATATGATTGGTACGAATCTTGCTGTATGGTTGAATGTTCTGATCCAAGAGACGAAACACGAAATACTCACGTTCTACAACCCAGAAAATAATTCTCTGAGGATTTCGCATAGATTGGGTAAGTCATTCGATGTATCGCGTTCAACGAAAAATAAAACTAAACGTTAATCTAATATTCATAAATATTATTTAGAAAAAAAAGATTTGCAACTCAATTAAGCAGATAGCGTGAATTCAATTAACTAGGTTATACTTAGCCCTCCAACAATCAATAAATTTATTTTACAGGCACGAAAGCCGGCCACCTGCACTTAGGTGCTCACGTAACTCATGATCATCATGGCGGAGCTCACGCGAGAATAGCGCGTGGCTTGAAAGGTCCTCATCATATATTCGAATGTCGACGTACCAACATCATGGGTTCACTCGTACAAGATGCCTCACCATTCCTTTTCCCTTGTACTATCGAGTACAGTCTCATCTGCGCGGCTATACTTTACGTCATGTGGAAGAATATCTCCAAATGGCCCAATAAACCGGCAATGCCACTTGCTCGGCACCATACTCACGTTTACAGGTATATAGTACTATTCAAAATTGGGAATATTGCAATCATAATTATATATAGTATCGAAGTTTTATCGATTCGATTAAAAAAATTGAATCATCATTCTCTCATTTGTCGTATCAGTCACCTAAAAAATTGCTGAAATACAATCAGATTGTTAATGAGTTTATAGCAAATCGATTAACCGAGTTTGCGACATGACCGATATCCGTCAGTCACAACATTCGCTTCTTGAATATTCGAATGAGTTTGCAAATTCTACAACTCCTCAAAGTTCTCGTGTGTAACAGTCAAAGTTAATCGTGCGATAATTGCAAACTTATCCATTTTCTAATGGAAAAATGAACATTACAGGAGGTCACCACATCACTACAGCGTCGACTGTGCACGAGCCCACAAAGGTTTATTCCTGGGTATCCTTATTCTCGTTCTCACCATAATCTCACTCATCTTGTTTTTCGTATTGGCTTCGAGGCCAGAACTGATAGCATTAGCCGTTCAAGAGGTGAACATCTGCGAGTTGACGCTTTATGGGATGTCAACTTTGGCAACAATGGTCGGGATGTGTCAGATGAGTAAACTACGTTACGATGGTACTCGTAATCTCGAGCTCGATAACATACTACTGGTAGCTGCACAGACTGGAATGTTCATCTACTCGACTTTCACCATAATTGGTAGCCATTTCACGGTTGAGAAACATACGATTCTCGTATTGGTAACTGCATTGGCCAGTGTGGTGCAGACGACATTCCAAACGATTTTCATACTGGATGCATCGAAGAGAACCGTAGCTTCGGCAGAACAGATGAAACATAAACCCGGCAGACAAGTGGTAACTTTCTTACTGGTGACAAATCTGTCGATGTGGGCGATCAATACACTCGAAAAATCAAGAGCGGAATCACACCCAGTGCAACTACACTTTTATGGACTATGGGCTTGGACGATCATAACGCACGTTTCGATGCCTCTAGCAATTTTCTATAGGTACGCCAGTTTCGCAAAAATTTAATTATCTCGTCACTTCTATAAACTTGACTTAAATCATTGTGCACTCGTAGGTTTCACAGCACAGTTTGCCTATGCGAAATATGGAAGAAAGCGTATAAAGTGAAGCCAACCTATATATGACGCAAGGGGCCGTCGAAGAGGAGACGCTCGGCGGCGGTGGTGGCAACGGCGACAATTAACCATAATCAACAACCGAATAATTTGCCGGCACAACTTGACCGTATCGTCGAGAGTGATCCCACGTACTTCATCTGATCGCTTACACTCGCGAAACTCCAGCAAATCGCTGCTCAACGTGTGCCACCCAGACGATCGATACTCATCATTAGGACTGAATTATAATGAGATTTTTTATGCAAATGCCACTGTATGTTGATTGAACGCTATCGATGGGACAAATAACTCACTAATCGGATTAAATATGACAATGTTTCAACGATTAAATGTAAAATTTTTGATCTTATAAAAGTAATTTCATAAGGTAATCAAAAATTGCATCAGCTTTTCGAATAGCTTATCTTTGCTGAAAGTGTCGAGTTTACAAAGAAACGTTTTGTCAATGTACTAGTGCATCGCAATGGTATCACGTTTCGGCAGAGTGGTGTAAAACGAAGGGCGATCAACTGGAAATTCGCGAGATTCGATGTGACCGTATGCTGTGATTGCGATAGTCCGCGTGACCTCTCCCAACAAGTCGAGCGCTTTCCATCCGTACTGATCGGTAACCCTCTTTAAAAGTATATTTTGTCTGACTTCAGCAGTAGTTTTTTTTCATAAATTATTGACACTTCTTTTATAAAATCTTGTAAAATAATTTAATAAAGTAATTTTTTTGTAGAACCGTTCAGTAAGATGGATGATACTCGATAAAAACATGCCACTCACAATCATTGTCACCAAGACCACAATCCCGTGAGGATCGGCACGAAGTATGTATCCCAGCTGTGATTGTCAAAATTCAAACCTCGAATATTAGTTTGCAATAAGTGAATTGTGCAAGTTGTAAAATTTTTCGTTGTACCGATCCTCTAACTCCGAAAAAACAGCTTGTGCATTACCGCTTGCGACAAAAACATTCCCAATAACTTTTTCCAAAGAGGTAGATTTTAATTTTTTTTTTTCGTTTTCAAGAAAAAAGAGAGAGAACAGTGCGACGTTAGCTTTAAATACAAAATACCAAAAACCTACAGAGGAAACCAGCGCGTACTTTCCTCATGAGTATAACTTTTGAGCTTTTGTCCATTAGTAGTTAACAAGTGACGATAGCTTAGCTATAGGTATTAATATTTTTAGCTAACAATCGATATTGGATCGTGAGATATTATAGAAAGCTTTTTTGCATCGAACTGTTTTTATAACAAAACATTATACTTGACGCACGCGATGTTAGAGTAAACTCACAAAAAGAAAAAGGACCATTTCGATATTGTAGAATTATTCGAGCTAGTCTTTTATATCTTTTTATATGGTAAATTTTACCTGAAAAGTATTTTTCCAACGAGATTTTATTGGTTATAACCTTTGCTGAAAAATCGTAAAGAGAATTAGTAAATGACTAGAAATCCAGTGGTTTTTATATTAAAAAAATTCGATAATGTAGCTGCATAGTTGATCGAAAAGTACAATCCGATAATAATATGTTTTCTTTTATACTGGCCACTATTTGTCTTCCACACAGTACAAAGTATCCTAGACCCACTCTCATAAATATTATTTAGTTACTCATCAAACTTTCAATCATCTTGATCATGTTTACGGACAATTCTTTACTAATATCGAGAGGTACCTGCTATCGGAATGTCGTGTTTGACGAAGAAGATAGTAACATAATACATTTAGTTATTTCATAAAAACATTTTCGATGAATTTCATGTGGACGCAAAGTACATATATTGTCTAAAATTCGATACACATAATGCAGACAATTGTGAATTTAAAGTTGTGGACAAAACTGCCAGCCATATCAGTGAAATTGAAATTGCTGGTGATCAGTGAAAACAAGCTCGACATAACAACGAGCATTAAAGTTTAGTTCATTGGCGGTATAACCAATGTGAATGAATGGTCAAGAGGTAGAAGATGTTTTCGTTTTCGTAAAAGAATGAAAGAGATGAAGTATGTGAGCTTTGATAAAATCATGAAAGAAAGTGTAATAAATAGTAAGTATTTATAGAGTAGAATAGATTTTTTCGCATTTCTCAAAAGAAATGCCATTCTTGTATTTAATATAGTTTCAATATTAACAATGTAAAGAATATAGTATTAATTTTAGAAAAAGTTAAAACTTTACTCTCAGTATTGACAAACAAGAAATTCTATTTATTATATTTCGTTTATTGGTTAATGTAAAAAATGAAATAATGATTCAAGTAAGAGTTCGCCAAATTATGGAATTTTGTAGTTGTTCAGCAATAAAAATGTGATATTTTTAATTGTTTAAGTTGTAATTGCGTTCGTAAGAGTAACTCCTGAAAACGAACAAGTTGGAATTACATGCGGAGATAATGTGAAAAAACGTATTCTAATTCTGATGACATATTAATCGATACCCTGATTTTTGAGAATAAAAGGGATAAACATGTATTGACTGTCTAAAAAGCAAAATCGTTAGGTTAAATCGATTAATATTTGATTCTATTGATTAATTTAACTGAAAACTAGGGGAGGAACGATATTCTCGATAGAGCAATGCTAGTTGTAAGATAATAGTTGACTAGTTTGGAAACGACGACTTTGTAAATACGCCAGGGTAGTGAGGGGCACATCCTTGAGTGTTTTTAGACTAGTCGTGTCGACATGTTTCTTCCTATTACATTGAATTATATTATATTGTGTATACACATGGATATGCATATTTAAAAAGCTATATATATTGATTATTGCGTTGTTCTATCATAATATTTATTGTAAACGTCGCGTCTGCTGACATGTTTTTACAGAGGCTAATTAATTCTTCAGCGAAAAGAAAGGAACTGCATTGACACGTATACATTGCGTTTGTGCTGAGATGCAAAATTATATAAGGATCATTAATTGGAAACAGCTGGTACGGTATACCGATGAAATACTATCAAATTGTTATGTGCAAATAGTGGGGAAAAACTGGGATTTTTTTTTCATTTTCCAAAATCTACTTATATATAACAACACGTCAAATATAATCCTATATTAAAAATAATTTAACACATTGTCTGTTGATACCTGGAAGTTCAACAATTTTCCCTATTTGCATTATCAAAATTAGCTGAAGGTAGACAAAAAAACTATAAGCATAACAGCACAAACGCGCCCTGAAAGTCGCATTTTTCTATGTCCGCATAATCTAGTTCCTACGCAATGTTTGTACTCTTGTACCCTTTATACTATTTGTACCTTACGAATCGCAATACACAGTCGTCCGGAATAATCGTCGAGATTAAAAGGAAAAAATCATTAAAAAAAGTTTAAAAAAAACTATACAACATTCTTTTATTTTATCCTCTAACTCACAAAAAGGGACAGCCGTTGGTTAACAATTTACATCCCCATCGAATTGCCAATCGGTAAACTTTGTGTAACTATATTTGCGTATGCATAGATAACAACAGCTCGGATCGAAACTTCGAGCCGGTGTCAATGACCGACCACCTACGCTATCCGTCCCTGGCCTACGTATATGTTTCTTGGTGTATATATGTATATATATATACACACATCAAGATCGACGTTAGTTAAATTTGCAGTTACTACTGTTTACATTTATACAATGTGCTCCTGGAACATGGGGCTCGTGAATGAGCATTGCTTTCTTTCTTTATTTAGAGGGATAGTTTTTTTGAACGTCACAATCGATCAAAGACAAATAAGAATTTGTAGCTAGCGAATTATTTTTTTCGAGACATTAATTTTGGATGATACTTGATTTATTTTTTCAATTAAAACTTATAATATTAGAGGTATTTTCTACATGCATGGTAGCAGTTTTTTTCAAAATAAAAACAAAATACAAATTTTTTCAAATTTTATTTGTGTGTTTTTCTTTGATTAAACACTTCTTTTTTCATATTAACAGATACTTAAATAAACTAATAAAAGAAAATTAGAAAAAAAATACAAATGTGTTTTCTCTTATTTTCAAGCAATATACTCTATCATTTCATTGATATTTTTAGTCAGAGAGCCACATCCCAACAAAGCGATCTATAACGCAACACCGACTCGTTCAATAACTCATCGGTACAAACGAGCTTCGACGTTTTTTTCGCCGAAGGCATCAGACGTGCATAAATTAACCAGACGACAATCACTGAATAAGTACTCCTGAAAAGTTCTTGGAAACTTTTTGTAACATTCCTACTTTAATTATACATACCCACCTATAGGCGCGTACTTTCCACGAATCCACGAAGATTCAAATGACTGTGTGTTACGCTAAACTTGTACACACTTTCACGAAAATTTCCCGCGGGAATGAAAGAGTTGAGTTTGCTAACGCAGTGTCCTACTTTTAAAGAGGTATACTGGCATCGAAAATCAAGATAATACATGTGTCGAGTACAGTTGTGTATGATTTAGGTTACTTCGTTTTTCAAGAAGAGATTGAAAAAGAAATCAATATCCGAGATACATCAAGATATATCTAAAAAATACTTTCACATAATCGCTCCATCCATATCGACGTCGACGTATTTACGAAAGCACAAATAAAAAGAAAAGTCGATTTTTATAGGAAGCTTATCCTCGCGAAATTGATCGGTTTTGGATATAATATAATTATGAAGAGGTGAACGTGTAGTAGACTGAACTCAATGATCGACTTAATCGCTGCAGAAGTGAAAGTGCAGGCCTCTCTTTTGCATATCTATTAAAAACTATAACACGACAAAGAAGAAAGGCATTCTCGCAGTGTCAGGTGCATTTTCAGTGCATACGGCCTCCGAGTTTTATAGTTGCATAATGAATACTCGTAGCTTTTAGCGTGTGAACGAAATGACCCTTTGGATGCGCGAGTTGCAATTGTAATCAATAGTATGTGTATATGTCTATGGCCCTTTTTTTCGTGCTCGTAAATGAACAACTATTCGTAATTGGATGCTACTGAGATTGTAATTGTTAGGTTTCTTGGAAATATAAAATGTTCGGCTACATTTGTAACGAGATTTTAACGCCGAAAGTTAATGGTAGCAGGAAAGTTGTTAAACGATGTATGGACATACACGTTGGTATGCTAATCGTTTAAAAATCTTTTGTACACGCATGCAGTTCCAGACAATTGTGCAATAATCAAAAGTTTTTAAAATAATTTTCTCACAATTTAAAATATAAATTTTCTAGCGTAAAACTCCATAGATAAACATTTATTAAAGATTGGCCAATGAAGAGTCTTAAGTAAGCCAAGACTTAGTTGATCAACGCAATAATTGACATAACATGTTAAATGCAACACTCGATGCAACACACAATACAATGTATGAGGCAAAAGAGGAACATATTAAATGCCTTTCAACTAACACAGCGCTAAAAATTGTAATTTATGAATCGCGCGTGCAAATTGCGTAAGTAAATCTTCTCGTTAAGACTGGTACAGCATTTTGCCAAAACCTATAAATCATAATAATAAGCACAAAAAACATTACGAAGGTGCACCCGCACTCGCTCGACACGGAGATAGAGATAGTAAAACCTGGGCGTGAAAGCGAGGAAATTTTCTCTCGGGCAAATGTGTTCTCTCGATTCACATTTGGCGACGGTGATTGGAATCGCGTAATAAAGAGCTCACGAAAAACATTCAATTTGTTATCACTAAAAGTAACTTTCTATATCGTTTATAAGAATTATTAAGCATTTTTGCTTCGGGTACGCAGAAAACCCGTAGTAAACAGATCAACTTAGTTACAGAAATCAGCATACACAATATATATATATATATATATCTTTTTCTCTTTATTGTGTTCAAGAGACTATCAACGAACCGCTTCTCATCGACTAGTATGCCTATTATTCAAACAAAAGTATTCGTCGAAATTGGTTAACGCAAGGCGAAATTAAATCAATCTGACGTGCATATATACACGGTCTTATTAAAAAGTCATCGCTATAGTTGACAGAACAAGCAAAACTCACGCTCTCAAGTAATTAATAACCACGACGCGTATGTAACCCTTTTCGAGTGAAGAAATTAATTTAACGAGTTGTCATCGTAGTCGTATAATTCCCTCACTAACCTTCATCGACTCTAGGGAAGAAAAAAGGAAAAAACGAAAGTTAAAAAGGAGTTGAGAAGAGTACGTTGATGTGTGAAGTTTAAATTTTTATTTTGTAATTATAATGCGAAACCCTCGTTTATTTTTGCCCTTACCTTTTTCTTTTTACTTGCAATATAACATATCCATTCCATATCATAACATATCGTAACATGTTCCTCTGCCTCTCACTTTTACCGTCTGTTCTGGCGCATTCTCTCTTCCACGCTTAAGTTTGATCGCTGCTTTATCTCGATCTACTTTGCAGTGAATTTCGTGGTTTTTACTCATTTGCAAAAAACACGTTATTGGAATGAAAAACTATCATCCTTTTACAAATCATATTTTTGTTTCCTTTACATTCCTTTATATTTATATCCCAAAGAATCCCGAAGTATAGAACCTCAAACCTCTTGCATACTAGCTTCTAATCTTACTACCAGGCAGTAGCAACATCATCTCTACCGACTTCAAAAAGGCGTGCTCCCTTGTATATTTCTGCCATGCATCAACTGCATTTTTACTCCCCTTTGCACATTGGGTATAGCAAGCAGGGTTCGCTCAACAAAGATCAAATTGGTACAAAGGGGGTCTCTTTTTCTCATTCTCTGGCTTAGAGCGTACATTATATGCCAACACTCGTGTAAGTATACGTCGGCTGTAGGTTATTTATTTTCTTTTTGTTATGATTTTCGTCGGGCTTTGTTTTCTAATATTGTCACTGATCACGTTTAAAGTCTGTTACGCAAACATACGTTGGCGATTATCAGCGATTAGTGGTTAACGGCTTCATGTCAATTAAAGCTGATCGAAAGATGAAAGGATGCCGAGATTAAATTTAGCGTAACATCGCGAATTGCATTTAGAAAGCCCATCAAATTCATATTATTGTCTGTGAAATTGCTACTTTCAGAACTTGAATTATGGCAGTCCAAAAACTAAAAGACAATCACCCCCCTTTCTAGCACGTAGACATCCCCCAAAATTGTGAGGAAATAACAAAAGAAATACTACAGCGTGAAAACGCATAATAATAATCCCCCTTAATCGCGAATCGCAAGAGATCGCCTATATATGTGAGATATCGCCATTGGCTCTTCTCTCCCTGATGGTGTTTCCCTGTGGTAGTTGTTGCATCACGTATTGATCGTTAAAGCACGGGAAGGGATGCTATGGTGTGGCACGCTTAAACCACCCCCATGCTACATAGCGTATATACATGTACCCCATGCCTCGTACGTAGGCAGTCTATATATATATGTATATTGCTTTTCATCTTCCGCGCGATTTTCCCTTCAGCGAGCCTTATTGCGACGCATGCGCTCGAGCTTTCCAACATTTTGCCGCGTGTGTTTACATCACAAGCACACCCGTATATAGTGCGTAGCGCTGCTTCCACGCGCTTTAAGGGCAGTCTCTCTCTCTCTCTCTCTCTCTCTCTCTCTCTCTCTGACAATTTTTTGTTATTTCGCTCGTGGCTAGGCGCGTCAGTGTGTGTTTTGTACAAGTGTGCATGCAAGCTGAGTTTTCGGAGGGAGCAAGAGAGTGAGTGAGAGAGGGTTTGTAAACGCGAGAGAGTGAGTGAAAGAGAAGGGAAGAGAAGAGATAGAGGGGAGGAAGCAGCAATAGCAGCAACATCGAGGGTTGGATGGTGGCGTCCATGGCGACCGGCTCGTGCTGCTGCCGAGGACGACGACATCACTACTGCCGGCAAGCCGTCTGAGGCGACCGGTGAGTTTTCTCTTATACTATAACCCTCTTGGTTTTGCTCGTCCGTGAAATATCTCGCTGGATAACGAGCATTGGGACAACGACGACAGTCGATCGCTGTTATGGGAGTTAGAGGTAAGATCTTTGTACACGCGTACATACTCATATTGACAGCTTTATTTTCCATCCTTTTTTACTATTACGATTTATTTTGCGATTATATCGATGACTAGCTGTTGTAACCGCGATCGGTGTTCAATTTTCCCCTCCGAAATAACAATGAACGTTTTTTTTCTCGTGCGAATTTATAATCGGTCTATTATACATTGACTAGCCTGCTCTTTCATTTTTTATTAATTCAATAGCAGCTGCTGTATATATAAGAGCTGAACAATAGACCAACTTATAAGTAAACGCTTTCTCAAGCCTCGATTTAAACTTTAGCTGTACTTCTTAATAATCGAACTCGATTATACTGGGTGTATGTTCGTTTTTATATTCAATTTTCCACACACAAACTAAATCAGTAAGCCACTTCCATAAGACCATCTCACGTACGACCAAGCTTTTCTATATTAAGAAAAAAGTACTTTGACCAGCCGAACACTCAAGCCTCGCTTGACTTACTCTTAAAAAATAACAAAAAAGAAGGTTCGCCGATGTCCAATTTACATAAGACACTTGGCTTGATGCGTCGGCGAAAGCTTTGTCTTTGTCTGTTCTCTCTCTCTCTCTCTCTCTCTCTCTCTCTCTTTCTCTTTCTCTCTTCGTCTCTATCAATATATCTATGCAGCATTCAACTCGCGTGCTGTTGCCTGTTTCTGCGCTACTCAGCTGCGCGCGAGAAAAGCGAAAGTGAAATAAGCGGGACTATAATCGAGTAAGAATTGCCATCGAGAATTTGGGAGAAAAGCTGTAATTATATACCTGGAAAATGAGAATTGTTTTATTGATTATGCAATAATTTTACGCTCAAAATTAAGGTCAAGTATCGAAGAGATAGAGAGAGAGAGAGAGAGAGAGATAATTATAATTGCAGTTAATCGGCGGAGGTTTCGTTATTCAAAGAAAGGAACAAACCTTTTCTATTCAAATCACCGTTGCTAATTCTAATTTCAATCCGAAAAATTTTCATATAGCTTAGTAAAAGAATCAAAGTATAAATCACAATAGATGGATAAAAGTAATTAACTTATAGTTGTATAAATACAGACAATGACTTTATTGCTGTGGAATGACAACAACGAGGATACTTCAAACGACAGATTCTCTGTTTCTCTCTTGGTTGCTCACAGAAGAAAGGAGACTGGCGCTCGAATGAAATTTCCGAGCTTTATCGATCCCCCGGTACAAACAACGTATATACCGTGTGCAACAGGCCAACCCTGGCTTGTACTTAATATAGCTTCAATTCAAAAGCGATATCCTTTAGAAGCTCGCGGAAATTAAAAAATGTTCATTATAAGAGGGAAAGCAACTGCTGCGCTATATTTCGATGCTGAATACTCCAGGTTTTTTTTAAATGTACTTACTGCGAAAGAATACACTTGAGAGAGAAAAGAAGGAAAGCTTTAAATATATTTTTAAGTTAATTTCGACTTCTATTCCATTATGTTAATCCGGTTTATGCTTTATTTAGCGACATTCCAATGAAAGATTGTCCTGAATACAGGTTTTGTGAATTAGAGTTAGATGGTTGTTGTTTTGAATGATTTAAAGAATCTGTTGATAGAATCTGGAAGCACGATTGAACTGTTATTGCAGTATGCATGATAATCAACACCTTCAACTTAAAAACCGTAGACTCCGCTTCGCAAAACAATCACAGCCGATCGGATTCACCAAATTTTTTCAAACGAAAAGTCCATCAGAATCGAAAACTCATACTAAAATCTATTGCGAGGATGGCATTGAACCTGTGCATACATTGACGTGCGTCCCCCTATCGAAAAAAAATGCTCGCAAAGAGAGAGGGAGAGAGAGAGAGAGAGAGAGAGAGAGCGAAAGTGGAGTGAGAGAACATTCGCCGTAGCCAAGGAGATGGCAGAAGAGAGAGAGGGTGGGTTGCGTTCGGCGTCCCGACGCTCACAGCAGGGGTCGCTTTACAGCCAAGAGCAGCCGCGAGAGTTGCACTGTTGCTCTCGCTGTCGAACAGAGTGAAAGCATATACCAAACCGCGCGAGAGAACTCTGTAGCGTCGACCGCGCGCTCGCGCCCGGATAGTAATAATCTTAGTAGAAAGTACGTACACGCTGCTGTTTATGATTATTTTTTAAGAGTGCGAAGGACATTTTTTTAGTGTTGTTTAATTTATGAAGATTTTACATTTTGGATTTGATTCGAGTAACAAAATGGTAAGCTTTTTACTTTTTTATGCCTGTGATAGTATTATATTAAGAGAAATTAAAAACCGTCACATAGATCGAATAATGTATGAAATTCACTTTACACCGTATTAACGGGGGGAAATCCTCAGAAGCTGGTAACGCGCCAAAATCGCTATTTACTTTGCAGATATAACGGCGACCGCAAATTTTACTCATCCATGATGCTCGCGAGAAATCGCCAATAATATCAATCGAAATCCCATTCAATTGTCGTGTTATTCTCTCGTTACCATTAGCCATCACCGCAAGGCATAAACAAGAAGTTATTTATAGAAAATCGATACTTTCTAAATTGCGAGTTTATAACAAACAACGCTGCGAAATTTATCGATAAAATATACCATGTAGTTGCAGTAATTATGCTCTCATTGTCGATATACACATTATTAGCAGAACAAATTATCATTAGAAAAATTTCCAAGTAATTTCCCAATTACTAACTCCATCATTCAATTCGACAATCTCAATAAATCGCGAATCATTATCGCTGACCGAAAAATAAGGATCGCTTTATACATAATGAATCGTCGATAATACCAAATATACTCTCAAGTTAATAAACGAAATCGTTAAAATTATCAATAAAACTGTCTCGTACTCTTGGCATATCGCGCCAAGATATAAATCACCCTCCCTTTCTTCCTAGAATGAGTACAGAAGGGGACGAGACTCGAGTTGAATAAACAATACCATCACTACCCTTATCGAAAAGGGAAGGATACGACTAGGCAGTTTGCAGACACTCTCGCCAGACGCGCCATCAGCTTCCCCCGTTGCACGCGCGCGCGCACGCGTGTTTGTATACGATATAACTAGTGAGTATCTTTTTTTCCTTGCAAAACTTTAGGCACTTCCTGAATGGAAAAGCAATTTTTTATGATACGTGAGAAAAGAGAGCATTTTTACGTTCTAGATTAGTTGCGAATATCCAGAATACATAACGATTGTTATAATAGTTTATAATAATTTACTATTAATAATAACCTAAAATAATTTACTATTATGGTATTCAATAGATCTGCATGTAATTCAAAAATATATTGTTGACAGCCAAAAGCTAGGAACGGAAAGTAGCGTTGTGAGAACTGATTTCAATGTTGATTAATAATAACGATTTCTCTCAACGGCTAAGACTTAATTAATATGTATCGGAATCTAATTTGTAAAATTTGACATGTTCCCGTACTTAAATATTTGCATTCAGTGAAGTATACCTTATGTAAACCACTTTATCGTTTAGAAAGTACTTTCATTGCACGTTCATTCGATTTCCACTTAGAAATTGGACAAATCGTTATAATTAAAGAAAAAATTAAAAAGTGAAAAAGAAAATTAGTCCAGGTTAAAGGGCTTAATAGCCACCCCTTAACAAATATATCTACAGACAAAATATGCTGGTCACGCCAAATTTAACACCAGCCGCAAACGAATTCGCTTCTTGAATTACCGAAACAAACATGGGGACGATGGTGTAAATCAAACTGAGCAATCGAGGCGAATTTGCCGGATAAGCGTTGTAGGGACAAATCGCATATAACGAAACCTTTCGTGTTGCCAGGTAGGCAAGCCATTCATCCTCTCTCGCGATAGGTGTGTTGTTGCTATACGTGTTGCATGCCTCGAGTTCAAGCTTTCTCTTGTCCCCCTTTTTTTCGTGATTGCAGGTGTCGATGAGTTAGTAATAGTAACAGAGGGAATTTCGAGCTTTTTCTTTATATTCAGTATTACGGCATGATTGTCTGTGTTTGAATGAAAAGGAAAACATTGATACGCGTGAGAGAATCATTTATTAGTTTTAAGTGGCGATGATTTAAAAAATCGTTTTTACAAGTGTATTTTCACAATTTTTTCTACAGTTATAGACTTCATTCTTTCTGAAAAATCGTAGAATATCAACTTTCGAGCACGATTTCTCAAGAAATAATTAAAAGACGCGTGCATTTCGCAATATTTTTTGCGCGAATTCGACAAGCAGCAAAACACTGAACGTTCACAAAAACTATAACATTTTAAATTTACGCGCATATTTCCGAAGCTATAGCTAAAATTATTCCTAGCAGCGTAATAGAGCCTCTTAATACCGACTAAACGAAGCTTGCGCAATCAAGAAAAGTATCGCTGCTACGTAAATCCCTGGCTCCATGCTAATCGAAGCAAGCTGCTAAAAAAATGTTCAAAGATAATCGACTTCGTTTCATCTCTCCGTAAATATAAAACAAAAGGATCTGTATCATCCCCCATTGTATAGAAAAACATCGCCCCTCTCGCAGTCTCTTTGAATAAATGTATATATATATAACAAGCAAACGCAACCTCCATTACCGGCACGGCAACGATCTCTGTCTCGGGTTGTGGCCGTACGATGCCGCCGACAGCGGTGCGTGCTTCTCGTTTGTTTCTATCTCTCGGCAAAAGCACACGCGTGTGCTTTTCTCTCCGCATCGAGATAGACAGAAAGGGTTAACTAAATAAGTTTATTTACAATAACGCAATATTTTATTCGTTTGGAAAAAACCGAAACCAGTAATATAACTTCGATCGAGCAACAGTACGAGCAACAAGGAAATTCAATTTTCCAATCAACCTGTGCGATTCTTGCTGCCGAGGTATTATTGGCTTCTGCTCTCTTGTCTCACTTTATTCGTACGACCCTTTTTATCGGACAAATTTTACGATATACTATACCATATGTGTGTTTGAACACTGTTGAGTTAAAAACCATGTGTGCATATTTTGTTAAGTTTGCTCGTCTAGTAAGACTATTTAAACGTTACTTCGTCGTCGTACTATTATTGATACAAAAGCTTTGATATTGTGATTCCTTGGAAGTGTATTAGTAGTTGTTTTTTAGTGTAGTATTCCCAATTGTAAACTAACATACATTGATCATTTGTGTACATCTTTTTTCCTATCAAAAATAATATTGTATGTTTAAATAATAATTTGATTTTTCCTTTGTCTATGTACACAGCGTTATTACCAGCAATATATGTAACCTACATTCTTTAAAAGTAAAAAAATAGAATGTTAAATAAACTAAATGTTAAATGTTCAGTGTACCCACGTAGTAAAATTTCTTCCCTTCAGCGTCGGTCATCACGGCAAAGCTGTCCTTGTTAAAAAAAAAAAGAAAAACAATGTTCTATCCGGCGTGCACTTTTAACGCCTCTCTATCTCAATTTTTTCCTGACGTGTCCCTTTTCAGCAGACGATGGATTCCAAAAGCCGTTGGCAGTCTGCACCCGACATCCCAGTGCATGAACCATCCATACGCGTGACAATTCCTCGCAATTTATACTCGTACAACGATGTAAAAGAGTGCAATGTACGAAACGTCGAATACATCCACAATGACTTAACTTCTGTGGAAGAAGTTCCGTGGACCAATGGAAATTCAGGTTTTATTGCAATGCACGAGAGAGTGAAAGAGAGATTTTATCGGGAAAACTTGGCGGCATCGACCTAGATTTACGATCAATAGGTCTCGCCGAAGTAGATCACTCGCTAGAGGAAATTAGCTCGTGTTCTCTCCGTTGCTCTCGAAGCTCTCTGTAAAAGAGCAAAGAAAGACGTTAATCGACTGACACAAAACTACGCGAACAATCGATTGCAAACGCGAGAGTAAAAAAGGAAAAAATCACAATAATAATCAACGATAATAACAGATTTCTTCCGTGTCCTGTGCGCGCGAATATTTATTTAAAAAGTCATGGCGTGCTTGATTTCGTTTATTCTGTGCTGATGAGTTGTTGTCGTCGTCAATGTCGACGTGATTTTACGAGGAACATGAAATGTTTAATTTTACAATCGCGCATGGCCTACATCTTATTGTGCTAGTACATCTTGAATAAGAAATATATGTATCTCATACCCGTTTAGACCTTAATAACTCGGTCTTTAACCTACATTTAATTAGAATAACCTGTAAAGAAAAATAACACGTTTTTTTTACGTAACGCAATGAAAGCCCGTGTAAAAAAGATAAAATAGAGCAAGAATTTGTACTCCACTGTATATTTCTTCAATAATAGGACAAAAAATTATATCTACCATTAAGTTCATTATCGACTTGCAAGCTTAACAATCGATTTCCGCAATTGTTGTCAAAATTTACCCCGCAACCGTTATTCACATGCACGAATAAGCAGAAAAAGACAGTCAGTCAATGAACCCGCGAATACCTGTCTATGATAAAAATCTACGTGTAAACACGATAAAGAGACGTGCACTCGCAGACAGCGAGAGTTAAAAGGAGGCGGAAAACAAAAGAAATAAAAAGCGCAGGCATATGGCACGCGTGTGATTAAAAAGCAGCCGCTGCTGTTGCGGTTGCTACTGATTGCAGACTAAAAATATACGTACGACAGATACAACGACTGTTTAAATTATTTAACGAGCGGTGAAATATGAAAAACGCATTCAACATTTAGCCAAATCAAATAGTTAATGAAAGCTACGATGAATTTATCTTTCGAAGAAGATCAGCTAATTGTTAGTTTTCGCGAGGACGTCTAGCAAGCCAGTACTTCTACTTATAACACCTACCTCATCCCGCGATAATCCAAACATACTGACCTAAAATTCTATAACGAAAATTTATCACACTATTACCAAAAGCCGACAATAATAGCAACTGACGCCGTTCTCTCGTTGTTGCGCGAGTTGAAAATACATTTTAGCAAGCGTATCAAAATTCTGCAGCATCGGCCATGTGAGACACAAATGCAAAAGAGTAAACAATTTTACAAAGACGACCCAAACTAAAAACTCGCAACGTTATATAATGATAATATAGGAAGAGCACGTATGCACTTTTAGGAGCGGCGACGACTACAACATTACATGCTAGTGTACGTGAAACGTGAAAATATACCGCGACAATGTTGTTGGAAAGCGCTATAGAGCAGTTTTGCATATAATGGAGAATACTTTTGACTTTGTGAATATTTTTTCCCGAGATATTCAATTGTGTATACGTATGGTAATGAAAGAAGACCTGTAAAACCGTATGTCATTTTTAAATAACAAATTAAAACAATCAAAAAGTGTTCGCAATAATTTTTAATTAAAAATCATACACTACTAAATAACCATCGCGACCTCCCTCGTATCCGGTCAACATTCTGCTTGCATCGACAATATATTCATCAAATATCACGTTCGTCTATATCCAGAAGTCCGGTACGCGTTCAGCTAAGTCGCGTAAATATAGTAGTAAAGAAAACAACTCACGCGCGAAGGTGGCAATAAGATCACTCAGGCTTCTCTCTGTCCCTCTCTCTCTCTCTCTCTCTCTCTCTCTCTCTTCCACTCGTGCGCGTGTTTCGCAAGATAAATCAGTGAGTAGAGTGGGCTTCACGACGTTGTTCGATAGCCTTTAGAAAGTGATTAGTCCATAATACCTCTGTTATTTAAAAAAATCGTTTAATTGTTTTCTTTTGGCACGATTATTCATTAACGATTGGTCGCATAATAATAACAGCAGTACTCACGATAATATTATCATCGCTCGAGCAATGGAAAGTGCAATGGCATTTAGCGTAAATCGCAGCAGTGCTTAAAGCACACGGACATCACCACTGTCGCATTCGTGTATTGTTTCCTATATCAACCTCTTAATGCACTAACCGTATTCGCTATTGAATTACATTAGTATTTCTATATTATGTTGTTTCACGGTATATAATCGCTTTTGTATCGAATTCAATGTTTCACAAATGCTTTGTCGTGTGTATCATTATTATGCTTTGTCTTAGCCTTCGTATAAAGTAACAATTATTCATTGACAAATATAAATAACATTGAAACTATTACTGATTGATTGATTATAATTATACTTAACCAACGTTTTATTTTACAGTTATAATGATAACTATCGTCCAAAAATCATCACAACAAGCGAAACTTATACACATCAAAAATTCAGCGCGTCTTTCATACAATCACCCCTTAAAAATCCGGACAACAACCCCTCTGTGCATGCGAAAAGCACTACCACTAACGACATCTGCACATTTTTCTCGCAGGCTTGACGTTATATCGTGGCCGGCATTAGAAACGTTTCACGTCGCCGTTGCCGTAACGCGCTGAACATACACGCGATCAGCGGCGCCAAGCAACGCCTTCTTTGGAGTTCTTTGGTTGAACGCTCGTCCTATGGCAAAAAAAAAACGCGACGTATCTCTATGCGCATTATACACGGGCAAGAAATAAAAAAGACCGAGAGAATTATACGCGATGAATGTGCGGGGATAAAATGTATGGAATGCTTGTTGGAGATTGGGGGATGTGCTGTACTATTATACAAGATAGAAGATTGACGAGACTATTGGAAAAGAGACGCTTTCAGTAGAACTTTATCGTTTTTTTTTCTGATTCCATTCAGAAAAGTGATTGAATATTCTTTTTTTACGCATTAATGTCAACTAATTTGGCATAGTAATTTTTGTTTCAATATTCAAAGATGCAAAAGCATTATTAAAATATTCAAACGTAATTTTTTCGCAGTATACGTTATTAGTAGCTTTAGCATAACGGAAAGTAAACCAATATACATCAAAGACTCGTTCAATTGCACCCTCTAAAGACCCACGTTTATACGTATACGTTGATCTCCTACGCATCTCAACGCGAACGGAGTGAAAAAAGCGCAGTTTGTCGCAACGAAGACGCATAAATGCTTATAGCACAAATAGAAGAAGCACAAAGTAGAAAGACAAATGTCAGTTCTCTCGCAAGGAGAGCCAATCGAACGAACGTGTCCGTACGTCGGTGTACTTATATGTGTGCTTTCTCCGCGCTAGAGTCGTGAGGAGAGCCTTTACTAACTCAGTCAGCTTGTTCACGTTGCACATTGCGGCGGCGCGATGCGCGACGCGACGCAATCCTTCTTTCATTTTTTTTCCTTATCATTATGTTTACATTCGATTGAGATTCGCAATTCGAGAAGTGGTGACACAGTGGTTGACATTAAAAATTAGGGAAACAGGAAAATAAATAGCAGTGCTGTTGATATTAAGGGAGGGACACGATGAGGGATATCGTGCAGGTGGAGCAGCTGACAACGCCGGCCGGCAAGTCGAGGAGTCGCGTGAAGGCGTGGTTTAGGTCCTGGCTATCCAACGACAAACGGACTAGTTCGTTTATTTATCCTTTTCCCTTTTTTTCCTTTAATTTATTTACATAGTATGTACACTAGTTTCTTGTGCATTGACACTTGCTGGTTGAATTTTCAATCACTCGTGTATATGATTATATGAACGTGCAGGATTACTTAAAACAGTAAGGTAGAAAGAGGAAAACTCCGCATTGTCGCAGTAGTTTTAATTATTGATATTTCCACGCGACCCAATTCTTCAAAGTTATATACGCAAAAGTATTTAATCGCATAGTTCATAATGGCTAATTGGAATACATTGCAATTTTGTCAACGTACTTGAAACGATAGAAAAATATGAAATTCATTGGGTAAATAAAATTGATCGCTGTAAGTCAACGCAATTCCCACGTCTTTTTACATTCGTCAATGCGCATTTAAAAATATACCTTTTACAAGATTGACATAAAAAATTACCTACCAAGTCGTATATTATTTTTGTAAGTTGAAAGCTCGTTGCGATACAATACTAAGAATATTTCAAAGCGTTACAGTATAAATCTTATGATAAATTAGCTCGTGTTCTCTCTTTAAACGAACATAATAAGGATAGCACATACAAATAAAAAAAAGAAGAATCTATCGTTCACGACGACATAAATTTACATATATACATACAAAAACACGACTCTGTCGTGCGACAATTCGTCCACGATCGCGATTCTCTAATCAAATAACCGCGGAGCCATTGGGTAGAAAACCGGTACGCCTGTCGAGGATTTGTATATATAATATAATATACACGTATACATCATCGTTCTATTGACTTTTGTCGTAGCGAATCGCACTAGTCGGGTGTTCAAAGTTAATTAGCTACCGTGGTCAAGTGCTAATGCTTATTTCGATTTGTAACAAGACAGCAGATAATAATAGTACAATTCTGTACGAGATCAGTGCGATTAAATGATTATATACGAATTTCATATTAAAGTTGTGTTAATGAGTTTATTTTTTTTGTTTCGCCTGAGAATAATAAAACTTATAATTTTACAAATGTTATACATGATTGGTGACGAAGTAAATCTCTCTAATTCAATTATAACAACAAGATTTAAACGCATTTCACTTGTAACCGAATAGTAAAACGAAATTCAATACCAAAAAACACCAGATGACTACCACAAGATTATGTATTCGACACGTGTAACTTTCGCTTTCTTATCCGCCGTCGCCTCAATAATAAATGCATATCACACGTACGAATTTTATAAAACCCAACACCTGCGCGCACGCCGGTCAATTAAATTTCGTCCTTCCGGTCTTTGTCGCCTGTTGCTTTCAGAATTTCAATCTTGACGCCTATATTCTCCATTTCGTATCCGAGAACTATTCAAATTTTAATGTTATCTCTAGAGATATCAGACAACAAATGTACTGCTATAAATATTTGCCATTATATTGGATATAGTTAAATCATGTGGTCGCATTTTCTTTATCATTCAAACGAGTTGTTTATAAACGGCTTCATCTAAACAATCAACTTATGTTCCTATAATAGAAAAAAAATTTTTTTTTAAATAAGGTTATTCCTTATTCTTCACTCGAGTCTAATGTCCACGCATTGAATTTTCTGGGATTACAGATCGTGGAAAGTCGGCAGCAGCGGCCGGCGCACTTCGTGAGCCCGACGATATGCAGCGCTGTCCTTATCTGCAAGAGATGAAGGAGAGGCTGCTGTCGCAGCCAACGCCTACCGATAGCCTCGACATGGAGCACCTCGATGTCAGTGGTAATAATACAACCGGGAACACGCCGAACAAACAGCAACATCAACAACCTCATCAGCAACAACATCATCATCATAGTAACAGTAGTAATCCTGGGGTAATACCAGAACCACCAGAGATGCCACCGGATTCCGTCATCGGCACCGTCGTCAAGGTATCCGACAAACCCCGCCGCCCGACCAGTCTTGGCTTTGTTCGTAACACTTACATTTTTTTTAATTGGCACGCTATTTTTGTCGTAGTGATTTGATGTAGAATAGTAATGTTTCTTGCTGATGGATCGTTGTTATTTTGTAAATAAATAGTTTTTTTATATATCAATTTATTTGACGAAAACTAGGTTGACATTGTCGATCGTACGTTAAATTTTACACATGGTATGATAAAAATATGTTATAAAAATCGTTATGCAGATATTAGCAATCCATCAACAAATCAAACAAAATCTTGAAAAGACACGGACAAATCTGCTTTCTCGTTACCAGCGCTCTTTTCATGTCTCACTGATCGTCATATCATAATAGCATATATATATATATAGACTCGAATGCACAAAGCAAATGTCATACACGTAATATACCATTGCCGATGCTGCTCTGCAACGCTTTGTAATCGTGAACTTTCACCTGATCTCCCGTGGGTTGTTTGGAAAGTGTGTGTGTGTGTGTGTGTGTGTATGACACCACTTGACGCATTATAAATTCAGTACTTGATTGCCGTTATTAACTTTCTAGATGTATAGTATGACTTTTACAACTTGTTCGCGGAATATTGTCAAACATGCAAAATTTAAAAATCGAAAATATACTTTGACGAGCGAGAAACGTTTAGCATGTAAGTGCGAGCAAGCAAGAAAGTTGATCGCCAAAATGCAATCATGCGAAAGAGCGAGCGGCGACGTTATACCGAGCCTTTGACGTTGTGCGTATCCCAAGCCGGAAGGAGGGACTCAAGGAATAGACCTTCTTCTGTCTTATGCCATACGCGATTGCTAACATTAGAGAAAAGTGACGTGTGTACATGTATCTTTGATGTTCGTTACAAAATTCAATTTCGTTTATATGAACAAAGAGGGGTACCGTTGGTTATGCGATAGTTATTCGTCAACAATTGTTGGGTAACTATTCTGTTTACCATATATTCGTATGGCGTACTTATAATATAATCGATTTATTTCTTAAAAATATATATTTTTGCAAAGACATCTATTTTCGTAAAAATTGTAATGCAAAAATAACCGAGTCTAAAATTATTCCCTCATTTTACAGTTATAATATTCTATAGCAAATATTTTTAAAAGTATATTAAAAAATAACAACTTGTTATACCCAACGATCCTCTTGACAATAGAAACGAAAAAATAATAAAGTTATTAGTAAGTAGCGTTTGTATTTATTTGTATGTTTCAGTTAAATTCAGACGGTTACGGTTCACACACTTCGCCTGCTCATGCGAGACAACCTTTGGTGCCTCAGAACTCGAATAATCAACCGTTGTGCTTCGCCCCCGGTTACTCGATGTATTATCATAACAACATACCGAAGAATGCCAAGTAAGTGTACAACGACTATTTGTCAACAAAATTATTTTATCCGTAGCCGGAGAGTGGCATGGAAATTGATTTTTTCCGGTAAGGATGCTGCGTTCTGTACCGACTGCAGATTCGCTCTTAATTTTAAAGATGTCCGTACTGTAAGCTATTTCTCCGGTAATATCGTTAGCATATCCAATTTCAATTTGTATAAAGATATCACGGATCATTAGGTGTATGATTTCACAAATAATATTAGCTCTACGTGATTATATAATCGTTTAAACACTTTATTTGACAAAGTCGATAATGCATAAAATAGAAATTATTTACTACCTACTTTAAAAGCAATTTAAAAGTTAGGACCATCAAGTAGTATATTTAAACTTTTTTATTATTCGGTTTTATTTTTTCGAGTTATACGATATTGTCACGCCACTTTTCGTCTACACGTATCACGTCTGCTATGAACGTCCAATTCAACATGGAATTTAAACTTCCTAAAGCAAAAATCGCTGGTCTCAAATTATCGATCACCAAGATAACGAAAAAAGCATAAATTAATAAGTTGAAATAATTTACGTGAAGGAATAAGAGCTTTCAAGTACAATGTGAAACACGAAAAAGTAAAAGTCGCAAAAAGTATGAAGAACGAAATTCACTTTGACAGCAGTGTGCTGAAGAACTTTTAAACTTTTAAAAGCGAGGTCTACTTTATTTACCCGATTGGTTGAGTGTAGCTCGGAGCAACCAACTTTTAACATTCTAATGTCTTTTAATTCATACAACTTTAATGCAACTACTTACTAAAGAAATTAACCTAAATAACACAAGATTATCGTGTTGTCACAACGAAACAATGTACTGAAAGTAATATAACACTATTTGATCCTCTGTTCACAACAATAAGACTCGACAAATCATTTATTTGTACAATCATTATATTTATTTGCTCTGAGACTCGTCGATCAATAAAAACCTACGAAACCTCATCCCAGAGAGGTCAATAATCGACTCAAGAAGCAAACGAAAGCTCTGCAATCCTTGGCGACTCGTACATAAATATCTCTTCTCTCGGGAGGGCCCTCGAATTTCTAAGTATCTCTTCAACACGAACAAAGAAGTATGTATCGAAACGAACTGGAAATGAATACAGGTTTGTAGTAGTAATTACCACCCGTTTTGTGGAAGATTCGGAATTTTGCCAACGTCATCGTCGTCATTGTTGCGATACTTCATAGGTCGTCGAACTAAATTGCATTCATGCATACGTGCCATCGAGCTGTGTGGCTCGTTCTGTGTGGATGTCGAGTTGGAAACCCTCGAAGTGTCTTAAGACAAGTTGTTGTTAGCGTCTTAGCTCTTTCTTTCATACATACACCTTTATCAACAGTCATATCGAGTGCATTATTTTGGCTGCCGCCATCGCTTTGACTAATTGGCCAATCATTTATTTTGCTGAATCAACTATATTTTCTAAGTACAAACATTCGACGTTGTTTTATTTGTCACTAATCGATTCAGTTTAGACTATCCCTAAGACATTTTGCCATGGAACATTAACTTTGAGTAACGTCAATTCTTTGAGAAATTAATGGGTCGTGGAGTGCAACCGGGAGACTGAAGAGATGAAAACCGCACGATTCTCCGAGTACATGCATATCCATTGACTAATTTAAGACTTCCGAAGGCTATATTTGTCAATTATTAGGAAATTTGATCTGATCTTGAGGGAACATCCAATATAACGGAGTAATGTGATTAAATGCATACTGCGTGCGTCAAGTATGATTGACATTCTGAAAATAAGAATTTTCCAATAATAGGATTATAAAAAAATGAAAAT
This sequence comes from Chouioia cunea, assembly GCA_030064505.1. Classification (NCBI taxonomy): domain Eukaryota; kingdom Metazoa; phylum Arthropoda; class Insecta; order Hymenoptera; family Eulophidae; genus Chouioia; species Chouioia cunea. The sequence continues at coordinate 3,782,584 of JAOPFQ010000004.1, read as the reverse complement.
GAATGTTATAAGCAATGACATAACTATTTGCCCCCCCCCCCCCGCCCCAAATGAATCAACATCTAATAACGAAAGATAGATAGAGAAATAGCGAAGACTACAATTATTACGTAAACAGGTGATACAGACGAATGTTTGTATAAATCCACTATGAGCGGAGAAAAAAGCATTAAAAGATTAATTCACGCCTAGTAAATTTAATTATTGGTAATGTACTCTTTTGAAAACTCACGACTTCAACATTCTATTCTGTGTATAAAACTACTCTTTAACATTCAGTGTAAACTCGAGAAATTGAATACCGTCAACCGTCAATTAAAAAAAAGGATATCTTAAAACCTTTCTTGAATTCCAAAAAGTGAGGTGCCCAGCATAAACTATATAGCTGAGAAAACCTACTGAACAAGTAACATCTTAAAAGCAGAAGCAATTAATTAACAGCCAACAACGTGAAAACTCGAAACTCAAGGGAGAGAAAGGGTCGGTCCGCTGGAGGGCATAATGGGAGAGAGAAGGCGATCCCCGGTGTCTAGTTCGTGGGACGCTAGTACTCGTCGACGGTGGCAGCACTGAGCTTGCAATCAATACTTTGCGGTGCGTGCGCTGTTCACGTTTTGCAATCCTTAAAACGCGCGCGTGAAAAATAGAGACGGAGAAATAGAGGGGGGAGGGTGAGTCGGATTACCTTGTTTGTTTTGTGGCTTTCAGCGTTTCTTAAAGATGATCAGCCGTTCATTTGATAAGATTTATACATGAGATGGTTGGTTACTTTGTTGAAAAGTAGTTGGGTTGTATGACAAAATGCATTGAATGATAGCTTTTAGTCACCTGAACTAAGAGCTTCTTAAATAGTTACATACTTCAAGGAACGAATTCAATTAATGGAAGAATTTAGGATTCATAATTAACTTGTCATTTGACGTATTGATGGAAATGTTTCCAATAGTAACAAACTTTCTGCAAAAAACAGAAAAAAGCTCGCGTACTTGTTGCTTTTACTAGCTTTTATCTACTTAGTTGGTAATTCATCCAGATCATTCGCAAGTTAATCAATGTGAAGCTCGAGGAAATATCACGCTTTACGAGGCAGTTCGTCGGACGGAGGTCAATGTCTGTAACACACGCGCACGAGCGCGTTTCAGTAGAGTAACAGCCATATGTAGTCAGACAAACATTCGACAAATATTCGACACCCTCCGTTCACGCACGCACGCCACAGGTCCAACGCGTAAAACGTTGACATTCAAATATTTATAATCCCATTTCCGTACTTTTTTTTTCTTTTTCACTAATTCTCCTGGTGAATCTTTTATATGCGCCGCTGAATTAAAAAAAAGGCTTATACTTAGATAGCACGTGATATTTTTAATTAATGGGTCAAGATTGAATGCTGACGCCCACAGCTTTTTTCCTTCCCTCTCGAGTGCGCGCTACACTTTTGAACCCAATTATCGATAATATTTGAAATTTATAACTCGACGCGCAGACGTATAATAGACGTAATGTAATCAATGTTCGCATATTCGTAAATCAAACGTAATTAAAAAAAACTCCGAAGAAAGCAATATCTAATCACAAGTACAGTATGGCCCTATCAGATAAATAGTTCAATAAGATGCAGGCAGACGGCAAAGAAAAATTTCAGTCTTTCTTTAAAAAAAAAATGAAAATCAACAGCCCATAGCCAATACAGTGCAGACGTTGGTGGGGCGAGTCTATCTCTTTCTTACACACGATGAACGTTACCGGAAGCTGGGCGCGCGCATCCCCACTTCTATGGTACAACGTTTGGCTGGGCGGTTCACTGACCTGGGTGGTAGCAGTGCACGTTATCGAGCGGGTCAGTGGGTCGCAACGCCGCCCCCTTCACAGCTATATAAGCTTTCGTCGTACCCATGGACCGGTTTCTCATTCTCATTCGCGCGCGCACTTCCGTACTCCGTTTCTGTTGTTTTTTCTTTCGGTTTAAGATCTGTATAAACTTCCTTTTGTAGGATAGTTTGTCAATCTGGAGCAAGGTTACGAACTGCTTGTCATTTTGATTATGTGATTTTCTTATGGAATTTTATGGGTTAATTCGAACTCCTACTATTTATAACCTTTGAGTAACATTTGAGATTTTATTGTATATAGACAATTGATTACATTTCAATTTTTTATTTACATCAGAGGAAGAGCAGAGAAAATGAAGATAAATATTTTATTTTATCCAACATCGGAGGAAAAAGAAAAATTACTGCGTTGAAATTGTTTTTTTAGCGATACCATCAATACGAACTTCGTTATCTTGAACACATTTAGTTGATTTACTAAAGGCTAAAACATTAAGATAACAATATAAGTGCAAGAATAAATTAAGGAAAAAAAAGAGGATGAAATGTTTATATTGAAAAATTTGACTCCAAAAAATGGAAGCTTCAACATGTTTAGCATTAAAATATAAATGTTTCCAGTCAAAATTCGTAGTCTGTGAAAATAGGCCGAAGCGCGGTGATTTTTAGGCCATTGAATTTCTAAAGCATGAAAAAAGTCTTGTATACCTTATTTACACAGATGCAATATTCCGCATAAAATATTTTTTGGCTAAACAAAAATTTATCATGGGTCAAATTTGTTTATTCGATTACAATCGGACATTTCAACGAAGCTACTCTGCTTTTTTCTTCTAGAATATAATGAAAAGTCCGATTATAATGAAACTCGAGCTTGCACGAGACTCGGGTACATGTACTCCAACCAAGTTTTGTTGAACTACAACTTTGGTTATAACGAGCTCTGCTGCATAAGCAAAACTACAAATAAATGACACATGCCAAGGCTTTAAAAATGAGCAAATAAATGATTGTCTAAAATAAAGTTAACGAAAGATTCTGGAAATTTTCCTGGGAATATGTATTATTAATGAATTAATTTTACGTACCCCCCCCCCCCCCCAGCAAGTAATTCTTTCATAATTTACTTAAACATGCATAAAAGAAGTAACGTCGGGAGAAAGAAATGAGCCTAAAATATACACTTGTTATGAAATCGAATGCTACTTTTCAATTCAATGCAATAATTTTATTATCCTGACGAATGAAATAAAATATAATTCTAGCTATTGAATAGCCATCATGGCCACTTATCTGTAAAAAAAGTAATATAAACACATTCATTGCTTTATGAAATATCTCCACTCGTCTGATCATTCCCACATATTATCACTAGAAAATAAATAAGTCAATTCGCGTCTAAACGTGTCATAAAGCATCATTGGCATGCTTTAGAGTCAAGTCAATAAAAGCCGAAGCGAGAGGACAGAAAAAGGGAAACACGAGGGATTATGACTCAGTGAGGTCATCTCGGTAAGGCAATCGCGCGTGAAAAAAGAATCAGGTATCGTCCATGGTCCATCGCTCACACGACATAGGATATATGGACGCGAGTTCTGCAGAAAAAAGGGATATATATATCGCGGAAGTTGTTGACTCTTCACTGCATGAGAATTTAACAGTAAAGGATATTGGACTATTATTTACCAAGACAATAAATTCTCCCTTGCAAAGGGTGTGATAAAAGAAATAGAGAGAGAGAAAGAGATTAAATTAGGGCGTGCATCGTGAAAACAAGTATCGTCTCGATGAAAAATCACAGTGGCTTTGGATGGGAGTAAATTTAATTCGCGATATGTATGTTATAACGAGTATATTTAGACGAATAATCAATTGTTGATGTGCAGAGGCTCCGTTACCATATAAATATCACATGGATTTAAATTACATTGATCGGCTTATGAATTTCTCCCCTGATAACCAATTTTGTATCGATCTCGAGATGTTTCCGCAAGGGAATTCAAGCAATTCGTCTTATCGATGTCCTTGTAATGGACACGTTTGCGACTTAGGAATAAATTTGGTTTTTCCTTGTCATCGTGACATATACAAGCTTCGTTAAATTCTTAATTGTATATACAACCATCAAACACAACTAATTCATGTGGCTCGAGTAATGCAATGAGTACTCTTTACTTTGAGAGATTATTTACAGAAAGTCTAAGTCAAGAGACTACCCATATAACGGCAACGATCGTACTTCTTATCCTCAAGTAAATATTTCTCGAAGGCAAAAGTATCTTTTCGTGTACGTCCAGGATTTCTTTAGATTTCAATGAAATTCAGTCAGACGTTCAAGATATCACATCCATCCGTAATCCTGTCAGAGAACTGGAACACATGTGAAAAGAAAAGTCATCGCAGCTTCATGAAATTTTCATCGACATATCTCGCGTCAAATAGCAATAAACAATATTTATTGCTCTCCTAACTGTAACGTTAACATATTTCGAAAAAAAAGAAGAGAAAAACATCGACGTCAAAAGTAAGATTGTCGGCAAATAAAAAAAAGAGCCATACACTCCTGAATAGACTGGCACAAAAAGAATGAAAGAAAGAAGAAGAAGAAGAAAAATGCATATATAGAGAGGGTTACGTCCCTCCATACAGCACGCAGTAGTATCGGCTTTGCACAGCGCAGCATCTCTCTCTCTCTCTCTCTCTTTTTCTCTCTCACGAGTGGGAGCCGCTAGTGCGCTTGTGCGAGGGCAGCTGCCCGGGGAAGAGCGCAGAGGGACCGGGCTTTCTCTCCCCCAGCAGCAGCCTCAGTCAGTCAGGGATCGGGATGCTGCGCGGGTTCCAGCAACGCTGATCCAAGCGGCAGCCTCCTTTCTCTCTTTCTTTCACTTCTATCTCACTCATTCTATCACTCGTAAGTGTGTATATATATATATATATGTATATACATATGTGTGTATGTTTTTGGGTGTGTATGTGTGTATATGCGTATGTGTGTGTATGTGTGTGTTTAAAGCTAAGGGCGCGCCCTCTCGCCATCACACTCATGTTCTGCTGCTTCCAGTGAAACTGTGTATGTGTGCATTTAAAATGATCGTCAAGTGATGTAAAAAAATAGTTTTTCGTGAATTCCGTTATGCGTTTTTTCTGTCTTCTTTCGATTGATAATCAACTTGATAGGGCCCTCATATACGTGTACACGCCCCCTTCGCCGTGCACGAAAGAGGGACGCTCTGAAAGAAGACGAGGAGCGCGCTCTGTTATATAGCGCCCCCGTCGACGCGCTCCAACTCATCGATTCGGATGCGCGCTCCTCCCTACTACCCTCCACGATCAACTGACGGAGGCTGCGTATCCGTGTGTGTGCGTATGCGTGTGCGGGATGCACAGGTTTCAAGCGGTCGAGCCTATTTTTAGAGGGTTTGTTTGGGTTTGAATAATTTAAAGGCCAAGCCGCCTGCCCGGCGCTTTCGTGCCAAAACTTTTTTTTATTTTCTTGGATCCTCCGTGCTGGATGGATAAGTTTTTCGGGCGTTGCTTTCACGATCTTTATATGTACTGTAAAAGAATGGATTTCTAAGTCGATCGGAATCTTCATAGTATCCGAACGCTTTATTTTTAAGTCAAGGAAAATTTCAATTGTGAAGTGATATTTTCACGAAACCCATCGAGTCAATGTTCTGGAATTTATTAGATTTACACTTTCTCTGTAGGTTCCTTGATCACGGGTTCTCCTGAGAAATCCATTTAGATTCAACCGTAATTACATTCCACCTTGTTTTTAATTCTCATTTACAAACTCTTAGTCACACTACAGAATCATCCGACAATTCAATCTCCTCTTTTGAGTTCATCTCGGCAATTAGTCTTAGGACTTTAAAAGAAGGAGGGGGGAGGGGGAAGCGCGACCTAGTTGAGTCGTACAAAGCCTCGTGAAAAATTCAAGCCGTAGCAGCTCGCTAACAACCCCGATTCGCCGAGGGGGTACACGAAAAGATGGACAGGATCGACGAATAGTTCACCAAAATGGCGGCTTCCGAGCGCAGGCGCCAAGCCCAATTCTTCTCTTGTTCAGAATTCGGGAGGAGCCGCGACTACTATATCACGATTCTATGTGTGTTTCGATCGATTCCTCTCTCATTTTTTTCTCTCTTTCACTTATAAATGAGAAATGAGAACACTGCATTCAATTCTTTTTTCTTCCCTCCACGCTTTATACTGGAACAAAGATCACGAGTCACCGAGATTTTCCTCGTAATCTCGTGTTTTTAGAAACTAGGGTTTGTTTTGTCCTCGATGTATGAATTTTTAGTTGTATTGTTAGCATTCATGTGTGTGATTTGTGTGAGGTGGTGACTTATCAAAAGATCTATTTTGGTCAATGATTTTAATGAAGGTTTCACTTGAACAATGAATTTTTTCGGAATCATTTTCACGAACTTCTAAGTTGAACTAAGTAACCTTTTGATTTGGATTCAAGTGCTAATCCATACCAAACCAACAAGCAACAAAATCAAATCTCTCTCTGCAGCAAGAAACCCCATCTTAAAGAACGGCAGTCCCAAACTCAAGGACTCCCCGAGTCCATCAGCTCCAGCTGAAGCAACCAAAAAGAAGAGCGGATTTGTGTGAGAACCGCCAATTAGAATTGCCACTCTTTTACGGAGTGAGTTGAGTATCAACCACCTAATAGCCATCAACAATGGGAAAGAAGAAGAAGGATGAGCAGAAAGAGATTCCAGGAGGCGGTGATTGCAAAGTAGCAACCGTCGAGGTTGAAGCATCTGGCGCTAACAATGGCGGCGGTGGAGACACGGCAACTCTACCCGTGACACGTCCCCTTAATCCACAAGGCGGCGAGCCTGCGCAGGATAACGCCGAGAAGAACAACGCCGCCAACAAGGAAATGGAGCTCAAGAACGTCCGATCTACTCCTGCTAAAAAGTAAGAAGATGGACTACTGTCTTCTATTGTCTGTGCTTTTTTTTTCTTTCCAAAGTTGGAGTTACATGCAAGAGGATTAGTATCTAACCACGCCAATTGCGATTAATTACTCGCAAGATAAACTACGATATATATATATATATATACATACATATATATATATGTGTGTGTGTGTGTATATACTACTCCACTTACAGAAAAAACATGCGACTTATACATTACATAGTGATGACATAAACAAAAACAAAAATTAATAAAATTCATATAGTATTTTTATCATGCGACATGGCGAACAAGTCTCAGTGGTATGGCCCGCCATAGACCATCAAATTCATAAAACTCGCTCGAATCCACTTTGTTCCAAGTGCACTTTACCGCATGGATAGGTCTTATTTTTTTTTCTCTCGCTCGTTCGTTCGTCGCTTGCTCACCTGAAAACGAAGGGGAACTTTTTTGGCAGTGAGCAATGGGGATAGGTATTAGTTGAAAGTTCAAGGGCTTGCCTTCTTCTTTATACTTTTTCCCTCGTCTCGTCGAGGGGTGAAAAGCAAATACGCCGTGAACAAATATAGCTCGGTCAAAGTAAGTTTTGAAGCCTATTCCGAATAAGCACGCGTATATTGACGCGTTCACCAATTAGCTTCCCATTTTCTACAATACTCGACATTATTGGACACGTGCTCAGCGTGTCATATGAAATTCTAACACAAAAGCCATTGTCAATAAGAGCAGTAACATATGCGTACAGCATGCAAGGTTATTAAATCGTTCACTGAGCAGTGGTTAGATTGTTATGTAATTACCATGCATCTAATATTCGTTTTTTACGTAACAACAGCAACAATAATAACAACAACAATAACAACAACGATAACAACAACACGATACGTATAAAATGGACTCAAGGGCGCCCATCCCTCGAGAAATGAGGGTAAATCGGAAAGACAATAGATGGCCTGGAAATAGAATGCGTGTTGTACACTTGAAATCAAACGGGACTTTACCGCGAGCGGGCAAGAGAAAGGACGCGCGATATATATATATAGCTTTGGATGGGGAGACGCGCCTATTACCGAAGGAAAAAGATCTCTCGGCAGCTGTAACCGCACGCGGAATAAGGTCGCTAACAATCATCGATTTCAATTTGTGTCTCCAATTGGAAACGTTGTTTATTATTTGTTCTTGTGGTAAACAAAAATATTTTTTTTATAGAATTTACCTTTATCACCTTGTCGCTAATAATAAAAATAAGAGATTTTCACAAGAAACATAATAAATAATCGAGTACCTTAATAAAACTCAATTGATAATGTTGGTATTCGTTTGAAAGGAAATTTCGAAAGCTATATAACCAATTTTGCAAGTATCTTTATTATTCAATGTAAGCTCATTAATTCATCGATAGCTAACCAATTAAAATTATCGTTGAATCGATTCAGAAAACTCCATGGTACTTAACAGAAATTAAAACTACGTCAAACTTTTTAATTAGATTGAATCAACTTGAAAACTCATCGTAATTAAAAATTTCATGAATTTTGTAAATTAAATTTCACTCGATAAAAGAAAATAATAACTTTGCAAGTCAACAGCAATCAAATTCTCGTGACAAAGTTCTCCAATCCAAAAATCACATAAAATACCGCGAACGTTAACCCTATCGTTCTCCCATCAGCCATTACTGAAGCAATAATGCAACCACCAAGAAAACCCACTACTGTCGAAATAAATCGTCCTTTCCAAACCAACTAAAACTTAGCTTCTAAATCCATGTAGGATCCTGCTCCATTCTTAGAAGCAGAATAGAATGAGGTCCAAGTTCATCTCATAAGTGATAACTTTGATTTTCGTGGCATTTCATTACAGAATCTCAGATATTCATTTGCTGTAGCCGGAGAGAGAGAGAGAGAGAGAGAGAGAGAGAAAGAGACGCTGGTGCTGCTGCTGCAAGTCGCCGGTTATTGATCGTGCACGACTGTTCACGGACTAGCGGTGGCAGCCCCCCTATATAACGATATCGTCGTGTGCACAGAGTCAGCATCCGCGCTCTCTCTTTCTCTCTCTCTCTCTCTCTCTCTCTCTCTCTCTATCTCTCTCACTCCGTATAAGTGTCACCTGCGTGCGCTTTCCCGCTATATATGCAGTCAGTTGCCGTGTTGCCGCCACGCGAGAGCGGTGTATGCACTCGCGTAAACCTTTCATTGATTCACGGATGAATGTGCGAGTTCGAAATTTATCATTTGATATTGATTTTTAATCAACGTTGAGGATATATGATCTATTTTCGGTGGGTTTCTAAGCGTCACATGAGTGGTTTTTAGTGTCTGTGTGTTTTTTAATGTGACGTTATAGCGCAAAATAATTATACCGGAATGAGCATCCCGATCGGTTTAATAACTTTGCTGATGCTTAATTAAACTGAAAAATAACAAGAGTGACAATAGATAAAAAATTAATAGTTCAAATATATTTGATATAGTATTAATTCGTTTGAAATCAAATGCTTGACTTGTCGCTAATCTAAATGTGAATCGTAGATTAACTCTCTCTTTCTCTCTTTCTTTCTGCGCCAGCGTTCTCAACTGATATCAGGAATCGATCTCTTGGCTTTTTAACTTTCTACACTCAACAAGACATAATTTAACCCACCGTGAGTTCAATTTGCTACGAACGCGCAACGCGAGAGATAACTCGCAAACACGAGCCCTTTTCACTTGGCGTAAAACAAACTTTCTCGCTTTGTCAACGATTTTTTCCATGTAAATAACATGCAATATCCTATATCGATAGAAACTTACCAATCGTATAAAAAACGATCGAGGAGTATATCTAGTAATTACAAGAGAAATCGTGTCGATGGTTATATCAGTATACCACGGACTAAGATGCATGTGCGTACATGTGTGTATTATTAAGATATCACAAAAACACACAGAAGGGAAAACAAATCAAAACAAAGTTAAGTAAACCGGAAAGAATATCAAAAGGGCTGTAATTGCTACTCGCGTAACAATTATTTAAGAGAAACGTGCTGGAGCTTTGGCACGCGCCTTCAAGGTATTTAAAATCCAAGTTTAAAGTGTGCTATACGCGCGCCAACGTCCACTCGTGCTGACACACTATGTAGGCTGACAACTGCGTAATGGATCTGCTTTGATGAAATGTATATGCCATTTGCATAATTAACGCGATATACACTTGTCCGACACGTACGTCTTGATATGGTAAAATTGTTAAAGTGCAAGTCGGTCGGCGAAGTCAATAATTATTTTAAGCACTACGTTTGATCCTTTACTTATGTTTCGATGCTCTTTTGATGCAATCATAAAGCATCAAGCCTCAAGAATGCAAGGTTATAAATAATAATAAACACTTGCTCTAAAATAGTAACACTATTCTAACAATCACGTAAAAAATACAAATAATACAAACATCTTTTTTAAATGATTTTAAACAAACACTACTGTACTTTGAATGTATATTTGATTCCGTAAAGACAGTGCATTAGCTAATGCACAATGCATTAAAAAATAAAAAAAATCTCTTCGGTTCGTATCAAAAGGCTTCGTCTGATTACTCGCACGACTCGAACCACTTAACCCGAAAAAGTCGAGCCGGCCGTTAAGTCCGCGAGCGAGAGAGAAAGGAGAAAAAAGCCCACTCCGAAAGCAGCAGCAGGCGCAACATAGCAGGTCTCTTTCTCTTGGTACGCGCGCGGAAAGTAGGCACTTGGAGATATCGAGCGCAAGCGAGTCTGCAACAGAAACTGTGACGCTCGTGAAAGTTCAGACACACGCGTTGACCCCGCATGTATGTTAAAACTCGATTGGTTATTTTTTACGTAATTAAAAATTATAAATGCGTGTATATCTTTTAATGTCAATAGTCAGTTACATAAACCAGTATTAAATCCACAGCAAGAATCATACATGAAATGAATTAAAGAATGAGCCAAAATTGACAAAGAAATAGCGGCGGCTGCAGCTCCCCTTTTTTCGTGGCAGCTAGAGCGCGCCACACCCACGCACGGCGCGCGCACCATCATTACCGCCAAGTACTACAGCCAACCCAGCTTTCGCAAGCTTTCTCTCTCTCTCTCTCTCTCTCTTTCTCTTTTTATCTTCCACTGTTCTCGTTGAGTTATTAATTTTTACACCGTTACTTTTTCACCTCCTTCCTTTTTCGTTTACCGAAATATACACGATGATAGCTTTAATGGATATATGGCGAGAGATTTATTGACGACGGCAACAACGATAAACCATCTTGTTAGTTTAACATGTTAAATTGACGTGAGAGTTATCAAGTTTGCTTGTAAAACACTTCTGGCACGCATGATAATATACCTTGTTGTCGTATCGATCCGGAAACTTGGACGCTCGCCAACGTGTTCGCTGCGCTACCGCCAAAAATTGCTATTTCAAAAACTAACCCGAGATAAAAAGCTCTTGTAGACTGGGAGGGAGAGCGAGATAGAGTTTTATCACCTTTGGGAGTGAATTTAACAAGGAATATCGAGTTTATACGTAAGAGGGTGGCAATTGATTTAAAAGCATTTACGGAGTGTGAATTGAGCGTTTTAATGATTCACTGATTTCATTGACGTCCAGATTGATTGAAATCCGTGGTTGAATTTTAAAGCTGTAAAGTTAAAAAATAAAGCTGAAACTAATTCATCGTTGAATTTTTTATCGTAAGATGCACTTAGTTTACGAATTGTAAACTATACGAGTGTCAAAAACACGTCTTTAAACGAGTACAAAGTTAAGCACCTGACAAAAGACTCCTTTATTAGCCGCTAAATTCCACTCGGTAAGAGGCGTGCAACCGGCGTAATAACACGCAGACGCTTACAAACACAGCCCACGAAAATAGCCCAGCGACTGCTCGCACAGTCGACAGAGAGAAAGAGAGAGAAAGATTTTCGGAGCCGTATGTTGCCATCGCCACCACGCCGCAGTCGTCATGGGGAAAACGCCGGTGACGCTTGTCAGATAGACTTTGTGAGTGAACGAGGATATAATCTATCTGAGAAATAATGGCAAATACAGAAGTGGAAATCGCGCCGTTCGTTGAAAATGAGGATAAACCAACGACACCGTTATCCAGACGACGAAGTAGTCGAGTGAGACTTGCAAGGAAAAAACGGTGAGATAGATGGCATATATGGTTGTTGGAAAGTTCGATCGAATCTCGATTGTACATGTCTCAAGGGGAAATCGTACAACTATTACGGCTACAACTCTAGACGCTTAGTGATACATCTTCATTGGGTTTGATTGTCAACGTTAAAACTTTTCATACGTATTCGTTAATCTCTATGTGCTGAGCTTTCGTTTGAAAAAAAAATCTGCTCGAAATCGAGCCTTCGAGGCATATTTTTAAACACTTAGTAATAAATCTCTATCAAACTTGAAGCACGAAATTAAAAAAAATCTTTTTCTGGTCCCTTGTCCACTATCAGTTACACATACTTACATACGCGTGATAAAATCAACAAAGTTTACTTATTATCTTTTTGCCGAATCTTCAAACATATAAATTTGCTCCATCAACATCAGCGATGTTTGCTTCGAGTAGTAAATTAATGAATAAAACTATGAGATAAAAAAAAGAACCAACCTATTTGATGCAATTGTATTTGCAGAACGTCCTTGTTCATAATAATGAGTTTCATCTACGCGAAGCTACTGGTGGTGATATGCATCGCGTACGTGATAAGCGAGGTGGTGACTCACAGGTTGCCACTTTGGTACTACGAGGGTTTCTTCACTTACCTCTACGGTGTGAGCATCCTCTTCCTTCTCTACGTGTTCTGCTTCCTCCTGCAAGAGAGTGCATGTTGCACGCGTGCTGAGACACCACCGCCACCTCCCAAAGAGAAGAAGGACAAGAAGGACAAAAAGGATAAAAAAGATAAGAAGGATAAGAAGGACAAAAAAGACAAAGATAAGAAAGACAAGGAAAAAGACAAGAAAGAGTTCCAGGTATAAAATTGATTTGGATTGTTTCGATTGAACCGGAATCGTAATGTCCTTGACAGGACAATTATTTTGTCGTACAGAAAGATTGCATGTGTCTCGTGTGATGTGGTGTAGCAAAAAGCTGTTCTGTCGTGTGCTCTCTGTTTTGCGATTTCTATTTCCGTTTGGAAACAACGCAACGCACAGTAATCTCTATATCCACGGACGATATATATGTATTTTCCGCGAAACGCACGGGGAAATTATAAATAAAGAGACGACGCTTGTGTCGACGGTGACGTAACAGCGACTTTATGGGGGAGTCGCACGCGTTCGCGAAATTCCATCACGGAAATGAAATAACGTATTCTATAAATAGAAAGAATTCTTGCCTGTAAAACGACCTCGTACTACTTCGATCGATAATCGTGTAAACTCGTTTGAAAAAAGGTTTTTTAGCGATTGATGCTTTAATCGTACCCACGCAGGAACGTTTATTTCAGGATGCCACGGATGTGGAAGCTGGCGTTGCTACTCGCGCAGTACGGAGACGCAAGACCACCCAGAATGATTCCAGCCATGGTAGCTTCTTCTTACGGATTGGAGCTATTGGTGAGAATGCTTATCTTTCACACCCTACACTCACTCGTAAACTTACTTTATCGTGTATCACTCTAATGTATAAACCCAATGAAATGAACAGAACAAGCATGTTTTGTTTCTTGATGCGTCGTGAATTGTTTATCGTATCAGATAGTTCTATGGGCCATTGCGATGAAAAAAAAATAATATCATAAATCAAATTCAACTAACTGTAAGACCACTATCGTCCATAATTTTAATCCATTCGCAAAACATCGCGAAATCTATATAAAACTCGCGCTAAATCGATAAACAATATCCCGATGGCAGTAAAATCAATTATAGCGAATCACCAACGATCAATCCGATTGTACGACTCTCGAGCTTTATCACTTTCCTCTAAACGAATCACTCGGAAGCGCTTATCAAATCAAAACCGAGATGTATACAGGTATACACACACTAACTTGCTACGTAAATTTGATTGAAGCTTTTGGCCTGGGCACGATGGTGTACAATGGACTGGAGTTTGGCACGTTCTTTGAAGTGCCACCTACGTCACCTTGCTATCAGATTCTCCAAGGCGTTAACCCCGTTCTCCAGATGATCTTTACTTTCATGCAAATGTACTTTATCTTCATGAATTCTAGGGTAAGTGTTCCCCCACTTATCGAAAATACTGTCCAAGCCTTTTTTCTTTTTTTCGCAACCTTTGTACTTAGCCTCGATATACGATCTATCCACAAATAAATAAATAAATAATTACGTAAATACAACAATTGAATAAAATTAAGTAATGTGTTTCTCTCCTCTTCAGCTAAATATCCATCGATTCAAAGTGATCGCTCGATTTGGCCTCATGCACGTTGTCGCCACGAATGTGTGCGTTTGGATTCGCACCCTCGTACTCGAAAGCATCAAGGAGATTTCATCGTACCATCGTATGCAAGGCCGCGCCGAGGAAGGCATCCTAGGTAAGTCAGTAAACAATTACAAAGCAATCACACCACATCACGCTCCGCTTGCACGTGGAAATGATGAGAAAACAAAAACAAAACAAAAAACATTCACGAATTATTCACCTTTAGCGAGTATAAGGGACCACTCGATCCGCCACGCAGGCAGTTTCCTTGGAGAAGTACCTCGAGATCCGGCAATGAACTTGCGCCAGTCAACCCCTTATCCTGGCAAATTTGCACGTACAGTAGCAACGACCGCATCAAGTTTGGCACGTATGGCACGTACGACCGTGAGACCAGTAGCTCGAGCAGTGACCCTTGGCACGTCGAGTAGCAGCTCCGACTGGCCAATGTCATCGGTCTATCCATCATCGACTACAACAACCACCACGACAACGACGATGGCAACGACATCAACCGAAGCTGCCGCGACTACGAGTTCATCCACAGCAGCGACAACTTTATCGACTTTCCTTACCACTCTCTTGCCAACGAGAAAGGATGTGATTATTTCGCCAGCGAGTACCGAAGCCGCGGTGACTTTTGCCGATGGTCTACTCAACAATTTCGATCTACAATCCGACAGCAAGAATACCATTTCACGTTTCCTCGATGTTAGCAATTCTACGGCAACGAATTTCACTGGCGCAGCTGCCAGTATGGTTTCGCCACTGTGGAATCCAAGTTTCAATGCCTATGCCGAAGCATTAACCGCAACTACTCGTTCGCCGATGATGGACAACAACACCTGTGGACGCGTCAACATTATGGGTAGTATTGTCAAGGATTCGGCACCTTATCTCTTCCCGTTCATCATCGAGTATAGCTTGATCGGTGCTGCTGTCATCTACGTTATGTGGAAGCATATTGGTAGATATCCCAGATGCCCACATCAGGCCGAAGCTGATCTCGAGCGTAGGCTTGAGGCTATGCTCTCTCGACGTGCTGTTGCTCTTGCTCAAGCAGGTACGTAACTCCATTGAAATGAGCTTTTATTTATCTCTCTGTCTTTCTATTCTCGATTCTTTGATCTATATCTTTGTATTTATACCTGATTGATGAGCTACATACCAAGTTGGTTGAAACATTCGGTAAACTTGAATACTTGAGTATGATAAGTCATCAATCAGCTACTATTCTATTACTTGATGGATAATATCACTACGCGGGGTAAAATAACTGGTATTTGCATAGTTTAACACTTTGAATTTAGAAACTTAATAAACAAATTAAGATAATTGAAGAGTTTACACTAACAATAATATATAACATTTAGAGAGAAGTAAGATATACACACACATATATATATGTATATAAATATGTAATACATGTAAGCGGAAATTGGTATTCTGGGATTTGATTAAGCTCGCTCAATGCCAGTTTCACTAACCAACTATAGCTGGCGGCCGCATTACACCCTCCGTTTATTATGTCAGAGTCTCTCTCTCTTTCTCTTTCTCTCTCTCGCTCTCTCACACATTCACACAAAATTCATATTCATTATATGCACTAATATGCCTCTCACAAAGATTAAAAAAACGAAAAAAAATAAATAATAACCACCGCCGCCATTTATCATCCATTAAAAATACACTTCTTTCATCATTCTCTTACCTTGTTTTCCCTTTTCTTACTCATTGCTTTTAGATGATGAGTCGGCTGTCGATACGAATGACGAGTCAGGCAAAGTCGATAAGCAGGAAGAGGTCAATGTTGAGGCCAAGGCCAGTAAAAAAGTAGCCAAAGGTATGGCTGTCCTTCTGTCTCTCTTTCACTCACGTTTTAACACACACATTGTTATAAGTCAAGCAGCTTGATGAATCTCTCTGAATACCAATTTTCACGAGCTTGGTGAAAACGCTCACATGCTCGAGATTTGGTTGGCACTCCCCGCAGACACGATTTATCACGGCAGAACATCCAGTTGACGTTGGTTATTAGCACTGCAACATCATCACTACAAGTGACATTCCGCTGTACACGTTGTCAATATTGTTGTTTATTGAGCTTTTTTTTTAAAGTTGCGTGAGCGCCACAAATGCAAATTTTTTGTAATACTGTTGTACAGAAAAAAATGTCAAAACGTTTTTTCAAGTGCAATTCCCGCTTTGCATAATGCAGCTATACCACAGAAATAGAAAGTCAGGTATCGAGTTATCTTGCATTACATGTGGTATGACAGCATTGCCGCAGCAATTTTTCGTTAAGATATACAGTAAATATGCTTTTTTTAAACTTTCATCGTCCTACCATTGAATTTGATTTGCACATATTATTTTGTACGAACATGCATTTCTTTGTCGTCATAAGTTGCCGTTTTTATTTATAATACGCGATATGTCAGTTGTAATGATTGCCTTTCTATTTTAATAATTGTTTACGTATGTGAAATAAGATTTATAGTGTTTTTCATAAATTAAAAAAAATATTTATTTTGAGTCAACTTTAAAGATGATGGACATAATTTCACTAAGTAAAAATAATTGTACAGATCTCCAAGGAAAACAAATCATTTCAATGAGTACTCAAGAATAAAACAATTTTTTCGAGAGCATTATCACATTCAAAATTACGAGATCATTTCTCGAGTACGTGAAAGGATGAAAGAAGCATCGCTAATTTGTTTAAAAAACTCGTTTCTTGTTCTGCATATGTATACCAATTCGCCCACAGTACTCGTGGAGTGCCACACTAGTTTCTCATAAAATCCCACTACCAAGAAAATAAAACAACAAGATTTATCCCAACTGAAACACACACCTTTCTCTTTCTCCCACACGACAGGTCAAGGCCGCGTGGACTGTGTTGGAGCAAGCAAAGGATTATTCTTTGGTCTACTGCTGCTCGTGGGTGCACTAATTTGCCTGATCCTGTTCTTCGTGCTGATACATCATCCGGAATTTGGCTTGCTCGCGATCTACCTGGCGGACGTGTCGCATTGCGCGCTCATGGCACTGTCAATACTAGCTATTATAATTGGTTTCTTCCGCGTGAAGCAACTGAAATTCAAGGCTGAAGAGCAGAGTGATCTCAATGACATCCTTCTACGTATCTCGGCATTTGGCCTTTTCATCTATGCCGTGTTCAGTGTAATCAGCGGTTCCCTCGCTGCTTTCACTCACGAGCCAAATCTACTGGTGATGGTTACTGGCTTACTCGCGGTATTCCAAGTGGTACTTCAATTGCTCTTCATCGCCGATGTCTCCAGACGAAGGGTTCATCTACCGGAACACGATCGCAGCAAGCCAGGACGTCAGATTGTTACCTTCTTGCTGATCTGCAACGTCGCCATGTGGGTGATCTACACCTTCGAGGCGCAGAAAGTCGCCGCGAATCCCGTGCAAATTGATTTCTACGGCTACCTACCCTGGGCACTATTACAGAGGGTTTGCATACCGCTCTGCATATTCCACAGGTTCCATAGTGCTGTCACGCTCGCTGAGATCTGGAAGACAAGCTACAAAGCGCGTCTCGAGTAAATTTCCTCTTTTTTGTTTTTATTTTTTTTATTTCCATTTTTTTTATTGACTGGTTTTTTCAACATTTGCGTTTTGCGATCGAAAAAACAACAACAATAGCAACAACAACTACAACAACAACAACATCCGTCGAGTTTGTGTGCAATCTTTCATAGTTAAGTTTTTTGCTCAATGTGGGACATAAGATGCGTATTTAGTTTTGCTAACTAACAAACAAACATATGTTCGACGCTTTATCGGCGCGTTTTCTACTTTTATACCTTCGCCGGCGCTGTCGACATAATCGAGATTTAAAAAGACGCGCATAATGCAAAACTTGATCGTTTAAGTTGTATAATTTATTATTATCGCATAACACCCATCCGAATCTATGTGTTCAGTGTCGGTCAATCGGCAGGAAGAGAGTACAAAATTCGCGTTCACCCACCCAACCTCTCCGCCCCAAGTCGAAAATGCAATAGTCCGATGATATAATCGCTTTCTAGATCGAGTTCGTTGAGGTGACAGTCGGACGTGTTTCTTTTTGTTTTCTTTTAGTTTTCTTTTTTTTTTTTAAGGAAAGATGACAATTATACACACATACACGCGTGCGCGCATAAGTGTAATTGGACAATCGAGTCCAAGTATTAACCAATGCAGTAGAGCCAAACTTTAAGTAGTGGCAGACAAAAAGAAACAAAAAATAAATAAAAAATAAAAACGCAAGTAAACGAACAATTAAGCGTAGAGGCCGTAGTGAAAATTTAAACAAAACAGAAAAAAATAATGTTGTAGATGACGATTCATCCGTTTCACAAGTTATAAAATAAATGAAACACGTTTACCGAGGAAAACAAAACATACACTCACACTTTCGAAGCAGGAAGTATTCATTAACTAAAAGTAATAACGTCGCTATTGATTAGTGTCTAAGACCGGGATAACCATTTCTTTTTTTCGATCTTGGACGCCTCTCTTGCGAGAAACAAGTAAATTAACAAAAAACAAAACAAACATTAACCTCAGTAAACAGCCAACTGTGTATTTATTAACGTCGCTAATATGCTGGTGATATAAAAGTAAACACTTACACCCGCGATGATGTACTTCAAGGTGTTTTAGGAAAAAACGTGTAATAATAATCGTAAGTACCCTCTAAGAGCTCCTTTCGAAACTTTATCCTAATGGTCTGATAATAGAAAATGACGGGCAGAATTTTTCCTTCCGAGATTTTTTCAAACACAAATACAACATTAGAACGAACGAAAGAAAGAAAAAAAAATAAGAATACTCTCTCGTAAAGAATAGTAGTAAACATAAATCATTCATCCTTCATTCGCTCCATCTTAATCACAATAGCTTAACGATACGAGTCTATCGTACTTACTTGTAACGCGAAGACAGAATGGACAAGACTCTGAATGAGCTACATAATATGTAATTCATCAATGAATAAATGAATTAATATTAAAAGTACATTATAAATAATAATTATATTATACATATATGAAGGTAAAAACAAAAAGAGATTGCTATGTGCGATATTAACGATTGTCAATGTCGTGAAAAAATAACACTGAATCCGAAAGAATCGAAGGCAGGGATCGCGTGCGATATTAAGATGGGATATTCTATATGGAACACCACGACGACATCAATGAAAACAAACAGAATAATGATTATACGAACATTATACATATACATACATTATTAAAAAAAGAAGAAGAAGAAGAAGAAGAAGAAGAAGAAGAGGGAGAAGAAGAAGTACCCGAAGCGATAATGCGATATTGAGGGAGATGAATACGATATACAAAGATAATATAAATATATATTATAATTATTATGTGAAAGGCATAATTGTATCGACTTATTAATATGTGTGTGGAGCGATTGGCTAGCGTGAGTGTGCAGTTATAACGATGTAAATATCAGTGAGTTGTACGATGAAATATTAAGTATGTTTGCGTGTATTAATACATTTACTTCGTATACACGAAAAATAAAAAGACAAATATACATTGTTCTCTTATTATTTTTTTTAATTAACCGCTATCGAGTTAGTATAACTTAAGTTTTCTCACCATTGTATTCACGCAATTTTACTACTATAATTATAGATACATTATTACGAACAAATCTCATTTTTCGTCGCGGAAGCGTTCAAATGTATTACACATATATAAATACGCGGAAAAGGATAAGAAATTTAAATAGCTTGATAAAGATTTCTTTTCCATTAGTGTTTCAGCGAGAATGAAAGGGAATAAGAAAAACAAATTCTTAAACGCAAGATAAATCAATATAATAAGCGATAATTCAAACGCCAAATCATACCGATTGTTCGTTAAATTGAACATGGCACTGCCACACCGGACCAAAAAAAAAATAAATAAATAAAAGAATGGAAAAACAAACGAACAAAAACATATAGGAAACAGAGAAGAAAACGTTCGGTTGAAATCAACCGATCAAATGAGATTATGGTCCCAATCTATATACATTAACGATAAACGATAATTACCCCCCTTTTTGCGTAATTCTCGCGATCGAGGAGCGCGAATTGATATTGAACGTTGTACTGTGTTGTCGGTGCTTGAAAAGGTTTAACATTGTTCGCCAACATCCCCCTCCCCTCTCTTTTCGTGTGGGCGGTACGACTTTGAATGTGTTGACGATCTTTATATGAAATTCAAATGCCACGATGAGATTGTATTAACGACGGATAAGCAAACAAAGAAGAACAAAAAGGAAAGCAAAGCGGATAATTAAAGCATTCTTGTATAAGTACACCGATATCTTAAAAAAAAAAAATAAATAGTAGCTGTAAGCCTAAACGATTGTAAGGCCGTGGATTTGCGAGAATACGAATAAAGGATCGCGAGAATCTTCGCGTTCAAAGTTGGTCGACAGACAATGCGTCAAATCAAAAAATAAAAGGAAATTTTTGTCGATTGATTTTTTTACGCCAAAAAGAATAATGATAAAGAATAATGTGAAAAAAATAAGCTATTTTTTAAATGACGTTTTATCGATAGTTTAGAATTATAACGGACGAATTTCAATGAGTGATATATACGGATAAAAAGAAAAGAAGCCACAATTGTGATTTTAGTTGTTCGATCGAGCGCTCCTTAATTATAGGCGAAGTCATAGGGATCGATAATGATAATACACTTTCTTGATGAATTAAGATTAGGTGATGCACGCCGCGCCATTTCGTGACTTTGCTAGTGAATTTAAAGAAAAGCCAAAAAAAACAACAACAACAACAACAACAACAACAAAAGCCGAGGAAACCAAAAGTAAAACTCAGAGCATAATTATAGAAGGCAAATCCACGGTCTCGTTATTTAAACATTACGTAGAATGTTTTTGATGTCTTCGACTATAATTATTCAAGTTTGTACACACACGCACAAGTGACTCTTACACTTAACTGACTCATACAGTGACACAATCGAACATTTAATGTAAAGGAACAATTTAAGAATTTAACAGAAAAAAAGAAAAATCCAAGTACTTGTTGTCGAGTAATCAAGTTCTTTAAGAGTCGAGTAGCAATTAAAACCGACAAGCATGTTTAGGTAACAAGAAAAAAAACAATGCAAAAAAGTGTAAACCCAATGGAACAATCACCTAATACACTTATCGCATCATACATTTGAGCTAAGCATGCAAAACGTACGTATAAAATTTAATGGAAATGATAGGTAAACAAAAAAATATTAAATTGTGAACAAATCCCTCCCCACCTCACTCCAACGCAACATTACCATTACTCTCGATTCGTTCATTCGCCAATTCATTGACTGTAATAAAATTTAAAAAAATAAACAACGCGACGTTACGACGTTTCATTGTACCCGTTTGAAATGGCACGCGCAATGTCTCATCCGCGTATTTGTAACGATAACGATGAAATTGGTTAATAAAAGTTATCTAGATGTAAAAAAATAGTATATGGCCTACTTCATTTATCCTTGTGGATATTCCAGCACTACGTTTGCTAATACCATCCGTAAGCATTATCAGACAGTTTACAACTTATTTAAAAAGAAAACGTTTCTTAACAAATCGGGGTTTCTTATGAAAAATTGCTTAAAACATTATCATAATATTACTATATTAGCACTTTCCTTATCGTTTGTTTACTCTCAATAAACGAAATATACGGAACAAGCGTTCGTTTTAACACAACTTCGCGATAAATTCAAAGCGTACCATTGACATTCTCTCTCTCTCTCTCTCTCTTTAATCTAGCCAAGGGCGATCAATCTCGTCTGCCAGTGCGATCTAACTCGCTCAAGTTTTCAAGGTCATAAAAATCGAAAAAAGAAAAACTTTCGCTTTGGTGTGATAAAATGAAAGTGATCGAGCCCCCCCTAAAGAGAGCGACCGAGAAATCTAGGTCACTTTTCGTCGCGTTTGACACACATTCACCTCGACGTGCTTTACTTATATTCAGACAACGTAGACCGACGTTTTCTCCTTAAAGTATGCCTCGGTACAGGTGTATTGTTGCTTTCGTAGAGCAGTCGGTGAAAACGTATTTTTTATAATAGTTGAACGATGAGCGCACTCCGCAATAAGCCTATGAATCAATAAAATTGTTATTTTAATACAATAGAGGAGGCCTACTTTTTTTCATTCTCGCTGCTCTGATCGAAAGCGAAAGTGAAATTCAGTCCGCTTACTTTCACAACTACGAATACACTTTTACTTTTTTGAAAAATCTCAAATTTCATTTCGCTATCTCGTCAAGTAGTAATCAATATGTAATGGAATAAATACATCAACAACGTTCTTTCACACTATTCATCGTTGGCAGTTGAACATGCGCGAGCGTGACAAGTACACGATAAATTATGCGAATAAATTCGCGTAATAAGCGGTTATTCGTTCGAACAAATACGTGAACGATAAGCCTTTATCGTGTACCCAACAAGTTCACGAAACGCGTGATTAAAAAACAAAGCGAGGTATTTTTATAAGATGAACTATACGAGGAAATAATATTTCGATTCCCAGTAAGCGCCAATCCCTGGTCAACGATGAAAATTGCCGGTTTATGCAACATCAACAAGTAAAAATGGTAAATCATGGAATTACTCTGATTTGCTGTGTCGGATATTTTTGATGAAATATGCCGTATAACAGATTCCATACGTAAATTATACGTTTGAATCCATCAAACTTGTATTTGATAACATCCGCTCGACATAGCGTATATCGCGTGTAAAATATAACCGGTTACCGAATAATTTTCATGAATTTTCACGTAATTTTTTCGACTTTAGTGCGCTTTAGAATCAAAACTCGATAGGTTTACAAACATTTAGACGTTTTACAAACATCTTTCTTTTTTCAAGCTTACTTCAAAGATAAGCGATAACGGCAATGTTTTTAATCAAATAATTACGCTTCGTTAAGTGTACAACGAAACTACTTTCTAAAATAAAGCAAAGCCAATTGATCGAGTAACGGCAATGGCGTATTCATAGAATGATTCTAACAATTTGACAAGTCATTGCATAATTTTTAAGATACCACAAACTCCAGAATCTCAATTCTATCTACACCTTTGACATAATACGCGCCACACGATTATAATTATACGCATGCGCAGTACCTAGCCTGAACAATCATCCAATCAGCATTCGCTTTTAACAACAACACTTCAAACTCCGTTTTCCGATTCGTCGTCTCTCTTAGGGAATCAATGGCCTCATAGGCCTTTCCCCTTTCGCGCTTTTCTCGTTATAGTGTTCAGTTCGTTCGACGACGCCTGTAACTCATTTATAGCATTTTATATCAGTGTTCACGTGTGCGCGTTAACTCTGTACACTCGATGGGCAGTGAATTCTATGTAATAAGTTTAACGTCGTTGTCATCGTGATGGGTAGCCTACAGGATTTGATCAAAGAACAAGGCGAATTGGTACGCAGACTTAAAAGCGCCAAAGCTGATCCTGCCCAGGTACCGTATGGATTGCATATGCGCTCTTTAATTAGAGGTTACATACGCGTGTACGTGAGAGAGAGAGAGAGAGAGAGAGAAAGAGCTCGCGAGCACGTGGAGAAACGACAATTTTTTTTGCCATTACGGCAGTAACAGCTGCTTTCTACGCGCGAATTCGGAGTAACGTTGAATAAAAAGTTTCAGTGGCAAGCTATAGAAAGCCGTCTTTTTTCTAGGTCGGTTGGTATATACTTTTGTAGAGAGCAGCTGTTGTTTTTTGCACGTCGTTAATTGCCCATTCTCGTATTTGCTTATTTCTAGAAACCATTCACTCCATTTTCATTTTATCTTATTTTTGGAATTTTGGTAATTTGAAATCATGACGATTTATAATTGATAGGAAAGTAAGTAAAGTATAAATACAAATGAAAACAATATGAAAACTCTAAAGAATTACACGTACATAAGTAGAAGCAGTAGAGCGTTAGTATTTTACGCGATAATCACATCACGATTTCATCATCTTGCAACGTTGAAATAAGCTTAAATTTTTTATGATACTTGTGCCTTTAAATGGCACTATAATTTCATGTTAACAATTATAAATACGTATTATTCTTTTTATTAATTGCTCCAATTCCTGATATTAAACTATTGACCTAATTACGAGAATTAATAAATTGCATGAATTCAACACAAAAAATTTACATGGAAAAAATTTTAATACAAGTATACATTGACAAATGAGATTCTTCTCACTAGGGTTTTAAAGAGTCATTGGGAGACATAGAGCAAGCCCTGTCAAACTACAGCTATTTATCTGGCTGGATTCCTTCAAAGAAAGATGCAGAGTTCTTTAATTTATGTAGTGACCATGAAAATGGTGGTTATGGCAATTGGCCATCCTTAAATCGCTGGTTTGATCATATGAAAAGCTTTAGTTCAGAGGACCGACTGGCATTCCCTGAACTAAAGCAAAGTAGCAAACTAGAAATTAAAATTGATTGTCTCATGTCCTCATCTAGTTATGATTTAGATAAAAAGGTGAGACAGTAGTTGCTTGTGCTAGCAGCATTGTCACAGAAATTGATAATCACCAAGTGAAAGATTCTAATGAAATATGTTGACATTTTTTCATTTCATAAGTATTCTTTATGAAAAAAGAATCGTGTCACATAGTATGTTGGTTTACAAATTGTAGGAAAAATAAATATTTTTCAAGTAAGAAAGCTATACATGATTGATATACTTAATCGTCATTTAAAATTTGCGTGTGATCTATCAGATATATTTTGATAATCCTTGATAATCTGTGGCAGTCACATGCTAGCTGGTTAAATGAATTATATCTGATGTTTCACTTAGTTCAATAACCAACATTGAGGTGGATTTTATCTTTCATTCTGGTTGCGGTTCACTTTCCTCTTGCATCATGTTCAACCTAATGCGTACAAATATTGTACTTGCTGCCCGTCGTTACACGACTGTGGTCGCTCCTATTCAGGTACAAGTACCTACCACTCGTCGGTTCTATTTGTTCAAGTAGAAACCAAATTATCAAGATTTACTTTTTTTTCCAGATTCAACAGGAGGTATCCAAACTCTTGGAGTTGAAGGCTCAGCTTGGAGAAGACAATGTTGGGTCACAAAAACTTCTTCTTAAAACACCAAAAGGTACTCGGGACTACAATCCCGAACAGATGGCATTACGTCTATCGGTCATGGATAAAATTGTCTCCATCTTCAAAAAACATGGAGCCGAAACCATAGACACCCCTATCTTTGAGTTGAAGGTATGCTTTACAACACTGTATTTATAATTTTGTTAGCAATAAAATCTATTGCAAACATTTTTGCTTCAGGATGTACTAACTGGGAAGTATGGAGAAGATTCAAAGTTAATTTATGATCTGAAAGATCAAGGTGGAGAAATTCTGGCCTTGCGTTATGATTTAACTGTTCCTTTTGCCAGATACTTGGCCATGAATAAGATTAGTAATATTAAGAGATATCACATTGCCAAAGTATATAGGCGGGATAACCCCGCTATGACGAAAGGACGTTATAGAGAATTTTATCAATGCGTAAGTATCTTAATTTCAAAATTAAAATATTTTGTAAAATATTTTCATACTTTTCGAATAAAGGATGCTGTTTTCTAAAATTCCTTTTTTTTTTGACTCATCCATTGAACATGCACTTTTTTATTCAGTGAAGTTCAATAAGAACGTCATAATTGAGCATATACACTGTATTTTAGGATTTTGATATAGCTGGACAATATGATCCAATGCTGCCAGACTCGGAATGTCTACGGATAATATACGAAGCTCTCAAGTCTCTAGAATTAGGACCATTCACAATAAAGGTCAACCACAGGTGCTTACTAGATGGAATATTTGCAGCGTGTGGGGTTCCCTCAGAAAAGTTCCGAACCATTTGCTCAGCAGTAGATAAGCTTGACAAAAGTCCTTGGGAAGAAGTAAAAAAAGAAATGGTTGAAGAGAAAGGTCTCGATGAAGCAATAGCCGACAAAATTGGAACCTACGTATCGCGGAGCGGTAAAATGGATCTTGTCGACGAATTACGAAAAGACGCCGAATTAATGAAGCAACCAGCTGCTGTGCAAGGTGTCGATTCGATGGAAATGCTTCTAAAGTACTGCGACATTTTTAAAATTATGGATAACTTGATATTTGATCTTAGTTTGGCGAGAGGTCTTGACTATTACACAGGTGTTATATTCGAGGCCATACTAACTGGTAAGGATTAGTTTTCATTTCTACCGTAAAACCATAGACAATAAAAACAATAAAATTTAATTTTTTGTTTGTAGGAGATAACGTTGGTGTGGGTAGTGTCGCAGGCGGTGGCCGATACGACAATCTTGTAGGGATGTTTGACCCAAAGAATAAAACGGTACCCTGTGTTGGCATGTCTTTGGGCATTGAACGTATCTTCAGTGTTCTTGAAACGTCAATCGCCAATAAAGGCATGAAGACGCGAACTACCGAAGTACAAGTTTATGTTGCTGCAGCTCAAAAGAATTTGCACGAAGAAAGAATGCGTATTCTCGCTGAACTCTGGGAAAACGACATCAAGGCTGAACAGTCGTACAAGAAAAGTCCAAAACTGTTGGCTCAGCTCCAGCACTGCGAAGAATATGGAATCCCCATTGCAATTATCATTGGAGAAGGTGAAATAAAGAGAGGCGAAGTAACGCTAAGAGTTGTTAAGACAAGAGAGGAAGCGACAGTCACCAGAGCAAATCTTGTTGAAGAACTGAAAAAACGGCTAGAAAGTTTGAGCGATTCGAAGCAACATTAATTGGATTTTATGCTCTGTACGAATAGAAAATGTCGATTGCCTGGATGCATGTGAAGTGAAAGAAAGGAAAAAAACAATTTGTAAATATCATTTTCAGTTTAGTAAGCTTATTTGATGAGTTTGGATAAAAGCCAATCGATGTTTTCGGCGTATACCAACAATAGGAACAAATATGGATTTGACATTTTTAAGGATATCCTTCAACACTTGGAATGATGCACATTTCCATCCTCGCGCTGCATAGCACATACAGTAAGTCCTGGATTTTAAAATGGATAATCCAAAGACATTGTACGCGAAATTCAGTAAGCAACAATAATATATTCTTACTATAGAAAAGGATAAATCTCAGGATATCTCTTTTTTACACCAGTGATCATTCAATGTATGTTCACCTTAATTTATTGCATCAAAACATCACATCTGTATCAAATTCTTATATTTTATAATTTAGTTGATTATAAATATTTCTCTGCAATTAAAGACATTCATTTGTTTAACTAATGAGCAGTCATTATTTACAATTCCTTGCACTCACTAGGCTAAATACTATATTTGAACATTATGTCATTTACTCTAAATAATTATTTACAAAGTTTGGGAATCATTATATCTGGACGGCGACTATTATATCGTTTCAAAAATTTTACAAAATTATTGCTGCCCTACGTCGAGTTCATTCATATATGATTACATTGCACAAATTACATTTTGTCGTGTAAAGATGTATAAAATTAATTTAAAATTCACGATTCAATAGCCACCCCAATACTACAACCTTGCTAGGTTTATAATTAACGTACAAAATACTGGACTCGTACCTGCCGAGTACTGCTTAAAGTAACTAAGGCTCGCAGTTCTATCACAGTATCGTTAATAAGTGTGCGCATGGAAGTATCATCCGTTCGGCGTCTTACACACGTTCTTCCTCGTAACAAATCACTAAACATAAGCTCGTTATCATTTTTCGTAAGAAAGAATAGTCGTTAAGAGCCTCGAACGGAATCGTGGAATTCTTATAACTTATGCTATTTCACAGCAATTGTCATCAATACTTAGACAATACGTTCTTGCGAATAATCGCTTTGGACCCTAACAACTCGTGGAATGAGTTTGCAAAACCAACAGAAAAAAATACTTTTTTTAAATAAACGACAATATTTACAAATGCACTTATCTACACTCCGACTCGTAGGAAAACCTATCACGGCACCTATCCTGTCTATTATAAAACAGAGAGAAAGAAAAAACAATCCTATTTACACCGGAGAATGTTTGTCATTGGAATCGTTATCGGGCACATCGATTTTCACGTCGTCGCTCTTGGCAAGCGAACTTTTGCGACTTCTCGACTCCGTCCACGTCTCTATGGATGCTATCGAAGGTTTTCTACTAGCCGACGGTTGCGCATTCGTCGAGCTCGATTGTAACCTCGTTCGTAATTCCACGTTACTATTTGACTCTCCAGACAGTCTTCTCGTAACACTATCCGACTCTTTTACAATTTCCGCGAGAATTTCATCGGTGGAGGTGGTCGGCTCAGGGAAATCCCACGTAAGCTCCTCTTCTTCGTATCTCGTAACTTTCCACGATGGCCTGGCATCCGAACTTTTTCTACTGCTACTCTTCGACGATCCTGGTACATCTTTGTCTAACGACTTGGACGATTGGCTTGAAGTTTTCGACGAGATCGACTCGATGTCACTGTTGTAACGACGTAATGCACGAGTCGACGCGAAAGGATTCGCACTGCCACTGCTACCACTGCTGCTGATGTCCGTCAAATCGCTTGGACGCTTTTGATACTCGGATTTTGTCCGAGATAGATCCGGCGAGACGATCGTCACAGTTTTTGGAGCTAAGGTGAACTGTTGACCTTGAACCGAGGTTATCGTACTAGCATTATCGTGCAGAGCCAGGGGACTGATACCTGTTTTCAAGCCCAAGTACACAAATTAGGTTACACGTTTGTTTCATCGAGCTTCTTCATAATCTCGAACTAGATCAACCAACTTACCAATTCTACGATCCGACTCTCCGGAATGAACGTCGCTCAAACTGAACGCCCTCACCCTTCTCTGAACATTCCTCTGGCCAAGCTGCCTTTGCAGCATACCGGCTTTCCACCTGGGAATAGCTTTGGACGCTTGAGTAACCTGCAGTGGTAATGCCGCCGACGAGGGTGCCGGTGGAATACCAATTTGAGCGGGTCGTAACGAGAAACGTCTGTAACTTTTCTGCGTAGGTAGCGCTACAGGTGACGAAACGCCCAGTGCACCTTCCATTTCTACCAGAGGCTTTTTTGGGCAGTCCAGTACGAATGTTTCCGAGGCACTGTACGGCGGTGGACTCGTTCGCTCGTCCGTATTCTGCTGTACACAATTGATATTTCTTAAGACAACGGGCAAAGCAAAAGCAACTCATAGGATTAGCAGAAACGTAACTTACCGAGCCATACGAAATCTGTCTGGAAGTACCAATCGGTGTGACGACCGGTCTCAATGAGAACCGTCTCATGGGTCGGTTCATGGCAGTGGCTCCCTGTGTAGCACGCCTCTGATACAGAGGCGTCGAGGTACTCGAGTTCTCAACGGTTCGTAGCGAGAATCGTCTCTTTTGATAAGCACCGGCAGCAGCCGCCGTAATGGTGTTCTGCTGACTTTGACTGTGACCCGCTGGTGGCGAGAATAATGTTAACAAACTTGGTAACTTTGGTGGTGTCAACGAAGCAGTTCCGAGTTTGCGTTGAGGACCATTATTCTTTTTTGTTTGACCAGAGGCAAAGTCATCGGGAACGCCACCAACGCGCGAATGCAGTGCTGTCAAAGCTCGAAGGAAGTCCGCCAGGGATGTTTCTTCGAGGAGATTGCCACCGGTGTGCGTGTAGTACGGTCGTGAGTAGGAATTGCGGCGTTCAATACCACCCAATGCCGCTAAAATTATAATGAAATTTGTTAGAATCTTTGGTTATTTTTCCTCTCTCAAATAAACGCCCATTGTTAACGTCGCATAATTCAACTGGAGTATAGAGTTTGTCTTGGTAAATACACGCACGGTAAACTATTTGATTTAACGTTGATACACAAACGAGAACACAATTAAAACTCTGCTTGAATAATCGACAGGCAGAGTAAAGATACTTACGACCAGGTGATTGTGGTTGCGAAGCAAACTCTCGCTCTCCTGCCTCGACGTCATCAACCGACGTCGAGTGATCGATGGACTGCTTTTTACCACCGTGTAATTGTTTAACCCATCGTGGCAGTAAACCTATAGGTCCTTTGGATAGACCCAAATTCAACGAGAGGAATCGTGATTTGGTAGCAGTCACATTATCTTTATTCTCTGGCGAGACATTCTTGCGAGCTTTCATAATTTCTTGAATCTTTGTCGATGCCGCGGGTCCGGACCACGTCCATTCGCATGCGTTCGGTTGCGTAAAGATGTCGGATCGATCCAGTCGTACCTCGCTTGTCGCACGCGAGCGACACGGCTTAACTGGGCTGTCGCCGCCAAGCTTCCATTTCTCCTGAAAGATTTTTAACGTTAATGTTTTTTCTTTCAAATAGGAAACTTCAACGTTGAACTCGTATTTGGAAGAATGAAAAGCTTACAGATCCAAGGTAAAATTAACTTACGTTCCACGACGTCTCACTAGCAAGAATCTCCTTTTCGCTGAAGCCTTGCACACCACCCTTTTCGTCGACCGTAGCAGTTGGCGGAATGTCGTCATCGTCAGGAGGTGGTGGTATGTAGCCGAGAATGTTGACAAGTCGTGCTAATAATTCAGCAGGTTGAACCATCGCGTGGGTGGCAAAAGTTGCGTGCTTGTCGATGCGCTGCAGATCCGTTTCCGAGACGACTCGTGCAACGTGGCCCTCCTGTAAAATTAAAATGTCATTTTTTATAGCGACCTTAGAGAATTTTACAATATATAGCGTAGACGGTGATAATACAAACGATACTAACAGATGGAACAACCTCGCTGTTAGCACGTCGTCGTGGACACGGTGGCGACGGTTCCAAACCTCCGTAAAGCAATTCTCGAAGATCGGGAAAACTATTGCTTCTCGGAAAATGCGCCGTTGGTGTGTCGTATTCGTATTCATCTACGTATACCCTCTGCGAGTAAACGAGTAGAACAATGAATATCGGGGAAACGTTTTAATTGCAAAAAAAAAACTAAAAACTATTAAATGATCAAACATTAAAACGTGACAGTTTTAGTTAAGACTTAAAAATGATGTAAAACAATTGAGCGGTTCAAAAAGCTAAATTACCTTGACTTTGGAAAGTTGAAGTTCATTGAAGACCCGCCTAAGGTAATTCATATCCTCGTTGAACTCTTGCCAAATTTTGCTCTGCGTATGCTTGAGCTTAGCGGCGAGTTTGTGCTCGAGTCTAGCGATCTTCTTGCTTGTCATACCGCGGCCAATGAACGTCATTATCATGACGATATAGCCGAGGCCGAACGAGATCCAGCAGATCAGGAATGTCTTGTACAGACCAAACCAGAAGCCACTTCCTTTCGTGTTGTCTTGACCTGTGTTATTTATAACGATGCATCAATTAGTTGAGTTCGTTTATTTGTCTTTCATAATCTACTTTTCACATCTAACGTAGAAGTACAGACAGCGAGTTTTTCAGTTGATATTTATAAAATTCTATTCTTAATATTTCCATGTATTTTTGTACTTTTTAATTGAAATATGCATCTGAAACTCGCGCTTATTTATAAATTAAGTTTTAAAAAGATTGTTTACAAATAACATGCCTACTACGTAAATGTAATTTCATAAAAATGATCTACAACTTATATAATAAACAATTCATGCACACGCCTAAATAACATCGAAAGCCAGCAAAAAACGCAATATGCACAGATAAGTAATCGGGCGTAGAAAACAGAAATAGTAAAGAGGAAGAAAAGGAATTCAATTACAGTAAACGGAGTGTTAACTCGCACAACATAAAAAGAACGAGTGCAACGAGACGCGTCTTAAGTGATCTTCGACCTTACTTACATTATTTTACTCAACCAGCATGTCCTCGGTAAGTGCGTGAGCTAACAGATCAGATTCATTATTCATCGGTATGATAACCATGAGTTTATTACTGAACTAGATACGCAACCAAAATGTCCCCCCCGTCGCATGAAAAACCGTTGTCTCTTTTACCTCTTTTTTACCTCTTTGGCATTGCACCGAGCTCTTTTTCTTTTCTTTGTAAAATGTATTACGCTACACGTTTCATAACGTATACCGCGAAATATGACTATAATTCGATCATTTCTATTAATCGCAACAAACGACGATAAATAATTCACGAAGTGTTGAAACGACGTCGCATTTTTTTTTCAGGAAACTAGCGAATCATTTTGTTTTACGATGATATTTCGCTTGCGAACAAATTACGTGTCACGAGTAACGTGGTAAATTATCGTTTAGAAAATTGGAAAATTTCAAAACTAATGAGACAGCTTTATTTCCTGCTGCGTAAAAGCATCACGCGACAAAGTGTAAAAAGAAATTACGAGTGACGAGACGACTATCAATGTACAAAAAAAACCACATTGATGATCCTTAAGCCTTACTTGAAGATTGAGCGCTTTGTTCAGAGCAGTATTATTATAATGCGAGTGTTCAACTGCAAAAATGCAGGTATATCGCGATGACATTTGAAATGTTATTTTTATCGTATAATATCCCACCTATAATCTCTAAATTGATTGTTTATCGGCTCTTTTGATTAATACGCGTGTATATTTGTAAGTCAGTGAAGTAAGAAGTCGTAAATCTTTTCCTTCTACCACCTAGGTAGACTGCGTCAAATTATATCATTTCAAATGTAAAATATTTATTTTATTGTATCAATGAAGTTGAATTTCTCGAAATAATTTTGCAACCTGATATAAATAGATAATAAGGTTTCTTCTTATTAACTTGTCGATAGTCTACTTTCTAACATACTCAGTTTTCTTTGTATATCGATTCTGTATATTTTTTTAATATATAATTATCTCTGAATTGATTGTACGGATAACTTTTCGATAAGAAAATGAGGTTCGTGAAAATTTATCATAAGATATTATATGCATCCAAACAATTTACCGTATCGACTAAATTGAACGTAATAAAAATTATCAAAAGCTGTAAATTTTAATTGCCAAACGTTCCATGTTTAATTGTTTTATTTTTCTGTAAAAATTTTAAAGCCACATATTAAAGGAATCCAGGGTAAAATTCATCACTCGAATATTTGAAGAAGGAAACTGATGTCGAAGACCGAAGGTTATTTCTCCAAACCACAAAAGTTCAACGTTCTTTTAAAAAGAAAAACCCATGAAATACCAATATCCCATTCCTAATCGAGAATTGTCAATCTTCAATTACCTGCCACGTAATCACCAAAACCTATGGTAGTAAGCGTGACAAAGGCATAGTAAACGGCCTCGTCGTAGTCCCATCCTTCGTAATAGGAGAACAGAAAAGCCGGAAAGAAGATAAACATGATGAAACCAGGCAGAAGATACATGACAATCTGCATAAACAGACCGGCACGTCGTTTCTCCAACGACGTTAACGATTTCTTCGTGCATGATTCGTTTTGACTTTTCTTGTAGGACTTGTACTTGCGCACTGCCGTCACAAATACTTGACCGAAAAATTCGCCCAATTGTGCCAATAGGATACCGTTCATTGGGATACCCACGACACCATAGAAGATCATTAGGATTCGGCTCAGCTGGCTTGTTGGTGCCAAATTGCCGTACCCTGAAAATATAAAAAAAAGAAGATATGAAATATTATCGTGTAAAATCAGTTTTGTTTGATTGCATCCACATCGATGTCGATCGATTTAAATCGCGCAATACCAGAAGTAACACATCTCGAAACTGTGACGTCTGATAATAACCTTTGTAAATAACCATTGAAAAAATATTTTATTTATTGGGTGTATATCTAATCTGATATTTTTGCCACGCGTAAATTAGAAAGAATCTAGAAATCAAATCGGCGTGATAGTGTCATTATATCTATCGTAACAATGTGAAGCTCAAAACCTCTCGCAATTTTTTTTTTCTTTAACGATGCAATATTTTGCGACCTATAACACTTAGATAAGACGTACTCGATGCGCAAAATTTAGGACATAGATTAAAAGATAATCGATCTTTATCGAACTTACCAATGGTACTGACGACAGTATAGGCAAAGTAAAAACTGTTGTAAAAGTCCCATTTGTGCCGATCAACGTCACCCTCTGTGTAATTGTGTACTGATTTGCCGCAATAATCGGTGAGTTTTTGAAATATTTCGTGTTGGTCGTGACCTCCCCATTCGCGATAATGCTTAGTTAGAAGAGCTGTAAAATAAATTGATTTTTATTTATAAATAGAAAGAAAGAGGCTAATATTTTCTTCTTTTTTGCGAAACAAGCGGCTTTGCGTTCCAATATAGGCGAACGATTAGTTATCTTATCAGTCAGATCGTTTATATTAAAATTCTGCATATTTCCAGTCTGCGTGCCGACGAAAGCGATGACCTAATAAGTCACATCGTACCTCGTGTATATGCTATCCACTAAATTCAGCTCAACGCTGCAAAAAAAATAAAAATAAAAATAACGAAGAAAATGAGAAGGCCAGCGGTGATTTACTCTGAACTCGCGTAACGCGCAGCTTGACGACGATTTTAGGATTAATTTGACATAATCATACTTTTTTATCGATTTCGTTCAGCATTGTCAACGATGTAGATATACATATACACACACACACACACACACACACACACACACACACACACATATATATGCATCATGCATGACATTGACCGAGCCTATCATACTTTTGTTATGCTTTTTCAATAGTCCCACACCTCAAAAAAGCCGACGTGACGTTAGAGTTAGTATAGGTTTTTTCCGGAAATTCCGTGTCGCAAATCGACTGTGAAGCAAGCGTCTGCGAAATGCCATATCAATGATAAAAAAGCACGTGTGCTTATCTTTTAGACGCTGATGTCACCAGCATACATCGATTTTCATCGTCCTAAAGTCGATCGATTTTCGCGCCTGATGACGGCCTATTCAGTTTTGGCACGTTGCTGCCAATTGAGATAAGAAACTAAAATCTAAACGAAAAAGGCTACGTTTCCGGGTTGGCCTGACAGTTTTTACGCCAATCTAGATTTAATAGGTTATAGCTAGTCATTAATAATAACGAATCATCGTACAGTGGCAACTGAAACGTATCATGATTTCAGATTGTCACACTTATACAAGATTGTTATTGTTTACTCGAAGATTATCGAAAAAGAAAGAGAGAAAAAGGTAAAATCTATATAGATAATCATGTGACTTTGTTATTTATCGCTCGAATTGCTTTCTGCGTCAATTATCGTGGAAAACCAAGCGATTTATTTCCTTGGCCAAGTATATGTATGCGTGTATGAGTTCAGCACATTTATTCAAGCTTTACAATCGCGTATAGAATATTTTGACGGACGATTCTATTCTCGTGCCAAACGAATGTATAGATACGCGCGAGTACATATCGCGAGCCATGAGTTTTCGTTGTTTCATGAAAATTTCATCAGTCGTATATTGTACATATGTATACAAATATAGAATTTGCTTATTTGAAAGTGAAATTTTCAGTCTTTACCGGTTCGGTGTACAACATTGAACTAGATGTACTAGTTTTCACCTAGTATATGTCAAATAAAAAACATCACTAACAAATAAATACATGGTTTTTCACAATCGCGCGTTTATGTTAACTATCGGACAAAAAATCATGACGCACTCTGACAAAGTGCTAAATATTTCTTAATAACGTTATATTCTGTTCTAATTGCAAGAGAATTTATTAACAACACAATATCGAATTAATTTAAACAGCACACAAAGTACTGCGCGACTTGTAATTGCAAGAAAAAAACGATTAAAACTCGTAACCGCGTCTTGTGAATCTTACCTAACAGTGTCTTCGCAAAAGTAATTTAACTTGTACATATATACATATACACGCACATGTAGTGTCTTAGATGGAATTGCTTCGCTATTATCTTATCAGCGGCGACGCTACGCGCAGGTCGACTGGACAAAAAGGTGAAGTACTTCTTCGATATAGAAACTTTATGCAGCATTGAAAAAACAAAACTGAACAATTGTTTTCATAGAACCATTCCGTCTTTTTATATTGGTATGCAGAGTTCGAAAACGCGTGATACATCCGAGATATTAAACAAACAAGAAGATGCGGTATTCGAAATTTATAGTTTAACATTTAAATTTGGCACGATTTAACGCGTATCTATAGACTTTTCTGATTTTATCTGCGTGTTTGGCTTTCGGATTGAATCGTGAAGTTGAACAAGATTAGATTAAGAACACTAATACGCGATGCGATAAAACCACTATTATTATAGACTGAAAATTTTTTTTACAACGGCAGTTATCACAAAAAATGCCAAACGAAAAGGTTTTGACATTCTCTCGCTTTAGAATGGAATACTACGAGACACGATGCTACGACGTTGCAAATATAATTCAGCATCTATCTTCATTGAAGAGAATAGGTTTGGCGCGAATATAATTTATTGCGCGATAACCAGTGGCGCTTCGCAATCAATAACGTAATATTAAACCTAATTGTTTCACAATGCACTGTCTCCCTTCGAAGAGACGTTATCTATTGGCAAGATAAATGCAATTCTTAGAAAATCCTAAATCTCAGTTCATTGAAGACGCTCAGAGTGAAAGTACGATATAGACTCCACGCACAAAAAATGATGAATAACTCGTGACCGAAATTCTAGTTGAACGTTTATAAGAACAATTAACATGCACAGCCGACCTCCTCTGAGAAATCATATACATGTTTTTCTTTTTTTCTCTCTCAATGCCGTATGTTTGCCATTGCAATTCACATATTTCACGCGAAATTTATCGACCGACTCGGCTCACTGACATACAGGTTAGAAATGAGAGAATAAAAATAAAAAAACAACCAAACTATCATAAATCCTGATGTGTAAGCTGTGGCCATTTGAATTGGCCGAATTGCATGATTGCACACCTAACGCGAGAGCGAGAGGAAATTGGAAGAAGCCCATCATGGGTGCGGTCTCAACGAACAAATTACTATTAACACACATGGTTCGTCTCTGAATTAAGTGTGTATTTTTTTTTCTTGTTCATCTCCATTGTCCCACCGCGATTGATGGGAGGTGGTGGGATTTACTCGATTTCCGCGTGATGCCGACCAGGAAAAATAAATTAAAAACAAAATATGTACGAGGAAACTATATAAGTTCAAGAAAGGAATGCCAATGCCAATGGACGAATTTTGCGCTTTCCAACACGCGACGTTAGCAAGCTTGATTTATTGTTATGGAAATTTTCTCAAATTAGCAAAACTACGAACACACATTTATACATCCACTCACGTGTTTAACAAAATCAGTTACGGCACATTGACACGTAACACAAGACGTACACGTTTAAATTAACGGATAAAAGGGTCCACATTTGATTCGATATAAGCCACACAAGCACAACAATAGACACACTGCGTTGGTATATACGCGGAACGAATTATGTAATTGACGCGTCGCGACGAGCACGTTCACATACGTACCTATGCGAACGAAAGGATCAAAATCTCTCTCGAAAATTTTTATAGCAGTTCGATCATTGATACAACCATCTACAAGCGATTAATTCGATACGTACAATGGAATTGAACACGATTAAACCGTCGATCGCGTTCGCGCACGTTCGTGGGGTAATCAAACAATTTGGCCATCAATCGATGCGCACTCAATTATATCGATAGAGAAAATCATTGATAATACTGCCTGAAAATGTCAAATATCAACCGTTCGGATCACTGTTACAAGGCTGTCAACTGCTATTGTATTGAGATCAGGGTTTGCGATAAATTTGCTTCTTTAGACTTCGAGTGCTTTTGTTTCGTTGGTACTTGAAATTTAAATAAGCAACGCTGATTTGATGAACGACTGTTGAGTGAAAGTTCGAAGGGGGTCCTTATGAATAATGCTAAAGCGTAAAACGCAAGAGGTATTTTTATTTATATACATATATATACATATTTATTTATTTCTTTTGACTCGAATCGTTGACTTGATGTTTCGACATGAATAGTTTAATCGGATGTTTCACGGACACAATAAAAAGCTCTCGGTATCCGAACGTATCTTGGTTAAAATTGACCAATAATTCACCTAAAAACGAACCTATAAATACTCTTAAAATTAAACAAGGTTACGTTCGATAAAGCATTCGTGGTAATTTTCATCGTCGTCAAAAGAAATCGCACAACAAAAGGGATGAACCGGAAAAGACCTAAAAAACAAGTCCATCAAGTGTGCATGAAGCACAAGAGGCCATTTGGACGCGGAAATAGTAAACAAAAAAAAAAGAACCTTCACTTCGGCAACAGGGTCCCCCGAACTAATTGCTGAACTTGGATTTGAATGCCAATGCCGCAAGATTGCGTCATGCCGCGGAGAGCTTTTTTCTCGCTACTTCCCGGGAGCGGTTCTTTTATCCGTAGCAACATATTTGTTTTTACTCGTGGAAATTTACTGGAATAATGTGTGAATTTATGGGAAATTCGAAATCGTCGCTATTTTAAATTGTTTCAGAACGCCAAAGACCTTTTTAGATACTAAATTTATAGTCTGGCCCAGCATTTGAAATTTGTGATTCGAGCTTTTATTCTGCCATTGTGGTATTTTTGTGTCGAGAGAACAAAAACCAATCTTAAGAGAGTTACACAATGCACTGAGATTTGATGGTTAGTGAAAAATTGGAGCAATTGACGACTGTGACGCTACTGGATAAAAGGGAAAACCCAAGTACCGTTGGTGTGTAAAGAGGAGATAAGTTAGACGTTAAACAGACATACGTATCTAAATTAAAAGGTATTCCTTGAAAGAACAGCATCGCATAACTCTAATAGTCGTGGAATTTTCAGTGCAAATAATACATAATGTTATATCGCTTGAATATTATCGCAACGAATAAAAAAAATGCTCGTTATTGGATCACTTTTGTCAGATCAGTTTACATCAGCAGTGTGCTAATTGTTTTTTATCATATTCGCTATACATACTTAGTTTCCAAGATTAGCACGTATGACAATCCTCCACAACCCATAAGTGAATCACTTGAGAAAAAAAAAACGTAAACACTGAATTTAAATATCTCAAAACAGTACGTATATACAATGCCAAATCAGCGAGAATGCAATATATACTTTATCAATTTGAAGGAGCTTCTTGAATCTGCAAAAAATCTAAGCACGCGCGTTTTTATGACACATCGTAGTTTGTTTATATATATATATATATATATATATACATATGTATGTATATATAGGCTATTTCAAAGAATAGGTTACCTCCCCCCACCCCCGATAACACAAATACGGCCTTCCTTAATTTTTTTTTCTCTACAAGCACTCTTTTTCGCATACTGAGCGCCAATTTCAACGACAACTATGCGTTCATTAATAAAATATGAGCTGACAATGGGACTCATTGTGGACTGGCATTTCTAGGGCGTTAAAAAAAACTTGCTATACAATGAAGAATTATTAAATGTAGGTTACTGGGTAAAGATGGAAGGTTACGTGATTCGTAAAGAAAGTGGATTTCCTAGAAGTATGCAGATGATACCTCACGTTGAAACACTAAACAATTGCTAATGAATTTTCGTTTGTAAAAGAATCTAAAAGATTTCGAATATGAGCTTGTATAAATCTTATAATTTGTACGCCAATCGTAGTAATCAATTTTTCACGATAAATTACACAAAACATTTCCGAGCGATTATCGATAATTAAGCACCGTTTAACATTTAAAACTTGTTTAAAACCCCCACGAAAAGGCTCTTCAACTTGAATAACAATGCAACGCATTTTTCGCGCATAAATGTTTCTTAAAATACGTTGAACGTACGATGACCAGCATTTTATCAAAAATATACAAAAAGAGCCGCAAGAGAAAGGCGTCGCAAATACGTAATTAAAGAATAAAAAAAGCCCCTTATCGTGCAGCCCTCGCGACATGGAAATAACCAAAAGCTCGTGGCGCTCACAGTCATCAATAATTAATCGTATATATTCTCTCGCGTATACACGCACAAACAAAAATGATAAGGTGCACTAGCCATGTATATGTATACGATTGCGCAGAAATAATAATTGTAAATACCAAGTGATCGGTCCTCCTATATAGCGTTATCACCCGCTAAGATTACGATAATAAAGTGTATAAGATTCTACTTATTCGTACAAAAAAGCACGATTTTTAATGAAATAATCGATGTCAACGATCTGTGGACCACGGGTCTTTGACATTTTTTATTTTTCTTTTAGCGATCGCCACTCTTTCACGGACATTGATACTCTCTTCAGTTGGCCTCTCCTA
Organism: Chouioia cunea; assembly: GCA_030064505.1. Lineage (NCBI taxonomy): Eukaryota > Metazoa > Arthropoda > Insecta > Hymenoptera > Eulophidae > Chouioia > Chouioia cunea. Next base: position 3,742,104 of record JAOPFQ010000004.1, on the reverse strand, counting down.
ATGAGATCATAACAGCTGTATAGACGCGTGGACAATTACATTTAATTCTGTACTGATTAGCGAATCTATATTTAGGAGCTTTCGCAATAAAGTTCACACCTTGGCTGAAAATCAAACGACACATGTGTCTCTCGGATTGCTGACATTTTTCTTTCTGAATAACGTCGTAGAGCAGTGGTACTGGACAAAGCGAGACTGGTACCTCGATTAACAGAATAGCAGAATAGTTAAAATACAACTATTCCGTCGACGTGCCGATGATGAGAAGGAATGTTCACAAGGAAAAAGAAGAACCCCGCGTATTCGCACATAAATACACAGACGTCTTTATCTATCGGAAAGTTTCGCGATATACAAACTATTTCCTCCGGCGTGCGGGGCCAGAGGAAAAGACAAACGGTAGCGACTCGCTAATGATCGCGTAACGCGTATGGAGAAAAAAATACGCGGTTAATAGAAAACGCACGTGGAAACGATATAGTCGCTCGCGCTCGCTCATTGTAATCTATGACAATTCCTCCGATAAAAATACAAACGAATGTCGGCGCGAAGCGGGTATGATGGTCAATACATAACGTATATAGCCGCGCGCACGTGTTTACAAACTACACGTTCATGCGTTTGCGAACGTTAAAAGCCACGAAAAATCATGCGCGTATATAGAGTGCGTCCAATTATCACTGTTGATATGATAACTCACCGTTGATCTCGATGCGTTCCTGCCTGGCAATGTCAATCTTCTTGTCCTCGAGTCGACTTTCAATGTGATAGAAAATCGAGGCACCAAGTAGTAGGTAAGTAAGAAAGAGCATGAGCAAAGCAAGCCATTGCTTCTTCGACATTCTCCGGTGAACGTACTCCGTTACTTAGTTAACGCTTGTTCACCTCTCTTGCTTAGATAGTGTTGCTGCAGCACTGAATGAACACGAGACATCGAGAGAAACTTTGCAATTTTTCGCGTTATTCCTTATTTTATGATATTTAAATATGTGTACGCGCGCAAGGGTTAAAAACGCGCGCGTGGTAAGCCTTTGTCACGAGACCAATAATAATAGTAATTGTCTTATCGTCATCGTTACTGATGCGGTGTACGGCGATGCGCGGCGCAACACGACTGAACTCTGTCGTCGTCTGGCGAGCCACCGCCGACAAACGACCGTATTATACCCAGTGCAGGGTAGCGGCGTGTGGCGCCAGAGTAGCTTTAAATCCCTCTCCGCCGGCTCGTTAGACAACACTGATACGTTCTGTCGTTTCCTCTGGCCGCTCAGACCTGACGATAAAATTGCTGTATACTACAATACAGGGTACAATCCCTCTCCGCCGGCCAATATTACTCCTTCTCTTACTCTCTCTCTCTCTCTCTCTCTCTCTCTCTCTCTCTCCTATAAGCCGATGCTGCGACGAAACGAAACAGACTGCAACTACACGAATAAGGGATTATTACTCTTTCTTTTTTTTTCTTCAGACTTGTCGGTATACTGAATCTCTGGAAAAACCAGTTGCATCTTTAGTTTTTTATCAAAATAAGTTGTTGTTGCATTAATCTTCATTCGCATTCGCCGATTGAATCGTCTACAATTAATACTCGACTATATTTCTTATTCCATATAGCAACAAATATTAAGAAACTCGACGCTTAAAAAAAAAAATGACGTACTTGAAAGTAGCATTACTATCTTGACATATGACTAATTTAAAATCGAGCGAATCAAAGCGTGATCGATAACAATGTCGAGACACTCGTTCATTGATATAGGTTGTATATTTTTGACGCTATTTTCAAAAACTAAAACCAGGTCGAGGACCAACAATGGAAACTTAACTTTGTTTTTTACACTTGGGCATACCCATAAACGTAAATATTATCCATTTGTTTCACAACATCCAAATATGCAAAATATCTATATTCGCTGAAACGGAAGTTATTCTAGTGAGCTTTTACAGTGCTTTCATAGGGCTTTCTTGTTTAAAATCTCACCGCATGTGTTACCAGGTATTATGACTTTATCCATGTTGACAATATGACTTAATTTTGATTACAGCATCAAATGTACCGCCAATATTTACCGTCAAGTAGGTATGCACTGAACTCACTTTACGCAGACATTCAGTAAAATCATATAGTACTATAACGAATTAGTCAATCTAAAAAAATTTTAATAAAAAGTTTTTTTTACTCCAATTAGTGATGTACAAGAATGTATCAACCTCGCTGATTCAGCGACAAACGTAATTATGATCAATATTCTCAAACACCGGTTTTTTGGGGAATTTATCCTTATCTCGCTTGTAGAACAAAAATCCGATCATCTATTGTTTCACCCCCCCCCCTCCCCTCCCATATCCTCAAATAGTCCAACGCGAAAGGTGAGAAATCAAGAAATGAATCATTTATGTGTATTCGTACCAAATTCCTGCGAATAAGGAAGAGGCGCACCTGTGTATCAAGTATGTGAGTAAGCGACCCATTGAACGATATATGTGTGTATATATGTATATACACGTTTGACGCATTGGTTACTTCTTACGTTCCGGATGAATGAATATGGATTTCAAATTTTCCGAATGAAATTCTTAATCGCGATCGAGATGCTGTTATGACGATACTTGACGCGTTGCACGTAATATCCGAATGGAATTAATTTAGTTATAAATACGTCGTAGATCTTGCTCTATATACGGAAATCGGCATACGGAAAAGTGTTCAAATGTCTACGCTATCAATGATCGGACTATTAACATTACTATTATTGTTAATATTTTTTATCACTATTAAACGTTCACGTTCTCGTGATATCGAAAAATCAGACAAACGATGGAAAAAAACTCTAATAAAAATATTACTGTTTACATTGAAGAAGCCAATATGTGATATTGTCTGACAGTGAATCAAAATATTACGATTAGAAAAAATATCACGATAAGCGAACGTGTGAAATAATTCTATATGGTTACAATTAATCGCTTGTCGCTCAAGAATAAAAAAAACCGTCAGTTCTAAATTCGTTTCAAGACGAACTTTTATTTGCTTTTCTCTTGAAATGATTCAATTCCTTCAATATACCGTTGTTCACGATTTTCTTTGCGTTAGTTGTCGATACCTTGTTGTTACATTATCACCGAAATATAGTTTGTTATCAATTGAAGTTTTACCATGGATTCTCATTAAATAAATTCAAGTTTTGGATAAAATAAACGTTTCTTCTTCCAACAATTCGTACTCGCATTTGTACGTCGATATTTTATTCGTTTCAAACAACCTATAGACGCTCCCCAAAATCATCCACAAAAAAAATCCGCATTGACGATATAGTCTTTTTGAACAACTCCCGCGCTATGGGACTTGACGAAAATTGGGGGTTTATTGCTAATTCATTACAAAACAGACGCACTCTTCTCATTGTGATCGCATTCTTTAATGATTTACGACATACCTTGTCTTCAGTGAGAAAACGACGATGAATTATTGAAGTTTACGTGCCAAGTCATATAGATTCTTGTAATTTATATTAGACACGAACGAGACAAATTGATGAACGAATAAGGAAACGGAGTGGAGTTTGATGAAAGGTAAATAGATAATGTTAATGTTAAAGTTTGCCTTGTGAGTAACTTTACGTCGAGACCGTTGTTCATTTTTTTTCTTATCTCTTCGGAAATTGTATTTTTGCTACAGACAAGTGCACGACGCTAAATAGGCACGTGTATTTGTTAATTAGCCGTAAGGAAACGTGAAGAAAGTGCTATGGAAATGTGCACATTTGGGCGTAATTCATTCGAAATCAACTGAAATTTTGAATTTAATGTTTCATACAACGATAGTGTACATCCAATCGATAAATATACCGATAAGTAGTTTCAAATTGATCCGTGTAGTGGTATACCTGAGATGTTTAAAATTTACTAGATTGTAAGCTGAACGCTAAATCTGCGAGTGCACGTCTTGCACGTTTTGACAAAATCAGATTCGATTCGATGTATCTGCTCGTTAGTATCTGCCGGGAAAGACTAACACGTGCATTACTTAAATTAATTATTATCATAGGTGTTTTACTAATGATTCGGATGAGCCAACACTGAAAAGTACGCGCGTTGACCTTCGTCCGTCAAACGTAACGATTTATTTGTTATGAGTGCTTGTCTCTATTTGTCTTAAATGTGACTTTTTCGTATAAAGTGCTTGTGCGGCAATTATTAATGAATAAGAGAACAGTAAAGTTGACAGCAATGAAATCAAGTGCAAAAACTTGCAAGTTAAAAATGTCGATAAACGAAGAACAAACTAGCGTATTGCTCAGAGAACACATGCGATGTTTACGTACGTAAGATACAAACAAAATACGCCCGTTTCTCATTCGATATATCGATGGAAAAATGCCTGGAATTTCATAATGTACAGACGAAAAGGCAACGATTTGTACGTAATAAAATGAAGAAAAAACACCGGACCACTGCGTGAACAAAAAATATGAAGGACATTTGCAATAGTGATAACGTCTCTTTTTTTGTGAAGCAATATGAATGATTCGATGTAATTAATTTAACAAGTGTTAATTTATTAAATCGTCTATCTTGTATTACAACATATGTACCTTTTACTATTTTTTAAAATATAAGATTCCTCTAACAAATCGAACTCAATATTACTTTTATTATCGATCTAAACCGCAATTCTTCACGAATTACTTTAGATAGAAGTACGACCATGAAAACGACGTGCCTACGATGCGAGTAAAGAAAACAAATAGCAAAAAGAGTAAAGAATTCAAACGCCAGTGATTGTACCATTAGACTTATTTATCCTAATGACGATTTAACTAATTATTTCTAGCGTCGACAATAAGACCAGTTTGACAAATAGGCGTACGCCGTTGATCCACCGGTACGGTGTCAAAAAATTTTATTCCATTGAGTCAATGACTCAATCATCTTATTTTGCAATTGAGAAAAAATTAATATTCGTTTTTAGGATATGAACGTTTGTCATTAATCTAATAAGAAAGTCATTTTGTAGATGTATCTCATAGATGCAATTAATCACGCAACAATATCTATACAAAGTTTGATGAAACAACGATGAAATCATTGTAATAACGACAAACGAATGCTGAATAGAACAAGAGGAAAGCGCAAGCGAACAATAGAATCATGCTCCGAGTAATAAACTAGACCCTCGAAATCATAGACCTTGCTCATATATACAACATTCAACGAGTCGCGGAATTACGATAAGGTGCGCGCGCTTACGTATCGAGAAATCAAGGAGCATTTGTGATATCAAGCCGCTCCAACTTATCTCTCTCTCTCTCTTTTTCTCACACACGCGCATGCACGAGTTCTTTCACATTTTGTATGGAGAAGATAAAACTCGCGGGAGCTTTGCAGATTAACTGGTAGTATATTCATATTGAATTAACTATCGAATGAACCTATACGAAAATTCTCGTATCAACAGTCACAAAAAGACACAAATGAAAATTTGTTATACAACGTTATGATTTTTTTAATTACCATTATGTTGTAAAGTTATCTCCACCTTCGCGGATCGATTTTACACTAAAACTAATAGAATACACTCGAGTGCTTTAAATTAATATTTATTTGTCTGCAACGTTTGTAGAGTATACGCGTAAATGGTTAAAAAGAAAGCGTCATCTCGCTAGCTAATGTATGTATATTACGATCTTGTAAAAGTAAATAACAAACATAAAGACGAAAAATAAGACAGAAACGTCCAGATGACAAATAACACACTCGGAAAATAAATGGATAGACGTAATGGCTGTTGTTGATCAGCAGTAAGAGCTCAGCCCATCGAATGCTGCAGGTAGAAAGAGAAAACACGACCGTCGCCGTCCATTGAAAAAGTACAGGGAAAACGGTACGAAAAATATACCTAAGTAAAATAGTTATGTTTTGTTGTCACTGCCGATTTATGTTTTATTGCCGCTGTCCATAACAAAGGAAAGACCCGAGCCATAGCCGTATAATAATATGTACATTTTGGCATCGTGCTTAGAAGATGGACAGTGAAGAGAAGGTATACATTTTCTGGTAGTAGAAGCAGAGTATTCAGAAATAAGGTTTCCCCACTCGAGCGTAACGAGTTGGCATGCCATGTCAAAATAACATCGAGAAACCATACTCGTATGTCTCACCTCTTGCCTTCCATTTTCACACGTTGGTACCTGATTTTCGTGTTTAAATTGAGTTATTATTGACGCGTGCGGACATACGTAGTTCTTGCCGTAAAATGTTTAGCGAAATCTAAACAAATAACATTGAATCATTGTTCATCTATCGCCGATCAATTGATGGCTGCGTCATAAAAGATTTGATTTTCTTCGCTGATCGCTTTAAAACGCACTGTATACGCTCCTAATCATTTACAACTTTTGTTTTTTGATAATTCAGCACAAGCGAGGCTACGCTTTCTTCTATAACGAATCGAGTGCATTGTTGTTTTTTCCCTGTATTACATTTGACCAATTACGGCGCGACAATTAAAGGTATTTTGATATATTACGGTGTACCTTATCTATTATCGATGACGAAAGCAGGGTTCTATCATCGTCACGTTTATTGATTCCGTAAGTCGATTAGAATTATACGTTGTAAATACTGCAGTCGCTTAATCTGGTTAAAAGCCTTGAAACACCTATTGACTTCCAAGATATACATTTATTCTAATGTTTAAATTACGTTATTTCTTTGATCTGAAAAGAATTGTCAATTCTAGAAAATTGTATCTACATTTTCTTCTTACGCGAAGTACACCGATGCGAGGGGCCAAATAAACGTATACTATTCTTCATTGGGAGTCATTAGATGGCCATACAAGTACGACCAAAAGAAACGACGAAGGTTGCGACCATTGCTCTTTGTCGCACTCTGTTCATTAGTATGTTGGAACTTTGTATTACAAGAATGCAAAACTAAAATATCTATACGCGCTTTGTTTTCTTATTTCGTCAGGAGTATAGGTGTCAATTGCGTTTGTTTGGACAAATTTTAATTTTTTTGTTTAACTATGTCTGACAATGATTATTAAACGTGCATTTAGAATAGCAACGATATTAAAAATTTTTGTTTGAAATTTATTGACGATCGTTAATATGTCAATTGCATCGGTTTCAACATTAACAATTGCTGGTTGAACAAGTGTACTATATTAACGTATGTACAAGTTGGGAATTTTTTTCTCAATGTCATAAAAGTAACGCGATGTCATTTAAATTCGTTGCTTGTTTAATCAACTCGATCGTCCAATAAATTACGGAAATGCGTAAAGATAAAATAAACTTATATAGTTCTGAACTATCACCGATTACTTGAATGAATAAATATGCTACGTCTATAGTATACAAGTCTAGGGAATATCAAAAATTGCATTGTTTAGTTTACTATAAAACGTTTTAGGTAATTCAATTACGTTAGTTCGAAGAAATTTCTTATGAAATAGCACGTATCGATGACGTATATATCGTTCGATCTAACGCACCGATGTGTTATCTCTAACGATATATACATGAACATGATCGATTAAATCTTGTAAGTGAAAAAAAAAAAGAAATTACACAGATACAAGCTGTAAATTGATTAAACAAAGGCTCGTGTTGTTGACCTACGAGAGAAAAAATAGGGAGGCTGCGTAAAAAAGTAAATATGTATCCGATCTAAATCGGAGAGAAGTAATCGCGTGACGCGTCTTCGGTAAACACTCGATTCTCTACTGGGAGGAAACGAGCAATCACAATACTAATCGATTAACCACGCCACGAACAACTGTACAAATTTACAAATTGCACGCAATTGAAACTTCTTGGAAATTCTCTTAGTCTAAAAGAAATTTCACGTGCGTAGTAATAATACGCCCAACCGACAGCTTCAGAGATTACTCGTGAAATTGTTTTCTTCGTATTAAATTAATAGATTTGGTTGATCTTTAAGAGATCTTAAAAATATATATTCCATGTATCACCGATTTGTTCAAAAAAATACCGATGCTCGGATGAACTCTCGTGATTATTTATATTTTATCCACGTATTAACTTATACGCATTAATCAAAATATTTTTTTTACTTTGAACAAGTGTTATTGATTTGTAATTATTCGATAACAATTTGTACAATGATCGCGGTCTATTTTTGTTCTCGGATATCTTTTCTTCGTTTGCATATAGTGTTATCGACTATTTGAAAGTTTGTGCTTTAATTTAGGTGTAAAAATCATCACATAAAGTCGTTTTCAAAGCTATGTCCATGGCGGATTCATCTCTTGCTCAATAGCTAAGTCATAAAAAAGAATAACTATTATCAAGTCATTGATACCTAGCGTTCTTGTGATAACGGTAAAAAAAGAGCATGACATGTGAATTTTTTTCTTTTTTTACTTATTTTTATAAATAAAACCAACTCATCTCTTGTTCTGATAAAGCAAACCGGATTAAAAAATATATTTCATAATTTACGGTAGGAATAAATAAATGTTGCAATTACCAAGATACAATCGTTTTACGCATTTACGATAACTTAAAAAAGATAAATGTCGGTCAAGAATAAATTTAAACAATTGACTTTGCCAATTTATTCATGATTTTATTGATCAATGACGTAAAAAGATCGTTATCCGATAATTTATCAAAATTTGAAGTCATCATGAACATGTATGTATGTATGTATATATATATGTATATATATAGGATCTATATATATATATATATATATATATATATATATATCATATATATATATAATTTTTTTTTTAAATAGATAAATTCAAATTACAAAAATCCGTACATTAGACTCAAGAATTGACTTAATAGTTTGATGTCAAACATGTACACTAATTCATCAATAATTGTAAACATAATATTAAAAATCTCTTTACTTTCATTTTGCTATTCCGTAAAACTTGTATAAAGTTTATTGAACTATAATATTTTAGAATGTGTTACGTCAAAGCTCGACTTGAGATTCACGTCTACAGTAGGGATTGACACTACATTAATTCCATCTGAATTCAACATCCTCGAATTTACCATTTATTTCGTCTAATTCAATATCCATAGGATTATCTCCAGACTCGTCGGTGAATCCTTCCAGAGTCTATAACGAGAACGTAAAGTTACTTTTAAAGCGACCATAAAATAGCGACAACCCGACGAAAAGAAATTGTACGCATACCTGTAGATTTATAAATTGACTAGGATCATCAGCAAGCAAAATCTGTGATTGATCCACTTCATTATAGTCGGAAACTCTCGCGTTTGATTCGTTCGAGTATTTATTCATCTAGATATATCACATCAGATATAATACAAATCTAGAATAGAATCCAAAGAATAGCGCAGAGCAAACTTACCCTCGCTTCATCAATTAAATCTACAGAATTCTCTAATAACACGTCCAATATTTCATCGTGATCATCGTCGATCACGGAATGGGCCGTTTTCTTATGCATAAGGAGTGTGCTTTGCTGTCGGTACTGCCTTTGGCACAGTTCGCAGCGGTAAGGCTTTTCTTGGGTATGAACTAAATGATGCTTGTAAAGACTAGAATATTCTGTGAACCGTCGGCCGCAATTTTTAATTGAGCATACGTAAGGTTTTTCGCCAGAATGTATACGTATATGATTCTTATAATTCGTAGAACTAGCAAAGGCCTTGCCGCAGTCTGGCTCTGGACATTTAAAAGGGCGTTCCCCTGTATGTGTTCTTATGTGTACCTGAGAATTTAAAAATTAATTTAGTAATGTTGACGTCAAAAATTTTATTTACAGAACATATTGGAGTTACTGATTGATTGGAATTTCAATTTGACTTGTCATCATTTTGAAAGATTATGGTGATTAATTAATATAATCACGATATAATCTTTCGAATTGTGTAATTTAATAAATATGATATCAGCGACCAAGTGGGCTACTGAGCAAGTGGTAAGATTCAAATAATTTATGACTTAGATAGCCCATCAAACAAACAAAAATCGTACATCATTCATACCTTTCTAATATTACTTGTTGTGAAGGATCTACCACAGCCATCAAAGGGACAGATGAATGGTCTTTCACCAGTATGTGTTCTAACGTGTTTTAGAAGATCACCTGAAGTTTTGAAACTCTTATCACATTCTTCTGTAGGGCATTTATACGGTTTTTCACCAGTATGAGTACGCAAATGAGCTTTCAAACTATAGCCTGTAGAAAAACTTTTTTTACACTTTGGATGAGTGCATTTATACGGTCGTTGACCTGTGTGAGTGCGTTCATGGACCTATAAACATTAAACCTAGTTGAGGATTTTCATTTTATTTCAAAAGAGTTTACGATGAAAATTTACCTTTAAATGATGAATAGTGCTAAATCTCTTCGTACAATCTTCTCTAGGACATTCATGTACATTTTTAAAATGGTCATCCTCACTTTGATTATCCCCGTCATATATTTGATCATCATCATTGTTCTTTGGTTTTTCATTTGATTCAACCCATACATTTTGGAGGTCTTCTATTTGATTCATTACTACATATACTACTCCATTTATAACTTGCACCTGAGGGTAAATATTTTCTAGATCACTCGATACACTATTTCCATTTTGCGTACATTCTTCTACTAAGGAATCCAGTTGCATCTGTACGAATTTATTATGACTAACATCTGGAACATTAGATACAAATATTGTATCTTCATCTACATTTACGGAAGATTCATCTTTTTGACATTCTGAAAAAATGTTTAAACTTTAAACATTGATTAACACTTTTAAAACTCCCGCTCAATATTCAGTAAGTAAGTTTGCTATAAGGTGGCGCTTTTTGAAAACAGTGAGATAATATATAACCTGCAAGCTGATGATCGGTAAAAAATAATTATATTCAAAGTAATATAACAATTTCTGCAGTGGCATCATATTAAACGAACGTATTTCTCCAGTGTTCATAACTAATAACCAACAGTTGCAATCACATTTACTTACCATTATTAGGATTAACATTCTGCGTAACCAAAGCTTGCGTTCCATCCGGCAATGTCACGGCAGTTAAATTACTAAATATTTGACCATTAATTACTAATTCTTGTACTGGTATATTATTTATGTTATTATCATTAATGAATACTGACAGTTCGCCTAAAATATCTTGTTGACATCCCTGCGAACGGTAGTAAAATTATTACATTTAAAGGCCACATACAACTATAATTATTTGTTCTTTCTTAGGTAAAAGACAAATTGAACATACTTCTAAGGCTTGAGGGATATCTTCGTGCGTATAAGTAGTTTTGTCCAAAATTTGTGCATTTTCTGCTGACATACTTGCTACCAGTCTGCAACAATAAAGAATTCAACAACAAGCAAAACAAAACTAATTTTGGAACTCAAATTCGATTGCGTTCATTCGAAAAGTGACACTGGGTTGTTACATAATTACATAAGAAAATAGGATCGGTCAAAGTGAATATATAGCAGTAGCATGCATACAAGGAAGTACGTAAAAGTATCAAACCTTCAATATCAATCGTACTCGCAAAGAAAAAAGGCAGGACAGGTTAGAATATAACAATCAAAATATCTCTCGAAATACACCCAACACTATCGGAACTCGGCATAAAAGTAACAGGCGAACAATTATAAAGCTATAAAGATTGCGTAAAAAAAAGACGATGACAGTGCCCAGTAAAAAAGCAATATCATCGAGTATGCGAAATAGCCGATAGAACCGATGTTCTGCATGAGATGACTGCTCGCCATGGCTCGGTCTCCCATCCAGAAACCGCGTGGTTAGACGATAAAAAGTGAACGTCCGTCACACTATTTTATACGATTTCATGATCTTTGAGAGGGAGGGTCGTCGACCAACGTAGCTACAGCGATAGTAGCGGCAGCGGCGGCGGTCGACAATATATATATATATATAGAGAGAGAGAGAGAGAGAGATAGAAAGCGCACACGCGACAAGCAATAGCTGATAACGTTCAGCCCTGCCTGGGGAAACTGCACTGCCCAGCTTCCCTCACTGTACGCTCAACCTCTCTCTTGTTGCCCAGGAAAGTTAATGCCGCAGCGACATCGTGCGGCTATCTCCGTAGCTTATGCAAACTTGTGCGAAAAGCCGAATTTTACACAGAGGTGGTGGCGGTATCCGCCCATGCACCCTGCAAAATATATGCGCCGCCGCCGCGTCGCCCGTACAGCCGGCTGCTGCGACCTGCTATCTCTGTACCCCTTGATCCGATGGATTATTCACTCTCGTGGAATTCCACTGGTTGTTTTCAATTCACGAATCAATTGGATCGTGTTGTTGCTTTTCCATTCGTTTCTGCGGCAACTTTCTGTCTCCGTTCTTCTCCCCTTTCTCAAGTTGTTTCCAATACCTTTCGGAGTAATACGCGATTCGACGGCTAATTGGCGTATATATGGATTGTAATTTCTCTTTTGTATCCTGCACCTTTTGGGCTTTCACTCATTTTACCGAGGGACATAACTCGGAGGTGTAGCGACAACAGCCACGATATTGAATTTTCATATATACATTCGATTGTAATTGACATGATTTTTAAGAGCGGCACAACAAATCCAAGTTTTTTCAATTGACCTACTGACTGAACGTCAAAGCAGAAAAGCTGGTAATGATGAGTTTTGTGCTTTTCCTCGCTTCTTTTCATACACTCGAAATGTATTGTAGACAAACATCAAAAGTACAAACAGTGACTGGTAAAACTCACTAATTGATGAATGAAAAGACTTTTCTTGCAATTTTTAATGAATTCAATGCTATACCTACCGACAAGACTATTGTTTGTCGCAAAAATTAAGTGCTCTTTTTATTAGAAGTTGAAAATGTAAACAAGTAGACAAGTAATACAAAGACGTTCGATTACTCTACAAATACGCAATACTCGTTATTGTAAACAATAAAATCAAAATCTAGGCACTATTTATTCGAATTCTGCATAATAACCAATATCCAAAGGGTAAAAAGAATGATTTATAAAACGAGACGACATTTGAGAAAAAGAAGAAATACACAAACCTTTTGAGCAAGCTTAACAAACGACGAATAAGCGGTATTTCTCTTTCTCTCTCAACGTTCTATCAATTGCGCTTTGGATCAGATCAGCGCACCAACTAAATCATCCGCTCGAAAATTTACCCGTTTGCTTCATCGCCGCAGGCTTTACTAGGTAGATCGACAATCCCAGATGATGTGCTGCATAGGACAAAACAGCCGCGAGGCTAGTAGCCGTCCTCTCTCTTTCTCTCCCCCTCTACAACAGATCTTTTCCTAAGGGCAAAAGAGGAGGGGAGATCGACCTATAGGTATAGGCAGTTCGTACTACCAAACTTCATCTGTGTTTCCACCCTTTTTTAGGGGAGGAGGGGGAAAAACTAAGCATCTCTCCCTCTCGTATGCCGATATGGCCAACCCAACTTTGTTGGTCAGTGAACAGAGAAGTGTTTCCTTGAGAGAAACGCACAGACAGTTTGCGACGTGTTGCTGTAAATGCTGATTGTATAAGCTACGAGTGTTGCTAATGCCTTTCAGATGCGTTGGCGAATACATTATATACATGTAGAGCTACATCATCAAACATATACGTCCTTCAAGCCCTCCTAATTTGAACCGACATTAGGTTACTTTTTTCGAATTAGGGAGTTCTCATGTTACGTGGAGTGAGATGTGTACTTTTTGTGGAATCAAAAGACTCAACGAATTCACGTTGTTATTGTGGAAAAAAGTAAAAAGGTTTTAGTAATTAATGTAACGCGTGCTTTTTGTAAAAACGCGATATTTGTTTTATCTTAGACTTACGACCATATATCTCAGCAACAAAGCAAATTATCAACGAGAAATATCGTTGAACCCAACCAACATTGGACTCGGTAAAGAAAAAGTTTTTGTTAAGCCTGTCAAGAAAATTAATAGGACTCTCTTACGAACCACGTAGGAGAAAATACAACACCAAGACCAATCACCAAACCAAATAATTCCTTGAATTTTCTTTCGCCGAATTTCCTTTTTGTGTTCCTACCAACTCCCCTCTTGCAGGTGATGGTTCGCTTGATAACTTACATCCCCCTTTCAAGATTCTCCCTTACCTCGCACTTAATCGAATTCTATTTATCATCATTCCCTACGCGTTAAATGACACGTACCAAATAATCATGTATGTTTTTACATTTTGCACATAGAAAATTATCATCAAGATTAACGCTATTTCTTTTCGTTATCAACAGCTTTCAGACAAAAAACGATATTATCAATCTTGTCGTGCAATTTGCGTCATTACGAACGGGCCGGATAAAAAATCAATGTTAATTGCGAAGAGAAACAAGCTTTAAGTTCACTCTCTTCACAAATTGAATTGACTGCTTCGATTGATTTTTAAAATTACTCGTATTCATTAGCGATTACAAGGAAAAGACATTGTCGTCGACTAATTTTAACCGGCTGCCCAAATTACAATAGTGGATTTCCCCCAAAAGACTCAACGACTCCCCTTTTTTCAAGCGTTAACCTTCGAAAAACAAGTTACTCTGTGTACACAAGTCAGTAGGGGAATTCATGCACGCACGATAAAAAAAATCAAAGTTACGTTTGAATAAAACTAATAGTTTTGGTATTCCAAAAGGTTTTCTATCACTGCTAGGATGTCAAGCAAAAAAGTCAGGGTCAACTGACAGATTAATGCGGACTTTGGAGTGGTGCAATGCAGATTGCGCATTATGGAAACTACAGTTTTCCCCATGATCCGATGTAATCAATACAATTTCAATTTCAATTTCAATTTTTGCTTAAATCCAAATTGAACCATGACACATCATAATTAATCAGATTATAAATGGGACATTACAGTTAAACATCATCGCTACTTTAAGCGTAATACGTCATCAGCGGTAAAAAAAATCGTGACATACATTCGAGTACACAGCGACAAAATATGAATTTCAATTTCCGTTCAAAGGTCACCCTCAATGTCATGAATAACAAATCGTTTGCACATCAATCACAATCATTCATCGATATGGTCAAAGTGTCCCATAAAAAAAGCTTCGCGTGACGTTTATCTTTTTCGACTACCCTCGAGCTAAAACTGTCCCAATTCATCAATGTTTCCAAGGAGTCATCCATGACACTAGTAAAACGGGCACGAGATATAAAACGTTTTTCAAATCGGATAAAATTTGAAAGTAAACTTACAAGGAAAGGACCTTCGCATGGTGATGAGCGACAGAGCAGCAAAGTTAAAAAAGGAAAGAGCCACGGAAAGGATTTATCGAATAGCGTTAAGTCGTTCATCTGAGGCACAGTTTCTCTCGGTCTTTCACGCGTGTGTTTAAAGGACTTTATTACGAATCCCACTCGTAGAAAGTGTTTAAAGGGCTAAAAGTACATTTGAGTGCATAGTGTTGAGGAGATTCGCTTCAAATTTTCAAGCTGCCCAAAAAAAAATCCATTCGAAATGTTCATCAAGGTTGATAAAACAAAAATTTATCATTATTTAAAATAATCTGACTGATTTCTGCAAATAATATCGGTATATATTGCAATTTCACGAATTCTCCAAAGAAACGTTTTGTTGTTAATTACATTGAAACCGGACTTTTCCGTTGAATCCTGTAACAACCACAAATTGTTCATTCTCTGACATATAGTCAATCGTTCCTCGTACGGACAAAAACAGCCAATTAACAAATTCCAAGACAAGTCGATTAAGAAGAGAAAATGAAAAAGGCGTACTCGGAAAATTGTTGGTGAAAAGACGGACGTCTCAATCGTTATTGCGATTTTGCACTGCAGCAGCGGCAGCATCAGTCGGCCGCCGCGCGCGCGTTGATTGATCGTTCAATACTAGATACATATATATATATACATAGGATACACGTTTATGCTGGAGCGCGTTGCACGCGAAAGCCGCTCTTACCAAAGTGCAATCTCTCTGAGGCCTTATGGCGGCTTTGCGAACGGGTCGAATCGATGGCCAAAGTATTATGTCAATCTCCGTAATGGAAGTTGTTAGAGCTGTTTCCTGTCTAAGTTTTTTCAGGTGGACGAAGAGAGATAAGGGAAAGGGAATTCGTTTCGCGCGATATTGGCTTTTTTCGGATAATGAATGTCGATGTCTTGTGTTATTAAATATATATATATATATTTTTTTTTTCGAAAATAGTCCACAAAGGATCTCTAAACGTTAATATGCTCTTAAGGACTATAACAGTCTTTACATTTCACTGAAATGAGAGACGTTTGCTTATGCTTTTCTGCGCAATGCGCGATAAACTCAATGCCTGCGTTAAACGGAATAAAAAAGTTAAAGTGTATTTTAAACTCGTTTCCATGATTAGTTGTTTGTAGTCTATACGACCTTTAACGTAAAAATACCGTAATCAATTTTTCGTTCAACACAAAGTAAAATTACATTTCGTATGCATTGACGTGAAATTGGATTAATTTTGCATCCTATTATATGTTATCATTCAATCTATTATTACTAAACTTTCGATAGCCTTTTTAAATGTAAAATAAAACATTATTTTCGTAGCGGAAAAAATGGTAAGTAGAACTTGCGGTTGGAGACATGCATTTTTATACGTTCAAAGGATCCGTAAACAATAATTGGAAATCAAGATACAGGGCACTCAAAAGCTTAGATTGCAGCAAAAAATAGATTCGTACGAAACCTTGATAATAAATTCATACAGGTTTAAGCTATAAGATTTGTGCGTGGAATAAAGTTTGTCTTGCTTGGATAAACTTGATGTCGTGCTCATCGAAATTTGCACACAGACATAAATGTGAAATGTAATTAAAGATAACAGATATTTCAATGTACTCGGCGAACTTGGCGATAATCAATTGACACTTGCTTATTTGCACCATTGGTTATATCGACAAAGTAACGAACGACACGCTTTTTGTGTTTGCTAGAAATACAAAGAAAATAGAACAACTTAAAAATTGAAAAAACCTTAAATACGTAATTCTATCGAAATGGTTTGTATCACGATAACACACGCAAGTACGCACAATTGCAAACTTTATTTATTTGACGTAGACAAATAGCCAACTTTTATATCTACAACAGAAAATATTATCCGGCATAAGAATAGATAACGAAATACCCTTTAGAGCTTGTAAAAAAAAGTAAGCAACCAAAGAAAATCTCAAATCAAGGAATAGAACCGAAGTGCATAAGATATATGATCATTCAACATAGTATTAGTACCTAGAAGAAGCGCGCGACGAGGTACGTTTATCTAATTTTACGTAATTTTAACGATGTGATGCGAGAGACGCGTAAAAATTTCGCCGCAAGCCCACGATGAGTAAATCAATCGACCAAACCATTAAATCTAAGTTATTGTAATTTCATCAATTAAGGATTTATGGAAGCGCTATGGAAAGTCAACTGACAATTTTGTGGTTTACACTACCATTTTATTATTCATTTATGCGAGAATATATAAATCATGAGATAGACTGATATACGATCGCACGTGCGCTTAATAGAGTTGGCACTACGGACAACTTTGAAAGAGTATCAAATCACCTGTGTGCGGCATTTTTAATAAAAACTAAATAAACGGAGCTTTATTAAGTGCACTATTTCAATACGTTTTTTGTGATGCAAAGGCGTTTTTAAAACGAAATATGCTTAAGTAACCTTTTGTTTTGAAAATACACTTTAATGGTCTTATTTTCGTTTTCTTTCAAGCAAAGACAATTTCCACAGCACAAAAAAAAATCAAAGGTAAAGAAGCATACCTATTTTTTCAATCTACGCACTTCACTATTCAAACGTAAATCACTAGACAGGCTATTCAAAAGTCGCAGCAAGCAATATTATTGAAAAAAAATCTTGACAAAACCGCGTTCTCTCACCCATACACTTGACGGCATTTAGATCGACGGCAATGAAAATAACAGCGTATGATGCGTATCTATATCCGCAGTACACAATATACAAACACTACCGCTAGCGCCGACGACGGCGACCGAAGTGGCGAGGTTGCACGTGTATTTGAGCTACCCCGCAAAAAAGATACACGTACAAGGAGCAGGGTTGTGTAAAACGCAGTCTCGGAAACAGTGTCGCCTTTTGGCTGAACTTGCCAACGCTTCTTGTGTGTGACCCCCTTTTTTTAGGCCGAGTCAACCTCGTTTGTAGGTTTCGATCTACCCTTCGGTTTTTTAAGTTTTAGGCAACTTTCCAAATGATTTATGCGCAAAGTGAAGTAAAACGTTGAAGATGCAAACTTACATGAGTTTGAGCTTCTAATTAAGAAACTTTTCGCCTCGAGGGGCTAAGTGTTAGAACCTAGTTAGGTAAAATCTTTGCCTAGTTTGAAAGTAAACTAATGTACCGGAAACGTTTAAATATACCGTCGTTTTGCAATAAATTGCAACCTAGCAACTTTTAAACCTACCAATTGTTATTTATAACGTAAAATTACATCGCGGTACAAAACAAAAATTCACTTGTTTCGGTTCTCGCATCAATAATTCCCGTCGATTACTTACGAGGATTAACAACATGAGAATAATACAACATCCCACCCTAAAGCTGTATACTCGTATACGTCTATATATATGTACTGCATATGTATGTATATGTAACCAGAGTATGGACTTCATTATGCACTGGTGCGCTCTTGCTCTATACAATTTATATGTGAATGAGCAACTGTGCTCGCTTTTGTCTGTATGTGAATACAAGCGATGCTCCATTTTCTCTCTCTCTCTCTCTCTCTCTCTCTCTCTTTCTCTCCTTCTATTCCCGCCACCGGTCCGTGAGGAGCCTTCGTAGTTTTTTGAATTTTCACAAAGTTCGCTATTCAGCATTCGTTTCAAAGTCACAAGACACACTTATGCGTGTCATTCTTCTGCTAGATGTGTATATGTCTGCGTTTTTATTTGTTTTTTGTTTGTCGTGGTCTCGCATTAACGAGTTGTTAAATGCTGACTGTTTCCGCATTCTTTGTAGCGCGTGCGCGTAAGCCACGTTTAAATTTAAAATGCGGACTATAGAATCTTTTTTTAAAGAGTTTAATCTTAGGAGATAAAAGGCTTTTCGTAACGATGATGTGCAGCTTTATGTACAAGACGAGTATTGTTCGTAATATTCATTTGTCTCGTTAGGGCTCTTTTGAGTTGTCTGTTTAAATTATTAAAATTCTCTTCCGTGCTCAAACGGGTGATATTTAAACGAAAATTCAACGATAAATTAACGGTATTTATCGCAGTTCCAAAAATCATTTCGTCAATACCTAATTTTCCCAACGACATATTTCAGCTAAAACTATTGAGGCTGATGGTGATATTGTCAGCAGCACCGATTACGACAGAAGCATCGCCAATCGTCCGTATCCACGTGGAATTCACTCAACTACCCCATCAAATTCAGGAACATAACATTACTACCGACGACAGCTCGTTTCATGGTTCTTATCGTTCTTATCGTTCGACAGCAGGGATGCGCGAAAGATGATTTTGAATTTGGGTATCAAGTAAACGATAGTAATGCTCTGTCCGTTTTATCGGAGAAAGTTTCCTTTAAATGAACGATAATTGAGATCTAATCGAATACAGTTGCGTACTTTGGAAAGCCAACGAAGAAACATTTCCTACAAATTCGATCGATCCAACGCAATTCCATTTGACCGGTACTCGTTGGTTAGCTGTATATCCTTCACGCATGGGCAACGACATCAGCTACAGAGAACACGAATCCGGCCATACAACTCCTAACTTCTCCAACGCACTGCCTACTCGACGACAAAATTCATCTCGATGAAAAAGGATCGCGAACTGTATAGGTACATACGATTTATCGATCTGCACATTATCCTGACCAGTGTGCTACGTGAAGGGCTGTCAAATAAGTTTACGGATACGAGGAAATATTCTTTTACGAGATCCATACGTGCGATCACTTTTGAGAAACAGCCGAGAGAGACGAAAGCCCGATTTGAATGGGAACGTACTTGATAGTTTGAGCTGATATTCGTAAGGTTTTTATCACTATTAAGACATAATAAACTGACGGAAATAACTTTCAAAATTTAAATTAGTATTTCATCTTTATTATAATATATTACAAATATTATAGCTGTATGATATGTACACGAATTACACACTACACGTAAAAAAAAAGATTGAAAATCGTTAGGTTCCAGTAAATTATCACAACTAAACGTTAACAATTGTTAAAGTAAGATAATTTCAGAATTGTTCAGTCTCTTCTCCATTGATTTCACTGAACTCTTGTCAAAAAACATCGAACATTGGATAGCTAAACACGAACAATCCAAACGAATAACTTTGAACGTTTTGGCTTCCGAATAAACGGTTTAATTGACGCTTATAATGTGCCGATATTACTCGTGTGGATTTGCCGTGGATCCAGCTATACGTTTAAAATTCAACAATTTGTTGCTTAAAATGAACTCTGTGATAAATCAACAATCGATCTATTCATGTATATATAAATTTACAGCCATCGCATCAACGCGCAAATAAGTATAATCGCGTAAAGTGCCGAAACACTTGTCAAGCTGCTCGCGGTATTGCACAAGTCGCCGTTGCACATGCACATGAAGATCTTCTTGCCGTTCCACTTGGTGTAGGCGCAACGTTCCTCGCCGTCGTCTGGTCCGCGTTGTAAGCACCAACGTTCTGTCGCAGTACCGTATTCTGCGTCAACAACAAACAAAAACATGAATTATTTGTGTGAAATTATTGTCGTTTGTATCTTTATAACAATATCGAGAATTTTTTAACGAGAGCTAGAACATTGTGAGTGATGGGTTTACAGCTAACCAATGAGTGCCGGTCAAATTGAATTGCGTTGGATCGATCGAATCTGTAGGAAATGTTTCTTCGTTGGCCTTCCAAAGTACGCAACTGTATTCGATTAGATCTCAACTGTCGCTCATTTAAATGAATCACGGATATTTATATCCACAATATTGCTAAACTTTTTTCAATAAAAACGAACAGAGCAAATTTGTTTATTTGATATCCGACAAAGTAGTTTGATTATCTTAATTGTATAATTTGAATCAATAATTTGAATATTTGCAACAAATATATTCACCATTATTTATACTTCGAGCCTCGGTGCTTTTGGCGCACCAACCAGAAGCGCAAGGCTGCACCTCGACTCCGTGCTCGCTCTCTATCTGCGTGACGTTCATGGTAAAAGGGTCTTTGCACGAGCCCAGTTCACCTCTTGACCTGCACTTGACACACCTCTTCAAGAAACCTGAAAAAATATATATATGTGTGTGTACATCCCGATAAATTTGCCATTTATCTGGCCTACCTATAAGATAGTATATTTTTCGAGGTTCTTATTCTTGTACAATGTCACTGTACTTCGTCGAGTGGCAATGAAACTTTCTAAAATAAATCGATATTTCATCGCTTTCCGAAATCATCGCGATCGCAAATATACGCTCGGAACACTATGCGAAACTTAAAGTATAAACATGTGTAACGAAAATCAAATAAAATAAGATCGTCATTGGTACAATGATCCATCGATCAAAAATAAACCACAAGCTCACTCTCAAAGTCGCATCTCTGTACTGACAGTTGGGCTCGAACGTCTATACTTACCTTGGCTACCAGGTATCAACTCAGCAACAACAAAAACCGCCACAAGAGCAAACATCCCTTGAACTCTCATCTTGACAATGTGTTTGTTGTTTTTTTTTTATTGTTTAGCAGTAGACAATAAAATTTCCAACAAGCACAGCCATTTTGAAAACGTTCGTCTGCCCGAGTCGGGAATCCGGACACGTCTCTTGCCCGTGAGCACCTTTCACTTCTTTCTCTCTCTTTCTCTCTCTCTCTCTCTCTCCTTTACTCCCGCCACTCAAACGACTTGCCGATCCCATGTGCGTCGCATACCTTCGGGGCCATTTATACATCAAATCGTAGATACGTATATGTATACACCGATTTTGTAATTATCCTTTCCCGATATGCGCATGCAACGTTTCAATAGTGTCATCTGTTAGAATTGCGTAGAATAACTTTATGACATAATGCAATTACTGTGATTATTTTGGATTACAGATCAGTTGCGATTAATTTTACAATACTCGATTGCAATAGCTACGTTTCGTCAAATTTTCTCTTGTTAATTAAACATTGGAAGATTAATTGCTGAGGCCATTTTTTATTTAAATTTGTCATTGAATTATTTATAAAAATGGATTTACCTTTTACACAAATCCACGACTTTTAATATTTTTATCCAATATTCATTTAAAATTATGTTTTATTTAACAATAGATGTTATTTGACAATAAATAAATATTATTTAAAAGCACAATAATAATTATGATTTATGACTGTCAGCAAATATCTCTCGCTCCTCCTTCAATTGTTCGTAAGTCTTTATCCTGAATTGGTCACGATGTCTGCAGGCTTTTACAACGCCAGCGCAGTAAAGAATGGTTGTCAGCAAAAAGATGAATCCCAAGATTCTTAAATGTCTGATGAACGCTACAAACAAACATAAATAAGTCATTCCAAATGTTGAATTGCGCGCGCAGATGACTTATTAGAAACGTTCCCATGGGATGGCGCTAAAATTGCAATGCGCATGCGTATTCGAACAACGGAGCTGTTAGTTATGGAAGCGCCGCTAGGTGGCGTCGTATTTCTCACAAGCGGCGAGAAATCATGTCGCTTGGTATATAAGACGCCTTTAGCGTCCACCAGTCGTACTTGCTTCGGCAGTACATATACTAAAATTGGAACGATACAGAGAAGATTAGCATGGCCCCTGCGCAAGGATGACACGCAAAATCGTGAAGCGTTCCACATTTTTTGCCATTTTCAATCCTGAATTATTCTTTAGGTTAACCAATGTTAAATAACGACGTTTTATTTATACGAATTATATAACATTTTTAAATATTAAATATTTTCTGCATAGAATTCTTCCATTATTTATAATAAAAAAATACCAACAAACAAAAATATGCAATATCAGCCCAAAGTAAATAATATTTTTTTTTGTCAACTAGCCTTCGGTTAAAAGTCCACGTTTCGGCACAACAACCACTCGAGCCTGCAACATTCGCTGTTCGTCAACCGAGCACGCGTACTTTCCTTGCTCAGGATCTGAAATATCTGCGAATATTACGTGTTGCTTTTTTTTTCAATTAAATGACTCTTACGATTATTTTAAAAAATGATTGGAAAATAAGATACCTTTGAGATAAACAGTGTTATAATGATCAACGTATATTCGTGGAGTTGGATCCTTTTTGCGAAAGGAGCGACCTTTTCCTCGTAACAATACTATTGAATCTTTCGTCCAGGTAATGTTCGATATTATTGTTGTGCTAAATCATATAAAATAACGTGCTTAATGTGACTACTCGATGAATTCACCGTGCAAATCACGTTATCTCGATTCTTTCAAAACGGCTGCACAACTTGTAATAAAAGAAATAATTACTTTGGGCATGAGAGGGTGAGGTGAGCTCCTTGAGCCAAAAGGTAGCGCTTTTTGTACTTAAACTTGCGCTTTCTCTTTTCCTTTTTGCAGGGTTTGCATTTTTCAATGAGTATGAATTCCGGCAAGTACCTCGTTGCGTTACTAACACTCGGGAATAGCTCTTGCAGAAATCTCGACCTACAAAGCATATTTTTTTCTTCGTTACTAAATAAGAAAGGAATCGAATGTTGTGCAGCAAAGACTTATTTATTTATTCAATTATAGCGACGCGGACTTGCAAGGAATAACTGGGTTGTTTTTGAATACTTGTAGAATTTCCGAGTCACTTGTAGTAGTCTACAAAATAAAATTCATAGACCTTCATTTTCGGTATACATTCAATTCTTTTTTTTTTTAAACTCAAAATATTAACTTCGTTGTAGTATCGTTTTACTCGGCAGTGTCCC
Source organism: Chouioia cunea (assembly GCA_030064505.1). Classification (NCBI taxonomy): domain Eukaryota; kingdom Metazoa; phylum Arthropoda; class Insecta; order Hymenoptera; family Eulophidae; genus Chouioia; species Chouioia cunea. Next base: position 3,718,173 of record JAOPFQ010000004.1, on the reverse strand, counting down.
CTTTTTTTTTTAAACCCTTGACTTTTAACACACTCTTCGCAAGGACTCCAGATACCCCATTCGGTCACGACTTTGAGGATAATTCCTGCTTGTCGAATACCTACAAATTCTTCGACATCCCCTTGCTGCACAATTTGATGAACGTCAACATAGGCGAGTTTTTTGTTTGTTCGTTGAATTATTCAACAGAGTACTTGCCGCGAATTCTTTATTGAGCGAATCGAAATTGTATTTCTTGTATTTTTGGTATGCGGTTAGATCACCCTTGACGTCGGAATTATTCAACTTCAATGCCGCTAAAGCGCTCGTTAAATAATTATGTCTCTCAATCATATTCGAGTGTTGTAAAAACAATACCTACGCTCTAATCGATAGTTGTAGAAACTCTGATCTTCGGATTGATTTTTGCCCAAACAACGATATATACCTGTGTCATTTTCACGGAAAATTCGAATGATCAAAGAGTTTTCGCTGGTTACGTGGATTCGACTTAACGAGACATTGTTATCCATGTCTAGTTCAACTTCTCTGAAGTCGACAGATTGATCGAGATCTTGCCAGTACCATATTTTTGGTGGATCTCTTGTATTCTGGTCCTCGCTTTAAAACGTCAATATTTAGGTTTAGTTCGAGGTTTATTTCATTGGAGCGTGTCAAGTTCTTACCAAAATGTACATTGCAATATAACCGAAGAGTTAATTTCAACATCGGCAAGCAAATATTCATCGACGTCTTCCGCATCGATTACTTTATTTTTTTCTCGACAATATTTGTGAACGCCTGGCCTCGTCTCGAGGCATATAACCCTCGTTACAATTGACACCGCAGTTATAGCTGCGAAAATACTTGTAATACCCACTTTTCTATCGACGAACGGTCGGACTGGAAATGTAAAGTAGTTTGTCAATAAAAAATCATCTTACCGAACCATGAAGATTTCGATGATGAGCAAACACGTGGAACCATATAACGTGAATAAAACTTGACGAAAATTTGACATTTGAAACAAGGCGCCAAAAATTTAAAGACGCAAGTAGAGAAATAAACGATGATCAACGCCCTCTCAGAGAATAAGATGCAGAAAATGTAGCTTTACGTCTAATTCTCAGCTGATAGCGATGAGCGCTTGCTGTCAAAAATAACTAGTTAACGAAAGTGGATTATTTAGATAAAAAATTGGACGATTTTTTGAAGATTAATTTGAATAGGTGTATCTAGTATTACAAGGAAAACATATAAAAATAAAGTTAGGCTATTCGAGTTAAGCAAGTTCACGCAGGCGCAGTGGCCATTTGGCTCATGCGCAGAGGGCAGCAACGGGAAACGCGTCGCGCGGGACAAGCTGTTTGGCGGCGACAGTACACAGAGTGCCATTAGCAACGTCAACATGGCGGACGAGATTGAAAGTAAGTAGAAAATTTCACTTGAATTTCCCGAGTCACCAAATACACCTACGATTTTCATTCATTTCTCCATTCAGCGTCATATTCTTCGACGTTTGAACAATAATCTTTCGCGTGATTTCTTGAGTTTGTGTGATCTTTAAGTCGAATAATTGCAACGCCGTTTGAATTTGGCTCGAGAGTTCAAAATTTCAAAAACACAGCCGAGTGCGGCTACAACCTGGGTACTCTTGACCTTTCATCCAATATCACCTTGGATTTTTTAAGAAAACTGAAAATTTGTCAAATCCAAGGTGAAAGTCGGTTGGTTTGTGGTGATTGCCAGTGATTTTGCGTTTTTCAAAGACCCGATTTTCGCGCTGCGGCTACGTGTGTGTTTGCTACCTTTGAATGTATTGGTATGTTTCTCTGCCACTGCAGCTGGCGTTCGATGTTGAGCTTGGTTATGTTTCAGCTGACTGGATGATTAAAACCTTTTCAAGATTTGCGCGTCTAGCCAAATTCTTTATTATTCGGCCATTAGTTGACGCGTGCATTTGTGTATGTTTTCGTTAATACTTTTGCGTGTTCACGACGGCGTTCTTCGAATAAACAGCGATTTGAAAAAAAGAGAACAGGGAGGATGTTCGGTCGTTTCAAAAACAGCAGCACCAGGCGCAAAAGTGACATTCGAATCGTAGCTTTTTCGCATGACTTTTGATTGTGGATATTGTGATAGTGTAATTTTTTTGTTTTTTGTATTCTTTTGCGTACCTGCTGCTCTTTTCGCACCGAGTAGCATTTGTTTTTTTCGTAGCTAGTGCATAATATAGTTGTTTCGGAACGATTTAAATGCGAATATCGATTTGTTATTTTGAGCTGCTGAGAAAGATTTGCATTAAGCCGACCGTTTTTAGTGACTTGTATGGCTTGTTGAACACGTTATTAGTTCATTTTACGCCCATTAGTAAATTTGTGTATAGTAAATTTAGAGTTCTACTCTTTTTTGATGCTAACAGACTCCATTTTAAATTGTATATAATCATAACTGAAAGGAATGCAACTGCATTATTTGGTCACTGTATATTTAGTGCATGCTCATTTTTCTAGTACAGCATTTACACATGGGCATATGTCAGCCTCTATATATAGTTTAACTATTATAAATGATCATATTTTAAGGTCAAAATTTATAATTCATTTTATTTTTTATTTATTTAAAGTAATATTTTATTATTTCTAATTTTGCAATAACAGTTGTGCTATCAAAATAAATGTTGTCTTATAGACAGTCGTACTTGTATATTACCAGCTATTTTTATGTCAGCTTTTTCGAATGTCAACTCATTATTAAATAAATATCTAGCACTTTAACACTAGAAATAATTATTGAAAATGTAGGAAAAAAACTTTTAATTTTAATATAGTGCTTCGTGAAATATTTGTAATATATAATACGTTCCATTAGTAAATTTAATGTACTATAAAAAAAATTAAAATTTAATCTTGATTTTTAATAAATGTCTTCTTTACAGATGAATCTGCAGAGGCTCTTTTATCCATAAAAAACGGTGGTTTTGTTGAAATCAATGTAAAAAGAGAAATAATGGAAGAAGAAATGGATATTTCAGATGATAACCAGAATTCCAACAATAATTCTGGTGAGATGCAAATGGACACCGAAGAGGAACCAGTACAGGAATTAGGTCCTGCTTTATTAGGCTTACAAAGGGTCGGTACTAAACCACCCCCAAAACCAAATCCTCCCCAACCTGTTCAGGTACTGAATAGAAGAGGAATGCCAGCTCGAATAAGGAAAAAGAATAAATTGTTCTATGATGATATTTTAGTAAATCATCCACATCACAGGTAATTTCTTTCGATACAAAACTCAAGTATTACTTATATAAAAATTAGTTGTTTGGTTGACACATCAATTATCAAATTTATTTTGTTTTAGAGTCAAAAAAGATCCTGATGCTACCCCAACAAAGTCTCCAAGGAAAATGTCACGACCATCTCCCATGAAGAAACATCACAAAATTATCCACTCTGAACCTAAAAGATCTATTTCTACACCGTCTACTCCTGTCACAAAGCCAATTAAAATAGAGAAACCACAAACAGTTGAAAAACATCCACCAGGTCCTTCTTCACCAGATAGAAAGATTGGCCAAAAAATTGGTATGAGATTACGAAATCTCTTAAAATTACCCAAAGCTCACAAATGGGTCTGTTACGAGTGGTTCTACAGTAATATCGACAAGTAAGTTTCCAGGTTATATAGTTTATGCTTATGCTATTGTTCAATATAATAATTATGAATTTTCTAATTTTCTAGAACATTGTTTGATGGTGACAACGATTTTATGATATGTCTCAAAGAATCGTTTCCTCAATTGAAAACCCGCAAACTTACGCGAGTTGAATGGTGTAAAATTCGACGAATGATGGGCAAACCAAGAAGATGTTCTCAAGCATTTTTCGAGGAGGAACGACGAGAATTGGAAAGGAAAAGACAGAAAATACGCATGCTTCAACAAAGAAAAGCTGCAGATGCTCAAATCTTTAAGGATTTGCCATCTGAAATTCCATTGCAATTAGTAATTGGGACAAAAGTCACTGCGAGATTGAGAAAACCACAAGATGGTCTCTTCACCGGTAGCATAGATGCAGTTGATACGAGTAATAATACATATAGAATTACTTTTGAAAGAGCTGGATTAGGGACTCATAGCGTTCCAGATTATGAAGTTTTGGTAAGCTAATAAGGTTCATTAATGTCTGATTAAAATAAGAACTTAGTTTTGTAGTTTAACGATACATTTTACTTTCAGTCCAATGAGCCACCTGAAACTATCAGCCTTGCATCCTTCACCCACAAATTCCGACCTCGCCATGTGCAATACGTACCTTCACCAGCCTATGCTACAAAATTAGCATCACCAAATTTAAACAACGATCCACTGATATCGAATGCCACCATTGCTAAAAAGATACCCACAGCAGGAGCTGTGAATGGTTATCCATTAAAGTTGCTGGAAAATATGGCAAGAGTCAATAAAATTTTGGCTGCTAAGAGGGAAAAAATCAGGATGTTGAAGGAAATGAATAGTGAGGCTGAGAAACGAAGATCAATACAAGAACGTTTATTACCAGATTTTGAACGAAAATATGCAGGGTAAGTTTAAATTTTATATTTTTTATATTTAAAAGTTGTATATTATCCGTTCCTAAATAATATGTTAATGTAATAATAATATTTCAGAATCGTCGTTGAACTGGAAAAGATGAATGTTGATCTACAAGAACTGTTGAATGACATTCAAGGAATGTGCCAAGAAATCGCTCCTGAACCAAGTGTAGCAGCAATGCTGGCACCGTCACACCTCCGCGAAAAGTGTCGCCAAGAAGCCTCCGATATGGTTGCTAAAAATAACATGATTAATGAGAATGAACCCACAAATATGAATCAACTTGTTACAGACCTCACAGCTCTCATGTTGCAAGTCAAAGTAAGGATTTTCGAAGTATTAAATCACATTACTCGCTGTACTTTGGATGAATGTCGTAATTACTAAAATGATCAAACCAACAATAGTAGAACGTATACTAAATTAAAAATTTTTTTCAGTACTTGTCAGATTCTGATAGAAATGCTTACGAGCTAAAAGTATTGCAAGGAACTATGGATCAAATAAGATCGAAACTTTCTCCACAGAATCAACAAGTTTTTCAGAATTCTGTTGAAATTCACATGCAACACATACAAGTGGGACTAGGGCAAATAGGCGCATTAACGCCTTTTATGGCGCAAAAAATTTAATAACCAATTTTTGAATATTTATAATTGCATCAAAACAAAGGAAAAAGTTGTTGTGAACATTTATACTAATGTCGGCTCACCTCGAAGGAAACATTTCTTTGAATTGATGTTTATGTGTAAAGATTATTATTTCATACATTTAAGAAGAGTTTTATAGAAAATTGTGTGAATCATACATCTATATTTTACGTTTACTTGTATATAAAAGTATTTCACGTTATTGATGAAAACATACCATTCATTCACAATTACATCCACATACATTATCTATTATTTTAATACTGTTTTAGATAGGCAATTATTCATTAAGTAAATTTTTATTTTCCAACAATTTGTTGGAGTAGAATAAAATGAGGATGATATATGCCCTTCAAATAGTCATAAATTGAAGTATTCGAGGACGATTAATTGTAGAATAAATCAATAAAATTATATGTATAAAAATACTTTCTAGCGAAAAATAAATCTCTTCGAATAGTATATTATATGTGTACACAGATGTACGTGTATGTATATAGGTATACATACAGATCCACATATACACAAAATTACTGTGTATAACTCGTTTAAAAACATGAAGAATAAATAATATTCTATGTGTTTTTATAAAATGAAACGTCTTAAGATATAATTTAATTTTATGTAAATTGGAAAAGAAATAAGAGCAAGTCATGAAATAACATTAGCATTTTCTATTTTTTGAGAGTTTTGAAGAAAGGAAAATACTATTAAGAACTCACTTTTATTTCTGTTCCAAAGAATTATTAGGATTGATCATCTATGGTATTTTAATTTAAAGTTAATGGAGTAATTCTCACACTGTTAGATTTTAAAATGTCCTGAGCAGAAATGTACACAAGTACATCAGTAATAATTAGTGCATTAGTAAAGATTGTCACAATATACAAATGCAGACGTAGATTTAGGCTTTTTCGTCGTCATGTAACAGCAAACCTTGTATTTCAAACATTCTTCACCTTCATAGATTGAGCTTTACTTCAAATACTGTGTAAATAAAGAATTATTGAAAAAAAGTTATTATTCGGTTATTTATATGACTCGGCTTATTGAAATGTACTACCGACGCAAAGATAGGATTCAATGAAACTTCAAATTTCGGTTCATCAGTAATTTATTTATGTACAAGTTATCTATTAGATTACTAAATTGGTTGTTTTAATTTGCAGTAGTATACTAATGGCAATGGAAATTATATTCCACGTTCAGTTCTTATATTTGAGTTGCATAAAAAAATAACTCTCCAAAATACAGTGTAAAATAATAACGTAATAGAACCATACAAGTGAACGCACAAGTATCTTAATGACAATTCGTATTAATAAATGTGCAATGAAAATTATTGGACAAAGTTCTCACGCTGTATGCACGTAAACGCTTCATGATCAAAAATGTGTCTTAGATACCTGAATATTATCAAATTCTTGCTATAAAGCTTGGCTTGACAATATCGATTTTTACAATTATCTACAATTCAAAAACATTCAAAAGAGATCTATAAAACATTTTAATGGAAAGATCAACAAACAGAATTCGAAAATTCATCGATTTGACTCCTTTACTTTTCAGCAAATATCTCATGTAACCCGTTGCAGCATTAACTATACAAACACTTTTCAGGTAGGCAGCAGATACATTTTTACACAAAACGTTGACTCGCTACTTCTTTTCTCGGAATACTTTTCACCCTTCTAGTATACCTCAAAGACACTGACACTAGTAGATTTATTATGCTAAATAACGTACAACTGACAAAAACCATGAATTCAAAATGAAACGATTTACTCGTCATGTTCAAATGGTGTATATATTTATCTTTTCGTCTGGAATCATTACATTTAACAGAATTCTACGAATTATCACAATTATTTTCAATTTTAAAACTCTAAATAGAGAACAGCTGAAATAATAGTTACTATGTCTCAGAAGAAGTTGTCGTTATTAATATTTAGCTAAAATATTAATAATAGCTATGGCTTATAACAACTACGAAAAAAATGTTCGTAATAAATCCACTAGTGTCGTTTATATTGAAACATCACGAAAACGGACAATTCTTCCATGAACTAAATAATTAAGTATTAAGTAAGTTCCAAACTGGCGAAATTATTATTTTTTGTGCTTTTCAAGAGCTTCGAATAGAGCGTCAGCCTCTTCGGACGTTTTGACTCTAAGTAGAACTGCTACAGGTTGTGTATCCGCGTTTGGCATAGGCACACACACCAGCATTATGTTTGTCTTATTCAGGCGTTTTATCGGTATGCTCTCGCTTAGCAATGTATTCAGTAGAAGATTTCCTAAAGAGTTTATAGCACGCACAATCAGTTGCATTTTGTCGTTGGGAGTTGGTTTCAAAAACAGAGTTCCCACTCCTCGGTCACTATAATTGCTATCTTTCTTCACAAAGACTTTACATCTGGAATGATAAAAGTTACCTATATTTTTCCCATTTATAATGCCATATTTGATTGTCATTGTTAAATAAACTAATAATATACTCAAGCTACTTATGCTTGCTACATTAGAACCACTTGTGCTTACTTTTGTTCATAAATAGATCCTTCTTCTGTAATTGGTTTAAAATCTGGTTTTGGTGGCTCATCATCTTCATCCTCTTTCTCTTCTTTATCAGCTGATTTTTCTTCTGAGTCGGCTGGTTTAGTTGCTGCTGCTGCTCCTCCAAATGTAAAAGGTTTACCTCTGAAGAATTTAATGTTGCAATTAAATTCTTTGGAAATTGATTGGATACTTTTAGATTTGGACTATTCTTAATAATATGAATAATATATACCCTCCAAAGCTAAATCCAGCAGAAGCTGTACTTGCAGGAGTCTGACCAAAACTGAACATCGCAGAACTCTGAGACACTTGTGGAAAACTCAAAGTTGCAGTTTTTTCTTCAGGCTTTGCTTCACTTTTCTGGGTCTCTGATGGTGACTTTATTAGAAAAGGACTTTTGTCTGAAATCACAGTTGATGTTGCACTGAAAGGACTTTTACTATCTCCAGCAGAAAATATAGATTTTCCACTCAAATTAGAACTTCCAAATATGGATTTTTCTGGTTTCCAGGAACAAGTAATTCCTTCAGATGTTGATTTTGCATTTGAACTCCCAAAAATGAAACTTTTTGGCTTTTTCTCAGTTTGACTTGTAAGCTGAGTAGTCTCATTCGAATTAAACTCTAACTTTCCTTCTGACTTTTCCACCAGTTTTGTGGACTCAAATTCCTTACCATATTTTGCTTCAATTTCTTTTAAATACTTTTCATAATCACGAAATATTGGAGTCAAAATGCACACTGGGTTTGCATCCACATGAGTTTTTATCCATTTTGCAACACTTTGATTGAGTCCTTTCAACTTGGCATAATACTCTGGGGGCCTCTTGGGGGAACCACTTTCAGAAGACACAGGTTTTGTGTCCTTTGATATTATAGGGCTAACGGATGTAGAAGTTGAAGACATACCTATTCCATTTTCTGCAATCTTTGTAGATCCATTTGTTGTTGGAGTCTTATTGGTAATGAAGCTGGAACTTGTTGCGGTACTAATACCGCTATCAGAATTTTTCTTTGCTAAGAAATTGAAAGGTGAGGAAGTATTTGTTGAAGTAGGAGTGCTTTTGAAACCTGTAAATGTACCAAATGCACTTTTGACTGTATCCTGAAATAAAAGGTATACAATTTTATAAGTAAATTACATGTTTTTTATTTATATCTTTATCAAATCAATAGAGATAATACATTAAGGCAAAATAAATAGAAATGGTAATTCAAATTTAAATTAGATCAAATACATACATCCGTTGTTGTTCCAAGGCGTCGTTTTGCTGTTCTCACAACTCGTCTTGTCAATACTTCATCTGAAGCCTTTTGAAATGTGCCAGCTTCTTCTGGTTCATCCTCTTGATTCCAATTGTCAGCGTTAAGTTCAGTTGTTGCAGCCCTTTTACCTGCCATAACTTTTTATAAGTCTATAGCTGCAAAATAAATAACAATCAGCTTGATTTCATCAACAAATTGCACAAAACAATCACGTTGAAAATTCAAACAAATAAGGTCAAATGATAGGATTATCATGAAACATTATTCGTAAAAATGAAAACAAAATACACTGATAACGAAAATAACAATTAGATGTTAGTAAACATTTCCAAAAGATCACAAAACGTGCAAAACAAAATGTGTGGAAATGCAAAAGTTTAACCTAAAATATCTGCGAATTCTACACAGTACTACTTGCAAATATAGTATGTAAACTAATCCAATTATCTTTACCCTATAGTAGTTCGTTTCGGAAATTGTAGAACGTACTTAGTCACACTTAATATTAGATTATAAAAATTGAATCTGTTTGAAAGACAGATTCACGCCTAAAATACGGTAGATATAATCTAATGCAGGTTCCGCGAAACCGTGGCGCTAATATGTTTTATAGGATTCGAAGCGGACAGAAAAGGCGCTAATTTAAACCAACAGGTAATACTTTTAAATTTTCGTAAATAACGATATCAATATAACGTTTATTACTAAGAAAATCGTAAACCACGTAACCTTGTTACAATTTATTTAGTTCACCCTAAGATTGCGCGAGAAAGATTTTTGTTTTTATTTTAATTTGATACTCAACTTAACTTGGAGGTTATACTTGATAAAAACGAATGCTAAACTACAATTGCCATTAGATTCGAGCACAGTAGTACATACATACATGCTCGAAGGTCATTAGATATAGTATAGTATAAATATATCATAAATAAAATATATATACATATATATGTTTATTTTAATATACATTATTATTCACATGATCGAATCATCGATTTTTTGAATTATTAACGAGTAGAATTTGATAGCAATAAAGTCATTAGCTCAGAAAAAAGTGTATTGAGTTATTCAATATCATTTTGCATGACATTTTTACAGTTATTTACTCGGATAATATAGAATTCGAGAAATTTCTTAATGCTGACAAATGATGAAAGTAGAGTTGATAAAATATAATAACTATTCGTTGTTTAGCTAGAACTAGAAACATAAAATACATCTGATATTACCATCAAATAAACAATCTATACTCATAAATGTTTGTAAACTTATATGTTATACTATCTGGTTTAAAAAATACAATGTTGTTTATTTCAGCTAATTATATTGCATAGTTATATTATATTTGTTAGTCTTGTCCTTCTGTGTCAATGTGTATTCACACAGAAAAGTAGATAGATATAAATATAGTTATGTCTTCTTCAAAATACCAATAAGAGTTTATATGTGCAAAATTATTTTCAAAGCAAGTTTCTGAATCTCTTCTTTGTTTCGGATACTCTTGCTGTAATATTTATTGGGGGATTATTTTCAAAGTTTAAGAACTTTTATCATTGTCATTTATATCCACCTGCGGACGTAGGTAAATATTTTTATTAATGACATTAACAACAAATTCTAATAGTTATTTTAACTGGACATACTTTGGGCTCGAATTGGGGCTTAATTGTACTTTTTTTTCTTTATTGCACGTTGTTGTATGTACGTGAATTTGAATAAAAAACTTTAAATGCATTTTCGCGCGTTTAAAAATCAAATAGAAACACTATAGGTTAAGTGCGTACCGCTTATACCCACGTGTAAAGCCTATAGATATATACAATATAGCTGACTACAACAGTATACAGGACTAACTCAACACGCACAACAAAATGCAAATGGAGTGTTGGTATTAGTGTATGCGTCTACAGTTTCCATGAATTGGTGCCTATTGAGCGCGGAACTTGGGGCGTGCTGTGTTATTTGCAGTCCATTATTTTATTATTTTTATGGGTTTTCTTTCTACGTGCGTTTAATTTGCATAAAATAATCAATCTAACGCCACGTAAGATATTGGCGATGTATAGGGAAACTACGAAAATTAATCAAGTTGATTAAGAAGGTATGTTTCTGATATTTCTTTGTAACGAATTTTCGCGTTTTGCACACAATAGGTCTCAACTTTCACTTTTCAAAATAGTTCGTAGTGTAGGTTCGATTTGTAAGAATACTAATTATTAGATAGATAATTTATTAATAAAATTATTTAGTTCACCATATTTTATGAGTATTTTGTTATTAATACTGGATACCTTTGGATAAATTAAATAAGTATTATTTGTAAATATATAATTCGAACGACTCGTCACATGGTATAGTCGAAATGCAGCCATCAATAGAATATATTTTTTCAACATCACTAAAATCATAAAAATACGAATTTTTAAATAATAAAGATAGTCAGTTAATAGTAAATTCTACATGGAATTTACCATATGATTGAATAACATCTGATGAATGATTTTATCCAGATATATCTCTGCAGAATATGTGTGCGCTAGCAAACTTTTCAAAGTCTCTTGCTGGCATGGCTTGATTTTGTTAAAAACAATTACCAACCTCTGCTCAGCTATTACTGTAATAAAAACGTAATTTGTATAGTTCTATATACTTAATAAAATAAAACTTCAAATTTATTTAAACTTAAAACTTACTTTTACTACCAGGATCAAAATACACTTTCCTTGTATCTGACTCTGGCATTTCTATTAAAGATCTTATCCTTTGTGCACAAAACAAATTTACATGGAGAAATAATACAGAAAGATTTTTTAAAGAGAAATAAAGTTTGTTTATTTCTGCAAAATTTATAGTAATCTTCTTGTAAATTTCATCTGATAATTAAATAATATTTTATTTTAGTTATAATTTTAATTAAGTCGTTACTTTGAGAAGTTATGTATTTAAATTAAGCGATATAATCAAATAGTTGACTTAATGTTAATATCACACTTAATAATTATATGATAAGATTATTTCACCGATATGTGATTTTGATAAATGGTAAAGGACTCACCATTTCCCACTTTTGGCATTTGGAACTGAAGTCCTTTATTACAAATTTTGACATTAAAACTTCTGTTGGAACATTTATAAGTACCTACTCTTATACTGTAAGACTTAATATTTAAAAATTGTTCATTTGCACACAATTTAACTTGTGAGTTTTGTTCTCCAAGCTACAATAATGATAAATATTTTTAAAAAGTTTTTAACATACTTTATATTTACTACTAAACTTACAATTTTTGAAAAAGAATTGCATAGAATGATATCTGCAGATACTTTATCTAATTTTTGAATTAATCCAACTTTTAACAAGTTTTTTATGACTCTACAGTTTTCAGACATATGATCAGGTAGAATGATGATTTTATTGCAATAATTAGCTATCATAAAATAATATATTTTTTTTATTAGATATAAAATATTGTTATTTGCAAATAGTACTTGGAACCAACCTGTGCTTTGAGGATCTAAATATGCCATGGAGTCCTCATCTACACCTAATGTTTCTTTTATAAATATAGATGCTTTTTTATTTATGTATACAAATAGAGATGGCAAAATTCTAGAAAAACTTGCTTCAATTTTTATTATATTAGTCATTTCGATTTTTACTTTTACAAATGTAGAAGCTACAAAATAAGTTTTTATATAGATGGATGATTAAAAAGTCAAATAATTACATTCAATAAGCAATAAAAATAACTTTAGATTTACTTTCATTCAAATGATGCGCACAAAATTCAATACCATCTTTGGATATCGAGAAAGTCCTCTTCTTAGTATAATTAAAATTTCCTACTTTCAGAACCCGATAAGTAAATGTACTTAAATTTTTATTCATTACTAAATTATCAGTAACTTGTGATTGAAAAAAGGAGTTATTTTTTTCCAAATTATTCTCATTTGTTGTTCTTTGTGCATTATAAGAATCCCACCATACTGGATCATAATACGGTGTCCCTAATGTATTTATTTGATAATTTTCTAACTGAGAAGATAGTATCATGTTTCAAAGTAAAAATCGATTTTAAATTAATAGTAACTTGGTATTTGATTGTAATAGTAATTGAAAACTATAAGCACTTACATACCATATCAGATTTATTTTTAATTTGAAGATTTGTCGCAAATTCTGATACATGCTCAACCTTCTTTTTCTAGAATAATGTTTAACCATGAGCAAATAATTAAAATAATTATGTGAATTGTACTTTTTACAAACCTTTCTTAAAACTGATAAATCTGATTCATATACCCATTTTCGTTTTTTCAAATTTAAACTTTGAAACGATGGGAATTCTGGTTTTACAATAGATTCTTGTATAATCTGTGGTTGTGCATAGTGGTGCATTCCCTAAAAATATTTTTGGCTCAATGCTTGAAAATTTAATTGAACTATTAATAAAAAACGTTACCCAGTTGAATGCATTAAAGATATTTTGATCGTGAGCTTTGTCATTGACAACTGACTCCATTTTAATTTTCTAAAATTTTTTTAAAAAAGTAATCAAGAATATCAAAAATAAATCTTTTTCAGTATTGCAAACCTTGTTAAAATTGAAAGCAACAGTGCAATTTGGAATAGTTTTATCAATTACACCAGTTCCATTTTGCCTTGCTGTAGAATTAGATGTTATCGTGGTATTGGGATTTTCAGTTTGGTCATATATTTCCAAAACTAAGCCTCTGGAATTAGATTCACTGTCTTCACCAAGTTTTGCTGACACGAGATATTTTATAATATCTTCAAGTCTTTTTCGATATATTCTGAAATGGTATCGATTGAAAAAAAAAATGTAATAATTATAATTAAAAATATTTATTAACTCAAAGGATAACGAACGATTGAAATATTTAAAAGGTGTGCGTAGAAATAAGTAATGCGTACAAAGAATGTTTCAAACGATGCGATGAAAATCACATTAAAAAATATCGTCGACACGTGGAAACATAAATCATTTACCTGGACGTACTTTCGTCTTTGAATATAATTTTAAAAAGTGGTGCTCTCTGTTCAGCATCAGACTGTTCATTTTGAGGCAAAAACTTTTGCGAATTTTTTTCACGAGTGTTCTTTAAGCGATCTTTGGTATTTCTATCCAAATCGTCGCTATCGCTCGAATCCGAAGTTAAATTGACAACCGAAATCCTCATTGTTAAAATAATAATGTTAATACTGACGTTGATTTTAATCAATTGTGTTGCAATGTCTATTTATAGTAGCGTAGTTATTTCGCTCGTCGGTTGTTAAACTTTGAAAACGCACTGCGATGTAAGTTTCAATAACGTGCTCCAGAATACTGGTTATAGGCCAATGAAAAATAAAAATATAAACAAGGCGCAGCTTGAGTGCGCACTGACACGCGTGTGAAGTAGATTTAAATCAAAACAAAGCCCCTTCATTTTTTAGTGGAACAAAATGTAGCATTAGAGTTTACTAAAGTGACTTTGTGTGTTTTCATTTGCGACGATTCCAAATATTTTGTATATGATGAAATAATGATACTTTCGTTTAATCAACCTAAAGCGTCTAACATAACAACTCTAATAATATATTTTCGCTATACTTATTTCAATTATAGATTAAACATGATTTACCATGCTTTGATATTCAAGCTTTATGGTTGTAGATAAACCTATGCAATTTTCAAATTTGATCATTTCTTCATTATTGTAAAGTAAGTCTGTAGGTATTTTAAGGAACCGAGTTTGCGATAAACCGCGTTGAACAACGTAAAACCGCACCTAGAAAAAAAGTAGAGAATCGTTCGGGAGAAAAAAAAACATAAGACGTACGAGTATTTCTGGCAATCAAAGTCTCATCTCTCTGACGCGTTTTGTAAAAAAATCCGTGCGAGAAGTTTCCCATCTCGGGCAGAAAAAGGAAAAGTCTCCCATTTAACTACATTTTGCTGCTATTTGCAAACACGACACAAAATAACAGGTACGCCCATCTTAAACTCGTCGCTATTTATCAGCATATTGTTTGGACAATTGTGTGTAGTAGTTAGTGTTCGCGGGGAATTATATATATATACATACATACATACATATTATATCATATCAAATACATACTGTCTACCCTGTTTATACTCACGTGTATAACCAGATTTTAAAAAGTCCCAACGAATGTTAACTACTACGTACAATCGTTCAAACGTCTTGACTATATATATACATAGTGACGATGCGCTGATAGCGATTGATGGATTAGATGATGGGAAATAGTAGGGAGCGACCTTATCGCTATATAATGACGACTTTCAACAATTTTCTTAGTTTTTCTGCCGTTCGGTTGGGATAAAATGCAAACGAATCAGTTTGTTAATTAATTCGATTATTTTTTTACACGAGGGCGTCTATTGGAATTCTTATGATAATAGGGTAAGCGTAACAGTTTGCGCAATGAAATAAGTAAACATACTCTAGGTAAAACAAGTAAGGCTAATTACCATCAATCAATGTACGCGATACTTTGTTTCACGAATTTTGTTTTGTCCTACTTCGCTGTATAATCTGATTATTTCTAATTAATTTCCTCCTCGTTCTTTCTCTCTCTCTCTCTCTCTCTCTCTCTGTTCTTTTTTTCTTCACTCCGTTGCACGTACACACACAAGATTGTAGCGTATGGTATATAAGTCGGTGACGGACCGCGGTCAAATTACTATGTGTGCGTCAAAAAATGTGCCCTCGTCATTGCACTCTCATCGACGAGTGTGCTACTTTACATTAAACAACAAAAAATAATGACAATTGAATCGAGCTTTGAACATTCTCGCGTGTAGCAAAGTATCTACAAGAGGTATCTGCTGTAAATAGCAAGAATTTGCACGCTACATAACAATTTCTGTTGTTGTTCTGTGTATGTGAGTGCGTGCAGTTTTTGGAAAAAAAATAAAGATGACTATTACTGGATTCTCGCCGTCAATAAAAAAGAGAATCGCTTCGAAAGCCTAAGCTGAATAATAATACCTAATGCTCAACATCGTATGCTTGCAAATACTACATATAATAAAAGAAAAAAAAGAAAAAGCATATCGTGAAACTTGTACAAAGTATAGTTGTCGATATGCAAGTTGATTGAGCTGTCGATCAATATCAGTGATTTAACAGTATAACGATTGGACGACAAACGAAAACTCCAATCTCTCGATGCACTTGTATACCGCGACCTATAGGTGTACAACATGTGTGAGTGTAAATATTAGCGTGTATATGCATCCAATCCAACAATCGAGACCGTCACATTACGGGTACTGAAGCTGCCTCCACAAGAGCCTAAGCCATATTACGCGTGCGTGTTTATTAATTGCTACGCGTTAAATTGACTTTAGCAGGTATACATTGATTCGGCATTGATCGATATCCAGCAAACTGTTAATTCAATTATATTTGTCCCAAGTGTTAAATTTTGCATTTTGTCCTATATTGTCATGTAATTGCTAGAGCGCGTTGCGTGCATCCAAACATACGTTTTATATCTTTTAGAGACATATATACATACACATACATACACACACGCATATATATATATATCTATATATACATATATATATATATATATATATATATATATATATATATATAGAGAGAGAGAGAGAGAGAGAGAGAGAGAGAGAGACCCACGGAACATCTTTATATATGACGTGTATATATTTAGCCTACTACACTGAGAGAGGCGCTTAGTGACAAGTTTTGATAATGAGTTTATGGGTGTTACCAAAGTACTTTGGGGAGAAAAAAAAACCAAACTGCGTGAGTATAGTAAAACTTTCATTTTCACTCTCACTTGAGCAAGTTGGTTTATCGGATTTGGTAGAACGGCATATTATTAGTACTATCGGGAAGTTTAGTAACGATTTTTCCTTTCTATCTATTCTTTCTCTTTTTCGCCAAGCAGGAGGTCGTCTATTCGGAGGCCAACAAAATTTAGCGCTCCGTATTCATACAACTTTAAAATATTTTATTAAAATAAAATAAAAGCATATATCAGGTGTTTATTGGATCCATATCCCATTGTAAAAAGTGTTTGCCAGAATTAGCTTGAACGCTAGACTCCTCTTATGCAATACAAACAACATTTTAAAATTACAATTTTGTTCTTTGCAGGATCAACATTTTTGCATCCCTCGCAGAGTTACGTGGGTTGTGAGCTAGTGAAAAGTAACAAGAGCGACAAGGTCAGCACGCCGGGGCTTATAATATAATATACATATATACTTATATATACTTATATCTATATGTATATATAAGTATATATGTATATACATAAATATATATAGTGTGCACACAGTTATAAACAAGCTCGCACACAGGCACAAATAGTGGCAGGACAGGGGCGGTGAGAAGTTAGCACCGGTGGAACGATTGTAGGTTAGGTGGCTGTCTGTGCTGCTGCTTCTTTCTTTTTCTCTCTCTCCCTTCCTTCCCTCCATCGCTCTCTCTCCCTCACTCTCTCGACAGTGTTTCGCTCTCGCTGGTTCTCCTGCGGCTGCGACAACTAGCACGGACCATCTCTGCCGTCAGTTGGGCGCGCGTCTTCAACGCAGTAGCACGTATAATCATGAATACGATATCTGTTGGACTACAGAAGAGCCTCGTGGTTGCGCAAAATAAGCTGTGGATGGCCATCCAGCAACATCAGGTTGGTTCTTTAAACAATACTCATAACAATCGTTTATACTTCATTTTTTATTTTATTTTACTTTTTTACGTATATTGAGGGAAGCAGCTTATGCGAGCCTGATGTAAGATAGCGAACGCCAAAAGCGCTGTTGAGTGAGTGAGTGAGTGAGTGAGTGAGAGTGAGAGAGAGAGAGAGAGAGAGAGAGAGAAGGAGAGGAGCGGTATTTTACCTACGCGCGCGCAGCAGTAACTTACCACGTAATGAAGCTTGCTCTCACGCTTCTTGAGACTTTGCTCGTGTGTTTTAATGTAAAATACTGCAATAATCAAATATAAAATTACACACGTGTGATGTCCCTTTAAATGTTTGTCTTTATGCGATTCACATTATATCTTGTATCAAGTTAGAAGCTGTACAAGCGTCCACTTTTGCGTTTGCCTTGAGAGTGGACAAAACAAATTGAACGAGCAATAAACAAATAATCGAGCGTCCGATGATGTTGTTTAAAGACGCGAACGTGATGTTGAGTGTGCAAGAGTGTCTGTAGGCGCACGAGTTCGTGCAAGTCGATAAAACTACCCCGTCTCCTGTGTGATCTCTCACGGCGTCTCTCTCTCTCTCTCTCTCTCTCTCTCTCATGCGTGTTCTCGCTCTCTTGCTTTCTCTCTCTCTACGCGCATCGCCGAAATTCCAACCGTACCAATGTATACGTTATGGTTCGTCAGGTGCGGTTCTTCTATGCGTGTTAATTACATATGTGCAAGGTTAATTGTTTATTTGATTAACAGCGATTGAGCCATGAAACGCAAAGAAAAATTTTTACTCTTCTAGTCAATGTTTCATTGGTGTTCTTACGCGATAGCTCGTATATATAAAGTTGTAATATTAACGATCGCAACTGCTTGCGCTGTATACACGTATATAAAACTTCTTATTGATTTCATGTTTATCCGCATGCTAATGCTAATGCCTATACGCGCAGGGCCCAATTTTCCAATCAAGTTAGTCAGATGGTAAAAAAAGAATCAATAAGTTTACTTAGGGTGAAAAAAATATACGAAGTGGACCAACCAAAGAGTAATCACGATTAACGAACATAATTCCAAGTTGCCCACAAAAGTTTGTTGAGCGTAGTGTTCGGTTGTCTCTCTCTCTCTCTCTCTCCTTCCCTCCCTCCCTCCCTCCCTCCCTCCCCCTTTTCTTCTCCCTTTTTCGTGAGTCTAGAATGTATTAGCTTTTTATTGCTTGAGGATTTTCGAACAAGTGGAATACTCTCGCGTGTTTTGTATAATTTGAGTTTGAACAAGGTGCTATCTTTGAGGTAAATTGTAATTGTTAACTACTATCCGTGAGACGAACGTTATTCTTTTTTATTCCGTACAATTGAGTTTTTAATCATACTTTGTGAAATATGCAGCGGCCGGTTTGTTCATTATTGATTTCGATTAAACGAATATAGCCGATAAAAAGGACAACGATGACGTTCATATTTGAACGCGTGTCTTTCGCGAGAGATTATACATAGACACGTACACGACAGGGTGATGAGATCGAATCATTTCAATATTTGATTGAATTACGAAACAAGCCTAAAGAAAAAAAAGAAAAATCCGGTTTCTTTAGAAAGTCGAAAAACAGTTTTGAAAATTCAATAAAAGTGTCCGGGGAAAGTGTAGTTACTATCGGGATAATTCCCGATGGAAGCGATGTGATTAAAAACTTGAATGCTAAGGCAACTTCAAACAACTTTGCGAGCTTGATGATTAAATCGTACAGCAGTTTTAAAAACTATCTCGGTACTAAAATATGTATTTCAATATTTATTATCATGCGACCTGCAAACTTTGTCTATGGACAAACGCAATTAAACGACGATCTTTATTTTGTGTTATTTTCGGGTCAAGTATATTTCAGTGACAAACAAAAAAAAACAAAATAAAAAGAAACGCGTACCTTTTTCAATTAAAAATAATCGCTGAAATATTTATCCAACTAGAAATATTCGGCTACCTTTCGAAATTCACTTGTTTGTTATCGCAAATCTCTCGCTGCTCTAATAAACATTGAAATCCATCCACCCACAAAGTTGCACCTCGATAAATTTTTGCGTGGCAAGTGAAATCAATCGACGCCGAAAATGTACGTTATTCGTGTCCTTTGCAGGGCATAAACTAGTAATTCCTCCGCGGTTGTTTTTTTAAATTACCGCTAAAGGGGGAAATTGAATGCGAGTTTGTAATTAATTTCCCGCGGAGGCACAATCAACCGCTTAATTGCTAATACAACACTATGACGTAGCTGTACACCCTGACCAAAAGTAGCTCTTTCCTTCGGTCTTGCTTTTTTTTTAATCGAATGTAGTTTTGTTTGATAGTGAAATGCGTTTTATAACACAGTTAATGCCTACTTTCTCGAGCATGAAGCAATGAAACGAATGTTATCGACGTATTTTCTGTCGTAAGATAGTCTAAGTAGGCTTGTATGCGAAGGTTTTTATAAAAAGGTAAATTGCATTAACTAAGCGTAATTTCCTGTCCGGAGAAAGAACAAAATTAAGAAACCAGGTCGAAACTGAAATCGCTTCTTGTCGTCAAGGTTCAGTTGTTTACTTTAAAATTAAATAATTCAACTGGCGTATTATGGTTTTTGGCGTGTACAGGTTTACTTTTTTTTTAACTGTCAGATTATTCGTTTTGAAAGTGAGCGATAACGTAAATTCGATCGTGTTACGTGCCGTGGACGCGTAACGCACACATATCTATCTATATATATACAATTGTTCGATTCAGAGTATAGATTAGACAGTAGTTCAATAAAAATTCGGGTTGCATTTCGATTCTGTCAGTGAGATTATTAATATATTTACCTAGAGCGCAAATTTATCGAAGACTACAAGCATCATCAGTTGGCTCATTCAAATTGTATACAATGCATGCAAAATACAGCGTCTGGCAAAACGATAATGAGTCGGCCATGACAAGGTTGATCCACAATGTCATGGTCGGAATTTTCATATAACTTGTAGCCAAAATCGATTATTTCTAACAGAATCCTTCCAATTTTTGTTGTTGCAGAACGCGTCACACAAAGTTTCGGGAAATCTCAACGAGCCTCATGTAAGTAACAAATAAAATACATAAATGTCATTCAAATTACGTATAAGATCATTATTAATGTATATTTTTTGTTTTTTTGTTACAGAATAAACATCTACGCGCAGAAATGAAAATGATTGAGATTAAAATCCTTGAGATCGACAAATGGCAGGTAAACACTCACTCACCATACCGTTGCCGCATCAATACCCGTGTATATATAATCACCAACCTTATCGTCGCGATGTTGTGCATAAACCGCACGCGAGTGGATTTTCCGATTAGAATTCAATCACTCTAGCGGTGACTCCTCATTAGATATACTTTTTTTTTTCTCACTCGACTCGGGAAAATACACAGCCACGGCCTCTCTCTCTCTCTCTCTCTCTCTCTCTCTCTCTTTCTCTCTTCAGCATTTTATTTATAAACTTGCATTCGCGTCGATAAAACAGAGATTCCATACTGCCGGCCGTGTGACCTTGTTAAGTACATTGTATCTGCGCTACAGAACTCTTGCGCGCGTGTACAAGCAAAGCAAGCAAGCAAACGGCGACACTTGGAAATCGAGTTATATACGAGGAAGCCATTTGCGTTAGAAGGAAGCGACATAGTATAGAACGTTAGCCTTAGTATACACCCCCTCTCCCTCTCTCTTCTCCTTCGAGTAATGGCTTGTCAAGCGAACACGCCCTCTCGAAGAGTTTACCTCTTGGCCCTGTACTTCGGAAGAGGGTGACCCTTTCGGTTGTTGCTACAAGACGATTGACGCATGATTTTCGTTGTAGCCGATTTTACTAGACTCCTTAGTGACGCTCAACGTTACATCTTGATCACTGTCCTTTTGTTTCATGACGAATTTAGAAGCATTATTCAACCATTCGTAAAGGCTCTTCAAGAATTTAACCCTTAAATCCATGATTTGTTATTTTTTAATGCAAAGCATGTTATTCTGCTGGTATTTATCGACAGATCGAGGGAAAAATAATTTAAACAATTCTGTAATAATAATAGGTACATTTATTGAAAAAAAAAACTGTACGTTGACTTTACGCAACGTTATGCGTTCTGGAAATGCGTACTTAGAGCAAAACGATAAAAACAGTATGCACTTGAGGATTAACTCTAGATTTTGTGCGTAGGGGAGAGGACGAGGACGATGCATTTGTTGACTCTATAAAATGATTTTCGCATGATTCAGCACGAATCCCTACTGCGCATAGATTTGACTAGGGTATTTGTTAATGCTTTATCTTACATGCCAATAATCATTCTCTTATTTCATCGAGATATTTCTGTGAGCTTCTGGCTTTCTAAATACAATACTACTTGATGACCTTTGACAAACGTATTCTTCAACGCCGACACTCATTCTAAAGATGGATTTTATAAAAATATCGAGCACGATAAGACCTACTTTTTCCACTTATACATTTATTTCAACAAAATATTATCTCGGTGGCGTATCTTTTCGTTTTAACATTTATACTCAATGCGTATACGATTGTGTATTGTCGGAAGAAACGAAAAATATAATTGAATCAATCCGGTTATTGTTCAATATCAGTAATCGAAACTCTCAAGCACTTTTCAAAAGTATACCTACATACTTAGATTCCAAATATTTTAGTTGTGTGGTACGAACCTTTTGAAATCTAAAAAAACCTAATTACAATGTTTATCTCGATTAAACTTGATTAATATTGAGATTATGATAAGCAAACAACGGTAGTTTTTCGGATAATAAATATTCTCGGTAAAAACCTCAACAACAAAAATATTTAATGGGATAAAAAGTTTAAAATTCATATAAATGAGAGAGCGAGATGAAAATTCTCGACCGTATATTGGATTTCCATTTATACGTTTTTAGTATACTTTTCAGAAAATATTGCTACGCCTTGAATAATGAACTACGGGAGAAAAGAAATTTTATCAAAAGAAAATTCAACGAAAAATTCAATGTACGTACCTTTCGAATTGTCTGCATAACAGGTCAATATTTAAAAAACCATGTCACTTGAGACACCGAAGCGATATAAATTTTGCTGAAGTATAATTACAAGAATACTGGTAGGTCACGCGAGTTCTATTGACTTTTCATTTTACGTTAATTGCAATTTAATTTAGAAGCTCGTTTCAAGCAAAACGTAATACATTTGAAAAGCCTTGAAAAATCAAAAACTCATTTGAAAGAAATGCTACTGCAAAAGTCTTACAGAAGAAGTAAGAGGCCAATTGGGGGGTGTAAATAAAAGTTGGCAAAAGAAACAAAAAATTCACGTAACGCGATTATACTCACGAGCGCCAAAAATTGAAAGAGCGCGTCTCGCAACAGAGAGTAAGGAAGGCGCGCGTCGCTGCTGAGCCGTGCCAATCAATAAAATATCTTGCGGAAACGTTTTCAAACTACAACGAAATTCAACGCACTGCTCGGCGTCTATAATTATAAATATATATATATATCTGTGAGAGATAAAAGTCAACGACAAAGTTATGATTATACCCGACATTCGTTCGATAAATATGGTTGATCGATATACTGGATTTAATGGTTTGCTCTTGAAAGTCGAGTTCATGGGTTTCTCAATAACGGCGCTCATCCATTCCTATCTTTTCAAACTATGGAGAAGTGTTTAACATGGAAATGTATTATTTTAATTTGTTCTCTTTCTTACAATGAAATTCTTGCTAGATATTAAAATTGTAATTTTGTGCTGGAATTTAGGTCGCATAAATACGTTTAATGCTGCCTTGTTGCTTTCAATGTATAAGCTTCATTACTTATATTTCATTTAAAGTTTTTATTTCTTGCAGTAAACAATAGAAACCATCAAAATAACGAGATTTTCAATATCATAATTGAACGATTAATCCTTCGTATTAGGTTAAAGACGCCAGATATAAGTGTTTGACAAACAAAATATGGTGAAACTAATTGATTTTAATTTTAATACACTTGATTTGTGTACAATGACTATGTGACAGTCAATTTTCACGATAATTAGTATACATCGTGTAGTGCATAATGCTCTGTGAAAAACAATAAATAGATAAATAGATAATCGAGTTGTTGTTTACATGTATAATGCATTTTAAAACACGAATATGAATATATACATAGTAAAAATCTGGTTTACCGATGCAGCAGTATCAACGAAATATTTGTTAAATTATTTTCTTCAATATTACTTCAATGACTAAACTGAAACAACTTAACATGTATGCAAATGTGACAAGTATGAACAAATTTTTAATTGATGATTCCATGTTGACGATTTCGTAACGTAATGCTAATGGAGTATAGTTTTGAGGAAAATTACCAGGATAATAAAATTTGTTACGATCGAGCGACAACCTACTCATAGTGCTCTTGTGAAAAAAATCAACAAGTCCAGCGTCATAAAGGCGATGCGCTATGCGGTCGACGCGGCGAACATAGGGTGACGTTTTGCTAAAAGGTATTCCCGTGAGGCCAAGGGATAAAGGTTCTTCTACAAGAGTCAGAATAGAACCGTGCCGAACTTTGGAATAAGCTCGAACGGCTAATCTACCTAATATCCGATTGATTTCGCAGCCTTCGATTCTATTAAGGCCATGTATCAATTGCCACACACAATTTTCAGTCGATCCATAAAATTCTAAAGTTTTCGATTTTGAAGACAAGATTTTCCGAACTGTATAATTTGAGGGGTTGATATGATCTTTGCTATATTTTGAAATCGATGGAATAATCCCTGAATCAATAAGATCTTGCAGAGTTTCAAGTTTTCGATAATTATCCTGAACAAGATAAACATTCAAGAAACTTTCTAATATTTGCTCCACGAACATAAATGATAGGCATGTCAAGGACAATAGGAAAGATTTTTCCAGGATGCTATTGGGCGCGGGTGCTACTTGTATTCTCAGTAGAATTTTCGCAGTATTCAACACGTCCCAGAATTCATTTTTATAACGTCGTCGCAATAAAACCGACAGAAAGATAATCATTGCCATTCCTATGATCGACACGCTGATGCAACCGAAAGAAAAATGTGACGTTTCCATGCTGTATTGCCTCACAATAACGTGATTAGGATTTGGCTCGAGAAGACAACAAAATTCCGATGAGATTTCTTCTAACGCTAAATTACCATTCAGTGTCAACGCCGGTGATACGAAATCAATCGATTGTTTATTTGTCGCGTTTGGATCATAGGATACGTTGTACCGCGACAAATTGTAATAGTTATCCCAAGCAGCTGTGATTTTTATAGAAAAGTTAAGGCTTTTAGCAATTTCGTTCATTAAATAAACACTTCTGCCTTTCATGGCACTCCATAAGTTATCTCCAGTGTAGTTTGAATCGAAAATGAGATCTGGGAACTCGCTGAAGAAGGATACTTTCAAGGTTGTTTTGTGTAAATTTGCTAATTTATCGTGAAATATATCGACGTTAAGATCGATTGTTTTGACGGTATAAGTCTTGTTAAATGGATTGTACGTGTGAAACTTGACGTCAAGTATGTTAAAATTCACTCGCGACAACGATGTACTGTAACTCTGTTCAGTGATTATTTGTAAAACTGTAATATCCAAGAAATTATACATCCATGCGTATTCGAAGAAACTCGACAAGACTGTGTTGCCAAAATAACGAACCAATATGATAAGGCATTGCGGACGAATCGATTTCGGGCTAAACGTAACTAAAAAGTCGATGACTTTGACCAACCGTTTTTCCACGTTTATCTCGTTATGTGCATCGACAATCACTGTCTTGACAATCTCTCGTTCGGACCATTCGCACAACAGTTTTAACATACGCGTAGATTTTCTATCGCTTGCGAAATTTTCCAGTTGATACATTTCGCTGTAAGCACACGAAAACGTACTTAACAACTGCCCAACTAAGAAAGAGGACGCCGGAGAGAGTTTCTTTGCCGATTCGACCAATACAGTGGTGCGAGATGTATGAAAATTTCGTTTAATAGTTTCACTGACGAGTACCAATTGATTGCCGAGAGCACGCTTTCCAGTTGAAATCGTTGAGATAGTGATCACAATATGAATTACGCAGCATCGTATAATCTTTCGCAAATTCATTCTTAACTTTTGCTACACTAAGATTGTAACCGAGTGTGGATACAAGAGAGTAGCTCGGTAATCTAAATAGAACGGTAACTATTATAGTATAGTAATGTTATCTTTAACAACTGGTACTTGCAAAGTTTCAATAGAGGTGCATACGAGTTTGTACTAAACATCGCACCAATGCAAGTGCGCACAACAAATGTTCTGAGCGCAAGTAGAGAAGCGCCCTTTGTAATTTCTATCGATTAACCAACTCGGTACCTCTAATCTTGTGTTCTTGAATAAACATGCGTAACGTATAATTTCTTCGTAGGTATTGCAAACAAGCGAAAATGGTGTTTTATGACGTTATATTTTTACGCTGGAAAAACCACGTAGCCAGTGTTACGTTTTACTCGATATTGCTTGTAAAACATTTTGTTTTAATGAGTCGCACGTTTGACACGATATTTTTCCATCGCGTTATTCATTTAATCTAATTCTTTTGAAATGTTAAATGCCAATAAAAACAAACAATTTAAATTATTTTTTATTTGAATGATTTTGCAGAAAGATCTATACTCTCAACTGCGCAAGGAGGTAGCTGCCCAAAATTCGGAAACTGCCTTGGATGCAGCCAGACACTTATTGGCCGAAGCGTTGAAGCTAAACAAGCTAAATAACAATAACCACATTATTCATAACGGCGAGAACACTACTCTCGTCAACGGTCATGCGAGTAGCAGTAGTAACATTAGCGAGGATGAGGAATCCCCGTCACCGCCACTACCACTACCACCGCCGCCGTCAGCTCTGCAACAAAACGGTGATGTAGCAACGACATCGCCTATAGGAGACGAAAACAGTGCAACTAGCTCCAAGTTAGTACAAAGAATAAACTTAACACGTATTTGACGAACAGCCAATAGTAAGCTTTGTTTTGCAAAGTACCCGTTGAGTTTGGTATGTCGAGAACAGAGGGGAAACCAAGGGATAATCTTGGCTTGAATTAATACTTTAGTAGGGGTGCTGTTTTTCTCGATTCCTATCGATTTCTTGGAGGTATTTTTTCCTTTCGCGCGGCGAATTCAAATGAGTCACGATGCATTATTCAATTTATTTTTACTATTGATCCGTTTAAGTTTGGCGATTTTATTCGTTGTAATAGCGATAGCGTAGGAGGAGTATTGTAAAAAGTAAATAGTAAAAAAAATTAATATCCCAAGGGTACGCAAAAATTACTTTGAAAATCTTTTAATTACCACCAGTCGACAGCGTAAGAACAGAATTACAATTTTTTTGCCACGTTATGTAATTATTTGACCTTATCTCGCTGATGAAAGCAGAGAGGAATGAATGTTGACTATAAACGGAATTAACTACATTCCGGATCTTCAAAGTATTTGACTTTTGACTTACTTTATTTTCAAGTATTCAAATATATTGAAATTGCAGCTAGATACGAAAGCCATATAAAGACTAATTTCACGATGTAGAAACTTTCAATAAATCGTGATCGACGAAAAATGACCGAAGCTCTGGCAAACCTATGGTGCATAAAGCTTAAGCTTTTATCAGTTACAATTGTAAAATAACAAAGTAAAGAAGAAGAGAGAAAAAGAGCAAAGAGAAGAGTTTTAACTTCGCGAGAACTTTATCTCTAGCCAAATGAAAAAAAAACGTCTTGTTTCTATCGTTTATTGGTCATACATAATATTGATCCCGTGTTTCCTCGACAAAAACCTATACTTCGATCCACTTTGCGGCTACAAAAAGCATATTCGTAGTTTCACCACACCTACATTGCGGGAATTGATAAATGGGTAATCGTAAAATATCATGTTTCATTTTGTTCCTTTTATCGTATTTTTTTATCAAACGTGATAAACGTGATTTGTTATTTTTCTTTTTGA
Source organism: Chouioia cunea (assembly GCA_030064505.1). NCBI lineage: Eukaryota > Metazoa > Arthropoda > Insecta > Hymenoptera > Eulophidae > Chouioia > Chouioia cunea. Next base: position 3,690,386 of record JAOPFQ010000004.1, on the reverse strand, counting down.
TTGGTTATTTGTACAAATCACGAAACAAGTATTGCTAATATGCTGGTAGTGGAAAAACAATCGCTATTACATGATTTTTTGCTACAAACTCGGAATGAAATTCTATATTAAAGCTTTCATGGAAAGCTAATCAGCTTATTCATAGGAAAACTTTGAGACTGTGACTGTGAATTATAGTAACCTACATATAGTAAAGTCCCCACAGTGTACCGTAATAAAGAGAATTGCTTACAAGTTTTATGAATTGCCACCGGGGAAAATTGAATAGCATAACACCAGCGGCGTATAAAATTATTCTTTCAAACTCAATAATTAAGTCAACAATAAAGGCCAAAATTTGATGAATTATTCAATATTACGATGAAACGTTAATACAGAGGCCAAGAAGCATCGACGTCAGGCTCAGCAGAAGAGAGTGGTAGTCCTGAACCATTGAGCGAGGAAGAGCCCGGAGCGTTGTTGACAGCCGAGACCGAGGATAAGAAGCAGTTCTTAGGGCGCTTAGGACTGATAAGTCATGCGCTTTTCAAGGATATCGCGGTGCGTATGAGCCAACGCAAACGGCGCAGGAACGTACGCTCGCAATTCCTCTACAGTCCACCACAACCAGCGGTACTTAGCTTTCTTTTTTTTTTTTAATTTATATCATTGTTGACCGATATCGAGAATAACCCGAACAAATGGGGTCAGAACTAATTTTGAAAGAGCCGCAATTGCTAGGTGTGCTTAAATTTGATTGATCAAATACAATCTTGTAAGAGACGAACAGCAAGCCTTTCAATTTGGCTCAAGGTATGAACATTTCAAGAAACCAATTCTTCGTGGGGATTGGCAATTTAATTCATTTCAAATTTGTGAATGCAAAAGAGTCATACGAAAGAAATATATACTCTCGGTGGTTTTTTTTAACGATTTTCACTTTGATTTATTCGAAGGATCCGTAAGTACACAATCTATCGTATTTTCGAATTTATTCCGTAGCCAAAACGCAAGCGACACGCGTACCTGCAATCGGGTAACGCGCCCCAGACTCGCCAAACGACAGCACGACAAAAGGGGCCGTCACCAACGCTATCGGCCAAATCTGCGTCATCCAACGGCAGAGGTGGTGGTTCGTCGACCAAAGCTAGTACAGCTAAATCATTGAGCCAAGCTACAAAAACTACTGCCAATAGCGTGCTACGTAATGGTGACGTTGCGGCTAAACAACAGATACCCAAGGAATTCTCGATAAAACAAAAGACTGACATTGGTGATGAAACAATGAAGATTTCTACAATGGGCAAAACTCTACAAATACCAGGGCTTCCGGCGGGACTCACCGTTGAGTGGATTGATAAGAATTCGACCGTTTGCATCTCCTGTAGAAATCCAGGTAAACTTGCTCGTTTAACTATTTTTCCGATATTCATCAACAATTCGCCATTTAATCTAGTCTATAATACTAGATTAATACACCTATATATGTATTCCAACCTGCTCGATACCATATACATATACGTAGCGAGCACGTTGCATAGAACGCTAGGATAGAAATTTGTCGAGAATCCGCTTGAACAGCAAAATAATATGGAAGCACGAGTGATCTAGAATTGTAGCAATGCCAACTGCTTGAATGTTCATGACAATTTACCACGGTTATGCGCTGTTAAATGCGACGTGGTTTGACGCACGAAAACAGGTTGGAATAATTTAGCAAGCCAATAAACTGGCTCAATGGAATAATTATTATTATTGACAACTTTTCCATCTTGTTTAGTCATTTTATTAGACGTTTGACACGGGCGCGTAATGCACAAGTCATACAGATTACACAACCGTTTGGTTATAAGCCCGACGTCATCGACAGTTTATCAATGCTTACAGGTTCATTATCAATGTGCGAATCCTGTTCGTTAAAGTTCCACGTCTCGTGCCACACAGTTTCACCAGCGTCAACGAGCCACTGCCCGAAGTGCGTGACCCGTTTCCCCGTCAAGGCGATTAGCTGCGTCAACGAGCTCCAGATTCTCAGGCACGAGGTTAAACACGTGAAAAAGGAATATCGGGACACAGGTACATATTCTTATATTCTCTTCTTTTTCTTGATCCCCCAGCGCCCCCCCCCTTGACCTCACTTTTCTCTAATTCTATTCAAGCGTTTTTTTATCGACGCCGAAAGTTCTGTCCGTTGATTTCTTTCCGTTTTTCTTTCAAACCTAACCAGAATAACTCTCTCGTCGTTTGCGAGGCTTTAAAATTCGGCATTTCTATCGAATGATAACCATGCGTAACAAAACGTGGGCATCTGGTAAAAAATAAATAAACAAACAAACAAACAATCGATGAGCATCGCATAGTAAAAACAGCAATGTACAATATTATTGTGACTCAGCGGTCTTATGAGTCACACGGTAGCACGGCGGGTTGCATACGTGCATCATATTTTGTTGACCGTGCATTTAAACCAAAAGCCAAGCCTAAAAGAGAGAGAAAAAACAAAACAAAAGATTCTGATTGTTGCTTCTCTCTGGTGAACAGAACTTTTCGCTTCACGTTGATATGACAGGAGTAAGAACGGAGAGTGAGATGGGAGAGAGAGAGAGAGAAAGAGAGAAAGAGAGAGCGTAATAAACGCGAAAATATCTTGCAGAGGAGAGAGAGATATTGCGCGAGCGCAACGCAGACCTTAGATTCCAGCTCTCAGAACTGGAAAAGCGCTCGCAGCTAATCAGCCAATCCTTGCAGGTTCGTGCTATGACACGATCTGATTCTTTTTTTTTCTTCCCTTTTTTTTTGCACTACTGTAGATGTTCACGGCGACACTTATTTGATGTTCCTTCGTTATTTTAATTTTCTTGATGTATAAATTGAGTTTATTTTACCCTTGTTTGGAATGGTCGATTTGATCATATACATATATGTTTGTTCTCATGCTTCTCTCACCTCTTGTAATATATGACGGTTATAGTTGTATATAAATAAATCAAGAATGGGCGTTTATCTTTCACGGAAAATGGAGTTAATTATGAATAAATGATACGTTCGTCGGATTTACATCGGTCAACAATATCGATTGATTAAAATGATACAACGTTTGCGCTGTGTGTTCTTTCCCCGAGGATTGATTAATGATTGCATTGTTAACGTTATTTTTTAAATCTGTTACTGAAATGTTAATATTATTAAGCTGAAAAATTACATGTATTTTAAAGTATTCAATCAATTTAAAATGTATCGCGTAGTTTCGCGTTTATATTTCAGCGAAAATTCAATTATTACTTTCCTGATGTTGGACTGAACTTTTAAAAATCGATGTTTTGTCCCTCCATCAACTGCACACGTATCGATAATTATATATTTGTTGTATTTCAATCGTGCTCTTCTTTGCATTTAAATATCACTCTATAAATGTCCATATAATCAATGAAAAAACACGACGCAGTATCAATAAGAAACGAGCCGTTTATTCTTGACACTTGCGACTCGTTTCGGTCGTAATTGGCCCAACGCGCCTCTGTTGTACATTGATCTTTGTTTCAATGATTTACGCGCGTGCACCTGCAGAACGTCCTCTTTTATTTTTTTATTTTACCAACATCAACGTCTCTTTATTGCGCCCAGCTTGTATTTACATTTCACTGGGACGACGCTTTCGTTCTTTCTTTCTTCTTTTTTTCAGCGTTCAGTTTATGTAAATGTATATATCGCTCTTTTCTTTTATTATATATATATATTTTTTCAGCCATAAATGTACGTGTATATACGTGTGTGTGTATGTGCGTGTGTGTATATATACACACACACACTAGGTGTATGAGAAACATGCAATTTGAAAGTATGATCACTTTTTCTCGATTTTATTTGCGTCGCACAATGTGCATGCTCAGTGTCGATGAATATTAATAACAGTCTATTGCTATGCTATCTCATGCTTGTCGTCCATATTGTTAACCATCGTACAATTTCACACCCGATTCATTATACATCTAGAGGGATCCGGAGGCTTCACAACTCGTACTTTACGTTTGCTTGCAAGCTCGATATTGCTTTTGTATAAACAAGCTAGCTTTCTTTTTTGTCTCCGTAAAATCCTTCAAATAATATCGAGAAATGTATCTTATAGAGAGAATCAGCGAGTACACGAGACTGAGCTATAACAATGATTTTTAATTAAATGGAAAATGGATTATTATCGAAAGATCATTATCTAGTTAGCTGTTAAGTATTGCATAAGTTTATCGATAACTCCGAAGCTCTTAGTTTGTTGGAAGCTTTAAACAACGTTTATTTCCGGACCGTTCGACTGCAGATGAGAAATATCGAGCCAACTAGATTTAAAAGTATTTCCAACAAGCAAAGAGTCTCCCGCAACAAGCTCTAGTTAAACGAAAAGCAGCGCAAGCACAGATTATACCTGTCGCGATGTAAATGTATTTGACGACGTAACAATTTAGGAGCAGCAGGTGAATCGTCACGAGCTCAAGGAAAAGGAGGAGAGAACACGGAGCTGCATAAAGCGCTTGGTGAACTTTATAAGGCTGATGCAGCTCATGCCAGGCAACAGCAGCAACAGTCCCTCGTTGCCTTCGACATCAAGCAGCTGCCCCCCTCGACCCTCCTTATACCCATCACCAGCTCTACCAGCGGTATCACCTCAGCATCACACGACGACGACAATTCCAATTTCGTAAGTACTCTGCTTTCTGTTTGGTTTCCTTGTCCGCTGTGTGATGGATTGTGCGCGCGCGCCTTCCACGGGCTCGCAAGTTTCCACCTACATTGATGCTTGTAGACTTATTGCTCTTGTTCAATTCACGATATTACAGTGAAATTATATTCGATGCTACTTGGCCGAGTGTTGATACTGCCATTTATTCCTGTATTTCGCTTGATTCTGCCTCGAGCCTTTGCGAGAAAAACATGTTTTTTACTCTAGTAGCTGACATAATAATCGATACGGACGGATGGGTTTGAAGAAAGAATAGATAACGTATATAGCTAAATGAAAATTAAAAGTTCGATGTAGAAGTACACAGCTCTGTGTACCGGTTCAGGCGATTAGAGTATTCGGATTATCTCTCAATTGAGGAAATAAGTCGACGAGATTTAAAATGTCGGATTGTTATTCCAAGTCAATGGATTTGCAGAGGATTTGAAACAAACGATACAAAGAGAATGCTTGTATACTTATGACTACTGCTAAGTAATTATTGATATACTATTTGATTGAATTTGCCAAAACAGGGATCAAATTCCGGATTCAGTGGCGACATGGCCGAAATTGTCAGGCAACTTCCCGAGACTAGCGTCACGACAACAGGGACGAGAAACGAATGGAGAAGACTGGCTCTTCAATCCTCGGGACTCGTACAAAGGTGGGTGCATGCGAGATATTTCATTCTACACGTGCACAACACTGCTCTGCCAACAGTTTTCAACGCTAATCGAACTTTATTGAAATTTAATTACGAAATTGTTTGCTACCTATTGATCGAGTTGGTATTTGGCCGTTTTGGACTATTGTGAAACTACATGATTACAGCCGAATTACTTGGTATATTGTTGCCGTAATAATATACATAGTTCAATTAAACAGCCTTGTCCCTTTGAAATTTACCATTACTATTAAACAATGAGCCCAGCCTTGAGTCTAGTTTACAACTCGCCGACGAAAATGGTTGGTAGTGTGCGCCATTGAGAGCATAAATAGCACACAATCGAGGTTTTCTGAAAGAATCGCTCTATAAAAATCCGTAAAGTTTTATTGAACGGACTGTGAGACTACCTCCACCTACATATTGCCTTGCCAACGTTGGCTCTTCGCTTAGAAGCGAAGTCGATAAAGTAGAGACTTGACAATGGATGTGCGTTTATGCGTGTACCATATTTCTAGGGATGTTTCAATTGGTCTTGAAAAACTCGCGTTGATCAAATCATTGTTTCTAATTTTCTAAATAACGCTTATTATTTATAAAAATAATAATCTATTATTTGATTTTACGTGAACGTGTTTTCATTCGGATGCGGTGAAATGTTTCTAATTTATCTCATCAAGTAACATTGTGTTGAATTAGCATTATTTGTATACTTATGCCGTTGTCTAGGATTAATATTTGTTGTAAAAATCTAATGTTTCTTTTCGTACTTCCAGCCGATCGAGCAGCGAGAGTAGCTCAATCAATCCAAAGCACCAGTCAATATCCATACTGCAGCACGACTTGCCACATAAATCTTCCACAGGAACGCGACAACAGTCGAGTCGTTCGCTCATCAAGCCCCAAAATTACGTCACCGTCAAGATCGTTTGCGACGATGAAGCCGACAGTGCCAATGATAACTCTGCCGATAGTGTCTACATCGAGTCGAGAAGATCTCAAGGAGTTTCAGAAATCGTCTTGGAATCACAACCCACAATCGACGAGCCTGCACAGCAAGAGCTTGAAGTAATTGTGATTCCAATTAATACAGAAATACAGAAAATATGAATGTTTGTAACACCTGTCAGTATCGATACTTAAACGTTTTATTATCAGCTGTGTGAATTTTATTTGTAAATTTATTGGAACGACAGGTTCGTAATAGTAATTTGACAATTTTCACTTTCTAGATAAGAAAGTCAATCTTTTTCATAAGAAAGAACGCCCACAAAAAAATGGACAAGATCTTTTAAAGTGTCTCAAAGTAATCGTGCAGTTCTGGTCATAGTCGACGCGTGATTTTGTAAAATGTTAAAGGTTCATTTACCTACATAACTTACTTTTAAAAATACTTACACATACTGACTTTGCACTCGATATTTATAACATGCAATTGGATGAGATATAAATTATGGACGTTTTAGTAGAAATATGTACATCGATTCGCTCGATTACAATTTTCTTTCAAAAGGCGTTCCACAAATATTTTTCGTATACGTTAATATCGTCCTCGTTTGGTTCACATTGTAAATAAATAGTGAAAATTTTAAATCAGTAAAAGTCGTGAAAGTACACATTTGAATTGGATTCTTTTTAACAGTTACTAACGTATTATCTGTACTATAGGTATTCAACATTTCTTCCGGAAGTTCAGATCTCAATACCGTCGACTCCCCCGAACCTGTATCAGAATCCAAACCAAGCGCAGAACCAACAGCAGCAGAAGAATCATCACGTGACGATTTCGACATTACGGCCAAGTCGCCAGAATCACCTTCACTGTCTCCCAAACGAAATAACGAGTCTACCACCAACGTTGCCTCACAATCACCAGCATCCTGTTCTCCAGACGAACAACACCAGCAAAAGCAGTCTGACAACGTCAGCGACAGAGTATTCCTCGGCACAGTCTTCCCCGGTGAGTTCGGTTATCGAATCGTTATACAATACGAACGACCAGAGGTTAGCTCAAGCGATGACGATGACCACGACGGCGAGAGCGGAGGCACCGACGACGAACGCCAGCAACAGCACGTGAAACTGGAAGAAGCGCATCTGCCAGCGCCACATGGACCAGAGCTGAAAACAGCAGTTCCTGACAATAAGTCTGACGACACCACGAGCGAAGGGTCTACGAGTGTCGAAAAGCCAACAGTGCAGAGTGAGCCAACTGTGACAGCCGACTGAAATTTTGTTTCTGAAAAACGATGGGGATTTTAAAGCGAGCTCATTTTTTGTTTTTCCAGTTGGAAAACTTCGTCGGAGGGACGGTTTTTTTATATAGTCGATACGTACCTCGTGAAAACTTCTTTATCAGAATCAAAACTTGAAAGAATAATTGTAATTTATTCTGTCTCTTCGATTGAATTATTCAATAACTTGTACAGGACGATATTAGTGAGATTTTACGGATAATACGTTCGCTTCGATCAAAACGATGTGAAAATTTATTTGTCTCCATGAATATGTAAATTATCACACGTATAAAGAGATTATATTGAATCAATCGATTCAAAGATCTTGTAAAATTACAAAATGCAAAGTTTGCGTTTGGACGACTTTTATTTAATCTTTAACTAAATAAAAGAGAAGCTTTGTATAAAATACATTCCGCATAATTCGTATTTTATAGATTGAATTTCAAATTATATTCAAAAATGTTTGAATTACATTAAGATTCCATTTGATGATGAGTTTACTGGTGTTGAATTTATCGCCGGGTTTTCAACACACGAAAACATGTTTGAATGATTTTTATTAGTTATATGCATGCCCGAAATCTTAAATAACTGTATAAGGCCTTAAATATTTCCACATTAAATTTTCCTGAATTCGCATAATATTACGCACATATCTATGCGAAACGTACATGCTCGCTGATTCTAAAAACGTATGGATAAATTTGTAAAACAGTTATTGTAAATAAAATGTCATGGTTTTAACTAACTCTATTTTTATTATAAAAATGATTCGAATGAATGTTTTATTAGGAAAGGTTGTAAATGACCAAGTTTGAGTATATTATTCAAATTTTGCTTAATTTCGTTTATATTTATAAATTGCGTTGAAAAATATTGATGTACACTAAAACTGTGTAGTAAAGCAATCAAACGCTGTACTAAGGAAGGCCAAGATTATTAATTGAAATCAAGTATAACGAATTTAATACACGAATACAATTTTTGATAATTCAATCAAAAGAAGAGTATACGCATATTTTGTCGATCGAATTCGAATTAAGTCACGTCTGATGTAGTGTCTTAAATGTTTTCATTTATAAAGTTTTGTTATTGATTCCAGATGAAATCGTAATGCCATACTGCCTTAATAGTTTAAAAGTAAATCCTACTATCTGAAACTAATCTAGAAAGTGAAGGCTAACCAATCAAGTAAATAATATTTATTTAAAAGCACAAACGAAAATGTGAGGTCAGAAAAGTGACGAAATGACGTTACATGGTCGAGAAAGAAAGTCGCACTTTGCATGTTCATTAAAGCAAAAGTCGTCACATATGTAAATAACAGCTGTTTAATTATAGGAGAGTTGACAATTATAGATGAACATATTTTAGCCCGTTACTTGTCTTTTTATACTTGTATGAATTAAGTAATGATGCCGATTCCTACGTTTTGTCAGTTTTATAAATGATTATAAATGGCAAGACAAGCGAGTGCAGATTGTTTTGTATGTCGACAAACAGACAGATAAACTAAGGATATTTGCATAATGCTTAAACATTCGCCAATCTGTTCTGTCTCATTCATTTCAATCAATTTTAGCGAGAAAATACATTAGTTCTGTTGGTGTCTTATTGTGATTATACTTATTATTATTATTATTATAGCAATTACAATAAACTACGCTTATAAGAATATCAGTTTCTCTTTGAGCCTTCCATTTGAGAAATTGGTCGTTTTTTTTTTATTTTGTATTTCCTTTTAATTCAATATTTTCAATTTTTTTCAATTTCATTCAAATTGTTTATCAGTAAACATGAAAACCAAACTTGTTAATACCACTTGTGTTTGTGAATACTTTTATTGAATTCATGTTTGATTAATAAATTAAAACAATTGAAATGTAAAATAGTGAATGTGCTATTTATTTTCCCTTCACTGAACTACATATTTCATATTTTTTCAACAGCAATTATTGTCAAAATTTATCGGACTGGATCTCTTGCCACTTCTATCTGTATTTTCACTTTTCACTTTCTTTCTGCTACTGTTTATACTATTACTTAATTTTGTTTCCTGATACATGTCAATCATATCTACTTGTTCAGCTTGTAACGTTTTGTCGTCATCTTTAGTTTTAATAACTCAATTATCTTATTGAGTTAATCTCATTTCCGTTTTTTAATTAAAATAATTATCTAAATTTATGTCAGAATAATGTATTGTCATTTACATTAGTTTAACTTATACAAGCTACTCTAAAATTTGAGCTTTGTACTATTAATATAATCCGTTTGACAAAACCTTCACAGAACACTAGATCAAATATAATCAGTTTGACAAAACGTTCACACAACACTAGATCAAATATAATCAGTCGGACAAAACGTTCACACAACACTAGTTCAAATACTTAAAATGTCTTAGCACAATTACAGCTCGCTAAGATTAACATATCGTCGGTCAATTTGTACTATTGCTTAAAACTTCATTAATTCGTCATATTTAGCGCTTTTTATGTTTCCTTTCGACCTTTGACCAACCATCTTTAGGCGAGGAACTGCGCCGATCCGCAACATGTGCCGCGGATTTCTTGGCTTGCTCATCGAATTCCTGTTTAAAATATAAATCGAGCGTAAAATTATACGAATAATGTCACTCTTGCACAATTTTGTGATACTACTATTTCATAACTTACTTTTTCAAAGTCACCAATGCCCCAGCCACCGTTCTCACCCGTATCTAACGGTATATAACACGTTGCACTTGCAACATCTTCCAAAGGCTTAGACGGGCATTCAAGCAAGTGTGTCTGCAAATGAGAAACAAATGAGTTTTTTACGTGGTACTTTTTCAAAACAAATTATCTTATCGCTGAAATAGAGATACTTACTTCGTACTCTGCTCTGGGTACAATGTGCGTAACGTTATGAGGACAACGTTTCACATTTGCTTTCGGATGATTTTTTGCACATTTCCATAGGTGTGTCTGAAAGTAGCTTTGACGAATTTTGTGAGAACTGTCGTAGGGACACGTTACCAAAGTATCCGGGTCAGACATTTTGGTTAAAAAATAAACCGACAATGATATGTTAATTAAAAATTATTCAATTGTTAAACGCGTAATATTTTCTTTGACGACGGTTTCGTGAAGATACGAATATCTAAACCGTTGGACACGGATTTGCGGTCCTACGCGCACCTTTTACCTCACCTACGACTTTTCTCTTACTGACCGATTCTAGTTGCTTTATTAAAGAATATACCTTCGTTTCGGCCATTATCCCATTAACCTGTAATCGTATTATCCTATAATCCTATTATCCTATAGTTACATTTGTTATTGACCTTGATACAGCAACAGTGTCTAATTCTCAGTCAAACGTTTCTCATAAGCAACAGTATTTATTTAAACGAAAGTTTATCGACCCCCGATCACTTTCCTAGATTTCTGAATAAATACCGTTGAAATTTCGCGAAAGCCAACAAGCACAGTTTGAAACATTTAAATATAAACGCTTTTGCGCTTATACCTTTTCAGTACTTGATCGTACAAAAATAATGTGGTCATTCAAAATTAGATGATTTGTGCTCTATAAAATAACGAAAAATAATCTTTAAAAAATTAGCAGTCATACAAACTTGCAATATATCGTTTTTTGCTTCCACGGTGTTTTAGGAACATTAACAATTTTGATACGCGAGTAATTGCAATTGATAGAGGAAGAGTTATATTTTTGTTATCAATAAGAGCGACAATTTTAAAATTTACTTTTCATTTTTGTTCGTGTTTTACAAATTTAACCACGAAAAATGTAATTCAACTGTGGATTGGAATTTGCACTAAACAGTTCTGTCAAGCTCACGATTTAAAACAAATCGAAGATTCGATTATTTGAACCCGAGATAATGAAACTTAAAGTTGGTTAAATACTGTACCTCTCCTATTAGAAATTTCGATATTCTATTTTACGTTTAGGAATCATTGTATTATGATTTTGTGCTAAATAAATTATTAATATTACACAATAATATAATTTATTATACTTTTATATACTATTTATTAAATATATATACATGTCATACATAATTTGGAAGGAGTGTAAAAATATATATGATATTAGCTAAAAATATACTTTTATTTACACGTATTAAATGCAAAAATATATACGATTCGTTTCTTTCTCTCTTTAAACGCAATCAGCATGATTCTAACAAATCTTCGTCTTCGCTGCTATCTTCAGAAACAAGATCATCATCGCCATAACCTTGCATATCTGTTACAATATCGCATTTAAATAATTAATTTACGTGAAAGTTCTATTTGTTATTTTCTAATAGATCGTTGTTGTAATCATTTTCAATATTATTAAAATGTTTAACTTTGCAGCCTTTACGTAAAATTGTACAAGTAACGTCAACTTTTTGTACAAGTATATCTTGAAGTAGAACAGCCTGTAGTACAACCGCGTGAAATAATTGACATTAATTCTGTAGGAATTAAATCAATATCAGTGGTTTCCGAGATGCATCCATAATTTGCAACGAATTTTCATCACCATTAGGTAGGTTTAATTTTCTCAACATTTGTTTTATCGAGATCCCACTCTCTAAGTTGATAAGATACTAGAAAAGAATGGAATTTTAATGTTACCTAAGTGGGTAATAAAATAGCCAAATTAAATATTTTTAGCAGAATATTTGTGGAAAACAGTGAAACAAATAAATCTCGATTCGTTTAATGGGATATTATTGCTTGTCTTGTCTTGATATGTATATTTTATAAAATCTGTACCAATTTTTTCTACATCGCCTTGCTGTACAATCGTAACATTTTTTGAGTCGCTGTTGTAATCCAGCGTTGTCACTGAGAATTCAAACAAATTTATTTTTACCTAACTCGCTGGTTTTTTTATAACTGGTATTTATTGAAAAAATACAGGTAACACAGTAATTTCGCGCAGCTTAGTTTACATTTAATAATCTGTATAATTGGAACTATGACGGACTACGTCGAATTAACTCTGTAGTTTCAAGATTTGATTGACCACTTTACTGACCGGAGAGATGTTGGTTAATACATTGTGTTTCTTTGCTAAAAATTAAACCACAATTCTTTGATAAAAATTGCAGTTTGATCAGTTAACGTATATTAACGTATATTCGACTGTTTTGCAATTCCTTAATAAACAATACTTTGTGCTTATATTTTTTATTCGGTGACTAAATTTCATGTTTTGTCTAATTCTCAAATAGTTTTAGTTATCTTCAAAAATAGTCACACTTGGTTTCTTTGACGAAAAATCTATTGCCAGTTTGCGAATCCATAATCCCTTTTGGCATACCTTACTTAGAGCCACATAATCTGCTTCAGTAGAGGAAAGAGCAACACAAATTTGTTTACGGCATTTCCAGCTGATTAGGGTCCTTAAATACTTGAATATAAAACCGCTGTTAGACTTACGCTCGTTTCTATCTTCTGACCAATTTGCGTCTGCGTAGCCGATAATTTCTTCTCTTTCTCTCTCTCTCTCTCTCTCTCTCTCTTCTTTCCCTGCTGTCCAAGCACAAGCTCGTAGTCAGTTTTGCCTTTTAAATATTTTACGACTCGCTTAGCCTCTGCCCAGTCGGCTGGCGTTGAACTTTGATTGAATTAACTTAAAATGATCAAACTGACGGTAATGTCGGGTCTTGTATTCACTGCTGGTACTCCTCCTTTTATTACATAATTAGCTACGTTTCTCGATTTATTATGTAGTTTGGTTCCAGAGAGACTCGAGATCTTTGCGTCTTATAATCTGTACCTATTGAGAACTCTGTCTAAACATTGTGTCTGTTTTAAACAATAAAAACCTTGTTCATTTTTCTTCATTTTGATTCCCATGTAATAATTCAGTAATCTTAAATCGACAAATGGAATTTTTTAAAGCAACTAGCTTTTTCTTTGATCAGTTCAATATCCTTTGCAGCTATTAAGAAATAACGAAGATCGCTTTATATTATTTTCTTTTTACGTATAAACATGGATCAGTAGTACTACCGCGAAAGTTAAATTTTTCAAGTACGTTGTTTAAGGTATCATTCCACAATTTTGCCGCTTGTCTTAATCCGTACGAACCCTTATTTAATTTGGATACATTTATTCTTAACCGCAAACTTCATAGCTCTCAGGTTGATCCATATTAATTTTATCATTTAGTTTTCCATTGAAAAACGACGATTTAGCGTCGCAGTGTTTGACAAAATATTCTTCTTTATCTGCAATAGCAAGCAGCGCCTTGCAAAAGTTTATGTTTTTCCTGCAGTTTTTCCTTAAAAAACTGTTGTCTGCCGAACGATCGGTGTAAAGATTGGCATAGTTCGTCCCATACTTCTACGAGAGTTCACAAGCGACCAATCTAGCTTTATGTCTCTGCATTTGTCCTCTAGCGTTTTTCTTTGCTTTAAATACCGATTTTGAGTGACTACATTTTTCCATCCATGTGTAATACTTACCTCAACTTCTCGTCCGGATGTAAGGCTAAAATTTTTACGCTCTTCATTACAGTCTGCCCGATAATAATGCCAGACCATAATTTAGGAGTAAGGCCTCTTTCGGATAATTCGACTGAAATTTGATTAAATTTATTTAAAATTATTTGAAGATCTGGACGATTCAAATTTCTCATAGTAGTTTCGTTTATAGTTTTTAAAATGTCTTCAAGGTATTTTTTTCTACTTCACTTAATTTTATTTCCGAGTTAATAATTTTGATAAAAGCTAGATATGTTAATTGGTGATATTATAAAGTTCTTGCGTAATTACCACACTCAAAAACTTTATCGCCAGGAGTTCGTCCGAAAGCCAAAGAAAATAAATCTTTAAAGCCACTATCGCTCGTGGTAGATCCACTGCTTCTAGTGCAACATGAACGCGTGGAAAATCTTCAAGTCTTAAAATAATACATTTTAAATCTGAAACGTCTGGAGCACAAGGAGTCTTTTTAAAGACTTATAAAAATAACAACAAATCAAAAGTTACCATGGCTAATGTGTTTAGTAAAAGATCTACTTTTCTGTACTGATTCCATTAGAACGGTAAAAATCATACCTTGGTGAGACGATGGAGCATTTAAAAAAGGTAAAAATATAATTTGATATGTATCAAAAGGTTTCCTGTTTATTAGTTTCTCTAAAAACCATTTCCCCCGCTTGTTTCTGCAGAGTTGATTGTTTTAGAGTAAGCCCATAACAAATTTGATGAATAAATTATCGTTGAAGCATTAGGAAATCGTTTATTCGAATTTTCAAAATTTATCTCAGATAATTTACCGTAATCTTTAACATCACGTGGCAACAGGTTGACTTCATTGATTTGACTAACAATTTTCGCAGTGGGCACTTCCTTCAACCTTGGTATGCGATCGTTTGTAGCCATAGTTTGGTATGAAGTAACGATCATTACTCCGCCCATCCCGTGAAAAGTTCTAATTTCATTCAGTGTATTAACATTGTGATCGGTATTATTATAAACGAATTATAAAGTGCAATCTCTCAAATCAGGAGAAGTACTTTCCATAATGTCTTGAAAGTTTTGTGATAAAGATTTTCTAGACCTTTTCACTTCGTGATGCGAGACAGTGTAACCATAGTTACATAATAATTTCACGATATATTTGCAAGCCGTTTTTCTTGTAAAATTAACGCTACGCCTACTTATATTGGAGAAACAAACGAATTTGTCCTAATAAATTTCACCAGCAAAAGTGCATATTCACAGATTTTCCGAAATACGGAGCAAGATCGCCCTTTTGTTTTTCTCTACATAGAGTATCCAGTAAAATTTTTACAGTATCCGGTATATCGTTATATTAATGTTACTATAAAATTCGCTACTCGATAGATAAAAATCTGTATCGTACACCATACTGCAAATATCTTCAATAACTATATTTGCTACATCTACCGTGAGTCGTTTACGTTATTCGATCGAGTCGTCTTTTATTTTATCATTACTAACTTGATTTAAAATATCACATACTTTGTCTTTAAAACGAATTAAAATATCTTTATTTGTCATTCTACTAATTTTTTATTAACCTCATTATCGTGAACATTTAAATATTTCTCGCAAATATAGTCTAAACCCTCTTTACACCAGAGTAAATATTCACAATATATGTTAATATACGAATTGACATTCATCTAAACTTTTTTCTAAAAAGTTCATTACATGCTCAATAACCAGATGGTTAATTTTTATACCTTGCGGCTTTGTGTTTTAGAAAGAGGTATACGTTTATAAAATTGTATACAATATGTATTGTGCCATCTAGGTAAATTATTGCATTGTAATCTATAATCTTTTGCAGGTTAAGAAAATCAATTTTCGATACGAGAGTCAACATTTTAACATTTTCTCGAGTCATTCAATTTTTAGCTTTATCTGTGATTTTGTTCAAAGTTTCTTTGTTCGCTATTTTATGAACGACTTCTCTTTCACTTTGTGTCTTTTTAATTGGTTCGTAATAAAAATATCTAAAGTGCCGCATTCACAGAAAATACAATGCAAATCAAAATAAAAAATACACGATAGCCGTCGCTTTTTTCGGACTCAATTAAATAGATCGTCTTGCTGCGGCAGTAATATTACCAACATAAATATACGACAGATAACATCTATAATGAACTTCTAATTGTTTATAATTACTGAAACGAGCATGCAATGAATCCTTCTTCATTAAACTTGATTTTAGTAGAGTTTTGTGACATTTGTTATTTACTTTAGATGTCATCTATTAAAGGCTCATCGCAAAAAACGCATTCATTTTCACCATATGTAAAAGTGCTGGGATCGTTACTCTCCATAATTAATGTTTGCTTGTAATAAATTGAAAATAATGTTTTTTTCTCACTTCAATGAAATAAAAACAATGCAGTAATATGTTTATGAAATAATTATTATCTCGGTAAAAATGTCCGGTGGATTTCAAAAATAAAAATCTGCGTACAAAATTGAGAAAAACAATCAAAAAAGTCGTTCAAAGGTTACGTTAGTCGTCAACAGGCCCAACGCTATACATCGTTCCTCTCTATTTTGAATTTCACCTACGTTTTCTTTTTTGGAACACAAGACGTTATTTAGCAATGTTTATAAACTCAAACAATTATGCTATTTCTAATGATTATTTAACATTAGAAATTAACGTAAAGTAATTTTGAACGCTACGTTGTATCAATGTACAGATAAAATATATTTTAAAAGAATCGTCATTATTTTTCACACAGTCATTAAAAATAACATTTCATATAGATTTTTTTAAATATTGCCATTAAATGTAATATAATTATTAATGAATGATGTATTATATTACATAATTTTCTAACGGCAAATTATAATTTGACTTTTAATGGAAATTTAAAAAACTGTACAATGTAATACAAACTGAACTGAAAATAAAACCGAGCACGCCCAACAACCGTCTATACCTTTTACAGTTATGTCAAAGGAGATATACTCGTACAGGTTCACGAAAAATCAGTGTGTGTCGTTAAGACTATATACATGCTATATGTAGTAAAGTAAGTGTGTGTCATGAAGAATTATTTTTCGTGAATCTGTGTAAAAAACTTCATTTGACGGAGCTCTAACAGGTATAGACGGTTGTTGGATCTGCTCAGTTAGTCATGAAAACTACATATAGCGTGTATATAGTCTCCATGGTTATATTAGTTATTTATGTATCTTGAGCGAATAGCGCGTTATTACGCTTGAGGAGAATGTTTTCAGCATGGAATAATACAATGTCGAAGCAGCGAGCGAGCGAGCGAGCGCCGAGGCTTTATATCCCATGTTGTAAACACCCTCCGAGAGCGTAATCGCGTGCAATTCGGTCATGATGCTTAAAAAAATGTTCAGTCTTGGCAAGGAAGTGTGAGGTTTTTTATAATAATATAATAAATTATTTTACGTATCTATGTACAGATATCTTAGAGTATTTCCATAGGATGCTTGTGGCTTCTCTCACAAGCATTCCGATTATTTATATTATTCTAGAGCTAAACATTTAATTATTTAATGATCAACCCAGCAAAATTCGGTGTTTTAGAAAAGAGAAAATGAAAAAAAGGATGTTGTTGAATCGTGAGTTTTGACACATGTGTGACACTAGCATGCGCTCGTCTACAAAACTAAAACTCGACCGAATCTGAGTCATCCTCGAGTGTGTTGAGTTCATTACGGTCGAGGAGGACCCATTACACTCGAGGAATAACAGCTGACCAGTCTATTACAGTCGAGAAGAGCTACCCGCGCGTAAGGCTACCATTTATACATTGAGCGTTCTTTGCTCGTAAAAACCCGATTACGTCCACCTAGATTGAAAATATTGTATATAGTCTCTATGGTTTTAGGGAAGGGTCGATGCGACATTTGGTTCGACGAGAGACATGTATTCTAACAATATCGGTCTCTTTCGAATACATCCTAGAGTATAAGAAATACGAAAATATGTATTTATTTACAGTTTAAAATGAGCATTAGGGCGAAACAATTAGAGTACGGAAATTTCTAATAGCAGAGGTACAGTATCTAACAAACTTTGAGTTCCGTTATCCCGGGTTCTAATAATCGAATTTTCATTTTATTTTTTTAATCGTAATCTTGAAAGAACTATTTACTGCAAATTCAAATCCACAGTTTAAATACATTTTTCATGGTTACATTTAAAAAGCACGAACAACAATTTTTATTTAGTTTAAGTAAAAAATATTTGGAAAATTGTCGCTCTTATTGATAATAAAAATATTACTCTTCCTCTGCCGATTGCAATTATTCGCGTATCAAAATTGTTAATATTCATTAAACGTCGTGAGACTCAACAAAAATATACTGCAAGTTTTTGTAACCGCCATTTAGAATTTTGCGAATTTGACCAGACCATGTTTTTTAAAAGCACATGCGCTATTATTCTCTATATAATTAGCTACATATTGTTATTGTAACCATGCTTACCAATAAATAATCAAATTTTCGATTTTTATTTCAATTTATTTTTAAGGGTTCAAACAAATTTTTTTTAAATATCGATTGCACCATCTTATAGAACACAAATTATCTAATTTTTGATATCCATAATATTTTTGTACGATCAAGCCCTGAAAAGATATAACCGTAAAAGCGTTAAAATTTAAGTGTTTCAAACGGTGCTTGTAAGCTCTGACGAAAACTCTAACAGGATTTAATCAGAAATCTAGGAGAGTGATCGAGGGTCGGTAAATTTTCGTTTAAAAATTACAATTGCTTATCCGAAACATTTGACGTTTATCGCCTAACTTTTCCGGCCTAGTCAGTGAAGAAGGAGTAAACACTTGGTGCACCAACGTCACTGATAAAAGTGACTACAGAATAATAGGATTCTTCAAAATAATGAACATTCCTTTATAAGCAATGATCACACGTCACAATTAATAAAACTAAAAGACGTGCGTGGAATAGCAAATTGCTGTAAAGCGATCTAGATATCCGCGTTGTCACAAAGACATTACGCATTCAACAATTTAATCAGTTTTTTAACATATTTTAGACAAAATGCCCGACCAAGCAACTTTGATAACATGTTCAAAAAATTCGTCAAAACTACTTTCAGACACACTTATGGAAATTTGCAGAAAATGATTCGAAAGCAAATGTGAGACGTTGTCCTCATAACGTTACGCACATTGTATTCAAAGCAGAGTACGAAGTAAGTATCTCTATTTCATTGATGATATAATTTGTTTTGAAAAAATACCACTTAAGAAATTCATCAATTTTCACATTTGCAGACACCCTGGCTTGAATGTCCGTCTAAGTATTCCGAAGATATAGGTACAACGAGCAATCTACCGTTATACACGGATGATAACGGTGGCTGTGGCATTGGTGACTTTGAAAAAGTAAGTTATGAAAATGTAATATCACTAAATTCTGCAAGAGTGATATTATTCGTATAATTTTACTCTTGTTTTATGTTTTAAACAGGAATTCGATGAGCAAGCCAAGAAATCCGTGGCACATGTTGCGGATCGGCGCATTTCCTCGCTTAAAGATGATTGGTCAAAGACCGAAAGAAGGCAGGATGAAAGCCAATAAATACGATGAACTAATGACGTTTTGAGCAATAATAAAAATTAACCGATGATATGTCAACCTTAGCAAACTGTCATTGTACTGAGATATTTTAAGTATCTGATCTAATGTCGTGTGGATGTTTTGTCAAACCGATTATACCAATAGTACAAATCTTATATTCTAGAGTATCTAGTTAAGAATAAAAATGATAAGATTATTTCAAATTGAAAAGCGAAAATGAGAATAACTGAACAAGATAATTGAATTATTAAAAAAAAATTTGACGAGAATAACGTTCCAAGCTGAACAAGTAGATGAAATTGGCATGCATCAAGAAGCAAAGTTGAGCAATAGTCGCAGCAGTAGCAGCAGCAAGCATCAGGAAAGAAAGAAAGCGAAAAGTGAAAAGGCAGGTCGAAGTGGAAAAAGCTCCGGTCTTCCCTAATGGAGTCAACAAACAAAAGTGAATCGATTTGAAGTAATGGCACGCGGCGCTCGAGCTTTCTCTCTCTCTCTCTCTCTCTCTTACTTTCGCGACAAATAAAAGCACTCAGCATGAGCGGCTTTATCCTTATACAACTGTCAGACGTCTTAACACCCGACTCGCTTTCTTTCTCTTGCGAGCAACGAAGACGGAGCTTCTCGTTCGGACGTATAATCGCGTTTCTCTCTCGCTTACTCTTCCGCCCTCGCGCGCTAGCGAGCGAGCTAGCTTTTTTTTGCTGGCCTCGGTTAAAAGCTTTATGGAAGTCATTTTCGTTAGCGGGCGCCGAGAGAAAGCTTGCGTGGTTGGTCTTCTTCTCCTCTTTTTTATCTTTTTGTTTTTGTATTTCTTTACTTCGAGACCAGAAAATGGATGTTGGTACTAGTCGAAAAACAATCTACGATTCTGCTAAAATGGTTTCTACCAGTGACTAATTATAATTGTCAAGTTTGATATCATAGGTGAATTGTATAAAACCGAGCCGTTGTCGGAATGAGAATGGCGAAAAGGCTCCCATTCAATTTTGCAAGGCACTATTAAAATCAATATTTACTTACAGATCTTATAACTTGGCATGGCGCAGTTTTCTCGGCCGACATCCATATAGGCACACACACGCACATACATACACTCATGGAAAACCATATTTTTGCGTCTCTCGCGCGCCTAATATCGGCCGCCAATATTTGCCCGCTCTCGCGCGGTAATTCGTTTTTCCGTCTGAGAGGTAAGAGCAAATCCATCTCCGTTCTATTTTTACTTGCACTTTTCTCTCTCTCTCTCTCTCCTTCTCAATTCTTCTCTTTTTTTGCGTTCCAGTCTTTTGCCGTCAGAATCACGCGGAAAATTAAATGGCAGAATCGTTATTTATTTATTCTTTATTTTTTATTACGTTATAAGTTGCGAGGTAGCTCGACTAAAGCAAATCACAGGTAAGACGCTTAATCCGGCTAATTGGGAACTCGTCGTCCTTCGGGAGCAGTGTATTTCGCCTCAATCCATCGTGAAACTTACTACCTCTTTGGATTCTCTAGAGAGAAGAAAAAGAGTAAGACAGAGAGTGAGCCACGACGATCCATCGTCTTAACTCGACAACAACTGGTAAAAAAATCAACGATAAGTAGGTATATACATTGAACGACTTTTATTACGCAATTGAAATAGGAAAACCAACGTCATATAGCGCGAAGGAGGAGTGTGAGAGGTTAATACAATTCCATCAAATCGAGCGCAATAACGCCTAAAAAGCGATGGTACTGCTGAGTATTCAAGCGCAATGCAATATTTGCGTAGTCCGCGCTCGCGCGTGCGTTCGCAGCTTCGTTTGTCCAATTAAAAGCGTCGAATTGATATTGGAAACAAAAACTTCAATTTCAAACGCGTCACATGTGTGAGTACGTGCATGTAGTCGTCGCGCCAATGGTAATTGACCACTGTCCATTACACGGCTGATCGCCACTCTTCTATGTGTGTGCGTCAAGGTGTACGTGCCTCTCTCTCTCTCTCTCTCTCTCTCTCTCTTTCTCTCTGTCATTAGTTTATTTCATTTCAAATTGACTGTGCATGTTCATTACTTTTGATGATTTTCTTGAAAACACGTCAGTTTCACGTTTGATTTTGCATGGTTGCTGTTCTAAATTGTTTCGGTAAACCACTAATGAATTATTTGTTAAATAATATTATTAAAAACTATCATATTTCAATATTTTAGTAAGAAAATTAATCAGCTAAAAAGGAAGAACTCACTGACACTAGAAAAAAATGGCAAAAAGTGTGCATGCATAGTTACCAATACTAACGGAACCTGCTAAGCGAATAATGAATAAAGGTATCAATTTACAAGAGACACTGATGGTACTGCCGTTGTTCAAATAAGAGCCATAGCCATTCCAGGCAATCGCTCGAGCGTCAAATTGAAAATCGCAATTAGTTAATCGTACGGTTTGTCTCTCTCTTTCTCTCTCTCTCTCTCTCTCTCTTCCTCTCTCTCTTTCGCTTGACGCTCTATGCACATAAAGAACGGGTACTCGTCATTTTGTTCTGTTGTTGGAATGAACGAAAAAAGGATTATTGGCTCGAAAACATTTTCGATTTGTGAAATTCTTGTTTTCGTATATCACAGTAGGAGAGCAGGGGAGTGGTAGACATTAACACTGATGGCTTTCGATTTTCCGTTCATTTACATCATGTTTGCAAATCATCGACTGTTTGCTACAAGTAAATCTACTTTATTACCACAAAAAAAAATACTCGATCATTTTGTATCTTGTTAAATTACCCTCGATTCATTTGTCAGTAGCAAGTTGAATCATATTTGTTCTAGCACCAGGGTTTGTGTGCATGTATACGTGTGTGGTTTTTTTTTTCAGGCGAATCTTGAAAAAGGCTCGTGAAAATAGTTAGCGAGCTGGAAAAAATCGGGTTTCGGTTGATAAAGGCGAGCTTGTACGAGGCTTTTTTATTTGCGATATTTGGCACTCGACGATGCTTGATTGAGTGCACAAGCGCTTTTTTTCTGCACGCGCTTTCACTGGAAAAGTGACAGTTTCAATTTTATTATTTTTGTTTTTCGATGGTTTGGCAAATAGGAAAATCGAGAGCTATGATTTTAATTGCTTTTTCTTTTTATTTACTCGTCGCGGATTCGTTTGATCTCTTTCCCATTATGCTTTCATCAAAAGCAGACACATTAATACGAATATTAATTGCATCGGTTAATACTTATATGTACATATAGACGTTTGGTTGCCCAACAAAGAGATAATTCGAACATCAAATTTTAAGCCCCGTAAATATTACCGCCACTAGCGACAGATGCACATGCATTCAGATTAGCTTGAAAGGGAGATTACGTTGTTGTTTTCTTTTAGTTTCGACAATGTTTGAATTCAATTAATAGTAGATCCCAGTAGTGTCTTTTGAATTTGTTTTACTATTGTAATATACATATATATATATATATATATATGGGACTATCCATTCGGACTACTTCCTTGTCGTGAGTTTTTGTAATGGATTGGAGTACTAATTTTGGCGCAGTCTTTGTTGTTTAGCCAACTGCAAATAGGCAGGGGGATATTTTTTGAAGGGTGGGTTCATAATGAGACGAACACACTATTTACGTTTAATTTAATTCAATTTAATCGACGAACATATAAATATTGCATATATTTTATAATAAGCAATTGAATTCTGATTTATGAAAAATCTTCTTTTTTTTTAGTCTTAAATCATTAATAATGTCGTAACGCTACGCAACGAAAATTTATATTCAATCGTAATTTACACGACTCGGACATAAAAAAATAATCCCAAAAAGAAAGAAACAAACAAGGTCTGCAAGTAAATTAACGAAGCTCGTGTACCTTCAACCAAAAGCCTCGTCTCGAGGGTTTTGGCTCAAGCCAATCAGCGTTTGCACTCGTACATACACACGTATACATATATGTACAAGGGCGTTTATAATGCGCGCGTTAATTAGCGAACGCGAGTGGGCTTGTTGGCATGCATTGCAACCCCGAGCTGGTGCGCGCTTCTACGACGACGCGAGCGAGCATACTTATTAGCTTGCGCGTGCGGAGCTCGATGATGTTGCTATACTGTCGAGAGTCATGCTACTGATTTTCTGGAAATACATGTCTTTTTTAGAAAGCGAATTTTTCAATAGCTATTATCCATTTAAAAAATATATCTCCGTAGCAACTTTGATCGGCATGCTCAAATCCTGCTTCGGAGAATTAATCAGGCATACAAATGTTCAAAGTGCCCTTTCGATTTATAACGAAAAAACAAAATTAAATAGCAAGTAGTTTACCAGGAAATCAATCAATTAAAGCGTCAGTCGACCATGGCATTTCAATATATGTAAAGCCCTATGTGGTCTCTTCGTTGCTTTGTCCTTTTAGCGTCACATCTCATCCTCGTCGTTTCAGCTTGGTGCGCTTGCTTGCGCACATTAGCGAGTCCTTTCAGAAGGCGATACATACGCGAAATTTACCTTTTTTGGCTTGGCGAGCGTAGCAACGCTAATTAATCGCAGCGTATCGGAGCCGACATATTAATGAGCTCATTATCGGGGCTCGTTTTCTTCTCGAGACTGCTGCTGCTGCTTCTGCTTGTAGGCAACCGAAGGATAATTGGAAGCTGTTCTTTGATGTTTATTTTTCATTACGAAACTTTAGGATTTTATGCTAATTTCTTTTTTTTTATACTTACTCAGTTTACTTGTTTGGTGGACATTTTTATCGGATGATTCTTAAAATCAATGTGTACGGAAAAAAATACAATTAAGAAAACCAAAGCGTTCAATCTCTAGTTTGAATAGTAGACAGAAATGCCACTTATCCATAAAAGCATCAACGGTATAGAAAAAAAAAAGGGAACAGGTGCTCAATGGCAAAGAATCGTCGTCGAGTGTGTGATAAGAGGTACTCGATTTTCACCTAGAAAAAGGAAGGAAAAAGGGTGTATGAGGGGGAGAGAGGTGGAGAAAAGTGGAGATTATTTGGAAACGAGCTGCTCGCTCTCTTGAGTGCAACAAGTATACGCGCCCAGGCAAATGAGGCCGAGCGACGTGCGCAGTGATGGTAACTAGCTCTGCTCCGTCGGCTTCAACCTCTAAAGAGACACTATTTTCTCTTTTACACGTTGAATGGCTCATGTAGCTGCAAATTGTTGCTATATTGTGCTTAATGATTTTCTATATTGTAAACTTTTAGATCAATCAATTTTGCTACCTATTTTCCATCACCACTGTCACATTCTTTTCTCTCTTTGTTTTAACATTAATTTAGGAAAAAGAAAAAAGAAAGTAATCCTAAATCAACCGTTTGTAACGAAAGAATTAACCTCTGTAGTTTTTTTTATCCCTCGTCGGATTTTATTTTTTTCAAGTGAAATTAAGAGAACGCGGTGGCGGTAGTGGCAACATATGCGGGCTTCGAGCGTAGAAAATTCTAATCAAGAGCTTACTAGACGCGGGTGTTTTCTCTCTCTCTCTGTCTCTCGCACTCTCGCGTAATTAGTTGATAGTTCGATGTGTTTGCCAATCCTCGATGCGGGAACGCTTTCTGTTTGCTCATCCGCGAATATATTGATTCTATAATTGCACGCGCGCTATTATAGAATGCAAATAACTCGGAGATTCCCGTGTGTTTATTCACTCGTGTTTACATTTCATTAAGCGTTTCTTTTTTCCTTTTTACTCGATTATAACTATGATCTGATTGTCTTATCATTTTAGCGAGCTTGCTTTTTTCTTATCCTTGCGTGAATATACGAAACACAAAAAAACCGTTCAAGCTCTATTCAATTCGGCAATTGTCGAGAACATCCATATCTTCGAACGTTTCAAGAAAATAAAAAATTAACGTAGCCAAGTAGTAGTTACCGCATGCTTACCAATTATCACATTCAATGCAATAGACAATTTAATCAAGTCGTCGTAAAACTATACGGCTGGATGGGTATAGTTGTATAAGGGTATATAAAGTAAAAGTGGCATCAGCGGACCTCTTGCCGAGTAACGTAACGAAGATGCATCGTCCTCTGACTCTATTATCGCACCGTTGGCCGACTAATACGTTAGCGTGTCACTTAGTTGCCGAGTGGAGACCAACTTTTCCACTCTTCTCCGTAAAGGAAAAAAAAGAGAGAGAACGAATCGATCGTTTGCGTTTTTGCAAATAGCGTCCGCGCTTGTAAAAAAAAAAGAAGAAAATAAAAAAGAGAGAGACAAGAAAAGGCGCGGCACACAGATGGATGTATAAAGATCAGCAGCGAGCGTTAAGGAACACGGGAAAGCACTTCTCAACTGCTTCGTCGACGGACGCCCAGCACTTTCGGCCCGACGTCGCTCACTTTCTTCTCAGCTCCTAACGCTCCTCTCTCCACCCATCACCTGATGTTCTCCATTTTCACTGGCTTGCTACTGCTACTGCTGAGTTGTATCGTGGACGATGCATTAATTTACAATTGGCGTGCTGCTTTTACTGCGGTTGCTTGGCTTGCCAAAGGAGATCGAGGACTTTGTCATCGAGTGACACGAGATTTTACTTATGCAATTTATTTTTCCTTTATTTTCACCTCGACGAATTGCTTGATTTTCATTTTCATTTTTGTTTTTATTTTTTTTCTTGTTATGGCGACAAATTGGCTTTGAAGCTCAATTATCGAACGTGACTTTGAATTATAACAAAGGCATTCAGCAGGTGATGAAGGATTTTATTCGATAATATGCTTAGTGTTTACCGTTGATTCTTCGTCAACGCAAATTACTTGAATACTTTGAAGAGTAAGACAAGTTTCGCGTATAATTAACATCTACTAGCCGTTGTTCCTTGCCAGTACGATTGTAAAACTTATTTCAGACATCTTTGACTTTTGATCAAGGTTTTAGAGCGCATCTTCTCATCTTTGAAAAACAAGTAAGTTTAATAACTCAGGTGAATGGGGCAACAATGCTGCACAGCTAAAGATCATAAAAAACAAGCTCGAAGTTTTTAATTAGTGACCAATTAGGATGCTCACTCTCGTTTTTCTTTTTTTATTTTGCCCCCGCGAGAAAACTGTGCCGGACTATAGGTCTGCTGGCCTCGGAGCTACTATTATACACTAAGAGGGTTTGCTTGTATCCCCGGAGATGTGCATGCGTCATCCGATTAAAATTACTAATTAGCTAATTAACTTTGGAAGGCCGAGGCTCTGAAGCTAAGTAAGTTGACCGCCTGATTATGATGCATCGCTTCTAATTTGTTACTCGGTCTTTCTCTTTCTCTTTGTCTCTCTCTCTCTCTCTCTCTCTCTCTCACTCTTTCGTCGTTTTCTCGATGAATTTTCGAGGCATTGGACAAAAAAAAAACGGTCAATCGCGTAAGTATTTGATGTTTCATTTCCCATTATTATCCATTTATGTTACTCGGACCTTTAATCGAAAGTGATAAGATCCCGTTTAGAGGAAGCGACGAACAGTTTTTTACTAATGCACTTGCAAAATCATCTATTGGACATCTTGCTGTGATAACAACAATCAACAGATGACCTAAAGTCGCAAAAATTTTATTCAATGTTTGACATTATATGATAAGAAAAAACAACCTGTCGGCTATCCCAATAGTATTTAATTAAGATTATTGTCAGCGAAACAAGATAACAAAGGAAAAACGAGTTCATTATCAGACGAGTCCAAAGACCACCGTTTCCGTCCGATTGGATGCGCCAAGTGTCTCACGCTTTTATCTGCCACTGACTCGTTTTTACTTCCTGATAGTTGCGGGACAGTTGGTGTCGTGATAAAAAAAACATTCTACTGATACGCGTAGGCCCAAGCTTGTTTACTGGGAGTATTTGGGGATATCGGCACAGGACTCGTTTCTTTATTTATTAAACTATTTAGCTCATTTATAACTGACAAATTACGTACAATAAACGATGTCAAAAGAAAAGAATCAACTCTGTGTAGTACTGCTATATCTGGCGACAGTTTACGTGCACTTTAGTGACAAACCTTTCCTACTCCATATCAAAAGGAACGAAATCAATCAACCAAGCGGTACCCGTAAACTTCCTATGTGCGCATCACGAAATTTCATCAGCACCAGCAGCAGCAGCAACGGCAACAGCGGTAGCGGCACTTAAAGTCAGAACGACTGGCCACGCGCTTAATAATTCCACCGTCCTTACCCTCCATTACCCCTTTTCCATGAAGCTATACGTATACCTACACACACATAGACACACACCACACATGCTACTTCCTCGAGGGCTAATCTCAACTGTATAGGGCGTGCTCTACTGTATGTACTGCAGCTTTCCGGTCGACGGTATGTCGAATTAATTAATCCATAGCATCGAGTTAGGCTCGCGGCCAATTTCGAAATTTCTCTCTGCGCAAAGCACGCTCACCTCCATTGCCGATGGAATTTTGCATTGCTCGAACCTGATTATACTCTTTGCTTTAGAGAGAGAAAGAGAGAGAGAGAGGAGAGGAGAGCCTTGGTGTTAAAATGCGTTAGTTAGTGCCAAGAGGACTTGATTGCCAAGTCTCGAATTTTTTATGTCTAAATTTGGACTGAATAAATATTTTTACTGGTTATTTTAATTTTAAAGTATTATTACCGTTAATCATTCTAATGTTGGAAATATAAAACAATAAGGTCATGGATAAATCACTATTGCATAATCATAGTTCAAAAGTTTAGATTCGAACATTACAAGGATCCATGCTAACAAAAGATCACGACAATCTAAACAAATTGAATTTCAAACTAACGGATATTATCACTATTCATGAAACACAATTCACTTCAACGTACTTAATACGCGATCTGTCGTCGAAATTCGTATTAAATTGTCATTCTCCGACTGCATTCTCTCTCTTTTCCTCATCTTCATTCACACTCTACGAATTAATCGCATTGTCCGCAGGAAAAAGCACAAAAAAACGATGGTGTGGGAGAAAGAGCGAGAACGCCCGTGTGCATGTGCAAAGCGCCATTGTGCGGAAAAATAATAATAATGGAGGCGCGAAAATCGCTAATGGATAGAGGCCGCGGGATTTTCTCGAAAGCTCGTTACTTTTCCATTAGCGGCATTAGCGATTTTAGCGCTGCTCTGCGCTGGGATACTTTTCGAGGGTCGCTTTCCGCGCCAAGCGTCAGATAATTTTTTTTTTTGCACCGGGCGTCTACACGTTTTAACGTATTGTTTATTTAATGCTTGTAATTTTTAAGTTGATATTTTAGTAGAATGACGGCCTACTGGTAGCAAAATTGAATTAAATTCGACTATATGAAAATGCAAAAATCAAACTGGCTTTACGTAGTGAACGTGCGAATAGGAAACAATCAGCGTAGTTCAACGATTGAAACGTTACATAAGGCCAATAAAACTCATTCTAAACAGACGGAGTTTCGCAATAAAAAAAATCCTCCCATGCGTCGCTGTTTCGCCACATCAGGATACAAAAAAAGAATCCCAGAGAATGAGCCGTCAATTATCGAATGGAAGTGTGCATGCTCGCGTGCAGAGAGAGAGAGAAAGAGCACGTGTGTGTGAGAGAGCTCTTATACAGATGACGCCGCGATCACAGATGCGTAAAGAATGCATTCCCCACAAAAACGTCAGTCCCCGGAAACAATTCGATTTTCGCCATTTTCTCTGTCCGCTCTCGCTCTCTGCCCCGTAAATTGGATTCGTGAATCGAATTCTCGCGGTGGTGGTAGCGGCGTACAGGGTGACTATGTGACTGCAATGTCGCGTTTAAGGGTGAGTTATGGACGACGTATTTTTTTTTGTTTCGAGGTAGAAAAATACAGCGGCCGATGGATGAATTTTTAATGGGCCGCCTGAGAATTCGTTAGGCTCGACGTCCGCTTGATACGTGTCTCTTTCTCGATGAATTGGCATTTTTATTTGGACGCATTTTTTTTTCACCAGGAATTGGCTTCGTTTGATGGCTGTAATAGACGTTCGGGAATCAATCGCTCGTTCGATACGTCTTTTTTTTTACCGTGAATTCTTCCCGTTACTTCATTACAATTTATTATGCCACTTCAGCTGAAAATTGATGTGACGTTTATTGATGAACAATCGTGATTTCGTCAATCTGAAGATATGCGTAAAAAAGTTTATCACTAAATACATCATTTCAATTTGGCGAAGGTCATGTTAATAACATTCCTTTATCATATAACATATTGCAGATAAATCACAAGCGAGTTACAAAACGAATTGGCGTTTAATTTAAAAAAAAAATACAATATATACCAACGGCACGAAGGGAAAAACGTGGCAGGACGACAAATAAAACTCGTATTCTAAAATCCGTGAAATCGAGCTCAACGCCCCGCATTAAGTGCAGAATCGGCGTGTCGACGATCATAACGACTCCTCCCCCTTTTTTCACACACATACGCTCGCGCGCAAGTCACAAATTTTTTTTTCCTGGACGAGATTGATCCGTGGGAAATAAGTATAAAGTCTTTCTCGTGAATCGTTGGTTCTTTCTTCGTTCGCAATTTAGTTCGATGCTTAACCTTCATCCGTTCATTAAAAGTATTTCAGTGTGAAAATACTTTTATTTATCGATTTGAGCAAACACTCGTTTAATATTTATACAATAATATTCCGTATGCATTTTTTTGAAAATTCGATTTAAAATTATTCAAAAACTTCGCATTCCAAACGCATTATCAATCCTTTGACACATCGGTCTGAAAAAACCGACCATATTAAAATGAATACAACAAGAATAAATAGGTATATCAACAACTGGCCATTTAGTTTCATTCTACGTGTCGAAAAAAAATCCTGTGAAAATCAGCACACACGCGCGCACGCACAAAAAGCTGAGCGTTAATTCACGAGGGAGAAACGATTGGTCGGGTAGATAAGGCACTTCGATCAGTCTATGCAGCCTATACAGTCGCAGCACCACTAGATCACTCGACTGCTCATTTATTAGGATTTTACGCTTGTGATCCCGTTACATTGTTCGCAGCTCCCACTTTTACGGCCACGCGTATTACTTTATTGTTGCGTAGATTTTCGCTTTTGCGTTACCCCTACTTGCGCTTCTACTGCTACTCACAAGCTTCTTTTTTTTTCCTTCCTATTCATAGGTAGGAAGTTGATTTCTTTCAACGTTTCGATTCCGATGCAACGTTTGATTAATTTTTTTTCTGTGCGATTAGGTTTTGAGGGATGAAATGTTGCAAGTAAGAGGCATGTTTGAAATCTTAGAAAGAATCGGAGGCAAAAAAGCCAGATGGACGAATTGTTTTCAGAGTATCGGTTCGTCTGCGCAGAAATAAGTCGTTTATAAGACTTTCATGCTCTAAATAAACGACCAGCCGCAGAATCGATTAGCGTGTCTGAAAGTCAGTAATCTTTGCGAGCCACGATTTATCGTTAGGCAAGCAGCACATAGCATTTAACCATAGTGCACTGAACTTGCCACGCTAGACAAGGCGTAGGCGTTGCAAAAGCGACAAAAGAAAGAGAAAGACATTTTTTTCGATCGTTTTCACAGCTATGCGAAGCAAGACAAGCTCGATTTCTTATCGATTTACAGTTAGTCGATATAGCGATTTCGCGCACCTCACTTTTTCCACGGCGCGTCGACTTTTCTTTTTTTTAATTGACAGTCCCAATGGCAGAAGACAAGGGTTTTATCATCGATTGCTGCCGTTAGATTTTAACGAGATAGCTATGGCTTGTAAGTGATTTGTTGCATTAAAAACGATCGAAGAGAATTTTTTAACGTTCGGAAATTAAAGTTAATTGTTATCTTGAATTCGAGAAAAATCTTGGTAAAACATCAGCAACCGTTAATTTTACGACGAGATAAAACAAGGGTGAAGGGCCTTCTATGGCCTTGTCGTTGTCGTTGCCGCAGTAGTGTCATCGGGCGACCATCAAGGACTTCCGGCGATGTGCTGAGGTTTGCCGTCGATGGCATTACAGCTATAGCAGTTGTGTAACGGGTCTCCTGCTCCGGTCGTGTTAGTACGATTAAGGTAATCGGTAAGAAGTCGGCACGTACGTTGTTTTTTTCGAGCTCGAAGTTTGCTTTTTCAATTTGTCGGGATCGATGTTCGAACGGATATGCCGATTATTCGCGTAGTTCTTTTTTTCATTTAATAAAACGCAAAATTAATGAATCGTTTATTTTTAATACTTGATCTGTATTTTAATTATCCAGACGAAAATATCGTCGAGATCCGAGAACGAAAAATTAAATAGGGTGATCAGAAACCAATAAGAAAGAAAAGATGTATTTTCCAGAGACTTGGATCGGCATAAACAAGTCTCGCGTACACATATATACACGTATGCGTATTTCAATTAAGATATCCCAAAGATAAAGCTAAGCGAGACGTCCATTTGTCTCGAAAGACAAGGTTAAATCAACAGAGCGACGATTAATCAAAGTGCGCAGCCCCTTCAAAACACACTGTACACACGCTGCCAGAAAAAAATTGAACGCTGCTAAGTAGAAACACACACGGGACAAATGAATAGAAAAGTTGGCAGCCAAGTGATCCGTTACTCGTGTGCATTATGCGAGGGAAAAAACTACTTTTAGTTTTGTTTACTCAAAGTGATTTTGAGTTTTTAGGGATGGACAATGGCCAAAAGGTTTTAGTAATTCAAACATACGTTGTATTATGTAAATAAAGAACATGTAAAGCAATATTTAGCATATAGCAATACATTTTCGTAAAGATGAAAAAGTTTGCAAGTTTGCATTTTTGCAAGTTACCCAAAATCATAAAACTTATTCAGCTAAAACGTTCTCAATGAAACGTCAGTAGTACAGCAGTATTCGGTCGTGTCCATCAATAAAACCATGAGCAACGACAAATCATTGCGAAACGGCGAATTTCCAAGATAAAACTCTCGTAGAGGGAGGACGGCAATACAATGCGCTTTTTCGGTATTCGACTAGTATGTGTACGTGTATGTGGGAGCATGTGTACGTCGATGTCGGCAAAGTACAATGCGCATTGTAGTCGAAGCATCTCTTTTCCTCTCTCTCTCTTAACCAACGTTTTATCTCTGTATGGGGCTTTTACCTACTTTGCTCTCTCACACTATCTCGTTCACTCTCTTCGATTGCCATTCATTCCTTAATCTTACTTGTTATATACTTGAATTCGGGATTTCCTTCGAATTTCCCACATAAGTGTAGCGATCGATACTGAATCACGTAGAGGCTTTGAAACAATGTCGTTGATGTTTACATTAATTTGGTTTTTAGAATTCGACGACATTTACATTCTAAACTCAATTTTTCATAAATGTATATTTAACGGCAAGGTTTTTTTTCATTTTCACTTTCTCGTTTTTAAAGAAATACTAAAAGAAATATCACTAACAACAACAACAACAACAACAACAAAAACAACAATAGTAACAACAACAATACAAGGCAAAGTCACAATCCCATGAAATTCTAGTACGAGGTATCTTGCTATGACTTGACTTTTGTGTAGCTATATATCTGCCGCCGAAAGTCTTTCTCGCGCGCGCGTGTCGCTGGCATATAATTACGGATTAGATGAATGAAGGGATGAGAGAGAGAGAGAGAGATCGCGCGCACACGCACGCAACACGCCGTAAATGTAATGTACGTACCGAGAGAGAAAGACCGGCAGAGTTGGAGAGGGTAGGAAAGCCATCCATCGAGGGGGGATGTATTTGGTGTATGCTCCCGGACCTTCATACTGCGTCGTTAGTACTCTTGAGGTGGTTCCATAGTCCAGGGATTTGTAAACGCTTGTTACTTGGATTTGAAACTGATGGTGATTTAGATTGCTAAAGCAATTTCAGAGCTCGAGTCAGCAATGGTTTTTTTGACCGCGACAAAATTTTAATCAAAAAATTATCATATAGTATTATGAATAATTATATGTTTTGCAGATTGTCAGTACGTAATGCGCGTGTATAAACGTCAATGAATCTATTAAAAAGAAGATGCTAAATGTAAAACGCGTTAAATTTTCTCGGAAAATAAAAGATAAAAAAGAAGAAAAATAACGCACTTGAAAAAAAGATCGCAGAATTAAACCATGAGCAGTCAGCCACCCCCTTGACGCATTAATCGTGCAACTGCACAGACACTGCAAGGGGAGGTAGGAGACATAGACAATGCGCATCCGAGGGATAATCTGATTACGTTTGGTGGTGGCACACGTCATGGGAAAGTCACATACAGACACATACACACACATATAGTCAAAGAGAAAGCCGATGCTACACGGTATCCTTTAGAATTAATTTAATTTTCACGCAAGCTCGAGCATTCGAATTTTCGGCTCGTGAGAGGGATATGTATATTATTTTCCACTCTGCTGCGAGGGTGAAAATGCGCGTGAGAGAGTGCACTTGATGTGTTTGAGATTCAGTGTTTCGTAATGAATTGTGGCTTGAATCGTGTGGAGATTATGAGTGTCGCCTTTTTATCTTTCTCGTGGCAATTTTGTTTGACGAGAGATATACGAGTGTAATTTTATTTTCATACAGTACGTCAAAGAAAAGTTGAAAAGAACGCTTGAAGAAGAGCTTGTAGTTGCGATAAAATTTCGTTTTTTCTTCAAATTGAACGCTCATAGGATATTTGGAGTTTTACCAGATCGATTCCACCAAAGATTCGACGGAAGTCTGAGGTGGTCCATCGATAGCAATTGGTAGATCCAATTCCATAATGAAAGTCGGCGAGACGAGAGCTGGGTACTGTGCTCACGTAGTCGCGACTTTTCTCCTGGACTCGCAATACGTTAAAGCTTGCGCGCGTGCTATACGTACGTTGAGGGTGGCTCTTACCTAAATAACCACTCAGTCACTCGAGAGAGGTGCTTCGCCAACGCTCCTGCCGTTACGTGATGTACAGACTCGCGGGGCTCTAGCATCTATACTCTTTTACACAGATTAACGAGCCCATTCTCAGATTGATTCTTAGACGATTTTCACGTGTCCTGTTTATTATTATTAATTTTCTTTTCAAATCGAGTCGACATTTATGATAGATGTAGTTCATTGCTCCGTTTGAAACGGTATTATCTTTTTGATATTTTACATAAATATTGCGCGAACGTATAAGTATACAAATCACAGATTCTCTTGTCGACCACAGTGAAAAAAATTTCGTTCGTGTTCCGGCGAAACAATCCCTGAGAATCCGTATGAGCGCACAATGAAAAAAGTCAAAGCCACACTCTCAATAGAAATAACAAAAAAGGTCCCAACATACCACCCCAATGATATTTCGCGTAACTCGCTTAAAAGTATCAAATATCCTCGCATAACAATATCTCGCACGCGAGAAAAACCATCCTGACTTCTCATATTTCGCGGTGGCAGCGACGAGAATTTCGTCACCTAAAACAAAAAAAATAAAAAAGGGTCCACCCTCAACAGTACCCTTATCTTCAGCGGCCACATAACAGCGGCGAATACATTACACGCGTCGTTTAGATGATTGGCGGAGATTGCAGCATACGAGAAAAGAGAGAGAGAGAGCGGATCGTTGAGATAAGGGGGCAAGCATACACTGCCACCAGCTAATGCGTGAAAAAAGACGGCCGACAGTCTGCTCTTTGTTTGGACGCGTGCGACCATCATGGTTACGCACGATTTATAATGGCGCGACGTCATAGCTATTCGATTGATTTGTGACTATTTGCGGGTTAGAGATTGGTTTGTCATTTGATATTTTTTCTTAAATTAGATATCAATGCGTATTAATTAGGATTTTTATAACTTCGCGTCTATTTATTTGATTTTTTATACATTTATAAAGCATTGAATTAAACAAAAAAAGTTATAAGTAAAAATCGTTTGCAACATTGTAAATTCCACAGCAAAACAAGCAACAAACACTCAAAATCAAAGTTCCTGTTCGTTACATCCCTTGGCAATAGTGGTAATAACGCTGAGAGAGAGGGTCGATCTTCGGGTGGTCTTTCGTCTGCGCGCACATAGCAGCGAGGCACGTAATGGCGTGTCGGAGTTAACCGGTTGATAACCATCAGTTATAATTAACTCAGGCTCAACCTCTCTCTCGCTCTCTCTCTCTCTCTCTCTCTCTCTCTCTCGTCTTGTCTCGTCGGCGCAACTGTATTACTGACGAAACCCCAATAACTGCGTGTACACGCGCCAGACGTATATACGCTACAGAGCGCGAGAGAGAGAGTATAGTTATGGCTCGACGACGACGGCGCCCCGCGAATTTCCATTATCGTTGATTAATTCGCGCGCGCTTCTGTTAATTAACGCTTGCAAGCTTTCTCTCTCCTTCTCTACACTGCAAGCTCGACTCGTGTTTGCATTGTCTTCACTCTTCTTCAGCGATCATACAAGTGTTTAAAAAAATGCCACGTTTGCGTCTGCTACTGCTATTGCTGCTGTTGTCTACTGATATGTATTTTTATTTTTTTTTTGCAAGGCTGAACATACATAGTTATAGCAAAAAATTGAAAGTTTAATTGATAATTTACCACACGAATTAACGTAAGGTACACACATTCCTGTTTTACATAATCAAAGGCCAACGGTAAAAAAGAAACATAGCTTCTACCTTTCAGATGGCACATGTATAACGTCAAAAGCAGCTGAAATTCTACAAGAGGGGAGGTATATATCTATAGGTTTGAGACAGAACGTCGTTCGCTCGTCTTTCGCAGCCGGTAGGATGCTAATCCTCTATTGTCGACGTAAGCCCGTAATTGATCGACTTGGATCCGCGCTATATAACCTGCCCAACCCTCCTTGCCTACCTCTCTGCCTGCTCTCGAGGTTCGCTTTGATTACCGCGAGCATGTACACCTCGACAGTTTGGTGCGGCCTGGTACGCGTACGTCTCGTGTTTATTGTAATTGCGATTAAGATTCATGGAATTCTTTGTTACAGCTCACCTTGATAGTTAATTACAATGTTATGTTTCATTGATAGATTCTAACGGTGGATAAAACTTTTACATTGCGCGATATAAAAAAAAGTGTTCTGATCAATAATTCAAAATAGCAGAATACTCGCTAAGCTCCATTCTCTATTAGAAGCTAAGCATATCCATTACGAAGCTCTACG
Organism: Chouioia cunea; assembly: GCA_030064505.1. NCBI lineage: Eukaryota > Metazoa > Arthropoda > Insecta > Hymenoptera > Eulophidae > Chouioia > Chouioia cunea. The sequence goes on along the minus strand of JAOPFQ010000004.1, from coordinate 3,653,648 downwards.
CGCTCCTGACACTTTCGCTCTCAACAGATATGTATCACGATTATTATCAATGGATTTCTACTGTCATTAGCCTTTGCGTAAACCGGTCGGATATTCTGTGGGAAATCTTTGGCGGCTTCTCGATACAATGGGGCATGTAGAAAGAGAGAGAGAGAGATACGTATAGAGGGTAGAGAACGACTCTGTTTTGTGCCCCAACATTTGCATATTATCTCGAGATTTGGATGCGATCGACTTTATGCCTTTACAGAAGCTATTATGGATCATTCTGTTGCTGATGCCACTGAAATTGATGATAGAACTTGTGGATATTGTTTTTATCTTTTGAGCTTTGAAGTTTATGCCTTGAGATTGAAGGGACTTTTTGTATTCTTGATCATGATGATTAATTATATTTTTGGAAAGACAACATTATAACTGCAATTTGACTTTTAGATGTGATGGCCTTGTTAAATGCATTTTAGAAGTTGGTGATTGTACGTTCTTTTAATTGAGATGACTAATGTCAATGTAATAATTATTTCCATGTCTTTTATTTCACTGTAACATTGATAACCGAATTTATTTTTCTTCCTTTCTTATTCATTGTGAAAAAAAGAAACTAAAAAAAGAGTCCATTTCAATCACTTCGGACAGCGATTCACTAATTCGCCGTCTAAATGGAACAAATGTTTATTTCGATTTGGTCCTCTCGGACATCCCGCGGCGTTCAATTAATTCACCGAGCTTATACGAGCCTTTATTTATTTGTTTTACGTAATCCACTATAGACTTTTACACCAAAACACACATCTATTCAGATTTGACAATCGTCAAACAATTACTAACCCCCTCCACCTCTCTACTAGCTTTACTCTTTTTTCATTCGCAAGTCGCCGCAAACTCGTTTAGAACGAGGCTTGGGCCTCACAAAAATGTGTAGGTACGTGTGTTTCTCTATTAAAACCGTATCTATACACTCTTTCGAATCCCCCACCAGTGAGTGGCAATCTCCTCCCGCGGTACGGAGAAGTTAATTATAAGCGATACCAATCTCTCTCTCTCTCTCTCTTGCTCGCTCTCGGGGTTGTTGGGAAGCTCTGACAGCCAATTACCACCCCAAGAGCGAGAGAGAGAGAGAGAGAGAAAGCGTGTGTAGGCTCCCCCGATATAGGAAATTAAAAGACTTAGCGCGATGATTGCGCTCACCAGAGATAAAAGTGTGCTACTCGCGGTGTATGACTTTAATTGCCTTGGTTGCTTTTCAGCCCTGAAGCAGACAGAGAGAAAGAGAGAGAGAGAGAGAGAGAGAGAGAGAGAGAAAGAGAAGAAAAAACGAACGCGAGGGTGCTGCAATGCAGAGAGGGGTTGTGCTACGTTAAAAGTTTTTGACCTTTTTTTCAGATCTGCTGATCAGAGACAGGCAAGAAAGGTTGGTTACAATTTAAACATACATTTTTTTCGAGGTAATATGAATTGATATATTTTGCTAATGATAGCAGGATAGTACAAGTGGAAAAGTCAGTAAGTAACTTATCAATCTTTCCACCATACAATAATAATTGAATTGTGTGCTTTGTAATTGTATATAATAAAACGTCCGATTAAAATGAATCTTTGTTGATGAAATCTTCACAAAAAAAAAGCGTAGCACATAAATCACGAAAAAAAAGAAAGAAGAGTGGTGAAACAATGCATCTAAAGGCGCGACCAGTGCTCTTTATCTGATCGCTCTCGCGCGCGCGCTCTTCGTGTGGTATAATTTCGAAATGTGCGCGCGCTCGCGCCAATCGCCGTAAAAGCTCGCTATACGCTGCAGGCCAAAGTAAAGAGGCCGCCTGAGTAAAAGGGGTTGCGGCCGACGCCCGCCGCCTCGGCAAATGGATGTTACTTAGAGGAGAGGCGCTCGCTCGCAAGAAAGGCCTCCTCTCTTTCGTCCTTTCCTTACGGCTTCTTTTTTCCTCTTTTTTTCTCTTTTTGCCGTAGCGCACGCGCACTTTGCTTTATTTCCTGTATTCTCTGCATCGCTTATTATTGCTAAGAGCTACACTCGCGAATCGCTAGCGAGAGCTTTCAACGTGTAAGCGACGTTTCCTTCTTTTTTTTTTTTATCATCGTTATTCCAATTTGCGTTTGTTGTTTCGCTTGAGATTTCAATTCGGTAGGTGTACGAGGTAAAAATTGGTTAGTTGAATAACAATTGATCACTTGTCTATCTACTATAGTATCAATTACTACGTAAAAAGAAAAAAGGAAGAAATACAAAGGAAAATCTGCAGTACGTTATATGCCGTACAAGCACATAATTGCACATAGTAGCAACAAGCCGAGAAGAGGAAGCAGAGCACAAGAGTGTCGGTGGTGGCACGTGTAGAATATCAGTAGCTCAGGCCGCTGGTTCGCTCGCGCGCCTCAGCGGTAACTAGTTTCTGAGCAGGTCACCCCAATTAACGTTTCCACATACACACCCACCCACACACACGCAACCGCACGCACACACATATATATATATATACATATATAGTGTGCCGCCACCGCCGCGCAAACTTATAATTGCGAAAGGAGCCGGCAATTATAATTGCTCCTGGCACGTACGACGACGACGACGACGACGTCAAGCAAGTAACTATCTGACGAAGCACAGAGAGAGAGCTATATGTTTCTATATGTTGTTGCGATGCGACTGATATATATATATACTCGGATGGCAAACTGATAGAGATATATACAGGAGCTTTCTTTCCAGACTCCTTTGTCGCGGCTTTGATTGCATACGGCAACTGTTGATGTATGCTTGATTTTTAGACAAATAAAAGGAATCACGAGCTTTTTCGATGTTTAGGTACTTTAATAAATCCGTGAGTAATTATAGGTTGGAATCGTATCCGCATATTGTAATAGCTATCGCTACTTGAAAGTAGTTAAAATGATCTTCGCTAAAATTCTTTATGCGCAGTGATAACCTAACTTGATCTATATATTATAGAGAAAGTACAATCAGCTAATAACCGTCGTAAATCTAGGAAAGCAAAATGGGAAATACAATCGAACGATCGTGAAATAAAAGTATTGCGAGAGAGAAAGAGAGGGAGCTAAGGAAAAAGAAAAATCCAGCGATAAAATTAGGGAAAATTACGCGAGTAAAGGGTGGTACTAAAACAAAGTAGAACGAAAGGGCCGGCAATAAAAGCAGTCTCTCGCTCTTTCTCTCTCTCTCTCTTCCTTCTTCTCAAGGATAGGAAAGAGTAAGAGAGAAGGAGAAAGAAAGGAAGGTCCTATATTCAGTACGCGCTCTTCCAACTTCCGAGGCGACACGTCCGTCCTGTTAATACACCGCAAGAACGACCAACGAGCTTTTGTACCTTGTCTATATCACATCGAATCGATTTATTTAAATGTGCAGCGCTGCACGAGCTATTTATACACTACGTGCACTTTTTACATTCGAGAGATCGTTGATTTTTGCGCGAGATTTTATGGGCTATATTCATCCATCACAACTGTATAACTTGCAATGAAAAAGCTTGGTTTTTTTTTGTTTCTTTGTCCAGAACTTTTTTGATAAATAGTATAAAAGTTAAAGCTGCAAAGTAAGATCGTAAAAAATCGACACGGAGATGAAATTGGCCAATGAGCATTCGTAAACGCAAGACAAAGCAAGCCGCGCGTCTCCGAAGTAGATGTATAGAGGAACGAGGAAATCGCGCGAAGAAGGAGGGAGGGCAGTCTTGCGCGCACATCGGCGCAAAGCTCCGGTCAATTAAGCGCAGGAAATTAGAGTTTTAATTACGCAGTCATTCAGAAAATTACATCGGTACGCCTCGAAGAAGACGACGCAGAACAAGAAGAAGAAGTAACGGCGGCGCCTCCTTGTGCAAGTGCAAAGCCGTCAAAAGATACATGCCGCTGTCGCTTTTTATTATGACTGGAAGTATGTACAAGAGGTGTCGACGGATTGGTATTCTTTTGAAGGTTAGCTTTTTATGACGATTATAGGAGAGGAAAACTTGTTATTTATCAGTTAATGCTGAGCTTTTAATTAAAAGTCAGCAACTGTTGTTCAACATTGATGATTGGTTGCTGTCGCAGTAGGAAAAATTTTGTCGGATATCTATGAAAGCAAAAAATAAGAAAGAAAGCGCTGAGAAAATGAGCAAAAGAAACAATTAATCGCAGACACGCAGTAACGCAATAACGCATAGATAGATCACGAGCAACGTGCGGTGCCTTGACGACGGATGGGCAGCAAGCCTGTAACTGATGCTTAAAGCCCTCTCCACCCTTCCACTCCTCCCTCCCAAACTGCACAATGGGGCGTCGAGAGGGCAGAGCGCGTCCCAATCTAATTACATGCTCGGATGTGTGACGTCCCAAACTCGCTCTGGCTATGCGTCACTGTCTCTCTCTCTCTCTCTCTCTCTCGCTCTCTCTCGCTCTCGGACTTCTTCGTCCAGACCCATAATGGGATTGCTGTATGACTGATTTCCAATTTGCGCCGCGGTGCATGTAATGCACTCTCTCTCTCTCTCTCTCTCTCTCTCTCTCTCTTCAAGTCTCGCGGCGGCGTTTTCCTCTCCCTCACTTTCTGTTTGACAACTAATTGCCGGGAATGGTTTAGCTTTGCAACTGATTAAAGTTTATCGATATACTACAGACTATGGTTATGGCATTCTGCAAGTTTGTCCGCGATACTTGGATTTTCAATTAATGTGGTGAACTTAACATACAAAGATACTAATGTAATAGTATTTTCAAGTCTTGCAAGATAAATCAAAAGTTCTTACTCTAGAAGTTCATCCATCGTTCAATCATCAAATGGGCAATTTTCATTTTCACGCGATGTTCTCTTGACCACTAACTCATGCACACATACATATCACTCGCAGCTCTATCACACTAAGCGCACGAGCGATGAAACTGATTTGAAATTGCCAAAGCGACATTATACGCTTGCCATGGTCACTTGACATCCGTTCTCGTAGCTCCCGTAGAGTTTAGCCCTCCGCCGGATAAATGTATATATATAAAGCCCATACACACGTCGACTATACCATGCCACAGTATACAGTACGTCGAACGATCGGACAGAGAAAGTGTCGCAAAATTGGTCAAAATTACTTGCCTCTTTGTCGTATGATGCACTTGTCACACATGCTGCGTGTATATGTGCGTGTTACGACTACTATGGGACGCAAACTTTTAGTGGATGAGAAAATTTGTTCGCTCGTAGTGTTTTGGGCTTTAGTTTTTATGGATGATATCGTAAAATTGAAACTTTACAACGCCAGATTGTTATTTGATGAATAATTTTCACGGTATTAATTGTACATAAGCTTGCGAATAAATCACTCATTCCCAGCGTAATTTGGCTTGGCCATATAGAGCAAGCAAACACACCTGTTATGTTATATGAATTATTGTGCTGCTGCGTATGCTATGTTATAGGAATAGCAGCAAGCAGCAGCCCACCAGCTGAGAGCTGAAACGCGAGGAGGTGGGGCAAATAGACAGTTGCTTTTAATCTAGGATCGGATTGATCGATCATAACTTCATATTGAATGCCTTTTAGTGGTTGTATTTGAACGGAGCGATGGTCGATACTATTAAAATTGCTTTATTAATAACTTTCAGCCTACTCGGATAATTAATAATATTTCATATTTCTCTCTCTCTCTCTCTCTCTCTCTTTATTTCTATTTCACTTTGTTATAGCATCATTGTTATTGATTCGAAACGAACGAAGAAATCGTCGAGTAATTAGAAAATTTATCTTCGCAGCGTAAACCCATTTTCAATTAGCGAACGGGTAGAAAAGAAAACAGACAAAGATATTGGCCTTATCGCAAGAACTCATTAGTAAAACGCCTTTCCTTTATGGGCTAATCTATTTATATTCTTGGAAAAATTCGAATCTGAATGGCTAACGAAAGACCAGACGTTTCAACCATACAAGGTGCGCGAACCGGAAAACGCGCGCCCGACAATCGATTCACGCTTGCAATTATCGACGACTCTCGAGGAAAGACAAAAAAAGCCTCGGCGAAAGAAGAGGGAAAAAGTGCCAAAGAGAGTTAATGAGCGGGGCGACAAACAAAAGATCGGAAACCGTTCCGCTAGTGATCGGAAAGTTGCGTGCTTAATCAATGTATTCTTTTTTTTTTCAAAGGACAATGATCCATTTTTTGCTGAATAGATTTACGCTGACTGTGTAAAAGTATTTACAACAACAGCAACAACACTGATAATGCATTACGATTGTAAACAGTAGCAATAAATATTTCCCGCAAAACGTCGACTTTATCGATTCTCTATGAACTGAAAACTATCATTACCAGCTATACAAGTGTATCAAATAGAAAAACTATTGCCAACTTGAAAGAGATCCTCTATTCAAGAAAGGTGGGATAAGATAGAAAAGCGAGAATAAAGAAAAGCCAGAGCGTCAACGGCGACAGGAAGAAGCGGTTGAGCTAAAGTGCTGCTACTAATCGAGACGTGCGGCTAAAAGTACAAAAAAAAAACAAAAATAAAAAAAAAAGAAAGAAAAATCGCGAGAGAAGGAGAGAAGAAGAAAAAGCTTGGCTTTAAAAATCGGTGCTTTGCGCTTACGCGCCTATAATGCAAAGTGTTAATTTTCGAAATGAAAACGAGACATCCATCTTTCGTTAAGGCGCACGACTCGCGCATTAGGGTAATGAATTAATTTCCATTTTGCCTTCAAGACTTTATTGCAGCGCTTTTCTCTCTCTTTCTCTCTCTCGTTCTCTCCCATTCTCGTTGGCATGCGCATCGATTTATTTCGCAGCTATTATCTCTATTAGTTTGGCTTCGCCTCATTCTCAGGGCTTTTATCCCAGATTTAAAGTCTATTTTCTTAATTATAACCGAACGACAATGGCGCGCGCGTGCAAGAGAGGGAAAGAGAAAGAGAGAGAGAGAGAGAGAGAGAGAGCGCCTCCGGCGGCGACGACGACGACGCCGTAATGCGCTGGCTAAAAGGATTCTACGACGACGACGACGACGACGACGACGACTATTTGGTAATTGCACCATTCACGTTGTTACATTGAAATAAAGGACTTCTCAGCTAAGTAAACAGGCTTGATGTAGATGGTTTACGTTATAGCATCGGAGGCATATTGATGATGAATATTGTTTTTTGTTATAATTATTTTTAATTGCTCTTTACAGATGTAATTAATAACGGGCCATTTCTCTATGAGTCTCCAATAAATATCGTAAACTTTTTTTCAAAGCACATAGCCATTCTATCTAACTACATTCTCATCCAGTAAAGAAGTAATCTCATAGACCAACTTGGCATAAATCTTGAAAAAAGTTAAAAAACTAGTAAGAAGTGGTTAACGAAAAAGCTGTTTTTCTTTCTCTCTCTTCCTCTCTCACTCACTCTTTTGCACAGACCCGCGCTCGCGAGCTCGTTAGCGTATTCATGGTTGAGCTGGGCTTTATGGAACAATTAAGCCCTTTGAGGGACAGTTTAATTATGGGAGGCGATTAAGCATCTTAACGTGTGTATAAACACACCCGGCGAGTATGAGAGAGAGAGAGAGAGAGAGAGAGAGAGCGCGAGCGAGTAAAACTCAAGCTGGCAGCTCCTTAGACCACCCTTTGCGCCAGTGTCTGTCTTGTGAGCTTGCAACATCTTGCCGAAAGCTTAACGCTGCTTACACTTAGTCATTCGGAATTATTCAACGACAACTAGTCTATTTCAGTTGTTTAGACTAGATCATAGTTATCTATTTGCATGAACGTGCTAATTAATTTCGTCTGTATAATTAAATTTACTCGAGGGAAGACAAATAATAATTGAACAAGAAAAATGTAATACGTCCGGCGTTTAATTATTTTTCAAGGATCCTGGTGGTGTCTTCGACCAAGAGAAGCGTCGTCGGATGAGCTCGTATATACGCACGTGCGCCTTTGAAAAGTTCAGGGCAACGACGATGACGACGACGAGCCTATGCTATTAGTATGTTAATTGCAAGAGGGAGAATCTGACGGCGTATCGAAGCGTGAGTGGGTGGGTATATGAACTTAATTGAGGCTTCACTCCTGAAGATATTTTCTTTTTAATGACGGTTTATACGTCTGAAAAGTTCATCGCATTTATTACTGGCGTACTACTACTCGTCGATAATTATGGAATGTAGATCAAAAGTAATCGTTGGGCAATTTTTGGAAAAATGCCCTTGGTGTCATAGTGGATACACGAATATTTATAGGATACAACACGCGTGATTACGATTAAATAGCGTTAATCATGTTCTACTTAACGTAAAGTAATCGAAATTAAGAGTCGCGACCGACGGAAAAAATCTTAATTATTATTTTATGACGCTTAATTTCCACGTGCGCGCGCGTATGATATAGAGCGATCGTTGGACGAAGAAAAAGCCGCCAAGCTACATCGAATCAATAGATGTTAATGACACAGCGGCTTATATAGCCGTTGAGACTCTCTCTCTCTCTCTCTTTCTCTCGTGCCGTGAAGTTTAATATACAGCTTCCGTCCTGAGAGCCTCTTCACGTTTTAAACTATCATTCTCGATTGCCAGTCGTCGCCTTTTCCTATACTACACGATCAGCTTTTATTTTTGAACCGACGACCAAGTTGCTCGACTCGTATGACGAGTTAAACGTTGAAAACGAGGCGGAGATGGAGATTGTTGACTCGCCCCCTTTTCACGCTCACGTCTAAGAGCTAGTTTTGCGATAAATTTTTTCATCGTTGGTGTATCAAGATTGAGTTTTGTCCCATAAAACATGTTATTTTTGAGAGAACGTCAATTGAAAATTGTTCATAAATACGATGACTGTCAAGAAGCTTTAAATTTATTCATTCGTTAGGAAACATAGCAAAAATTACACTTATACAAAGTATTTCGTCGTGTCTATCAATCATATCAACAAAACCTTTCCATACCTCAATGCAATGTCTCATGTGGTGTGCACAGACAAGGACACTGCAGCGCACCAACAAAAAAGAAAAATCCAGCACTCGTCCTCATCGGTTATCCCGAGAAAGAGCACCATCTTTCTCTCTCTTCCTTTTTCTCTTTCTCTTCGTTGTGCATTCTACCCGTTTCTTTTTTTCGTCGCGACAAGTCGATGGGAAAAAGACGTTTTTCCAATCGGAAATCTCACGAGAGGAAGCTCGATCGTCATTACGCTTAATGTAAATGCTCGTTAAGCATTGACGTCGCGAGAAGTTTTAACAGTTATACCTATGCGTTCTGTTATTTCTTTTTTCTTTCTTTACGTATAAAAGTGTTGTTCATAGCCGTGTAATTTGATTGCTCGATGATGATCGAATGTGACGATCGTCATTTTAAGTAACTAAATTTGTTGTTTTCACTTGTACTAACGTGATGTACGTGCTTGGTGAAATTGTACAGATCGGTTGATTATTGTACCCACTGAAAATTTAACGGTGATTTATAAATTACTTTATTGAACAGCTATGGGGACTATGTTAACGATTGTTAACGATGTACGGTTTAGTATTTTCTTTCGATCGGTTAAACAATTCACAACGATGACAAATCATAAAATAATTTGAATAACAATCGAAAAACTCATCGCAAATTATACAGTATGAGCGAAGTTGAGAGTTTACGCGTTCCGCAATGCAACTACGCCGCAAAAACCGATTTACCCAGAGAGCAACTTTTAAAACAATCACCAGGCAGCGCTCAGTGAACCGCACAATTAGCTAAAAGTGACTACTTGAGGCAAAAGAGAGAGAGAGAGAGAGGGAGAGATTTTTTCCCTCCAAGCGCTCGCTCGCTTTGCTCATATAAAATACTTGGAACAGAGGGAAACGGGTGAGCGCGCGAGATTTGGATTGCTCCGAGAGCTCGTGCGACACGTATACGAACAAGAAAGCCACTTTCATCCGCAAGAGCTCTGCACGAAAGAGAAAGAGAGAAAGAGAAAGAGAGAGAGAGAGAGAGAGCAAGCGAGGCAATCGCGCAAATTGAAATACTTTTTTCACTTTGCCAATTGTTCCGGATAGCAAAGTGCTACGCGAGATTACGAATTTCGCGATTTTTATTGGCGTTTCTTGCGTTTCTGATTTTTTGCGTAAACGACGGGTTTCGGTTTTACGATCGATAAATTTTATTATTTTTAAGTACTGTGAATTATTGTCGTTACTTGGAAAAGTTTTTAACCAAGGCTCTCGAGATAAACATAAAAAAGAACAAAAAAGCAGTGTCAACACTTTGAAAACAATAATTTTTCAAACGTCTCTTTACGACTGTTATTTATAAAACTAATTAGAATTCTCTTTCAGTACTCAGTTGCAGTAAAAACTAAGTGTCGGTTATTTTCAGTAGAAAATGAAAAAGCCGAGCGGTACAGAAGTATTTTGAGAAAGCACTTGCGCAAAAACCAAAGGCTCATTTTATGAGAAATTTTTCATTCGCGAAAGCTCACCTTTTTTTTGCAGATTATAAACTCGCAGCTTGTTAGTAATTACGTACGCAAAATGAAAAAAAGTGCGCACAGCAAACGAGTTAAGCATTCAATTAGCTTTGAGAAAATATCGAGGCAAAATTACTTTTCGGCGGTAAAGGCGACGTGGCGGGGTCGAAGGGGGAGGGACCGCTCACGTGAAATTTCTCGTGGCCGTTAATTAATTAGCAGATAGTGGATCCGCGTTGATTAAGTGGAGCAAACTAAGACTTAATTAGCAAAAGCCTCCGACGTGGCGGCGTCGGTGGCAACCGACCGATTTGCGGTTTTTCCATATAAATTAGAGGAAACCCACAGATTTCGTCGCGCGAGCAATACTTTTTAGTAAATTAAGGGACACGCGCGAGCGAGAGGGGACTAAAGGCGGCTTTTAATTAGAAAAGAAGAGGAAAGAAGAGGAAAACATATACACACGTGCACACGTATACGACCTGGTGAGCGCCCCCGTAGTTTTTTCTTTTAATCATCGAGGGAATGAGAACCGCTAGCAATTAATTTTGATGATTTTTCAAGTATTTCTTGAAAAATAGCACGTACGAGTTCATTTTCTAATTTTTCAGCTGTGAATACAACAAAAAGAAATAACGAAGCTTTGATAAAATCCGATTAACTATTAATGCACTTGACAACATTCATTATCATTTACTACGTAAAGAAACCACAAGATAATAGCACGCGAGCTTGTATTTCACGTGATATAATCGAACTCACCAAACAGAGCACATATACGAGGCAATTATTAACGTATCCCATTCCTCAAAGTCACTTTGCAAAGCACAACCATATAAGTGTTTAATTGGCGTCTTCATTCGGGCTCAGGGTTTCTCGCGACAGCGCGATCAATAATTAAGTGGGATGGATTGGGACGGGGGGAGGAGGTCGGATTCCGCGAGAGATCAAAAAGTGACTCACCCACGAAAACAGAAAAAACACGCATACTACTTGTCGAAGGTAGTCCTCTTCTTACACCAATCCTAAAGCCTTATTGATTCTTTTTGTGTATTGTTAATGAAAGCAGCTCGTTACAACGAATAATCCACGAGAAATTTAATACTCCATAATTATGCTTTTTAATCGGAACGTTGCAACGCAAATAGATTCAACCAACGGACAAGCCATTAGTTCTGGTTATATTTGCATGTACAAGCTTGGCACTTGGAGTTTCGTTGAAAATCCAAAAACCACTTGGCTATACGTATTTTCTCCGCACGCTCTCTCTCTCTCTCTCTCTCTCGCATCTCTCCTTGCGCGCTCCGGTCGGCTGATTATTTCCCTCTCTTGCTCTTTCTCTCTCCTCATGGGCGATTTGCGCAGGCGCCCGACTGACGTCAAGTCTCGTACCGCCGGCGGCTCACTCCGAGTCGGACTCTCGGCGCGTCCGCTAGCAATTTGCTTCTATACTCTTTTACTTCGTCTCCCTTTTTCTCTATCTATCTCTCCGTCTCCTTTTCGACCAATGTGCTGTTGCAGTGCTGCAGTGTGCGCTTTTCGCGAGTGCTGTGACTAACAAGTGTTGCGGACACCTTCGTTTTATTTTGCCTCACACTCTTGTACTGTGTGCGTGCAGGAGACAAGGAGTGAGGAGTCTTTTTTTTTTGAAAGTTTGAATTTTGGCGCTACAAGTTCCTCCCTGTTTTTGACTAGAAAAAAAGGCAGAACAAATAGCATACTAGAAGGCTTACCGGTGAGTTGCGTTTTACGATTCAATTTTCTGCGACATTGACTCCTCACCGCCGACGACGAGCGATTGCAAATTGCCGCGAGTTAATTATTCAATGTGATTCGATTGGAATTTCGTGCTCTCTCTCTCTCTCTCTCTCTCTCTCCCCCTCTCTTCCTCCTCATGAAACGAAAAAATCCTGGAATTTAATCAAGCGCTGCTGTGTGTGTGTGTATATATCTACAGCTGAATCCGATTATGTATTTATTGTTCGAGAACGAGACTCTTTTATCCGGAAATGAGGAGTCGCGTGTACGATCAAATATGCATCGTTGCGATTGTGCCACACATACAAACTGTACATCCATTTTGTCAATCTGTTCCTTTTTCCTCTATGTTTGTTATTAATCAACTTGTTTGTTGACGTTCATACTGTGTTGAGGATCATACTGTGTCTATTAGAGTCTTAAGGTAGCAAATACTTATCTAACGAAACCATAATCGCTCACTCGGTTGGAAATAATAATTCCTTTTCGAAACATAGAGTCGCGTAATAATAACATTCGCTTGTAAATCATATTTAGGAGAGTTTCTGGGCAATGAAAAACGAATAAGAAGACAAGCGTCTCCTTCTGCTCTCGAGTCAATTACATTCATCGCGATAACATGAGAAAGATTCGCTGTGACATCCGACGTTTCCTTCCCTTATCTCTCAAAGCAAACCGAAAATTGCGCTTTTGTTTATCGAGCGCATTAATTAAGACGATTTTTCCAAACCGTGCTCACGCTGAGCTTTATCGCTCTCGTTGTTCCTAATTGGAGCGTTAATTAATAACGCGCCGAGTGTTTTCCATTTGCGTCAATCGTACGAGCAAAAACAAAAAGAAAACAAGCAAAGAGAGAATCTCCCTGCTTGCTTTCGCAATATTAATTACGCGAAAAAGCTTAACAAGAAAAGAAAAAACCAATTACAAATTTTCGATATTATAGCAACGCATTAAAGCTCGATAGAAAAACTTTGGTTGAAAGAGAAAAAAAATTCCATCAGACATTGGAGAAGAAGAGGGGAGTGCCGATAAATTGCATCCGTGCGCGCGAGTGACTTCCGAGCTGCTACTATACAGAGAGGCCACTTACCCCTCTCTCTCTCTCTCTCTCTCTCTCTCTCTTTCGGCCCACGCGCGACGATGCTTCTTTCTTTCATCCTCTTTTTACACTGCGAGAAAGAGTCCGCTAATGCGCGGATTAATATTTCTTCTCTCTTGCTTTGCTCGTCATGTTGAATCATGAGAACTCGTAATTACCTACGGAGTATACAGTAATGAATTGAAATGCTGCATGCTGCTTGCTGTTGCTGCAAATATGTACGTATAATTAACGCGCGTGCAAAGGAGAGGAAAACTACTGTGTGCGCTACTACTGTTTTTGGTTGTTATCCCTCTTAATGATTCTACTTAAGTACTTGGCAATGCAAATTGTTGCGCGCGTATACCTACGTAGAAAGTAATGTTAATGCTTTTATAAGGATTGCTTATTTTTGCCATTGCACTGTAATTTCCGATATGTGGCTGCGTCCAATATTTATTCAACGAATACTAATTCGTCTTTCTCACAGCAACGCGATTAGCTTGCTCGATCGTTAATTACATCATCGTTGTAATTTATAATCTTGGCTGAAAAAACTCCCATTCGCGAGTATTTACGATATAAAGGAAGGTAAAAAAACGATAAATCTTGTCGAGTCGCTGGCTTTCTGATTCGCGTATTTCTTCAATTAAGCATCTCGTATACGTCTGCATACAAATATTTAAGCGCAGAGACGAATATATACATATATACGCGTGTAGCAGGGAGAAAGAGGCAAACGCAATGCGTAAACACCGACGAGCAGAGCAGAGCAGCAGTAGCGCTCGAGACAATTATCCAGCGCGTATACATACATACATACATACATATATACATACATATACACATATATATATATATATATATATATATATATATATATACACACACACCAACGCATGTATATATATGCGTATGTGTGAGTGAGCACTCGGCAATAATTGGGAGCGCCTTAATTGCCGGCGCGAGCGATGACCGTTGTAATTGGCTCGCCTAAGGTGCTACTGCTGCGCTTTTTGTAATAATAAAATAAAAATAAAAAAAAAATCAATGTCGTTTTCGTCGCCAGAAATGCTTAATGAGCGATGCTCCAAGGTTGACACCTGCTAATTGCCTCTCTCTTTCTCCAATTAGTTTTTCTTACACTGTGAGCTTTTGTATTATCGAATCCAAAAGACTATACGTATCGTCTAATTGCCTTGATCGATCGATTTTGCCAATTAACCATTTCTACGAAGAGATCCCAATTAGTACACTTTGAATTTTTGATCGTAGCTACGCATGTTTCTTTTTTTCATTAATGGCGCATTACTCACCTTTCCTTTTCCTCGCGGATATGTTTTTTGTTTTACTTTTTCGTCGTCGCGAATAATTTTAATTAATGAACGACGACGAAGAGTTGGGAAAAAACGCGTTTGTACGACAGACAAAAATACCCCGTACAGGTCATTTATAAACCAATCCCGAGGAGGCTTCTTGCTATCGGTGTAGTGTTGGCTGGGATGCTTCGGTATTCTATTATCATTGTAGTTACTATTATCCAAACTGCTATCCAAAGTAGCGAGTTTTTTTTTCATTTTATCGTTTTATTGCATAACTACTAGTGAATTATAATTAAGGTGCTCGGAAAAATAAGGAATACAAGCAGGTTCATCTCAATGATACCCTACATAGTCAGAACACGGCTGAATGATCCAATCTCTGCAATAACCGCACGCGAAGGGGTATATAGAAGAGAGAGAAAGGGAGAGAAAGCTCGACATGGAGATCGAAACGTATATAACCATAGTTGGAAGTAGCTGCCAAAAAGCGGGGTTGAGTTGGTTGGGGCGTTCGATTGCTTCTCTCTCTCTCTCTCTCTCTCTCTCTCGTGCTTGGCTATGTGATAGGGTCGCCCGTCAAGCTTTGGCTCGGAAGTCAATCTTCGCGGCCGGAAGTGGCTTGCCTCCTTCGTTTCCTACCCTCCATCACTCTCTCTCTCTCTCTCTCTCTCTTCTCTCGTCTCGCTCGCTTTTTCGTTAGTTAGACGCCCCGGACGATTGCTCAATCTCACTCTCTCGCTCGCTCGCTCTGTTTGAGGTGCGTTGATTGTTTTGGCGCCGGCGAGCGAAGGGGAGGTTGCTTTTAATTGAATCGCGATTGCTTTTGGATTTTTTTTTCTCGTTCGCTTTCGGTTTTAGCTGATCGCGCTAATGGAAATTTTGGATGGGAAACTTTCAAGCTGATTGCTTGAGTTTCTCCTTTTTTCATTAATAGAAGAACAATTGGCTGTATTGTATTGTTTGCAATGATTAAATTGAAAATATATGGCGCAAAGTTTGAGACAAGAAATTTACATCTGAAGATACAGCTATTTAAAGTTATTTGTACAAAGTTGAAGCGATGCTTAATCAATTTCAACAACGCGATGTTCAAACACTGTAAACGCATTGTAAACCTCCTCGGCATATCAATATCCTGCTTGACGGTAGCTCCTCGGCGTACAAAACAAGAGAGCGAAAGCAAGAGAGGCTCTTGTTGGTGGCGCTAAATGAAAATCCGAAATTAAAGTCGTATATTAACTCCGCGGCACCTAAATTAAAAAACAACATTTTACGGCCTCGAGTGAGACGGGGGAAGGAGGTTGGATACCTCGTTAGAACAGGAGGTAAGTCTTGAAATTTTTTTTCCCTTAGCAATCGGGCATTTTTTTTCGCTCTCTCTCTCTCTCTCTCTTTTGCTCTATTCGAAAATTAATTGAAAAACTTCCCTCCTTCCCCTTCTTTTGGAGCAGGAAGCTAAAGGGTATAAGACTAGGTATTGTCCGTAAATTGCGTTTTTAAATTCGTCACGCGGGGCTACGCATTTTCCCCCTCAAGTCGATATATCGGCTCGTCGACCTTATCACTATAGGCGCGTACGTATCTGTATGTGTACTCTATTTTTTGACGCTACCCAAGTAATGAATTCTCACGTCCCCAATCTGCTGCCTGGAGGTGTCGACTTCGCTCGTTCGCTCGCTCGCTAGTTCGTTCAATTCCTTTTTACAGATTTAATATGGGACCTATGGATGGGAATAAAACGCATTATAGAAAATCAATTGTGTTCGACGACGTTTTACGGACGGTAGTATTAATCTTTTTTTATGAAATTTTACGTGTATTCGATCAGGGTAATTATTCTTACGATGAATATTCGACCAATCAATGCCATGCACGATATTGAGTTAGAAAAATAAAAAGAAAAACATATTGAAATTCTATGAAAAATCGACAAAGTTAAAGCAACAGCAGCAACAGCATCCAAATCTAAAACTCGTAAGCGAGAATGAAGGGAGAGAGGGGTTATAAAATCCGCGTGTACGCTCTTGAAGGCTCAAAAGCGCTCTCCGAGAGCGAGAGGGTGGAGAGGGGTTGTGCTCTCACTACTCGTTCGCGCGCGCGTGAGAGAGGGAGAGAGAGTGAGGGGGTGCGCGCACATAATGGAACTTGAAATTGCTTGGGCCTGTCCCGGCCGGGCAGCTATCGAGGGAAACGCATTCCATGCCGAAATTGCTTCGCACTGCGAGCTTCTCTCTGTCTGTCTCTCTCTCTCTCTCTCTCTCTCTCTCTCTCTCCCCCTATCGTCTTTCTCTCTCTTTCTCACTCGCTCTCTCGTCGGCGACAGCGTTTGATTTGGCTTTGGCTTAGGATGGGCTTCGCCTTGGAAAATCATTTGGGAGATTAGATGACGTAGGCCAAAGACCTCTCACTCTCTCTCTCTCTCTCTCTCTCTCTCTCTCTCTCTCTCTCTCTCTTTCTTTGTCGCTCTGTTCTTTTTCGTAATTTACTCGCTGATTTTCTTTGAGGCAGGCGGCAAAGAGAAAGGGAGAGAGGGGAGTAACGTTGATTAAAATCGCCGTGGAAAGAGCAAGCGCCGAGAGCGAGCTTTGTATCGGATGTGGAAAAGACGTAGGGGCTTATATATATATATGTATGTGTGTGGATTTCCGCGTGATCAGCTGGTTGACATTAAGATTATGATCGAATATTCGTTCTAATTATTTTCAGCTTTTTTTTTACATATAGTTACTAGAATTTTGTAATTAGATAGACTTATACTCATAAAAATTCGATTTATAGTACAGAGAAGCGGGACAATGAAAATAAGAGAGAGAGGAAAAAGAGAAGCCGAGTATCATATCCAGCAACGTGGATAATTGCTTTTGAAAGTTACACCAGTCAATCGGAAACTCATTTCCCAACAAAAAGCGAGTTTTCAGGGTAGGGCCTGAACGAAAAGAAGTAGAAAAAGAAAAAGAAGCGAAGGAACGCTTGCGCACGAGAGAGAGAGAGAGAGAGAGAGAGAGAGAGAGAAGTAGTAGCACAGTCAATTAAAAATTCGTACTCTTAATCAAAGTAAAGCTGCGCACAAGAGAGGGCTGTGTGTGCACGCGAGCCGTAAAACGCAGAATGCCTCGTGTATATACAAAAGAAGGAGGGTGAACGCGGGGGGAGGGAGAGGAAGAGGGTGAAGTAGGTATAGGTGTAGTAAGCAGCAGAAGAGCGCGAGAGGAGAAGGCGCCGCTTGCTTAATTACTAAAAGCTAATCAATTCCAGAGGAAGTAAAGTTTAAATTGCAAACTAAAGTATAGCGCCGGCGCAAACTGCACACAGCGATATTACTACTACTTCCCCTCTTTCTCTCTCTCTCTCTCTCTCTCTTACTCTATGTGTGTGAGCTATATACTGCGTTCTCGACGATTAGCTCCGGTAAATCATTGAATACAAATTATGGACGAAAGAGGGAGAGAACGAGGTGCTTTTGCTTTTCCCATCCGATCTCCCCCCCCCTTCCCCCTTCTTTGAAAACGCCAGTCAAAACCGATAGCTAGCCACTATACGAATGGCCCAGTTTAAACTGCCGCGATAACCAATTCCCCCACCTATGTTGCACGCTTATTAAATTCTTGCCCTCCCCCTCGCGTTCGCGCACAAGCTCAAATTAATTATTGCGCCAAGGGTTCGCTTGTATTGCTCTCTCGCTCTCTGTGTATACGTCTATCGACGCCAAACTGCCAGGATTCGCTCGTATAGTGTGTGCTCAGGCTATTGTGATGGTTTTGATGGCTGATGCGGATGTGATTAATCGATCTTTTGTGAAGATTGCAATTGTTTCTTTATTGATCTGCCAATTGAGTGAATGTTCCGCTTTTTTCTAGACTGCTTTTTCTTTTATTTAAACATTTTGTTATTATTAATCAGCCAATCTATAAAAGAATGTTTATCGAGTATAATTTACAATTTCATTACTTCTTGAACCAGAATGTAATGTTTCGGTTGATTAAAGAGGTGAAAAAGGTAAATGCTTAAAAAAAAAATTAACACTAATTAGCGATACAAACTTATCAGCAGCTATGAAACGAGATCCCATAAATCCTAGGATTTAAAAAATAATAAAAAAGTAAAACGAAAAATCCGGTGATCAATTAAAGCACCCGACTGTCATTTCCGGCCGTCCACACGCACACACGAAGTAATTACGTTATCAATTGCGCAAGGCATCGTTTTAAGTGGAGAGAGAGAGAGAGAGAGAGAGAGAGAGAGCGCGCGAGGCGGTTTATCGATCCCATGTATGTGTATATGTGTTGCACCGCGAGTTCTATTAATCCGGAATCCGCGCCTCTCTCTCTCTCTCTCTCTCTTTCAATATCGCGCGCGACTCGCGCCCCCGTAATCGATTCATCGATATTTATAACTGTGCACGCGGCAAGCGAGCAGTTCTCTGAATAATTTAATGGATTAATTAGTATGGCTCGTTTGTGACGAAAGATTCACGGATAACTGATCTTATTATACTCGGCAAAACATTGATAACGTTTATTAAAGCTTTTTTTATTTTATGTGTTCGTGATTAAAAATTTTCGTTTAAATTAAACTTTTGAAGTAGGTGCTGCAGCACTATATGAATAGTGATTACTCATTAGCTTGCAAAATTTATTCGTAACCAATCAACATAATTCTAAATGATTAATTACCAATCAGTTGAAAAAATAACACACTTTTCAAATGAAAATGTCGCTTAACGAATGAAAAATAATAATCAAAACGACGGCAGTAGTAGCAGCAGCACCAGTAGTATTGGCGGCGTCTGTAATCAGTAAATCCATTGATTTTTCTGGCTCCTCTGGCTTGTTAATAAACGCAAACAAGCGTTAAACGAGCAAATTCACCATTAATTATTGCAAATGATCGAGACATATAACGAAGCGGAGTTTGCCCGATTGTTTATCTAATGGTTTTTATCAGGTTGGTTCGATTAAATTTCTCGCTGATTATATTTATCCGCGCCCGCGTTAATGGAGACTGTTAATTTTCGCGCGCACAGAGAGAGAAAGAGAAATACATACACAATGATAATTACGTTGATTTCTACACGCGTGAACGACACAGAGAGAGCCTGCTCGATTGTTTTGTTTGAGAGTGTAATTTACGTGATTGAGTGATTACATTGATTTCGTACGCGCGTGAAACCACCTCACCTTCCCTCAGCGCAATTAGAACGTAATCAGAGCGCAAGCTGCTACATCTACAGAGCTCGATTGCATAGCATCGAGACCTATATAAGCTAACACTTTTATCCGATCAAATTTTAATATCATATTTTTTTAAATCCTTGCTTTAATTTGTCTCTTTACAATTGAAAACGAAATCGCATTGAAATGGGCATATCGCTCAAATCTCACTATGGAAAATACGTCGCATACATGTAGTCCGACCGAGCGATAGCATTAAATTAAACGTGAGCCCGTCGATCCGTAAAATACGCGGCTACGAGAGAGAGAGAGAGAGAGAGAGAGAGATCGGTATATAGTAGCCGAGGAGAAACGTTGAAACAAGCAATAAAATCAGTGTCGTTACCGGCTCGATTCAATCCGAGAGAGAAGCCTCCTTCTTCTCCTCCATGCAGTAACAGCAGCAGTAGTAGCGATCGCGCGCCGAAGACGCATGGCACAATTTCACATACAATTTTACGGCAGAACGGCCAGGAGTCCTATTTACCTCTAGCGGCTCACCTCCTCGTGTAATAACGCAAGTCCCCGCGTGGAATCCCCCCCCCCCCACTCTCTCTCTCTCTCTCTCTCTCTTGAAGATCGATAGTCAGATTCGCCGCGACGATCCAAACTGCTTCCTCACCCTCCTCGAATACTCTCACGGCGTATATGAGCCAAGTTTCGTGGGATCAGATTGCGAAAAAACTATCGTACTGATTGAAAAAAAAAAACACACATTTGTTGTTGCATACTTCGACAGTTTAGCAATTGCAATAGGCTTAACTTGAGAGCTTTCCAGGTAAATATTAATTCATGTTCAATGTATTATACCTGTGTTGCTGATTTAACATGACATGTGTAGCAAAACTAATTAATTTCAACTGCACTTTGTAACAAATGAATTACATTACAAGATAATAAACGAACCGACAGTCGCTCCATCAAATTAACAAAGCTTTATAGCTTGTTCAGATGTAATTGGACAATCCGGTGCAGCGGTTGGCATTTGATTTGACGTGAAAACGCGAAGCATTTTCCGTAATTAAACTGAATCAATCATACATGTTATTCGAGGTATTCATGCAGAGAAAATATACATACAACACACGAATCTTTTGTGAAAGCAAAAAAAAAATGAGGGAAACCAATTAGCCGCATTATTAATCAATTTTAATTTGCTGAGCAACTGAAGTTCTCTTTCTCTCTCTCTCTCTCTCTCTCTTACTCACTCTCTGGTACGTCTCTCTTTGTAGATATTTTGCTTGCGCACGCTCAGCACAGTGCAGCAATGCTAATTAACAAAATGCCCGGAATGGCTTTAATTAATTGTGAGCCGTGAGCGAGCGAGCAAGCGATCCAATTCAAATCTTAATTATGTATACACTTTCAATCTCCCGCGTTTACAAAGCGCATTGAATTATTATTCGATCGCGCACAATGAAGCTTCACCTCTCTGGGTACAGCGCAATTTTAATCAAATATCACGTAACCCTCCTCCTCCTCTTCCTCCTCTCTAGCCTCACCCTCCTTTTAAAACTTCTCTACCAGTTATTTATTGTTTTCCATTTTCCTATTTCGCCGACAGTTTATTTATCTCCGTTCGATTCTTTTCTCTTGCTTGCCGCGGATACGTATATAATAACAAAACATAACCTTTTGGGTGAGAAAAGCCAGGACAAAGAAACAACAACACGGCAATCAATTTCGAAGCTGCTTGTTTAATTACGAAAACAATTTCGAGTTGAAAACTTTGAACGACGCAGAACAAAAAGAAAGACAATTTTTTTCGTTCCTTTTTTCAACAGCTTGCGCATACGTACGTATACTCACACGAGTAATTTGTGCAAATTGAGGCGCTGAAGCTTGAAGTGCCGATTGATTGAGCGATCGAGCGAAGCTCTCACTCGCTCGTTTTCTCGGCGTATTCCTCGCACGTAACCCACCTCAAAATGAAAACGCCACTTTTGCGCCTTTGTGGTCCGCCTGAATGAAAGCCGAGGGAACGCTACTGGTAGTGCTGCTGCGCCAGGCGAAAATTGATAGACGAACCGCTCGCAAGAAAAAATATACGCACAACAAAGATATTTTTGCAGTTCATTGTCTTTTCCAATGTTACTGTTGATTGCTTTCGAGCGCGATCAAAACGAAGAATGGCGAATTTTTAAGATTTTCAAAAAAACGTTCATGCAAGTACAGTTAAATACCACTGAATGTGACTTGGAATTTCTTATTTTTATAGTATCCAAGTTAGTCAAAAGCTCGAAAATACTCGGACAGAAAAATAAAAGAATCAAGCAGCTACTCTAAATCGTGAAAGCGATTAATCAGGAGTACAACGACTGCACTCGCGGCAGCGACACAGTGAAAAGCCGTCAATTTGGAAAATAGCCTGAGCACTCGGGTAAAATTGCATCGATCCATTCATCACTCGCACGAGCTTGTGGACAGGAGAGAGGGAAGGGGAGGAGGGGAAGGGGATCTTTAATAAAAATGTCATAGCCACGACGCAGTATCGTTGCGGCTTTTGTATGCGCATGTATATCATTCATGTGAGCACGGTATGCATAATCAATTACCGAAGCTGTAGTACCCCGAGAGACTCCGATGGTAGTGTATATACGGTCACTTTCTCAAATGCCACGTGGGAGTGTAGCCAAGAAAAATCTTGTTTTTTCTTCCTTTCCTTTTGTTTAGATTTCAAGAAAGAGAAAGCACCAAAGAATTGATGAGTTTTGACATTTTGTAAATGGCTTTTCGAATTTCATTTGTTTTATAAATTGAACAATTGATTCGGTTGTGTTGCAGTAGCTAAATTCTCGTTTGGTAAGACTTCCCGTTATATTTCATATACTTTATATTTCCAGAAAACATTAAATGCTAAAAACATGGTCATGTTTACGTATGAATGTTCAGCGTTACTCATTGCTGTATAAACTTTTGTAGAAAAGGATATATATATATATATATATATATATATATATATATATATATATAAAATTCATGTTTTGCGGAATTTTCATTTCGTAAAGGTTTCGTATAATTTTAGCAAGCCCTTTCCTGGAAGATCATATTTAATGCGCAATAACAGTGAAATTAAATTCCATCTCGATTCATTTCTGACTTCATTCGAAATGAAACTTCATTTAAATTTCAGTGCGATTATAATTTAAAACTGATTAAACTCTCTCTCTCTCTCTCTCTCTCTCTCCCTGGTAATTTCATTCGCACAAGCTAAATATTGGATTATTATCCGAGATGATAAAGCCGATTTTAAAACGATACATATACGGTCGCTTGGGGGTCATAAAAAACCCGATCGAATTGAAAAGTGGATTCAATCATAATATATATGAATTCTTTACACAATTCATCAATGTAAATTTAGTGTAATAAAAGAGAGAAATAAAAATTGAGTAGAAAGCTTTTTCAAGTTCCAATTAACGAAAACTTTCCGACTTGCCGTAGAAATCAGCCAATTAACGAAATTCTTAATTACCAGAAATAAAAGCAGAGCGAGAGGAGGAGGAGGTATATAGTTACAGCGAAGCGAAATAAAGGGAGCGGTGGCCGGCAGTGGTGGAGAAGAAAGGACGAAGAAAAGATAAAGAGTGCAGTGGCACGCGCGCGCGCGCTCTCTCTCGCTCTCTTGGCCTGAAGCACTTAGAACGATGGACTGGGCGAAATTGCGAAAAGCTAATTCCATTTTACCGGCTCGCTTGCGCTTACATACACCTATAAGTCTTGCACTTCTCTCTTTCTTTTCCCGTAGTAAACCAATCACATTAGAAGCTTCCTAACGCGTACTTCTTTATATCTCGTCCGAGTGGTCAGAAGATACGATGAATCGTAGGTAATTAAATTTTAATAAGTGCCATTCACTCGGGATGATTGGCTTATTCAGCACGCTTGCGCACCGTTGCGCGCTCGTCTAATAGAATCCAAAAGCCAAGTTTTAATTATGAATCAAACTTCTATTTACCAATCGTGCAGATGTCGCACGATAAAACTCGTATAATTACATCTCGACAGGGACGAATGAAAATTTTCGTCAATTCACTTGCTCTCTCTCTCTCTCTCTCTCTAGTTAAAGCTTTCTCACTCTCTTGCAAGCTCTCTGCATAATTAACCTAAGGCCCTTTTCTACATAGCATCCCTCAAAGTAATTACTCATCTTTTATATTTAGCCTATCGCTTAATGGATTCGTAATGACCTCTAAGTGTAAGTTCGCTCTTTCTAAATTACGCTTTCATATCTCTCAACGCTCTCCAGCGCTTCCAAGTGCATGCTGGATAATTTTACGAGGCTTAAGCCTTTTCTCTTTCTTTTTTATTTTTTTTATTTCTCTTCCATTTTCGCCTTTTCACCTTTCTTTCTTCCTTTCATTCTTTTTATCTTCTTTTTGGCGTTCTTATTATCAAACAATTAGTGCCACTTGACTTTGGGATTTCAATTTTGCACGGCTTTAGCTGCAATTCATGCAGTCTTCAAAGCTCGTGCTCACAGTTCGTTGCTCCATATTTTGAAATTCAAATTTTCGGCAGCGCCTATTCAACATTCCGAATCGCTTTTACCACAACAGATTCTAGTTTATGTCTACTCTGATTTTCCATCATCAGTCTTCCATTTGTCACTTGTTAGAAGAAAAAAAAGATTTCAAGTAACAAATGTTGTACGCTTAAAATTTTTCATAGTAATAATGGCGCACACGCGTACAGTAAAAAGGTATATCAAAACAGAAGCGTGAACTTTGGCCAATCGAGCTCAAACTTAAACTCGACAGGCTAGTACAGTTGCAGGGCAAGGCGTATATATTACGAGCTCGCGCCAACTCATTTATCAAGCTCAATGCCTCGTAGCGCGCCAGGCAGAGGAGAGGTGTCGACAAGAGTGAGAGAGAGAGTGAGAGAGAGAGAGAGAGAGAGAGAGAGAGAGAGAGAGAGAGAACTACAAGCGTGACGGCCTAATGAAACCGAAGACGAAACCAAATGAAAACGCTAACCAGCGAGACGCGTGAACCCAACAAGCCGATTATCAATGCGATATCGACGTGTTAATTTACGATGCGTGTGCATGACTCGTTGCAATTAAGAGACGTACATATATATATATATTCACCTGACGAGTTATACAAGCCTCACGTAGGCGATATACGACGACGTGTAGGTTGAATGAAAAAAAGTTTATTTTTCTTATTTTTTTCTTTTGTGAATATTATACAATTTCATATTCGAAAAGTATCGAGATTGGAGTGTCATTCGTTGAATGAGATCGTTCTAAGAAATTTAATTTAATTTAAACACTTTATTGGATCCAATAAACTGTAAAATATTAAACATTTATTTATTTGGTTTGGATACTTTCTATACATACATCTATCGTAATTTGGTACATAAAAGTAGCAGAAAAATCTCGAACGTAATATCATTTCAAATTTAATAGCCATTAATTCCGTCAACTGAGAAAGGAGGTCATCCAAAATGCGCGACATCACACAAAACACGACGAGCAAGAAGGAGAGAAAGAGAGAAAGAGGGGAAGCAAAATAAATTAATGTTTACCCCTCCTTTCAAAGTCCTAAGGCGCGAGCGCACACACAGCAAGAAATTTATAGGCTCGAATGAATATCGGTCCTCTTTTTTTTCTCCACTGTGCTCGAGCGCGCCGCAATATCAATTTCGGCAAATGGAAAAAGTATCAAGATGCCAATACCGAGGGAGCTAGAGCTGCCGGCCAATTTGATCCACGAATTTATTAACTGATATACGCATTACGTCGATAGTGATTTCCTTGTAAATATTTTAAAAATACATTATGTGACTAGTTTAACAACGTGCAAACATTAAAGATTAATTAAATTACAGTTACGTTGTGTATCAAATAAACATTTCAATGAATTGGAGGAAGAAGTAACCCATCATTTTTGACAAAAATCGACAAATAACTCACAGACACTTATCGACCAGTGACTTTCCATTAAATTAGGCACTCGCGCGCACGTACAACGTAAGAAAGAAGTTGAGCTACCGAGCGCGAAAATAGCGTATAGGGATTCACGTACGAGCAACGCGCTCCGTCTTCGTTATATACGTCGTGGAAGGGGGAGTGGAAAACAAGTGGTCGGGCATTTATAGAGGCGCGTAGCAAGGCATAGAGCCTCGAAGTGGCTATTTTCCGGCGAGTGCTCGCCGATTAAAAATCCAATTCGATCGTTCTTTCTCTCTCTCTCTCTCTCTCTCTCTCTCTCTCTCTCTCTCTCACTGTCTTGGCTATTCTATATAGAATCTATTCTATCCTATGTGATATATAAGGACGAATCAGTTTTTGTTCTTTCATGGTATTACGTGACAACCAGCGTCATAAGTTAAATTTTTCTGACTTTTATAACACTTTTCTACGCACCTTCCTTCTTCTTCCTACATAATTCGAACAAAATCATCTTTGATTAATTTCAACAAGTGGATCACGTGCCAATAATAGTATTCAATAAATTATAAAGATCGATTTCCAATATATGTACCCAATTCCATCAGGCATCACGATCACCCACAAATCTCACTCTACCAATTATAATCGAAGAGCAATTCGCGTAAGTACCCCTCCCAAGCCGCATTCTTTTCCAATACACGAGCTCTGAACTCACATTTGCAAAAGGGAGCGACGACCGGTCAGCTCTCTCTCTCTCTCGCGCGCGCGCGAGTGATATTAAAGTTTCATGGTACAGCGAGGACGTTAAATTCCCGACCCTTTTTGTGATTGGACGTTTGCCCTCCCCCTCTTATGGTGGGAGGCTTTTAAGAGCGTGACATTTTTCTCTCTCCAAGCTAAAAAGTTACATTGATTAAATTTAATAAGTCATGTGAATACAAAAATTGATTTCCCCCTCAACGTCTAATGGTTTTTCTAAACAAACTACATGCGAATGCCATAGGAAAGCACAATGCAAAAAGATGTATTAATTCTTTTTTCTAATCTTCTTAATGTCTATATACACTATGAATTACTCGTTCGACGTGGAATCTCGGGCGCGTATATAAATCCTCTGGCTATTCCACTACACTTCATTAAATTAAAGGCAAGAGAAAAAGAGAGATGGAGAGGACGCGCGCGCGCGCGCCAGAGAAAAGTAGATGAAAAGTATCCCAAAGTAGTCACGATAATGGGTCGTGCGCGTGCTCTCTCCACTAATAAAAATCGATCTCTCAGCCAGCGAATATTCGACAAAAAAGGACAAACTTACACAAGGAGAATAAAGAGAAAGGGCAAAAAGAGGGGAAGCAGGACGAAACCAAGTGTAAATAAATAGACAGTACTACCGCCCCATTTGCTAGATTAGAATCAAATATAATTTTGAGAGGAGAGAGTGGATGGACTTTTTGGACGACCCTCGACCCGCACGTTATACGGCTGACCGTGAAATCGAATTTTATAAATCATCAGAGAGCCATCGCTGCTGCGAACTTGATTTTTCTTTTCTTTGTACGTTTTTGTAACGCAAAATGCAATATCTTCGTACGGTATTGTTTTTCTTTTATTTAACAATATGGCATTTACTTATTGAACAGCTACATTAAGAAGACAGTCAACGTGCGATAATAACAAATGTGATATAATATAAAAGAAACATTGGGAGAGAACGTTCGTGAAATGCCTTTATTTTTCATTTTTCCTATGCCATAAAATTATAAATCATGCGTTAGCAATTGTTAACAGTAGTTCGAGAATAGAATAATCGAACGCTTACTGCCCCTTGAAAAATGAAATTGACACATTCAGCAATCCTCTGGATGGTGCACGAAGGAAAACTGCAACGCACCTTTTTGCCTTTGAGATTTTTCGCACATTTTTAATTAGATACGTACTGTATTTTTCCGAGCGATAACGTAGCGCGATATTAATCCTCGGCCCAGCATCTCATTACGCCTAATTAGACCGTCGCCTCTAGCGATTTCTTGCCCCTCTTCCGTTTCTCTCCTTCTCGTGCCATTCGATAATATACGCTGCGCTTACACCTGCCGCGCTCGCGCACACGCGAGTACATGTAAACCGCTTTGCGCGCGAGTGTATAAATGGCTTATTATTTATACGGCAATTTTGCCGCACGCGGAGTCTTGTACTTTGTTAAGGAACAAGTTTTCTTTTTTTCCCCAACAATTTGCCGTCGTCGCGTGGCACACACAACGATGAGTGCGGGAAGTAAAGAAGAAAAAGAAGAAGGCTTTTGATGCATTATTTAATGGGTTATGATGATGGAAAATTGAGTCGAGGGGAAGCAAGATATTTTATACTGTAACTGAACGATGCAAATCGCTTGGCGTTCATTTTTTTATGAGGCTATATCAGTTAGAACTGTACTACGTCTATTCTTGTGGCATTTATACTACACGAATTACGCAATCCCGCGCGCGTTCTGTGGCAATTTTACAATCGATAAACGTCGTTGTAGCAATCTATTTATCAAACATTCACGGTCATTATAATACATTTTTTCCTTTTATAGGCATCAAATTTGTTTCACCTTCTTGACATTTCTTATGAGCTACTGTAAAATAATACCTAATGCTTGGATAATCAACTGTACGATCGCTCTGACGTTTCTTCTATGAAAATCAGCGTTGAATTCAAGAGTTTAATTTTAACTGAAATAAAATAGTGCGGAGCAGTCTTTTTTTTTCATAGTTACAGTACACTAAACACGCGCTAAAAAAGAATCGGCAAAAAAATCAGTTCTTGTTTCAAGGCGAGCATTATAATCAGCCGTATATAGCATCGAGGAGATTTACAACGCGCTAATTAGGCGCCGAGACATTATAGAAAAGGCGCGCGGAGAGCTCGTAAATCACTAATCACTGCGTGTAGAGCGAGCAGAACGCGCAACAACGGGCGCCTATAAACAAATCCGACAGTGCAGCAGCAATAGCAGCAGCAATGGTAGTAACAGCCATAAAGAGAAATCAGGTGACAGGCGCAAAAGATCGGATTCCGGTGGCGTGGTGGGCTGCAATAATCAAACTTCTCTCTCTCTCTCTCTCTCACGCATACGCAGTTTGTGCAAATTGATAAATCGCTGTGCGTAAATTAGCGGCTTATTGCCGTGACGAGCTTTTTGCTCGCGCACATACAGACTGATCGTAAATCGCACTCTTTGCTCGTTACGAAATTGAGGTGAATTACGCGTGACTCTGTGATACTAGTTTTTTTTTGCGACTGAGAGAAAGATGAGAATTCTTAAAATAGATTTTGCGATACGTTGATTGCTTGTGTCTTTTCCAAGATTAAGCCATTTATCTGTTATGCGATGATTTTTTTATTTTATTTTAGGGAAATGAATAGTCTTATCAAATAAATTAAAAAATTAAAACTCTGTTCATCAATATTTTCTATTTCGAAAAAAAAGAAAAATAATACCTCGATCTAAAATCTTAAGAAATTACAGAGCTATCAAATGATTACGAGGATTAATCGTGAGACAAATCGATGTATCGATTTCCTCGCTCCTCCTTCCACGTTCGCTCTTTATCTCCAACGATCGTCCTTCTTTACTAACGGGCTTTGGTATATAGTGTTAAGGGTGCTGGGTCATTTCTCGTTAAAGGAAAATTCTTAGGTTTAATTAAAATTTTCCCGAACGGAGGTAAAAAGTAATTATAAGATTTTTATTGCTCGACCAAGAGAGAAAGAGAGAGAGAGAGAGAGAGAGATGGCTCTCGCGCGTGGGCGTCTCCTAAGATGAGAGCCCGCGGCAGCGGTGTCGGCGGCCAGCGAGATTAAACGATAAATTGTTTTTGCTAATTTCGCAATTACCGACGCCCGCCACTTCCTCTTTCTCTCTGTCTCTCTCTCTCTCTCTTTCCCATACCCTGCACGCCCGCCTTTTTTTCTTCTTCCTTCTTTTGGCTTCTTTTTCTTATATACGTATATCTCACTACTTGTGTGTGTGGGGAAATAAGGCGGATATTGCCTTGTCACCTTACCTACAGCTTTCTCTCTCTCTCTCTCTCTCTTTGATTGCGTGCAAAAGCCTTTTTGCTTTGGGGGATTATGAGAGTATTACGAGGAAATAATTCGGTAGCGGGTAATGTATTTTGATAGAAGGTTATTTGTTATCGTTTCGTGAGTAATAGCGTTGAGCTAAACGTATTACTGTTATTGCTACGATTGAAAATTCGAATTTTATTCGAAAGATTTATTAAATGGAAATCAAAACGTTAATATAACGCCAACGAAGCGAGAGCCTGTCATTAATCTAAATTAATAGAATCAGGCTAGCCATTAAAAAAAAATTGCCGTCTCTGTTCAATTTTAATTAACAGCCGGTGTGCAGCACTTCAATTGCACACTCGAGATCCAAAAAGGTCGCTATGTTGCTGGCTCAAGGCGTCGAAAATAAACTAACCACCTATATACTCTTAAAAATATCTCCACTTTCAATTAAGAAGCTCGCAGCATTAACCCAATTTCTCGTGGCACGATTACACATACTATTGTGATACAACGCGCTCACCTTATAGCCACGAAACAATTAAACTTTGCGCGTGGTACGCGCGTGAAAAAAACAAAGAATGGTTGGCGAGGAGAGAGAAAGAGGTCTGTCCTCTCTCTTGGCGTTCAATTAAATGCAAATTTGGCGCGCCGCGAAATGAGAAAATTCATATTCCTTTGTAGAATGAGCGACGACGCGTTTTAAGAAAATAAAAGTCATGACGCGCGTGCGCGAAGAGGGCGGGAGGAGGAGAGAGGCCTGGGTTAATTAAAAAAAATATTTGTCGACAGAGTACTCCACGCGCCACATCCTATAGTTCCTCCCATGCCGTCAACGTTAATTATTCGCGCCTCGCTCAGTGTATATGGATGACCAGTTGATAACCGTTATTGCTGTGTTGTTGATGAGACTGCATCCTTCGCTTTTTCCTTTTCCTTTTTTTCGCTCTTTATTACGAATTAGCTCGTGCTTTTTTTCTTTCGTCTTATGATTCAGCGTCTAGTCGACGGCGTTTGAGATGATCAAAAAGCTAATTACTCGGAGTAGATTATTTTATTTAAGGCGACTTTGAAAACAGAACACTGCCATTTCTACGGTAATGAGCTTTTTGTAACTCCAAACTCCTTTCGATAAATCGTCCATTATCGGTATAATACACCGATAAAGAACCCTTGGAAATGCATAACATTGATTAATTACCGAAGGAGGTAGAACACAGTCGATTAAGCATCTTATTCCGCAACCTCGTCTCACAGCGGAAGCCTTTATAATTGAGTCGACTTTCATATAACAGTAGACTCTCGCCACGTGCTTCCGATTAACGCGTCTCTATACACATGAACACACGTACATACACACAATACAAGAGGCTGCGTGTCTCTCAAAGCCAAAGCCCGTCTGCCGGCCAATTTCGCAAGCGACGACGGCGGCGGCGACGACGACGACGACGAGGCGACTCAATTAAAACAGGGCACAGCAGTAGTAGTAGTAGCAGAAGCAGCAGCAGCAGCCGCGTCTAGCCATTCTAATTATCGAGCGCATCGCGCGCGCGCGCGCGCACGCTGCAGGGACTTGAGAAAATTATGAGACAGCGTTGCTGCTGCTGCTGCTGCTACTTCGCTACGTGTGGTTCTCTTACTCTCTGTGTGTATCTCTTTACGTGATGCGCCACGAGGATATAGCACTGAGAGATTGTTTGTTGCCTTTGTGACAAGATTTTGATATTCCACCTGCATCTTGCGAGACGCTTATTTAACGCTGACCAAATTTAATAAGATTGACGTAGAAAGAGAGCTTTCTTCCTTTGTTGTCGTCGTCGTTGTATGTCGTGATTAATACGAAATTATAACACAGCAGTTCGCAAGTTTTGCTTAAAACGATATTTCGTCGTTTCGATCATGCGGCCAGTCTGGAGCATTTATACTCGACGTGTACTTGAATAGGGATTAGTCAACGACGCCAGAAACTCAATGTGCTTTCGAATCTAATTACGAGCAATAGATGGCACATGCATTTATAACATACAATTTATCTGTATAGCTAGCGATCCTTAATACGAATATAACTGCCGCATGGTGATTCATTCGTTAACCGGAGGTTTTCCCAAATACTTCATAGATAGTTACTTGTTTGTAGCATTACGACATACGCTGATATGTACATCAATGATTTTCAGTGAGCCGCTTTGGTAGAAATTGCAAATTATACTCACCGCGAATAAGCATCAGGGTCGCGAGTTCATTTTTCTTTCCTACATTGCCCTCGTTTAGTGGTTTAAGTTTTTATAAATTTCTCTTCCTCAATTTCAACGAGCTACTCGCATTATCCTATTTCCTTTTCTTTCTTTATTACTCTGATTTTTAATATACATCGAGGGTTCTCGATTTATTGAATGCTGAATTGTTATTCTTATCGAATCTCTTATCCAATCACTTTTCGTTTGTCTTGCACATTCTTCTGTTTAAAGAGCGAATAAAAAAGACAAATTACTTTGGTTATAACAAAGAAGAAACTCAATTAGCCAAGCGCAGTTCATTTGAAGGGCTTTTGCCATATAATACGAGGATTTTTCCTTACTCATATTCGGGTGTCCACGCGGATAATGAATTCTCAACGGCCTCGACGTCCATTCTCATTACGCTCTCTATTTTTCCTATTAATCGGCCGCCCGCGCCCTCGCGCGCCACTTGCCGTCCCGATAAGATTTATGGTAATTAAAAGCGCCTCTCCTAAGGACAATGCGCCGCCACTTTAATCCATCCGCCTTCAGTGCTGCTACTGCTGCTGCTACTGCTGCTTTATAAACCCTTCCCTTTTCCTTCTCGCTCTCTTCCTCGTAATTATTATTATTTTAGGAAGTGCACCTCATTCTTCGCCGTAGCGTCGGATTAATTTTCCGCTGAGGGTTTTGGGTCATTCTCGGTGTGTCACCCGCCGAGCCAAGTGGCAGATCGTTAACTCTTGCGCGCATGACGAAAGAACAGGCGTTGTTTATGCGAATCGCGATTAATCTTTTCTTCGTTGCTCTTTCTTCTTTTTTTTGTTCTTTTCCGTGAAAAAAGTATTTTCCTCTATTTTTAAAATGGGTAATATAATTACAGCATCGTACATGTCGACGGTACTTTTTTATAACAATGGAAATTGTTAGGTTGAGTGGATAAAAAAAATCTATACACACGCGAGCGAAAGGCATAGTTAATTTAATTTTAATTATTGTATGAAATTGAATAACAACAATGAGATGGAAGGCTTTTCCGGCTGAAGGCAATCCAATTATATCATTTTGTTTTTTGACGCATTTTTTAAAACTCACTTATTGATATCAGCGATGCAAAGGCAATTAATTTGCGAAATCATTAAATAGCATTTCATCTTCACCACATGGAGAGAAACTGCGCGATGCATTGATGGAATACGCGATTATATTCACTGATCAATTTTCTTCTCTTATAAAATATTATCTTACGATGTATAAAAATGAAATTGATCCGTACGTGTCACATTAATGTGCTAAGTTATCGCTGCGCTTGAAACGAATGAGTTTATTTGGTCAACTAAAGCAAACAATGAAAAAGTATAGTGAGTAAATAATGGTGGAAATGCAAATGGGCTCTAATCCAATTTGAACGTCACTTACCTTTTTTCCTTTTTTTCTATGCTCTTTCTCTATCTGCCTGGTTGCACTCGCGCTAATCGACTTCATTGTCCGGGGCATTAATTGCGATAATTGGAATTTACCTTCTGGCGAGAAAGATTAAAAGCATTTACTATCGTCATTAAACAGCAGCCAGTGAGAGAGAGGGACAGAAAGAGAGAGACTCGCGTGCTACGATTGCGATATACGTATATAATCGGATAAGTAGCTTGGAGCTCGCTTTACAAAAGTATATTGTCCCAACCGTAAATAACAAACGAATGAGTTTGCATATTGTTCGAGATAGCGTGTATGCTGTTGAAATTAAAATTTCTCATTACAAAGTTAATAACCAAATGAATTTGTTTTTTTCTTAGGTAAGACACAAAAAATTGTCATCATCGCAGTTGAAAGAGCAAACAAGTAAGAAACATTCGCAATGTCCCATCTCGCGCGCATACTTGTAATTAACTTCCTAATGACATTGAAGACTTTACCACTTGATAGCTTTTTTGTTCATTCAAAGAGCCACAGAAAAATCAATAAGCAATAAATACATCGTAAATTTGCATGCAAAGTGTCTATACATCTAATTACCTCTCTCTCTCTCTCTCTCTCTCTCTCTTTTTCTCTCCTTTTTTCTTCTTGAAAAATCAATCAATATTTTTTTCTTTTGTAGGACCGCAGAGATTGCGTTGCTAATGAAATTGTCAGCTTTTTTTTTGTATTACGCGCTGCTCGCTTGATTTCACTTTCGGCCTTGCGCAATTTCTAATTTCAACGGGTTCTCTGTGGCGATTAATGAATCGAAGGAAGAGGTGACAATTTGTCGCTTGCGTGACTGATTTAGAGTGCCATTACCGTTCAGCGACAAATTAACTTCGGCTACATTGTCGACTTCTTCCTTTCCCTTTTTTTATCACTCGACAGATTACTTTTCGTAATGGATTCGTTCTATTTTGCCATTGCTCAAATATCATACACTTTGGTTTACGTTGTATTCAAATAATAATTTATAATTCGAAAAATCCACAAAATAAACGTTCAGCATCGTTAAAGAGTTGATTAATATTGTTCTCAACAATTATGGCTTAATTAACCATATCTTTCGTTTACCTTTGAAAAAAAAAAAAAAACATTATACTATCGCTCGATAACGAAGATGCCGCGTAATCACGGGAGCGCGAGCGCAACTCTTTTTTAATTAAGATAGCCACTGCACAAGAGAAATTAAAAAAGATGCTGCGCCTCGTAAACAAAAACGTATCATTATATAATTAAACTGAGATAACTAACGAAGTGGTGCACGCAAAGCATTCTCCTAAAAAAAAAAATTTCGAGAAGCTCATTTATGTGTATAATTGAAAAATCAGACAAGTATATTTTGTTGTTGTTGTAATTATTGCCTCGTAAATCCGTCGGGAAACGTGCAGCCAATTACCTTGGCATTAGAGGTAGAAGGCTCCCGCGGGTACAGTCTACGTCAAAAGGAATTATATGGTTGTATTTGTTGCTTGCGAAGCAATGTCTTGCAGGTATTTTATTTAATCGCTTCATTTATTGATTGGTCTAAATAAGAAATTATTGATGATAAATAGTTAATAATTTTTGTCTAATATAACATTTTTCGCTATAAATTAAAATTTTTTTACGGCGATTATCAAGTCACTCCAAATACTTGCGTTAATAACATAGAAAAGAAAAAAAGAAGTAGAATCCTTTGCCTCGTAAAACGTGCCATAATCCTCTGAATACCTTTTACTCGTCTCGCTTACAAACACGTATATATATATATGTATACACATACACGTATAGAGAAAGTTTCGCACGCGCGCTCTGTCTGTCTCTCTCTCTCTCTCTCTCACACAGTGACATCGTAATTCGCGGGAAGGCTCGCTTTCGCACGCTAATTGCAACTCGCGCTTGCAGCCATTTGAATATAAGAACGAAAATACAGCAGAGCGAGTAAGAGAGAGAGAGAGAGAGAGAGAGAGAAAGAGAAGGGAGTAGTAGCGCCTTGCGCTCGGACGATGTTAATTAAGGGCCGCACGCACGCGCCCCGCAGCTAGTTTCATTAAGGTGAGCTTTATTGCTTGATAAACGAATTCATGGTGTTGCGAGTGAGGAAAAAAGACCGAAAGAGAGAGAGAGAAAGAGGAAAAATGCCAAAAGACTGTATATTTTTTTTAATTTTCGTTGTCATTTGCATTTTTCGGACGTTACTGCCTTTATTTTTTTAATGAGTTGAGTTGCCATAAAACCATAGGCTAACGAATCGTTATTTCATGAAAAGTGAGTGATCACTTTGAAATTCATCACTTGAAGAATTCAAGTGGGTGAGTTTGAAAGCATATATTTGTGCGCTGAATGAATGGATTTGCTTTGACATATTTTGCTGGAAGTCGAATTAAAAAAAAAATTTTACTATTTAACTATAATTTAACGTTTAATAAATTACACATATTTTATATTTACTAAATTAACCTCGCAATAAATGCAACGAGACCGGCTAAAAGAAACAAACATACAGATCGTATAAATCAAGAGTCACACAACATGACATTGTTCTAATTAATTCCCATAGAAAAAAGTATAGCAAAGAGACAGAGAGAGAGAGAGAGAGAGAGAGAAAGAGATAGGCGAGTCAGACAATAAAGCCAGAGCGACTACAGTGGTACTAATTATTACGCTAAAACGCTTGAATTCGGGCTGACCGTCTAATTAGCTGCCAAAATTTCTGAATGTGGAATTTCCACGTTTCTATGTTTATGACTCGACTCATTATACAACGTACAACTCCCTCTTTTCATTTCTTTATTCACAAGAAGAGAATGATCGAATGGATTCTCTTAACGAGCTTACATTTTATTTTATTTGGTTTCAATTAAGAAAGTGCAAAGTGTTGCCAAACTCCATTTTCGTGAAAGCGAGATCTCATTTGGAAAACATAACGGACGCCCATAGTGCTCTCTCTCTCTCTCTGACTCTCCCCGGTATTTACGGGTTCCATTAGGAACCTGTCAGCTTCGTTGATCCCGCTGCTGCTCCTCTCTCTCTCTCTCTCTCTCTCTCTCTCTCTCTCTCTGTACATACGTGCTGAAGAGTTGGGTCAGGGTTGGATTGTGAGAATGTCATACGAGAGACCGGATTGCTTATAGTGTTTCGTATTGTCTCCTTTTTTTTCTTTCTTTAGGCGGCTGACTTTTCGATGCTAACCCTTTGTGATTTGAAAATTACTTTTTCAAGCTTCATGGAATTTCAACGCGATAAATTATAACATTTCTTGCGTTGCGCTGCATCAGTGTTTGACGATAGACATGACAACTGTTCATTTCTTTCAAATTAAAATAACTGTCAATTGGAAAAAAAATTATGTTCATCAAGAGAGCACTCGTCAATGTTTCATTTTTATTCGTATACAGAGCCACCATAATTGATTAGCATAACAACGACGTCGATGATTATTCCGTTTGACCAACAAAATAATTTTCACGTCATTGTTCGTGTTCATTAAGGAAAGATTCACACATGCACACACATGTACACTCGAAAAACTAGAGCTTGTCGCATCACACACAACACAATGCACATACAATCGACTTACAATCGAGTTCATCAAGTGCGTCGTCGCATTCCCCTCCCTTCCCATCACGTGCAATCAGCGTATATAGTGCGCTGCTCAACGATGAAGTCGTCATCGCACGAAAATTCTGTTTGAACATACGGCAGTGCGCGCGCGGCGAAATTGAAGGGATCCGAAAAGAGAGAGAGCGAGAGAGAGACAGAGAGAGAGAGAGAGAGAGAGAGAGAAAGAGAGGCCGGTAGGCGTTGATATTTACACACATGTGCAGCAGCAGCAGCAGCAGCACCCAAGCCAATAGCCGTAAATTGCGAGGACTTACGTGCCAGATCGTCAGCTTCCCATTTACAGTTTGTTTTTGCGCCTTTCCTTTTTTTCTCTTCTCATTCCTGCCTCGATACGAAAATCCGGGAAGAGGCTATATAGCTATTTGGATGGCTTTTGTCTATATATACCAGTTTTTGAAAAAAAAATTCGATAGCACATTTAGATATTTAATTTCTATCGTACGCCTTTTGGTAAGTGTGTTCATCGTTTGGTAAGCGTGTTCATCGTATCAGCAACTTAAAGCTTTCTTACGTTTAATAAATAATCCCATCTTCGTATCTCATTTCTTATGTTTTTTTTACTAGCGCAGAAAATCAATATCGAAAAAGCGACTATTGAAATAAAACAACATACCTATATATGTGTAATCCTACGGAATCGAGCAAGAAAGTCACTCTGTTCGTATATCGGCTGACAAGCAGAAAAGTGTCCCGTCGCCGGCGTCCGCTCTCGAAATTATTTTTCCGTGATCGCGGCTGTTATTGAAGCGAGTTATAAATCATCGTCCAGTTAACCTCCCCCTCCCTTCCTTTTCTCCTCTTCTCCTTAACTGCACCTCTCTCAGCCCATTTTCTTCCTATATCCTTTTTTTTATTATTTCTCCTCTCATACCATCACTCACGATTCCATAGCTTCACGCATATGGGTAAAGCAGAAAAAAAACCAGTGCATATAGTGCTTTATCAATCCGAAGCCGCAAAGTGTGTTTTTCAATTAACTCGCGAAAAGTACGCGAATCTTTTCACGTATGTGTCGATGCTTCTCGCTGTTATTAAAGTGATTTCACGTGTTTTCCACGTTTCCTTTCTCTCCCTCTCTCGGTTGCTTTTTTTTTAATTTAAGCGCTTTTAAAATTGGATTTTACTGCTGTTGGCGCTCGCGTGTGTGAAATGCATAGCCGATGGAAAAAAAGGAACGTGCCGTCGAATCTGGATGAGGCGATTTAATTGGATTATCAGATTGTTCTATTTCTGTTCTATTTCATAACAATATGAACGTGTATAACTTGCTGAGTGAATCGATGTTTATTGAAAAAATGTCCAAATACCTATCCGTATATTTCTACCTTATTTTATCGAATTTTATCAACATTGTTATTTTATATAAATTGGCTTTATTTAATAAAATTACAAGTTCGTTTCTTGTATACTATAATACCTAAAATAAAACAAATCTACTTTGACTTTAACGTAAAGAAACCGTATAATTTTGGCGTTCTCTTAAAAACGTCACGTATTTCGGAGTATCCGTCAAGAGCCGAACTTTTCGATACGTGTAAAAAAGACGTGACGCACTTAATAATTCAGGAATCACGTAAAATCGAAATCTCAAAAGAGAGCATCCCCAGCCCTACAAAAAAAATGTAAGAGAAGGGCTCGGGCATCACTACTCTTCCATTCCCTTTACTCCCTTTTTCTCAAGTCACGAGAGGCCCGAATCGCATTACAGATCGCATCGCGCCTCTATATCGACGACGTCGCTTCGACGAAAAAGAGGTGGCTTGCTCGCGAGAAAATATACACATACGCACTCGCCCGCATATTGAAGAAACAAAGAACCCGAAGCAGTTTTTTTTACGACTCGAGGTAGATTCACCTCACGAGGGTTGCATCGCTAAAACAAATAAGCAATGATTTCCTGCCGAATATATCCTGCCTATGTAGAGTAAACACCCAAACTTTTCGTAATGACTCGAGTTCAAGGAATGTCTGATTAGTTATTAATACTCGATTTTGCTTTTATATCCTTCCCCTTCGTTTCGAAAAATTAAGCGGAGGCTATTTAAATTTATAGGATTTTTTTTGCTTTCGATTTATAGGCACGAGGTTATTGATGGATCGAGAATTTTTAATGCGACGCTTCGTCTATAAGAAATTGCTTTTGATTAATGGCTCGGAAAACGTGCCACCGCGAGCTGTACGTATATACTATAGGCGATATTAATTTCACTTGAATTATTGATATTTATTCCAAACCATCAATATTCGCGCAAAGTGGAATTCCAAAGAACAAAACTTGAATAATTGACAAACATCAAGATTTACACGAAAGGAATGAGAGAAGGGAAAAATACGCGTACATAGGCAGAAACAAGATGAGAGAGCGAGAGAGTCTTATGTGTCCCCTTAGTATGCTCGTAAATGTAGCCATTAGGTTTCCTGAATCGATACCCCCCTTAGACCCCTCCAGTGTCACTATATATACACACACCCAGCGCGACTCTCTTGCTCGGCTTAAAAATGTTACGACAAAGTTTCACGACAAGAACGGCCGATATCTCGAACGCTGCCGCCGCCAGCCACATTTCCATTTTCTCAGGTTCCTTCTTTCATGGGATGTCGAGAGGCTGTGGGATTTGTCGATTGAGTTCGTTCTCTCACTCTCTCCTTCGCGATAAATATTTGTAGTTGAATTCGCAAAGTGAATGCTGTGCCGGGCTGTTTTGCATGTTGTCAAGTCGGTTTATGTGAAGTAGTTTCATTTTTTTTGGGCTTGTTTTTTCAAAGAGTGCTTGATAAAGGAAAACTTTATCTCTTTTCTCAAAAAGATGGAATCATGAAATTTGTAATTATTTTTTTAGATTGTTGTTTACCTCTCTTTTTAGAGGCCGACTGGTAGGAATTAATTTCTCGTTAAATGTTTTAGTTTGGAAATGCAATGGTTGCGTAAAAATGAGTTTGAGCTATTCAACTTTATATTTTTCTATTTCAATAAAAAGATACCATTTTATATACCGTATGTTAATTCAGTCAAAATTATTCATTTAATACATAAATTAGCCGATCCAATCATATTTTTGTCCATTTACGAACCCTCATACAGCATTTACAACGTCACCTGTTTCGAATGACAACCCATTGAAATTAAGATCCTCCTCGGCGATAAATCGTAAAAAATAAGCATAAAGAGACATGCAAGAAAGATAAAAAACAAGCAAAGAGGAGGTCGAATGAACGAATCCCCGTTGCGATCGTTCATCTACGATAATGCGCGACGGGAAAAATTAATTTTTCTGAAAATTCCCGATGATGATTAAGCTCTATTTACGGTTGAAGAAAAATCAGACTATAATCGATTCCTCATTTTTCGCGTGGGTAATAGATGGACGATTGTCTAAACAGAGCCCATTGGGGTCGAGTGATAGGAAAAAAGAAAGGAGAATGCCGATTCAACTGTCAATCGGTTTTTTGCAATATCGAACGAGGAAAAAATTGTTACTAATCGGAAATGGCTTGGATAATAATAATAACTTTTTACCATTTCACAGAATATTGTCGATAATAAATAATTCTTAATCAAACAGAAGAAAGAGACGAGAACAAACTTATCACGAACACGAACGTTCATAGCGTAGATGAACGTAATCGTTGAAAAAAGCCCCATATGCCAGGGCAGCAAAAATAAAGAATGCATTATAGGGTCGCGTGCGACAGAAATAGCGAGGTGTGTTATTTCGGCATCCTCTCCCCTCTGTCTGTGCGTATCACACACCGGTCAGCCAATACAAAGTTAATAACGTTTGATCCAGCAAGCGTTCGAAGTTCGTTCTTTTCGGCATTAAATGCCGCAGAGAGAGTGCATCAGCCCGCGGATATAATGAGATTGGAAAAGAGCGCTTGGGAGTGAGGGAGATGAGGGAGAGTGTAGCAGAGATATTTTGATTTTCAAGGTTGCATCGAATCAATTCGAAAGTTTAATTACGCATACGCGATCGGCTTTTCCAAGAGGGGGAAGAGCGAAATTCGCCCATCGGTTTTCGTTTCTGAAGGTTATTGAATAAATCCAATATCGTTGCGTTGTGCACTTAAACTATCTGCTATTATCATCGTTATGCTGCTATACGCTGTGCAGATTAATATCCCGCGGTATACGCGAGCACACGCACACACATAGCGAATATTTTGGAGCTCGTATATAATGCGCGATGCAATTTGACGAAATGGATAAAAAGTATTTGATGGTTATGTGTGGGGATAAAATAAAAACAAATAATAGGATATTTATTGACAATCAGCGAATGAAATATATCGTAATATTCCTCTCTAATCCTAATCCTTTTAGATTTAGACGATCGTTTACTGTTGGAGAGTGGAGCTAACGACAAGAAAAATATCCGTGTGAGGCGGAGGAGACAAAATATAAAGTACACAAGGCAAAGGCAACGGGTGAAACGATCGGTATCACATATCGATCTGCCGATGTTTCCATTATTTCCTCGTGAGTTGTCTTGCAACGATAAAATAGCCTCCACCTTCTTAGACTTATACACACACACATATATATATATATTTTTTTTCTTTACGCACCTCCGAGGATATCGAAAGAGAAAGAGAAAGAGAGAGAAAGAGGGAGAAAGGGTCCGCGCGATATTTATGGTTTTAATGTCCGCAGTTACGATAGTCGATATCCGATTGTAGAGGGGGGAAGAAAAAAAACTCTTGTATATACAATCCACTTGGAATTAAATTGTTTCATGAATTTCTCTTTCGAGTGAAAACGGTAATAAACTCTTGCGCGTTTGTATGTATTATATACGCGTGTATACACAACTCATACATTGGCAAAACACACATTTCGCTTTTCTAATACCGAAAACGCATCAATTTCAACATTTCCACCTGCAACGTGTGTATATCGCGAACAGGGAGCTATATCTCTCGAGAAATAATTACGGAACGGGTAGAGGAAACACGAAAATTATACGGAAATTCAAAAAGGTTCGAGAACAGTAGAGTCTCACTGGTAAGCGTAGCTGCTGCTGTTGCTGCTGCCCGAGAAACGTCGATATTTATTGCCAAACAACGAGCGAATGCAGAATTTAGTATTCAATCTAAATGCATCGGGCCATGTACAAAACCTGCCGTTTTTCGGCGGGCGTGATGCCGTATAGCCCCTCGAGTAAAATGTTTATTGTTTGCGATTCAATAAAAAAAAAATAAAAATAAAACACCTCTTACCTTATGTATGTAGCAATTTTCAATCGAGCATGCTGTATTGATACTTGCTTTTTTAGCGAGACCTTCGCGATGAATACTACTACCTTACACGCTCATACAGATTTTTCAAACGAACATGATAATTTTAATTTAATTGATTCATATTCTATCTAACTATCTAAAGTCAAACGAATCCTGTAACGAATATTTTATTTCACGTTTCCATAATTTTAACCAAACTCTGTCAATTGGGCTATAAAAAATAAATCACTTGTCATCAAAAAATGCAACGTCCAACAATATCTCCCTATTCTCTTAAAACTATAAAAACCACTTTTTCACTTTATATTCATAACCCAAATATTTGCGCTAATTTAACGATCGAATAAAAAAAATAAATGAAGCATACCACCCCACCGAAAAATCAATCAAACGTCAAAGTGGCAAGTAGGACGTTCCGAGCAACGCGAATCATTAGAAGAGTCAACAGCCCGAACGAAAAAAAAGAATAAGAGGAAGGGAGCTCCTCTCTCTCTCTCTCTCTCTCTCTCCCTCTCACTTTCTCTCTCTCCCGGGGGTATAAATCATAAGGGCGCGTGCGTCGCTTTGGCTCCTTTATCTAAAGAGGATCATTCTTAATACATAATAACGTTTTCTTATTAAGCTCGAGCCGCCGAATTATCCAATCTTCCTGACCCTTTGCGCGCTCTAGCCGTATATTTTTTCGATATAGGGGGAGAGTTAGAACGAGCGTAACGAGGGTTCGTTTATATTCGTATATATACACGCACTTTAGCTTTCACGAGTTTCCGTTGAAAGTTAGATTGCCATGCTATTTCACGCTTCGAATTTACAACTTCTATACAACTTTTTGTATGAATATAAAATTATATTAATGACGTTCAATGAGATATATACTTTCGTTAAAAATACTTTCTGAAAAACGAGAAGAGTATGTTAATATTTCGAATAAATGTATTTTTTCCGAAATTTTACAATTTGAATGGAAATTGATAATCGCCATTTTCATGATTTAGGCTCAAAATAATTAAAAAATTTATTAAAATCATTGAAATTATTCATACAGTTGTCGAAATTGCAATTGTAGCGCTGTTTGTTATTCTTGAGAATTTAATAAAACCGATAAAAAAAATCAATGTGATTATTCCAATAATAAACTCGGATTTCATTAAAACAGTTATCATCCGATCATTTTTTTCTCCGGATTTCAATCTATAAAATTCACCGCGTCAAATTACTCAATCGCGCACATACTCCCAATCCAATAATCTCTATCTCTCTCTATCGACTGCTATAAGACCCAGCCACCGTCGCCGCAGCGTCGAGCCAGCCTGGTATTGTATGTGTAGCTACCAGTGAGCGTCGGGAATTTAA
Organism: Chouioia cunea; assembly: GCA_030064505.1. Classification (NCBI taxonomy): domain Eukaryota; kingdom Metazoa; phylum Arthropoda; class Insecta; order Hymenoptera; family Eulophidae; genus Chouioia; species Chouioia cunea. Next base: position 3,610,023 of record JAOPFQ010000004.1, on the reverse strand, counting down.
TATATTAAAAGTGGATTACGTGGGTGTAACATTCGATAAAGTGGCACTCTTGAAAATTAATGTTTGGGAGGCATATGCGTACCGAGCCCCATTGTTCGTCGCAAGAAATCGACTGGAAAGTATCTTTATATTGCTGTGTAGCGGTGACTGAGGCCAACGGATTTTTTTTTGTATTTTTGATCCACGCGGTCTGTCGAGTGATTGAGATTTTCAATCTACCAGTGATTAATTAATAGATGACGCTGGAAATTGATTGGTGGGTTTTAATCGAGTTAAAAAGTGGTGGATTGTTCCCAATTCAATTTTCCTGAACATTATTCCATTGTTTGACGACGCAAAAAAATGTTTTTCCGCAAAGATTTGAAAACGAATTGTTCTGACTGAAACGCGATCAATTTAACACGAAAAATCTACCTTCATTCCTACTCCGCGTGAGCATGCATCAAAGTTCATATCCGGCCGCGGGCTGAAACGTCGGAAACAAGCGTAGAGCCGTTTGATTCATTACACAAATTAAAAAAGTAAATTGCTTCTCGTGTGCCGCGCTCTCTCTCTCTTTCTCTCTCTCTCTCTCTCCCTTTCTCCCTCTCTGTCTCTCTCTCGCGCCCGCGCTTACTTGCAAGGGTGGCGCACGGACGTATGACGCTCAGCCAACGAAAATATTTAATTAAATTCACACAGCCGCAAGACACGCCGCCAGTACTGCCGTCGACTTGCCAGGGGCCAAAAGTAATTATGTTATCTACGCGCTGTGTCTCCCTCTGCCTTCTCTTCTTCCTCCTCCTTGTACCACCAAACGCGTCACGCGGTGGCTTGCTTCTTGGCTCGTTCCTCTCTATTTACTTATTTCTTCTCGAACGTCAACTGAGACGATTCTGCTACTGTTACTGTTGGATAGAAGAAAAGAGGATTGACATCGTAATATATGCTGCAATTTTACTGTTTCTTTTTTTTCTTAAAATTTATCACATTTTAACTTGTTATTCAGTTTTTTTTTACTATTTTGATCATTATACGAGTGCTGTTGCAGTGAAATTCATCGTAAACCGACAAAAATAACGTATTTTTTTCTTTCACAATATTCATTCCTCCTGTGCAATAAATTATTCGAACAAAAAACCCAACTGAAATCGTGTTCTATCCCTTTCAAATAAAGCATCTCACAATCCTGGTGGAGTCGATTTGGTTTCTTAACCGCAAACGCTTAACTATTAAAAGAACACCTGTACTTTCGGATTGGTTACGAAGTCTTGTGGTTTAACGTACACGAGGAGTATAAGCGGGGGACATTAGTATGACAAGAAATTGCCATTTGTCTCTCGACCGCAATGTGAAGTAAGATTCTTGTGTCGTAATAAATGGCCTGGATAAGGAGAAGCCAAAAAATATCAGATTTACACGATGCTAAATCGAGACAAAATAGCAATGAAATCCACTGTTCACTGGCAAAACTAGTTATAGTTTAAACATTTTTTAATCGTTAGGAGAAATTGATAAGCTTTCTATCGATTAAGATATATCGTAAACTTTTAGCGTAATAATACTAACGTGCAGGACAGGGTATACTAAACATCGCACAGGGAAAACAAAATTCGAAAAATCCAGCAAATCAATAATCCGCTCTCGCGTAGTGTAGAAAAAAACGAATATAATCCATCAAAGTGCAGCCGCAAAGTACGAAAACGCGGCTTTGGCGCAAAGCTCTCGCACTAAAATTCCCGCAGTCTCACGATGGCGCAAAAAAAAATGAGCGCGAAAGGGAAAAATAGTTACTCGCGCGGTGCATTAGCAGATTTAACGAGCCACGCGTCCCTCTTCTTCTCTTTTTTTTTATCACGACCCTCCATTATTTTGATTCCGGTGGGGGCTGAAACTTTCAGCGCTCTCCGAGTGCATTAGTGTTTATATCAATTTGTCGCCGAGCGCAATAGAATTACTCCAGTTAGCCGCTTTCGACTCTTTTTTCTATATATCCCTGCGTATACAAGCTGCTTTTCCAATGTTTGTTTCTTTTCTTTTGTAAAAGGGAGTTCCCTTGATACATTTTTTTTGTCGATGATAGCATTAGAATTTAACGAATGAATGAGTGGTTGGTGAATTAGTTAATGGTTGTAAAAGGAAAATAAAAGTTAATGGTTAATGATGAATAAAAATACTATGTAGTTTGTCTTTAATTAATATTATATAAAGAAGATAGCATTGTACAACTTTGGGAATAAAAATAAACACTTGTTAGCACTCGACAGAACTTGCGACAAATCCAAGCACAAGCTTCGTGACTATTCCCCATTAAAACACATTATACTTATTATACAGTGAAAAGAAAGGTTCGAATGGTATTACAAAAAAATTTAACGCGTTCGCAAGGTATGATCCACCCGACCAAAATCTGCTTTTCTAATTATTGTAAAAAGCTCGCGCACGCGCTCTCAAGGGGTCTAAAAATTTCAATCATAGGACGCGTACGCGCACCATAGAGAGAGCCACTTTCCTAATTAACGAGCGAATCGCTTCGCCTCAATTTCGAAAATGGCGTTCTCTTATACTCGGAGCTTAATTAAGAAAATGAGGCTATCTTATTACTGCGTGCACGCGCGCACCTATATACCCCTTGTGTATATATCACACAATAAGTCTTGAGCGCGTCTGTTGAGATAGCGAATGTTTTGCGCGTTTTGCATGGATTATTTTTTAGAATAGTCGTCGAAAATCCCCAACGGACCTTTTGTTTTTTGTTTGATTTCTTTCTCTTGTTTGGACGGATGTCTTTTCGACGCACTGAGGTGTTCATTCAGATTGAGCAGTGCGCCGTAAACAGCGATCTCTTGTCGTATGTTCTTTAACTTTATCTTTTTTAAAATATTCCTTCTTTGTTGAGGATCCTGCTATAGTTCCGCTCATGTGTGTTCTAGGGAAATCTAAGGTTTACTGTTAATATTTTTAATGACGGATTTATTCGAGCAAAGAAGCTTTTGTATAATCGAGCTTTCAGAACTTTCTCTTAATAAAATCTCGTTTTTTAGGATTATTAATTTGTAAGCAACAAATTACCCGTAGTATAAGGTAACTTTACAATAAAAAAAATAATGAATATTCATAAAATCGGCCGATTTCTGTTTGAAAAATAAGTCATCTTTAATAAAGCTGGTCCCGTCAAATAAAGCGGTTTCTTTCTCTCTCATCTCGAAACCAAACTTTTTTACCCTGCCAAGCATCAGCCATTAATTCCTCTTCTCGTTATACCCTCTTGCGCTTCGAACTCGAGGGTTATGCCGAAACACATGTCGCCACACGCGAAACTTTTTTTTTCTTTCTTTTTTTCATCGCGGATGCTCTTCATTATGCGGTACGAAGCCTTTGATGTTGCGGCCAATCGCATTAGCATCTGCGAACTCTCTCTCTCTCTCTCTCTCTCTCTTTCGTTAATTAGCGCGTCCGCTTCCGGGAAGAACGAATGCTTTGACGAAGTGTGCCATTGCATTGAGGGCCGAACTACTACAACAATGACACGATGATTTTTTACGGAGAAGAGCGAGTCAAACGAATGTCTGATGAGGTTCGTTTGGCATTCGTTAGTGCGTGGAAATTTAGTTGTTTCAAACGCTGATTGACGCTCGTTTGGACCGTCGAGAGAGGCTGCGGCTTGTCATAAAGCTTTGATGAGCTTACCGATTTTTCTATACCGATTGGGCTAGAGGTTTGAGTGGTGCGTAACAAATGAATTTCATTTCGCGTATTCGATGTACGATATTGTTCAAAATCTAATACTGCCTATTCAAACAGTAAAAAGATAACTCTGGTCAAACGGATAAACGTACAGTATAATCGTTGATATGAAGAAATAAAAATCTAAAAGCAAGGTTAGCGTGAGCGGCCATAAAGAAATACCATAAATGTTTAATGTACTTTGTTGCGAAAGAAAGCCACGCAGCCCTTAAAAAAGAAGAAGAGTGAGGGAAAGAGAGAGAGAGAGAGAGAGAGAGAGAAGAAAGTAAAGAAAGGCGCACGCGTAAGGAAGAAGGACATAGAAGCATGAAGGAGGGAGAGTCCATCTGCTAAGTGCGGATAAAATTACCCTTCGTTCTCGGCTGAGTGGATACGTTTTAACGACGTCGTAGTTCGATTTGCATCTTAGTCAGATTGCCAACGCAAGAGCACCAGAGATCCCAATGTACGACAGGAGTTTGTCTTTTGTTTGGCAAAAAAAGTCTGTTTTTGTCGTGCTAAGGGATATGACTTGCGACGGAAAGAGAGTATGAGAATTTTTTTCTCGCGATAAATTCTCAAAAACGATGTTGTATAAAAGTCAGCGTCTAGATAAAATCGTCGAAGAAAATAGAATGAGAATGAGACAGAGATTCACTCGGTATATCGCGTAGAAGATACATTAAAAAAAACATCGACAAATAAAAACAAAGAAAATCCTACGTTCGTAGCTTGTTCGACTTCATGAAAGCAAAAAAAAATCGAAACTTCAAAACTTGCGAAATACAAACTTAAATCCATCTGGGCTACGTCGCCGTCGTCGTATGCAAGAGCGAGCGTCGGTATTGAGTTCTGTATCATGGGTGGCTATAATACATTTTTTATCTGATCGAGAGGGGAGATCTTTATGGTGGGGAGGAAAAGACGAGAGAGAGAGAGAGAGAGAGAGAGAATGGGGATGAGCTAGGCTGCCCGAGCTTTTTTTCGTAAAGCATGCGTTCGAGAGAAAGAGAGAGATGCTGTTTTATATTTAATACCATCACGCTCGTGCCGATCTCATTTTCCTCCGCGTTTTATATCGACTAATTTTTATTGCCGAACCAAGGACACGCTGGACCTTCAGACCTTTCTGTAAGATTACTTTTTTTTCCTTTTCTTCGACGAATTAGCTTTTTCTCCGTTTAACGTCACGTCAGCATTTTTTTTTGGTCTCTTTGTTTACTTGATTTATTGCCAAAACTGGGCTTTTTTTATTTTTAAGAGAAAATACATAAATTTCGATGCATAATAACGATATCTTCAACGCTGATCGAATATTTTCAGTTCTCATTTAAAGCGATAAAGATCTAATCAAAACTTTTCTAATATCCACGAGATGAAAGAAAGCGTTAAACGAAAAAGTTAAACACACTTTACCGATGGAGAAGAGCTTGTTTATTTATAAAACATAACAAGAAAACACGCGCGCGCGCATGCAGACAGCGAGACTTGGAGCAATAAGCCCTCATCAATTTTCCAAAAAGGAAAATTTCATCTATACAGCGCCCACGCAACAAATTAGTTTTCTGTCTCATCGCGAAACTCAACGATATATATATATATAGACGCAGTCAGCGTCTTCATCTCGTAAGCTTGACTTGCGCGCGCACACGAGGGATGCGCATCAACGTGTGTATGTATTGGAGTCTGTGTGCGTGTGTGTACGTCTGAAAGAGAAGGGGGTGTCATATCGGCCGGCGGGGATTGAAAAGCAATTTTCCCGAGCGAGCGAGCGAGCAAGCGCGAAGGAGGGGAAAGAGGCAAGGCAGAGAGAAGCTTTATATTAATGATCCAGATATATTATCGGACGTGACCGAAATTGCTGTCAAAAAACTCGGATATTGGATCCAAGGAGATTGCCACGCCACTGAGAGGCAGTTTCGCTTTCTCAAGAGATTGCACACACATATCCCCACATATACACAGACTAGGCGAATGAATGAGAGAGAAAGAGAGAGAGAGAGAGAGAGAGAGAGAGAGAGAGAGCCGCCACATTCAAATGTACGCTTGCTGTTGCTCTGTGTATGACCCCGCGTATATAATTCTCGATTTCTCTGTGTATATTTCAACTTTTATTGAATATTCTATTTTTCCTGGCTAAACGAGGAAGATATATATAAATCTTGATATTTTTCTTTTTAAAAGCTAATTCGTCAACGTCATTCTATCGATTATCTTATTTTTTGTCATTGAAATAATGGCAAATAACCTAAGTCTCCAACGTTCGATACAGACTTAAGAAAAAACACGTATGCAAAGTAGTTAGGCTTATCGTCACGATGCGGGCAGACGCGCATGCACAACTCTTTTACCTGTGGGGCATATCTGTCGAAAAACAAACGCGCGCAGTGATAAGTGATATTGCGGACGAGGTTCTCCACAGCGGAAAAAGCTGATAATAAATATACACCGTTTACTTTAACTAATGACCCGACTCAAGGCTTCTTTTTTTCAAAACGACCCTTTTATTTTGTTTCTATCGTATTTTGCAGGTGATGCTGTCGTAGCAGCTTCGTCGCGTTTTGGGTTAAGAGCTGATTCTGCAGTGGTAAGTTTTTCTTTTTATTTCCATGTACTTTATTTAATTTTTTATTTTACACACGACAAAATAAACAGATTTTATAGACTATTGAAAATTCGCGTTACTCGGTCGTTTCGAGGGACAAACCGATACACGTAGAATCAGTCTGTTTGGATGATCCTTATTATTTCAAGGTGCGACTTAGTCGAAAAGCCCCACCCGTTAAGACTTTATATATGACCAAAAGACTGATTTCCTCGTGTGAGAGAAAGTCCAAGTGGTGACTGCTTATTTACATAGCTGGCTACAGTGGGATAAACCCAAGACCGAAGCGAATGCGTTAGTCGTACTGGACGGTGTTTCTATGTACGTTGCTCGAGAAGTCACAACTCGAAAATAATACGCGTGAATTCAAAACAGATTGTCTTGTTCTCACACCGTTGAAACGTTCTCTAATGCATGATACAGCGTGACTTTGTTAAAAATTGCCTGCTGTGACGTTTATAAATCACACTCATCAATTGGTATGCCCTTACCCGAGTGAAATTCCTCAATATTATCCAAAAAAACAGTTGCGATGAAAATCAAGTGATTCAGAAGAGAACATACGACACAAAAAAAGTCAAACGAGCGTGGTATGACTAAGCTAAGCGACAAAGGCGTCCTTGCGAATAAAAGAAAGAAACTCTTCGTTGGGGCAGAGACATTAGTCAAGCCCCATTCAATGTGCTAATCAGGCGAGCGTCCGCGACGACCAAGAAATTATCGTTAGAGCGGCTGAAAAAACCGGTAGCCACGTTCTTGGACGCAAATTGCCCCCCCCCCTTCCCTCTCCCCGATCCTTCGTAACCATTGCTTTCGTTATGCTTTCAAGATATATTCTGTCGACAAACGGTTACTCCGGGATTTCTTAGAATTACTTATTTAACGTTTATTGGATGCAGTCAACAAAGTTAACTTGACCAAAAGATATTTGCGACGCATTTGTGTAAGAATGCAATCGTACAAGTAAATACTCGTCATTTTTTTTTCCCCTCGACATTCATCTTCTTTATACGCTCGATCGGGCTGTACAACGATACATCTCAAAAATATCCCTCGGAATCGTCAGCATATACAACAAGAAATTCCCCGTTGTCGAGCAAAAAAGAAACGCATGCACGAGCGAGCAAGTAAGCAAGCAAGCAAACAAGCAAGCAAGCAAGTAAAAAAGAGTATATATATATATGAATGTATATGAGGGATCAACTTCGATCGTGTGGCTTTGGCTCCTCTGATTGCGCTGAATGGGCTACGAGGGAGAAGCCGCCTTTTGCTTGCTGATTGACACTTGTTCCACTCGCCATGCCGCCCATACTATAGCTCTCTCTTGCCTGGGCGAGCACATGCACCAAGCGCAGTGCTCGAGCTAGCTAGCTCGTTCGCCCCGCGCTTAGAACAATCGCGCCCAACCATGCGCGCGCGCACGCTAGAAAGAGAGAGAGAGAGAGTATACATAGGTTGTTGATTTCGACTCTCTCTTTCTCTGAAACGTAACGCCTGATTGCGACGAGCGCGTCCGCGTTTCGTGCAAGCTTTCTTGATTGGGCTAGCTACGAGTTGGTGCTAGCTCGTGGCCTTTTTTTCCTGTCTCATTTGTAAACTCGGCAGTATATCTACGTGTTGGCTATTTTAAATTAGAGACGATTGAGAGACACGGGAAAACTCGTGAGTGTACGCTGATTTTTCGACAGTGGATATGTGGAACCAGTTGGAACCGTTTTTTAATACGATATTGAATAAAGAGGGTTTGTTACTACTACAAAAGCAACTAGTTTTATAGTTTTAAATCGGATTAAGCGAGAGACAACTCCAGACCACGTGTCCATCTACATTGGCAAAAATCTGCACAATCCGCTCGATTTTTTTCAGGTTGGGAAGTTAAAAGGTGCTGGAAGTTAATTTATCGGTAGAATGAGAGAAGGAGAAAGCAAGAGAGAGAGAGAGAGTATGCACTCTTGGCTCAGAAGAGGGGAGGGGGGAAACAAAAAAGATAAAGAATGGGCGAGCGCACGATGGGATTAATTAAGCCCCGGGCTTATCTCGCAGTTTGCATTGAAGCCTCGGGATTATCTTTCTCGATCTTTCGCGAGTAATTTATTCGCGGATCCAATAAACGGGTGGGAGAGAGAGAGAGAGGGAGAGAGAGATGAATTAAAAGGACTTGGCTGTAAAATATTTCGAGAAATTGTCCGGCTTAAATTGGGAAATCTTTGGGGTATTAGAACGAATTTTAATGACATTGTGCGTGTGTTGCTTCGAGTGTTTATACATTGCTAAATTGTCTATATTATTCCAAATTCATCCGTCGAGAGGATGAATATTGACATCACAAAAAATAAAAAAGCACTTTCAACGAAAAACAAAAAAAAAACATTAGCAAAGCGGGTGCCGAAAATTTGCGTTCCGAGGCTGCGCGTGGGTTTGGGTTGAGCAACTCTACACACCCCCATCATGGTTATATAGAGCGAGATCGTTGGCTTGCGCGTGTACGTATGTGTGTATATATGCGCGGGCGGAGGCGCTGTACTTAGTTAGCGGACAATGCGGCCCCTAACGAACAGCCGCAGGCGGGCGTCGTCGTCGTCGCGTGGCTGAGCAGACGGACGGATTACGCGGCCGCTATAAGCGTCGTTAATGCAAGACGAGAGGGAGCAAGAGAGAGGTACACTCTAGAGGAGTACCTCCGAGCTTTGATTAATTTATTGGGATTGCCAAGACGCGACGCCACGTCGTATAGCTCGTTCTCTCCCCTTCCATTCCCCCTGATAAAGCTTGTGTTTGATTGGCTGACCTACTATTGCGATGCGTATCTTCTTTGCTTCATTAGCGTCTTTTGGCTTTGGCTTACGATCAAAATTTCATCGAGATCTTGATTTTTTTCTTACGTCGTTTGAATTTTCAACATTGGCACGAATCTAAAAGGATCTTTTATCTTTTTTTTCGATTAAATAAATTTAAAAGAATTAAAAATAAACTGCATCAATTTAATCAGGATATACTAGTAATTTCAACAAGCATCCTCCCCTTTAAAATAGAGATACATAGAGTAACCGTGCTGACAAAGACGGTAGCTTGTTAATTGATAAAATAGATAGTGCGTCGTCGGTAAACTGATATTGAGTTGCTACTGCGAGAACCGCGTGCAATCGGAGTATATAGCATTGGGGAAAATTTCGACATTGCGACAACTCGCAATTTCCGTGCAGTAGTGTCTCTCTCTCTCTCTCTCTCTCGCGTCGAAATGAGATTGCGGTTACTTAAAACGCTATGCCTTCTCCCTCGTGCGCTCGTTGTGCAAGCTTGTTATTTTGATTGACGAAAAAAATACACACGCACGTATAGACACATAGAGAGAGAGAGAGAGAGAGAGAGAGAGAGAAAGGCTTTGCACAATCCAAACAAAAAATCCATCAAACTCGAGCAGCGCGTTTGCGGTTGAGAAGCACTGCTGCACGCGTGCTCGATGTAATTGGATTCAATTGTCCCGCGTTAAATCAGTAACTGCCGCTACTGTGCACCTCATCTTCTTCGTCCCCTACACTACGTATAGGTACTATATACGTATATACGTGAATGCGATGGGTTAGCCAGCCGCGTACTCGCATATACGTGTCTTTGTCGGAAAATTGATGTTTCAAGCGTAAGAGGACACGATCGTTTACTGCTTTACGTATATTTATTGTTGTGCTTGATTCAGTTTTTAAGATAATGTACTATGTGTGCTTATATATATGTGTGTGTGTATCTTGAATATACAGGATTCGATGGTAAAATATTTTTCTCGATTTTATGCGATTGTTGGGCAGCTGTCTATAAGCTTTCTAAGAGGAAAACCCCGTAAAATCTTTGCTCGAAATGAGTAATTTCTCGTTAATCAGCAAGCGTATCCCTTAATATCCCTCGAAAGCTCTGTCTGGCTGAGCGGCAATCAAATTTCCTTCCACAATCGCGGCACGCATTAGTAACGATTCCAATCAAGCGAGCTTCTCTCTCGTAACGAAGCCAACGTTCCAAAAATAGCATTCTCACGGTCTCTCTCACGGTCGTCATATAATTCTCTCAATGAGAGAGAGAGAGAGAGAGAGAGAGATTGATTAATAATGCCGATTGCCGTGAAACGAATTAGCCTGAGCACACATACACGTTGAGCTGCCGTTAATTGCAAGCGGCGAAAGTGTAATGAACCTTTTAGGGTAATAACGGGTGGGCTCGGGCTAATAGTTTCCCAAGGGCTTCTAATTTGTCCGTAAAATCATCAGGCTAATGGCGAGGACCTCGCGGTTTAATAAACTTGCCGCATATTTGCTCTATAAACACCAACGCCGCAGCCGTCGAGATATTGTTCAACCGGGGAAAATAATATACCAGTTGCCAAGTACATTTACCGATCGCTAGCGAGTATACCCTGACGCTAATGGATCCTCTTTCTCTCTTTGACGTTGGAAACTCGGAGTATATTAGATGATTCTCCTGTACAAGTGCACTTTTCGTTTTCTTATATTATTAACGTTCGGTCCTTACGAAACTTAGCTAGAGTATGTCTCGTTAAAAAATAGTTGAGACGAAAGATAAGAAACAAAAAAATAATAAAAAAGCACTAAAGCTCAATGAAATTGAGAGAGAGAGAGATAGAGAGAGAGGAAAAAAATAAGATATGAAAGTAGAAATTAACGAGTGCGCGTAATGCGTCATCAAAACTGAAAGCCCGTAGCGCCTCATTAAGGGATGTTGGCGAGTGACGAGGGCCATCTGGTCAATTTCACATAACACTTTAAAGCATTCGCGCCATTAGCGCGGCTTGGCTTCCTCTCGCTAAAACTGCAATAAATCGATCGCCGTAATGAGCTTCGCGGCAACCACACTCGTATCGCTCTTTTTATACTCTTCCATTAACTCTCTCTCTCTTTTCCTCGGTGATGTTTTCCTTTGTTTCTTTTGGTTTTCTTTATTATACACGCGAGTGTCGAAAGTATATAATCCTTCATTTTTCATTAATTAATTATCATGCATCTAATGGTAACTAGTCACGCGAGATAACACCTAAAAAGGAGTAGAAAAAAAAACGAACGTAAAGATCAATTTTTAATCGACGTTGTGTTCTTGGTATCACTTAGCTCGAGCAGTTTCGATTGCCAATTAACATTGAAAGTCGCAGCAAGCGCAGCAGCTGCGTACACTCGGTGTTCGAGAGATAGAAAACAGAGGCCAGGCCATTAGTAAAATTACCCAGGCGCAATATTGCCGATAGAATGCAAAGCCCAACACGCGTTAAGTGTAGGCGGCGGCGGCAGCGGTAGGTGTATATAGAAGGGAGCTTTTTTCATCTGCCAAGCTATTGTATGCTATTTCGGTTAATGGGTTTTTTTGCGTTCGACGTGTTGGCTTTTTCCACTGACAAGTGCGAACAGTTATTGAGCGTCTAAATCCATGATAATGAAATAAAATTAACTGAAACGCTGAAACAGAAAAATACTCGCTGTATAGCTGAGTAAACATGAGTAACGTCCGCGTTTGATATAGAATTGCGGTTATAAAAGCATATCGGATATTAGCCGTTGTAATTGCCAGAATAGAACATACGCAGAGCAATAGAATGGTCAATATCTATCGAAGAATAAAATATACCTGTATTCTGTGCGCGTGAATACCGGTGGAAATGCATTTATCGAATTGTGCTTTTGTAATAGAGATAAATTATACGATGAGGGTGCTACGGATATAATGAACAATTCGGTATCAGATATTATATTCAAATGATATCGGGTATATGTTAAATAACTTGTTCGATTTTTCACCTATCCCGCGACAATGATAATACATCTGCGCAATGCAATTACCTGATTCGAATCGATATACAACCACCTCGATTTTATCCCCTTCAAATATACTACAATGCATTGGTTAGCGTATTATCCGTTCTATTAAGCACAATCAAACTGTAATTATGCGCGAGTGATTTAAATTTGTCAAATTTTTTAACGCAAAAGAGAGGAATTATATCTGTAAAGAGACTGATGAAAACCCTGACAAATCGAAAAATATTCGGTTTCTTTCAAGCGTCGCACGAAGCGCAAGGTTTTATCGGCACGACAACGCGCGAAAAACGTGTACGTCGTCGTCGTCAAATGTGGGTCGGGATCGGTGTGTTTACGACGCTAAAACGCGATGTTATGATTTTCTGCGGATTCGGTTTCACTTCTATGCGCGATGTTTGCTCTCGATGTTTGGGTGTGTATACGTAAGTTCCTATTTTATGTGCTTGCGTTAAAGCTATGCTTTTCATTCGTTCCGTAAAAAAATCGCGTTTAGTTTCGCATTTCAAAAATATTAAAAATACGTTAATATCCTCGTAGGATTTAAAACGTCGTTAACGTTGAACAAAGAAAAAAAATTGTTTACCAAGCGAAACAAAATATAGAAATCAACGTACGCGGAATGCGAATAATAACGACGCGTTGGTAAAAGAGCATTTAGCGCACGAATTACACTATTATACAGCGGTGCTCTCCTTTCGAACGATTTCCATTTTTTACTATTCTGTTGACTTTTCATTTTTCCCTCGACAACGTCACATTTTTCAAATTGCAAATAGTTATGCACCTTAGTTGCTCAGACGTGAAAGCGAATCACTGTTCCACTCCTATTTTTTTCTATCTTTTTATAATGACACACGCATGGCTGAGTGGTTGAAACCTAATACCCTAATGCCTCTCGGGTTGGGCCGAATGATTAGTCGTTGTCGTGGATTGACTTCTCGCTTTTTTTTCTTTTTTTCGATTGGAAATGAAAACGACTCGTGCGTGATATCGAGTAGTGTGGCTACTTCACCGAAAAATTGCGTTCGTTAATGGATTGAGTTTTGTGCGTTTGTCATTTTCGAAATTTCTACCGACAACTTGCTTGACGTACGGATTTTGCTATGGGGTAACATGTTGTTTCCTTTACCCTCCCTTGTGAATGCGTTGCACTATACCGAATGAAGTGAAATTATTTTATAAAATAAAAAAGATTAAATGTTGGATTACACTCAAACAGAGTATACGTAACAAGCTCAATATAATCGTAACACAGCTGGCAGTCGTGTATAGAAAAGTCAGCCTTTTAATGAGCGGCTCATTATAACTCGTCGTAGTGCCCAGCGGCTGTAGATTAAATGTTTGCTCGTGAACGCAAGAGAGAAAAAAAAGGGTTGTGATGCGGGAGAGGGGAAATTGGATTTCTCTTTCCTTTCCTTCTCTCGTTTTTTTAGCTTTCGCCTCGGTGCGATTAATATTTGGATTTCGCTCGTTAACGTCCGAGCAAATAGAACGTTAATTAAGCCAATCACCCGTCTGTTGGGGGTGTAATTTTTTTTACCGAATTTGTGTAATCTTCTGTTAGAGAACGAAATTATTAATACGTATGATGTTTCTTTTTCTCTGTGAAAATTTCGAGACTGACATTTACATACTTATCAGACTTATGTAACGAATGTCTTGACATTAATATAACTAGATCGTCAACGAGACGTTAGAAAAAAAAGAAAAAAGGAAAGAAAGAAAAACAAATTTAGTCGAGTCTTTTGTCGCAGCACAAGTACTCTAATGGAGATTCCATCTCCAATTACATTATTCTTTTTTCTCTTCTTCCTTTAATGTTCTTCTGTCTGGGATAAAGTCTCGAGCCAAGCGGCATTTGCTCGAGGAGCGTGACCAAGAGAGTTACGTGGTTTATTGAGCGTCTCATTGAGTGGTGTTTTCATTCAACGTCCGCTCGTCACTGTATTACTGTACGTACTATAATACTGTTATATCGGTTTCATTCATAGTCTATGTCATTAATGTCTCATTCATATGACTCTTCGTTTTATTTTCTTTACGATGTACGACAGCGTATGATTGATATGATTATTTAAAAAATAACCTCTTCTGTTTTTTTTACTTATACAACTGTAATTGCGATGTTGAGTAAAAACTTGTTGAATGTTCGAATGAATCACCATAACCTACCTCCGCATAAAAAAAAGAAAAAAAGACTTTTCTTTTGCTCGGCGTTCTGCAGAGAGCAAACGACTCGACAGTAGCGTTCGACGAATCTCCATAATTCCGGATTACAGCAAATGACAGCTTTTAACGTTGATGCGCAGTTTACAGCATACGGTAATGTATTATTTCAAGCGTACCCTACACTGCTTTTTCATCCCCACGAGCAACGCAAGAACAGTGAAAAATTATATTACGGCTGGTATAGTTAACTAGATCGACTCAATTTGGAGCGGAGTTTTGGAAATTTGCTATACAGCTGAGTATGTAATTTCCCCGTTACTTTAATTTTCAAGAAAGTCAATAAGGTCGTATCGAAATTAACATTTTGCGGCGTTGCCATTAGTTTTTTTTTCTACTGGTGTTGTTTCTTCGACCAAACAAATGGATTTTTTGCAGGTTGTTATTAAACTTTCAAATTTGACGAAACAACGTCGATTTTCTTAAATGTTTGCGAGAAGTGCATATATATACATGATGGTATATTTACATCGCCAGAGGGTTTGTAACGTCCCACAAAACTTCAGAAGGAGGGAGAGCGAGAAGCAGAAAGAAGGAGAGGTAAAGAAAGAGAGAGAGAGAGAGAGAAACGGTGCACGTTGGGAATACGTAAAATCGGGGCGCCAAAGAAAAACAAAAAGGTGCGGCTAACGAGAGTGAGAAAACCGATGAAAATCATGCTTCCCTTGATTGCATCATCAGGCAGCCACGCTCGCGCGTGAGCGCTCAACGACGTTTAACGAACCGGAAGTCCACCGAGCAGCCAGACAATTAGACTTTGGATGTACACACACACACACACACATACGTATATATATATATGTGTGTATATATATCTATATATATATCGAGTCAAAACATCCTTGTTTGTCTTTTACAGAGATACCGGCGCGTAATAATCCGCGCGTGAGTGTGTGTGCAGCAGCTGCTGATTACGTGGGAGAAACCAAAAGAGCTTTGCTACTAATCAGCGCAAGGGCAAGCGCAATTAATTGCCCGTTCTCTCTCTCTCTCTCTCTCTCTCTCTCGCTCTCTCTCTCTCTCTTTCCGTTTTTTATATGTATACATGTGTATTGGTGTTTCTTTCGTCTTTGCTGATGCGGGTTTTTGATGATAGACGTACAGTGCGAGTTTGGTCTGTTCCTGCCAACTCTTCAATGTTACTTGTACATTTTGGGATGTGTTGCGACTTGCACATTAATAATAAAACCATGATATTTTTCTTTCTGTCAAACATATAGATTATATTGATGATTCCCTATATTGTACATTGGCAAGTACAAATGCGGTAATCTACGAGTCTGCAATAATTATAATTTATTTACACACGGAGATTAAAAGCCCCAAAAGCTGACGGCGAACAAATCGATAAACTCAATTAATTATAATACAATTATTATTTCAGCCGGTATAATTGAATTATTCATCAGCTTTCTCTCTCTTTCGAGCGGCTGGTAATTACACGCCACGGCATATTATGTATACCTTTGACGAAAAATTCAATTTAGCGGATGCGAACGCGTGCATCCGCGCCAATGTGGCCGTTCAATCAAAGCCTCTTTTGTTAAGTCCCCAAGCCCGAATAACGTTATATATAGAAAATCGTGAACGCTGCATCACGTAAACTGCGCAGATCGCGTGTCATCGTTATTAATAAGCGTGAAAGATCGCTACATAACCATATATATCTGTACAAGTGTTAAGAATGACGGGTAATTGACGCTTCGCACAATTTCAAACGTTTCTTCGCTATTAATTTACGAGCATTTTTTGTTTATAAATTATTTTTCATCGCGTCTCATCGCGAGGGGGAACAAAGTTTTTCTGCATCGAGTATATAATGATTAGCAAAAAAAAAGAAGAAAAGAGTCTTTTGTGAAAGGGACGTATAATAACAAGATAGAAAGTTAACAACACATTAATTCGCACAATTTTTCGGCTGAAGCCTCACGTCCAACAGGAACTCAATTATATAGCTAACGAACAATAGCCTTATAGTAGAGAACTCTGATAGCTCATCAAACTAAATTATTTCTGACAAGCAATTGGAAGTACGATAATGAATCGTCGGTTCCTTAACGATCGTTCGCGCAACTTTCTTGAATCGCCAAGGGATAGGGCTGTAGAAGGGTAGAGGGAGAAGAAAATCAAGCGTCCCACGACTAACGAACTCACAGCAGAAGGCTGACCTTAATCCGATATTCGGAAACGTGAAAGAGTAAAAAGGGGTGAAAAATCATCATCTACACACACACGCGCACAACGAGAGAGTGAAAAAAAACCATTGAAAATTACCTGCGCATTCAAGCAACAAATTAAAAGCGTAAAAAAAATAGGTAGAGGGGGGAGAGACTAGCAGTAGACGCTGATTGCACCACAAAGGCCGCAATTATGCGGCCCTCCGGCAATCACCACGCATTCTGACCCCGCGTTCGCGCGAAACTTACGTTTTTTTTTTTGCGGCGATTGATATGGCTGCAATCATCGGGTGAACTCTTTCTCTCTTGCTCGTTCGCTTGCTCGTGTATATATATATATACTTTATAGGTCTGATGAAGCGAGTGAAAAAAAGACGGAGAGAAAGAGAAAGAGAGTGAGAAAATGTACGAAAAATATGTTAATGAGCGATTGTCAGACTATCGAACAACGCGTTAAACGACGAATGAGGTATGCGTTAAGTTATTTCCTCTATTTTTTTTCTTCTGCTATGGTCGCAGCTTATGACATTTTAATTATGAGCTCTCGTTACACTTTGTGGATTTTGCCCCAATTTTCGTTGGAGAAACGACGGAGGGACTCTTATGCTAGAATGTTCCGTTTTAGCCGTTTTCATCTTCACTATTCTTATTGCAAATTGAATTTTGATTTTCTTTTATTGACAGTTTATCACCACTGTGATGAAACGATTGTTTATACATTCTTCAAAAACAACAGGATCACAATAAGCATATCTCCTTCTACAAAATCTAATGCGAAAGCCATTACTCAGAATGACTGAAAATCCATATATATATATATACAAGACCGTGCTTTATAGTTACATTAAAAGCATAAAAAGTCAATGAAATATAGCAGAGGTGAAAGGTTCTCTCGTTCACATATATATAGGAGAGAAAGAAAGGTTGAGTTTTCGGGTGTACGAGCAAGAGAGCACGAGTATATAGAGCCTAATGGACGTTGGGAGCTAGGGATAATTGAGGCGGCCCTTATTTATGCAACATGCGGGCACCTACTCGGACGCGCGCCATGCAGAGAGAGAGAGAGAGAGAGAGAGAGAGCCCGGATATATTAGCTGGCTTTTCAAGCTAATGCCCCATTGCTTATTTATCAAGGGTCATCTACCACTTTTCTTTCTGTGCTCTATGCGTTCTTTGAATTTCCACTTCAATTAACTTGACGATCACCTTGATGATGATGATAATAATGATGATGATAACAATGATGCATTTTAAATTAGTTTTACTAAAATAAAAACATATTGAAATGGTATTTCGATAAAGAAAATAACGAGAAGCTATTATAAAGTAGTTTACGTTCCAACTCTTAAGAAAACTTTTTTTAAAAGTTGACTGTTGAAATGGAAACGGTAGTCGTATAGGCTTTCTGAAACCAGGCACTGCCAAGAGAGAGACAGAGAGAGAGAGAGAGAGAGAGAGAGAGAGAGAGAGAGAGAGAAACTCGTTCCCACGCTCGAAATATCTGAGTCTAATCAGCTCTCCACGAAGACGCGCGCCCGCAGGAGACACTGATGGGGGTGTGCCGTGATTGGTGTGAATTGCTACGGAGATTTGTGACCTTTCCAGGATTTTATTGTACAGTCTGCACGTTTTGGCTTGAATTTCGCTACTCTTATATGATTTTCAACGATGCTTTTAAACGCCATATTTTAAGTTAAATGATTTTATAATGTTATTCGGCAACTCATTTCTTTTATTTTCTTTGCTCATCTCGGAAGATTATTAGAAATATATATCGATGCCAATACATTTCTCAGTTATTATTTGTTTTTTTTTAAATAATGTTTTTTTTTTAAATATAAAAAAAACAAATAATGAAAATACAAACACCACAGCCAGTTAATCTACTCTCGGCGATAAGGTGAAGCAAAAGGAAAACAGTCTCGATGCATTATCGCAAGATAAGAGTATCGAAGATACGTACCAGATGTGTCTTGAGTCTATGTTAAAGCCATGAGAACGGTGGTAGTGTAAGCAGTGGTAATGGTATTTGACTGCGACCGGAAGAACCGTATTAAAACCGCTAATCCACGGAATGAACACGTCAAAATCGTCTTATGAGTTGAGTAATATATATCTCGTTCCAAACGGTTATTTTTGGGTTATCGTCTTTAGGCTTCCAACATTAATCGCTACGAGACCATCCACGGTGTCTATTACATTAAGAGAGAAAGAGAGGCCTTCCAGTTTTTATGAAGGGTGGCGCGCGCACTCGTCTGACATCCGAGGGTTCTCTCTCTCTCATTCTGACTTGCTTTCAATTATGATACACTTTACTTTTACGACTGTAGTTTTTTTTTGACGCTCGTTGAAAATTATAAACCGGACTTTGAGTGGGACATTTTCGCTAGTGTCATCCATAATAAACGTAATAATTATAATAACAAAAAATCGATTGCAGAAAAAAAGATAAAAATAAAGCTTGTCCATTGCACAATAACTGTTCGTTTCTTGCGTTTGTTAAACAACATCAGTCCTCGTTCGAAAACCAACAGGAACAGGCCATTTAGCTGTAATAACACACATGTTGAAAGCCATCCATCGTCGTGAGTCCCCCGGGGAAAGTTTATATACCAAAAGATCTTTCGAGGTCCCAAAGTAGGAGGTAACATCATCTGGCCATCTTTCAAAAAAAGGAAATTTCATTTTTTTTTATCTCAGCTATACGCTTGTTAATTGTTTAGGTTCGACGGAAAAAAACACAAGGAACGTTTATTAACGAGGCTTCTCCCTCTCTTTTACGTTTATTAAAACAGCGTAAATACGCGCCGGATGATTTATCTAGTAATACTGGCCGACAGGGCCTCTTTCTCTCTCTCTCTCTCTCTCTCTCTCTCCCTCTCTCGGTTCTGGGGAAATTAAAAACTCACTTTATTACACGTCTCATTCTCGACCTCGCGCGAGCGCAAGCGACTTAATATGAGCCCCCTCAGCGGATACCTGATGGAACGAATATTATTAAAGTTCGCGCGCTTGCAGACCGCCGCCCGAGATACACCTCTCCTCTTCTCTTCTCTCATCTCACTAGTGAAATATCGTCTCTCTCTCTCTTTCTCCCTTTCTCCAGCGTTGCACGTCTCCATTTATTGCTTGCGTCTTCTCTCGCTCGTTTTCGTGTTATTGGAATTTTTCTTTTCTCGCGCGTTGACGAGTCGCTAGCTAGCTTTTAATAAACTCTTCGATATCTCATACTAGTTGCCTCAATGCCACTGCCGCTCATATTTGACTTTTGTCTACTCTGCATCAAAGTTACTTCTCCCCCACGACAACCTAAAAACGCACAGTATTATTTCACGGCTTCTGCATGGATGTGAGAGAGGGAGAAAGATGACGAGAGTTTGTAAACGCACATTTGCATTATTATTGCGCTTCTTTTATGAGCTCAACTGAGATTGCTATGTGCAACGGTTATTATATAGCACACCCAATTACAACTTGTTTAGTATTTTTTTATTTTCATATGCTATTAAAATATCATTGAATTTAAAACGATGCTGAAACTTTATTCATCGTACTAATTCATTTTTGCTTGTTTCAGGTGAGTAATACACTTCTACTTGACGTATCTGTTAAAGCGTGTCCAATCAGGTAACACTATGTAATTGATTAAAGTCAACATTTAAAGCTTAGATTAATGTCTCGCCAGCCAATCAGATAGTCCCATGGATCATAAGAATTTCATATAGATTCCATATTTCCGAGCGACACTCGTCAATGTCTATTAATCCTCGGTCGCCTCTTTTCCTTTTTTTTTCTTTCGCTCCGTATCGCTTCTCGTGTCGCGAGTTTTATTAACGTCAATAAGGCAATTATTGCCAACTCGATCTCGTCCTAGGTCGTCGTTCTTTCTCAGGGATATCAAAAGTGTCGTGCCGCCAGATCGAGTTGAGTCAGCTTTAACACGAGAGGGACACTCGATTGCTGCAATAAATTTTGAAAATAAAATAAAAATAAAATTTCTTGGAAAATACACTATTTATATTAGATACATTTCTGCGCAGTTCGGTGAGAAAAAAATGACACTTGATTGTAGGGACAACGATGGTGTAAGAAAGCCTTGAGAATTGATCATTAAAAGAAATGTCTCTTCGCAACACCAGTCAGTAAGCGAGTAAGTGAAGAAGAGAGATAGATAGATGGAATGTTGTCGGAGCTCATATCCGTCGGCTGGCGTATAGTCCGCGAATGAAAGGGGTCGGGGACAATAATATAGGAAAGTGGGCTTTCTCTCTCTCTCTTTCTCTCTCTCTCTCTCTCTCTCTTGCTCTCCTCCTCCAACCAACCCGGCTAAGCAATATCCATCCACCCTACATGCCTGCCAACTTCTACATATTATCCCCCCCCCCCCTCCCTATCTCTCTGTCTCTCTCCCTCGAACGACGAGAGCGGATCTCAGCAATTTATTTATTACCGCTCTGAAAGACCTATTATTGCATTTTTCAAAAACGTCCCGAAGGACAGACGCAGCCTACCTATATAAAAGGCTTACGTGTGCGCTTTTTTCTTTTTCATCTCGCGAATTAAATATTTTTGACAGTACAGATAGCACACTCAAAGTGATTCGCCGACCTTAAAAGCTGCAATATTTACAATTTCTAAAAAATTTGTCATCAATTGAAATATGAAACCATCAAATTGTAATAACGTTATTTTTAATTTAACATCAATAAATAACGTTCGGCAAGGAACCTTACTATAGGAACTTTTTATTGATCGACGAATAGGTTACCCACCCATCATCAGGAAAATTAAAGCTCAAAAACTCTCTCTAACTTTTAATTCAAAATCCGGCGATCCCTTGGCGAGAGAGAGAGAGAGTACTTGGAAAACAAATTTCGTAAGGCGGAAAAGCCCGAACGGAAGCTACATTGCACGTAGACAAAAGGAGGAAATGAATAAAACGAACTATATACCCACTAGGGGGTTGAGCTATTTATTTCCGTTTGGAGTATTTTGTAATTCGTAGAAGATCCATCGGAAGATTCGCGTCGAAAAAGCATTATAAACAATTCAAAAGCTCGCATGAATAAATCAACACCGGAGGTTATACCTACATCAGACTTGGTTCTCTCAAGTCTCCCGCCTCTCGAAAACGCGAAAGCACTATAGCTTGACCTTTCCTTATTCGCGTAGCATAATGCTAGCGTTACTAGTACGTCTCTTGCGAGAAGTGATAATTCAACGAGAGACGATAAAGTTGCTGGCGCTCGATGGAAAGTTGTAACCGGAGCAATAGGATGCAATTTCTTTATGCATAGCACATTCCGCAAAAGCTTGCAGCTTGCGAACGGATATTCAGAGTAGTCGACTTATATTTATACTAGCACGAGTTCAAATCAATACGTACAATTTTCGGAGAAAGTTCCTTGAAAATTAATCATCCGACGGAGTATAGCGAATGCAGCAGAAAAAAATTTAATACTCAGAAAGAGAGAGGGAGAAAGAGAGAGTGAGAGAGAGAGAGAGAGAGAGGCCAGTGACCACAGGATAAAAGCTTCTCGTCCATTTTCTCTCAAGTTGACGAGGGTGAGCTTGGATCTCTCTTTCTTTCTCTCTTTTCCGTCGAGTCAGTGTATGAAACCCGTTAGACTTTTCGTCCTTTTCACTGTAAAACGTCTGAGCTGCCAAATCTCGTTTCGACCTCCCCATCAAAGAAAAAAAGGCTCTCATAACGATCTAACGTGTGACTCCACTAACGAGCCACATACGTTCAATTAACTATGCGATATGTCTTAAACAAACGAGGAAAAGCTCTTTTGCTAGCACTGATTATTAATGGCTCCCCCTCCCCCAGTTTTTCCCTTCCTTTTTTTATTTGTATGCATGACGGACGTCGCTAAAAGCATTAGCTACGTTTTTTTTACTTCCTTCTCTCGAGAGTGTACATCATGGACTGATGATATTTATCGATGGCCAATGTACAAATCAACACACATACGTATACATATACACAGGCGGTTCATCGTTGTAATGGACTCGGGAGACAGAAGTCGACGGCTAATGGAGCCCTCGGGCTTCTCTCTCTCTCTCTCCCTCTCTGTCTGCTTGGAAAAGCTCTTAGTATCTGTGCCACGACAGAGCGCCATATCGGTTATTCGGCTCCTTTCTTCTCTCTCACATGTGTGTAGGTGTATGTGCACATACGTCAAGACGACTGAATCCCATTTTATCGGGCTCTCTCTCTTCCTCAACCTTCTTTTTCGACGATTTTCCAGTATTACCAAACTTCCCCGCTAATGCATTACTTTCATTTTACGATATTCAATATATATCACTTTACTTCCTCGATGTTTCTTACGACTTTTTGAATTAATACATTTTCAATCGATAAAGTCAAATTAAAAAAAACAATAAAGCTCGCAAAGACGAAATTGGCGCGTATGTGTGCGCGCACGACCCTTTCAATCAATCGGCGCTCGGCAGCGCTCGCGCGCGCGAAAGTAATAAGTCGACGGGATGGACGTGCAGAGTGTAAGAGCCAAGCGAACGTCGGATAATACGGATCGAGAGGGGAACGAGGGAGAGAGAGAGAGAGAGAGAGAGAGAGAGGAAGAGAGGTAGAGAGAGGGGGAGAGAGGTGACGGCGAGCGACCGTGATGAAATTGGAGGAGGTTATAGAGAGACTCTGGCTATCCCCTGTTGGAAGAGTCACGTGTGCGAGAGCGAGAGATGCTTCGATTGCTTTTTTTCTTTCTTTCTTTTTATCTTCGTTATTGACACGAGACTACGTACGTTGGAATTTTGAATTTTAGCTGGGATTTTTTTCTTTTTTCGTGAAGCGTGAAATGTTGGTGATTAGTTAACGCGTAACTTATTGAGTACACGTATCAACGGTGATTAAACAAATATTTCAACAATTGTTTATTTATCAAAAAAAGGCAGTGCGTGTCATTTGTTTTTGTTAAAAAAAAGTTTATAAGTAAGTAGAAAATAGATTTTCCAACAGTTCAATTTAATAGAAATGCAGGATAATTCAAACAGTCGAATTGACATTCACAGCTTCACGTTTGGCTCTCGCACACGCGCAAGAAATCTAAGTCTGTCAGTCGTCAGAGACGAAAAAAAAATAGTGAAAGAGAGAGAGAGAAGCACATGCACAGATATCGTCGTCTTTCCTCTCGTGGGAGGTGGCGGTTGGCGTCTGATGTCCGATACATCAGGCCCCATGCATAATAAATTTTGAGAGGAGAGCGTACGCGCACGAGTGAGAGAAGCGGCTTCTCCTCTTCTCAGCGGAAGAAATGAAATAGGGAGAAAGAGAGAGAGAGAGAGAGAGAGAGAGAGATGGCGGACTGGGAAATTCGCGAGTGTACGTGACGTGAGGGTGGGAAGAAGCAGTGGATATCAATATCGGGAATTGTCCGAGCGGCAAACTTGCCCATCAAATTTTCGCGTAATATATTTCACTCTCGTAGAATTAGTCTTTTTCGTTTTTTCTCTCTTTTCTTCAGATATTTCGATTCTTAATTCTATTGTGTGACTGAAAGAAGAGAGAGAGAGAAAGAGAACTGGGCTCTTAGTGGAATTGCTGCGGCCAAGCGAAGGAGAGAGACTGAGAGAGAGAGAGAGGGTAGTGAAAAGTTTTCGGGCTTGCTCTGTGTGTACACTCGTGTCTGATGCGTCTGGGATCCATTCGGACATTTTCGAAATTGCTATGCTTCTTTCTCTTCCCCCTGTTCGTGTGGCCTTTTTTGTTTGTTTTATTAGTTTGACATGCGAGGATTGCGCTCTGAATATAAATAATGTACACGAGTATTTCTTGGATATACGTCGTTTGTCTTTTTGTTTGATTACTGTATATTTCATTGAGCAGATTAGATTTTTTTGTTCGTTAGTGAAATTGAAGTAGATGATGCGTGTTAACTTGTCGTCTATTCTGAGACTACGAATGTTTTTCCTTCTATCCACATAAAAAAGCAATCTTTACCGACCGCAATTGAGCCATTTTTGAATTAACAAAGCGAGATGACAGTCATCGTATAAGTGCAGATCACTCACTCAGAAACAATAACGCATCCATCTCAAAGTAACGATAGAGAAAGACAGAGAGAGAGAGAGAGAGAGAGAGGAAAAAGAAAACAACAAGGAAAAAAAGAAGGAAAAAGCGAGAGAGAGAGAGAGAGAGAGAGGGATGACTGCGGCTTTTTGCGCTTAATGCGAGTAATGATACTTTTCGCCTGCCTTTTCTTCGAGGCACTCCACTTTCAGCGGTGCGCGAGCGGGAGTAGAATAAGTAGAGGACAAAGTAGACGGCGTACAGAAAACCTCCATTAAAGTCCCCAGAAGTGATTAGTACTCCACCATCGTCCTTCCCCTCTTCCTACCTTTCTTCTCTCTTCCTCCCGGATCCATTTTATACCTCCTCTCTCTTTCTCTCTTTTCACTTTCGATCTTGCCGCAGCCATTTATTTTTCTTTTCTACAGTTGTTTACTCCTTTCTCTCTGTCTCTCTTTTTCTACTATTACGCTTTCACGATGTCATTTGCAATTTTGATTTCGGAATTGTTTGTCAAATTCGCGAAAATGCCTCCTTCATTCAGTCTGGCTAATCACTAAAGAATGATTAGATTCAAGCAATCAGCCGTAAAGCGCACGACTACACGAAACTTTGTAATTAAGCCGTATTGGCAATAGGGTAAAATCTAATGAATAAAATTAAGCTTAACTACGAACTTGAAAACTCATAGATACACAAAAGCGTCGATTAAGACAGCATGCAAAAATGAAATTTATTTCCATTCTCAACTATTATGTACAACTGTGAGAAATCAATCGAGAGGGTAGTGATGGTATGTAGCTTTCTTTTGCAAAGCGCGTGCGGGCCAAGGCACAATCCCATTAAGACTCTCTTCCAATCAGCGCTCTTTCATTTCACCGTGTATTTTCTGAAATGACGCAAGCTTTTTTTCTCCTTACTTCCTCTCTCCATTTAATCAGGCCAGTTCGTAAATCACGCGATAATTAAAAGAGAGAGAGAGACAGAAAGAGAGTGAAAGAAAGAGAGAGAGAGAGAGAGAGAGAGAAAGAGTACTACGTGCGACTAATCCATTTCGCGGCCGCGAAACTCGTCGCTCTTTGCTATATGTACGTGCACGGAATTGTGTGCGCGCGTGCGCTTACTGCCATAGAGTATTAAGAGGATGGCCCAGGTGTTGAGAGATAACACGAGCTCGCACGGACTAATTTCGTTAATCGAATTCTTTATTATTTATTTTTCTCTGTTTGCGCTCGACTCGACGTTAAATAACTCATTAGTCATTCTTCTTTCTGATTAACTTTATGAGTAATGTTTGGTTGTCTTAGCCACATACACGTTCATTACATAACAGTTAATTAATTCTTTTCACATCTGATAAAAATAATTTCATGGTCAGCTGTCTCTAATTACTTGATTTGATAACGTTGTTTATCCTGACAGAATAAATCAAACATAATCGTTGACGTTGTTAATTTTAATTTGCTGCCAGAGTCAAAACTCACGTACTCAACGATACGTTTACAAAGGCAAAGAAAATAAAGAAGATATTATAAAAAAAAGAATGAATCTAAAGGGTGGCGAAGAAATAGAAGAAGAAACCAGGCAGTATGCTAGTAGTAGTAGTAGCCTTTCTAATTTAATCTGGCGAATGATTCCGTGATTCTCGTTGGTGTGTGTATATATATCCGCGTGGCGTGCGCTAGGGAGGTAGAGGGTGGTTGCGAAGAGAGAAGGAATAGGGGGAGGGGGTGCGCGCAACCCTTTCATTACTTAGCCTCCCACCCGTCTCCTACTAAATCAGCTCTCTTCTCCCCTTCGCGAGTCCAGCGTAATTTTTGTAATGGTAGGTGTGGCCTTGGTTCAACCGAGAGTAGAAGTGGGGATATCCAAGAGATAGTGGGGTGTATTGCGAACTGGAAGTGGATTCGAACAAGGGGAAACGAAGGGGAGGTAGATGGGTTCTTTTGCGATTAAGAGCGGCGCCCGCTTAATTGGGATTCTTGCGCTCGCACTCTCTTCGTCGTTCGCGTGCATGTGTGTATTGACGCGGTCCGTTAATTGTGATTTCGTTTTTCCGATGGATCTTTTGTCGATATACGTATGCATGCTTGCGTGTACCGCTACAACTCTAATCCCCAAGTATATATATAATCGAATGTGTCGCGCATTCTATACGTGCGTCTATATGTGCATGTGTATTGTATACCTATTGCTAGTACGTTTAATGACCCTCGGGATTACGTAACATCTGCTACAACCTTCAGGGCTACTGCCTCAAGGTACTGGGCTATTACTCATCCAAAATAAATACTATCTGCTCGAGCTTGATTGCCTCGTGTAATTACATTTTCGTATACATGTATCTGTGTAGTGTGCCGTGTTCGTTTAAGCTTGTTATTATTTGTTTGCTATTATACGGGTTACTATTAAATACAACAACAACAACAAAACCACGTAAATTGTTATTTCATTTATTGGTATCTTTTTTAAATATATCAAATTCCGTTTTGTCGATTGTTTGGATGAAAAACAAAAATACTTCACGTCAATTGAGAACTGAAACTTTTGCAAAAGATGTATTTCAAAAGCTCGTATTCCCTGTAAATCATCAATAAACAAAGCATGCCGAATCATGACAGAAGCCAATTATGTTTCTAAAAGGAATCGTATTCAATCAAATAGAGAGAGAGTGAGTGAGAGAGAGAGAGAGTGAGAGAGTGAGAGAGAGAGAGAGAGAGAGAGAGAAAAAGAGAACGCGCAACTCATTAAAAGTCCGGAGAATCACAAAGAGATCACGAACGCATCGCGCAACAACAACCGCAACATTCACCACCCCATTCTAGGCTTATATATATATATATATTTATGTGTGTGTGTGTGTGTACGTGAAAAGAGTAAGAGAGGGAATCCCGCATCGTGACTGAAAACTAAAACCGGGTAGGAGAAATTCGATTCGCCCCCTCCGTTAGTGGGGATTGAGTAGGTAGTGGTGGGAGAGTCAAATGTGGAAAGGCGCGTTAGGGGTATTATGTTGCGCAAGCACCGCTAACGTAGGGGACGGCCCGCGCACGCGACAGTTTACGACCGGCTGCCGAAGCGTCAGCTTCTTTCTATTGCCTTCGTTCTATCTACTATACAACTCTCTGTCTTGGTGATAACGCAAGTGTTGAGAATTAGTGTGTTTTACGATAAACTCTTCTATTAGAGTGACATTTTTTCTAATATACAAGACAAAATTGCTCCCAACGTCAAATCAACTCAGAGCTCCGCTTCCTTGTCATCAGGTAGGATTTATTTATTTGGTTGTTGGTTGATAAGCTTATAACGCGTGCGACAAGCAAACAGAATATATACCATATCAATTACTATTCTTATACGTGGACAACGACACCTAACAACTACTTTTGTATGGCTTCCGATACGAGCGAGAAAAGATTCCTTAAAAGTTCCATGTCTCTCTTTTCGCAAGACGTAATCCCATATGCGTGTTGCTTCACTAATTTAATTAAAATTAGTTTATCTTTTTGCGTCAAGAGCCACCTTAAAATATATTTACTTGAGACACACGTTGCTAAAATTTAAATAAATTTAAATAAATTTTAGCAACGGTGATAAAGAGTACAATTGTTTTAAGTAGATAGTGACAATGAAATACTACTTACGAAAATAAACAGGAAAGTTTGGCAAAGCTTAAAAAAAAGTTTTTAATATAATAAAATCGTATTAATCTCCGTCAAATATTCAATTATCAAAATTACTTCTCTCAAAAAAATGAAAAAAAAATACTGCGGCGGAAGCCAAAGAACGATAGCGTGAGAAAAAAAGCGATTTTTGCCGCAGCACGCGGCGAGAGAAGAGTCACGTGGTTGTCGGCGCGCGCTTTTTTTTCTTATCCTTTTAGCTAGCACGCCGAGAGAGAAAGGTCGTTCCTTTCGAACTATCTGGCAATGCTTCAACAATTCTCGTAACGTTGAACTTGCACTCTCTTACCGTGGCATTTCCGAGTGTTTGCGTATCAATTCCAAAGTGACTGTTTTTCCAATTTATTTATTTAGTTTTCTTTTTTTCGCAATTTTTTCCTCCGCTAAGCCGTCAATTTACTCATGGAATAGAAAGAAATGGTGATAATGCACGAGAGACTTCTCAACGTTGAATGAAACAAAAATGGAAAAAAAGTCGACAACAAGCTCTCCGGATTTCGATAATTGGCACTAGTTTCCGCGTGCTCGTTAGCTGCGGATCTAAAGAGAATGGCTTAATTATTTCGTTTGAAGTTCGAGAGGGGTTAAGATAGGTGCCTATAGAATGTCCTCCTCCTCTCTCTCTCTCTCTCTCTCTCTCTCTCTCTTTCGTGTATATGCAAAAGTAAGGGGACGTTTATTTTGCCCAACAAATTGGTGCGGCTAATTAGCCACGGCTAAAAGCGGAAGTACGAACGAATATACTACTCTCTCTTGCCCTTTTTCACGTTGGCTTTGACTTTTTTTACTATGCTTTGCTTTGCTTTGGGATTTTGTTCGTGTGTGCTTTCAACAATTCTGTCAGTTTTTTCCATTCCTTTCATATGTGTTACGTCGTTGTACTTATATTATCGTTTAGTTAGATGAATATAAAGACTATTGTGGTGATTTTTATAAGCTTTCTGATTTTATTTCGAAAATGTTGCTTTGTTTTGGTTAGTGAAACTGCAGAGTAGCAGATAAAATTATGCCAAATTTACGCGTTCTTGAATTCGAAAATTATTTGTATGTAATAATTATTCCATGTACTCCAAAACGTTTATGAGTTATTGACTTGCTTAATAAGTCATATGTTACTTGATGTACATGAATTAAAAATTTCTTTGACCGAATAATACACTCTCAGGTGTTTTATTTTCTGTTCAATTTAACAAACCATTATAAACGATATCAATAGGCACATTGTAGTGTTTATAACGTCATTGGTGTATTGATCATTTATTAATTTTTTTATTTCTTAGGCCTTTAATTGTACGTGTATTCAAATATAATAGAGAGGATAAATGTCTAGACATTGACGAGTTTAAAAACGACGTGCAGTCAACTCTTCGAAAACAACCGCTATTAAGCCTTCAAAAACGAATAGTCTCGACAAAAAAAAAGAAAAAAAGAAGAAGCTTCGACGCAAATGAGCAAATAATAATACCGTGCGCTAATGATGATTTTTCGTTGAGCCGCTTGCGTATGGGAATAATTAGTTCGCTTGGCAGAGAAAGCGTCAGTCATTAGCAGTAATGAAAGCTCGCGAGAGATAGAGCTTAATTTCGGCGCGATTGTTGCCACGCTGATTGTTGATTTGCATTTAATTATTCTCGCTGTCTTTCTCATTCTGCTGCAGCTATTCTCTCTCTCTCTCTCTCTCTTTTTCTCTCTGCTTCGTTTTTTTTGCTATTAATGTATGTGTGTATGTAAAAAAGATGAATTGAAACAGAGCATCACAGAGGGGAACTGTCTAATGAATGCCTAGTTCGTTACCAACACCCCTCGAGAAATCGCGTTATTTCGACGCAAACGCGCTTTCGTTTAAAGTCACGCTAATTGCCACGACGCAGCCGCTACCACCGCCAACGTTGATTTGGGATGAACGCAAGAGATCGAGAAGCTTAGATCACAGGCTGGCTGTAGTGCGACTCGAGTTTGAATTTCAAATTTGACCAGCCCGCTAGTTGATAATTAGTGTCTGGACTGGAGTATGCAAATTCTTGTTTTTTAGTTTCAATTTGCTGTTCAAGTTGTACGTTACATTTTTGTTACTATATCTTCAATGGTTGTTGATGGTTACAAATTGAATCAATCTATGACGATTGTTTTCGAATGTAATTAAAATCGGCTTGTAATTTTGAAACAGCTGAGATTGGGATTGGCCTTCGAATTCTTACCATCTTCCGCATATACTACTCGAGACTGCAAAGGTCCTTAGCCGATCCGCCAGGTGGCAGCTACGTGTTATTTTCTCGCACGTTTAAACTTATCAGTCTTATCCATAATATTTTCTTTCCAGAAAATACTATTTAAAAATGTCAGCTGCTAGCGTATTGTTTGTTTTTCCTTGTTTGGCTGTATCTTTGGTGCATCTTGAGTATTAGATAAAGTAATTTTTTTTTGTCCGACGTGAAAACTTATACTAACAGTAGTAATCTAGAATCTGAAATAACAGCAAATCAATTATAAAAGATGTATAACAACAAAAATATAAAAAAAACGCAAGTGCCCTAATCAAAGTTTATCAGAACTTTTAATGCAGCAGCCTTTTAAGTTGGAAACTACATCGGAAGAGAGAGAGAGAGAGAGAGAGAGAGAGAGAGAAAGAAGCTGCGGTACATTATCAGACGGTTATCAAAGTCCGCTGTGCCGGCGATCTCTTTCACTTATCTTCGCTTTTCCGCCAAGTGCTGTATTCCGGTGAGCAAACGCGTTCGTTTTCTTTCTCTCTCTCTCTCCCTCTCTCTTACTCCTCCTTTCGCCTGCTTCACTCTTTGTCTCTTATTTCCGCTTTATCCTCGAGCTTTTCCGTTCTCGCTATGAACTCCTTTATTTTCCACGAAATTATCGCGACTACTAAGACAAAAAAAGACTGTAACTTTTAATTTGTACCTCGTATGTGTATGCGTGCTTTCTTAAATTATGATAATAATTATTCGTAAATACCATTGAAACGTCATAACTAACAACAAATTTTAGACTTGAAATAATTAAAGCAATCTTTTAAGTATCAGACTATCCGAAGCAATAAAATAACGTGAAAAAGAGATTCTTCCCACCAAACCATTGTCTTTCAGGCAGCTCTTTCAATTAATGTTTTGATTGATTCGGTCACGATGCGTTTATAGCCCCTATCGCTCGTTTTCAAAGGCTATCGACTCTGTTCCTTTTTGTTTTCTTTTTACTTTATTTTATTCGCGCTCTACTCCTATTTACCAAAGTTTTTCATTCCGTTGTTTACGCCGCTTCTCTCGAGAACACGGCCGCGTGATGTATATCTCTCGACTGATTGAAGAGCTTTTTCTTTTTTTTGAGTTACTTTTGATTGGCAGCGAATGAAAAATCTCATTTAATTTGTAACATTCGCGGGTAGGAGGAGGAAGTTAATCCGAGACTACGAGGTATTTGGTTTCTATTCCCTCGTTGAAGCGTAGAAGTAGTAGTAGTAGTAGTAGCAGTAGGGGGAGAAAAGCTTGTCTGTCGTCTCGTGATTAGTAGCGGAAATCCTATCCTTTAGCAACATGCCACTCTGAATTAGTCTTCTCGACTATTCTTTATCTCTCTTTTTTTATTTTTCTTTCGACATGCAAAAATCGACAAATAAAAAGAGAAGAGTGCAATATCCTAGGCAGTAGTAGTACGTGCCGTATCCTCGGTATTCGTTTCCAACGGCGGCTGTTTTATTGCGAGATTTGCGGCCGACGGTGGCTCCGTAACAAGACTTACGGAGATCTTAATAGAATCTCAGATCCCCAAGAGCGAATACAACCCCTTCTTCTTCTACTACCACTTTCTCGGCTGACCAAAGCTGCTTCTCTACTACTCCTTTCTAGTATGCACTTGTATTTTGAAGCCTTGCTCATATTCTGTTACTCTTGAATACGATGAGTATATTATTTTCAATTATTTTCGTGATGCGAGTCAATGTCAAAGAAAAAGAAGAAAAAGACCTGTCATTGATACACAAGCATTCGGAACGAATTCCAATCTACGCGTATAGTATCGGGAGCCGTGTAAAAAAACCATCCAATCCGATCGCATTAATAAAGCGCGAAACGTTGAATTTCCTGTATAGTAGAGGGCGGATGATGTATCGTCGTTTCTTTCACTTCGTAAATAGGCACTTTTCTTCATGCTCGCAAGCAGTAGCAGCAAAAAAAACAGGCTGCTTATTCTAAGCGCATAACCGTGATTTATGAATATTGCCTTTTCCTCGCGAGAGTCAGAGAGAGAGAGAGAGAGAGAAGAGTATCGCGTACAGCACAACGTCGATTTTTCCCTCAGCAAGCGCAAAACTGTTTCGCGTTATCGCCACAGCTGCGAAGAGCAAAAGGTCGGATCTTTCAAAAATCCTTTTTCGTCGAATCAAACATTTCTGACGTGACTTTGAGATTTTTTCCATGGCATCCATTATACAACGTTTGAGTAAAAGATACATTATTCGATACTCAACACAGATTAATGTTACACGTATTTTTTTCTTCTTTTTGACTATATTTGCTGACAAAAGTTTTCAAAGAGAGATATAACTTAGTTTACTAAGTAAGCAGATCAGAAACATTCGTCTCGGGT
This sequence comes from Chouioia cunea, assembly GCA_030064505.1. Classification (NCBI taxonomy): domain Eukaryota; kingdom Metazoa; phylum Arthropoda; class Insecta; order Hymenoptera; family Eulophidae; genus Chouioia; species Chouioia cunea. The sequence goes on along the minus strand of JAOPFQ010000004.1, from coordinate 3,577,186 downwards.
ATAAACTGTTAATTGCAGCGAGCCTCTCTCCCCCCCCCCCTTCTCTTTCTCGACCGTAAAAGTTGAAACTCATTATCATACGAATGAGAAAAGAGCATAATTAACTTTAACTAAGCGAACTCTCCTCCTAATTTCATCCCCCTTAATTCTTCTCCTTGTTTACCTTAAAACGGCTATTTCTAATTTCACCAAGCTCTTTTATTCTTATACCCTCGACTCTCTTCTGGCAGCGACTTATATATATATAAGTATACAAGACGAGTTAAGCAGAAAGATCGCGCTCGCAACGAAAGCGGGCCACTAAATGAGAAATTACACGGGAATACAGTAATTGGCCGTGCAAGAAGGGAGAGAGAGAGGGAGAGAGGACTCGCGCGATCTCTGCAATCTGTGCTTTATTGGACACCCTCGTGATTTAGAGTGCTCTTCTTCTTGTGTTATCAGTTTTACATTAAGCGGCTAAAATAGAAAAAAAAACAAGACAGAGTCGATGTTCCATTTACTTCGTTCAGACTGTTGTTAATTAGATTATTGGGGTTTCTTTTTTTATTCCGATTAATTATAAATTTGTTCTCAAAAAAAAAAAAGAAGAAGAATTTAAAAACGTCATTACAATTGTTCATTTCGTTGCAGGTAAATGTGAAAAATATACATTATTAAAAAATTGGGAAGAAGATCAGTTTTTTCCCCATCGAGCAACGACAGTAACCTAAAAATAGCGTATCTAAAGAGAAACGTGAAAATCACGTCTTTGGAAACAAGCCGACTAACAAGTCCGCGCGCCCTCGCCTACACTTGAAAAGCACGTGACTCTCCGAATTTTCATTGGGGCGTTAACAAGAGAGCTAGAGAGACGTTCGCGGCATTCCATCCTTCAGGATCATTATATCGCCAATTAGAAGATAGCGACAGACGCCTAACAAGCTTCCTGGGGACGCGACAGCCGAGAACTCTCTCTCTCTCTCTCTCTCTCGCTATGTACATGTATATTTTAAAACGAGACTTGCAAGCTCTAATAAGACGTAGCACGCGTCCGTTCAATCAAGCTGCATCTCACTCTCTCTCTCTCTCTCTCGCGCTATCTTCGTTCGGTTAATTATTATCGAGATATGATTTATGATCGTCTGCTATCGATCCCTCGTTATTCAAGAATATTACGAGTTGACAAATTCGTTCTTAACAAATTCAGATGGAAATAAACCGTTGTACAATTTGAGCACATAACATGAGTCACCCTTGAACGATACCTCATCGTAACTAACCGTTGTCCTAATTATTTTCATACAATGCCAACTATCGATCGCATGACATACGAGTTATTGTACTTTTATTGCGCAGCTAATTATTATATAAATGGACAACGAATTATTTAATCTGTCGATAATATAAAATAAAAAGAGAAAATTATTTATATGTAAAGTAAAACTTGAGCTTGCGATGAAAATTTTGGAAGAGCACGAGGAAAATCTGTGTGAGAGATGTCGGACGTTATATGCGCCTACACATAGCGGTCGCTCACCCATCTCTCTCTGTCTCTCTCTCTCTCTCTCTCTCTCTCACTCCTCTGGCGCGTCGGTTTGGCTTTCTCTCTGGTAGTTACAAGCTCCGGTCTCAATTAGTTGAACTTACGTCGCCGGGGTCCAATTAGACGCGGGCCAGGAGCTGCTTGCTATCGCTGCTGCTACTGCTGTTGCACACCCTGTTTGCTCAAGTCTACTAGCGCGCAAGCGCAACGCACACATACATACACATGGAGTGAGAGAGAGAGAAAGAGAGACAAAGACCCCTGCAACGTCCAAAGTGTCTTTTTCCTAGCCGCTAATGACTAATTAGCAGGCTCTCCACTTCACGGCTATAATGACACGCGCGCACCCTCCCATCTACCTACGTGTACTGCAGGTATAAGCTGCTTTTTAGAGCGAAGGTTTGCTTTTTTTTCTTCGTGATTTTTTCTTTCTCATAGCTCTCGGGATTTTTCGCCGATGTTCAAGGGGTTTGCAAGATATGATTCGAGATTGTGTGGCTGATGTATAATGAATTTATAATTTTTGTTGTTGTCGTTGATATTGAAAGTTTTGTAGTGAAAAACACCGTAATATTGAATCAATGGTTTTATACATTGATATAGAAGAACATTTTTACGCGTAAATTGAAAAAGAAAGAAAACAGATCAAATAACAAGAAAAACAAAACAACCATATCGATGTCGTAAACGTTCAAAGAACCTTTCGAAAGTTTAGAAATCGTAATTTTGTAAAGAATCAAATAACCAAAAAGTAATGAAAATGGTGCCCCTTCTTCTTTCCTTAATACACCGTGGAGCGGTGCGACATCCGTCAGCCCTTAACAGTCGTATAATGTAAACGGCGATATTTATTCCAGCGTCCCCGAAACGTCCGTCCCCACTGGCCACTTTATATCTGACGTTTTTATTAAACTACGTCCGGCCACTCTTCTCTTCCCTTTCCATCTTTTCCCGCCAAGTCCGAAAAAGAAAGAGAGTATGTATATAAGGTGATTTTCTGAGGGGATGGACGCATATTGCTGTTAGGACATTTTCGTCATTTTTATGGAAACCTCGTCGTTCAGCATTCTGTTTTTCTTTATCTTTATCAGCAGTTTGATTAAAAAGGAAAAACGGTATATCTGAGATATATTTATTACATTCGATTCTACATGTAATTCAAAAAAGGGGACTGACTATTATTGTTTATCAGTTTGTATAAATTAACGAATTAATTAAACGATTATTAATTTCGATAATCATTTCTTTTTTCTTTTCTTTTTTTTTTTGTTACAACCGCTAACGAACAGTAATCCTAAAGTCATAGTGGACTAATGACAAAGCGTAATTGAGCGCAAGAGATAATACAAGAGGTCGACCGGTGGGCGATATATAGGGCGTTAATATGCAATTAGCGTGTAGCCACCACGAATATCAAAAGCGATTCAATCAAGCGCAGGCTTTGACCGCTGCTTGCAACTTCCGATGTCAATGACACCCAACTTTACTATATATATTTGCGCGCGCGCGTGGGCTTTTATTTCTTTTCGCTTCCTTAATTATATTTCATTCATTCAAATCGGGTTTCGGCCAGCTTATCGTTAATTACGCCGACAGCTCTCAATGAAACAACTCTACTTTTGTTTGTTTTATTTTTTTTTATTTTCTCGTTTGGTATCTTATAACGTCCTGAACAACTTCCGTTTTACGTCTGTGTTGGAGCTATCGCTAGGGCTTTTCTTTTTTTTATGTCGCGGTCGTTTCACGTTTTTTCGCGCTTTAATTGAATGAAAATCATCAAAGAGATTTATACACGTACGTGAATCAGATTCGATTTCTCTTTTGGCGATAGTAACATTCACGATTTAAAATAGTCAGATAAGAAAGAGAGGGACAAGCGCGTAGGAAAATAAGGAAGAAATAAAAGAGGGAGGAGGGCGTTTATAATTCTCTCGAGCTGCATTTCTCTCCCTTTCTCTCTCTCTCTCTCACACATATAAAAACACACACTTTTGTACTTCCCGACGGTGGTGACGCCAAACGGGAGAGGGCCAATTAGCGTAGCATAAAGCCTGAGCGTGAGACGAACGCGCGCGCGCGCGAGAGAGAGAGAACAAGATGTTTGTACGTGTAATGGATTGTTACTAGAAGTATTCAGCTAATTAATTGAGCTCTCCCTTTTACCTCACTAGGTAGATGTGAATTGATAATACGCGCGTGTACGTTGGATCTGCTAATTAACGGTGACATACTTGATTACTATTATTTTTTTAATATTTTGGTTCTTTATCTAAACTTGATGCATTTTGATTCAGTCCGTTGCGTTATATTGACACTTGTCATTGTCGTCGATATACGGAATTAAAATTAATGTAGTCGATGTGTGGTCGATATCCTTTGTTACAGACGGTGCATTAGCCCAGATCACGATGACGATGGATGTGAGCAAGTCGGAGACTAGTAAAAATGGCTCCACTCAGCAGGAGTGCCATGGCTGCCGCAAGACAATCAAAGAGAGGTGAGAGAAAGCCAATGCTCGATAGCAATCTACTTTACCGAATCAATTTAATCAGACGACAGAGATATATGTGTTTACCAGTCAGCAACGTACCTTATCACCACACTTTACCGCGCGTCTTTGATTTTGATACCGTTGTCTAACGATCAATTGTTGTATCCTGTCGTCTGCTGATTGAGAAAAAAAAAAGATTCGGAAAAAGTAAAAAAATAATCGTCAAACATATTTGTTGTAGGTATTACCTGAAGGCACTAGACGTTCACTGGCACGAAGATTGCCTGAAATGTAATTGCTGCGACTGTCGACTAGGCGAGGTCGGCTCGACTCTTTATACCAAGGCAAATCTCATCCTTTGCAGGAGGGATTACCTTAGGTTGTTTGGCAATACCGGACATTGCTCGGCATGTAACAAACCAATACCTGCCTTCGAGATGGTTATGCGTGCCAAGACCAATGTCTACCACCTCGAGTGCTTTGCCTGTCAGCAGTGCTACCATCGGTTAGTTATTCAAATTGACCTGTTTTTTATAGTTTTAAATTGGATAGCTAGCAAAAATATCTTATTCTACCAGTGTAATATTTACGTAAGAAAAAACAAGACGCGCGCGAGAAATTTAACAACGGACTAAATTTATGAATACCTCGTCTCAAGTAACAAAAAGTAACAACAACAACAGGAGCGGCAGCAGCAGCAAGCCGAAGCGAAAGAGAGAGAGAGAGAGAGAGAGAGAGAGAGAGAGTCTAATCTCGAGGCGGCCGAAGCAATTCAGCGTGAAAATGTCAGCAGTATCGCGATAATTATATAACGCGACGAGTCGCGTTCCCCTTGGTTGCTTGGCGTCAAGAAGGGTGATTTCCCAACTGGCCTCTAAAGCCGAGGAGCCCAACGCCCTGTCGACACCTCCTTCTTCTTCTCTTCGTCTACTACCTCGCCACTTCGATGAAAAAATAAAACTACGCCAGACTACTACTTTTTTGCTTCTCTTTATTTTCCGAGTATTAATTTTCGTTTGATGTTTCCTCGCGAATTACGACTGTCGCAGTACACTATCATGTCGATAGCAGACAAAAGAACTCGACCACAAAAGAGCATCAATTTTACGTTTTTATCGCCAACCTTTGTCTTTCTCCCTCTCGCGCACGCTATTTTTGTTTTTGACAATACTTCTTTTCTTTCGAGTTTTATCTTGAAAGTGTCCACAGTGCATTGTTCGAATTGGTTTCGTTAGCAGCACTGTTCAGCCCTATTTGCCGACATCTTTTCCAACTAATCCGACAAAGTAGATATGGTCAATGATTAATTCGTCGTGAGTAAAGGTTGGCTGAATGGATAAAATAGCTACGACAAATCGTTGGCATCAATCATTCAGCAAAAGTAGTCCAAGTCAAAGTGAGGTCATCCAAAGATCGCAAAGAAAAACATTTACGCAGTGCGAGCACCGATAAAACTTTCACGGGCCAAACACATTACTCGGAGAGTAACTAACTCGATTGACCCGTTGAATAATGCTTCGAAGAGAAAAAAAAAGAACGAAACGAAGTTAATCGAGAAAGCTCGTCTCGTCATTTATCCGATCTGTACTGAGAGAGAGAGAGAGAGAGAGAGAGAGAGAGAGAGGGAGAGAGAGAGGAAGAGAGAGGGAGAGAGAAGAGAGAAAAAGGACAGCTCTCAATATTTGATCCAGTCGCCTAATGGGGTCGCGCAAGCTCTCGTCCGATTTCATTTACTTATTCAAAGTGCGAGCGAACGAGCGCGCGCGCGCGACCCTCGTCAATGATTCAACGGCGACGAGGTCCAGATTGAAATTTCCCATGCAAGCCGCCGCGACACGCCGATTCACGCCGCGTTGGCTCGCGTATATAGCTGCACCTATATGGATTCTCTCTCTCTCTCTCTTTCTCTCGATGCTCTGCGGATTTTTAATATTTCAAACGTCTCGCACTGCTCATGCTTTGAGAAAAGCAAACGTATCTTTACAGACCCGAGGTGGGAATCAATTTTTCAATTTATGTCACAATTATACAATATTTTCTTTCGCCTATCGCCATGAATTGTTGCCTCTCGTCCTACTGATAATAACGATAATCCGCCGACTATAAATTGTCAAATTATCAAAGATTGTTATATGGAATTAAGAAGCAAGTTGATGAATTATCAACTCGGAAAGAGAATGTCAAGGCATTTTTTTATAAACGCTTATTTGATAAACACGTGTAAAAAGTAAATCTACCATCGTTAATTACTATATTTTGTTTTAAATTCAAAGAATTATAGTGAAAATTAACTAGTATCGTTTAATTACCGAATAAAACTCACTTAACGAAAAGAAAAGCTTTACAATTCACGGCAAAGAGCCTCGAAGTAATTTGAAAGCTCGGAAACAGTCTGAAACGAAAACGGACACCCTAACCTCTCAAAGGTAGAGGGAGAGAATCTCGAGGCAATCGTAGCCAGTAAAAAAAAGAGCGAGAGTAAGTAGTCGAGCAACTAGGTAAAAAGGAACCAGAGAGAGAGAGAAAGAGAGAGAGAGAGAGAGAAAACCAAAGCTTGCAGGCGGTCTTTTTTTTCCCCCGAATCGGACAAGCTCCGAGGGGCAGGTCGTTTAGTCTTTAATTGGATGCCCGTTAAATTAGACCGGACGTCTTTTTAGGAGAGCGAGCGAGCGAGCCGCTGCCCAGAGAAAAGAGAGTGAGAGAGCTAATTGGATCGGTAAATCATCCAGTAACCGAGGGAGTGGCAACCGGAGCTTGCTGCACACGCTCTCGCAACCCTTTATTCCACGTTATTACAGTCTAAAGTTACCCCCGTGTAATTGTTGCTGTTTAATTGCAAGCTCCAAGTCGCCTACAGCCACGACGATGTTCGCGTTTCAAGGAAGTCTCTCGCAGTACAGACAAGAGCGAGAAAGAGAAGACAGAACTTCGATTTTCAAACGAATCGCCTGTTTTAATGGACTCTCACGAGCTTACCTCTTTGCAATTTTCACGACTTGTCATCGATATTTGCAAATGTCGGATGGAAATTTATTCAAGGCCTTTTCACAATTCATTAACACGATTTCCTATGCTTAGTATTTTTCTTGATAAACGGACTAGAAAAGAAAATACACTGCAATTTTGGAAGTACACGTGCTGCGTTAAACAGTAAGATAACTCAATAAATCCCCATTCACATAAAGTCTACTTGTATATCTCTCGGAAGCAGGGAAAACCGCACGACTACAACGTACAATGCTCGTCATGAGCAACGTGATAATTCCATTTAGCGAGGCGATTATGAATATCAGGCAGAAGCACACGCAGTGACGATGATTATTTGACCGACGGAATGCGCTGCGATGATTAATTATATAATAACGAGGCGTATAGGGGAGAGAGAAGTACGCGCGGAAATTAGCGTCCGAAGGCTTTTCGTCAAAAACATGCTTTTTGTTTGTTGGTGATTCAGGCGAGAGCTAATGCGTGCACACATACACACACACAGACGTGCAACTGGTTATTCCCAATTGAGCTTTATTTGGAAGAACGTTCGTGCAATTGTGTGGAGATCCGATTGATTAGCTGGTTATTCACTTTGCTCTGTTGCATTAACGTCATTAGCCGTGCATTTACCTCAATTGGGGGTTCGACTGAATAGAATACTGTGATTCTATTAATTAGGAGCTCACAATTAATTCATATATTCCGACTGATATTTCTATTAGGCAATTCCTTTTTTAATTGATAATTACGAGACTATACTCGTTAAATGACTTCTTGTCCTATTTTATTGCTGTTTTAGATTCTGCGTTGGTGATCGTTTTTATCTCTGTGAAAACAAAATTCTTTGTGAATACGATTATGAGGAGAGACAGGTATTCGCCAATATGGCACTCAATCCACCAAGCAATTTGGCACACCTTAAACGACAGTTGCCACCAACACCCACGCCACCAGGACAAAATGTACATCCTGGTCATCATCCCATGCAACAACAGCAACAGCAACAACAGCACCAACAGGCGCAAATGTTGGGTCAATCTATGGGACAGCATAATCACGTGGCAAATGTAAGTGGCCTATTTCTTCTGTTTTGTCTTGTTGTCCTTTGTTTCGTTTGTTATTTTGACGTAATCGCTAATTATCTCCAAAAAAAAAGACAAGTTTACAAATAGAAGCATTCGTTAAATAAAAAAGAAACATGACTTATTTGTGTGTTCAGGGCCAAATGCCAGGTGGCACGCCGACAGTCAACGGCACGGCGATCGGCATAGGACCAACTCGTGGTGGCCCTGGTGATATGAACAACAATGGATTGTCAGGTCCTGGACTAGGTCCCGTCAAGGCGCCCCCTATGTCGATGCAAGCACCGACCAGCTGAGATGAGGCGGTGGCGCCGCCTTTAAAGAAGCTCCGCTGCCTCGATAGCTACTGAAAATAGATGAGCGGTGTACGTGTATAACGTGTGTGATACGCGCGTGTAAATAGACACGGGGAAAAAGGACATTCGTTGTTTTTTCTTAAATTTGCGATTTTGTTGTTATCCACGCGCACAGTGGATTTCATATTATCGATGTCATTGATTACTGCTATCGATACTATAATGTCATTTCTTTAAATTTATATTTATGCGTCAAGTTTTTTAAATAATAATCGTTATCGACTTCTTTTCGCTGTTCGTCGAGTGTAGAGATTGCGACGTGTCATTGTATCGATGGCTTTAGAATGGGAATTGACTATTCTATTGACTAATGATTTGCCGACTATCGGCGAAACAGAGGAATTGATTCTTGAATCGCAGGAAAAGATGATTAAAGATTATACTTGAACCATTTGTCGAAATTGCGATGGTAGATTACTATAAATTGGTTTCCATACAGCATAATACCAAAGATGATAAAATAATTTGCCCTCGTACGTGCAAAATTTTGGTTTGGTATTCGGTTTGTTGAGCTCGTCAGTAATTACAGAATTAAATAAATAAACAAGAAGAAAGAAGACAGAAAGGATTCCGCGATGCAAACATTATTTGCACTTACGCCATGATAATAATAATAATAATAATAATACTGTACAACAAATTTAAGGATCGGATATTACGTTGTTTCTTTGCTTGTCTTATGCCGGGGCTTAGTCATAGCTTTACAGTAAAAACCAAAAGAGAAACTACTTGTACCAAAAGACCATAATAGTTAACGAGCGACAGATAAGAAGAAAGAACTATAAGTACACGAGTGAGCAGACGAGCGTACGTGTAACGAATTAACAGTTCAGGTATTTGAATGAATGCGACGATAAATTGTTACTACATGAATTTTCTTCTTCGGTGAATGAGTGTACAAAAAGTAGTACGATTGAATGCTGAAAAAGGACACTGAGTGATTCGCGTAAAAACTGTATATTTCGTAAAAGCTGTATAATTTAGTACAAAGCATTACGACATGTATAAAAAAAAGGTTAATGACGCCGACGATTTACTCGTCGAGCCTGTATAAGAATAATATACTTTATTCCTTTTTTTGTTAATCATCTGTATATATTGTCATAACTAGCGCACTATTGTTAGTATATTATGATCGATAGGGTTCCATTACTATACGAAGAAAAATACATTCTTATTAATACCTAAAATAGTCTGTTTACTTCTATACATATCAACCCATTCCTATGCATCCTTATAATTCGCTATTTCAATCTCAAAAATTTACCACAGAAGCGTTAAAAGTAATTCTCTGGAGAAATCTTCCTCTTATAACCCAGCAAAATCGAAGTCGTTCGACGAAAAGCAAAGACGCTATGGCAAGTTTTAAGGAGTTTCAGTCTGACCATTATAAAGTCTTCACCGAATATAATAACATCTGACTACGCGGTCTGGAAGACATTAGGGAAATAGCGCCAGTCTCTTGCCCCTTTTCTCAGTAGCTGCACACGGCCAAATCGGCCAAGTTCCCGAGTGTATAGGCGAGAGGAAGACCGATACGAGAGCTCTTTCCCCTGTTATTGAGAGCGTACAGACGAAACGGGGGAGAAGAGCATATAAGATATTCGTGCTAGATTACTTTTTTACTTTTCACCGATGTATCTTTATTGGAAATTAAAGTTTTTTTACTGTAATTCTTTCAACGATATTTAGATGGAAATGGTGATTTTTTTACATAGATATCAGACGAAATGATGTATGGTATATCAAAACTCGAGGCAAACAGAAAAGATCAATCATGTTAAAACACACTTTTAATAGAATCTAATTAATTATCAAAATTACAAGAATTAAGTTAAAACATGCAGTAAGAAATAGATTATTTTAAGGAAACATTGATTTCTCGTTAAATTGATTAAAAAGAATACACCTGATGCGTGCTATCAATTCCCTCGACTAAAAACTTCCAATACGACAAAAACAAATCTAATATCCTCGCTAAACGAAGAAAAAAGGTATAGCATACACTACGCGAGAGTGCCTATCGCTCTCCCTTAAATACTTTTCTTTTAAAACTTGTGCGCGCCCTCATAACAGCGAACGCATCGAGAGAGAGAGAGAGAGAGAGAGAGAGAGAGAGAGCGAAGTCGGGAAAGAATTTATTGAGTCTGTTATTGGGTTTCCTTCGATTACACGTTTTGGCGCAGCTCTCTCTCGCATGAAATTTCGCTTACGTATTCTTTGAACTCGCTCACTCGGTTCCTGTGATCGCAAAGCGCGAAAGGACTTTTTTTTATGAAAAAAACAGAGGCGGAAGCTTGGCGAGGAACATGTTGGGAGAATGCTCAAGTACTTGGCCCTACTCGTAAATCAACAAATCGTGAAATTTTATTGGAGACCTTCACTCTCACATATGTGTATTTGAACTTTAACGTTGAAAGTTTCGATACTTGATTAAATACGTTTGGTGATTTTTAATGCTATAGCTTTTAAAATTTGTTTTTTTTTGTTCTCTATTTAGGATTGAAGTTGCTTAGACTTTTGCATCTATAGTACACGTGCATAACGATAGTAACAACACCCTCTAGGACACGCGCACACCCACTGAACTAAGACTAGATGAGCTCCGAATCCATGCATAAATTTCCCCCTAATGCATAACAAGGTAACCCTCGAGAAAAGAAAAGAAACCTATAACAGCAACACCAACACACAATCGCGAAAGAATCATCGATAAGAAAAGTTAATTCTTCCATTCATACATAAAGCAACCAATATAGCTGCAACAGCGTTGAAATTGGATCGTGCTATGCGTATATATGGAGCAAAGGGGCTTCTGAAAAGTGGCATTAATCATGCGTTCGTGTTGCGACAGGATGGAGGGGAGTAGGGAGAAAAATAAGATAGTGAAAAAGCGCCCGCTTAAAATAATCTACCGCGAAATGAAATAAACGAAGGCAATTTTCCCTAGCAGCTCACTCTGTCTCTCTCTCTCTCTCTCTCGTGTCTCGACCGCGCCACCGGGACAAATGACGCAAACCCCCCTTCCTCGTCCACACGGAATTAAAGATTTGAAGATAAGAGTGTCATCCTTCGCCGTTGAAACTTAGGGACCAAAAGACAACGATTAATCGCGACTTGCTATGTCTTTCAGTGAATAATTAAGCTAACATGAATGACTTGGTCGAATAGTAGACAATCATTTGAGTTGTTAGTTGATTGTGTTATTTATTTTTGTTTTCAACGTTCAAAGAATAAAAACAAAAAGTACAGAGTGAAATTCCTAGATAGTTGTCGACTAATATATAAAACGTTTTAAAAAATATTTTACCCTAGTCCGAGTACTCGAGTCAGATCCATGTTTATAAGGATATTGTCTGCGAACAATACCGGCCACTATGAAGCTCTTTTCTCCTCAAGAAAGCAAGAAAGACGTAAAAAGGCAATGTGTGGCGCCGGCCGTTCGCGAAATCCATTAGGAGCTTCACTTCGGATGCGCCCAAATCCGGGGGAGAGTGACGTGCAATAAAGTGCTCGTTATTGTTGAAGGCAGAGGGCATTGCCAAGAAGACCGTGATTTTCTTTTATACAACGAAATTCTCATCGATTTTACATGAAGCCCAGTGAAATGTCTAACCCCTACCCACCAAAAAATCATTTGCTTGGCAAGAACATTTACGAGCCTTTGGTGTAGTACATCAACGAAGAATAGCGATGCGAAGATAGCCAAGCTTTCTTCTTTACGAGCACACAAAATGAACTTCCTTTTTGAGAGAAAAGTTAACATCGGAGATCGATGAGTAACGTAACAATGCTGATTATTCAAAATTAACATAAGCCAATTTTTTTCCTCATCGTTCGCTAAATATATACGCAACAACAGTATTTCCATTAATTTATTTTGTTATTAAGAAAAAGTTACGCGCAAAACCATTTTTGCAATCTTAAACTAAACGACGATGCAGCGGTGGCACACGCATTGCCAGCGATGACGATTTAGTGAGCTTCAACGAAAGAGCAACAGCAACAGCAGCGTGCCTACATTCTTTACGTATCCTATCAAAAGAGAGCCATGGCAATTTGGTTTTTTATCTCCCTGCTTATTTAGCTCGGCGACGCATGTATCGAGAAACCAAGAGAAAGATTCCGAGAAATAAGCACAGCACGCGGAACTACGGTCAATCCTCCCCACCATAAATCCATGCGTCTCTCGTCCATATATAATGTATCTCTCCGAAACAGAGAAAGAGACAGGCAACGAGAAAAACAAATATATACGCAAATGGGATGTGCGTACGTGCGTCCCTTTGTCTCGCAAGTGAGCCTAAATAAGTAGCTGGTTTTGAGTTTTGTGATAAATACGAACTCTCTTGGAGGAGGGTTGGATATTGTGACTAATATCACATAGGTTTCATCCATATTGACAATATATTTTCGTAAATACAAGATTACCTTCAATTAAGTAATTATATTTTCTTATTATATGGATCATCGTCGTCATTATCGTCTCCATAAGCACTCTCGCACAATCTAAAAGTTCTGCGAAATTCATCGGACAAAGGCAAGTTGCATGAAAGAAACACTGAAAAAGAATTGTGTGCTGTGAGTGTGTGTGTGTGTGCGTGTGTGTGCGTGTATATAGTAGTGACGAGAGCGACGCGGCAGAGAAGTACAAGGGAGGCGCGGGAGAAAAGGAGGGCGACTACTACAAGTATAACACGAGCGCGCGTTCGCGCGAGGGACGGGTATATAGCAAATCCCCGTCAACCGCATTCAATTACGATGTTATCGCGAATACAGATGACGGTTATTTCCTTCGGTACACCCTATACATAAGCGCGAGAAGTTAAGGCCATAATGGCCGAGGCTACGGCAAAAGAGCGCCCACCGAGCGCGTGATTGTTTTGGGATGTATGAGACGATATGCCTTCGGATAAAGGCGCGCCAATTTTTCCTCGACTCACTACCCTCCCTCTCCCTCCCCTTCTCTCCCTCTCTCTCTCTCTCTCTCTCTCTCTCTTTCTCTCTTTCTCTACGCTCGCTCTTTTTCGATGTACGAGTACAACTTGAATTCTATATCTCTGTGCTACACTCGAACGCGATGTGAAAAGGATTTGTCGCACTAATGGTCTGACCTAAACGTGATTAGTACTACTTCGAAAGGTACTTTCAGCCGAGCATTAGTACATATTGTTTTCAAAGTTGAATTTCCAGAAGCAACTGTATCGTTGTAACATTTGTATTATATTAGTTTACGATTGGACTCGACCTTTACAACGTTGTAACAACCGATGCCCGAATGATAATTGACAAGTTCAATCTGGCTTAATAAACATCCCGTATACACCTTGAATTTCGAAATAGATCAGTTAAATATATAATCCTCGTCCTTTCGCTCGCGAAGCCTGAAAAATTGATCGAACAGCAGTGTCGTATAAGTGATATCAGGTGGATAATTCAATTAAAGTACATTGGTATAAATTCAAAAACCGTTTTAACGCCACTAAAATATTCAATTCACGCGCCGCTACTCGGAAAAGCCGATACACTATAAATAGTCCTTTATATACTTGCGGCATCCATCATCTCACATTCTCTCTCTCTCCTGCTCTCTGGCTCTCTCATCAACCAATCCCATTTTTTAATAATTCAATTTCGCGGGTTTGAACAAAAATATGTTACCTCGAAATAGCCGACATAGATTATGAAAATATATGAAAACAAAAAGCCAAAGAAAGCTTACTGTATCAGACATTCATAACTCGGCAAAAAAATAATTTAAGCTCGAGTCAAAAGTCCTCGATATCGTGTGGAGTCTATCGAAGACTCATCGAAAATTAAAGCGAGTTCGACTGAATAATTCTCGGAACTCTCTCGGATAGACGAGAAAGAGAGCGAGAGAAAGGCATTTAATAGAGAAGCGCGCCAATCAACTTTGGTGACAGTGGCAACGAAACAAGTATTTCCCATCAACTCACTCACTCTCTCTCTCTCTCTCTCTCTCTTTCTCTCTCACACATGCATGTGTATGTGTCTTTATTGTGTATATCGTATCTCATCTTCGTCGTCGCAAGCTCGCTCCTTTTGTATCGGCTCAGAAGCGGCGTCCGACGTTTTTCAATAAACACACATGCGTGAGAGAGAGAGAGAGAGAGAGAGAGAGAGAGAGAGAGAGAGAGAGCTTGGCAATTGTCTTCTCGGCTGGCGATAATGAGCTTCACAGAAGTTTGGCGAGCACCAACAGCAGCAGGGAAATTGCGTGCGATCGCTACCCGATGCCAGAGACGCCAAGCAGCTTAACGAGAATCGATTTGCTCACTATACACGTTGACTGCTCTCTTGACGTGTCAATGCTTCCTCGCGCAGTCTTCTAATTAACTGATCTCGTTGTTGTCTTTTCAATATTAATTAGTTCGGAAAGTTAGCGCCTCGAATGATCTTTTTTTACGAAATAAAAACAATTATAACTGAATAATTATTAACCATATCATCGAATGGTTAATTTCGCTTGATCATTTGAAACATCAACTGCCCCTATTGGGCACAAGCAGTGACGATTGATTGACTTCGTAATCTGATGGAATATAGCGGTAAATGATCTCTGCTGATAATACCCACATCGTTTAAACGCTATTTTGCGAGCCCCGAAAATGATCAATTGATTGGTTAACGACGACGGCGACGACGACAATGCAAAAATCGTGTATTCATACATAAATTCGATAACTTGGCGAAGTTTGTCGACTTTGCGGACAATAATCAAGCTTATATAAGCTGCGAGGCACGAGGCAAGCGTAAGCGGCATAGTAACCTTCGGCAACTATCTTAGCTAGTGCGTGTATATATGTGTTCGTGTGCTGGGACATTAGCCAATATCGCGCGCCAGGCCACTTAGGATTTCCCTTGTGGGCTTCTTGCCGCTGATGGTTTATTGGGATGCGAGAGAACGAGGGAGAGGGAGGTAGGTCTCGCCACTTCCAAGAGGATTATCCAGTCTCCATGTGCACGTGTATGTCGCTGTGCTTGCTTGCAGAGGACGCATGCTTAAGATGCTGTGCAGGTGAATGGCGATTATTCAGCCGACGTGCGTCTGTGTGTGCCTTCTCCTTGTTGGCTCTCTCTGTCTCTCTCTCTTTCTCTCTAGTGGCGCTGATTGACGATTCCAGAAGCACGCAGTATGGTATTTGTCGATTGATTGTTGTTCCATTACTAATGAAAATTTACTTGGTCGTATTTGGGTTAATATATGTTTTTCTAATTATATTTGACTATTTTTTAGAGGCTTGTTATTCAGCAAGAAATGTAAATGAATTTGTTTAAAAAACATCTAAAAATTTTTCCTGATAATACAAACTATTTGCATATATCTATATAAATGATTATTTCTATTTGTAACAATAGTATTTTATGCAGCTATTACATTAAGGCTATATTTACGAAACGAGTAGTTTCATAAAAGTTCTTTACATACCAGTTATATACGATATTTTGTGCTACGAGAAGCCAAGAATGAGCAACACAGTTGCGATTTTTAGATTATAGTGCCATAAAGTAAGTATCGTGTCGATTTCTTTGGATCGTTTTTGACATAAAATATTATCTCAACCCGTGTCCCGTGCTTTTCCTCTTCACAATATCCAAAGCGTGCAACATGAATTCTTTAATATTGTGATATCCTGGAGACTTAAAATATATATACTTAAGGTTATCTGCTGCATCCAATAGTATGTGCAAATAACGATCCGTTATACCGCAGTTATTGAAACGGGCTTTTTTCAGATTTCAACTAAAAATTCTCCTTTGAGCACTTATTCCACGATCAGTTACTCTTCCAGATGCTAAAATACACGTATACAGTAACGTTACAAACTATTTTCAAAACTGAACATGTATAATTGATATGCATAAATAATCGATTCTTACACAAAAGACCGACAGTCGTCACTTGTATACTGTTGTTGCCAATCATTTCGAGAATATCATCGTCAATCTTGCCAGACAGCTTTAATATTTTCAAATTGTTAAATTCAGCAAAAGCAGATGGTTCAAATTCAAACATATTATTATTAAATTCAGTTGAGAAAATTAAATGTTTCAATGAACTTACACTTTGAGTTAAGGCTTTGATAAGATCGATTAAGTTTTAATCTTTCAGCCTATTGGTGTTGAGACTAAAATATTCCAGATTGTGACACTTTCCAAGAATCTATCGCGTATATATGAGAAAATCAATTGCAAATAATATTTAAATTAACAAGTTAGACCATGCAACAAAAGTACTTCGGATATTTACGTACCAGAACAAGCTAATGTAATAATAATAATACATGCTTTCGTCGTAGAAGATTTCTAATTGAATTTTCTTGATTGTCTCGACAGGCAAGTGAAGAAGGCTATTATCGGTTTGTCCATAGTGATAAAGATTGATAGCTTGGAGATTAAATGTCTGGGTGAAAAATAACATCAATGAATCGTTGTATACACTATGATAATCAGAAATTGGCAAATCAGTTATGGTATTGAAATTAAACGTCATGTACGCTAGTCCTTCGTGAGTTGGCGTAAGAATGGAAATATCACGGATTTCAAGATTTGGACAATAAATGGCCAACAGTGAGAAGAAATGCAGATCGGCCTTGAATGTGATAGATTGAGAATAAATCGAATCGTAATATCGTGAGAAATCGATATGCGTCAAATAACTGCCACAGAGACGTAAGACATATTCCAATCACGACAATGTTATTTCAAACGCGATTTGATCTGGATTTGACCGAGAATCAACATGATTTAATTTAGTGATGTCGATCCATGGCATTTCGATGATTCTTTTCCAGTGTTGGCATAGTATAACAGAAAAAAATGAAGCAAACGTTAGCTTTTGAGCATTGATTATACCGATATACTGTACCTTGTCGCATTTTATAGCGATCAGCAATATATAAGTGCGACAAGACAAGTCTCAAACAAACGTCATACCTGGGATGATCTAAAATATCGTTCTCTTTTTTGACCATTTATCAACTTCATTACAATAGGCATCGCGCAAACATTTCTCAACGGTAAACTTTCTTTCAGATTCTGTCCCCTGAAACATTCTAAATTTCGCGTGATATATCGTTTATGCAGTAACAAAGTATTTCTTTTACACGTCACAAAGACACGCAAGTTTAAGCCATCTTCAACAAGCAGCAAAAAAATACCATCATCCAACCTCGTGAGTACGCTGTAAAGAACGAGTTAGTGCTGCAACACTTTGTTACCGCGCCGTTAATTTTAACGCGTGCTACGTGCCTCTGATTTCTTTAACTTTTTAGCCGCAAGTCCATTCCGAATGGACGATCCTTCTAGTATGCCCGCGTACTTATCTCTTCTCTTCTTTGCGTCTTAAGAGCTGCAATGTCTCTAACGACTCTCGCTTTGATTTCTTTCGGGCAGTTACTCGACTGTCGGTTGTTAAACGGCAAGCGTGTGGGATATTTTTATATCCTTTGGGGTATTGTGAACGAGTTCTGTTAAGATACGCGGAAACGTGTCTTTTCTTTTTTCTTGATATACTAATCATGATGCATTATAGAACTGGCTAATTATTAAAGCGAAGAGACGAGCGGTTGGCAATATACATATTAATGAATCGGTATACTCCAGAGTTGAATGCGACATCGGTTCAATAATTCTGCAGAGGCCAATCAAATTGCTGACCTGGGTCTAAGAGCGGTTGAATCGACCTTGTCGCTTGCATCCGTTAAGTATAATTTAAGATTGCTCGCAAAAGACCTCGATGAATGATTTAGCGTGAAAGGAAAATAAAGCTTTTCACGAGGATAATTATTGATTATGCTTTTAATTAGCCACGACATCCAATACTCCGACATATCTCGATTCCATTTGTAAAATATAACTTTTTATCGACAGGAAGCTCAGAATGTATAATTGTAACGATATGCTGAACGAACAATGCACTGGCATTGATCTACTTTTAAAAATACTTGTTCTCTGTTCTCTTTCTCTCTCTCTCTCTCTCTCTCTCTCTCTCTCAATTTCGTGACGTCTTTTTAATAACGTCCATGAAGAAAAATGTCCTCTTGAGGAGAAAAATAAACTATATATCTCAAGTCGTACGCAGCATACCACAAACGGAAAAATTGAGAGAGAGAGAAGTTTAACCGGCTGTTTAGGGCTCGTAATGCCGGCACTTAGCAGAGTATAAATAAGCGTTAAATCCGTGCTTGGCGGCCTTAATCCGTTTTTTTTTTCTTTCTTCTTCTTCCTTTTTTCCTTTTCCTCGTCCTCTTCGTTTTTTTCCTCGCGTACCAAGAATACATTATCACCCGAGGGACTTTATCGTTCGTCCCGATAACAAGGTCTTCGCGAAAAGTACGGAGATAAGAACGAGGATAGCACTCTTGCCTAGACTAATCTTTATGTAATCTGTTTTAGAATGCTCTGCACTTGATGATACGAGAAAGAGAGAGAGAGAGAGAGAGAGAGAGAGAGAGAGAAAGCATCTTTTACGAATGTACTATTGATACACAATTCTCATAATTGATATGCGTATATTCGTAACTTATGTTTATGTGTATTTTCCCATTACGTATGTTTATGGTAAAATATATCATTACGTTATTGTAAATAATAGTTGACTTTCGAAACACGTATTTGTATTTTATCATCCACTGAATGACATCAATTTCTTTTTAATCTACATACACGTAATAGCAGACTGATGGCGCCGTCATGTTATCAGAACTAATGACCAAAAGTCTGACTTTTCGTTGAGTTGCGATAAATAATCAACCAAAAACCAAGGGTAAAAAAAGAAATGAATGAGACATATACGTGCGAAATTATGAAGCAAATATTATTATGCAATCAAAAACATCTAAAAGCAAAAGAAAGTTGGATAAAGTAGGGGGGATAAGAGCATAAATGATCCAGTCAGAACGATTTGATTTATTACAATTGAAGTGCTACTAGTGCTGCAACCACTTGATTTTCGTCAATTAAGTCACGGAGATCTATTCAGGTATTTTAATACTTTCTATCAATAAAGTCCTAATGTTGTTGAATGGATTTTTGTAAAACTATTTACAACTTAATATCTAACATCCAAATAAATCATATTTATTAAGTGAACACGTTTTTAAAATCAAAATAAATAATTTTCAACTACGTTGACTTCAAATTATCTTTACATAAAAAATAACGAAAATACGTTCAATAAACTACGGAAAAGTTTATTATTCGTTTTTCAATTATCTTCTTTTAGTATGCAAACTGATCCGTATATCGTTTTTTCAAGCATGTTCTTGACATTGGGTCGTCCAATTTCATAACTTGATTGGTACTCTTGAATTTTCGTAATAGTGCCAATCTCAGCAATTTGAATTGGTAAAAATAAATATACAATTTCAATGCTTGTTTTCAAACCATACCATATTTTTAATTGTCTCAAATTTAAGTAAAATATCGCTTCGATCGTTACACCAGGATACATTTTCTATCGGTACTGTCATTTCCTAATGGTTTTTACGAGTTGGTATTGAATACATAAAACACGATGAAACTTAATACTTATCTCTTCAAACGTAAGAAAAAAGACTTTCTCAAGATAATCGCCACGAATGATTACGAAAGAGGTCATCTACTTGCAAAACACCTTATCGGCGTATCTATACAGATGACAAATTTTCAAATTCTTGGGCATGATTTTGTCCAACAAACAATCGTTGTTGTTTGTTTATCATTATCAAATAGGATATGTATATCGAATATATGTCAAAATCAATAACATCAATTTTCCACAGGTAAAATGCTGACCATTGCTTTAATATTCGCCTTGACGGCGCATTCAGCCCTTGCAAAACCAACCGGCAATTGCATTTTCATGTGCGACACTCAGCCAGGATTCGGTGGTGCCAGTGGTGCGTACACTCAGCCAGGCTTCGGTGGTGCCAGTGGTGCTTACACTCAACCGGGTTATGGTCAAGTAGGAAATGGCTACGGTCAAGTAGGAAATAGCTTCGGCCACGTAGCAAATGGCTTCGGCCAAGGTGGTTTTGCCAATGGATTTGGTAGTGCATTTGGTGGACGTGGATTTGGTTCCGGTGCTGCCACTCATGGTAATCTCGAAGACTTTGGCACTGAACCAGTATACCAACAACAACCAACAAATGTCTACCGACCACAGTATAGTCAACCTCAACACGAAGTCGTTCAACAGGTTCAACAGATACCGGTACAACCACAAATCGATGGTTTGTTCACCCATAGCTCCAGCAAGGCTAGTTACGAATCTAACCAAGGCTATTTGAAAATTCACCAGCCTGGTGCTAGCAGAACTGTCATTAGTGAACAAATGAGACAGCCAATGCGAGCAAGACCTGCCCGAATCTGTCAGGATATTTATGAACCATGCCAATAAATATACACGCAGGCGCGTTCTTTCCCTCTCTCCCTCTCTTTCATATTCTTTTTTTGTGTAATGGTATGCAAGAGTGTACAATCGTCCTTTTATCTCGTAATTTGTGTAATAGTTATATGTAAAAAATAAATCGACTAAAAATGATTTAATATCTTGTTTGATGATGTTTTAATAAAGACAAATATTCAAATAGACTTTTTCTATATCCAAAAACGTGTACGTTATCACCTTTTATTATAACAACACTACAAAAGTCATTCGAGTTAGCATGAGCCATATGATTTTAGCTGCGTATAGTCTAGTCATGGTATAACTATATCGATAATAACGATCTCAAGTGTCATCCAATCAAAGGAAAGCCCGGAAGTAGCGGCTAGCCTTGAAGCACACACAAGGGTGTACCTTGAGTAACGTTGCATCCTAATCTCTCAGCTAATCTGTGGCCCATAGAAATTAATGTTACGACGTTCGAACCGGGCGCTCGACGGCCCTTTCGGTTTGTCCCAAAGTACGCTCCTGTCGGTCATTATGCGAGCTTTGCTTAGTCGCTAAAGTTTTTTCGACTCTCTCTCTCTATCTTTCTTGGTCAGTTCTGACCCAGCCATTATCGCTTAGTCGATGAAGCTTTTGTAGACGATAACCGTCTGTGTCGTTTTCGTATGGGTGAAAATTTAGTGTTAAAACGGAACTTTCTGATAAGTAAAACTTTTCTACAAACTTTGGACTATTTTATGAAGACATTTGAAAATGGTCATTATTAATGTTACGTTGATGAGAACTATTACCGAAATTTTTTTGTTTATATTGTCTATTTTGTTTATAAAGGAATATTTTGATAGATAGAACCGAAATTTATTGATAGAAATGAAATTCTCTATGCGGATATAACAATATTTGAAATTAAAATAATACGTGTTCTTAACTTTGTTCTTTACTTTGAGACAGTAAGATAGAATTTTTACTTGATTTTTTTATTTTTTAAGAATGTCTGAAAACTTGATTTCAATTCGGTTTTAACGAAAATGGTATAAAAGTTTCATAAGGAATCGAATTGCATTAAAAACATTCAAAATATTCAATAGATAGAAGCTACAGTTGTAGGTGTTTCCGGTGAAAAATGTCGATTGCCTATCAAATAAATGTCAAATAAACAGACAAGTAACATATGCAGCAAACGTCCCAACTCGAGACAGCGCTCTCCACTATAGCGTTCCTTGGCATACCATCAGCGATCTCTCGAGCTTGCATTCTGTTGGACTTCTCTATGCGGATCATCCAGGACAACGGCATCTCTCACACGCTTGGAATTCGGCACTTCGATTTTGATTCTAGAAAGTGAGAGCGTGTAGAACGACGACTTCTAGACCTAAAGTACATGTGTGTATGCGTTACATTGTCATGGAATGTCGTTCGTGCTAATTGGCTTATATGGAATTTATCGACACATTTCGTACCTTTTTGTTTCGTTCGGCGATTCAAGGAATCAGGAAAATAAAGAACAAGGCGAAAAGTAAATAGAGCGATTGTCAGACAACTAAAATGTAATAAGATCCGTGAGCGAGAAAACAACGAATAGGGGAGAGAGAGAGAGAGAGAGAAGGAAACTATCGAGAAAAGGGAGTGGGCGAACAACGGGCTATGTTCTTGTTTGGTCGTTTGCTTTTGCGGTAAATCGATGAGAGACAACGAAGAACAGTCGTTAGACTTTCTCTTTCTCTGCCCCTACCGTTGAATGGGATCTATTCTGCTAACTACAGCGTTCGTTTCGCGGATAATTGCTTGCGCCTATGTTCATCGTCACCCCGAGATACGTCGATCAAATAAGAAAGAAAGAGGGAGAAAGAGAGAGAAACCAAAAAAATAGTTGTCCGTTTATGATGTTCGGTATCTGTTTTGGACACGGTGCGAATGCTTTGATATTTGTTTTCAAAGGGTCTATTTATATAGAATCGTGTGTTTTCTTATCTTTACTTAAAAACGCATATTCGACATTAATAGTTGAGCAGATTATTTATTTAAACTAAACAAAAATCAACCACGCTAAATAAAATATAAAACCACATTGAGAGTAAACGAAATTTACACCTTAGAACAATTGAGTAAAAATTTGCGATTTCTGACAATGACATAGATTAGGCTGACGAACTAATAGTCCATGCGCGAGTCAAAACAAAGACGTGATCTTGTTATATCTTGTAGATTACTTACGTCACAATAAGTACTCGTAACTTTGTGACGAAAAATTACTTATTCAACCGAATTCTTACATAATTAATATCCCGTTTTTATTCAACAAACATAGTGATGCAAACAAAAGTGCAACGAAATTCAGACGCTAATCTCGATTTGACAGGGACATACAGCACTCGTAAGTTGGCTTTGTCGCTCGTACAAAAAGCGACGTATCGAAACCACGTGATCGCCGGGAATTTTGAAAATAACCTTGAGAAAGTTTGATGGATATTTATAACAAAGATAATATATAAAAATGCAAATCGCAAAAATGAAAATCCAAGCGCAGCCGAAATGTCTCCAAACAAAGCTCACTTCCATAATTCAATCTCACTCTGCGAGTATGAGAACGACACTCGAACAAGAAGTGGAATCAGCCTCGTACGCTACCAGTAATTGCTCTTCGGGACTCCGAATGTAATCGGCCAGATGATCGCGCATCTTACGACTTGATTGGTCGTCATTAAAGGGAATGCGTTTACGCTACCCTAGAGACGACGACGACTTTCGTCGTCTGCGCGCGACTAGAATTAATACGTACTTCTGCGGTTCCCAACTTTCCTCAATGACGATGCAATGGAGCAGAAACAGTAGCTAATGACGTTTGTTTCTAATTATAACATTTTACTATAAAATAGAGAATAACGTTCTTATTATTTAATACAAATCTTTTATTTTTATTTAAACATGCGATTCAATCAAGACACGATGACATTGCGAATGCGAAGCAGCATTCATCAAGATTTACTTTTTCTTTCCTTGCCAACAAAAAACAAAGTTCCACCCAATCGTGGTACAACTTTATAATTGTAGCCCGTCAATTTCTCTCATTCCGTGAAAACACAAAAGATAAAAAATATATAGTGAAACAAATCGGAAGTGTAGAGTCAAAAGGTAGAGAAGGAGGGCGACGCGACTCAGGATAACGAGACGTGAGGGAAATGAAGGAGGAGCCATTCGAAGTTTCGAATCTTACGTCGTCGAGATAATGGATGACAAATTGTAACGACGAATCTCGAATGCGTAATGCCGTTACTTTGCTACTTTGCCTACGTATAGATAGGTCGCGCGCATACACTGCACCAGCCAACTTTATCGATGAATTTCATTGCTCGTCGCTCCTCGTAGTTAATCGAGCGAAGAATTTTAAGGAGCCCACTGATTTTTTGTTCTCTCACTCGACGTCACTAACGTCGTTAAAGGATGACCCGTCAGGGATCGAAACTTTAACGACGCCAACAACTGCGCGCGGCTATAGTGTCGAGGGATGTGTGCGACGAAAAGGGTTCGCGACCGCGCTGACGCGAGCGTTTTCCCGTCATAATCGCTTTCGGATTAATTAAACTCCGAGACGCGTCGTCGATAAACGTTAAATTTTATGGGGAGCCGTTAGCCATTGCCTCGCCTATTCCATGTTTTTCAAATTGCCATTGAATTTCGAAATGCAACGTTATACATTTTTTTATTTTGTAAGTCAAGGAATTTAACGCAACAACGTAAAATGCAATATCAGTATAATTGAAAAATTTATTTATTCATAAAGAGTTTTGATGTCACGCGCGAGGGGGGTAAAAATTAATTTCCCGTGGTTTTTGATGAAAGGGCCAACGACGACGACGAAACGAGCCAGCAATGACATGCAACTTTTTCGCTAACCTGCGTTATATAATTTCGTCAAAGGTTACTGCTTGTTAAAGGGATGCGAAAAAGGAAATATATCGTAAAAGCATTCTTTTATTTTTCGTACGTGCCATAAGTAATACTTTTTCCATTAATTAAATAAATCATTTATCAAATAAAATTCCAAACAGAACCTTAAACGTCTATTTATCCTTAACTTTAGAAAGGAAAACATTTTTTTTTTTCATTTCCCCGCGATTCATTATAAAAAAGGCGAACACAATTAGCGGTAAACTGCATTTTCTGGTCTCCTTGTTTGGAAAAAAAGAAAACACGAAAGCAGGACGCGGCAGTGCAAAGGTAGGTCTAATTACTCGCAGCCTTATTTCGTCGCTTAATTTTCAAGCTCTCTCTCTCTCTCTCTCTCTCTTTCATTCGCTCTTTATTTTTTTTACGTGCCCTCAAAAATCTCTCATTAACCATAGTTGAGCCTTTTAAATCTCCCCGGCAACTGCTAAAGTTTCTCTCGAATTAATCACTCGACACCGATTGTTCGCCGTTGAGGTAAAAATCTAATAAATAGCCGGAAGAGAGTTTCCTCTGATAATTAAGTCCACGAGAAAGAGCGAAAGAGAAGAGGGAGGGGCGGCTCAGTCAACTCGCGCGCGCCGCTTCTTGCATCCTCAAGAGATGGCTAATTAATTTAATTACCGCCTCCATTCTACGGAGCAGATTTCGTTTTCTCTTTTTATTCTCTTTCCCTTCTCTCTGCCACGCCGGCATTTTCGAGAGTTGCTGCTTGGAAAGCCAAAAAGAACGGGTCTGCCTCTTGTTTGTTCGCTTGAGGATTGATTGGTGTACAGGGGTAGTCACTGTACCAAAAGATGTAGATATTAACTGCTTCATTAGCTATTGATGTGTTCATTTTGTTTGACTCATTGCCATTACTTCAGAGTACGTTTGAAATACATTTGTTAAAGGCATCGAAAAATGAAACAATATGAAACATATCCAGGAAAACACACAACTAACCACAACGTCAACGAAGTGCTTTCTCTCTCTCTCTCTCTCTCTCTCTCTCTCTCTCTCTCTCCCTCTTTACTCAATCTACCGCAAAAGAGGAAATTCGTGCGACCTCGACTCCCTCGGCATCGTACGTAATAACTCCTTTGCGCCTCCTCCGAAGGAATCGGCGCGTCGGCTTGCGACAATGCCACCGCCTCACCGAATAGGACTCTCGAGGGGCTCCTTCTATACAGATACTATCTGTATTTCATTAACATTATTCTCCGCGTGCAACCACCGCTGCTACTACCTTCCTCGTTCCCTCAGCCTCCTCACCCCTACCCCCTTCTTCTCGTTCGACGCTCTTATACAGTTGTGCGACGATGCTTTTTGTACGATGCGACTATTTGGTTGCCGAGTTGTTACCGTCGCTCGATTGTTTAGTACTGCTTTTTACACTGACAATTGACAATTTATCTGAATATTGTTTGCCCGTTCCATTATTGAAGATAATTTGTCAAAATACTATAATGTTTATTTATCTCCTTTTAGAGAATCTCGAATAACTGAAGATTCATGTAAATACGCAATGCCTAATTGGGCACTTGCCTGTGGAACCCATTTCAACACAAAGCCAATTCACGTTGATTTTAAAAGCTCGAAAATCGAGTAGACGCCTACCTAATTTGAATACATTCGTCAAGAGTCAATTTGAATATCAAATAGAGTCATTGTAAAAAAAAAACAGAACGTTTATATAGGAAAATACTTGCTAAAGAGGTAACAAAAACAAAACAAAATAGAAAACAAAGAAATTAATCGTAGAAATAATGCAAGAGCCCTGAGTAGAAGGGAAAGAAGATCCGCATAGGCCTCCTCGACTCATCGACAGATTTTTCGAAAGGGGGTTAATTAAGACGAGCTTGCAAGCTCGAGGGAGCTCAATCTCTCTTGCTCTCGACAAAACGCTAATTAAACCACTCGAAAGTGAGTGCCATTAAAGGGTATAACGCACGAGACCCAGGACTTATTCCAATTGCATGTCTCGCTTTCTATTAATAAAAGATACGGCCGACGTTACCGCCGCCACGGGGATTAAAAGTTGAGAAAGATATGCAAATTTGGTCTCCCGTGGCGCAATTGTCATTAGCGTATGCGCCAAGAACTTTATCAAGTCTCTTTTGCACGATTGAATCGATACTATATCTATATACGTCAATTCGACACGATAGAAATATTTCGGATTTACCATATTGTAAATCCGTTCGGCAAAAAGTTAATAACTCGCGTACGCGAATCAAGCGAGCTTGTAAAACTATAAAAATAAATCCAGATAGAATAGAACGAAAAAAGCACTGCACTATTGCGGAAAAGTGAATGATAAATCAAAGGAGCTTTAAGACTCGTAGCCGTTAGTCCTGCTTTGGCGTTATAATCCGGCCTATAGCGAGCAGTTCAAATAAAAAAAAAAGAGAGCGAGAGAGAAAATGGGCGAAATGGCTTGGAATTCAATAGCAACAAACCCTTGCGGCACAGCGGTATTATTCCGCAGTAAAATTTTATTTCTCAAACATTTATCGGCGTACAGAGGAGATATCGAGAAAAGGAAGTGCGGACTAATGGTCCGGCAAATGTGGACGCTCGGATTATTTGCCTTTTGTTTTTCCTCTTTTTTACGCGGGTTTAGGTTTTGAAAATGAATTTATAGCGTAGATTGGAAGATAAAGTATTTGTACCGTAGACTTTTCATTCAATTTTTTAAAATTAGAATATAAATGAAAAATAAATAATTACATCGCACGTTGGCCAAAGCTTTTAAAGTCAAATATTATTAGATAGTTTATAAAGTAAATTGTCAGTAACCTGTAGATATACGTACAATCCCGACAGTCAACCATTATATCGTGCGATAGCTTACTCGTAAAGTAGAGTCGAACAAAACCAACAGAACGCTGTGGAAGCTGGCAAAAAAAAGCAAACGAAAAATACGAGGAGAAAAGCAACAGATAGAGAAAAATCGAACGAGCGACGGGCTTCGTTGTTATATTTGATAACGACAAATTATTGTTACGAGTAGAAGCGCGCCGGCGAGCACTAATCTCTCGATATTTTTGCGGATTTATACTTTCCGCGCGGCTAAAGCTATCCTCGACACATTTTACGACGTGCGCACGTCCCATTCGTTGTTTGTTTCCGGTTGCTGTTGTTGTTGTTGTTGTTGTTATGCTGTTGTTGTTGTTATTTAATGCTCTAGCGAATTACATTTTCTTATAGGCGAGATTTTTCTTGTTAGACGTTCAAATTGATATAGTCCGCCAGCACAAAGTAATTTTATGAATGTATTATATATTTTTTAAAAATACATTCGAATAGATAAATAACAAATGGAACGATAAAATAACGAGTTTCCAATTTTAGGCGACGATATAGCTGCAGCATATGCGCACCTGATCCTCGACTCTCGAGCTAAATTGACGCTCTAATCTGCTATAACTCAAGCTTAAGCTTCAAGTTCGATGTGCGCCAGCGCTGTAAGAAAATTAGTGGAAAGCTATATAGCGACTCATGCTATACAGATATAAATTGGGATCAATTACAATAACGCTTCCACTCGCGCGCTTCTCTGAGACGATTTTCATTTGTAACATCTCTCTCTCTCTCTCTCTCTCTCTCTCTCGCTCTCGCTTACTGGCGCTAGCTATACAATTAGCCCGCAAACTAATGAATTTCTGGCTTCGATGGTAATTATACCGGGGGATGTTTAGAATCCGTGGCTGTATAATTAATTGTAACGTGACGCTATGGGGCTTATATAATCGATTTTAATCAAGGGCTTCCACATTGATTCTTCAATGAATAATAGAACTTTGAATGCATTCGAGTTCTGATTATATTGTAAATGAATTTCACGGGATATATGGTACTTCTCTTCCTTCATCACTCGTGTGTATTTGTCACGGATGAGCTGCAAATCCGAAAAAAAACATAAGAATCCCACGCTCAGCTCATGTTTTAGAAATCGTATGCTGGATAATCCAAGAGAAGGCTCTTAGGTGCAGTAAAGCGTCGTCGACGCTGGCTCATTGTTACGGGGGTTGAGAGATGCACAAGCTTCTGTGTCTGGCGTTTATGACACTATGCCGGCGCGTCGAGTTAAGATCTCGTTACGACGTTACTATATCTATATATATACACGCACGTTTCTCCCGAATAAAAGTCAGATAGCCCAGGAGAGAGAGAGAGAGGAGTATCTTCCTTGCTGCGCAGAAGATCCTTTCGCGGATGCTTATCCGTAGTGGCTTTTATTTACTCGCTTTTCGCTGTGCTAGAATGGGCTTTCTTCTTCAAAGGTGATTCGTTTGAACGCTGAGCACACGATTAAATTGTATTTTGTGGGGTGTCGTTTTTTTTTTTCGTTCGTGTACTGAATCAATTTGTAATTATCAAACTATCTGTTTGCAACATTTATTTTTACGAAACTAATTTTATTCGAAAATTGTATTCGCTGTTACGTCAGTCCTCGAAACTTTTTAAAGAAAGTTTGATGCTTAACAAGTCGCTAGGGACGAATACAACTGTATAATTCAGGCGAATTGCCATACTCTGATTGGATTGTCTTTTTTTTTAATACTACTAGCCTCCCGCAACTTTGCCATATTTTCAATTATAACCAGCTCAAAACTTCAATAGTTTTAACAAATTTCCCAAGAGCGCAATAAAACATTACCTCAATCATATGACGAAAAAGAAACCAAATAACCTGAATCTTTTTCAACTGGTAACTCATAAATCATAAAAAGCAAAAAGACAAAAAGAACAGAAGAAGGAATGGTTTGCTCGTATTTGTCGTCGCAGCAGGTGTAAATCGTCGCTAAGCTCCGTAATTTTCCCGACGGAGAGAGCATACATCACTACGAAGCGAATGGCAGTTGCGAGAGAATCCGAGGCGGAAAAAGAAAAAAAATCCCTTTGCCAAATACGCATACACTCGCATACAACAGCCAGTAAATTTACAACCGTACTTTTTGGATAAAAATTAGCAAGTTTTTAATCGGATTTCCTTTCATTTATGTATTTATTGTTTCCATGTCATCTACCGTCCGTGTGAATAACTCAAACTAAAGCACTTGGAAATAATAAGATTTTAGATAGTAAACTCAAACGTTAGAAGGTCGTATACAACGGCGCAGGCAACGGTGGCGCTTGAAGCAACGACTCCAAGCCGTTTAACTTGTTCCCTCAGTCTCATCGTTTCGCTGTTATATCGCCCCTTAAGTGAGCGATTTCACTGGAAGTCGCGATGATTTTTCTCCTCGCGATCGTATAATCGTATTTTATCTGCCTTTGTCATGCTCCGCATGGGATGAGAAATGAGTAAGTAACGTTTTGTAAATGGTCGTATTACTTTGAGGGTGTTTTGATTTGTTTCTGTTACTTTGACTTCCAAAACAACAGTTCTGATCAAATCGTTCTCGTAATATACATTAGAAATTATTCGATAGCAGTCAACTTATTTAAAAAAAAATCAATGGTACGCCAAATAATCGAGATTCTCTCTATCCAAAATTCAAAAGAAGCCAGAGGAAATTCTTGTTGAACTATGAAGCCAACACAAGAGCCGATGACGTTGTGTAGTCTATGGAATCCACGAAAAGCTTGGGAAAGGTAGCAAGAAGCAGCATCCTGAAAACTCGTCAGAAAGTATGTTAATTAGCAGTATAAGCTTTTACTAAATACGAAAAAACTTTTTTATACAGCTAATTAGCAACGAAACAGGTATTCGAGTTATGTATTCTACTCAAAACTATTTTGTTTTCAGCGCGTTGATGTCACATCGTATCGCTTCAGGCTTTATTTTTTCCCTGAATCTTTGTGGATAAATGATATACTAACAGCTTGTTTCCGGTTTTGTATTTATTCACATAGCAAAAATGTATTAAAAAATAATTTGCAGGCCAAGTGAAATAAGTTTGCGAATCAATTATTCCGACCGTGCTAATTAAAAACAAAAAGAACATTTGAGATTCTCGAATATACCTTATTACAAATGATTTGGTTTATGGGCCGTATTCTCGTCGCCAAGGGACAACTACGACATATGACGACGATAAAAATTTTAACATCTCTCTCTCTCTTTCTCTCTCTCTCTCTCTCTCTCTCTCTCACTGTCGTGTAGAAATGGATTGGCGGGCATATAAAGCTTGCGAACGTATTAGATTCGAGTATTGCATGCTTTCGCTCTACATACAATGTAGAAGAGAATTGAACTATCAAACTCTATAGAGAGATTATTCACATTAAGATCTGATTAATTTTTGAAAAATAGTTTAAAACTACTTGCGAATCAATGTGTTACGCGCATATTAAAAAAACAAATCACCGCGAAATGTGACTTTTCCAAAGCTTGAAAATCTTCAAGCCACTGTACATAGAATAAGAAGCTTCGGACTCATCACGATCAATTTATTTGAAAAACAATGGTAGTACAGATCTCACAAGAACGTCGCGCTTGCCGTGGCATTGTATTCGAGATGTTGGTTCAAAGGCATCAGCCCGCAAAATGTAACTAATCGTGAAGAGAGTAAGAGCAGTGTCGAGGAAAAGGGAGTGAGATAAGCAAAAAGGGAGCTTTTCACTGGCGTCAATATCAGCGAATAATACAATTAGCTGTTGGAGGGTAAGGTTAAGAATGAAAATTAATTAAGGCAATAAAAGCTTATCTTGGCACGCGGACTCTCCAGTAATCGTTGTAATTAAAATAAAAATCGCACCCGCTCTTTTGTTGCGTGGATTTCGGTATAAAAGGTAAAAGAGAGAGAGAGAGAGAGAGAGAGAGAGAGAGAGAGGAGTGTTACGCGTATTGAATTCGAATTAATTGACGGAGCGTATAATACTCGTTCGAAGGGGAGGTACAATGAGCTTTGTTGCGTCTCGTTGTTGGATTTGGTGTTTCTAATTGCCGTACCCTATTTCTATCATTCGCGATAATTTTTTTTACAAAATATTAATAAAATTGTTGATATGATTATTAAAACAACGACAAAAAATCTAAATCTACATCGAGATATTGTAGTATCGTCTTGTTGGCAAGTGAAAGCTTTTGAAAGGTGTGTGTATATATATATATATGCAGAGCAACGAGAAAAGCATAAGCTGGCAAGTAAGGAGTTCGGCTGCGCGGGTGGTGCAGGCGGGTAGCTGCCTTCATTAGAGTCTCTTAATTAACTTGCGGCGCGCACGCGACTTCGCACAATGGCTTACGAGAGCACCCATTCAATTATACATGTTAATAATATAGACGGCGCGCTCTCTCTCTCTCTCTCTCTCTCTCTCTCTCTCTCTCTCTCTCTCACTTTTTTCCCAGAAAATTAAACCTGGAAATATACACGAGTTATACACGATTGTCTTTACGAACAATGGTAATGTTAGCGAATCGATTGAGTCCTACGTTTTATATCAATGATAAGTTAATTTATTTTTGTCGACAAAGACAAATAAAGAAAATCCATTTCATTAACACGAAAAACAATAAACGTAAGAGTTACACTGCATATATCACAAAAGATTTGATCGGCCGAATACAAGAGATGGGAGAGAAAGAGGAGTGATGTACGAAGCAATACCTGAAGAAAATTCACGTGTATAACTATGTATATATATACACGCTCATGTGACGTTAATCGAATTTTCGCTATTGACTGCGAAAAGCCAGAGTGCGGAGGATAGGCAGAAGCAAGAAGGTGTAGAGCGCGCTACGAGGATGAATGTCGATAATCGTTTTCTTCGCTCGCTTGCTCATGCTTATATACTCGTGGCCTTTTTGCGCTGTGTACACATTGCGCAACCCAGCAGCAGCAGCAGCAGCAGCAGCAGTTTACGTACGCGAGGAAATTGAGAGTCGAGGCGTTAAAGTGTTTGATTAAGGGAAATAATGAGATGCTCGCGCTTCGAGCCGAGAGAGGAGAAGGCATGCACGCGCGATAATTGAATTTTCAAGTCGATGTGCGGTTTTTATATAAATATATATTCATCACTAAGGATTTCACTCGCTTGAATCGTTGATGATTGGATTGAAAAGTAAAAAAAAACTTCATCACAGCGTTATTTGGTTATCTTTAGTTTCGAGTGTTTGCTTTCACTCGCTAGAGGGATAAAATATAACTGCTAGTGAGATAATTGTTCGAAAATATTTATCACGAGTCCAATTTAAAAGTGCAATACGTTAAAAAGTAGCATGCGTATGAACGTTAAAAAAGCCTAAATTACAAGAAACCAACAAATAAATAAAATATAGAATTTTCATTGCTCTCAAACAACACACAGTAGTACATCCGAACAGGTGAGAGAGAAACGGATATAGCCAGTAGTAACTGGCGACATATGCTCAGACACGTTGCACGCGCAAATATATATCACAGCGAACAGAGAGGGGGAGAGAGAGAGAGAGAGAGTGAGCTTGGCGCCTTTCCGGCCCTCCCTCCCCTCTCGTTGCTTCCATCCCCCTCACGATGGTTAACCGCACTCGTTAACCGGCCCATATACCCGAGTAGCGTTAGCGCGAGCGCAAATTGCGTGTACCCAGACTATATGCGTTTATATCATAATGCAAGCGCGACTGTTCCAACACAACTGCGCTATGTTAAATATTTTTTTTTCAAGCGCAATGAAGAGCCGCGATTAACGTTCGCCTATTATACACCTGCGTTGTTACACGTGTTGCAACAGCAACTGTAATGTGTAAAATTTTTTTACTTGATATCTTTCTTTATCGACTTTACTCGTTCAAGTAAAATAGCGCTACGTTTCTACGTATTTTATTGATATATTTGACGCTAAAGAAGATAAATCCTTGATCGAAATATTATAATCAAACGCAGTATTAATCGTCATGTCGCCGACATTCGCAACGAAGCTGTCTCAGTAATGCGTTCGTCTCTGCGACCTCGCTGACAATTAGGAGATATTAATTAGTAGATACTTCTCTTTCTCTAGCTATACTAATGCTATTCCGTGCATGGCTAGTTGTGCGACAAAACATTTCAGTTTAATAACGTTTGCTTTATATTTTGTCATTCGTAGTGCGAGTAATACTTTCTTTATCGACAGATGGCTGATTTGCTTTTCGTAAAATTGCTACATTTACTTACTACTTAATGAATAATTGAAACAAATCTGTCATCGTTTTAATAATGCAGTCTGTTAAATCGAGTCACGTAGGAGCTCGCAATAACAATGTTACTTTAGACAAAAGCAATTCTTTACCTTTAATCCAATTGATGTGCGCAAATGTAAAATTGAGTGAAAATTCAAAGTACGCTTGAAAATAGAAGTTACAAAGTGGCCGATATCCATTACACAGTTACATACTCGTGCGCTTACACAGAGGGGGATGATCGACGGATCGAAAAGTCACTCCACGTACATATATACATATATATATATATATATATATATAAACACACACACACTCGCGGGTGCTCACACATACACACAGCTGCTGCCGGTGCTACTGTTGCTGGCGGGCCGAACTTGGAAATTCCATTATACTAGCTAGAAGGGGTCGCTCGGCCACCACCGCGCCCGCGCGTACCTCTGCCACTCGACGCTAATTGGGTTATTCGATCATACATCGGACGTATATTTAATAACTCGACTCGGCTCTCTAACTGCGTAACGCCTGCGTGGCTTTTTCCAATGCTTGCAAGCGCACGCGAGAGCAATCGATTATTGTTTTCAACGACTTCACCTTTTTGCCTATTGTGCAAAGTTTCAAAAGAATTCCGCTTTATTATTATTATTATTTTTTTTTTAAAGAATATAATTAGTGGGATTGAAATTGAATGAAACCATACAGTCCAGAAGAAATTCACGCATACGCGACAGATTTTTTACTGACAAAATGAAGCTTTCGAACAACTCCTTTTCCGGGCAATTTTGATGTCGCTTTAAAGAGATCTCGGCCAATTACTAGGGGTATTTGTGGACGTTGAATTTTAATTGGGACGGGAACTAAAATAAAATGAAAAAAAAAAGAATGAAAAATGTGCCACTTCGAGAAGAAGCTTCTTTCATGCCGTTTGCGTCCCTGGCAAAGTTTTCAGTCCAGTCAATGGATCTATTCGGCGTTTAATTCGAGTATGAGACCTTCGTTAATTTTATTTATTGACGGAGACGAGAGATTTTTGGTAGCTTCCTACAGTTCAAATACTTGTCGTTCCACTTCTTCTAATAGTTCCATTAACTCGTTCCCAGCGAGAAAGCATCTGCGTGTTAGATACTTTATTGCAACGAGGAAACTTCAAAAATAAATGTTGTACATGTATATCAACGCGTGCCTACATTCCTTTGTATTTGTAAGAAATAGTAATAATACATATATATAGCGAAACTAAAAGCAATCTGGTCGGTAATCAACTATATATCGCAAGAAAAATCAGCTTTACAAACAATAAGCTCATTTGGCAAGTATATAACTAATCAGACGAAAAGAAGCTCTAAAAGCTGAAAACTCGGGTGGAGAAGCAGTAGCGGCGATCCTCAATTAGACGCTCGCGTAGTCTTTCTCTCTCTCTCTCTCTCTCTCTCTCTCTCTCTGTCTCCGAAGGGGACTATATAGCGTGGCAACCTTGTGTTCGCGCGCGCGTCCAGCGCAATAATTAACGGTCCGTCCTCTCATGCTTAATTAGGTTAATCTATAGAGATTCATTAGCGCTCTGCCGCTTCGCGACCGGCAAAATTAGCGCTCGAGAGATCCCTCGCTTCCTCGCTCCGTCCTATAGTTCTAGTAGTAGTAGTAGTAATAACAGTAGAAATAGTAGTATTATTAGTAATAGTAGTAATAATTGTAGTAGATGTGGTGGTAACGTCGCTGACAACACTTTATTTTGAGCCTTTTTTAGTTATACACGAGAGTTTCCTAGCGGCGTTTACTTTGAAAATTTTGTTTGGATTCATTTGACAAGTGTTATATCATTTCTTATCGGCTCTTTAGATATTGTTTAGAATTTTTTGCAAACAAAAATCTATCAACGAATACAAGTAACCATCATAGATCAATTTTACAGAAATTATTGGAGTTGACACTCCACGTTCAGCATTGAAATTTAACGTTTTTGAAAAAAGCTTGGTACGTTGTTTTCGCGCGTCAAACTATACAGTCGACACACGTGCTGCCACGCCACGGTTACTCGGCAAAGCGCCTCCTCCTCCACGAGTGCGCTCGCATCTACTCCTACCAGATCAATTTCACGTCTTCTCCGCTGAGAAGCTCCGCGAATTAAGACGAAACCTACATGCCCTCTTACTCGGCACCTTTTCATTTTCGTTTTGAAAAAATCGATGCAATAATTAATTATGCGAAGATAAAAACAGTTACTCTCATTGAACAACGAGAAAAATAAACGAGAAACGAATGGACAAATTCAAAGAAAAATACATTATTACAAAGTACAAGAAGGGGTGGATATGGAAGGAGAGAGAGAGAGAGAGAGAGAGAGAGAGAGAGAGAGAGGAGGGTAGTAAAAAAATGAATTTTCTCATTCCACACTCGCTCTCCATCATCGACAGGAAGGGTGGTTCTCTCGGCACACGTGTGTAAGCCCGTCGTGGGATATTACCAAAGTTTTACACGGCGGAAAGCTAATAAGTGTATCGTCAGGGTAACTTTTGCGGCAAACGGCAGTCTTTTCGCCCTGCACGCATGCACGCAAAGAAGCTCAAAGAGAAAATGGAAATACTCGTAATATGTGTTGGCAATGATGGACGGCTTTTTAATCGTTTCTAAATACATTAATGTAACGTTTACTTTTGCCATATTTATATAGTTTTCGGACTAATTTTCGTATTTTTTAAAGATTTCATCAACAATTATTTAAGACTATATTATACGTTATAGAATATGACGTAAACCATTATGATTAAGTCGAATACTCAATTGCGTTTCAGGAAAAGGTTATTGGTTAGCCATCTAACCGATTACGCGCGCAATCTATCGACATCAATAACTCGAGCTTGTACTTACACGTCTCTTTTCATTAAAGATCCCATAAAACTGAAAAAACAGCATCTTCAAGTAGTGTAACAAGGGCGAGAGAGGGAAAGAGAGAGAGAGAGAGAGGGGTGCAAAGAACAAAAGTTAAAAGCCAATGGCACTAAAGCGGGCAGCAAAAAAAAGAAAGCGACGAACTCGGGGTATGTGACGGCGGAAGTTTATGAACACGACTCACATAAATTGTCGCGGCTCTTTAAGAAATTGGAAAGGCGCGCGCGTGGAAACAGCTTGGCTCGAGTGCCTCGAAAACTTTTTTTTTTAAGAACGCGCCCACCTACCTTGCAGCATTTATACAAACGACAATCCGATCTCCCACGGTACACTTTGTGATAAATTGACGAGCGCGAACTCATGCATTCTTAACTTTGATGTGGTATTTTGACGATTACAAATTTATTTTGAAATAATGCCATATTATTAATAATACCACAGTTATTGCACACGAATAAATATTATTTTAACACCGATAATAATTGAAATCGCCTTTTTAATTATTCTATTTGGAATGAAAAGCCTGGTCGACAGTAATGGTCGCGACTGATGCGACTGATGAAAGATGAATTTTTTACGCGAATATTTTGCACTGAAATCGTCGCAAATGACTCGGCACTGTCACAGCTTGCGAAACAATAGCCTCTGGAAAACAGTCATGGGAGAGAAAAATCCACAGACAGCATAGGCTGACATATCCATCAAACTGCACTGATTCGAATTTAAATAGAATAAATGATGGAATTCCAAGTAAAAGCTTCGCTTAATTGGGAAAAAAATAATTTTCCAATCAATAGAATGTAAAATTAATGATTTCATATTCGTGTTAAAATAATTGATAATGTTGATTGCAAAAGACTGACAAATTATTGGGATTGAAATATTACAATTATAAATACGTAATTATTCGCAAATTTGGAAATTTTATTTTAATTAACAACATGTACACCTGTATCAATTAAGAAAAATAAGCAAAATATACACGACATTGAAACGCTTGAAGCTCATATCGCCGATATTTTGGAGTTTAATGACGCAGTGATCGATATTAGCGAACGATTCCCCGGAGAGGCGCGCGCGCGCGAGTGAAAGAGAGAGAGAGAGAGAACGCTTTATCGGGCGCCAACGTTTATTCAAATGTAATATCTCGTCTGGTGAATATTATACCACCGCAATGCGTCCCTCAAGACCTCGAGTCTAGAAGCCAAAATTACTTTTCTCTAGTTAAACTTTTTGATCGATTAAGATTGCTAGTAGTGACAAGCGAGTTTAGTTAGACGAGCGAGCTCGTGAATTGGTAAAATAACTTAAAACGACCTGATTTTAAACGACTTTAACCCTTTTTCAGAATAGGATTACCTACCATTTCTGCGATTAGTGACAGGTTTAAATGCCCGCGTGACAGTTGGATTGACGTTTCCGTGTCGCGGAATGAAAATCCCTATTGCATCAGTAATGCTTTCAATTATTTCATGAAATACGAGTATTAATATTCGATGACACACCGTTTATCTTGAGACATGTCGAGAGAGTGAGCTTTAATATAAATATATGCATGTATATATACGTATTGGCAAAGTTTGGTGAAGTTTAAAAACGAGAAAACGGGTATCGATGTCAGTTGCATTCATTTTTTGTATAATTGTTTTATCATGTTACATCGCTTGTCGATATTCTTCGCTGTATGGTTAATAAAAATCCAAAGAATCTCTACAACTTCAAATATCGAACTCGTAAAAAGAATAAAAAGATGCTGGCCAGCAAACAAGAGCATATCTAAGCGGAACAGAAGGGTCAGCATCGAGGTACGTGTCAAACGGCGAATTAATTCGGGTGTGTGCAGAGAGAGAGAGAGAGAGAGAGGGAGAGTATAGTAACGTCCGGGATCTGCTGCCTCGTAAAGCTACGGCCTCGAGCGAAAGGGTAAATAGGCGTCAGAGGGAAGGGTGAGGAGGTCATTTTGACGAGTGAAAGAGAGAGAGAGAGAGAGAACGGGTCCGAGTGGCCGAGCCAGATGTCGCCACGGGCGTGACGTCACTGGTTAACTGCCGGCCAGCGTGATTCTGATTAATTACCGATAGTTACACAAGCTGACGCTGCAACCTCCCGCCGTGTTATCTGGCATATATATATATATACATATGCCGTATATATACTGAAAAATTGACGACCTCGCGTTTCTTTCTCTCTCTCTCTCTCTCTCTCTCTCTCTTTTCTCTTTTTTTATTTTTATTTTTCCAGAGGTAGGTTCATCGAGAAGGGTATGAAGATTGAATTTTGTGAGCGCGAGTCCGGTGTTGTGTCCACTTTGCAGCCATTACTTTGGTTAATGGCGCGCTGTTTGAGTTTAATTAGAGCGGACGTCGAGCGATGAGAAATAGTGCTGTAAAGTCGACGCTAATTTCGGCGCAAACTAATGGCAACAAGCGTACACCCACGCGGAGCGTTATTTCGACGATGAGTCAATGTGGCGGCAGCTATAATTTGACGATATTCAATTTTTCCGACAATATTTTTTGTTGTTTCATGCACAAAATAACGCATGAGACTTCATCATAGTCTGCATTTATGTTAATTATCGTAAGATATGCCAGTATTGTAATGTCAATCGAAAATCAAACTTATTACCTATTACGATATAGGCCTTTTTCACGCGTACATCATTTTTGTGATCAAAAATAACGAGACTCTTACTCAATTACACTCCAATAACCGAAACTACAAACGAATCGAAAATCTCTCGCTTTGTAGAAAACCAATCGATTCTTTTTTTTTTCTCCAGCATGGCATCGAACTTTTCATACATTTTAAAAGCTTCTGGCTGCGCGTACGCTTAATCCGATTTAATTGAGCGATTAACGGCTAAACATAGGGCGTTTGCCATGGCGGCAGTGGCAAGAGAGAGAAGAGAGAAAGAGAGAGAGAGAGAGAGGGAAAACGAACGAGCGCGAGTCAAGGATATTTATGGCTGGGATTAGCTACGATAATTGGCCGTGTAATATACACGAGCTATGCACGCGGTGCAGCGCACTCGTTGTGCGTATATACGTAGAGAAACGATCTCTGTTGCTTCGTCGTTCTTTTTATTATTTTTTTTCCTGAAAAGAGGAAACTTTTTTTGAACGATGTACGCGAACCAATCGTAAATGATCCGATACGACTTGAGTCATATTTTTTGCACGTTGATGTACGTGATAGGTAAATTTATCTTGGGATCAATGATAAAATTTGATTCATTTTTCTTGCACATGACTTGATTACGAGTAAGTATACTGGTACTCTCACGCTAATGATTTGATAACTTGGAAGTGCAGAAACTATACACGTATATATGGAGATGGAGTATAGAGATCGTTAGCGGCTCACCGCAATAGACAATAGATTTGCCCAGCCAATCGTTACCAAAGGATTAGGAAGCACCGATCGATAATGGCGCCATGCCGGGATCTGGCGATTAGAGGGGATCAGGGTTGAATTGTTAGAAAATCAGTTTCCTCATCCGCTATTGCTTTTAATTGGCCCTCGCGATTTGCTTCATCCGTATGAACCTCTGCGATTGATTTTTGCGATCCTCCTCTTCGTTTGTCTGTTGGATTTGCATTTGAGTTGTCGCCGTATATAATCCTAATGTGCTATGTAATAAACATTGTTAATCTTTAATTATTACGTAGATAACGAAATTCTTTTTCAATGAATATGGATTTAATTTTTTCGCACGATACAATTCCTACAGAGTCTCTATTATTGTTCATATATAAATGATTGTGAAATGTAAATAGGAAAATTTGTCTATGAAAATCCACACGCGTACCAGCTTATGCAGGATAAACACTACAACTAATAGTATAATGCGGCATATTATTAGACAACACCATCAGCCATCAAAATTTCATCATCGTGTGCAATCATCCATTCAAAATCCAATACTGCAGCGTACGCAACGTTGTGGATGTTGTTTTTTTTTTGCCACAATGGTCAAATCATCAATAGCTTCACTAACTCAAAACGGCGTTTTACCTTCCCTATTGTAATTGCCTCCGCGCGTAATTAAATCCTGGTTAATAACACGCCCGAGAGAGAGAGAGAGAGAGAGGCGTGGAATCATAGCAAAGGCATTATTACATCCAATGATTGGCTGGGCTCACGCTCGCGTATTATCAGATTTCCATTAAAATTGCACTGACATTGTCGACGCTTTGTTGTTTCTCTCTCTCTCTCTCTCTCTCTTATGAGTGTGTGTAATTGGTTATCTATATTATGAAATGTCAAAGCATTTTGTTTCACCTTTCGGGACAATTGCTTATCACGGTAAAATGAAAAAAAAAAATAACATTGAAGCTTGCGAGAAAGACACTAAAGGAGATTTAATGATGACGCTGTTATTGGGAACAATAGGATTGAAACCACGTTAATTAGCCGATCAAATCAATGCATGAAGAAGACATCCTTTGCGATAAGCTGATGCGCATTGTTATACTTAATAATGTTCGTTCAATTCTAAAAGCTCACCAGGGACCGTGTTTTATTGTTTTAGTTGAAAGACAAATGTTTAAAAAAAAAAAAAAGAATACTTTTGACATAATACATACATTTGATAGCTATTTATTGTCTAATTACATTAATCGTATAAAATTACTAAAAGTCGTCCGTAAACAAGAAATCGTTTAGAAAACTCTTGAAATTAATTTAATTTCAAGAACCCTTCTGAAAAACAAAAAAGAGCAATCAACTCAACAATTCTATTCACGGCAAAACAATTCCAAGCATTGCGAACAATACCAAGCGTGAAAGAACGTCTTGCTCGGCACGTCGTTTCTTTCGGACGTTATCGCTGTAGCAAAGAGTTAAGCTTGAAAAATTCCTCTTTCTCTCTCTCAGTCACTCTGTCGGAGGTAACGGAGGGACGAACCTCAGCCCTCCCGCGAGTGGCCAAATCGTGACCACGCCCGGAATAGCGTTGCCGCCCCATGGCCAATGGCTCGACACTGCTAACGCGTCGACGCAACGCCATGTGACGACAAGCGCGGAGCTGCAGTCGTTCGCGTGAAACGCGACGATCAACACTGTATCGAAGAACGCTCCTACTGCTTTTGCTTGATTGCCGATCGAATGCGTTTATATACAGAATGTTCTCTGCTAACGTATATTTAATTATTGGAATCCTTTCCAAATGATATTAAGTAGATATTGTAAGTAAAAAACAATATAAGTCATTCTGAAAGCGATATTTAATACGTAAAACGAAGCAACAAATTTCCTTTAGTTTAGTAATATTTTGAAGATTCTTTTGACGTAAAAGTAAAGTGGGATAAGAAAATAGAAAGCATATCAAATTAGACAAATATTCCCTGCAAAAAATATATTAAGAGACCAATAAAATTCATTCTCCAATACTTTGCGAAAATTGCAATCGTAATATAGAGCTACATAAAGAGTTACATTATCAAATCGAACAAAAATTATTCACACTCTTACATACACGCATAACATACAAACTTCGAGTAGATGAGAACAAGAGGAGAGAGAATGAGAGAGAGAGAGACATATTCAAAGCGTCTCTCTTTGCGAGAGTCGATTCGCGTTTATTCTGCGGCGCTGCGAACCCTCGGGCTACTTATCACTGGATCCCCGCGTTCGACGTTCAACAGTTGGTCCTTCTTTTATCTTTTTGTCAAGGGACAGAGACACGAAAGCGAGCCACTTCAAAGCCTTCAAGCGATTTCGTGTATAACTTTATTAGGAGAAAGACACGGGAGTATAATAGAATTTTTGTTCTTTTCTTTAACAAAATCCGGTAAATGAAATTGTTTTCCGCTTCGACAATCATCCCATGAAGGAAATTCAATTTTATCCTCAATCAAAATATAAATATCTCAAAAATACAACGTTTTGAGAAAAATATAGCCAACATTTTATACGACAACCAATTAAAAAAAAAGACAAAAAAAATCTGAAACATCCGTATGACAAAGAGCGAAAATCCGCGGAAAGCGCGACAATAAATCAGTGTGCGTGAAAAAAAAACAAAGAGAGAAAGAGAGAGAACAGCTGCAGAAGGAATTCGCCGGAGGCCATACGCCCACGTACACACATATACACACAGAGAGAAGTGGGGTGGCGATAAATAGCGCCAGCAAACTTTTGGGAGGGTAGGAAGGAGAGAGGAAGGTGGGAGGGGTGAGACAGAAGCGAGAGTTTGTTTTGCTTTGTGTGTGTGTGTGTGTGTGTACGTGTGTTTGGATGTCCGACGGGCATTTTTCTTATCGGTTTCGAAGTTGGACAATTGTCTAGCTGTCTGACTGTATTCTGAGAGTGACTACTTATTTCAAATGTCAGCCGTGTGTTTTCGCTCGCTATAGTTCGCTTTGACACGTTTAACTACGCTTTAAGGATGATTAATTTTTTTTTTAATTATATTGATATTGAAAAAAAACATCGCTGTAATAATCAGGATAGTGCAAGGAACAACAAGAACAGTAAACACAGCTGGATCGTAAGGCACGCGGATAATTTGGCAAACAAGAATGAGAGAGATAGATGACTATAGTGTATTAGCGAAAAGCATCTGGCAGAGTGTGGCTAGCCTAATGATGCTACTGCAACGAGCAGCATATATATAGACCGCTGCAGACTGCATATCTCTGCATAGTCTGCCTCGCGGACATACCGACAGATAGTCAGAATGCCAGTAATGCGTAATGCCGTCCAAGAGTCGAGAGGCCGAAGACGGAAAGATGAGTACACACGCTCGTGCACAAGAGGGAATGTCGCCGACTATGACGCGTATGCGCGCCTACTCTCATCGTACAGTGGGAGGAGATTTCGAAGCTTGGACGGCGATGTTGAGCTTCGTTATATTGTACGCTCTGGAGCAATTTGGAAATTATGATATCTATTGGTTTTTTTTTAGTTTCACCTATTCGTAAAACAACTACTAATGTAATTTTGAATATGTTCGTATTCGTTCATCTGCGTTATCAAAGTGAAAAAATAACCAAGCACGATAATCGCAGTGAAACACGAATTGCTAT
Organism: Chouioia cunea; assembly: GCA_030064505.1. NCBI lineage: Eukaryota > Metazoa > Arthropoda > Insecta > Hymenoptera > Eulophidae > Chouioia > Chouioia cunea. Next base: position 3,533,412 of record JAOPFQ010000004.1, on the reverse strand, counting down.
ATAAACTCTCTGGTTGAATATGAAAAATAGTAATAGGATAAAAATGTTAAATTCAAGAAATGCATAGCTGTCCGCTCGAGCTAATAGAGAGGGAGGTAGAGAGAGAGAGAGAGAGAGAGAGAGAGAGAGAGAGAGAGAGAGAGAGAGAGAGAGAAGAAAGAGAGATGCAAAGCAAACGGGAGGAATGAAAAGGGAGAGGGAGAGAGAGATGGGTGGTAGGAGGAGAGAGGTTACGACTGATTTTGCACACTCGAACGTGCTTGCTCGCTATCGGCGGATTAGAGTGGCTCGAATTCGCACACGGGATGAAATCCGATTTCCGTGATGTATGACACTCGTGCTTATTTAGATTGGTCGGATCCCGTGAATTACGAGGAAACTAGTGAAATATCTTCATTAGCGTGTGTATATGTGTGACAGGTATCCAAGTACAACGCCAACGAATGTACATATACACGCAAACTTGAAAAAAAATGTAAAAAAAATACAATAAAAGAACAATTAATCCCAACGACCATCCTCGTGGAATAAAAGCGCTCCAAGGAATTTTTGTCATTTCGCGCGTAATCGCGATCAAGCGTTGCGTAAACAACGGCCCGTTGGTCTGTGACTGTTACTTTTTTTTATTCGCGTTGATTTATTCTGTTTCGTTGGAACGCTGAGAACTGCCGACTGCATTGCGATGATTGATAAAGTGAATTGTTGACGTTTCGAGGCTTGGATTGCGCACGTCAAATGAAAAGTCCAGTAGAATAAATCGAGAGATATTTGACATTACTTTTATCTCGAGAATATTTGTCGTATTGGGATTCGACGATTAATTTGAACATTGGTACATCTTAAAGAAAGTGATCGACAGAAAAACGAACGGTCGATCGTTAGATTTAAACGTTTTCTAACGCCATTACCCTTTACCGTACGGCGTCCGTATCACGTGTAACGCGTAACGCACTCCCCCAGAGGGACAATTTTACTCACCAGCAACAGTAACAGCAGTAATCGTGTACATTCGCTAATTTTTCCGATCAACTAGCCCAATGACTCGTCTGGCTAATTGCTGATTTTTATCGTTTATAGTCGGTCATTATTAACTGGTGTTGGACGAAATCCCTGGAGGACGATGACGATTCCGTTCGAAACGATTACATACGATTCGCCGAAACTACAACGAAAAAAAAAAGAAATATTTTCGATACATCTGTCGCGCTCGAATAATTATTTGCCGAGAGTACATAAAAGTTTGTTTTTGCCAAGCTAACACAATCGGCTTATTTGCGCGGATGGCCGGTTACATATTTTAACTTATTCAAGCGCGCGTACTTTCGTTATATGTGTCTCCGGTTGTTTGTATACACGTATGCACGAGACGAGGGATCAGGCGAATGCGCTTCTCTAATTTATATGGGTTTGCTATTAATTACCTGCTACTACACTGTGCATATGTGTGCGTCTATGTAAGCAAGCAAGCAGACCTACTGATTTAACTGATTGACGCGTGTTTACGTCTGGGTCTGTGTACGCAGTACTCGTGGGCTTTGTGATTTACCCGCTAAATGCTTTTTCATCGGGATCGCCATCCGTAATGGTTATACTTTTGAAAAAAACGTTATAATTATGAAAAAGAGTATGTGATAAATTGAGCGAAAAAAAGTACGAAATACCTGACTCTTCTTATTCACGTTTGTACCATATGGCGTTGGAGTACTAATGTAATAGTCATCATACATATAAAACCCTCTGCGCAGAGCATATAATAATCGCGTTACAGGCGTCGCAAGTGAAGCCTTTCTCTCTCTCTGGCTCTCTCTCTCTCTCTCTCTCTCTCTCTATATATATATATATATATATATATGTATACATATCTGAGAGAAGGGCGAAAGCTTGGCAAACTATGCCCTCCCCGCGAGCGCGAAAAGTTCAACACAACTTTATACGCACGAGCGGCTTCACTCTCTCTCTCTCTCTCTCACTCTTGCGTAGAGGCCTCAAATTAGCGGCTTGAAATTTGTTCTAGCGTGAGCTTACACGGGACCTACTCTGCGTGTGTACCACCCTTATACCTAATGCATACATATGCATGTACACGCAGCTAGTTGAGACGTTGATAAGAAGTTAACAGACGCTTACCGCCATCCCACCGTCACGAGTTTGCAAAGGTTGCGGACGTTGCGATATCAATTTTTATTCTGACAAGGGAATTCAATATTTTTGGAGTAAGATGGCATTTTTTTGCTTGAGGGTCATTGAACGACTATTACTATAACACGTATTAAAAGGTTGCAAATTAATTTTATTCAACTTGATTATTTAGCAATTTCCTCAATCTATAAACAAACAAAAGAAAATAAACATTAATAAACTTCATTCGACAAATCAACGTTCATTCTTCTCACTGCAAATCCAAAAACAGTACCAGACGGAGCGATAAAAAGCCACTCGAGCGCGACAAACAGCAGCAGCCTGCAGTAGCAGTATATAGCGGTACACGAGAGATGTAAAAAAAGCGCAAATTAATCGAGTGGTGCGCGCGCGCGCTCTCATTTGGCGATTAATCTTTCAGCGCAGCCCACGAAATTGACACCAATTCCACATGCAAGAGAGACCAGCGATTAAATTATTCGAGTCGGGAATCCGTTGTAGCGGTGAATAAACGAATGAGAGAGAGAGAGAGAGAGAGAGAAAAAAAGAGAAAACAAACCCGCGAGAGAGAGTTTTTTCGATGCGATTGTGCAATTGCGCGTTAAGTGATCATGAGTTTACTGTGGTAAAACTTGTTTTTTTAGCTCTAGTGCAATACCGATTCTGTAAATACGTGTTTTTCAACTTGTTACTCCATATATGATTAAGCTTAAAAGACACTTTTGGAAATATATTTGACCACTCTTCATAAAAATTGAATACTCGCTGTATTTAAATTACGTCACTTGAAAATGTAAATTTATCGTATTACGATTCGAAATCTTCGTCTCTCTTTCGATTTAGAGTGAATTTTCATCAAGTTTCATTAATATGTCCTCGATCAGTTCGAAACACGATTTGAGTAATTGAATTTATCTAGAAAATTATATCGCGCTCGAGGATATTTCTCATCAAACTCATCAAAAGAAAATTACATCTCCGTAAAATATTGCAAATAATTAAAGTATCAAAGCATACGCCAAATAACGAAGAAAATATATTATTATAAACAAAGTAAGGCTTTCAATAACCTGAATAAAGAATAACTGAAAAAACGAGGATCTCAAAAAAGAAGAATGAAAAATAATTTAAGTGCGAAGGAAAAGAAGAAAAATGGCGATCAAGAAGAAATTCGGATAAAAGAGAGATAGAGAGAGAGAGAGAGAGAGAGAGAGAGAGAGAGTAAGTACACACGCGAGGGAGTTAACAACATTACTTGGGTGTTATTAGATTTACCGCAAGCACCTAAGCGCCGCAGGCGTCTGTGGCATCGCATCTAACTATATAACCGGCAACGCCACAGGGAAACTCTCCGACGTAGGTGTCGTGTCTGCACACACTGTCTTCTGATTTCATTACTACCGTCTGTTTATGGCATATCGTTGGCTCGAGGATGCCGCGTGTTACTCCCACTCGCTAATGCTTTGGAATTGTTGTTGATGCTTTTGTAAATGTGCTGCTGCTGTTGCTGCAGAGTACCGTGTACGAGAGGTACTACATCCTATCATTCGAGAAAGGAAAGATATATTGTAAAAAGCTCTTCTCTCATTTATTCCAATCACAGATCCAAGCGTAAAATAAAAATGGAACAATCGTCAATCATGCAGCAGATATAATTTTCAGCACGCAACCTAACTAATTAAGTGATTTATAGGTCGTACGAAAAAAGAATATTGGATAAAAACCATCGAAGGAATCCAAGTTCGATAAATAAAGCTTGCGTGAGTTCTGCTTGAAACAAAAGAGGAAGAGGCGCGCATCGTTTAGCTTCAGATAGCAGTAAAACGTACGAGGTAAACGCGTTATCTTCAAGGGTCGGCCACTCAATAGCTCCGCCCGCCCTCACTGGAATGTGTATGTATACGCTTTTTTTATTCTTGCCTATCCTACATACATGCAGACACACCGGATATATTTCTCTTTTTTGTCTCGCTAATGACTCTTGACAGATGGGGAAAGTATGGTGGGTGCAATGCATTACAAATTGCAGACTTTTTCTGTGTGACCAAGCACACATTAGTGTCGAATCGTGGGTGCAAGACCGACGATAAGCGGAATTTAGAACGGTGCTACTCCTGCTTCTTCTTTTGTCGTTTGAATTTATGCATTCGGACGCGCAGCTAGAGGATTAATGTTCGGCTTTTTCTTTAGAAGACTACTGACTAGGTTTTCTTTTTTTAAGGGCTTTTCTTGCAAAATATGGAGAGGAATTGTTCTTTGGTATAATAATTTGATCAAAAAATTAAAGTCAATTATGTTTTGAGAATACTAAATAAATGATGAAACAACAACTCTAAAATCAGTTGTTCAACCACAGAGAAGCGCAACAAAAAGACATGGAAACCCTCTCAAAGAGAGCGCTGGCGAGAGAGAGAATCACTTGCGGCAGGCTTTTGTGCTTTGGCGTCACACAATAGGCCGCGCGTCTCATTCAAGGCTAACTGTCCACAACGGGGGTGCAAACTGCCCTTATCAGCCGGACGTTTATGCCCAAGCCTTATCTCTCGTCGCGCGGATATACACGCCTGCAAAGATGTTTCTACTATCCAAGAGAGGGGAGGTTGGCAGAGGCTGGCTTTTAACTGCTAACCTTTTTCACTTGATTGCGTGTGTGTGCGTGCGTGTGTGCGTGCGTGCGTGCGTGCGTGCGTGTATCGCGTTGAAACGTTTATTGTTATTCCATATGTTTATCCTGCACAACATCGTGAGAATGAAAAATTTTTTATTTTTGCACGAAGAGTTACAAGTGTCATTGTAAATGAGAGTTGAATCATTTTAATGCAGGAGCTTCTCAAGTTTGTCAGAAATGTTTTGCCGATAAGAGCTTGGGAGCCATAGCACATTTAGTGTAACATAAATCGTTATCAGAAAACTAAAGTTTCTCTCCTTTCTCTCTTTCCGTACGTATAGAGAAAGCGTGTGGCTCTTCTTTCACCAGATAGACGTTTGTTACTACTACGTATACGAATTCGAAGGGGTTCGGACGGAAACGCGCTCGAGATAAGGAAATTGGAATCTAGTATTGGATGATCGTTATTGCGGCTTGCGAATTGTTTCTTTTCCTTACGACATGAAAAAAGAAAGATTCAACGAGGAAACATCTAGTCGTAGCCAATTCTACGTAATTCAAACTGCTCCCTCCATCCACGTCTTTTATAAACTCGAAACAAGGTTAATTCTCTCAGTCTCGGAAGTAGTTGACTGAGAAAAGAAGAGGAAAAAACGAGAATGAGGAGAAGAATTCGCGACGTTAAAAACAAAGACGTTATACGCTGCCCTTATCTCCAGCCGAGGTTGTAAAATAACCGATGAACGACGACGACGCCAGCTACAACGAAGAGCACGAGGGAGCCACCGCGATCGAGAGACGCCGGTAATAAATGAGATAAGTCTCTCGGATATATAGATTTTGCTTGTTGTTTTCCTCTCGGTGCTTTGTCGTGGAAGAAATAGAGAGAAAGAGAGAGAAACTGCGTTTGATGATTCATTAATCTTTCGATTTTGTTGTACGTTGTGTTATATTCGCCGACTACAAATATTTTTGTTAAATTCTACATCAAATTAATTACAATTTCCTTCAATCAAGTACTTTTCATTTACATCTCAATGTACAAAATGAATTTAAAAAATCCGCTTACCAAACATGTTCATAAGCGGAAAGCAATGCACGCACGCGAGTGCAATAGCATCGATCAACAATCAAGTGCACACGTGGGCAAACTCTAATTGGCAGTCTTAACAGGGTAGCTCTCGAACTCTCGTAATAATGCGAGAGCTAGCGCTGCACATATATCGGAATTCAACTGATTCGATTTGGCTCTCATTGCACGCGCTGTAATTCCATTGGAAAAAGAGAAAGCACGCGCACAAGTATTTTTTTACGAACGATTACTCGCAGCCAAACTTATTTAGACTCGAGAAGTGAGAGAGAGAGAGAGAGAGAGAGAGAGAGAGAGAGAGAGAGAGAGAGAGAGGCAGAGAGAGTAAGCCCTTAATTGCGTTTCAAAGGATTATAGAATTGTTTCGTAAAGTCGATTATACGGGACGACGCTTCGAGGGAAAGTTTGTCGAATCGAAAAGACGTTAAAGCAGAGGAGAAAGAGAGAGAGAGAGAGTAAGAGGAGACTTTTATTCGAGCGTCTGCAGCGAATTAGCCGAGAATCGGCGGCTTTATCGTATGCGTAATTCGAAGGACTGGCTCTCTGTAGAAACTTTTTTTCACGCTACAATTGCGGTTGGATTTAGCTTGCCGACTTAATCGCTTTTTGAAAGGAGTACCTTTTTGTCACGCTTTATTCGAATTCGATAGCGTAGAATTAATTTCTTTTCCCTACGATTATTAAAACAAAATATTAAATTTTTCTCTTGAACAAATTTTTCCATTAACATTCATCTCACGTAATCTATTCCGTTTTCGTATGACAAAAGAAAAAACATAATTGAGGCATCTGGCGAACCGACATCAATCTAAAAAAACTGAATCCTCTAATCCAGGCAAAAACCCTTTCAAACCGAGCACGCGCGCAAAAAAAAGAATAACTCAGTCAATCCCAGCTATCGTTTATTTCTTTTTTCCTCTCTGGTTGGTACTGCTCGAGTGCTTAATAACCCGAAGGGGTGAGCGATCGCTGGGCATTTGCGTTAATTAAATTTCCTGCTGACCCTTGCACGCGAAACCCATTCTAGGAACAGTCATCGGTCATTTGGTAAAATCGATGCAATTTTGTAACAAAGTTTCTATACTTGTATTTTTATAATCTCATAGAATATGCTAATACAATTGTTCTATAAGTATAGTTTAATCACTTGCTATTTCTAGAAATATTTAAATATAGATTTCAAAACGTTACGATGATAACGTTTACGTAGCATTCGGGATAATATGTGATATATAACGTCTTGATAGAACGAGAATCGTAACGGATCTTCCCCGATACCAACAATATATATAGTTGGCTTTTATCTACACATCGATAGTTATCATCTAGTTTGCTATTAATGATAGTATTGATATCAACTAGCAAGTGTTGTACTTCTATTTATGATGATGATGATGATGATGTATCGTTCGCCAAAGGTACGTGTAGTTACCATCCACATTTCTAAAAACGCTCACTTTTTGGCGTTAGAACAATTTTATAAATTCTAGTTGTACATTCACATCGTTTGACGAGCACAATACTTTGATAAACATTCGTCATGAAGAATTTGTCTCTCGTTACACAGATATTATTATTTACATAAATTAAATGAGAATTACATAAAAATTAAGGGTATATTCTAAAAAATGCCATGCAAAATACGAGTAAGATACTATAAGCAATAAAGATTCTCTTTTCCGTTTCATTAGTGGATTCAAGTAAAATCACTTAACATTTCCAGATGGATTTTTTTTGATCGGTACTTCAAACTCTTCGTATCAGATTGAAGGAGCATGGAATAGTAACGATATAAACACATTCCTATTTTCAGTTCTCTCAATTAAGCACGGGCGTGTACAATATTATTACACCGGGTTTCTATTAACTAATATAAAGGTGAAAATAAGTGGGCTCGATTTACTTACACCAGATCCGAGCAAATTATTGATAGATCAAACGGTGACATAACTTGCGATTCATACCAAAAGTACAAAGAAGGTGTACAATTACTCAAGCAAATGGGTGTATGTAGACAAGTTGGAGTCGCTATGTTACATTAAATATCTTATAATTTTCTGAATTTTACCATTTGAATACAGTATTTAGATGGATATTTATCAGTAATAATGCCAAATAAAACAGGTACGTGGAATAGGATAATTGAAAACAATTAGATTTGTATCGTAACAATTATTCCGGGAAAAAAGAGACTTTGTTTACCTAAAAACGACTGGATATTACTAGGTACAGTATTTTTTCCCAGATACCTTTGCGATTCGAACATTTAAAAAACTCATGCTCGTGCTTATCGTATTTATGATGAATTCACAGCTTGTATTGGATACGCATAATTACATTTCAAAATTTTCAAATGACAATATATCTGACAATGACGTTTTTTTATGGGCATGTACGGGCATTCGATTATTTCGAAAAAAGTGATGCTGTTATGAGGCAACGAATTGACGAAAGTAATCGATTTGAAGGATTACCGCGATCAAGACTTCCTAGGTTTTCCAAAGAGTGGATCGCATACATAAGGTTATATTGATTACATTCTACCGATCACACTTTATCTGATACTGTACCTGATGGTATATAATTGTCTGATGATTTTTCAGAGGCACATCTGATTTCTTAAGACTGAATCATTATACCTCTTATTATGTGGAACACTATTTATGAGAATGACCATGGGTTAATATACAGTGTCGACGAAAAATGGCCCACTAAAATAAAAATAAAAGCAGAATACGGTAATCCACTGATTTACATTACGGAAATGGATATCCAAACACTGGCACGTTAAAAGATAATCAGAGACCCGAATATTTATATTCTTACATGAAATCTATGTTGGCAGCTATAAATAATCATGATTGTAATGTACGTGATTACATGTTCGAATGGACTGACGGGTACACGTAAGAAAGTTTGTTAACTCTTTTTACGAATGATGATATAACTTTAAATGTCTCACGACTGAAAATTCGGAATAATGCATGTCGACTTTGCAAATGCTAATCGAACAAGAACGTTAAAAAAGTCAACATCTTGGTTTAAAGAGACAATACGTACTGGCAGGTTATCACCAGTGCTGACAAATATTTAAGCAATGTACTTTTAAAACTAACTAAAAAATTGGGAAAAAACACTCTTTACAATATCTTGTTTATGCGTGTAAAATTACGTTATTTTTTGTATTATTAAACATTCTTTTTATAATATTGAAACTGGTTTATTATCGTGGATTTTTGATACTCATCGTGATAACAAATCGATATACATAAGTACGATTAAATATTAGTATCAAATTGAGATAACGTCACTCGATATCTCTATCCTCGCACAAACTGCGAAAAGTAAAATGCGATTATAGCTTCGGACATCGACGACGTGTAAATGATTTATTATCTGATTTTCTGTTTTCATAATTCATTTCGTCCCTGATGCGAAAATTCATCAATACTACTCTTCTATTAATCTAGGTAAGTTTTGTTAAATTCTATCCGATTTATGTTTTCCATAATTCTTATAAATGATTATTAATTTTCAGGCTTTAATTTTTGTACTTGTAGTTACTTGTTATTAAAAAATCTCTGAAGATATGAACATTAAATATAGTTGGAATCTTTTTCGCTCAATAGCGATCATATATTTTTCCATCAAGTAAAATTCTCTGTTATTTGTATAATTTTTTATATCAAATATTTTAAGAAATAACTTGCGATCAATTTTTATTTTGAAACACATTTTGTAGTATCGTAGGCGGGATGGATGACGATTTAACGTTTCCAAATGGATTCCTTATAGGAACGGGAACTTCATCCTATCAAATCGAAGGAGCTTGGAACGCAAGCGGTAATTAAAAAATTATTTAATTCAGTAGTAATAATAAAATTTATGGAAAAGATATTTATAAATTGTTTTGTCAGATAAAGGTGAAAATGCGTGGGATCGATTTACTCACAGAAGACCTGACAAAATTGTTGACCGATCTAACGGCGATGTAGCTTGTGATTCATACAATAAATATAAAGTTGATGTTCAAATGCTCAAACAAATTGGTGTAAGTAAAATAGTGTGATTTCTGCATGCTCATCATTTATTACAGTATTGTGATTTTAGATGGACTTTTATCGCTTTTCTATCAGCTGGTCCAGGATTCTACCAACTGGCTATGCTAATGTCCTTAGCAAAGACGGTGTAAATTATTACAACAAGCTCATAGATGAATTATTAACTCATAATATTAAACCTATAGTAACGCTGTATCACTGGGATCATCCGCAAGTGATCGAAGACATGGGAGGATGGTTGAACGAAGCAATGGTTGATTTGTTTGGTGATTATGCGAGAGTTATATTCAAGCAATTTGGCGATCGCGTTAAAACGTTTGTAACAATTAATGAACCAGAAAATGCCTGCAGTCAAAGGTTTGAGAAAGGTGTGAACTCTATCAAAGTTTAATACACGTGAAAATCTCTTGATTTGACAAAAAAAACAGCGTTAAACTAACTGCAATAACAAGATGAATATCCGTTCAACTACGCGTGATTTTCTTATTAGATCCGGAATTGGTCAAGTATGCAGTGTATCAGTGTAGCTGTAATATTTTGAAAGCCCACGCACGAGCTTATCACATTTATGACGACGAGTTTCGAACTCGACAAAAAGGAAATATTGGAATAGTATTAGGCGGAAATCATTATTTTTCCAAGGACAAGGATGATAAAGTATCTAATAACGTAGCTTTTCAATTTCATTTTGGAATGTACGCCCATCCAATTTTTTCAAAACAAGGCGATTGGCCAACTGTTGTAAAGCAAAGAATTGCAGAAAACAGCAAATATGAAGGATTTCCACGTTCGAGACTACCTAGTTTTTCGGAATATTGGATCAACTATATCAAGTACGGAGAAAAATCTGTTAATATGTGAAAAAAAATTGATTTGTCAATTCAATGAATCCATTATGATATTATAGAGATACCTCAGATTACTTAGGCCTCAATCATTATACTTCCTTGAATGTTGAACCTGCGCCCAAACCTAATAATACTGTTTATTTGAACGACAATGGACTTTTGTACAGCACTGACGAAAAATGGCCTTCGACGCCTACTTCATGGCTAAAAGTAAGTCGTTTTCTTTCGCGATATTCGATTTTTCAATCGTAGCATAATTTTTAACTCAAACTAGTCTTACAGGAAATTTGTCTGTATAATTATAAAACAAATATAACAATATCACAGGTGGTTCCCGAAGGATTTTTGGCTATTTTGATAAAGATCAAAGAGGAGTATGGTAACCCAGGCATTTACATTTTGGAAAATGGTGTATCGGATACTAGTGGTTTAGATGACAATCGAAGACTGGAATATTTATATTTGTACATGAAAGCCATGTTGACTGCTATGAAAGATTACGGATGTAATGTACGCGCATACACTGTTTGGAGTCTAATGGACAATTTCGAGTGGGGACAGGGATACACGTAAGAATACTTTTCATTTGATTATTTGTATTTCAAAGTGTTATATTACTTGTAAGTTATGATTTTTTAGCGAAAGATTTGGTCTATTCAAGGTCGACTTTGCCAGTGAAAATAAAACAAGAACGCCGAGGAAGTCAGCATTTTGGCTTAAAAATGTTGTATATTCTCGAAAATTACAACCGGTTAAAGAAACATTTCATTCGCACGATATGCTGTAACCTTGATTTATTTGTAAGTTGCATGATCCGCTCGAAAATAAATTGAAGTATTTCAAAATAATCTGGAAAATACAAAATTATTTTTAATTTACCCCAATATTAAATTTCTTGACCAGCACAAGCTCTATGCAAGACGTTAGTATCTCGAGTCTGGCAATAGACGGCAATACAGTGCGAAACGAATTTGTGAGTAATATCCGGCTAGCAAGTTGAACACGACAGGCCACAAGACGCCCGATTCTCGCGTTTTGCATTTCCTCATCGTGATGGGATTTGATTTGAAAATTGCGGCAATCATTTGCCGAGGGAAATGAGTTCCTGCGTGCGCGTCTTCAAGTCCGCTTTAGATTCGAAAACACAAGTTAACTTAGCCTTCGTATCGCGCTCTCTATCTAGTTGTATTTTTCTTTGTTTAATAACTTTTTAAATATTTTTTTAACATTAGACTGTTGATTAACGAAACGTGACTCTGTAGCAAATCAATAGGCCTCTTTCAACCCCTTACCCTTGTCGCCATGCAGAGTTAACCTTTGAACATTTGATCCGGACAAATTTCGTTGCAGCGACGCGCGGTAATCGAATCACGCGCGTCCCGCAAATCGGCCATAATGGCCACGTTCGTCGTCTGTGGCAGGTAATGAAACGCGATGCGGATAAATGAATTTCCTTGCTGATTTAATCGAACGTTACTCTGCTCGGTAATTATTTTATGTCATTTGAATTATTTTCCGGTATATTGGATTGAGCAAAATTAAATAGAGCGTTTGTTTGCCTGTTTACCGAAGATATATCAACAATTCGTAAAAAAAATTCGTTTGATAAGCACTTGCGATATTGAAATGAGACGGGAGTAAATTATAAAGGTCTACCTTTGGGTAGACTCAAGTATTTATGAAAAAAATCACAACTCCAAGACGAAAATGTATCGGTATAACACAACAAAACGAGAATCGTTGCATGCAATTTTGAAAAGCTTCAATACATACGTCTCACCGTGGAAATTCCGGCAGGAAATTAATAAAGCATCCTAAAGCGAGAGCGGATCAAGTAGGCATAAAGCGAGACGGACAAAGAAAGGGACGGATGAAAGCCGACGACCCCTTCTCTCTCTCTCTCTCTCTCACTCTCTTTCTCTCTCACTCTCGCATGAAGCTTGTCACTCGAGCTGGAATCGAAACGGCCGTAATTGCTAATTAGTCGGCGTGCACGCGTGTTGCGAGTGAGAGAGAGAGAGAGAGAGAAGCGGATTGCGATGTATCAACGATGCGCGTGCACCCCCTTTATTAAATACCTTCGAAATTAAAATTATAATTGCATTCATTAGCCACTCTCGATCTCTCTCTCTCTCTCTCTCTTTCTCTCTCTGGCAGCACGAGCAGCAGTACCACCCTTTTGCGTGCTGCTGACGGATATTTACGTCGCGACCGTTGCTTCATTGCCTATCTACACTGTGCAGCTTTTTGCCGCAGCTGTAAGTTACGGAAGAGAGGACTCTAATGGCTCATGTAGGTTTTTTGTTTTTTCTTCTCTTTAAATGCATTTCGAAACAATAAATATCTTTCTTTCGACTATTAGATAAATGAAGATTAAATTTTAACTTGAATTATTTTATTATTGTAGACATTACTAGTTGTACATCTCCGAAATACACTATTTTCACGACAAACAATCCTTCGAATAATCGGAATTTGTTAGCAACCAATGAAATAACCTATATGTAGTATCGACTTCGAGAATTGTATAATCGCATGAAGCGTATTATAAAGCAGCAGACTGGGCAGTATAGCATATACATTCTAATTAGTAAGTGGCCGCGTGCGCGCGTCAGCTGAGCGAGGCGAGCGCGCGCACACACACATGCTTGGGCATTTGGCCCATGTCAGCCGCTGTGCTGCTGACGGCTCGCTAATTGCTCGCGCGAGAGCCTATAACCCCTTATCTCTCTCTCTCTCTCTCTCTCTCTCTCTCGCTCTCTCTCCCTCAGTGAACTGCCCTTCAAATCCAAAATCCCGACCCTTCATAAACGGCGATACGTCTATGCTCCATTTCCACTTTGATCTGTTTTCCATGATTGAATTACTCGGATATGCCATTGCGCGCTCTCTCTCTTTCTCTCTTTCGTGTGCATCGATTTTTTGTTCTTTTTCAAACTAAATTTATTTCTGTAGTATGCTGATAAATGCATATCCTATCTTGTACTATTGAGGTCAAAGTTTCTTATAGAATAATTGTTGAAGTTTGCTCTTTTTTTTATCAGCAGTAAATATCTCGTTACTGTAATATCAAAGTCGAAACAACATATAGCATATAAAAGATATAAAGATTACTTTGATATTTGTAGATAATAGCTAATATCATACGAGGAAAGAACTTAACAAAGATTCCTTGTTATCAGTGTTTCGAATAGCAATACTTAAAAACGATAAATGCTCGAATAATATCTTTATTTTTGCAAATCAGTAATAAAGCAATGGCATCCGAAGACGGAACGCTACAACTCGGTGACTTTCTGGCTACGTTTAAGTGGACATTGGATATCACATTGGTTCGTGATAAGAAACCCGAAGAATCGATTTGGTCACCGTATTTCACGACTTTGACACCCGACAATGGTACAAACGTATGGCGTATCCAACTCTATCCTAATGGCATCAATCGAAAGTCCAAAGGATATATGTCGATATATATACACAGTGTAGATTGCCATGTACTCGAATGCAAAACCCTACTGGTGTACTTTAGTATTATCGACGATCAGAAAGACGGGCATCAAGATGTACTCGCTGAAGAATTGGCGAAACCGAATAGTCGAATTCGAGGTATCGACAAATTTATCAAACGAAAGTTGCTGTCTTCCTTACCTGAGTCTTATGGAAGCAGTATTTTTTACAATACTACTAATCACATGGATCAAAATGTTAAATTGACGATACAGTGTTGTATCAAACTGTTGGCTGATACAAACTTCAAACCAATTCCACCACCACAATCTATGAAACCTAAAGTACCATGCCCATTACCTCGAAGCAAAAGTCTCGACACGTTACACGATCAATCCGAAGAAAAATGTGAGGATTTGGAAGAATCTGACAACTCGGATGAATTTAACTCGTCCATAGAAATGGACGACTTTGAATGGTTACTTGTACACGGTCGCTCGGACGTGACACTTCTTGTTAGTGGTAAGAGTTTTCATGCTCACAAAGCTGTGTTGGCTGCTAGAAGTACGGTATTCGCGTCGTATTTCAAACAGGATAAATTGGACAAACGACGAATCAGTGTAATCGACATGGGTCAATTAGATCCTGAAATAATTAAAAAAGTCATGCGATTTGTGTACATTGGTCAACTAATCAATTTAAACGAATCAGCACACGAACTGCTTGGTCCAGCTAATACATATGCTCTGGATGAATTGAAGAAATTGTGCGAAGATACAATGATTAAGCATTTGAATATTTTCAATGCTAGCAATTATTTAGTGCTGTCATTCTATCACAATGCTTCGAGATTGCTCGTTGAAGCGACGGACTTTTTCATCAAAAATTGTGGAGATATCATGAAAACGCCGGGGTTCAGTAATCTAGCTGGTCATCCTGATATTCTTGCTACTTTGTTTACTAAGTTAAGTGTCGAAAACAAGTTGAATAATGTACTATAACTATTTGGTGAAATATTTCGTTAGGTTTCGATCGTCATTTTAAACTGCGCTATAATCCTTTATTTTGATTTTTCAGAAGTATACCGTTATGTAAATTATTCTTTGAAAGGAAATACTTTTTGTACATTTAAAAAATAAAACGTTTTTAAAGTAGTACGAACGCAAACCATATATTCTCGTGTTAAATTTAAGAACCTCAAACTATAGGCAAACCCAAGCTAAAGAAAAAGTTGGCAAAGAAGAAATAATCCAGTGAACTGCTCTAAATCTCTGACAAAGTCTAATCGAATAATTAGAGTGTAACTCCCAGCAAGTGGCCATACTAGATGAAAAAGTATTCGAGAGGAGAAAAAAGGACCAAATCAACAAGAAAAAAAGCGATGGCGCAGCAGAGACGTGGAATCATCGATCTCAATACGCTGGACACAATGCAGCGGCAGCGGCACAGAGGGGCGCTCTCTCTCTCGCACAGTCGCGAATTAATTGAGCATATAATCGATGCTAGTGTATGTGTGTGTATGTGAGAGCAACTAACGATCACTCGCCCCGTATCGTTAACCAACAGACGTACACACATACACTCACACCTAACTGTATAGTTGAGCGAACGCGCCAATTTCCATGACGTATCGTCGATTGCAGACTCTGCGCACACCGATTAAAGAAGCGCAGATGTATTCGTGTGCCGAGAGCAGCGGGTTAAATCAATTTCGATTTTACTGGCTAGTGAGGGATGTATGATTTGATTTTTGAAACGTGACATTTTTTCACCGACAGTGTTGCTAACGTGGAGTAAGAAGGCATTTGCCGAGAGATGAATCATAGTTCTTTATTGGAATGATAAAAATGATTGTATTTAAAAAAAGACTTTTATATATAAATAATAGTATTAGATTAATCATATCTAATATTAAAATATCAAATACAATAAACGAATAAGCGTTAAAATATCAAAAATATATGACATAAATCACGAGAACATTGTCAATTGACACTTTCCAATTAAGTGGAAAATAAAAAACAAATAGCCCGCTCATTACGAACGGCAATGCCGAGGAGAGCGAAAACTCGTAAAACCATCGATCCGGCAAATAATCGGTCCGTTCGAAAAACTTCATTTTCACCGCATATTCAAAAATATCGCGCGTAGCGTTTGGTCCGATAAGCAGAGAGAGAGAGAGAGAGAGAGAGAGGTGAAACGTATTGGGTTGTGCGATAACGGATAACAAATGCTCCGGTGCGATCGGCTGCAAATTTATATCTGATTCCCTCTTCTGCCACCAATCAACTTCTATACGTAACCGACTCGTTTATCCTGGATACATGCGTTGGTGAGCACACCCAGCATCGATCTCTTTCGCGATGAGCAATCGCGCCACTATTGCAGTATTTGCCGTATCTATGTTCAATCGCTTCTATACTGATTACTCTAATGTCGAATCAATTGTTGGATACGCGGGCGCGATTATTCATCCTCTTTCTCCCCTCCCCCCCTCTCTCTTTGGTTATTGTTTATTGAATGGCATGTTTCATCGTTTGATTGATTTGCAATTTATTCTTAATAGTTAACAGCTGCATTAATGCTTGTTTGTCGGAAATTTTTTAGTTCGATTCGCCAATTATTTGGAAAGCATTATATTTGCTACGTGAAAATAGTGAAATTTGTTAATACTCGTTCGAAATTGATCGTCAACCGTTTATGCCATTATTAGTCTTTTATAAATTTCATTCCAACTGGGTCTGTCATCCAAAAGTCAAAACTGAACAATAAATATATTTTCTCAAAACGTATCGAATTGATAAAAGTAAGGAAAGAAGGGAGGCAGAGAATACACTCGCGAGGAATTGGAGGGCGTCAAGATTCTCTACATAAATAAATAAAAACTTATCTTTCGAAGTAACTTGATAAATATACAATTTACCACTGCTTGTTATTCCATAAATCGCACAGTTGATCGAAACTTATAAAAGAAAAAAAAAAGATTTTCATAAAAGCCAGAATACGCAGCAAGGAGAAACGAGGAAAAATCAAGCACGCACTTTAAAAAATCATTAGCGCCGTATAGCGGAGCGGGGCAAAATTGATCCGCGCGCGGCCTCTCTGATTTATTACCGAGGGGGATTAATAAAGCGGCCGCCTGGGCTATATCGCCGCTTCGGTGGACGAGAGTAGCTATATAGCTAGCCCATACTTTACAATCGCACGTGTGTCGGTACGTATGTGTGGCTATGGCTGAAATCGAATCAGCGCGAGAGCAAACCGCTTTGATTTACATCGAGCTCGCTCTCTCTCTCTCTCTCTCTCTCGCACGCGCGCGCCTTTTAGAGCTGGACGAGCGATAAGCGACCAACTCCGGCGCGTGGGTGTATGCGCGATGATGAATTTGTCGTTTTAGTGGCTGTGTACAATCATACCGTTTTTGGTTTACTAATAATAGCTACTATTTAAGGATTATTGGATTTCGATGATGGATTATTTGCGATTCTGGCGTTTCATTATTGTTGGCGATGTTTAGCCGTTAGCTCAGCGCTTTTTCGCTTTTGCCAAATCACTCGAATTTTCCCATAAATTCACATACATCCGGCATATACTGATATGTAAATAACACCGAATAAAAATAATAATTGATCATCAATTTAATATAAACATAATATTTTTCATTACAAAAACGTGGTACAAGTCAATTCAATCACAAATAAAAATTAGATCGCGCTTTTTCTTTTTTAAAGTGAGTAAAACAATATCGTAACGAAAGAGGCGGACGTGGAAAGAAATGTAAAAATTACCAAGCAAACTGACATGCCGACAAGTGTCTCTTTTTCTCTTTCTCTCTTTTACTCTGTGCAAAATAAAGGAGATGAGGAAACAAAAAACAACGGTAGATCTCTTCTGCCGTTGACTTAAAAATGAATGGGGCCCTAATAAAAGAGATAAGGCTAAAGAATCGTAAGAGAGATCGTCAATTCACGAGAAAAATGAATTTTTATCCACTTTATATCGCGGAAGCTCTAGTTTTTTTTTTTTTTTTTTTTTTTTTTTTTTCAACGATAAGTACTTAGTATCAACATTTGAATGAATTTCCTTGATTATTAACAATAATACAAACACAGCTGCGATATACTGTTTCAAGGTATGAGATACGATTTGGACTCGTAAACATAATTAATAAGTGTCGCATTAATTCTCAGATTTCGTTGTTTTGTTTTATTTTATTTCAGTGAGAGAAGCTCGTACGAGCACATGCTGCCGCGACATTGCAAGCTGCCTGGCGCAATTGAGAGCTGAATAATTACGAAAGTTCTACACATTATGCGAAACATGTCTTCCCGTTACAACGAATAATACTTATTTACCATTTCATACCATAATTATTAAAATATTCAAATAACGTATAATTTATAAATTTCTATTAATACATTGTGTACGCTGAATAATGATACCTACAAGAATATAAAACTAATAGACGTAGTATCCATGCCTTTACATAGCTATTTACATAAAATTATTTTTTATGTAAATAGCTTCCACATACTATGTACACGATTAAGCATTGAAAACGTTTGCCCCATTCGTTAGTAAAGTACCTCTGAATCGTTTTTTCTTCTTTTTAAAGCTTTAAAATCACTCGGACCTCCCATTATCTCTCTCGCGTACGCTCGACCAAGCAAAGTTAAAATAAAAAAAAATAAAAAGAGGAGTCACGAGGATGAAAATAAAGAGAGGCGATGGTCGCGTAACATTAGCAAAGTTGGAGTATCGGCGTTAAACGAGGCTTGTCCCCCATGCTACTATACAGCTACCACTCGGAGTGGCATCCTAAGCCGGCTTGACTAATTGGCAGCGTTATAATCATGGCTACGCGACACGGTTAGGTTGGTATTACCCGCGAGTTATAGCCGCTGGCAGCAAACCCCCTTCAAACACACACATACACACACACACACACACAATCGCGCAGCGCGTCCGTTTTAACGACCGCGCCGTTTACGCAAATTTTCCCATTATGCCACCACCGGACACCATTGCACTCGACCCCCCCCCCCAGGCCTCCATGTTTGTCGTCGTTTGGCTTTGTGTCTGTGTGTGAGTGTGTGTATGTGTAAGAGAGAGAGAGAGAGAGAGACAGAGAGATAGAGGGAGAGAGGAGACGACGACGACGCGACGACCGGAGATTGCGCGAAAAATGCGCTAATGACTTCTTCAGCTTCTCTTCCTTCAAATGAAATGTCGGACAGGTTTATAGGTTGCTACATTGAGAATCGTTACAGGAAGGGAGAGAGAGATTTATTTTACGTTTTTAATCAATTTTTGTAAAGTCTAGAAAATAAAAATATAAAAAGAAAATTACTGATATTAGATTCGAATCTGCAACTTACATAATAATCTAACGAATTAGTGCTGTAAAAAGTTACATGCATACTACGATGCATTCTGATGCAATTTGTACTCATTGAAATTATGAGATATACATCGACATTGTGATGGAATACTATTTGTTTTCGTCATCTTACACTCAACAATTCAATAATAAACTTTGGAATACTAAACATTTTATAAGAAGATATCTAATTCGCTAGGTTAAATAATGGAAGAGGAAAAAGTAGAAACGAGCAGTGATCGATTCTCTCACGCACAGTCAGCGCCGGACAATGGCATTACATCTTGAGTCCCTCTCTCTCTCTCTCTCTCTCTCTCTCTCTTTCAACTTGTAGTAAGACAGACGAATGCGTTCTGGTCAGTTGGGAGGGAGAGGCAAGCTTATGGCCCCGACGCGCGCGAGGTGGCTCGCGAGATTTACAAGTTTAGTTACCGCTGATCACACCCTCGGGACAAACCAACTACTCCTCTCTACCTATGTGTGTATATATATATTCGTCTGCGAGTTTGTCCCTTCGGCAAACGTTTTGATGACTCGAAAAACGATGTTTATTTTGCCTTTGCCTATCTCTCAACTGCGTCAAACAGAAATTTGCCAAAAAAGAGGGGGAAAGAAAACTACGTCACTTTTTCCCTCTATTTCTCTCGTGTTCGTTTGATTTCCGTATTTTTATTCATTTGATAGGTGAGCTTTATATGTCCCAATAAAAATGAATGTTGGGGAAGGAGGGGGGGGGGGGGTCAAAGATCATTCCTCTCAATTACATAGAACAAATCCAAAACGTTATTTTCACTTCCTACGTCATCCAAAACAAATCCTTTTTTTTATGTCCTACAAATCCAAAGATGAAAATAGCAATCATAAAAGACAAATGCCAAACAACTTGCCGAAGGAAAAATGAAAACAAAAGTCTTCATCTCGGACGAATGATCATCTGTCTCTTTCTCTCTCTCTCTCTCTCTCTCTCTCTATCTTTCTCTGGTATGATATAAGGCAAAGCCGAGGGAAATGGACTGACCAGAGACGCGAAAATCATTCCACAAATCTCACCACTAACCGTTACGGATTGCCAAGGGTGTCATTTTTTCTTGACTATAAGGATAAACCAAGCGACACATTCGTTTGAATTATATATAAGCGCGTTTTTTCATTGTCGGATCCATAATTTGGTTCGCGTTTGAAAGATAACACGGATATGAGTGCATCGTTATCGATAATCTATTTACCTATTAAATAATTGTTAATGAAATAACCATCAAAAGTTTACCATATCATGCAGTAGCTTGTCTCCGTTACTTACTTGGACAGTCAAGAAACTTTCGCTGTTTCATAGATACTGATAATGTTGAATGAAAATACGTTATCGAATAATGTAAAATAAATCAATGTTCAATTCGAGATTGCATTCGAGTTTTAATTGGAGAAATGCAGTATGACGCAGTTGCTTTGAAAACTTGATACCAGATTTTCGAGTGGCACCCAGTGCATTCGTGTCAAGTTGCTTTCTCTTAATACTCGTTAACGGGATTCCCTCGACAATTTTTGAGGGTTTCGAAATTCATCGTTTTACGCGAATAACAACACGCCGCCTAAATGGAAAAAAATACACGAGTGATAGATTCGAACAAATATTTGGGAAAAAATATAGCTTTGATCTAAAACGTTGCAACTCGACATCTGTAAAACGAGAGTAAAAAGAATGTGCTTTTATTTGAAAAATGCTCGCGAAAGAGAGAGGGAGGGAAAGAGAAAAATGCAGCGCGAAACTTTGAAAAGTTGATACCAGATTTTCGAGAGCGTAGTTCGCACACTCACGCACACGCAGCCATCGTATTGAATTCAATTCCTCGCTGACAGGGGAATTCTCACTTTTATATGTATATATCTCTGTGCTGTTGGCGTTATTGATTACGATTTTATAGTAGCGCGATGCAACTTTGACAAGATATTTTTATTTATGTTATTTTCATTACACTTGTACTGCTGACTTGTTTTCATTTATTAACAAACAATTTTTTTTGTTTTCGTTTGCTTTTTAACAAATGTAATAAATCAATATATGAAAAAAAAATTACAATTTTTTCAAATTGATTACAAATTTTACTATTTCACGTAAGCACCCATTCCGTTCATCGTAATTTCCAACTGGCCGTCTACTCCTTTTTTGTTCTCGTTCTCTCAACTTTCACCCTAATCGTCGTTTGCCTTCTTTTTTCTTCTCTGTGGCATACAACGGTAATATTTAATTTTTAATCCGACTGTATCCAAATGCGCCGGACTTTCTTTCTCTATCTCTCTCAGCGCTCTAATGGGAATACGATTTATAACCTCACCGCAGCTTATTTTACATTTATGCTAAATACCAGGGGTCTGTGTGGCAGCCGCTTAGAATGTAAGTTTTACAAATGGCTACCTTTTATTTCAGATTTTAACGATTACACGACTTGTCAAAGCTACAACGTGACACTGTTAGATCGTAACCACTAACGCCAACAACACAGGTATTTATACATATAAAAGTGAGAGTTTTCCTCTCAACGAAAAATTGAATCGACAAACATTTGGTTAATTGAATGAAATTAACGAAAATACAAATATCATAAAATATTTCACGTTCGTGACGAGACAGAGTAAATCTAAAAGGCAGTTCATCTAAAGTAGATCATGAAAAAGCCAAAAGGACGCAGAGTAAAAGGGAGAGAGCGAGATCAAGACAACCACTAATCTGCCATCTCGCGCCACTTATCACCGAGGTAACAATCCAATTAACGCAAGTTCTCCCTCTTTCGTGTCTCCGTAACCTCAAAAACGCAAGTCCTAACGGCATTAATCCGTAGAGGTTGTTGGAATTGGCCATTAGCCCGTGGTCGATTAAAAATGATGCATTAAACTATGTGCATGTGTTGCCTACGGCGACGACGACGTAGGTCAAGCCCCGTGGGGCAGCTTTCGGTTTTCTCGAGCGGACAATTATAAGGGTCCGATTACGTGAGACGAAATTACGAAGAGGTACTCTCTCTCTCTCTCTCTCTCTCTCTCTCTCTCTCTGGCCAGCGGCCAGTCTGCTGTTATCGAGGGAGGAAGGAGGCAAGGTTGCAGGCTTTAATACGTGTTATAGTGTGTTGTACTTTGTCTGCTCTACGTTATGCTGTTGGGGTTAACGATTAAATTACTTCAAACTTTGTAATCTAAGTTTCGTCAACGATCTGTAAAATACAATGCTCGTCCTATTTGTCAAAACCTCCTAATAATTTTCACAAATTTCACGAGCAAAGTAGTCGAATATTCAAATATATCTAAAATGTATTTTCAAATTCAATATAATGCTATGCCAAAAAAGAAAGCTTCATTAAATTCGTATCAATTAACAAACAAATGCAATTCCAAGGAGTGTTCGCGTTAAACCGAATGGCAGCACAGCTCATAAGAAGCAAAATTTCAGACACGTAAGACGCATCCGAGCGTAACGTCTCAGACGATTGAGATTCATTCTCTTGGGCAATAGCCTGCGTCGTCGGCCATAAACTTTGATGTATAACGCGGCACTATTTCGCGAAACAAAAGCTCTGCAAACGAGGAGTTACCGTAGCTAACCTCTCTCTCTCTCTCTCTCTCTCTCTCTCTCTTTCTCTTCCATTGTTACTCTCTTCTATTATGACGGATGCTTGGCAGTTAAGACGCACGAAAGCCCTTCTATCGTTATCACCTTCAAAATCATGACACCTTTGTCACGTCTTTAAGCGAGTTGAGCAAGCTCTTACGATCTTGAGAAGGTAGACTCATTGTTTGTTGTCTTCTTCTACGTAAATAATTGAACAAAAAGTCACAATCTTCGTAATCACCCGAGTAGTGCAAAAACCAATTACTTTCCACATGCAGAAAATTTGGAACGGAAGTTTGTCCCTCCATTCAGTCGCCAAGCACGAATAATTAAAATGGTACAAGATTGCAATATTCCAACATCCATCGCAAAAAGCACAGATAGACTTTCGTCTCGATTCTCGTGTGACGTCTCTCTCTCTCTCTCTCTCTCACTCGCAAGGAAATAACGCGTTTGATTTAATCGAATTAATGGCACGTGCACTCACTGGCGAGAGCGGAAGTCAGAAATGCACTGAATTAATAACGAGTCCACTCTCGCTAATGTCTACATCGCGAGTTTAATGAAAGATGCCGTGGAACTATATAGCACCAAATGATAATAAAAGCTCAAATTTCAATCAAGAGTGCAACAATACTTATTTGAAAATTTAATAATTGTACTTTGTGAATTTCAATAAAAAAACAAATTCTATAATAATCAACTCTTGTTACTTTAACTCCGTGGAGATAATCCTTTTTGCAAAATACAATCTTTGCCAGCAAAAACGTAAAAGACATCGCGTACGATGTCGAATTGTCACTTAAAAAATTGACAAACAAAACCTCATTGAATAATGCATCAGAGAAAGAGAGAGAGAGAGAGAGAGAGAGAGAGAGCGCGCAGCTTAAATCAAAGGAAAGCCAGGTTTGGTCTGCATGCAATTGGGGCTTTTCCGTGGTCATCTCGCTTTAATCCAGAGCAGCAGCTCGCCAACGTCTGAATAATTTGTTGACAAGTGCCGACGATATTGCAACGGTTATTACAGAGAGACCCATTGCAGACGGGAGCTTTACACGCTTCGTTGGAAAAGGAAAGCTCTCGACGCGATTACAACCAACGTGCTTGTATCGCTAGTTACAAAGAGTAAAAAACAAACATTAAGATCGCAGACCTTCTTAACCTAGCCAAGTAAATATCAAGTGTATAATTTGTAATCGAGGAACAAGTATACGATTCATCATTGGAATGTCCTCCCTAACAAGGACTAAATAAATAGGTGGAGATGCGTAGGCTGTATATATATACTAAAGCCATTACTATAGGTGTATCGTTTCGGTCAAGAACAAGCCAGTGCATTATTTACCGAGACCGCTTGACCACTGGAAATTGGCTCGTTTCGTTTCCCTTCTCTCTGCTTTGGTTCTATGACCGCTAAAATGCTTCAACGACACGCAGTCTTAGCTATGCACCCACTAATAAATAACACAACCTTGAACATTTTCTTGATTTATTCTCTTCTACGTATTTGAAATTTATCAAATTGATAGAATTGGTATTCTATTAACAATGCTTTTGATCATTGTATCCATTGAAAACTTGAAAGGAAAAGAAGAATAATTCATATAATCCAAGCGCACGCACGAGTGAGAATCACACAAGCTCGAGGTAGCAAAGCAGAGGTAATTTACAGCTTGGCGCACAACGTCGTACCTTCGACTTATTTACTTTGGCGAACTCGCATAACTTCCGGTTAACGAGTCACGAAGGGCTATTTCGACGCCGCAAACGGCAGTCAGTGTGTGAGAGAGAGATAGAGAGAGAGAGAGAGAGAGAGATGCACAGCTGATAGTGTGCGTGTAACTCGCTTGCCGATTATACAGTCACAGAAAAGCGCGCCCGTACTAAGCGTAATGCTTGGCTTTGCACTTTATGACTTGCGTGCGAATATATATTGTTTTGCTGATTATAGCTTTCGTTCACCAAAAAAGGGTAAAAAGAGTAAAGAATGCCTTAAACTCGTGCTAACTGAGTTATACGCTCGACTACCTTTTTACAGGATGCATATTAAAATTATACGATCACATTGCAATAAAAAAGGAACACACACACACATGAAGGGGGGGAGGGGGGAGAGAAAGAAAAAGAGCGAGAGGACAGGAAGCAGAGACTTTTTTTAACGATCCTCTTAGCTAATTGAATTGACGATCGCTTGGTAATCGAATTATCTCACCATTAACGGGATCAATAATGAATCAACGGTTCGTTAAGTTTTATGACACTCCAAAGACTCATTAGCCTTTGAAACATTGATCGTCGTAAAAATAATCATCTTAACCATATAGTCGTATATCGTACATCCGGGCGCAAAACGAAAAAAAAAACAAAATATAAATAAAGCTGAACGTTTAGCGTGGCCAAACAGACACAGAGAAAATGAAGCGAGTAACCGCATATAAAGAGTCGATGATAACGGAATGATATATGACTTGGTGTGAATAACAGCGTTATACTCTATGACTCGGGGGTTGGTTATAGGATGCGTGTATACGCCCAGAGGGTGAGACTTGAGAGAGAGAGAGAGAGAGAGCAAGCTTGTGATTGATCGGCTTGGAGATAGGCCGTGAAGCGATGTATGCGTTCGACTCTCGGGATTAAGTGAATGCTTGCGGACACTTAATAATTTCAGCCAACGGGTCAGCTGTGGACGACGTACGTTTACTTTGCTTTTAGTTTCACAAAAATAAGTTTTTTTTGAGATATTGATTGATCGTTCACATATAAGTTTAACATTCTAAAAGTAGTTTTTTATTTTAAATTCCATTACGAAATGCGATGCTTATTAATGAACAAATGAATCTTCCGCAAACTGTTTGTCGTTTTACTCGGCATTTATATAGAAAAAAACAAAACAAGTATAAAAGTAAGAGCGAAATGCTGGAAAGTATTTCACAGGATTTGCGCAAGGTGGAGTCCTGAATTTTTCATGCAGTTGAAATGGAAGAATTTTTTTTTTTTTTGCCGAGCACGAGCTTACACGAGCGTAGACAACGAGCAGAAAAAATGAGAGAAAGAGCGAGAGAAAAGACCGAGGGTGGGATGATATTATATATCTCGAAACGAACTGCAGATGACGGCAAAAACAGATTTTTGCTAAATGGAATATTCTATCTCCAGACTACCACTGCAACGACTTACTTTTTACTTTTCACCGTTTCAATCAGAGAAAGAGCGAGCTATTTGATAATTTCGTTCGGACGCAAAAAAAAAGAAAACAGAATGATACGAGTAATCGCTATGCAGGACGATTTAACAGTCGCGCTAAAAGTCCTCTGTCGAACTTCTATCGTCGTCACACGACCGATACAAATGACAGAGAGAGATTTTTTTTTCTGCCCTCTTTTTTGTAACGGGGGCCATTTAAATCACTCGAAACGAGCGCACATATGCAGCATGCAACCGGCGCCATCTTGCAGAACCGGCGAACCGGAAACGACCGATAACGCGAGCGAGAGAGAGAGAGAGAGAACGAGAACGAGAACCGATATCGACGCTATTCTTCCCTCACACCCCGTTACCGTCACACGACTAATTCGGCCCACTGTACTCACTCGACACCCTTATCCCTATCCTTTGGTCCCCTTTGATATTGATAACCATCCTATTGTTTGAACGATCCTCGCTCTTGTATTATACGATTGATCGGTTTAATTTTGATTACGGCGATATTGGTATTTTTACAACAAATACATAACCGTACTTTTGATAATGTGTTATCCAAGTAAATCCTAAGAAGAGAAAAAAACGAAAGTCAAGCTTTAAAAAGGGAAAGGATCACGTACAGTGACACAAATGGGGGAAAGAAGGGGGTTAGTTTCCGTAGCATTGACGCTTCACAATACAAGCTTGATGCTGCTGACACCCCCATTTGCAGGAATATGCCTGCGTCGGCTGCTCCCCGTAATATCTGACACCTCGAGTGCGCCCTTTCGTCGTCTCGCATGCCTTTCATATAATGTCGTTGCTTGTTGCTGTGCCTTCCTAATGTTTTCCGATGTTGCGGCGAGAAAAAAATACTCGACGATTTTTACATGACGCGATAGAGAATAATGTATAAGCACTGGTGCTTTCGACTGGAAATGAGCTTTCGAGTTGGCTAAAGAGACTTTTATGGGCGATGGTCACGTAGATACTGAGATATTGGCATTATTTTTCTTTATCGCTAAATATTCGTCGTTATTTTGACGAAATACTCGGTAATATTTAATGACTTACTTGGACAACATTGAGCTTCGTGGAGCTCTTTAAATCTTTAAATGTTAAATAATAATAGCGTGTTTTACCAAAAGTGTTTCTCGATATGAAATTCGCCTACGTAAAACTATGCAAGAGTCAAATTTACGAGCAGACTTGAAATCGTCAACTCGACGTCACTTCTATTCAAGCCTTATCGCACAACAGCCTCTTATTGGACAATCCACTCGAGACCGTCAGCCGTGTTATAAATGCAACGGGAATGCATTCAACGTCATAGTCCTCGGTGCAATACAAGCATCGGACTAATCGCTGAATCTGAAAGGTCGTGACAGAGCCCGGGGCCTTGACGTACACGATAACAAAAAAAGAAAAATAACAAAAATACGACGCGCGAAAACGTTGAACGATAGCTAATAAAAGCGTAGCCTTGCCATTCTTTTATCCGCGGACACATCACGACAACAACAAAAAATGCAAGCTTGACCAGTCACCTTTGTTCGGATCCATTTTTTTATCGATTCGACGTTTTTTTGTTTTGGTTTTAGTACTCCGATTGGTGGAGGTGTGATGTTTGATGGGAAGCTTTCAACATCTTTTGTATTTTGACTTGTAGTTTGCGATTACTTTTCGAATTATTGAACGGACCTTTAAATTATTTTTGACTTATTATTCTGTTATGTCTCGTGAAAAATACCAATAATATTTGTTTTAAAAGCAGTGCAACAAAAGCGCGACAGTGGCAAAGTAGTGGAGAAGCGAGGAGGGTAGGTTGGGAGGTTTAAAACGATTATATGAGAAATCTCACTTAGTTTGCAAGGCCGAAACTGGAGACTCGAGAGCGTGCCACATCGAAGAGAAAAGTAGGAGGTGGAGGAGAACGGGATCGAAGGACTTAGCGAAGGGTTAGTCGACGTTTTCAGTAACAACGATCTCCACTCTGGCAAAGTCCTTATTAATAAGGTAGGATTAGCATAACTGTGCGAGAGCCATGCCTAAGCCCAACTAGACGCCAAACTTTATTGTCTTATGCTACTACGCTTGCGATTGGGCTTTTCCTTAATGCCACTTTTTCGAAATTTTCTTTCTTTTTACAACAGCTGTAGCCGCTAGTACAACTTTTGACTTTGTAATTTTATCGACTGTTCCGTGAAACTTTGCAAACGTTCAAATATTCTTACGAAGTGAAATTCCAATGGGAATTCTCAAGTAATTCTTTATTTACCGAAGAATACGTAATATATCGCGATCGAACATAATCTTATACCCTCAAATCCAATAGACTTCTACAAAAAAAAGACATAGGATCTGGGTAAAAAAAAGGAGGGGGTGGGGGGGGGGACATTCGCTCGATCAAAAAAGCCACGCAAACGATTTATCATCTCCGCTGTATAGCGGTCTTTCGCGTTTTCATCGGAATATTGAATACGACAAGATAATCTCTCTATTCGTCTCTTTCTCTCGTGGCGCAAGCATCCGTGCTTAATGTAGCGCGAGGTACCGATAAGCTCTGTACGCGACATAACCTTTAGTAGCTAGTTTTTGCAAAAGGGAAACGCGCGCATATACACAAACACGTCAGCGTCATAAAGGGATACAGCGTCATTGACGCCAAATCACCCGCACAGGCATGCCTTGATTGTTGAGTGAACAGAGAGAGAGAGAGAGAGAGAGAGAAAGGCAACTTTGCCACTGTGCATTACGTCGAAATGTTATGGTGACAATTGCAAATGTTGAAGCGAATAGTTGCCATAAGAGACGAGTGTTATTAAAAAAAGCAAGGTTTTTGTTTATTTTAGTAATAATATCGTTTTATTTTGAACAACAAGGTAATGTCTACGAAAAACTTTGATATTATGAGTTATCTTGGAATTAAACAAATTCTTTAACGACATATCCTGGTAACGCAACAAATATTATTCATGGCTAAACACTTATAAACTTTATTTCAACAGGATAAACGCTTGCCAAACAAAAAATGGAAATACTCACGCTAAACAAGTATTTGACCATCGATAGAGCTTCTCGTTTCTGTTTTGTTACTATTTATATCCAACCTCGCCCCCTGGTCGTCGCGATTTCCACCCTCGTTTTTGCGGTCGCAGTTGCACTTGTTTCCACATTTATCGCCGTCTAAGTCCACGAACACGCGCCAACGCGCTTTTATTTGAGTTTGGGACAAGAGAGAGAGAGAGAGAGAGAGAGAGAGAGAGAGCGTGCGCTTCGACGATCGCCTTCCTTTTATGGAGGTCGCAATAGCAGATGAATTATTGATGGCGAGGCCCATTTAACGGGTTATTAAGTCACTTCTGGACGACCAAGCCTCTTTTACCTTCGTGCAGGAGGGTAAGTCTCGAAAGATATATACAGAAATTGAAAAACAGCCATGAGTTTTAGTAAGCAGACTTCGGGTTTGTTTTTTCTTTATGTATGCCGAGATAGGTTTGCTTGGTCGAAAAGACTTTTATTTGACTGAACATACGTAAGTTTGATGGATAAGCGTATTCAACGTAAATAAAACTATAGCTTATATAGCTGTTATTATTTTAGTATCCGTATACGGATAATAACGATGCATGGAAAAAAATATTATGAAGCAAAATTGCTCCCCCTTCTCCAAGTTAGGAAGAGAAACGTATATATGTGTGTATAGCAACGTTGGAGAATGGGAAGCTTATTCTCGGTTGCGTGTTAGCTCTTAGATTTATAAGTGTATCTCGTCGAGATTTTGCTGTAGCTGCGGGGATATCATATCCTCCTTCGCGGAGATATTTATACTCTTCGAATGCTCGTACGAAGAGGATCATTCTAATGGTTTTATTATACTGATAGTTACCGAGAAAAAAAGAGGAGGAAAGAGAGAAGATGATAGCTGAGGTGTGCACATATGAGACTTCTCGAGGGTATATAACGGTATAATGTCGTGTGTAAGTACGCAGCAGAGAGAAAAGTGTAAGGAACACATTGGATTTATGACGTTTCTGAATAAACACCGAAAAAGCACACACGTACGCGCGGGCGCACCCACCCGTCGAGGACCTATTTTTTTGTGCTTCTCAAGCTCGATTTATTCTTTTCGAGAAATCATTTCTCAACTTTGAAACGTTCAAATTGGCAAATAATGTTGTTTATTTTCGAAAACTAAATAGGCGCAAATCACTATTAGTACAGTATATAATATAATTCTCGTAGTACAAGGATAGCGTGGATAATTCAGTGGTCAGCGAAGCTTAAAGGTGGTACCCGCGGGGCTCTTTGGCCGCCAGTGGTTTTCCACTAAATTTGCCCGCGAGATGCCTTAACCGACGTACGTACGTACGTACGTACGTACGAACGAACGAACGGTTTGGTTGGTAACGTGGGAGCAACAGTCATGATTAAGTGAAGCAGCCGTTGATTTAATGCGGAGGAATATAGCCCTCGCGCACGCCAAGCTCAACGAGCCTTACATTATGGATATCAACCCTCTTCTGCAATGTACGTTTGTGTGGGTGTGGGTATTTTGCTTGATATCAAACGGATCGAGCTTCAAAGATGCAAGTAAATACCTGTGTGCGGTCTCGTGCGCGCTCACTCGTATTCAACGAGGAGGTCAGTGTAAATTTCGTTTATGAATATTCAACGCGAAACTGTTTAGCTTGATACGATATGGCAATCGACTTTTTGAATTTCTCACGCTTCAAAGTTTCTCTGATTTTACAAAGATCCACCATGGCAATAACAATAATATCCATTGCATCGTAAATCGATATCGCGTTAAAAAAAACAAATACTTTGCCACGAAAGAATCAACAAGTACTTTGGAAAGTCGACAGCTGCGGTCTTGTTTCTCTTTCTCCCTCTCAACGAGGCTTTTCAAGACACTTTCGCGCCCTTTTTTTCTTTCTTTCTCGCGATATATCAGGGGGGCGCGCCCGCCGTTACTACTATATCGTTGAGCCGTGACGTCTCTCCTGTCAGCGCTTTAACCGAGCACCACTCCGATTAAGTGTTCGCCCCTCCTCTCCACCTACCTTGGCAAAAGCTTCGAAGAGTTTTATAAAGCGCTAGAAATGTCGACGGCACGCGCGTCCCAGTACGTACTGATGAACCTTGCGCTCTTTTTTACTTCTTCTTCTCCAACGAGTTGAACGACAATTAAACCTTCCGCCGCTACATCCGAACGGTATTTTTCATTGATGGCAGCTTTATGTAAATACCTCGGTATCAATTAAACAGTAGACAATTGACCAAGTAAATCAAGAATTAAGCGCATATTTGCGTGTAAGTTGTCGGTGACGATAAAGCGGAAGGGGGCGGATGATGAAAAGGTTTCGAGAGTGAGATAGAGCGCATCAAATAGTCGCAGAGAGGCGTTATGGGCGAAGAGCTGCGTAATGGGCCGGAGAGTTGGCCTGGGTACAGGCCGATAGCGTCAAATGACCATTGCTGACGAAGGACTCTAGCGCGCTCGCTCTCTCTCTCTCTCTCTCTCTCTCTCTCTCTCTCTCTCTCTCTCTCTCTCTCTCTCTCTCTCTCTGTACATGTATGCATCCTCGTGCACGTACGATAATTATGTACGCGCGAATTTCCCTCGGACACACGATATGCTGCTTCGTCAGCCTTTGCTTAGGACTCTCTCTCTCTCTCTCTCTCTCTCTCTCTCTGTATATACCGTTGTGGAAATTCGATTGTATGCTTCAAGGAATTTCGTTGCGATATAACAACCAGCACCTTTTCAATGCGTTAAAATAAACGAAAACATTCCCAAAATATTTCTCTCTCTCTTTCTCTCTCTTCCTGGACATAAATATATAGAGAAAGAGCAGTTGGAATGCTAATTAAATCATTATTAAAATCGGGAGATTTCGAAACAATTCACAGCGCACAACTATGTTAATCAGTTTTGGGGTTACAAACCTTTGCTCTCGCTACATTCCCATACCAAAACAAATTTCACTTACGCCTCAAACATACGAATTAAATATAAAAATATCGCGGTTTATATATTCCCCTGGTTTACCGTAATAAAAAATAAAAGACCTACACGCACATACACAATTCATGCGTAAACCCGATACCTCTCTCTCTCTCTCTCCCTCCCTCCCTTTCTCTTGTGGCTGGCAGAGAAAAAAAAAGATGCGCTGTGCACCAAAACACAACCAGTGTAAAAATAAAAGTCCACGTGCATTCACAAGAGATAAAAACTTGTTTCATAACCAGCGCGCGCATATTGTGGCTCACTGGTGTTGCTGACACGTGAATGCTTCTCCGTGGGTGTTATCTTTTCCTTCCATTGTCACGAGTTAGAAACCTGGCATCATTTGGTTAAAAGGAGAGCCGGATACACGTCCGAGAATTATATACGTGCCAGTTTCGCGAAATTCATACTGGCGGTTACTGCGACGACGACACCCCTTTTCGCAAACTGTCCAAATGCTTTTGGCACACAAACTCCTTTCTCGTTTTGTTGTGGCTTCACACTCCTGACAATCAAACTCCGATTTAGCATTGAAGTTTATAGTCGATATCGTTTGGTTTTTCTTTGCTTGTGGATTTAAATCTAATAAAAAAACAACGTAAAATCCAACCAATTGATAGCGTTGGAAAAGCTTTAGGCGTACAGACCTAAAGAAAGCAAAAAAAGTAAAAAAGACACCAAGACTAAAGTTAATGTGCGGGCTCGACTGGCTGACCATCGGACTGATTTACATGGCGGTCAGCATTCGAGAGTGGCACGTCAGACTTGCGGTCAGCTGAGGGATGTGGCGCCTGATCAAACCACTGTTTCTCGTTAAACAGTTACAAGGCAGCAACGCACACTTGGAAATTCAGACGTCGCATGCTGGCTTGGCTCGAAAACTCAACTTTCATTACAGTAACTAATCTACAATCAACCCACAAGGAAGAATATAAAGAAGAAAAAGAAAAGTATATCCAATGGCAAATCCATTCCAATCAATCCCTCATCCCCTATCGTTAAGAAACCCAAGTCACTCGTACACACACACAGACACACACGTACAGAAGCGAAACTTTCGAGCGATTAACTCTCCGTGTACGTGTGAGGATCGATTGTCAAGTTGGTTTTGCCAGGGACACTTACAAATTAGCCAATCAAGTAACCCGCATGAGCTGTTTTCTCCCGGCAAATACTTTAATCCAACCAAGATAACAGTTTGCCGTACCGATAGAGAGTTTTTCGTCGTCGTTCAAAATGCCAAGCGCAAAAACGTTTTTTTTTTCTTTTGCAGGGTGAGAGAACGAATTGTAGCGTTAATCGCTGTGACTGCCCCATTCTCCCGCGTGGAATTCAGATAAGAGAAAAGGCAACACGCGGAAGGATGTGTACGGGAGAGGTAAAGGACTCGTTTCATGCATGAAAGATGAATGAGAACGTATGGGTCTTTTTTTCATTTTTGTATACAATGCGTTACGATGAATACATTTTTATATGCTTAAATATATTTATCATTCGAAATGTGAAATGAATACACTTTTGTTCTTTTTTTACATAACGATTCATATGATATCACAGTATATTATAAACATTTTTATTTTTCAGAGCTAAAAATTAATATATACAGTAAGATTAATTTACGCCGAGGATCACAACTTTCATAAATCCACGTAGTATATTACATTACGATCATCTTTTCGTAAAAAATATCGCTGTCAACAAAAAAAAAAGAATAAAAATTACAACACCCTCTCCTACAGCTACTGTCCATCAATTTATTTATCCTGTTCTGCATGTATGTTATGCGCAGAGACGCGCCTCTCGATATTCTTTTTGTCCAGCGTGTGTGGCTCGTGGAATATATGTTGAGCAAACAACAATAAATATATTTCGCGCTCGCACATACGAGAGAAAAAAAAAGAGAGTGAGAGAGAGAGAGAGAGAGAGAGAGAAAGGGCAATGCGGGTCCAACTTCCGAGTGAGCACGTACGAGCATAGCTTAACCGTAATCTGACTGCACACCACCCCTATTTCAAGCGCGAACCCCCGAGGATACCGCCAGCGCTGACTGTCCACTTCTCTATTTTTTCTTTTTCTTTTTATTTTTATTTTATTTTTTACAAAAGCTTTCGCGTTTGTTTTTGAAGATAACAACTTTTGCTAAATTATTTCAAAGGTAAGTTGAAAGTTTACAAAGTTTTTGCAAAGGTTAAAGGTGATGCGGATTGATGTGTCGAACTTGAAACATACTTGAATTACAGTTTGGCCATCAATTTTGACATTACTCAAATTACGTTTTCAAACACGTTGTAAATGTAAATTTCGTGCCAACTCATTTTTCAGGAAAAAAAAAATTATATTAACCCAGAAAAGAAACCAGTACACATTCCTCAAATGTGTCATCAAGTGAACGATAAAGTCACTCATTTCTTTCAAAACTACCTCGCATCTCTATCTGGCATTCTCTTTCTTTTTTCTTTACTTGCTCCTCCCTCCGCTTGCTATCTCTCGAGGCGGTGAAACGCAAACGCACAAAAAAGGGGGACGTTGCGCGTTCACCTGATGAAAGAATTCAACGACCTGACCAGAATTTCATTAGCTGCCCACTGTGGTATAAAGGAGGATGAACACGTTTTGCCTTAACTTTAATCTTCGCGCGAGAGGCTATACCACTTGCTTGCTTGCTCGCATGCTTGCGTACACAGTGCGTATACGAACACTCACAAGAGTAAATGAACATTTTTCAAAGAAGACTTTTTCTCTTGTCATTATTATACGCACAATTAATTTTCAACGATTACGACTTTACTAGCAAGAAAGATTTTCATCGTGTTTTACCTTTCTTTCTTTGCATTATTTTGACGTATATAAATGTGTACCGTAGATGCTTGAATGTAATCTTGAGGTGAATCGAAACAATGGAACGGTATGTTGTTCTGGGAATGTTTTATGATGAATTACAACAGCATAGCCGCCTCATCAGTGTTAATTAAGATAAGCATCGAGCATTTCGATTACAACGCGGCAGCAATTAAAGCACTAAAACACAAAGCCAAGCGCGTATAGTCCGGAGTATTTCAATCGTTTGCGCGAGTGCGGGAACAATGAGCGAAAGGTAAGCCTCTAATGAGCCAAAAATCCCTCTGAAAATGAGAAAGAAGAGCGAGCGAGCAAGCGCGAGAGAAACAAACAACAATAAGCAGGAAACCCACACACACGCATACCCTTGTGTTGTGCGCGTACTCTGTGAAGAAAAGAGCAATGCGATATAATTTAATGTGCAAAAGGGCAAATATTTCGCATGAAATAAATCTTGAGTAGGGCGCGCTAATGCTCGCACGAGGCTAATTTAAGGGATGTTTTAAGCTCTTTCTCTCTCTCTCTCTCTCTCTCTCTCTCTCTCATGTGAACGCAAAAACTTGACGTGTTATACTCCCGTCCTCCTCCTTCCATACACTATCCTCTGCCACGTAATTAGACATTAGCATTCCGAATGAGAGTTGAAACTGGAAGAGGAGAGAGAGAGAGAGAGAGAGAGAGAGAGGCTATGCTCGCTTAATCTTGGCAGTCCCGTGCAAGCCCACTGATAATGCTAACGGGAGTTGGCCATTTTAAAGTCTTATTTCCTGGATAATTGCTCGCTTGCGGAAACTGCGTAATTTATTTTGCAAAGATTCATGATTCAAGAGAGTATTTTACGCTGCTTTCGCTTGTATAGTTCAAATCTAGTCCTTTTGTTTGCTTATCAAAGGCATTTTAATACTTTAAAATTAAACATGAAAAAATAATAAATAGAAGATGGAAATACAAAAATCAGGTGAATAAAAATCGACGCAACATCCCACTATCCATCGACAATTGTAATGACGAAAAATTGTATCTCCTGCATATTCAACAAAGTCTATAGCCTAATCCTTTTCCTCTCCATCCTCTGGCATATCTAAAATCTCCGATAGACTGGTTCTTGCTAAGGGAGAGAGAGAGAGAGAGAAAGAGCTCGTTATCAGAAATCCCCTGGAATTTGCGATTCAAAGTGGCGCGCTTCCTCAGGAATGTACTAACCTTTTGCAGTTTAAGGAGGAAAGAGGAAGGGAGGAGTGAACGTCGTCGTCGACGTCGTTGATATGAGAGAGAGAGAGAGGGAGGATGGGCGATTTGCAGAATTTAAACAGTCCCTAGAGGGGGATAAGGCGAGGAGGATTACGCCATACCACCTTTCCTTCCTGCGGGATAAAACAAAACACTGGCCCTGAGTATATTAATGCCCGGCTTAATGTGCTCCAGGCTAATTAATGGAGCGACTTGTTTTCTATCCTTGTCTTTCCTCTTCTTTTATCGTACACGTCACGCGCGCGCGCGCGCGTGCAAGCGCTCTTTTAGATTTTTCCCCTATACTTTTAGCCTCCAACGCCAAGACACTCTGTAACAAATCTTGCAAATTTACGGACTCTTATAATTAACGTAATTGCGCTTTTCGTCATTTTTCATGCACCCTATTTGCTGGACAACGCTATTTTAAAAATACAAAAAGAGCAATCAGTGTTAATCGGTTAAATTTTCATTTTATACGCATTATAGGCTATATTATTGGTTCAACTGTCCAAGGCAAGGTAGCAAAGTAATAAAAAATTTGAACAAAGGCAAGAAGCAGAACATACATTTGTCCTTTCGCCGCGTTCTTTTATCTGGAGGGTCAGTAAAACCCGTGTGCCCTTACGAATTTTTCACTTCTTTTTCTCTTAGCAGCAACAGCAGCAGCAGCAGCAGCAGGAGAAGGAGAAAAAGGAAAGAGTACTTGTCGA
The DNA here is from genome assembly GCA_030064505.1 of Chouioia cunea. Taxonomy (NCBI): domain Eukaryota; kingdom Metazoa; phylum Arthropoda; class Insecta; order Hymenoptera; family Eulophidae; genus Chouioia; species Chouioia cunea. The sequence goes on along the minus strand of JAOPFQ010000004.1, from coordinate 3,496,264 downwards.
CTTTGCGCTCTCAGTTTATCGTGTGGCGAATTTTGCATACGCGTCGCAGTTCCCCTCCTTTTGTCAAGCAGCTCACAAGCAGAACGAGAAAGAGACTAAGAGAAAGGGAGAAGAGATAACGGAACTAGCGTAGAATTAAGGACAAAAGCCGCTGAAATGGAAAGCACGTTTGGGTACCACGCGCGCGTGGAGTCTTTGAATTTGGCGCGACTGCTGCCAACGTGAAATTAGCTGGTCAATTAGCTGGAATTAGAGAAAGAAGGGCCTTTACCGATAAGAACGTTCCAAATAGCAATTTACCAGTTTTTCCAGTAGGCATTGCGATAGTCGCGCGTATGGTATCATTATTCGTTTTGATGGATTTAAATGCCCAAGCAAAAAGCGAATCGGATTTGTATAAATCTACCGTATTTCAATGTTGACAACATTCATTGCTATATTATAAAAAGTGAATTATTTCCAATATGACGATTGCATCAAAGTCAAAGATCTGCGTAATCAGTTAAATAACTAAAAATATAAAAGTAGCCTTAAAATTTGCGCTAAAAAAAAAGACAATAAATCTCGGCGACGGTCTTGTGCAAGCTTATCAAATGCCTTAGAGGATCGGAATTCCGATCCGCCTGAGTAAGCTCGTGCGCACAGGTGTGTAGCTTTGTACCTATACATATATACATAGAGATAGACATAGAGAGAGAATCGTGTTGTAACCTCTCTCTCTCTCTCAGTTTCTGTCGCACCTTTTGTTAGTGGTGGGGTGAGGAGAGGGTGTGACCTGTGCGGTCAGAGAGCTTTTAGTAGGCGGAGCTATGGTAAAGCTGCGCCGAGGTGCATCGCGCAAGCACAAGACTTTTACCGTGCCACCGAGCTTGCGCTCTCGCGGCAACAAACCCACGCGACGAGTCTCGCCTCGTCCTTCGTTCAAGCGCGACTTACCCTACAATACTATAACCTATCTCTTTCACTCTCTCTCTCTATCTATCTGTCTCTCTCTCTCTTTCCCTCTCTCGCTCTTACACGCTCTTCCTGTATCGTGTGCGTGTACCACGCGTTTTTTAAAATCCCGCCGCAAGTGTACTGCTCACGTATTTGTTTGTTTATTTATTTGTTTTTTTTTGTCGGTACACTTTGTAGGACTGAGCTTTTTTATTTAGGTTTCGTCGAGTAGTCAATGTGTTTTGCCTGTGGTCTGTGCTCTTCAGGTAAGTTTTTCGTTGAAAATTGTGTTATTTGTTTATCAATCATCCACGTTAATTACGCGTTGTCAAATAAAAGAAACAAGTACTGATTTATGTAAAAAACGGTGTAAGAGTACGAAAATAAAATTTGTAACGAACCATAATCAAATTGATTTATTCTAGTAATAAAAAATATGAAAAGTTGATTAAAAATCAGAGTATAAACAGTTGTATGATAACTTGAATAAGCCGTGCTTACACAATGTAACCGAGCGTTTATGAGAAAAATTTTCACGAAGCGGTGAAAAGCAATAATAATTTTCATTGATACAGCAATAAATCTGACGCAGGAGGTGGAGAGGGGAATGAAGAGGGGAGAGTTCGCATTCGAAAGCCAATACTAAAATCGGAATAATTATTCGAAATGTTAAATTATTATTTGAAATTTGATGCGAGAGGCTTTGCATTACAATGCTCATTAAATCGGAACGTGATGTATGCGGAGAGGTACAACAGGAGCATTACATTTGCGATGAATTGATTATAAATGATTCATTAATTCGCTCGTGTATTAATCAAAGAAGCACACGCATATACAGACACCCTCGCGCGCGTGCAGGCACGGTCTCGGAAAATTAAATAATAAATATGGTATAATTTTACGAATTGTAATCAATATGTATAAATTGCTTATCATAATCGCAAATGTAAATTTGTAACTTTCGTGGTGCGCAAATATTATAATGAGGTTAATTAGAAACACGATCGAATACCACTGTCAGTTGTATTGTACATTGTGGCTTAAAATTGATATTGTTAGTAATACAATATCGTATTGATTAGAGGGTAAACATAAATGAACGAAATTTACATTTGCATCCAAGGTAAGCTCACCTGTAATTCCCTTGTTAAAGCGTAATAATATTTATGCAGTCCACGATTACCTATACTATCGATAAATATATCAATTAATTAATTACTTTATTAACATCATTCTCGTCGACGGCACAGACGAAATAAAAAATAAGTCTCTTTATTCAACGTTGAAAATGCAAGTAATATATTCGGTGCCAGTTACAAATGTTTAAGTGAGAGATAAAGCACCGATAGACTCCTTGACAGTGACGTGTCTTTACGGATGAAACGAGAGAGACCGAGAGAGAGAGAGAGAATGGAGGCGGTCGGTTAGCGCAGTGTGTATGTGTGCGGTTTACGCTCGATCGAGCCGATTCTATGGGGGTAGTGTTCCGCGAAGCGATAGAGATAATCTTTTGCGGCACTACGTGTGGCTATGTTAGTCACCCCCGCTACTACCAACGACGGAGATGATCATTTATCATGTTGCATGCCTGAAAAAATTCCGTTATACATTTTTTTTTTCAATTGTAGCTTTCCAATTCTAAATTAACTTTCTTTCCTTTGTCAGATGGATTATTTGATTGGATATAAAAAGCTTTGGAAAACTGCATCAGCATCGCGTATCTATTAATATATCAACCCATATGTTACGTATTGATTATTCATTTTCACGTTAGAGCTAACCAATCGATATCTTTGTTTATTCAAGTTCAAATGGAGTAAAATATTGATAAGCGATTTGCTAATTTCATCTCTCGTTGCGAAATGCTAAAAAGAGCATTCCACGTAAAGCATGACCACCGGCTGACAAAATCAAACTCCCACTAGCGTAAATCAATTTCAAAGCACTCGAAGTCACAAAGTGATTAACCGCATCACTCGATTATCATCATCATGCAACGTGAATATACTTCAAAAAGAACGCACATGCTTGGAAGGCTGTCTAATGAAGCATCATCGGTCGGATAAAAGAAAGAAAAAAAAATAAAAATAAAGAGCGTCACGTCCTCGAGACTAATTGACTTAACGTTTGATAAAGCCTAGTTGCACAAAGGGGCAGAGAAGCAGTAGTCGACGATCGCTGCGAGGGCAGAGGGAGAGAGGGTTAGGGTTCGTTGCAAGCCGATGATCGGAGGAGACGACCTAATCGAATTATCGTCGCTTTGAGGATCAGGCACGCGAAGGCTACTTACTCTCTACGAGGGTTGTATACATCGTATCCATATAGTCGTGGACCAATGAGCCGATGATGCTGATGTGAGCAGACGACCTGTTAGTTTACTTGTGAAGGGGCACGCTAAAGAAAACGCGCAAAAATGTAATACTCAGGTGTACGCGTATGGATTTAAGAATACCTCAATTACGTTCGACGAGGAAACGTCATTGGAAACGATCACTCTTCTCGTGGTTTGGTAATAACGTTATTTTTTTCTTTAATCCAAACGAGTCGTTAAATATAATGAAAACACTAGCGATTAAACTCGCTAGTATTATACACTCGAAACAAACCAACCGCAACGAACTTCAAGGAAAATGTTGAAAAGCAGGGTAGTTTTGCGGCCAACCGATATAAACTGTTGGAAAATTCCAACATGACCACAAGTATTTCATAATAATATAAACGGTTCTTTGTTTTTTTTTTTCATTACGAAAGATTATTACAAAATAAATCGGTAGCGAGGAAAATAATCAAATATTAGCGGCTTGAACGGCGGGTCACCGCGAGAATGTACGCAAGATTCTTTGGAATTCCGTGGTACATTTGTGGATAGCCATATGCGGTATGCGTATTTCTGCGATAATTATACTTGACTATATGAACTGTTACTAAAAAAATGAAGAAAAAAATGATTATTTTTGGAGTAATCAATCGAAAGTGTTTTAGTTTAGTTTAACGATCCATCAGTAATTTCACAATCGGCTGATAAACAGATTTAATTTGCGCGAGTGTCCGCTACGTGTACGCATATTTGAAACGATATAGAGCGAAAGGATGGGTATGAACGGTAACAAAGTCGCTAGCTTTGCACAACGACCACACAATATAACGCTCGGCTATGAGCAAAGTTTATGCGGTTTCAATATGTCCTCCAGAACCTCCTGGACACAATATTACTGGAACGCTAATATCTTCTTGCGGTTGAAACTTGTAGGAGGGACACGAGCTTGCGCTTTCCTTTGATCTGTGAATGAAGGCGCTTCGACGTTTTTTCCCTTAGTTTGCAGTTCATGTGTGTTCACGTGAAAGGATTGATTTCCTCGAGCAAGAACTGATTCGATACCCGAGTATTGTCTGCGATGAGCATTGGAAAAGTGTTAGATACAAATTTGAAAAACAAACAATTAAAATCGCGTAGAGAACGATAAAAGCCGCAAGGTTATCGATAGAGAAGAAACACAAATGTGCGTGCAAGCAGCAGGAGCTTGCAGAGTGGGAGATTTCGGAGACTAATTCGATTCTAAACTCTGACCAGGCGCGTTTTCGCGAGACAAAGATAGATAGAGGGAGACAAAACGCCCCCGCAGAGTTGGCGGTGGTGGTGGTGGTGGTGGTGGCGACCGGACACAGATGGCACTAACCGCGGTTAAATTCTCAAACCGTAACTCTAATTACTCATAGACAAACCCCTCCTCCGCGACAGCTGCTACTGAAACTTGTTAAACGGACGATATGGCCAAAAGCTCTTAAAATAATCTAATCTTTTTTTTTTTCTCTTCCCCTTTTTCAGGTGAATATAAGCTGGAGGAATAAAATGACGATGGACGTTAGCAAGACAGAACCTAGCAGGAGTGGAAATCGACAGCACGAATGCGCTGGATGCCGAAAGCCCATAACCGAAAGGTAAAATATATACGTTCGCGATTTTTCTTCGACTTTATCTAAAAAACGATAATGATTCACACAGGTACATGTTGCAAGCATTGGATATGTTTTGGCACGAGGACTGCTTGAAATGTGGCTGTTGTGATTGCAGACTTGGCGAAGTCGGCTCATCCTGTTATACCAAAGCTAATCTTATTCTCTGCAAACGTGATTACTTAAGGTAAATTATAATCTATTAAAACGGTCCTCACTTTACACGCGAATAACATTCAACGTAGTTTGAATTCATTGGTCGTTTCAACAAATTAACGTAACTTGATAAAAAATTTGTATACAGATTCAGCTGTGCATCGTAGTAATAGCAAACATTATAGCGTGAGAGAGAGAGAGACGCGTGCATTAATAATGCTTATTGATTGAGCATCGATGCGTGATTCGTATAATTGGTCGCGCCATTTCCGGCAAATTAGCGTTTAAACTGTGTGTAGGAGTGGGCGCGCAAAGTAAACAACAACAAATAATTTGAAATATCGAAAGTGGGGAGCGCCAAATGAGCTCTATTTTTTTTTTATTCCTCGGACGCGCTAATATCGTCGTCAAATATTGGCCCATTAATAAAGCCCTTCGCGTTTGAATGGGCCACCACCTGCGCGACGCTCCCTCGGGTAATCTCTCTCGGCGTGGCTTATATTTGTCCCGGGAGTTTGTTTGCGCGTGGCGCGTGGAGTATGGGAAACAGAAAAGGACTATCGTGCTATTCAATAAGAGAAACTCATCTGTAAAATTCGATTTTGTACACTCGTATGGGTATATCAATGAGTTATGTCGAGGCTTTTTTTTGCTGATCGTTAACGAGTTTGTTATTTTTTGTCGATCGAAACGACTGACTTATTGACAAATCTTACGATCATTTTTGTGTTCCGGTTTAAACAATAATTCTCAGAGACCATTATGAGATATATGATCCTCGACTTAATTCGACGAATAAATGTTTGATTGCAGATTATTTGGAAGTACCGGTCACTGCGCTGCGTGTAGTAAAATCATTCCAGCCTTCGAAATGGTGATGCGCGCCAAGTCGAACGTTTATCACCTCGAATGTTTCGCGTGCCAACAGTGTAATCACAGGTAATCTATAATCGTTTTGTTTCTTTTACCTTTCCATCTAATCGTAACTGAAACTGCCCACACGCACGCCGAATCCTGCTCGCTCACTCATGATGAGTCGAGCATATTGTGTGTGTGTGTGTGTGTGTATCTCTCTCTCTCTCTCTCTCTCTCTCTCTCTTTCCATCTCTCTTGAGGGGTCTATAATAACGGGAAACAATGCGACCAACGAAGTTTCGGCTTGATTGTCGAATGCGAAACCAAGCGTATATATACGCGCTGAGAAGCGAGGATTTTGTCGAACAAAAGGTTTCTTCGACGTACAAGTACATCGTAAGTCAAGACGATTTACTCGTCTCTCGTTCTTAGTCTGTGCATCTGCTCAATCGTTTTGAGGTAACAGTTGAAATCCCTTCTTTAAGACCACTTGACTGATTCAAATGTTTTGCATTTATAAATCGCATTAACATCTTAAACACCAAAATACAAGCAAAAATATCTTCTTCGTCCACGTTCCTTTGTTTTTTTTACTCTTTCTTTTTCAGCTGCGCAGTTTCAACGAGCGATCGTGCGCTTGCGATTATATTCAAATTAAATGCGGACGCCTAACCGGTAATATACCGCCGCCAATTTAGTTACAAGCCCCTCGAGAGGCTTACATACACGCGCGTGCTTTAACGGGACACGTCGCGACCAACCCTATACTCACACACACACACACATACATGCGTCATGTTGCGTATACTTGCAACCTCTGGATTTTTACAACGTTTCTTTTTTTTTAATACTATGTGTCGTTTATAGATTGGAAAAAGAATTCAACAATTGTTTTCGAAATAAAAAATATGTCAATGATAATAATTCAACATTCAACCTTGAATCTACAAATCTCCATGAATAATATCATGTAGTTGAAATTTCATAAAGTGTGGAAATTCTCAACACCCTAAGTCAGTTCTCGTCCCATCAGAAATTCAATCCGTGTGCGATACACCGAGAATTTCGAACTCTCTCTCTCTCTCTTTATCTCTCACTCTCCGTTCTGTCGGAGACGGGAGCGAGCGCATTGTAATGCCGCGAGTTGAGGTACGTGTCTATGCAGTTCAACGAAACTTTGGCTTTGACCAAACTCTTTATCTCAACCCTCCGTGTAGTTTGGTGCTTTTGTTCTTGGACTTTACACAACGTACGATGCTTCGTTCTCTTTCTGTAACATATGCAAATCGTATATATTAAGAAAACTCTTTATGGCGAGAAATTTTAATGAAAATTTCAATGGTGAACGGTGTAATAAATTCCAACCCATGAAATAATAGCAATTCAACGAAAAATAATCACAGTAATCGCCAAGAATCCTTACATTGCGCAAGGAATAGTGAGAGAGAGAGAGAGAGTCTAGAAGAGCTTTAAAAGCCAGCTGCTGCGCGTGAAAAAGCGAGCTTGGTGTGTGCATGTGTGTTTTATGGGCTCGCGTGACCCCAGCGACTACATCCGTTTTCGTCCGAGAAGGTAAAAGCTCGCGTTATTTTCCCTCTCCGTCTTTCTCTGTCTCTTTTTTTTTTACGAGGCCGAGGTTGATCGCGATGCCCGTGACTCGATTCACAAAATTGATACTTTGTTTCCTCGGTGGGCCGCCAGGTGTGAAAAAAGCTCATTTCCGCTTGGCGAGATGAGGTCTAGGTTCGTCGCCTCTGAAAAAGTGTTGACGTGTAGAATGAATTGAAACAACTGTAACGTTTGTTGGTTAATAATTTACGTGATAAATACGCGACAAAGAAAACAAAGGAAAAATAAGTTTAGACAAGGCAGTAGTCCATACCGAGAAAAGATGACGAACGCGTCAGTCGGCAAGTTTGAGTTGTTGCGAGCTTTCGCGTCAGCATTAACTGGATTACCAACGAAGAGTAGAGAGATTGAGCAGCAGAAGCAGAGCCGGATGAATGTAACTAATATACACGTATAGCGGCAGCCCGTTGGAAGTTGCCACGAGGATTTCGCGAGTTTTCCGAGAAATTAGCTGGGGATGATTTGCATCTGACGTGCGCTTTTGGCCCCTCGGGCGGAAACGCTCGCCGCACCGCACGTCGCCCGCATAGTTCCCGAGTAACAGCAGCAGCAACAGCACCTTCCAAAACTTGAATTTTCGGGGCCAGATGTCTCGTGACTACTTGCGTCAATTATGCTTTTCTTTATACCCACGGGAATCTATCAAGCTGCCATCGCGCGTCTCTTCGCAGACTTTACCCGACTACTGTTACTTTTTCGACAGTTCTGCTGAGATATTCAGCTATTACTTCGTTAAAGAAACAAAAGAATAGTCAAAGTAACAAAACTAGCAAGTTTTGCGCGCTCGCGAGTGAAATTTATTGCCATTAGCGCGACGATTAAAGATTCAGACGGATGGAGCGTGGTATAGCCGTTACCGTACGCATTCGTCAGACTGCTCTATCCAAGTAAATCCTTCTCTTTGCCTCACCCGCAACGGCGCATAACAATTTAATTGAAGGCAAGCCAAGTGCGCGGGTCCAACTTCTGCTGCGCAACACTTCGCTTACTTATTCACAACAAGCGCGAGTTAAGCTTCGAAAACTCGTCCGACTTAAGGAACACCTCGCTGCTTCGCCGGATCTGCCGGATGGAGATAATCGAGAGGCATCCAGAGTCGAAAGAGCTTTACTGCTATAACGGATTATATTTGTTATATCTATCAAGAATTTTCGTTTGTTTGTGAGTAAGAGTTTACTTGTAATAGTAGACGACACGACTTAATCAAGAATCAATAGCCAAATGAAAAGCACAATAGAAACGGGTCTAAATACCCATTGCTCAAAGCAAGTGGCAAACAACCGGCTAGGCAAAGGACGGAGAGGAATGAAACGATCGAATGGCTGCTTTGTTATCGGATCCAAGTCGAGCTTGCCTTTTGCCGAGGGCCACTTTCGAATAGCTTGAAAAGCCTTTTTGGGTCCTTTGCAAACTCGTCGAGTGCTTCTGTGTTGCACTTTTTCACGGCAGTTGTCACGATTTCGATGGCATCGCCTCAAATATTTCGTCGTTTCAATTTTTTCATGCCAACGTATCAAGATGTTTAGCGATATCTAATTACCATTGTGCGTTGTTTATATCTGTATATATTCACCAGTATACGAAGGAAAGCTTTGGTGATTCATATAGAAACGACAGCTGCTACTATATAGCGAGAAGATTTAAGCTGCTTCGCAGAAACGTTAAGCTCAACTTTAGTGAAGAGTAAGCTCTAAGTCCATGGCCGAAATTAGTTAGATTAAGCCATCGCGCGAGCACGAGCGCTTTGCATGACAGTTAAACTCGCAAGTAGTTAATCATGGAATATTGTTACATGCTACGTTTAAACGCTATCAAATTATCATCGCTATGAGCACAAATAAAATAGTAAAGTTAATTGAGTAAGGATTTTTGGTCAATGCTTGTTTGTGACTTGTGAGTGAACATTCTTGGAAGACGACGAAGAAAAGATAAAGCAAGCGTATCACCAATTAAACAACAGAATGGAAAATAGACGAGAGTGCACCGGCTGCCACCCAACGAAGAGACGTGTGCGCGTGGGTGGGCAGTCTGGCGTGCGCATACGCATTTTGAACACGGTGACATCGATGATTTATGTATATTCCGCTAATTACCAACGCGACACAGCTCTCCATTATATCCACCGTACGATGATACACGCTAGTTTTATGAAAATCAATTTAGATTCTAAACGCCACCTTGACGTTTATAGTTTGTAGAGATTGACATTTGAAGGCAACTGTTTAGCAAGTAGTGATGTGCAATTTTGGTCAGACGCTAGTTGTTTTATCAATTTTGTACGATCGACAAGAAGGAAAAATAATTATCGTTGATAAAAAAGACAAAATGAGAAAGGAGATGTCCATAAAAAATAGGCAATAAACATTGAAGAAAAATTATAGCTTGGAATAATTAGCAGCGCATCAATTTCCGTCAAACGCCGCGAGAGCACAACGTAGCGGTGGATTAAATCGTGCAAACACATATACAGACGTGGCTTTCGAAATTAGTCGAGAGAGAGAGAGAGAGAGAGAGAGAGAGAGAGAGAGAGAGAGAGAGGGAGAGCGTCCGTTTCTGATAAAACGTGTGTGGGCATGTGTGTGTGTGTGTACACAAAGCTTGCGACTGCGTGAGCTTGCAATGCTCGTTGTAAATATCGGGCGGCTAAACTAATGCGATTTCACGCGGCATTATCGTCACGTACCGAATACACGTGCGTTTTGTTCATTGTACCGCAGTAGCTACCGCCGCCGAGAGAGATTTGAGTGTCCGACAGCATGAATCAGTGGTGCACGTCCATTTGATGATTTTCATACTTTGATGGAGATTCGATAGACATATTTCAAAGAGATTAAACGTGAAAAAATTAAACAACTATATAAAACACCATATTGTAAAATATTGTAACTTGAAACCAATAGAAACTACGATCCTCTATAGTTTCAATAATTCACAGTTATCGTTAATACCAAAAAGCGAATCGAAAACCATATGAACTTCCCATCGCGTGTACGTAATCACTTCAAAGCAAAAAATGAAAAAAAAATCATCCACCAGTATACGCTCACTTCGAAATCCGTTGGTAGAGAAGGAAGGAAAAAAATAAATCTAACGATGATCCATTGATCAATTATTTTTTTCTTCGGAATTATTTAAACGTCAGAAGCTTATAATATATGTCGCTTCGTCGGATGAATGACTGCGAAACGTCGAAGGCCCATTAGCAAATCCCATTATATCGAGGGCGGTATATACGCTAACAATGCATCGTATCGTAACTCAATGACGTATGCCGTCGTTTCCGCTGTGTAATCATCATACGCTTGTCCCGAGGTCTGCTGTCCTCGGCTTTTCGAACGAGAGTGAGTGAGGGGTGTTGTGTTGCATTGCGCGTCGCTCGTCATTATGAGACTCGTCGCTTCCCTTAGAGAAAAGCTTGTCCTTGATAAACTCGATCGATTATCGTTGTTAACTTGTAGCTATATATTTTCATTATACGCGTTTTTTACTAATAAACAGCTCAAAGTATGAAATTGTCTCAAATATATACCCAACGTAATACCAAAACACCCACACGCTTGATCACTTACCGATTGATATACATGAAAAATAAACTGGAATACATGTTTACAGAGAGCAAAAAGATGAAAGTCAATCCATAACCGAAAAGTAAACGATAACGATAAACATTGGAAGTAATTAATCGTTCAACGAGAGTTGCGTTGAATTCACGGCTCATCGTATACATTTTTTCCTCGCTGAATTTAACGCCGAGCAATAGTATGGCAAATAGTCGGTACATCCAGCCAATCCAACATACCTTGTATTTCATTATCTCTCGAAATTTTTTTTCTGATTTTTCCATAATAAACCGCATAACGACACGAACATACGATACACACACGCGCGCGCACGTATGTATACGCTTATGCGTGTTACACGCAGCATTTCGCATGAAATCGCTTAAAAGCTCCAACACACAGGAGCTATCGGCCATAAATAAAGCATTTCCAACAGAGGGGCGTTCGAGCCTGACGTCGATAAAATAATAATTACCCCGTACCGAACGCGAAAACCCGCAGTAGCCTCCTCCCTCCCTCATCTTCCTTCCACTCATTCATCGACAATGGCCCTATACAAATCGCCCGTTAATTTTTGCCAATAAACAATCGTTAGCTCGCTCGCTGTGCAACCCTGAAAATCAGATCCAAACGAAAGCGTACGTATGTTGTTGTATCGACGACAGCGATAGATAGCATAATTTCCAGAATCAAACGTATTACAAGTACGCGTGACGCATTAATATTATAGTTAAAAATAATAACTGTTAAAAAATAAAATTAGATGCATTGTACTCGTTTATTGGCCATCCATTTTGAAGTAAAATATGAAATTGCGTTAACCATAGTCATCAATCGTATTATTGGTGAACATTATCCAGTTAACAACAGAACTAATGAAAATAAAAAAGTGTAAAAAGAAATGACTTTTAACAGGAAAATACGAAATGAAAATTAAAGTACATAATCCTTACAGGGTGCACGTACGGCAAAATTATGCGGGCGTAGCCAGATAATAATTTCTACAGATTATGAGCAATAATAAAATGCCAATTTATCGGTCACGCCTCTGCTGCGTAACGGCCTGCAGAGAGTTAGCCGCGCGCGCGCACCTCTCTCTCTCTCTCTCTCTCTCTCTCTCTCTACACAATTTATAATCAGCGCTTTCGGTCTCGTGTCACGAACCAAGCACGTGTGTACACGAGGATTTGCCAGAAAAATTATGTTCATTAAACAGCGCGCAATTCTCGATAATACGTCTGCCTAAATAAATATGCCGATGGAATGAGAGGATTAAAAAATATTTTTTCAACCATCGCGATTGGTTAACTTTGCAATGTCGAGTATAATCTCTCGATGAATAAGCAACAAATAAACTGTAATATATATTACACAAGTGTACATTAACGAATCCCAACCCAACCGAGCTTATGCACAAGTCATCCCCCTTTGGTATGAACCATCAGTCAGTGAAAGGTCTCTCTCTCTTTGCAACATATCCAACCATCCGTGAGGTTTCTCCTTGTCGCGACGTCACATTTGGCTGATAATAATAGTTTGGGTGAATTTCCCAAAGCTACGATATTATATTGTACAAGATAGAGAGAGAGAGAGAAAGAGGAGGTTTCTCTCTCGTGGCAAACTCGCGGAAACGCCAAGTTTGCCACGAAATTACATTAAGACTCTCGCGCAGCGAGCAGAAACTAATGCCTTCTGTGTCTGGAGTGTAACTAATTGTTTCTTTCTTCAATGAAGAATTAGTAAGCTACGCGCGAAATACTTTGAATGATTCGATTAAGAATACAGTTTTTTTTCATATCCTGACAAAGCGTAATAATCTCGTAGCCCAATTTTCTTCTAACATAATCAATAACAATAATAATAATAATAACGCCGATAATCGAGAGCTAGAGATATGGGAAAAACAGTTGGGTTATACTCGATCATCCGGAAGTAGTGCAATAAGCAGTAAATTTATCGGCAATCGACGCCTTCGAAGGGGGTTAATCTCGAGAAGAACAAAAAAAGTGGGAGAAAGAGAAGTAAGAGTTTCGTGCCATATTTCTCAATAAACGATAAATCAGAAAAGACGCCGCGAGTCAGTCGCTCGGAGCCATTAATCTATGGTTATCTACGGGCACCGAATGAGCCATTTCACCCTTGGGACTTTGGAGACTCTTTGCTCTTGGCTGTGTATGTGCGAGGGAGAGAGAGAGAGAGAGAGAGAGAAAGGGAGAGCTTTTACTCTGAAGTGGCTAGCCCTTGGGCATCTTCTTCTTCTTCTTCGCCTATATCCTGCTCTCCCTTTTGATGAGCTGTGCAAAACTCTCCAACAACGAGGCTGTTTGCCTTAACGAGCGTTACGTCGTAACGACACTTGCGCGCGCGCATCGTGCACGAGCTTTTCTTTTGTCTGGCAGGATGAGAAGAAGTTTTGTCTGTATGAGCGTACGAGTGCGACTGCAGTCTTTCTTTTTCTTGTTTTCGTTCGCGCGCCCGCACGAGGAATGAAATGCTAATTTTTCCAAATATTAAAAAATCAACATTTCTCTTCGGAATAGCCACGGTTTATCGTACATCTACCAGTTGTAAACGTAACTTTTCCCATGTTCATAGTCGAGATATTGAAACAATGATATATTACTCTGAAAAAAATAAAGAGAGAACATCTTGTTCGAACGCACGCAAAAACTTCATAACTCTAAGCGACACGCAGCAGGAGGCGAGAAGGGAAAAAAAGGCATCGAGTTTCTTTGGAGCGTGCCAACGCAAACTTGTTGTAAGCCGATCTCTTTCCAAGGCGTGTTTCGTCTCAAACTTTACTCAAGTGGCTCTCGACGTCCACTGCATCAATTTCAACTTTGACTTTCTTCGCTTGCATTCTCACGGATAAGAGAGAGAGAAAACGAGCAGCGAGTTATTCTTTAGTTCGTTAGGCCGAGGGTGACGAGAGAAGTATACGCTCAGTTACTTTCCGTAGAGAGAGGGTTCAGACATAATCGCGACTGACGGCAATGAGAGAAGCAAGCATTTTCTACGCTAGAGGACTTTCAATTTATAGACTAACTTGATTGTAGGTAAAATGGTAATTTCGTTATAAGGCGACAACATCCTTGATTATTTTTATTTCATTAGATTTTATTACATATTTGTTTGTTTTATGTAAATTAGTCAATTTTTTAGACTAGACGACGATGCTCGTGTCGTATGTAAATGATTATGTAGAACAAACTGATAATTTTATTGGCAAGCTTGACGAAAGGTCGTACGCGCTCTAACGGATATAACCTCAAGTTACTTTAGTTAACCCTATCACTTACTCTCTATCTCTCTCTTTCTCTGTCCATATATATTCAAAGTTAGCTCCTTTCCGCTTGTAAGACTAAAGGCAAGGCCAAGCCATTGTCGTTATGCACTTGAAAACGATCTCTTAGTGAAACATGGCAGGAAATCAAACAGACTGCCAAAGTGCCGATAAGACTGGCGTCGGACTAGCCGTTGTTATAGCTTTAGGATAACAGAGAACTGCAATCGATGAAATAACAAAATTGTACAAGTTACAAAAATTATTTGCCAAAGTAAACTTGTTATTATCATTAGCTAATCACCTCTAATATAGCACAAATCAGTTTACTTCATAGAGCGACTTTGTGTTGTACACGAGTTTTCGCGGGTTTGCAAAAGCCCTACAACTTCCGCTACAAGATACGGTAATTAGACTGCGGCTACACATACACACAACAACCAAAACTTTGAATTATACGCCGAGACGTAAACCTATACGGAAGACCTCTCCTACCCTTCTAAACTCGATCGAGATCCCATTGTCTATTAAATATACGCATATATTTGCAACGTACACGTTTTATAGAGAAGAAATAAAAAAATACGATACAAAGCTTTAGAAGGGCAATTTGTAATTGTCAAAAACGACTCGATCCCCCTTCCTCTTTCGTCGTGTGGCGTACCGTCCAAACGTTCAAAATTTGCTTAAGCCTCCATTAAACGTCCGAGAGAGAGAGAGAGAGAGAGAGAGGAAGAGAAATCGTCCTGTGGCATTATATCGATAAGCCTTGTAATTGTAGGGACTTTAGAAGCTCGAGGGCCTTTTATACGAAACCCTTTTTGGCCATACTAGCGTCCCCCTCCTTCCGCAAATACCCGTTTTTCATGTAAATGACGCAGTGAAAACTCTTTCAGAGTGATCATCTTTCATCGTGGCAAGCTATTTGAATGATTAAAACGGAATGTCACGGTGGAAAACCACAAGAGAGCAATTATATATACTATACATTATGATAAGTGCTATAGGGTAAACCATAAATCCTCATTAAAATAATTCTAATCTCTCGTCGGTTAGAGGTCTTATATCGCGTGGCAAGCTAATACGCAGGGAGTATCAAAGTTCGTTTTCCCTTTCCCTACCATAGTAGTAGTAGTCGTCGTCGTCGTTGTCGTCGTCGTAGCCCAAGTACCGACAATGCCCGCCGGTAAGATCCTGTGGAGCTTCGGAGATTCTACACATATCCCTTTATACTTCCCTGGTTAATGTATGGATTTTCACAGTGTATATGCTTGACTTTTGATAGGGGAAGACATACGAATTTGAAGCTCTGCTTACTAGAAAGCACATTAATCAAACCGCGACAAAAAACATTTTCTACAATAAACTCAAAATCCATGACAATTGAACTTTTTTTAAATCCATCGCTATCATCGTCTGTTATCTTCAGACATCCTACTCCTCAGCTGCAAGTTACTTGACCAAGTAGAGAAAGAGAGAGAGAGAGAGAGAGAGAGAGAGAGAGAGAGCTAATGACGGAAACTTAGCTCCTAAGTCATACTTAATCCCTTGGGCGTTCTCCACTCTCACTCCCTCCCTCGTGTGTCTAAGCACTCACTCGCTCACGCAAACCACCGGACTTTACAAGACAAACTCTGCGCGACTACGATACAGCAGCAGCTTTTGGCCAGAAGGATTATGCAGAGTACGTTAACTACTCGTTTGTTGAACTTTTCAAAAAAAGAGAGACATAGAAATAAGATTGAAGACTAAAAAAAGAAAGAAGAAACAAAGAAAGAAAAGAAAAAACTGCGGTATAAGTGTCTCTTTGCTGCTGCGACTGCTTCAGGCGACTCTTCTCTTCGTACGATTTATCGCCTACTCGTCTTAACTTCCTTTTCTTTCTCTTTCTCGCCAGTGCGTACGCGACAAAACTCCACTTGGACTTTATTGGCGAAAATAATCTTTGATGCGATTGCTCGTCATCTATGGCTACGACTTTTGCGTTCTTCTTTCTTCTAGTTTTTTTTTCTTTTTTTTCTGCCCATGTCAAGATCTACTTACGAATGTCTTCGTGGTTTTTGATTCCGTACAAAATAAATGTTTTATACGATACAAGTATCGGCAATTTGAACAATTACAAGTTTCAGCGAGGGTCATTCGTCGAAAGAATCAAAGTCTCTAAATCAAATTACCAAGAGTAATCAAAGAAGTGGCGTCGTCTCTTGTCAAAACCGCACGAAACTCTCAGCAAACGCTCAAATGAATATCGACCAAGTGGTGGTGTATATCTCGGTCTTTTGGTCTCGTCGATGTTCTCCTCCTCAGCTCAGTTTCTCTCCGTGACAATCGGGCTTTCTCGAGCGTGACGCGCCTCAAAAGATACCATAGCTTCCCTCAACGTCTTCGTCGTCGTCGTCGTCGTCTTACACTCGACTCCCGATCGAATTAACTCGACGGGAATTCGCTTGGCGATAGCGAGCCTCGACAGCCGCTCGAGTAATTAACGCCCTCCACCCTCCCCCCATCCTCCCAGACGTTATGCCATCCCTGAGATTTTCGCTAACCAGCCATTAGAGAAACAAAGCGTCCGATATTTGAGACCAAAACTAGTCGACAATGAGCTGTACGACGATCTTGGATACGAACTTTTGATAGACAGTTCTGCTTTAGAATGTGAGCTGCGTATCGTTGCTGACGTTGGGGCAAGTAGGACAGGAAAGGTTAATTTATTTTCTTGTTTTTGTGCATAACACTACAGATGCATTCAAACACAATTAGTCGGCCATTTGACAATGTCGATTGGAAGAAAGGATGCTCGAGCTACCTCAATTAAAGTCACTCCGTCACTCTCGAGATCGACTTGAAAAATTCATAAACTCCCGGTATCAGTCCAACTCTCTTTTATGCATGTCTGAGACCGGGATCTCCTCCGTGCGCCGGTGCATAAGAAAGTTACTCATTGTAAAATCACGAAATATAATCCGATAAAACTTGCAGCCTGCTCGAGTTGACAATTTTAATCGAGTTTGCATATCGATAAGGAAAACGTCGAGACTAATTTTCTATCTTTTTTACCTTCTTGCTGGTCGACACAATCCGACGTTTATCGATTATTCACGCGGTTTGGCGCGAACCGAAAGTTTTGTTGGCGGTGACGAGCGGAAAAGAAGCAATGATTAAATAATTTTGATGAATGTTTAAAGTTGGCGAATATTTTGGAAGATGAATAAAGCAAAATTGAGCGTTATCAATCGACTGATCAAATCAGTTTGACATTACAGGTATAACGTAAAGATCGAAATGGTTGACACTCAACCAATCATACAACATCCAAGGGTGTATTTACACTTGACGTGCGTACAGAGCAAAGCGAACCTCATAAATAAGTAAATCTCGATCTGGCACATTCGCTTGATGTACGGCTGTATAAGGTGCATGTACTGCTCGTAACTGACATGACACGACAAGTGTGTACATATACGCACGAGCTATTATCGATTTCGGTGAGTGCGTGCCTTGACATTCGACAGTTTCGTGTTTGCTCATTCATTATGAAGTTGCTTTGCTTAAACAGAGCCTGCTGCTGGCTTTGATTATCATTTCACTCTGACTGTGGTGTACGTGTGTAGGTAGAAACTATTTTGACAAGGCGTAGACATTGAAATTTTTGGCATTGAACATCATTTTCGCACCAAAGATACTCGTAGATAATACGACGAGAAGGCTATAAGATTTTGAAGCTTGCTTGCGACACGTTTATAACATGCAACATCTCTCGACGCTTGACGTCTTGACTCCATTAACTCGCACACTTAGCATCCTCCTCCTCTTCCTTCGCCTCTCTTATCCATCTTGCTTGGGAGCTGCCGCGGGAGATCTGATTAGGGGTTCGAGTCTCTCGGCTAAACGCGTTAGACTCCTCCAGATTTACGCCATGCCTGACAAACACACAGACTTGTGAGTGGCATTGTCTCTCTCTCTCTCTGCGATATGCAAATTGAGCGCGAAGCAAATTACGCGGAGGACAAGCTTAAATACCAAATTATCAGATATGAAAAATAAAATGAAATACTATTTGTTTCGATTGCTCGACACCAAGTGTTTGCGAGGGCTTTTAACTCAACGGTTAACCTTCGTAAACACGTCGTCTTTGCTTTTGATTGCGGCTACGCTGTATACCGGTAATGCCTTGATGAATTTACGAAGCTTGAAGGTATTTTCGTGAGAATTTCAACGATTCCCTTTTGACGTGGATGCCAGTTTTAAACAAAAATTGCATAGCTTAGCAAAGTTTGCGAGAATAACTGCGGATTCAAGGACGGGCGCATAGCTACCGAACGTACTGTAAAGATCTAATTCTACTTTTTTTTTCTCTTTTAAGTACTCTAGTGAAAGGATTTAACGTA